>JANDEH010000006.1:34505424-35857232 GCA_024610705.1 Tetragnatha versicolor
ACTAGTTTATTCATACCAAAAGATACGTGATAACTATTAGGGCACTAAATCCCATTAAAGAGCTTAAACTATAACGATGTTCGTGAGAAAAACAACCAAGGGAGAGAGAGAAGTTACCAAAACACTTAATGGATTTTTGAAGTGCTTTAGAAGCTACACAGGCGTTTAATAACGAATGCTAGTGTTTGTGCTATAGGTAACAGTAATTATTCATAATCTTTTCTCTAAAACTACCATAATATTTTGGTTAGAATCCATCATACAAATGAGTAATGTTAGTAGTATGTGGATACAAATGTGAACTGGCAGATAAGAACTTTGAATGGATAGATAATACTAGCTACGACTAATGAAGCATAATATTTCATTAAGTACCTATTGATCGTATCTCATTTACAGATAGTAGTTTGTTATGTTAAGTTTGTTAGCCACAAGTTATTTTTAAAAATCTAAATTAATCGTATTAATACAAAAAGCAATGTATGCATATTATATTTCAATGAAAAAGCATAACTCCCGATAATCATACTAGCTTATATTACTGCAAATACAAAAATTATAAGAAAAAATATTTAACACCCAATTCAAATTGAGGAGCAGGAACAACTAGTCTGTTCATTTAGAATAGGTGGTTGAAACGGGATCAAAAGTGCTCAATAACGCCTAATAACCATCATCACGCAACCTCAGTGACCGATTATTTTACAGTATTTTAACTACTTCTGTTTAGGCTGCCCAGTATATAATTCCGCAAGAATTTTCTTTGATGATAATTATAATAGTGACTGCTTTTAATACATTACGTCTCAGCCGCCTATTCTAAATGAACTGACTATAGCTTACTCCTTTCAGTGTAAAGCTGTAGAGTTAGCTGTTAAAGCTCCTTATGAGAATCGGCAATAAAAATGCCTACCATACATTGCATAAAAATATATTAGTATTCCGTTGTTCTTGAACGTCCCAATATTCCTATCAAGCAAGGCAAATGTTCAGTTTTTTTGGAAATACTGTGAAGCATCAGGGGACTTGCTGCTTATCCTCGTATAATTTTCAGATACCCAACGAGATCCCCAAATCGAATATCAATGGGCAGTCTAATCAATCACCGGCTTAATACCGAACCAAACATGCTACTACGCTCCTCCCAAAAAGCGTACTACCACCCTCCTCCCGAAAAACAAACTTCCCTCGCGAGATTCCCCTCCAATTTCAACCTATTTCCTAAACCTTTCAATCCTAAGCCGCCCGAGATTACTATTGAATTCAATGGCAAATTCAGGGCGGCTTGATCTGAAAGGGGCAAAGCACCCCTTTCCTGTAAAGAAAAACTACAACGTCCATCAATCACTAAGTGAAAAATCTCGCCAATAATTCATCGGGTATCGCGGTGAGAGAATCGCGCGCTATAACCGACCAACCACAGTTCATTCCGAACACGGAAAAGACTGCAAACGGGAAAGAGACGAAATCGATAGTTCCACTTGGGACGTGAGACGCAAGTTCAAGACGGGGGATCGAACATCCCTGATGGTCAATTCGAAGACGATGACCGGCGGGCCGTGCGTTTTATCGCCTTGTCCACCCCCCTTTGAAAGTGCTGGCGGGGGTGCTTTGGTGGTTTTCATCAAAATGGAAATGATCCACGGGGGTTTGTTTGATGTACTGTGTCTGGTGTTGGAATTAGATTGTCAATTTTGAGGAGGTGGGGGAATTTAAAGGGGGATATCCATGAAATTAAACGGACTCGTGTATGAACTTTGCCTTACCTCAAAGGATTTCGATCATAAAGTGAGCGGCGAAAAATGACAGTGGTCAAAGTCTTAAGGAGTGTTTCCACTTAAGCGTTTGGTTGCGGTACGGTGATCCGGATGGGATGAATAGCGAATACTAAGGAACAAATGTAATTTCATCAGGTCAGGAACAAATCCATAAGTGAACGAAGAGGTGTTTCGTCACTTCAGATACTTTTCTGTTCTCGCTGGATTATCATACCGCAAACAAACATGGAAGTGGAGACGATCCTTATTAATCGAGAAAAGTTTTCTCTCACAAATTCTTTTTGTCTTTTTAAATGCTTCATCTAGTTTTTATAAGTTCAATAATTAACCCGTAAGAGGTGCCGTAAAAAATGACTTTTCCATACCCGAATAATACAGACGCTGTTTCAGAAAACTGTCAATTATCAAAACTAAGTTTGACAGACTTCATTCTCATTCCAAGTAGCTCAAGTCTTAAAATTGAACTGAAATTGTTTCGCAGAGTGAATTTTCACTTATGGTATACACAGCACAAGGGCAGAAATTCGTTACAGTTAGGTATAATATTGGCTGGACATATTTTTGAAACTTCCACTTTATGCTTCAAACAAATATTCACACAAAGCAAAATGAAACCAGTAATAGTTGTACGCAATAAAAGACTGGTTGCAAGTTGTATTAATGAAAACCAAATCAATGTAACAAAATAATTGCATAAAAATAATAACAGACCTGCAACAGGAGACAGCTTGCTTACAACCGCCCACCTTGATTTCCACTATATTGAAAGAGAAAGTAATAAATAGCAAGAGGACGACACAAACCACACATGTTGAAATTACCATATTATTTGTTATGGAGAAACCGCCGGTGCCATTGTTTGATATAGAAAGGATACAATAACTTTCTGTTCTATGAAAAGATTTTGTGAAAAATCAATTCTGGTAAATAGTAAATTCATACACAAATGTTTACTTTTTGCACTAAGTAAATTATGAAAAATTTCATGAGAAATTTTTTTCTGTTTCTAAATATATTTATAACTTCTCGTCAACTTTAAATCCTGGGATGTACAGGGTGGTTATAAAATAACATACCTACTTTAAAATTATCTACAGACGAAACTACTGGTCGAAAAAATTTAAAATTTTAAAGGAGGCATTTTGAAGGGATGGGAATTTTTTTCAAATATAAAAAATTAGTAAATTAATTAATTTAATTTTCTTAATTTTTGTCTTAGCTTTCGGACCGTAACCAGAAGTCTAAAAGATAAATGTTTTAATGCTTATTCAAACTATCAAATCAGACACTTAAGGGAAACAAAATTATTTATTCCTAAAAAAATCACGCAATTTTGTTGAGCAAAGGGGATAGTTATTTCTTTTTTCCCTAAGTTTCTGCTAGTTTTAATAAACATTTACCTTCTAGACTTCTGGCGACGCGACGGTCCGAAATCCAAGGTAAAAATTAAATAAATTAATTTAGTAATTTTTTTGTTTCAAAATAATTCCCATTCCTTCAACATACCTCTTTGAAAATTTCAGATTTTTTCGACCAGTAGTTTCGTCTGTAGATAATTTTAAAGTAGGTATGTTATTTTATAACCACCCTGTATATTAGGGTGTCTCAAAAAAAGCCTTTTTTCGAAAAACATCGCTCCCCAGGGCTTTTCCCATTCCTTTTGGTCCCAACAGATAGTGTGTGAAGTTTTAGCCCCCTAAGTTAACTCCAGGGTTTGCCTGTAGAGCCCCAAAGTTTGAAAAAAGTGGAAAAAATGACCAATTTTCAGAATTTTTAAAAATTATGTTTAAGATTGTTAATGCTAATAAAACTGGTTCAAATGCGTCTATATAACTTATTTAGATGGAATATATTTATTTATGTGTATTAACTGTACCCTATAGCCCCTATAATTTAAGATTAAAGCGTACTTCTTCGGGACGTTGCACACGCCAAAGCTTATAATGCACTACCGGTGGACGAAATGAATCAAATCCGAATTTCTTCGAAGGAACTCCCTCAAATGATTCCATTTGGGGCTAAAATTACATTATAAATTATAAAAACCAGTGAAATAACAGTTTTTAGCCCTTCCACTGAGCTTTTAATGTAAAAAGTGCTTTTCTTCAAAATTTCTCGTTTCCAGCTGATGAAACCCAAAACTTATACTAAAAAAGGGGTTTGCTGAACGTTTTTAGATACCAAACATTGGAACCTTTATAAGGGTTTCATTTTTTCAAGTAGAATTAAATTTTAAACAACACAGATCGGAAATGACATGAATATTTCCTATACCTGATGTGAAAATCGATTTTCTCTTTTCAAAGTTAGGAAAATAGTTTAATACTTGTGAATCTTGGTTGAAATGTTTAAGAAAGAAGTTTTTAATTAAAACTTTCCCCTAATACGTTAAAAGGAAGTAATTTTCCAAACTTAAAAAAAGAAAATAGATTTTCACGTCTGGTATAGGAAATATCCATATCATTTCCGATCTGTGCGCTGTAAAATTCAATTCTACTTATTAAAAATGAAACCCCTATAAAGATTTCAAAGTTTGGTATCTAAAAAATACAACAATCTCCTTTTTCAGTATAAATTTTGGGTTTTATCAGCTGGAAACGAGAAATTTTGAAGAAAAACACTATTTACATTAAAAGCTCAGTGGAAGGGTCAAAAACTGTTATTTCACCGATTTTTATAATTTATAATATCATTTTAGCTCCAAATGGCATCACTTGAGGGAGTTCCTTCGAAGAAATTCGGATTTAATTCATTTCGTCCACCGGTAGTGCATTATAAGCTTTGGCGAGTACAACGTCCCTAAGTAGTACGTTTTAATCTTAAATTATAAGGGCTATGGGGTACAGTTAATACACATAAATAAATATATTCCACAAAAATAAGTCCTAAATTACACATTTGAACCGGATTTATCGCAGTATCAATCTTAAAATATAATTTTTTAAAAATTCTGAAAATTGGTCATTTTTTCCACTTTTTTCAAACTTTGGGGCTCTACAGGCAAACCCTAGAGTTAACTTAGGGGGCTGAAACTTCACACACAATCTTTTGGGACCAAATGGAATGGGAAAAGCCCTGGGGATCGAGGTTTTTCAGAAAAAAGTTTTTTTTGAGACACCCTACTGTATATACCCATTTAGAATATTTACTTCACTAGGGAGCTACCGCCCCCTGCTCGCAATCGCTCGCCAACCCCCGTTAACTGCTGACGCAGACACTTTTGGACCGCTTCGCAATTCCTCACAAAACCCAGCTCACTGCACTTTATAAAACATTCTTAAAACAGGGTAGTACTTCTCCGGGGTATTCTTTCAAAAATGGCGGATATTTATTCAGTGGCGGAATTTTAACAGTTCCTTTATGGTAAAATGAATTGGCGGACCGCCTTATAATTCCAAGAAAATTAACAACAGAGCAATGTAAACATTCCTTTACCATTTCCCCAAGGTAATGTTTCTTTCACAGATCCATTAAGAAGCACTAAAACATCTCAGGAATAAATTTAACTTTCTTAAAATTTGTAATGATTGGCTATGAAAAATATAATTACCGTAAACATCACGAAAATTTAGAATTTTATCTTCATGAGAACAAACAAACGTCGAAGTTGTGTCAGTTTCATAGCAATGTAACGAATGTTTAGACTTCCAACATTTTCGATTTTTTTCTAAAACAGTTCCCCGTGTTATCTAGTTGTTTGCGTTTTGGCATTATGAAATAAAGTGTCACATTTTACTATCTTACAAAAACATACTCGCAAAAGGATATAAAAATAATTATTGTAAAAAATAAATGCAAAAGTTCTCGAAATTTCTGAAAGCGAGTTTATATTTTGTTGTAAATGTAGTAATGATAAGGTTGCCACAACGACAAAGATAAATATAAAAATAATAATTTTTTATTTAAAAAATAAAAGATAAATTAATTATACATAAGTTTTAAATATAATTAAAACCGTTTAAACAACAGAAATATAAATATTGTTAAAATACCCAAAATATATTTTTTTAAATTCGTGTCATAAATAGAAAGATGATTATTTAATCTATTTGAATATTAAAATTAAAAACCAGTGAAATATGTTTTCAATTGTTTTAAAATTCATAGTTTCTTGCTTTATAACTGCAACCTTATCCGTAATCTAAAAAAATGGAAATATTTTAAAATTGAGATTTTTTTTAGAAATTCTAAAGGCTTATTGCACATCCTCAAAAGAATCCGGACAGTTTGATACCAAATATGTGTTATACGGATCAGTAATTAAAAAGCCTTTCTCTTGAAACCGTTCATCAAAAACTTTATTTTAGAATAGAGAGATAAATTTAAGCTTTGTAGAGTTTACGTTGTTTGTGGTCACTTGAATGAAAAGTAAAACATTATTTTAAACTCATGGAAAATATTTCAATGATTTAATTACAGTTCACGTTATCATTCAAAACATTTTAAAAGTCAAAATAACTTTTTGAACAAAATCAGTTTACTATGCAATTGACTAATATACGGAAATTAATTCTGATTCATTTTGAGAATATAAGTATCTACTTAAAAAAATTTTTTAAAACTGATGGATGAAAATAAAAATTCATCCCTTATTGGCTAATATCATACAATTTTGTTGGTATTATAATTAATTCTCAACTTTTTTGATGGATTTTTCTTGTGTAAGTTAATATTAGAATAAACTTTGTTGCGTATTATCGTCGAAAGTGCCCCTGAATCTGAAAACATTATCAAAGTCCTTTGACAGTTCTACAGATCACTGTGCCGCTCATTTTAAAGGTCGCTCAACGGTAAACAGAATTAAATGTAAATACCAAATAAATTTCTAATTTGCCTTTTTATATTCCACTTCCTTTGATTTAACACTTAATCTAACCAAAATATTTCTTTCCATTTCATCATTGAATAGATCACTTTAATAAAATTGAATTAGCCATACATAATAAACTAAGGTCCATTTTATACTTACAAAGATCATAACAAAGATAGAGAGATATTACATTTATCAATTAAACTACCAAAAAAACCAAATATACACCCCACCATAAACTTCTAGTCCCGCAAGTCAGAGTCCATTCAAGCTCGCACTAAAACACCAGCAACTGCCAAAATTCCCTCACCCGAAGAAGGGTCCCATAAACAAAAATCTTTGCTCAGCGTTTTACAGTTTTACAATGTCCGATACATTCTTAACGGAACCCATGAAACAATAAGTAAAGCTGCAAGGAAAACGGCCCAAGTCGTATTTCGTAGATGTCAGCGCAAAATGGGTCGTAAACCAAACCTACGAGGGGTGAAATAAAGTTTGACGGCCCTATCCGTTACCTGCGAGGTTCCAAAACTGCCGCCTTTCTATTCTTTGCGCCAAAACATTTATCGATCTTTTTAGAGAGGGAAAACCCACGAAGTTCGTGCGTTTTGGCGTTGAATTTGCATAGGGAAATAATTAGTATTTTCTGTTTAGGTTACGGATCTCTAAACAGTTTTTGTGCCGCGAAGCCCTAGGGAATTCTGAGGGGAGTCATCCTCGCTGAAGAGACGGGAATAATTAATAACCCGAGAAGAACTTAAAATATTAGAAAAGTTTAGGTTGTGTCAGTTTTCTAAGCTTGACGGCTATTCTGAGCGGCGGTTGTCAAATATGGATTAGTGCTGGTATTAAAGTAATCACACTTAAAATAACCTTTGATTATGGATCTATTTTTCTTGTAATTGTATTACTCTATTAATAAATTAATTGTATGACTATCAATAATTAAACTATTTTTCTTGTAGTTTTCTTAAAATTGTACTTAGTTTAATTGAATCGCTTATTTCAGAAACGTGTTAAACCCCATAGGATTAACATTGCGTTTAACACGTTTCTGAAATAAGCGATTCAATTCTAAAATAAATATTCCTTCTAAATTAATATTGTGAATCAAGTTTGTTTTCTATCAGGTCCTTTTATGGCTGTTATGGGAATCCTTTGTATTTATCACTATTATAATCAGTGATTTTATTTTTAACAGGTCTTTGTGGGTGTTCCCTTATTGGTTTTCTTGTAACATGATATAATCATGCTTTATATGAGCAGCTGGTTTCGAAAACACTATCAAAATTTAGGAGGAACAAATTTAAAATTCAACCAATTTAAGAAGTGAATAATTTTATTTTGTTTATACATAATTATGGAAAAATAATTTCCTTAAATCTCAGAAATGACAGGTTAGTCATTAAATTTTATCTCTCAATGCAGTCTCAGTTTTGTGGAACCTTTACAGATTGATATTAAAACAGGAAAATATTATTATAGTTTATGGAAATGTCAAACAACCATTATCAATGATTCAGAAATTTAAAACTGCAGATGAAAATTATCGGATTTTCTATTCCCCACAAATATGCGAGAGCTCATATAAATCCATCCGATACTTGTTACTTATCATCGGACCTGGAAAAAGTGCCCGAACCCACGGACCTGGTTCGGGGGAAGCACCTTCCTGCTCCATATGAGCAATACATAAGGTTCGGGAAAATTTTATTAGGTTTGGGGGAAGGTTTCAACTTTTGGTTCTTACGTATTATACCGTCGACCGTACCGCTTCATAAAAAAACGTTATCAAATCCAATTGACTTTTCTATTCCTGTGCCGCTGACGGCCACTGAAAGTCGACGGGATAATACGTTAGTACCGAAATTACTCTATTTGAAGCTAAGTGTGAATTGTCTACTGCTATGCTTAAGATCGCCCGTGCCTTAAATATTTATTTTAGTATATGTTGCCGTCTTAAAAACTTTTTGATTGCACATTCATGAGGGCTCAATGAGGTTCTCGTTGGTAATAAAAAACTACACATCAATAATGTCAACTTGTAACAAAACACGTTTGGGTCTCATTGAAATATAAAACCAATGACATTTTAAATTTAAAAATATAATATTTTATTATATTAGGTTCTTACGTATTATCCCGTTGACCATACCGCTGAATCCGAAAACGGTAAACAACCCATTGATTTTTCTATGGCTGTGCCGCTGAATTTGACAGTCACGGAACGGTTGACGGGATAATACGTAAGTACCGTAATTTCTTTGAAAGCGATTAAGAAACGTTGAAATTAAAAATTCGCTATGACACGAAGTGGCATAGTTAAAAACATATGGCACCGACGGTCCTGTCAAAACAATCACCACAAAGAAAACAAAGGACAATCACCTTTTTCTTATCCCTATATTTGACACCTCCTTCCAACACGGTCTTCGGGTCCCCCATCACGACATCGGACATATGCCAACACACATTCTTAACAATATTCCACGCGGCGACATCGAGCAACTAGAAAAAAAAAGAAGCACCAAGAGGGCGTAATCCAGAAGTTAGCACACGATCCCGCACAGCTGGAAAGAACACAAAACTTGGACAAGTTTTCCGCGCACTAGGGCACTGTTTCGATCTGCGCAACGGCGGGCGCTGTCATCTTTCCACGCCGATTATGAGTTCCGACTGCCGCCGAGAGTCGGGAGAAAGATTCGGTGCGAATTGGCGAGCGGAGGGTTTTCGAGCGCCAAGCCCCGGTCGCCAAAGTGTGCGGAGAGATTGTTGTGAATGGGAGTTTTTTTACGCTAAGGAGGAGTGGCCGCCGAGTTTGATGTGTATGTTGAGGTATTTATATAAAGAGGGGTGAATAGTGTGAGGGTTGGGATTAAATAAACATGGATGTTTGGATTCGTGATTTTGTCTTTGGGACACTGCTTAGTTTGTTCCGCCCGGTGACAGTTTGAGGGCTCGTCTTTTGAGGAGTATTTTGGGTCGTAAAATGCGGTTGGAAAGCAGATAAAAAGTTAAATCAATAAAATATGACCAAAGCCGACTTTTTATACGAGTGTGTAAAACTGTCATATTTTTATGATGTTAACCATAAAAATACAACAATTTTGAAAAGTGGTATTTTGAGTTATGTTTTTATTTATAGTTGTGGTTTTATCAATAGATGTTTGAAACATTTAAAAATGGAAACAGAGTTAAAATATCTTGAATATCAGGTCCACCCGAACGCTTTGTCTGTTTTGGGTGTGTATTTAAATACATTTTTTAAGCTTTTTTTCAGTTATGCGGTTCTGACGTACCCTCCTACTTCTGTTTTACAGCTAATTTGGTGATTTTGGCGAGTTCTTATGATGGCTCACCTAGAGTAGGAAGAGAGGCGACAACGCACTGATAGTTTCTGATTGGCCGAGAGGAAATTTTTACCGGAATTTTACAACCGCTCCAGGAATTTTTACCACCGCAGGCTATTACGGTTTCTCAATTAAGCTGTAGGGTGGGGATTGCGTTACGGTCCGAACATAAAGAGTTTTTAAATTCAGCTATGCTGAGGGATTGTGTTACGGTCCGAACATAAAGAGTTTTTCAATTCAGCTATGCTGATTGATTGTGTTACGGTCCGAACATAAAGAGTATATTAATAAAAAAAACTTTCGAGCTTTTAAGCTGTGGTCAAATATTAATTTTTTAAAATTATTTAAAATCAGTATTATTAAAGTATAAAGAGTATTTCAATTCAGCTATGCTGAGTGATTCTCGCTACGGTCCTACAGAGAGACGACAACGCACTGATCGTTTCTGATTGGCCGAGAGGACAGTTTTACCGTCGCAGGCTATTTCGGAAAAAACGGTCTTGTGCACAAACCAGTTTGAACCTGCTGTCACCTCTCTTCCCACTCTAGGCTATCTAGGCTCACCATACCAGCTTTTCTAAAATCTACGTTTTTTGTTATTTTCTTTCATTTCTGCTTAATTTATTGATTTAAATTTATTTCTTTAGATTAGGATTGAATTGGATTGGAGTTACATACAGGGTGATTCAGATAAGTGTTTCATAACTTCTAGGGGAGGTAGGGTACATCAAGACGAGCAAGAAATGGTACGGAAAGGGGGGTCGCAAATGATTTTTAAGGGGAGAAACCCCGGGGTGAAAATCAGACAAAAAACTTGCATATTTGTGCAGGAAGGGACACAATTGTTCGATTCCGTCCTCTATCCGTCCTCTAAATTTTAACTACTAAAACTTCTACTATTCCAATCAGTAAGCCCTTTGCATTCGATAGAAAAAAAAAGTCGCCAATCCGTGATCGCCAAATACTTTTTTTGGTTGGTTGGTTGGCTGGTTAGTTGGTGTTTTATGGCGTATGGCGAAATACTTTTTTATGATTGGTAAGGCAACTCAAATTTCTATGTATTTGTTTTAGGTATTATTAACACGTTCACTGCCAAGGACGCGCTGGCGCGTCCTGGAGAAACGAGCGCTGATGTCTACTTTAAAATGTTATCACTTTTTGGGAGCATCTGTATATAACGCATTTATCATACTTTTGCGTTACACTTCGATCTACAGCCAATTTGGGGTCTTTTGGCGAAGAATCATAAAACCGCTTTCCTCATATTTCTGCGATTAGATTTCGTGTTTTTCTTGTTGCCACACATAGACCTAGAAAGTTTCTTCAAACTAAAATAAAATATTTAGATTCTGCATCTAATTTGCGCAATTGTGTTTTTTCTTCAAATTCTTAATATTGATTTAACCCAAGCAGCACAAACTTTCAAGATTCGTCCAAATTTTGTCATGTATGGTCAAATTTCGTTTACTTCTAGTTGAAGTTACATAAGCTCGACATATTTGGTATGAGCTGTGCTACTAGGGAAGCATCTACAATATACACAATATTTTATTTTGAGGGTATTTCATTTTACACCAACATTAAATTGGTAGTCATGGTTTTTGTAATTTTCCGCAAATTGGCTACGCTCCTGATGGCTTATAAATATACCCCAAATTTGGGAATCGTTGGACGCAATCCTGGGTACTCACAGAAGTAATAAATTACTTGTTTTAAAATTAAAAATTATCTTTTTCAATAAATCTTTTAAAATTGCCCCATTATAGAATATCCCATAATAGAAATATCAAATTACATCATTAAGGATTGTTTATGAATAAAATCAAACTCTTAATTATTGAAAATATTTAAATTAGAGAATCTATTTCAATCAATATATTATTCTTGAATTTTTCTTAAGTTGCCTTGATTGTATAATTCCCAACCTTCTGGTTTCTAACTGGAGTATTTTTCTGGAGTCCTAAAAATAAACTTATCTTAAAAAATCATGTAAACGTTAGACTGGAGAGGAGGACTAAAGACTTTAGATCTTGGGTTAGCCCTGGGAGAATTTCTACATTCGTAGAGACAAGGGTATTGAAATCGAAGCACCGTTAGGTTAGGTGTTCCATGTCATACTTAACACGAGATAATTAAAAAGCGCATTGACCCCAATTACGTAGGGATTTTTTTCTCGGAAAATGAAACTATCTGGCTGTCTCAGAATAAAATTTAAAGATAAATATTCTCTTTTAGTATGCTTACTAATTTTTTTATGAGTAACACACACACACACACACACCAAAACTTTTAATTATTTCAAAGAACAGTTTCCCTAGCTACACAGCTCATACCAAGCATGTCAAGTTTATATAACTGCTACTACAAGTAAACGAAATCCCGCCCAACATGACAAAAATTGGACGAATCTTGAACGTATGTGCTGCTTGGGTTGATATCCAAGATGCACTGTCTAGATCCACGAAAGTAACAACGCAACTCTAACGAATTTCACTAATACTTTAGCATGGGTCAACTTTCGTGGATATAGACATTTCGATCTCAGAAATAAAATTCCGGAAAATATAACTAGATTGTATACCTGAAAAGAAATGAAGTAATCAGTGATAGCTATGACAGGAAATCTCATACGGGGCACATCGTAAAAACACGCCAAATTGGCGGTAGTATTTGTTAGTACTGTGTAATAGAAGAGTAGGAAGAAATGCATGATGCACACAGACGCTGCAAACCGTCTGTGAACCCTGCGCTGGTACTGCCACCAATTTTTGTTTTGGGTGCTGGCAGTGAACGTGTTAATGTTTAAAGATAATCGTAGTGGCCAAACTTGGAAATAAGATCACATAGTGCAATCTTGACGCATAGGTTTAAACGTTTTTGTGATTCAAAAATTTAAGATACTTCAAATTTCAAGGTACAGAACACTGACACAGAAGAGAGAAAGTACTTCCAGGGCAAGGGCCGGAATAGAACCGCCGATAACCCTATATAAAATCATTTATTAATAAAAAATATGAAATATTATTACGTATCGCCTCTCATAACAACTTCGTATCGAGCAAATTAAATTTACTGGCAAAATTAAACAACATATTTACGAATTATTTTTTAAGCATGTCAAAATTTGGGCTTTGAGACAAAAAGTGATTTAAAACACATCGTAATTTATGATTTTAACTTTCCTCACGTGCTCACCCCTGAAAAAAAATTGCAGTAAAGAAGAACACTACAATTTAGAAAAATCCATAAAAATATCAAAATACACATCCTTTAATTTTGTCAGATTTTTTGACCTCATGCCATTAAACCCCAACCCACATCCTTTTATAGTCCTCTTTCCGTGTATTACCCAAAAATTATAGGCAGGACAGAAACCCCAGTCTTAAGATTGCGAGTAAGATTCCGGCTCGTTATTCTACATACTGAGCTACCGTTTTAAAGATAAAATACGTATCGAAAAAAATCGCGCCAAATCAATAATAAATAGTCAAATTTGGTTAACCGTACATCAATATCGAACACTGCTCGAAGCGTATCTTTCCCTGTGAAAAGATAACTTCCTGAAAAAGTTACAGTTAAATTACTTTTTAGAGGACGAGTTTTATTATTTTGATGTAAAAAAATTACGGAATCGAACCATTGTGTCTCTTCCTGCACAAATATGCAAGTCTTTTGTCTGATTTTCAACCCGGAGTTTCGGCCCTTAAAAATCATTTGCGACCCCCCTTCCCGTACCAATTCTTGTTCGTCTTGATGTACCCTACCTCCCCTAGAAGTTATGAAACACTTATCTGAATCACCCTGTATATTTTCCGGTCTGTGTGCTTGATATCAAATATCCGCTTGTAAATCCTCGTCAAGCAAGACACACACAAACAGAATTTTTACTGACTCAGATAGAGAGAAAATACACCCAGGACAAGGCCGGAATTGAACCGACGCACAGTGTAACGAGTCTATGGGTGAAGAGGACAAAAAACCTCTACGACGTAATATTTAAAAATAAACCATTTTAATTATGCTATGCAATCAATATAGCCTTAACAATCAATTCCAAGGAAAAATCTGATTGGAATAATAATTTTTTTAAAGTAGACCATATTTCTATCTAAACTCCATGTTATTTCTATGGGGATCATTCTTTCGTAACTTCTGTTAAGGAAAAACTCTAAAAACTGAAAAAAATATTAATTTCAACCATTAAATATTAATTTTAACCCTTTAATACTTACTTCTTTAGGGTTAGACTTTAGTCATATTACGCGTTGCATAAATATTCTGTGTTGAAATCAATGCTGAATGTTATCTCAATATCACTGTAAAAACAAAAGAGTATTAAAACACCATTATTACACCTATTTCGAGAGTAGAGACATTAATTGTGATGTAATTGAACACTACATAAGGTGTCAACTACAAATATAGTGTAAGCATAGTATTAGAATGGTTTTGTAAGAATTAAAAGGTATTACGTCTCCCTTTTTGGGTTCAAAAAACACCCCAGAAACGCCATACACTGAGAAATGCTACTCTATCTCTGGTGTTGTCTGGCGTAGTATCCAAATCGACTAATCGAACACCACCAAACCAAACTGGCATCACAGCGTCAGTAGTCATCCACGTTAGGGTTAGCATCTATGCTTGATGCATCCCTTGTTATGAAAATATTATTGTCTGCTTTTTTTATAGTATGTACTGTTTCCGTTCTCAGTTTGATTCGATTCTGACCTCGCCCCTGGGTGTATTTTCCTCCTCTGTGTCAGTTGTCAGTAAATATCCTATTTAGTCTGTCTTACTTGACGAAAGTTTATAAGCGGATCCTTGAGATCAAGTGCCAAACCGGAAAATATATGTAACTAAATCAACATCAACAAGATATTTAGTCAACCAACCGGTAAGTAATGTTATTTTATCTGAATTCATGACATTATTTTCCACGTATTAATATATTACCATTAGTTTAGAGACTTGGTTTGATCAAGTTCGTCAGGACAGTTTTAAACATTGTTTACATTATAGTATTGACATTGTAGAGTGATATGCATTTGTGCTAATGGTTTTAAGTTTTGTACTTTTATGCTTATCGTTTTGGTGGTAAAAATAAGAACACGAACATGATATTTTTGGCTATTTTTAAATAGGTAGAAGAACAGTTAAGGGTTAAATTCATCGGTCGCGACCGATCCGTCAGACTTAGTTTAGGTCGGATGTTTTCCTGCTCATATTTCGTCAAAAGATTAAGAACGTAAAAAGAGCTTTCCTATTTTAACAGGTCTTCTCATATATGTGAAGGGACCTGGTTTTTCGGAATTGAAAGAAAAACTTAATTTTGTAAATTCCAAATTTTTTCAAATTTTGTTCTTTGGCTATAGAAGTCTAAGTGAAAACTATTTGAGCTAAAACTTAATGAAATTTCCTCAAAATAGGAATTAAAAAATATATATAAACTAATTATTAGGTATTAGTATAAAAATAACTTGTTACTGTGTGAACTATTGTTTACGGTTAATTTATTTCCCCAATCGATTCGACAGGCTAAGGTTTCGCGCTTATAGCTTGAATGGTTGGTAATATTTACCCTCGTTGTTGTTAGATTAGTTTTTTTCTCAGCTTCTGCTTTTATTAATGTCTTTTAGAATTGATGAGGAGAGTCTTTACCTATTGTGAAATGCCCTTGTTTTGCGAAATTGTAAAAATTCACATAATTTTGGAAATTTAAAATAAGCGTTAAATAGTGTTTGAGAAGATTCGTGTTTTTGAGTAAGTAGGGAAATATGGTCCTGCTGTGTTGAAATTGTAAAATATTTAATGGGTTGAATGGCTTTTTAATTATTTCAGAGAAATTCCAAAAAGTTTTTAAGATGTTGAAACATGGATCTGACTTTTGAATATTGCTTCCCACTTTTTATGAACAAATTCAATGCGACTCACAACCTCATCTTCAGTCAATTTCCCGGTAAATGAAGCGAATACAAGCTGAAGCTGAATATATGTCAACTTTTTTTTGTCGCCTCGTGGAAAAACGCTGGCATCCGAGCATTGAATTGTTATCCCCCAAATTTGTCGATGAAAATCTGCAGCCTGAATTCGCTTCATTGACCAATTTCCCCATATCCCCTTCAAGATTTTGAGCTATGTGCCTGTGGGGTTTTGTCACTAACTATTTTGCATACATGTGATTCTTCCCCCAATTGGCGGAATCCACCAATTTGCTTGCAAAATTAAAAGTCCGACAATTCGATTTGCAAAACTCAAATTCCACTTTCTGATTTTCCAATTCTTTTTGTTACTGAAAACTCTGGCCACGAAGGTTACCTAGTAATAAATTTAAAATAAAATAAAAAAATTATCAAATTAAATGAAAAGCAGTTATTTTTTAAGCCAAAAAATATGACGCTAGCATCTCGAATCGTAGATCTCGGGAAGTAGAAGCCAATGGACCCCATCTATTTAAAATGAAGGAAAATCTAAGTGCCATCGAAATTTTTAAAAAATATTTTCACCCAATTTATTGTCAGAGTAGTCACATATATATGATTTTGGGTTCTTGTGTATTATCTCGTCAACTGTACGACTGAATCCGAAAACGGTAAACAACCCATTGACTTTTCTATGGCTGTGCCACTGAATTTGAGTCATGGAACGTCGACGGGATAATACGTAAGCACCCTATTTTGTTTGAATAATAAATTGCTTGTATGTATAACAGGTTTAATTGACTCTTGAAAAATAAAATGAAGGATTTAAACCTGAGCATATCAAATTATTAAATTGTGGGGTTTAATTCCGTTAATGTTCCTGCTAAAGGTTAATGAAGCGAATCCGGCCTGCAGTTATTTACCGCTAAATTTGGCAATATCGATTCAATGCTCGGAAACCACCGATTTTGCACTTGGCCAAAAAGTCGCCAAATTCAGTTGCAGACCGGATTCGCTTCGTTTATCCCGCTAATTACCACCATGCAGGGATGCAGAATATGTCAGATCCGGCGATCTAGGATCGGGGGAAATTTTAGCCATCTGGGGAAATTTTGTGGAAAAGTATACTATTGAATTGAATTTTAGTACAGTAATAAAAATATACGTGGCGATTTGTGTCACTACTTTTTAACAGATTTCTGATACTGACGATAATTCAGAATTTTTGAAGGTCTTTATAATTTTTTTAAATTTTTGTATGGATTGGGGGAAATCTTGAAAGTAAACACATTTTCTGCATTCCTGCCACCATGTTGTATTGTAATGTAATGGACACAAAAAGTGGAAAACGTGCTAAATAATTTCAAATACATATAGATTAAAATGATTAATTAGAAGATCAATAACTGTTCAGTTTCATTAAAGATAAGAAAAGTTTGTCGATATTTGATTATATGGTGTTCTTAAGTGATAGGTGATATTTAGCAGGAACGTTAACGGAATTGAACCAATTGGGGGAGCAGCAATGAGCTCCGTAATATAAAGGAGGGGTTTTAAGGCTCACTTATTGAAATATTTGAATTTGACAGTAAGAAACAGGGTTTAAAAATGTTTTTTTTTCAAATCTTATTGGAATAACTAATAATTTTTGAATAAGCACATTAAAATGACATGTTTAGTTTACTTTAATTGTCCATTACAGAATTCAATATTAGGGTATTTGGTACTTAAGGATTAGCTGGGTGCAAGCTTCAAGTACTATGATGCTATATTGCTCATAGTAATCAAACATCAATATAAAACACAAATCAAATATCTCAACTTTTAAATTTTGCTATATATTTTTATGTATAAATAAAAAAACATTGCCTCCTGTAATATAATCAGGTTGGAAAGATTTGTACTCGTCTAATCCTAAAGCACCTGGCATTTTTTCTTATTATTATTTGCTCTTTTTGTTCCATTAGGTTTATGATGATTTGTAAAATATAATTTTCTTAATACTTTAAAATATACTTAATATACATATTATGGGCAAAGTAATTAATTTGGCATTATTAATAATGCCTGGGCATGTTAATGTGATAAATTCAACAAAATTTATGAATGAAATTTATCACTTTGCCCGCTTTCACTCTGGGCATTATTAAAAATGCCCAATTAATCACTTTGCCCGTAACATATATATACATATAATACTTTTCAGACGAATTCAAAATGCTGTGATCCTCCAAACACTGATCGGGGACCCACCAGTGGGGTTGTTGAGTTGACTTTGTGAAAAAAATTTTTCTCTCAAAATATTTTGTGGAAGGGCACCCAAAAAGAACCAAATTTCTGCTAAGTACACCCCTTTTGACCTAAATTTTGTGAAACTACTCGTGACCCAGTATTAAAAATTCTCAGCTGCATAAGTTTGCTAACATTATTAGTTATAATTCTGACAAACCTTTATTTTAAAGTCATGGTGCATAGGTTTTTGTCGCTCAAGAATATGGAGAATAAGAATATTCAAGACTATTAATTTTTTCATTTGTAAATAATTATAATTATGTTGAATAGTGTATTATTTTAACTGCCAAAACCTTAGAAATAAAATAAACTTTGATGTAATCTACCTTAAAAACTTCCTTTTTTTGGGAAATATCCTCTTAATTTTAATTTCAACATATATTTTATTAGGGTCTACTAATTTCTATGCATGGAAAACACAAAAAAAATATTTTTAAGCTTGTATTAGCTTGTTGAAAACCTAAATCCCTGATTCTGAAAAAATATGAAAGCTCACTAATTGAGCTATAACTGTGCGACTGAATGGGCATAAAGCTTATATGTTTTTAATACGCAGACACAAAAACAAATTTTGGTACTTATACATATTATCCTTTTGACCATTCAGCGACCGTCAAATTCAGCCGCACAGGTATAGAACAGTCAATGGGCTTTGATAACATTTTCACTGCCTTTACTGTGTTTCAGGATTTTTAAATTAGTCAGTTTTGGCCATTTTTTCAGTCATCTTGTGGTTGGCGAAGACCTTAACATCTCTCCCTCCGAGTTGATCAAGGCACCGTGCCTTGACCGTGCTCTATGTCATATTAATAATCCTCTATTTACAGATAAGAATCGTGAACTTTTTCAAAGAATTGACTCCTCAGTTCCTGGAGGTGTCACGCCTGGTGCCTCTTTGCTTCCAGTTCCTGTCCGTGGAGGGGTCTCTGGTTCCTCTTCGCTTTTGGTTCCGGTCCCTGTAGGAGTCTTAGCTTCCTCTTCGCTCCTGGTTCCTGAAGGTGCTCCTAGTTCCCCTGCGCTCCCGGTTCCTGTGCTTGGTGAGATCCTTGGTTCCTCATAGACTTCAATTCAGGACACTTTCGTGGTTCTTGGAGTTTGAAAGTAGTTCTTGAACTGTACACTTAAACAAGTGTTGGCTGAACTGTGACTATGAAAACTTTTTTTTACTTTTAATTTACTTTGTTAAAAAAACTCAAGGAAGGAAGTGGAAAAACTGGCAATCTTATTGATCAAGTTTCTCATTTCCTATGGCAACGAATGATAGGTTTCCATTCTGATCTGGTGTGTGCTTTATTTTAATGTGAGTTCCTTGTTGCAGAAAAAGATTGACTGAATGTTACACGCTTCTCACCTAGTATTATCATATATCTGTACAAAATGTAAATATTAAGAAATTAAATTTTTGAGTATCGGTAACTAAGAAGTGTTTCCTTCCAACCCATAATACACTACCTTCCAGGTTTTGATGTAGACAAGCTTCCCCGTTGGACTTCTGAGAAAAGGTGAGTGCAATTTTTTGCTCCCATTGTATTTAAAGTAGAGATGGGTATGGCTGGAAAAAAACCGGAAACTTTGGGGGGGGGGGAAACGTTTTTCCAGTTTTTTTCCCGAAGGGTTTATTTCTTTCCGGAAAAATTGAAAATGTTAATTTAAATACTTTATTTAGAATTTATATAACCGTGATATCAATTAAAAAATATTTAGATGATATTCTTATATAATAAAGTACTTATAAAGAATGAAATTTTAACCATGCAATAATTTTTTCCCCAAAAAGTTGGCTTCCACTCGTGAAAAATTGAAAATTTTTAAGTTTGTATGAAATTAAAAATTTTCTACATTCACATTCTGATGTTTTCTCATTTGATATTTTTTATACTCAATATTTCATTTGAAAACACAAATTTGGAAAAAGTAAGCTGCAAGATAAATTATTTTAACATCCAAATGTTATTTATTTTACTCTCTAAAAATAATAATAATGCCATGCAAATAAATATCAATAATACAAATTAATTAGGATTAGAAGAAATTTAAATTTGATATTCTTATATATATTAATTATAAAATGCAGCATCTTAAAAATATTTTAACCATTAAATCAGATTGTCTAAAATCATAAGCATATGAAATGACTTACTACTTCAAGTTTCTCTGCTTTATCTGAATTTTAAAAAAATCTTTAGATCAGAAGTTTGGGATTATTGGAGGCTTTTTACAGGGTTGCTTTTAAAAAATATTTATGGTGTATGAGTATTTATTGAACAATGAACACAATAATATCATGAAAATTAAATAATAAAAAAATAAGTTCCAAAAATATTTAAACAAAACAATGAATGATTTTTGAATTTTTTTTATGCAATGACTTCAACATTTTTTTAGAATTGGCAGAATGTATTAAAACTTCTCAACCTTTCTAAGAAAACATAATTGCAATGATTATGTGGAAAAAGGTTAGGATCAATTATGTATATCGATGTTAAATATAGCAAACATCTGTTATTTGTTATTGGATCATGTTGTATACAAAATTAATTCATCAAAAGTACTTTATGTTAAGTAAATAAATATTAAATTAATGTTATTTATTACAATCACATGCTTTATATTTATATTACATATATTGTTATAGTTATAAAAACTAGTTTTTTGTTTTAAAATTACTCGTAAAATGCTCCATATATTTATTTCGGAAGAATTATTTTTAATTATTTAATAACTTATAATATATAGTGACTAATGGTTTTTTTTACAACAAATGATTTAGTTTTTAAAAAATATGTTTTTAAAAACCGCAAGATAAGGTTTCAAACTCTTACTAAAGTGAAATTATTTTTTAAACTGTAAATGGTTTGGTAGTTACAATTATATAGTATTCATTCAAAAAGCACAAGAAATTTTCTTTTTCTTGCATTAAATTATTTTAAGAGGTGAATATTTTATTTCCATTTTGGGTATTTTCATGGGTAACTGAACTGACGTTTTCAAAGAAAAACAATAAGTATTTTCTAATTTACTTCCCAAAAATAAATTTTAAAAAAATTTTTTACCAGTTTACTGCCTTTTTGTTAACTAAATCCAATGACACAATTAAATTTTCAAAATGACTGAAATAAAAGTTTCATTATTGTCAGTCAGTTACCATGTAAATTTATTTGTTCCATTAAATTTAGCTAACAAGAAAGGAATAAACTGGGTTGAAAAAAATTTTTTTTATTTATTTTGGGAAGTAAATTACAAAATACTCATTGTTTTTCTTTGAAAATGTCAGTCAGTTACCTGTGGAAATACCCTTTTATGAAAATTATAAAAATTTATTCAATTTACTAATTAATTAATTGCTCTTTATTTGAAAGATTTATTTTATTTGATTTATATAACTCACTGAAAGTTTAATATATTTTATTATGTACTAAAAATATAATTTTGTGCAATTTGAAATTGAAATTTCAAGTTATTACCCAGGCAAGTCAGAAATAAGATGATGAAACACCAAAAAAGGTGCCTAGTATTAAAACACCAGCATAACACCAAAGAGGGTGGCAACTGAGTTGCCACTCCTAGTGGTGTAAAAGAACACCAGTGTTTCATTACACCAAAACTATTCTACCAGTGGTAGGATAGTTTTGGTGTAATGAAACACTGGTGTTCTTTTACACCACTAAGAGTGGCAACTCAGTTGCCACCCTCTTTGGTGTTTTGCCATCCAAAATTTTTTACAGTGTAGGGACCATTATTTTGTTATTTTCTACTTCTTATAATTGAACACTAATAAAATTTACACTTGGATCCTAGTCTTTCCTCTTGGAATTACTAAATACAAAGAAAAAACAGCTGTTTAATAGCAGGTGTTTTTCTAACAGCATATTTTCTCTTTTGATTTCCAAAAACCACTATTACGTATAAGCTTATTCAACGACTTTCGGATCCTTCATAGTTCTCCGTTTCAATTTCTTGAAATCAATTAGAAAAAAATCAATCACAAAAATAACTCTTTAAATATAAATACAAAAAAACACCATTTACACTTAATTTCACTGTATAATTTAAGCGCAACATGATTCGATATCAATTAAAAAACGTTTTATACCTTCAAAAGCCGAAATCAATGTGTTTCGTATGGAGCGGTCTAAATGGTGCTTCATTTTTCCCGAGGTTTGTTAAGAGATTGCGCGCTTCAAAATAAGATTATCGCGATATCGGCAAGTTTCGGCATGATAAATATAAAGTTTGAAACATAATCATAAGTGTATCAAAAGATGGCGGAGGTACCTTTCGATACTTTTTTAAAAAGTATAATTAAAAATGAGTTAAGTTACAAAATTGATTTACATCTAAGAATGCGGTCAAAAAAGTAATAAAAATGTATTTACCCATATTTTTTCAGACAATTCTATAAAACAAGAATGAAGTGAGAAATATTCACCTTTATTTCAAAAATTAAACGTTTTTAATTGCCCGAAATACGAACTCCTTTGTTGATGATCTGAAACTGTTGTTTTCACGGCAGCTGGTTTCTCCCGTTTCAATTATCGTTTGCGAATCTAAAAAGAAATATTTTTCTTTTTTATTATCGATTTCATATGGTCTGAACACTTCTTAATCCAGCTAGCACGCCAAAAATAAAAATTTTGAAAGTCAAAATTTTGACTTTTGTGTCCATTGCTCGTTACACTGTGCGACGACAGCATATTATATAGGTAATCCGGAAAGTAATGTCTCTTTTGGGAGAGTCTGTATGCGTTATAAGTTTTACCTATATTCCATTATATGAGATCAACATAAACTGTAACTGTATAAAAAGTAAATTTGGCATTTTGGCTTATTTTTTAGATTGATCTTCATATGGGATTTCCTTATATCTATGATAACGTTTTACTTCGTTTCTTTTCAGCTCAAAAATTCGTATTTTTCTTAAAATCAAGATTTTTAAATTACAATCTACTGGCCAATTTTACTAAACAATTAAATTTAAAGTTATTCTAACGTATCATGGGGTGAATCTAAATAAGATTTAAATCTTTTCTGAGTCAACCGGATAGTTCTATCACAATTATTCATATTAAATTGTTGGATCACTACCCCTAACCCTCTATTAAGAAAAATCCGAAAGATCATTCACAGGAATCTAGATATCTGAGAATTCCTCAGCCAATCATCAGTAGTAGTTATAAAAGGAGTTTCAATTTACGAAACATATACGAGTATATAAGGCAAAGCCGACCCGTCGCCTAAGAGGCAACACACGGTGGAAAGCTGTCGCAATGAGTTCATTCATTCAATCTAAATATTACTTCAGTTAAAAGTTAAATTCATTTGAATTTTAGTAGCATAAGTTTTTCTATAGATGGCAATTTGAAGTAAACAAGTTCTTACTAATCATAAAATTTAGGAAAGCTCAAAAAGTTAGCTGACTAGAAAAGAGTCAAAATTCGTCGAATTGGCTTTGGATAGAAGTTGAAGAATCTTACTGGTTTAACGTAATTGAAAAGTACCAAAAATTACATTGCATACAGACGCTCCATAAAGCGACAGAGCTTTCCGGACCGGTCTGGCCGGGAAGGAATTTTCAATGGCCATACAGTTTTTTTGAACAAATATAGCGTGATCATTGAAAATTCCTTCCCCGATCATAATTTTTCTAAATACCATTACTCTAAGGCAGCGGTTCTCAAACTGTGCTCCGCGGAGCCCTTAGGGCTCCTCCAAGCATTTCCAGGGGCACCGCGAAGAAATTTGAAATAAATAAATTTTTTGATAATTTCTAATTTGCTTTTCTCTGAAATGTTATAAATAACTTTCTGTAAGGTGTTGGTAAGGTCTGCTGGTTTTTGCCTTTTTCAGGTCTTTTTTGGTTTACCAAAACAAGTAAAAACCATGTTTTAGGGTCAAATTTCCAAAACTTTTCTGGGGGAGGAGCCCCCAGGACGGTTTGGCGCTGGCCGTTTGGGCGCCGTTCCCGTTTCGGCACCAAATTTTTCTTCTTCTAATTTTTAGAAGAATTGTTAGAGTTCTATTTACTTTCATTTTATTTCTGCCGCTGAAACGGCCGCTCCGAATAGTAGCACACAGAGCCGTGCCAAAGGGGGGGCGAAGGGGGCGGCCGCCCCGGGCGCCAAATTCCCTAAAGGGCGCCAAATTCATGTTTGAGAACTATGTTTTTTTGTATGAAATGTTACTATTAAAAATGTATTCCTGATTTCGTTTTGCCTTCCACTTGAGGCTCAGGAAGTGAATAGAACCATATAACACGGACACTATCACACCCCTTTTGGGAGAGACGCCACGCCATGGGGGTCGCCTGTTTGCGTCTCCAGTTGCGATGAGAAAGAAGCGCTGCACGCTTTTTGTTTTGTTAACCCCAAATGTGTCCACTTCCAGTCTTCGGTTGCAATGTTGTTTTAAGACACAGTAGGGGTGACGATTGACAGAGAATGGGGTAGGACGTGTGAAAGATTTATGGACCAGACGGACTAGGAAGGTTTTGTTCTGCCTGGGGCTTACTTCAAAGGGGGTGCTGTTGTCACAAATTTCAAAATTTCTTGACCAAAGAATTCCAGGAAAATCTTGAGTGGGGATGGAAAGAACGTTCAATTACACTAGCGGAAATAAAAATCCCAACACCAAGAAGGAAAGGAGATATCAAAGTGAAATTTATGTCTATGATCGCACATAGTATCAATGTGAATTGATTAAAAAATCAGCCTTCCTGGATGTTAGGAGGCCGATAAAACTAGGGAGGAGTGTTGTCTCCATAGGTGTCCATTACCGCTGTCACACGTCATGGTATTGAGTGACAGGGGCTCTAAATGACTTTTGAGGTAATGGAGGACCATGTTGCCTCCTCAGGTAGTCCATATTCATATGGTGCACCAGCGGACGTTGCATACCGGGCTAGGTGATTTCTCCTCATTGACTGGACTTGTTTTGTGGGTGTTGGTTCTTGAGAACGGGAAATACGGGGTAAAAATGCAACCTAGAGGGTTAAGAAGAAAGCTTGGACATTGCATACAACATGTGGTCGTGCATGTTTCTCTTGAAAATTTTCCCCAGGACAGGTCTGAAGGTAAGGACGGTCTACCGGCTGCAAAACCTCAATGACGCAGCTCCGGTTGGGAAAAAGTACTGATGAATCATACCCAGGAGTTGTAGAAATGGAATCCAATGCATCCCTACTCCATTACCCTGCATCACCACTTCGTGGAACGATTAGAAAATCATCAGCTGGGTGCGCTCTCTCCATTGTCTCTTCAAACTCATACCCAACCGTCGTGGTGCTCCAAACCGAAGCAGGATTCTCTCATAAACACAATGTCATGAAATTGGGATTTTCATTTCCTTATTTCGTGCACTATTGGAAACAGAAAGGCCCATTTTCAGCCCCTTGTTTATAGGCAAAGATGTAAGAAGCTATGCGGACAAAACGGACTATCCGCAGTACTGCAAACGACATCCATCCTACTGCCACTTGTCCTCAGTATGATCTATTGGTACTTTGGCCAACCAGAGCTGCTTCATTGAGATTTTTTAGCCGGTTGTCCGTCCTTACCTTCAAACCTGTCCTGGGGACAAATTTCAAGAGAAAAATACACAAACACATGTTTCATGCAATGTCCAAGCTTTCTTCTTAACCCCCTATGTTGCATTTTTACCTTGGCCTATCCGTTCGTAAGAACCAACGCTCACAAAACATGTCCGGAGAAAGAGGAGAAATCACCTAGCCCGGTATGCAACGTCCACTGGTGCACCATATGAATTTGGACTACCTGAGGAGGCAACATGGTCCTCCAATCCCTCAAAAGTCATTTAGAGCCCCTGTCATTCAATACCATGACGTGTGACGGATGTAATGGACACCTATGGAGACAACACTCCTCCCTGTTTTTCTCGGCCCCCTAATATCCAGGAAGGCTGATTTTTTAAGAAATTCACATTGATACTATGTGCAATCATAGAAATAAATTTGACTTAGATATCTCTTTTCCTTCTTGGTGTTGGGATTTTTATTTCCGCTAGTGTAGTTCCATTTCCACCCTGCTCAAAGGGGTCATAAATAAATCGAAGATAAAGGATACCGCTTCTTGAGCTCTTCATCAGCTATTGGTTCATTCTACGAAAAACCAATCCTGTGTATTCGGGGGTTGGTTTTCATCCCCTTTCATTGAATGTGTTCACGAGACCGCTTCCATATAAGCTCTGTTTTGCTTCTCAATTGGCAGTATTGAAGAGTTTAGCCTTGAACAGAGAGGGACCTTCTAAATTAGTGTAATGAAAGTTCAAAAATACAAATTGGAACATCGTTTTCTGGTAAGTTCCTATTTGTTTTTCGTATTTTATTGTATTAATCAATAAATTTCATAAAAATAATTGGATATTCATACTTGCCAACTTTTAAGGTTTGTTCGTCAAATGTTCGGATTTTCGTTTAGTTTGCGGTCTTCCTGATGGATCGGAAATTTCTGCGGTTATTGCGTTTCTTTTCACTTCAAAATCAGATTCCTTCTTCTTTATATTAAATTATTTTTAGACTTTTTTGTAAGTCTTGGATTCGCTCGCAAGTCTCCTGAGTCTTGATGGGCACTCTCCGGGTAAATTTGCTTACCTTGTTCTTATTGCAATGCGA
The DNA here is from genome assembly GCA_024610705.1 of Tetragnatha versicolor. NCBI lineage: Eukaryota > Metazoa > Arthropoda > Arachnida > Araneae > Tetragnathidae > Tetragnatha > Tetragnatha versicolor. Next base: position 34,532,199 of record JANDEH010000006.1, read on the forward strand.
AAAGAACAACTTAACCGAGATAAGACCCTGAAAGATGCTTCGATGCATGAAACTTGTTTTCAATCAATCAATGTTTTATATTATTTCCCTTAGAAGTAGTTGATACGAGTGAGAAGTAGTTGATACGAGTGATAATTTATGAAAAAGAAAACATTTACTAGAAACTAGATGAAAGAAAATATTTGTTTATTTCTTAGGAACTGTTGCAGATTTTTAATTATATTTTATGCAATTTTACATACTGTTTTAAAATTTCAATTGTTTCCTTGAGTTAAAACACTAATTTCAAGGATCAAATTTTTTAAAGAAGGAAAAAAATTCTGGTAGAGAACCCCCAATCCCCAAAATTTGGCGTTGATTTTAGGTAGTGTTTTTCTCATTAAAAAGTCTGATGCCTAAATGAAGAGGTCTCCTTTAGGTGTTTCCCCAAAGTGTGTCGAAATAAAGAAGACTTCCAGTTCCCCTCCAAAATTTTACGTCTATTTATGATTATTTTCCTTTAAAATTAAGCGATTTTTAAGGTCTCAAAATGAACTAAAAACACTTTGGCATAATGATTAAAAAGTGATAGCTTTAATATTCAGAAATTTAAGATAAAGATTTACATTGTATCCAATGATAAAATATAATCGGTAAACAAAATATTCCATATATCCCGGGGTGTATATGAAAGGGGCGAGGGGGCCCTGCCTCTCCTCCGGAAAATCGGACTACGTATAACAAAACAAGTTAAAAGCATGTTATTTAGGGTCAAATTTCCGAAATTCTTTTGGGGGAAGACCCCCAAAACCCCCTATTGTACTTGAAATTTTATTATTGTCAATTTTTATAGTAAGTTCGTTAAAATTAAAATCCTACCTAAAAATGAATGTCCAAAATTTGGATAATGATGTACCTAAAACGAGTTAAAAAACTGTTTTTAAGGATCTTATTTCACAAAATCTTCCGGGGAGAAAGGACCCCCAGACCCTTCTATTGTACTTGGATCTTAATTCGTCACAATTTTTCTTATTTTCTGACAAATAAATTATCTTAGATGCAAATTATACCTAAAAATGATTTTAAAAGCTACGTTTAACTGTTAAATATGCATGGGAGGGGCTGAGGAATAATTTTGGACCCCTTCCGAAATAAATTTCTATTATGCTTTTTTATATCTAGGAAGCAATGGGTTTTATGTAATTTGTTTTTAAACCTTGAAAAATTTATTTCGGCAAAGGGCTCCGCGAATAATTTGTCTCTTGAAAAGGGCTCCCCGACATAAAAAGTTTGAGAACCCCTGCTCTAAGGGAACTCTAGGGCAATAGATGTTATAAATGATATCCCTTCGGAAGCCTTGGTTATCTATACAGATGACAGCAAATTGGATGACGGCAGAACTGGTGGTGGTGTTTTCATTGGCAATTGTGAGGGGGACAATAGAATTAGTATCCGAAACCCTGACTTTTGCTCTGTTTTTAGGGCTGAAATTATTGCTATTGGAAAAGCTCTTGATTATGCTCTTACAAGCGATATAAGCAGCGTCTGGATTTTGACTAACAGCAAAAGTGCTATCCAGTACCTAGAGAATTAGCCGAAAATTTATAATAAACCTGACCAGGATATTCAAATGCGTCTATTTAAACTGGGTCAGAGGAAATCGGTACGCCTTCATTGAATTCCGTCACACGTTGGGGTGTACGGCAACGAGACTGCTGATTCTCTAGCCAAAATGGACTGCGATATATACTGCCAATCTCTGAAGAGCTAACAACTCTGGAGATCCACTCCCTCCAAAGGAGTATACTACTTGCTACTTGGCGCCTCCCACCATCTCATAGCTGGTACGCTGCAAAGGAACCGGGCTTGTCTCTGTCGTGCAGTGGCCCTAGGCTTTTTCAATCGGCCTTGGCCAGATTTAGAAGTGGGCACTTAAGATGCATGAGATTTCAGGATGGGAAAAAGATTTTTCCTCCTTGTTCCTGTTCCTTTTCTGCTAATCCTGCTCACCTCCTTAATTGTTTAGGTGTCTTTTGGAGGCAACTGGAGGTTGAGCTGGATAGGATTTATGATTCTTTGGTGCGAAGAGGTCTTATGGACCTGGTGTAGGCTTTCCTACACTAGGGGGATGACTAACAACAACTAAGGGAACTCCATTCTTTGGCTAAAAGATTAATATTGCACGTTTCAAAACTCCCCCCATGGTTTAGCAAGTGGTCAAATTTCTATCAAATTTATTGTGTAAGTTTAGTACGGATACTGTTTTACCTAATGCAATAAATTTATTCACTCTATTATGTTTTTTTCGTTACACGGGCCTTGGCAAAACATCTTTTTGTAACGCTCTCGCACTACATTAGGTCCTAGCTCTTAAACGGTGCGGCTGCGCCTCTCCCACTTCCTATTCGAAATATGCTTGTCTAGGTCCTCTCTACCTCCCCACCAAATATTTACGATGAATTCTGAATCCCCCTATATAAACAAAATTTGAAATTATTAAATAAAAAATATGCATAGAATATATTATCTTTATGAACTAAATAATAAACTTTCCCATTTATTACAATATTCATTTTCGGTTATTCAAAACTAAAATGTAAAAAATCAGAAAAAAAGAATAAAGAGTAATTTATTGGAATTTCTATTAAGTTTGCCATTTAATTATTGTCAATATTAACCATTATACGTGTTTCGATTAAAAAACTTTGAGATTACATTTATACTATCTACACTTTTAATATCTTGACTTCTTTTATATACAGCGCGTAGAGAACAAAAACAGTATCTTTATTAGATAAAACCAAACATATATTAGTAATAGAGAAAAGTTGCAAGAAAAAACTACTTTTTATCTTGAATTCTTTAAATACATCTTATGAAATTAAAAACAGAGGTATTTCATGATCGAATTTCTCATTGTGTTCCATTTTTTCCCACTGAATTATAAGACTTATGCTCAGGTTTCACAATACAATGAAAAAGTATTTCCTCCAATATATTAACAGAGTTCTGGTTTTTTTTGCTTGTATACAAAGCTCACTTCAATCGATCTTTTAAAAAGCTGTCCCAAAAGACCTGGTGCTTTTATCATCATCCCCATTGGAACATTAAAACGGTAGACTTTTTGCGTTCTTTGTTGATTTTTATTACTCCCTATGTGTTCCTTTCTGTTCCGTATTGTTCCAAGTTTTTTTATGGCTTTTAGATGAGAAAAATGTTATTTAAAGGTGGAAATGAAATAAACCTATTGAGTTATGTTTTTTTAAGGTCTTCTGGGAAATAGTTCACTTAAAAGATCTGGTGTTTCCTTTTTTTTAAGTTACTCTTATTTAAAACTGAAACAATTTGTTTTCGTAAAGATTTGTTGATAAACTATAGCTTTCACGTTTGGTAAAAATATACTTTTTTATATAAATTTTGATCTTTTACATTTACATACTTTAAGTGAAAGGGTTTGCTATGTAATGTGATACATGTTTTAAATATTTGAGCGAAACACACTCGCGTAAGAAAAGAAAAAGATAATCAAGGAAGTTTGCATAAAAAATAATTCTAATTTAAAAATATTTCTTTATATTCTATTATATCTAAAATATTTCTGAATATATTTATACATTTATAAATAAATACGATGTGAACAAGATATAAAACCTCATTTATATTCACAAAATAAATAATAAAAATCTTAAGTTCAAATAATGAATATTATGTTTACTTAATTCACGTGTTAAAGGAATAAGTTTTAATATTTTGGGTAGATACTCGTAAATTCATAAATAATTAAGTAATTCCAAAATTGAAAAATAACCTTTCTATTCTACTTTAAATAAGAATTCATTAACTTTTTATTATGATTTTAAGATCTCAGGGATACCAATAAAATTGTTTATTTGATTGCTTTTTTGCTTTATACTTTATTCCTCAAAAAGTAAAGGCATTATCTTCAGTTAAACAGTCAAAACATATTTCATCAAAACCACACTTATATATACTTTAGTTAGGTGATGAATATGAAGTCAGTGCAAAAAGAAAACATATAAATGGAAGGCCTGAATTATTTGAAACTTAAAATATTTTTAAGATAATTTTTAAATAGATTCACAAAAGGTATTCCCCAAATATAAAAACTTCCAAGACGAAAATATAGACATGGTCTCATATTTTCGTTTACCTCTTAAAGACAACTTCATTCTCCTCAAGTTTTCTTTTTAGTCTATCTTGTGCTTACTCTGGTGTAAAATCGCCTGTGGCATATAGAAAGGTTTTACGACTTACGATAAGAATTTCACTAGCTCCGCCACAGGAATGTTCACTTTAAGCACTATATTAAGACCGAATATGCATGCTTCTCTCTTTTAGAATATTGATTTGGTTGGACAGAGAAAAAGGGTGTCATTCTCTCCGAGTCCAGCCTAAAAACTAATAAAATCAGAATCCTTTATTTTCATTTCATAAGTAATTATTTGTTTGGAGACTGGGGGAAAAGTTATGTTAAAAGTAAACTGTATTAGTTAAATTTGCTAAGTAACCAAATACACTAGCGGAAATAAAAATCCCAACACCAAGAAGGAAAGGAGATATCAAAGTCAAATTTATTTCTATGATTGCACATAGTATCAATGTGAATCCCTTAAAAAATCAGCCTTCCTGGATATAAGGGGGCCGAGAAAAAAAGGGAGGAGTGTTGTCTCCATAGGTGTCCATTACCGCCGTCACACGTCATGGTATTGAGTGACATGGGCTCTAAATGACTTTTGAGGGATTGGAGGACCATGTTGCCTCCTCGGGTAGTCCAAATTCATATGGTGCACCAGCGGACGTTGCATACCGGGCTAGGTGATTTCTCCTCTTTCTCCGGACATGTTTTGTGAGCGTTGGTTCTAGAGAACGGGAAAGACGGGTAAAAAATGAAACCTAGGAGGTTAAGAGGAAAGCTTGGACATTGTATACAACATGTGGTTGTGCATTTTTCTCTTGAAATTTGTCCCCAGGACAGGTCTGAAGGTTAGGACGAACAACCGGCAAAAAAACCTCAATGAAGCAGCTCTGGTTGGCCAAAGTACCGGTAGATCATACTGAGGACAAGCGGCAGTGGGATGGATGTCGTTTGCAGTACTGCGGATTGTCCGTTTGGTCTGCATAGCTTCTTACATCTTTGTCTACAAACAAGGAACTGAAAATGGGCCTTTCTGTTTCCAATAGTGCACGAAGTAAGGAAATGAAAATCCCAATTTCATGACATTGTGCTTATGAGAGAATCCTGCTTCGGTTTGAAGCACCACGACGCCGACGGTTGGGTATGAGGTTGAAGACACAATGGAGAGAGCGCACTCAGCTGATGATTTTCTAATCGTTCCACGGAGTGGTGATGCAGGGTAACGGAGTGGGGATGCATTGGATTCCCTTTCTGCAACTCCTGAGTATGATTCACCAGCACTTTTTCCAACCAGAGCTGCGTCACTGAGGTTTTTTAGCCGGTTGTCCGCCCTTACCTTCAGACCTGTCCTGGGGCCAAATTTCAAGAGAAACATGCACAACCACATGTTGTATGCAATGTCCAAGCTTTCTTCTTAACCCCCTAGGTTGCATTTTTACCCAGTCTTTCCCGTTCTCTAGAACCAACACCCACAAAACAAGTCCGGTTAATGAGGAGAAATTATCTTGCCCGGTATGCAACGTCCGCTGGTGCACCATATGAATTTGGACTACCTGAGGAGGCAACATGGTCCTCCAATCCCTCAAAAGTCATTTAGAGCCCCTGTCACTCCATACCATGACGTGTGACAGCGGTAATGGACACCTATGGAGACAACACTCATCCCTGGTTTTCTCGGCCCCCTAACATCCAGGAAGGCTGATTTTTTAATCAATTCACATTGATACTATGTGCAATCATAGAAATAAATTTGACTTTGATATCTCCTTTCCTTCTTGGTGTTGGGATTTTTATTTCCGCTAGTGTAGTAAACTTTGTGAATTGCTATTATATTAAAAAAACTCTTCGCAAAAGTAATTTGGTACGTAACAAAACTAAGCAAACAGAATTATAGGTAAAGTTTACCACCTCATAGGTTGGTGAAGACTTATTTCACACAAATGGAACTAAAAACTTAGTGAAAAAAGTTAAAAATATTTTTATTAATTACTTTTATGTTAGTACTTATTTTTTCTCATTCATATCAGGCTCGCGTTGTATTCTATCAGAAATAGTATGCATTAATGCATTACCTTAGTTTTATAAAACCATTTCTAAATTTAATACTAAATCTTTCTTCCAGCTGTACTGCACAAATTTAATATGTAATATTATTCGCCTAATTTTTACTGCCTTATCTGACTTTCAATTTAAACAGTTTGGAGAAGAAACTAATGTTTCTTTAATGAATTGCGTGTTTTTGAATTTTTATAGGCATCCATAATCCTCAACTTGAAAACACCTTTTAAAGTCATGGTTTATTTTCACTGGTTGAAAGAAATTGCGATCCATTTCACTTAAGTGAACTCTAGAAAACTAACCCGCATCCTTTTAAACAAGAAGTCCGAATTCCTGCTGAAATATTTCGTCATTCCAGCGAGTGGTCGATGTTAACTTTTTATTTTCGGTCCGGTAGCCGAGTTTCTAAAGAAACGACCGCTATTCCTGTTTATTCCCAAGACGTGTGGTTTCGACTACGTGATATAAATCATGGAAATCACGTGATCCATACTTGGATGAGGAAACTGAATGGAGCTCAAAAGTTTTGATTCAATTTTCACGGACAAATGGGCATTTTCTTGGCCAGCACAAGGATACGTAAGGCTCATTTTTAATAGATTTGTTCTTTGGGAAAAATGATAGTATAAATATTCATTGATTAACATTAACGACAGAAAAGTTGTATAAAATTGTAATTGAAAGAGATGAAGCAATAAGGAAGTTGCATGTGTCAGATTTTCAAAAACAAACAAGTGTTCCGTATGGTTTTTTGTATGGTAAAATGAAATATCTAGTCAGTTTTTCAAAAAAATGTACAGGTAATTAAATATTTTAATTTAAAAGTCGAGAAAAAAACACGTGACTGAAAACGTTTATTGTTTAAACTATAAGATGACGTCAACAATAATACCATCAACTCCATTGCTTTGCAACAATGTTTAGAATAAGATGACGTCACATCCAAACTCTTGGCGTTTTCGCGCGCTTTTAAAAAGGGGATTTTTGTTAATTTTTTTGACAATCAAAAAATTTCTCGATCGGCCTGAAATTTTATGTAGTTGCTTATTTTTGCAAGAGGAATCTATTAAAAAAATAAAAAAAATCATGCAACTTCCTCATTATTAAATAATCTTAATATCAAGATTGGATTCTTAGATAATCATATTCTTGTTTTTCAGATTTCTTATACAATTTTGATACTTCCATTATTTCAACTAATTTTGATTTAACGGTGCGCATGCGCATCCCTCCTACATTTTTTTAGTTCATTTACTCCTCCTCTAACTCCTTGCTCCTTGCCTAGGTCCCCTCTATTTACCCTATCATTTTTTACATTAACTTGTGAAATTATGTATAAACCCTCTCGCCACCCTGGGCCTCATATGAGGCTCCTACTTATGAGCTCAATTTTGGAATGATGTAAACACGCAAATTTATTTTCTTTTCATCAGTGATTTCACTGATTCATGTAGATCACATATATGAGACTTCTACATGGTTTCTGAATTCGTTCCTAAATGGCAGTAAGATGATTTATACCTCAATGTTTACATTTTAAGCTTTGATATACTAGCTAGATATTAACTTCTGTAGAGCATTTTTTATAGGTTGGTAGATATTTTCTTATTTCGTAATCTTATAATATTATTACCATGTCTTTTAATAAGTTCTAAACCAAGTATTTTCTGTTAAAATGAAAAAAATATGGCCCATATGAGGCTCATAAAAATAACTAGGAGGGAGTGCACACAAGAAAAAATGTTTATGTATTGAGAAGAAGAAAAAAGTTTTTTCACCTTTTTGATGTCCTGGTGCCTAGAGGGTTAATGGATTTTGCATTAGTTGAAAACGTTTTATGTTTAACTCTCTTTGTATTTTTACCTAAAATGCTACCAATAATTGATTTTTCTTTCGTTTTTTTTGTAATATAATGTTTTAAATTAGCGGGCTTCTGTCTAAGATACAATATTCTCAGTAATTATTATATTAAGGAATAATTAATATTACGCGATACAACATTCTTCTTCTTTTTCACTTCGATCTAAAACGTCGTGTACCTGTATAATTTAAGCTCCCCAAATCATTCCATTGTCTCCGAAAATGCTGAGTACTTATTTATTTCCAGAGATTGCAATATAAAATCTTTCACCAATCTGCTCGGTAAATACATCGGTACATTTCTAAGCAAAAATCCCTCGGTCCCAAACTAAATCGCTCGAACGGAATTATTAACCCACCCAAATCCTTTTGCATTCTTCTCCAAACGACTCGGGCCGATATCTCCCTAGTTTATGGCCCAGTCTCCTAACCAATAAGGATAACTCCCGGGCTGATACTACTCGGTCATTACATCCATTTTTGATGCGAACATTTCTCGTTTAAAAGACGACGTGACCTCATTGTTTGTAAACACGTGACTTCGGGCAAATCGCAAGCTGTGTAGTGACGAGGGGCATTTTTTATTTACAAGGGGGCGCATTGCAGAAGATTCCTGCCCATTTATCCACACAGGTAAGTAGGGGCAGTTAGGAGAACAAAGCGGCATTTGCTTTGCTAGATTACGTTCTCAGTATGTTTTTCCTAGTGCCTAATGAAAATGCTTTATGGGTGGATTGACCTTGGTTGGGAGGGATCATTGGTTTGAAAGAAAGGGTTTTGTATGGGGTAGTTTGTTTTAGAGTTTTAAGGTCCATTGTGATGTCCACTGAAAAGGAGGCACTTGGTGTGTTCCAGGAATAAGCAAAGACAACGGAACAAGAACGATTTAGAGCCATTTTTAAGCTTTTCAAATAAAAAATGTTTTAAGAGTGATAAATGAGTGAACTTATTAAGAGACACGTCCTTCCAAAATGGTAATAATTGTTCAAATTGAACGTCATAAAAGATTTGCATAGAAGTAAGAAAATTCAGAACAATGTCAATGCCTTAAAATAAGAAGACACTATGTATCTAGTTGATGAAACAAACCCCTCGGTTTTTTTACGTATGTTTGTTGGGTCATGTGCTCTGAGCGGACATTAAAAATCGAGATCGAATCGGTAAGTTAGTGATTTTATATCCTTTTTGTGTAATATTTGTATTAATATTAGCTATTTCAATGATCTTTTGTAGGAAAACTCAATAAAATATGAACTCAAATAGAAAAAAAAATTAATTCCAACATCAGAAGAACTGTAAAAAGTTTTGGGTTAAACTTGTTTTGGGTGTAATCAGTAACAGTGACGATTCAGAAAAAAAAGGGGGCTCGGTACTCTTTAATGTTACACAAGACACGCAAATCACACAAAAATAGTCAATATTAATAAAAATAGCATAACTTATCGATTCGATCTCGATTTTTTATCAATGTCCGCTCAGCATATGACACCGTTTGTTGAGAATATGTTTCTTGATTATTTTAATTGAACCAACAAGAAACATTTATGATAAGATTTATCTGTCTTAAATGAATGGTTATTACCTATATTATAAGGTTGTGATGCTGATAAGTCTAGTCTGATAATGTGTTGTATACAACTTTAAAGTTGAAATCAGAAAATTATCGAAATAAACTTTATGAAAAATATTTATTTTATCGGTTTGTTTCTCCCTCAAGGAAACAATCATTAATTAGCATTTTTTTTTCTAAAAATCCAATTAAAAACTGTTAATAGTGAACAAAATGTTCTGTTAAACATATGAATGAAAATATCCACATTAAATTAGTTTTATTTATAATTAATTTTCTTTGTCAAGTTAACAAACTTCTTTTTAACCAAGAAGGAACTTCCGAACCCCATTAAATTCATTTAAAACTCCATGAAGCAGTACATTACTATTATCACCAGACCTTCAATAGCCCCCAAAGCGCAGAGTTATTACCTAAATGCCACTGTAACTTAATCCGCAGTGTCCTAACCTAATTCAAATGTAAATCACCATTTGCGAAAGCCACTTCTTTCCTAATGACCCCGTCATTACAACCAAAGTAGCGGTACTAAATACCAAAGCCCCATCCCATTCATTCTTCAACCCCTTTCCCCAGAATCGTTAGTAATGAGCTATCCTCTCTACGAATCTCGTTCTCGATGAATTTTTGCCGCAGACATTTTGCGACCGGGGCCCTTTTTTTTGGACCCTTAATGGGGGCCCCCGAAATGCTCAGGCATGAACAGATGAGCTGTGGCCGTGTAAAGAGGGGTCGCGTTATCCATGGGTGAGATAGAATGTGGGATTTTTCGAGGGTTGGGGGTGTTATGTGGTTCAGTTAGCAAGGACGTGTCTTGTTGCTGTTGGTGATAACAAGGAGATGTATGCTGTGGGAAAATGGCTCGGAAAGGATTTTTTCTAGTGAGGGTTGCGTGAAAAGTGTATCAGTCTTAGGGGTTAGCGGTGACGACAAATTGACGCTGGTTTTTGATTATGGAGAAATTTTATGGTTTATGCGTAAAAATATGAGAAAATCAATGAAAATTATTTCAATTTTGCTTTCAATTTAAATCAAGAGATACGTGAATGTATGAGTAATAATAGAAAAACAGCGAATTATAATGATGGATAATTTAAATGTTTTGCTTTTATTTTATTTCAAAAGAAATTTTAATAATACTGATTGTAATTTGAAATTGAAAATGTTTTTAAAGACGCTTTAATAGCTTCCCTGAGATATACCATGGCCTATGACACGAAAAGGACCAGTGAAGCTCTAAAATTGGGATAAACATTCCGATATAGTGACCGGTAGTTCTTTCTCAAAGACTCTAATGCTAAAATCGTATGTAGATATTCTTCTTGGTGATATGTTGGAGAGAGCTCTTATTAGTTTGCTGAAAGGATGACATTCGTCTTTATAAATGGCTAGTTGCACTGAAAAAAACTTGGAATAAGGAAGATTTCAGAGTAAAGTTGAATATGGTTGGGAATGATCAGTCAATTGTGATGTCCAGGATGCCTATCCTACGTTACAATTTTGAACGTCCCAGTCTGTATTCGTCTTACGGCCGTATTCACTGCTAACCTGACCGGTAACTTGACTGGCAGTCAAACTTCTGACTGGCAGTTAAAGAAGGAAAACTAGTTCTCCACCAATCAGAGATTTGACTCCCGGTTAAACACAAGTCAAGTTACTGGTGAATACGGTCGTTAGAATTGGGCATGGACAGGGTGTCTATAGGAAATATACTGGAAGCCAGGCACAGAATTGACCTTACTACAAATTTGTTTCATATTTCTTTACATTTTCTTTTCTATGTGTCCACACTAATCATTACATTGTCCATCTAATATAAGCCGTGAAACCGCTGCCCAAATGTAATGAAAATTCAGACCCATCCTCCAGCATGGCAACCTCCATCACCCAAACAAACAAAAGCCAAAACAACCACCATTTCAGCCATTTCAGAGAAGCCATTCCAGCCACCCCTCTGAGATGTCCCATGAATCCGTCGGCGTTCCACACATCCGCCATCTGCGCGCAGCAGTGGGAACGACGACAACGGTTTATGACAGGGTCATCCGCGTCCACTCGCTAACAGGTGCGGAATGGCGATGAGATGGGAGGGTTTTCCCAAAGGGAGCAAGATACGGTTTCTCTTATAATGGCTTGTCCGCACCCTCACTCTTACGCAGATTGAATGTTTTGAATATGGTGTTGTTGGTTTGATAAGGACTGCTATGGCGGATTTATGTTGGAAAGTAGAAGGAGGATTCGTGTGTTGGTGCTTTTTGGGAAAAAAATCTTGATGGTTGCTCTGAAAAGCAAAAATTCTTTAAATCTCTATGCTTTGAAGTCTTGGATTTTGAACTTAATTAAAATCAAATATATTTTGAATGTTGGTATCCCGTTTTTGTGGACAGATAGCTCAATGGTCCTCATTCTGATATTTCTTCTAGTCTTGCTAAGTCCTTTAATATTCCATCTTTGAAATCTCGTAGGGATCTGTCTTGTTTATTATTCTTTTATAAAATTCTTAATAATTTATTTGAATGTCCAGACATTTTGTGTTTAATTCAGTTTTCTGTAAATAATAATTTACGCAAAAAATATCTTTTCGCCAGTCCATTTTCTAAATTTAATTATATTGCCAATTCTCCTATTAATAGATTTTACATGATTTTCAACATGCAATGTAATGAAATTGATATTTTTTCGGTGTCTTTTAGTGCTTTTAATAGATTATGTGAAAGTGTTTTATGCAATTAATATTTCTTGTTTTTTTCTCCCTTTCACCACTGTAAATGGATTTATCTGTTGTGTGTGTAAATATTTAAATAAATAAATAAATAAATTATAGATAAAAGTATGATTTACGTTTTAGTAGGTAAACAGATGAGTCACAAATGCGTGTTTTAAAATTTATTTAAAAAGATAAATTTCACGATAAAAATATTTTAAAAGACTGTTTAGCTCTTATAATTAAGGACTAGACTTCAAAAACTATCTGAGTGCCAAAAAGTAAATTTTCTGCAATTGATCATTTTAAATTTGACTTTCCATAGGAATACACATAAAAAGTCATCGTTCGGGCTTATTCTAAACTACTAATAATTGTTGTGGTTCTAAGCCGACTTTATAGGTTGTTGGAGATGGTACTTAAGATTGTTTTTTCGGGTTAAACTCATGTTTTTTTTACTTTTGGCACTTAGCTTCTTTTTGAAGTCCTGTCCTCAATTATCTAGTAGTAGCTAAATAACGTATACCGATTTGATATAAAACATTAATATTTAATACTTAATTTCTAATTACAATAGAAGCTCTGATAAAAACCAATTGTCTCTTTTTTTTCTTTGAAAGAGTGGACTTTGGAAAAAATCCTTAACGGTAGCCAAGTTGGCATTATTTTAGAGCCGATCTGTTATTTAGAGACCAAACAAATTTTAAATATTCAATAATTATAAAACAGTGGCACTTGGGTCTTTCATCCAAGCGAACTATTTCAAAAGGTAGATATAATTTTTTATAGAAGCTTCTACTTTAATTAACAATTTAATATTTCCTTACCGTAAATCTGGTGTAAAAGATTTTAAAGCCTACTCTCACATTCCTGTACTAAACAAATTTATAAAAAAATATTGCTATCCTATTAAATCTTATATCTATTTATTTTATTCAACATTTTCAATAAATTTCCTATACCTACTTAAACTCGCTTATGTATAAAAATCCACTTTCAAAAATACTTTCATGATCATTACTCCAGAACAACCTCACAAGCACAAAACAAATTTTGCATATTATCACAATTTTAATCAAACCCCACCGATATCAAATGCCCAAGAACAAAATCGAATAACCTTTTCCCCAATGCCCCTAATAAAAAATCCTCTAATTACGGGCCTTATTCCGTCTTTGGAATCCCTCCAACAAAAACACTCTAACAATCAATTCCAACCATTTCTGGTAAGGCGAATCAAACTTAAGAATTCATTAGTAACCCAAACCACACGGTCAGGCTTCTTAAATCAATAATAGCTATCCGGTAGCGAAGCGAACACACAAAAAGTGTTCACATTTAACTTTTCATTGCAGTAATTGAAGCCGGTTTGTTGCCCTCCTATCGTCTTACCAGCTGGGCAAAATATTCACGGATGCGGCATCATTATTGAGGCCCCTTTCTTTTTAATGCATATCTGGAGGTTAGGCTCACGCAAATGAAGGTAGTTTCCTCTGATAGAGTAATTTCTCGCTCTCTTCATCTGAATTATGCATGAGAAGGTGAGTAAAAGCTTTTCGATGGGATTGGACGTTTTTTGTTTCTCTTTTCTTGAGTTGCACTTTCTTTGGGATTCGTCACTTTGTTATGGAATGTAACGATTCGGATGGTTTAAGGAGAAGTGAGAAATCTCACAGTGAGAGAAATGTGGGTTTTGAGGTATTATTACATGGATAGCTTGTTATTAGCATTCAAATAGTTGAAAGGATTGGTCGAGCGTATAGTAAGAAAACATTTCATGTCATTTCCGATTTTTATATTCAACCTGTTTTATAAAACCGAATGATTAGTGCAGAAAGGACAAAATAAGTAGTGAAAAATAAAAAAAAATATCTTTAGAACGAAAACGTGAAAAGAATATTTCTCTTCGCTTGAACTCTAATTATCTAATGTAGGAATGATTGAAGTTTTACAAAAAACTTTTCGAAGCTATATTAAATCTCCTGACTCTTTTAAAATACGCTTTACAATCTTTACCTCTTGCAACTCTATTGGATTTAGTAAATTATTTTCTCTGCGATGATTTTAATGCGAATATTTAGATTTTATGAGATCAAAAAATGAATCAACAGAACATCAATATCAGGCTATCGGATAACACTTAACATATTTTTACACAATGCATAATTATTTTGATTGTGGATGATATTTAGGGGTATTGTACTGACTGTTTAATTCTTACTTTATACAGAAAATTTTTAAATGGTATAACAATCTTAATTAAAAAATTTCATTCTTAATTACATGGTTTAAACCAGTGGTTCCCAACCTGGGGGCGATAGCCCCCAGGTGGGTGATTTGTGTTATCAAGGGGGCGATAAATAAGTGGGGGGCGATGAGTATTCAAAGGGGGAAAATTAAATTGTACTGTACTGACAGACTTTATTCAGACTTAAAGTACCAAAACAAGTTAAAACCCTGTTTCTTAGGGTCAAATTTTCAAAAATTTTCTGGGGGAGGACCCCCAATTTCAAAACTTTTTTATAATTAGTTCATCAAAATAAAAATCCTACCTAAAAATATATGTCCGAAATTCGGAAGAGGTGTACCATAACTAGTTAAAAACCTGTTTTTTGGAGTCTTATTTACAAAAACTTTCTTGGGGAGGACTCCCGGACATAACATTGCTTTGTTATTTACACTTTACTTAGAATTAAAATTAGACATACAATTAGAATGAAAAGGGGGGCGATAGGTGTTAGTCAACCTCTAGAAAGGGGGCGATGGGCCACAAAAGGTTGGGAACCACTGGTGTAAACGTTTTACTAAAATGATGTTTCAATCGGAATAACCAAAGTTTTCGTAAGTGTTATTTAAGTATCTAAAAGTGCATTTGAACAAACAACATAGCGGTGCCATTTAATATACAGAAAGCTTATATATTTCGAACTTATATTAAAACAATACATTCTGAATGGACTGATTTTCCATTTGCAAATAACGTCATCCATTAGTCAGCTTCAAACACCTATAATCACATTTACAAAAAATTATATAGCTGTAATATTTATGACCCATATTTCAAACTAATATCAAAGTCAAATCACGTATTTAAATTTACAATGTAGCATTTTCTACAATTCCCGAACTGCTCAAGCACATTACTTTCCCTTGACAAGAACTGAAAAAGAAATTGTAAAGCGTGTAATCATGTAATAATATGTAACTTGACAGCCCTACAAATTTTTCTTTACCTCAAAAAGAAACACGTGTCAACTGAAAGGAAACTGAAACTTTTTACACAAGAGGAAAGTTTTCGACAGAGAAAGTCTATCTACACGCGGCACCATTTGCATTCAGAAACATTTCCCTCACACACCAAATAACAAAAGCGATTTCTTACCCCATTAGTAGCCGGTTTCCCCCGTTAATTAAAAACCACGCAATTATTTTTCTCACCATCGACTCGCATCACAAAGCGTAAAACCAACACACACTTTAAAAAAGCGCTCCCATCGATTTAACCGAGTTCTCGTTTCCATTATTGATTATTTGAAACTAAAGCATAAACGCATTGGAGGATATTCATTCTTCGGAACTCAATTTTCCTCGCTGCTGCGGCATTCGTCCCCTGAAAGTGTGAATGTCTCCCTTCTTGCTGATCCTTTCCTTTCTGGAGAGAAGAGAAGAAGAAAACAAGAAAGGGAATTTGTTGGTTTTAACAAAATGGAAACGATATCTCACAGCGGTACAGTTGCCATTGATTTCTTTTGTGTTTTCATTTCTTTAAGTCCCGGGGAAGCATCAAATTACATTTTCAGATCCACCCACTGTGGAATCGATAGTCCGCATGTGTTCTTCGAAGAACATGTATGCTGAACTTTTTTTAGACTTGGTTTCCCGTTATGAAAGTTTCATAAAGAGGGAGCTATTAATGTTGTGTAAGTGAAATCCAGAACAATATACAGAATGAAGCTGTTACTCAAATGAGGAAAAACAAAACTTGAACGTTTTTTTAGTCATGTTATAAGTAGTACAGGTAAATTATGCAATGTTCAAAATAGAATAAATATTTTTGCTATCAATTTTACCCATTATACAAGTTTTACTAAGCATAAAAATAAAAAGATTTTAGTTCAGGTTTTGTATAATCGGAAATATCATCCTCTCCTTTCTAAGAACTGTTTAGTTGTTGATGAATCTGGTTACTAACAATATCTGGTTAAATGAAATTGAGAAACTTGACACTTATAATCTCTCTATTCTAATAAAAATTTTTGGTGAACGATTTCCAGAGAAAGGCTTTTTAATTACTGAACCGAATGACACATATATGGTATCAAAATGTCCGAATTCTTTCCGGACTTCCGAGTAGGCCCTTCGATTTTTCAAAAAAAATTCTCAATTTTAAAATATATCCATTTTTTAGATAACGGATAAGGTCGCAGTTACAAAGCAAGTACTATCAATCAAATTATTATGCATCCAATCACACCGATTGACGCTATATTTTATGATGAAACATGTTTTTCATATTTTAAAAAAGTGTTTTCTTGATGAAATATCACTCAAAGACTGATAAAAACCTATTCTAAAAACTTACATGTATGCCATTTTATACTAAAATTTCACACTTTTTGTCCAATATTTATAATTTTTAATCTGATTTTACCCAAGGTACATAAACTAACCAGGTATGCTCATAACTCTCGCTGTGTGACGTCACCCAGGATATAAAATAACGGACCAATCAATGACGGGCATATCAGCCACCATAATACCATAGTAATACAATAAACACCATTGAACAGATCGTAGATACATCAGGATTTATTGGGTCGATATTATTGAAATTCCTTATTTAGTTTGTTTTAAAACTTATGAATACAATAACCCACTTATTTGAAAAATTCCGATAAAATATTTAAAAATATAATTAAGGATACAGACGATTTTAAGAATACTATTTCTGAATCTCAAATAAATATAAACAAGCTGAGTGGACTGTAGTAGGATCATTATTTAAGGTAAATGCACTAAAATTTTGAATAAATCCATTATTAAATTAAATTAATTAGTTCTTAGATTTTAGCTCATAATTTTCCATATTTTTATGTACTTCATTTATTTCAAGAACTCAATATTTTTTGTCCTTAAAATCTAAACTGCTTCGATACAATGGATATTCAAGTTTGACATTGCAGAACAGCGATATTAATTTTATCACAACAAGAATGTTCTGAAAAGTTTTCATGATTGAATATTTGCTTAATATTTTTTCTTTGTATCATCAGCTGTGTTAATTACATTTATACAAGTTAGTAATTAAAATCAATAAGCGGAGAGATTAAAGCACATCGTTGTAGAGCTCAAGTTTCATATTTTTGATCGGCTATTATTGAGTTAAAATTATTATTCTAATTCAAAAAACTTGATAACTTATAAACATGTTCGTAATTGTGTCCAGTGTAAACTGTTTTAGAAGTTTCTTTGGCCCTTAATTTAATAAAAATCACCAAAAATAAGCATTTTCCCATGCTGTGAATAGGAAATATATCCTGGGTGACGTCATTTTCAAAAGCCACGCCTTTTTCGCCGGAAGAGCATACCTTGTTAGTTTATTTACCTTGGATTTTACCGAAATTAATTGTAAACATAGAGTGATGTTTTGTCTCTTATGATTTTCAATTGCTTAAACGGTATTGTTTAACAAGTCTGGGTTTAAAAAATATGAATGATTAACACTAGGCATATTATAATAAGGAGCTACTTTAAAATAATGGTTTTTGTTTGGTCCTAATAATGATAAACAATTATAATTTATTATTTTTATAATCATAGATTAAAAATAATTAAGATGAATATTTTAAAAATATTTCGTTTAAATTTTTGATAAGTTCGGGTTAATATACAGGGTGTCCCATAAATAGTGGGTCACACTTCTAGGGGGGATAGTAGACACCTAGACGAGTCATAATCACATAGGAATCGGGGGTCCCAGACCAAATCCCAGGGAGTTAAAAATGGAGCGACACCCCCAAAAAATTATTGAAAAATTCAATTTGTAGAAGAACTGCTATTGGTAAAAATTTAATTACGGTCTCAAAAATTGTGATTTAATATGATCTTTAAAATTATCTCAAAAGTCTTCACCTTAAAATTTTTTTTATTATGAAAAAAGTTAAAAAACCACAAAAAAATGTGAAAATTCTTCCAAAACCTCATTTTGTATTTCGAAATCCTTTCTTTTGATTTTATAATCTGAAAGATCATAGTTGTAAACCCTTAAGTCCAAAGTGTCACGTAAAAACCATCAATATTCAATGCTTGAGATCCTGTTAAAGCACGGTATAAGTCCGCAGACTGTCGTTTTGGAAACGGCTATAGGAAACCAGTTTTCGCACGCTTTAACAGGATCTCAAGCGTTTAATATTGATGATTTTTACGTGAAACTTTGGACTTAAGGGTTTGCAACTATGATCTTTCAGATTATAAAATCAAAAGAGATGATTTCGAAATACAAAATAAGGTTTGGGCAGAATTTTCATATTTTTTTGTGGTTTGTTAACTTTTTTAATAATAAAAAAAATTTAAGGTGAAGTATTTTGAGATAATTTTAAAGATCATATTAAACCACAATTTTTGAGACCATAATTAAATTTCTACCAATAGCAGTTCTTCTGCAAATTGAATTTTTCAATAATTTTTTTGGGGTGTTGCTCCATTTTTAACTCCCTGGGATTTGGTCTGGGACCCCCAAATCCTATGTGATTCTGACTCGTCTAAGTGTCTTCTATCCCCCTAGAAGTGTGACCCATTATTTATGGGACACCCTGTATATTCAAACTTTTAAGGGAGATTTTTTCATGGAGGGGATTTGGTGACGTATTTTTGGAAAGTTGGTTGACGTTTTTTCTGTAAATTATTTAATTGTTTTATAAAGTGTATTAAGTTTAGGGAGTTGGAATTTGTGGGAATTGCAAAGCAATTCCAAAATGTCCTGCGTCAGCAGTTTACGGGGGTTGGTGAGCGATAGCGAGCAGGGGGCGGTAGCTCCCTAGTAACTAAAATAAAAAGTATTTATGCAAGTAAACTATATTTTACGGTTGAAATGAAAATAATTCAACTTGTAAAGCAGTTAGTTCCCACTGAAACAAAATAGAGTGAAATATTACGTAGTAAAACTACTAAAAAAATAAAGATTTCAGATAACTTTTCAAGATATTTTATAATTCACTTAATAATTTAAATTATCAAAACAGTTTTAATCATTACGGTGCATTCGAAAGTTTATTATTACCGCTTGTTTTCTTATATTCTGAAAACTGATTCTAGTTAAAGCTAATAAATAAAGAACCTTAATATAACCTAACAGATAGTTAACAGACTTAACTAATTTCACGAAACTTTTAATAGCCTCGACATAATAGTTTTCTTGGAATATGTTTAATCGATTGAATGTATTAATCTTTAATCTTGGCTTAATGACTAACAAACACTGCATTTGTTTTTTTTCTGAACACCTTTGGTAGCGTCAATAAAACACATTGTTTTCTCCAAAATTAGCTGAGTTCAGATTGAAAAGTTCTAAAGGTTAAATATCTCTTTCTGCTGTTAAAGGCATGTTCTTTGATATGGCTAATGGAGTCATAATTTTGTTAACTACTTTTCAAAACGCTCTATTTAGAAACTTTTATCGAAACGTATGCTCGTAATATTCATCTTCTACTACTTCCTACAAAGCATAGTTTTCAGGAAATGGGATTTAGAATATATATAATTAAAAAGAGGTATAGTCTAGTATGCAATATGTGCTAATGTTCACAATTATTGAATATTCGTTTGTAATGTGTTGTAAATATGTGTGTTAATTTTTATTATTTAAAATTACTTAGCTTTTTCTATAACTATGAAATGCTAATTTTGGTATACAAAATAAGCTCATATAAAGTTATTTGAATTGAATAATTTCTAGGTTACAATAAAAGTAATTGCATTGAAAATAAGCATTACTGACATTTTGAAATTTTTATTTCTTGTCCTATGGGAAAGGGAATATTGGCAATTTGTAAAGATGTACAATAGAATTGTTAATCAGGAATCAAAATAAACAAGAATATCATTTAATCAATTTCTTTTATATTGAATTCCTTAATAAATTTAACACGATATTTTTAATGATAGCAATTTACCTTAACGCAGTGCAAAAATAGCATCAATACAATCTTTAAATATTGACATCATACGTTACTTCATCCTTAAACTTAAAACGAAAAAATATTTAAAAAATATTATTATTATTATTATTATTATTATTATTATTATTATTATTATTATTATTATTATTATTATTATTATTATTATTATTATTATTATTATTATTATTATTATTATTATTATTATTATTATTATTATTATTATTATTATTATTATTATTATTATTATTATTATTATTATTATTATTATTATTATTATTATTATTATTATTATTATTATTATTATTATTATTATTATTATTATTATTATTATTATTATTATTATTATTATTATTATTATTATTATTATTATTATTATTATTATTATTATTATTATTATTATTATTATTATTATTATTATTATTATTATTATTATTATTATTATTATTATTATTATTATTATTATTATTATTATTATTATTATTATTATTATTATTATTATTATTATTATTATTATTATTATTATTATTATCATTATAAGTTTTCAACAATATCTTTGAAAGCGTAATAAATAATTGTGCATGCCACAAAATCCTATTTAAGCCATGTAATTACTCGTAGTTTATTATCCCTGGCTTTAATCAACCCACAATCATTCCTCCTATTTCCTTCAAGACTTTCGCCCTTTTATCTCAATTACCTACAGCCCTACAGCTTATGGGGTAATGGTATTCATTTATTGCCCAACGTTAATATCATTGGTTTGTGTCTCAAGATGAGCCCGTGTAACGTTCTTCTATGAAATTAACCAGTGGTTGCTTCACCGTTATCAATCTCGATTGATTACGAAAATAAATATTAATATGCGACATGGTGTTTCAAAAGCCCGTTTTAAGGCTTTTATTTGGAACCAAAGTGACCTAGGGTCAAGGAAGTAAGGTGTTCCCCAATTGACCATGCAGAAGCCAGTTTACAGCTCTTGCCAAATAAGGAAGTTAAAAAATAATTAAAAAGTTAAAGTAGATAGAACAAAAACTTCAATGAGAAAATGTGTGCAATATAGTGGCAAACGCAATGAAAAAATCATAAAACTTTGTTTAATAAAAGATATTAGCAACGTTCGATACAGTTGCACTCATTTATATTTTGTAGTACTAGGGAGCTACCGCCCCCTGCTCGCTATCGCTCGCCAACCCCCGTTAACTGCTGACGCAGGGCCTTTCGGATCGCTTCGCAATCCCCACAAAACCCTGCTCACTAAAATTATTTATTTATAAAACATTCGTTATAACAATTAGTAGAAAAAACGTCAACCAACTTTCCAGAAGCACACTCCCTTAAAAGTTAGAATATTTATTGGTTAAATTATCAATAACTTAATCAACACGTTTTCCTTGAAAATATCCATCAAGTCTGCTCGTGCTATTGTTATTCAATATTTACAAAAACGTTCAGCAATGAATCTGTTTAATATAGTACCTAGTAACTCGTCAAAATATCTAGTGTTTTATCATTCAAGTTTTAGTTTTAAAACAGACTTTTTAAACAATACGATTTAAGCTATTAAAAATAATAAGAGACAAAATCTACATTGCACTCAATGTTTACAAACAATTAATTTTGGTGTGTGAAATTCTATACTTGAATAGTAGATCTGTGAGTTTCTGGAAAACTCTTATCAGTCTTTTAAAAATATTTTATTTAGAAAGTACATATTTTGAAGCGCATTTTTAAAGCGTGAAAGAAATTATTTTCATCATTAAGGAATAGCGTCGGTTGGTCATTGTGATTGGAGGTATAATAAATTGCACGACAGTTTCTTGCTGTTAACTGCAACCTTATCCGTAATACAGAAAAATGGAAATATCTTAGAATTGAGAATTTTTTTAGAAATTCTAAAGGCACTTTGCACATCCTCAAAAGAATCCGAACAGTTTGATACCAAAAACATGTTATACGGATCAGTAATTAAAAAGCCTTTCTCTGGAAACCATTTACAAAAACTTTTTTTTAGAATAGAGAGATTATGGCTGTCTACTAGTATAAATAATTAACTGAAATTTTTTACAATTTTTATTTAAACTTTTAATTTTAATTTGTATGATTTAAGGGGGAAAACTTATTTAGTTAGGGTTGTATTTAGTTTGAATTCATTTATTTTTTAAATGATGATTTAGTGCAAAGTTAAAGCACTGCGAGGAATTAAGTAGTAGTAGTATCAATATAAAAATTAAAATTTGATAGATTTTAGAGGGTTTCTTATTCTTGTCTTATATTTTTATATGAATCACATTTTTTTCTCATCAATCATTAATAATTCATAAAATATTTTTTAAAATAACTTTTTCCTTAAACTTTAAAATTACCCCCTTCATATTTTACATTTGGAGTAAAGTAGTTTTAGTCATACTCCGGATTTTAACCCCTTTTCTTGATTAAATGCTGTTTAAAAATATGAACATATCCACACTTCCAAAACATAAATCATTTCCAAACCAGCAATTGATTCACAAAAACGGTGTTAAGTACCTCGACTAGAAAAGGAATAAATCATTTACTTTTAAAAGTACAAAAGAAAATACCATTCAGATGTTTATTTTAAGCATTCGCTTGAAGCTCACAATAGGCCAAGTGTTGACTATTTTTTCCCCCGAGCACCTACTACTAGATGAGCAGTTTATTCAATTTTTCATACCTCAGAGGATTTGCGAGAAATACTAAAGAAAGAAAAAGGGACTTAAAAAAATATGACCGCAAAAAACGGTATCTGGTGACAGTTTGGGGGCACAATAGGATGAAAAAAAGAGCGCTGAGAAGAATTTTACTCTGTTTAACTTCCAGTTGTGAGGGATTGAATAAGGTTTTTACTAGCCTTTTTAAACCTTTACTTTTTCAGAGGTTTTGGCACAGTTTAGGGATTTGACCAAAAGGAATTGTGAAGTAAGTTGATAGGAAACTTGTGTCACATTTGGGTGTTTTAGACTTTATGAATTTGTATCTCTAGTTTTTATTTCAAGCTTTTTGAATCTTATAATATTTTGGAATGTTTCTATTGTTTCTTTTGCAACATCTCGTGAAATTACAGTATGATATTAAATTTCTAAGTTTTAATAAAATTGCTCAAATTTTAGGTGTATTGGCAGACTTTTTAATCCTTAGCCCATATGCGGCACTTCAGCAAATAGGCAATGATACTATAGTATCATTGCCTATTTGCTGATATATATTGTATAAATAGGCAGTCCGATAAAATATAAGTAAATTAAAAGGAGAGGTTAAAAAGTTAGCCTCCATAGAGTTATCTTACTTAAGGTTGATTAAAAGAATTTGTGTCCAAATTTTCATGGGTTAAAAAATACAAGACTATGTTCAATGAAATTTAAATGTTTGTGTAGAGAAGACGATAATGAGAAATGATGTTTTTGTAGAACTAGAGTAATGGGTCGGCTCAAGTAATATTCAGATACCATTTTAAAATCATACACTTCAAAAAACTTTCCAGAAAACCCCCTTTTTGGTACAAACAGGGAAAAATAAGTTGGATGCAGAAATGAAAATTTTTCCATGAGACAAAAAAACTCTTTGAATCGCCTAATGATTGAGAAAAAATATATTTATTTTGACAATACATAATAATAGTGTACAATTTAAAGGGTTAGATAAGAAATTCCAACTTATTTTTTACATTATCATGCCTTTAGCCCCAATTAAACATAATTTGTACCAATTTAAATTCAAAATTTTATTTGATTTAAAATTGTATTCTTAACTGAGGCAGTTTCCCTCGGTCCGATCTATAGTGTAACTGTAAGTACGGTGTATTACCATAATTCAACCAAAAATTTATTAGAAATGAAACCCCATATACAGATTAAGATCTTGTAAAACATCATTAGTTAAGACCAACATTCAACTAGAAAAATACATAAACTTACAACCCACAAACGGAGCAACAAAATAATTGAATCGTCAGTTTGAAGAAGGGAATAAGTCCAAAAAATGACAAATTAACTTTTTGTGCTCAAAACAATCTCTAAGCTTTGCTCTACACATGGGTGAAAAGAGGGGAACAATAACTAACCCCTATAGGGAGATATCGCCCCTTGAAGTTGTGAAATCGATGTTCATTCATTGTATTTTTTAAGCTAATTTGGAATTAAAGTTAATTTTTCTTTCTCCTCATATTCTTTGTGCTGTAAACTAAGTTAAAATAAAATTTTCTCTTAATTTCAATGTTTTTCAAACTTTTTTTTATGTAGGGAATGTTTGACTCCATTCATATTCACTAGGGTGGTTTTTTTTAAACGAAAGTTCGAATTTTTTTCGGGGCACCCCCTCAAAAGGTGCCATTTGATATGAAACTAATATTCTGAGAGTTACAGCTCAAAAAAATAATATTTAGACCCCGCCCCCGAGCGTCAAAGTTTCAAAAAAACTCTAAATTTTGCACGTTTTTAGCTATAAAATCCAAACTAATCGTTGTAAAAATACAAAGAGGGTCTCATTTTGTAGATAATTTATTTAGCTTTAACTTTTATAATTGAAACTTATTTGTGAAGCTTACAGATCATAAGATACGAGGGGTTTCATTAACTCCCCGCGCAATATCTATTTTTTAAGAAGTGCCAGGAAATTTCTTTAAATTCATCAGCTACTGTAAAATGGTCCAATAACATATAAATAATAGTTTTAGACAACATAGGTACAAAATTTAATATATTAAAGAGCAAAAAAAATTTTTTTTGTACATACCTGTAATTTTTTTCACAATCGTAAAACAATTCAAATAAAATATATAAAATATTTTTTCAACTACTTATTAAATGAATAATGTGTAAAAGTTCATAAACAAGCAAAAAAATACAAATTAATATTATTTTTACTTTTTTTCTAAAATATAGAATTTTTATTTTCATCGCTTTGACAGTATTTTTCATAAGATCTCCCTATTTTAGAAGTAGTTTTGAGAGCAGTATTCGACACGACCCTTATCCGAAGTTTTTAAATTTAAATTGAACTGATGTAAATAAAATAGTATAAAGTTCGAGTTAATGATAAAGAAGTCAATTCAAAACTAATTATCATTAAAAATATTGGAAGTTTCATTTCTTAGGAAAAATTCAATATATCTTCAAAGAAAGGAATCTTGCAAGTGCTTGGTATTTATAAGGCTTGATATATTAAACCATCCCTAGGTACCATTGTATCATGCTAGATGTAATGCAAAAGTTCAAAATTGTGGGAAAATTCTCCTTTTTAAATACACTTTTATCTAGCCCTTAAAAAAGGTAGCTGTAATCAGAAGTATCTGTGGTATTCTACTACTACACACCTTCATTACAGTTTGGTTTTCTGAGCTAGAGCAACATTAAGTTGCATATCATGAACTTAAATTTGTAAAAACTGTAGTTAGTTACGAAAAAAATGCAGAAATATCAAAAATAGCATTATTATTTTTTTAATTGTTTGTGATACTTAAACCCCGAGACTTTTGAATTCTCAGAAAGCTTTAAAAATAAATTAAAGGTAACATGCTTTTGTGTTATGAGGAGGAACTATAAAACTAGCTGTAGACTATGTGAAAGTAGAATAATAATAGTGAGAGTTAATTTAAGTGTCTAATTATCTTTTCAGCAACGAAATCGACAGTTTCATCCCTTCATTTTCATTTACAATGAACTTTTTCAAAATATTTAATATTTCTATTCTACTTTTAAAGGTCTGATAAAGCTATTTGAAATACTGACTGGAATTTTCGTACAACAAAGGGCTTTTGTTGTACAACAAAGGGCATCTTGCATGTAGCATGATTGTTTTGGACACCTAGTCTAATTTTTTTGGGGGAAGGGGGTTGGCGGGTCCCCTACCAACCCCCTTGATATATCAGTAGAATACCACAGATACTTCTGATTACAGCTACCTTTTTTAAGGACTAGACACAATTGTGTTTTAAAAGGAAAATTTTTCACGCAATATTG
This sequence comes from Tetragnatha versicolor, assembly GCA_024610705.1. Lineage (NCBI taxonomy): Eukaryota > Metazoa > Arthropoda > Arachnida > Araneae > Tetragnathidae > Tetragnatha > Tetragnatha versicolor. The sequence continues at coordinate 34,558,678 of JANDEH010000006.1, forward strand.
GAGTTTTGCATTACATCTAGCATGATACAATGGTACCTGGGATGTTTGATGTATCAAGCCTTATAAATACCAAGCACTTGCAAGATTCCTTTCTTAGAAGATATTCTGAATTTTCCTACTGCATAGAAATGAAACTTCCAATATTTTTAATGATAATTAGTTTTGAATTGACTTCTTTATTATCAACTCGAACTTTGTACTATTTTATATACATCAGTTCAATTTAAATTTAAGAATTGTTGTTTATCAACTTTTACCATTTTATTCATTTAATAAGTAGTTGAAAAAATATTTTATTTGAATTATTTTACAATTGTGAAAAAAATAACAGGTATGTACGAAAAAATTTTTTTTGCTCTTTAATATATTAAATTTTGTACCTATGTTGTCTAAAACTATTATTTATATGTTATTGAATCATTTTACGGTAGCTGATGAGTTTAAAGAAATTTCCTGGCACTTCTTAAAAAATAGATATTGCGTGGGGAGTTAATGAAACCCCTCGTATCTTATGATCTGTAAGCTTCACAAATAAGTTTCAATTATAAAAGTTGAAGCTAAATAAATTATCTACAAAATGAGACCCACTTTGTATTTTTACAACCATTAGTTTGGATTTTATAGCTAAAAACGTGCAAAATTTAGAGTTTTTTTGAAACTTTGACGCTCGGGGGCGGGGTCTAAATATTATTTTTTTGAGCTGTAACTCTCAGAATATTAGTTTTATATCAAATGGCACCTTTTGAGGGGGTGCCCCGAAAAAAATTCGAACTTTCGTTTAAAAAAAACCACCCTAATATTCACTCACTCCATTGATACTGCTTTAATAACCCAGTTTCACTATAATTTTGAATTTCATTTGTCTTTTTCTTTTTATTTCACCCTTTTGTGGTGTAAACTAAGGAGAAATATAACTTAAATGTGATTTTAAGGGTTTTTAAAGATTTTTTCATCAGAAAAATTTCATAAGGTGGAAGAAGGGAATAAGTCCATCAACTTATTTTGGCTGTAAAATATTTTTGAATACACTTATATTTGTTTTGATGACTGCTCTGTTTTTTAAATAGGCTTCTGAACTTCTAGTAAAAATTTGGAGGTTATACAATGAAAATTCCATTACTTATACAGTTTTTTTTTATTTTCTCAAAACTTGATTTTTGGACTTATTCCCTTCTTCAAACTGACGATTCAATTATACCTACGTCACACACAAGGAAATTCAAAACGCTATTCAATATGAAGTAACTTTAAACAACACGCTTCATAGAAGATACAGTCATACTCGTTTCAGGTTCTTACACTAACTTTATCCAACCGTCGCGTCGTTTTATTTGAAAGGGAAACACTGCTTTAAAAATCCCCCAAACAACCTTGTTTCTCTAAATCACTGAGAAGGGAATGTATTCTCAAAGCACTCTGCCCTAATAACAGAGCTCTCGGAAGCTTACAAGTAGATGGCTAAATAAAGTTCTTTTTATTTCGAAGTTGTATTATCCCTCCTGACAACTAATGAAGGTCGTAACAAAACAATGTGACAAAAGATTCGGAAACTATTCTTCCCGGAAAGTCTCGCAAATACTTTTACAGATGTAACGGATTTCTGTAAATGACCGTTGCTTTATGAGAAACAACTACTGATGTAGGTAGTTTGTGTGCTTGAAAAAATTGGCTCAGGTGTTTGAAAGATATCAGTTTAAAATATAGTTTCTCTGAGAACCTTGCATTTCAATCTATTCCAAATCCTTTTTTTCTCGCCTCCAGTGAAAATTTCTGAGTATATTTTAGAACTATAATTAGAAGTGTGTCGAAATACGAAACACGAAATGCATATTAAACACGAGTTTAAAGTATTAAAAGAAATTGTAATGTAGTTTTTATGTTAAATGTCTTCAATGACCATTAACTAACACATTTTAAAACGAATTAATACTGCCACAGTATCTCAAGGTAATAATAACTTCTGAATCCCCCGCGCGCGTGTTATTTAGAAAACCTTCCACCAACTAAACTCAATTTTATTTATTACATTTCACAATTACAATTTACAATAAAAGCAACTCCTGTACTTTCCTTTTTCTACAGACTCTCTCTTGACCTGTGTCCGTACATCCCAAAAAAGCAATTTAATTTCTCCTGTGGAAAAAGAAAGGAATTCTTTTTTTTTCTTACTTTTTGCTCCTGTTTACTCGAAAATAGGGTAAATTGAATTCCTGGACGATTCTCTCCGGTGTTCAGCCCTCCTCAAATGTAATTTCGAATGATCTCGGAGAAGAAGAGTAACGCTGTTTGCGTTACCCACCTCTTCGTGTTGTTGCCCTTTTTGCTGTTGTTGTTGGTTGTTTTTTAACAATTGCTAAAGACGTGCTTTCGTGTGGCATTTCCTTCCATAGGTGGGCTTAATGGGAGCTTGGGAAATCTAAAGGATGGATTGTTTGGCCTGTCTTCGATTGGCCATGGCTGCGTGGAAGAGTGGAGATAAATGTTAATTTTTCAAGAATGTGTTAAGTACACAAGAAAAAACTTTCGACTTTGTACAATAGTGAGGCTTTTTTTATGAAAACGGGTTATTCCCCACAATTTTGAGGGTGATGATATTTCATTAACGCTGAAAAAACGTTTTGCTCCAAATCTGTGTGTCTCTCATTTAGATTTGAACTTCTTTTCAAACATTTGTTTTTCTAGCGGTGCTTCATCAAATAAAAGGAGTTTTCTCTAATTTGACAGAAAATAAAGTACAGATATTCCTTCGTAGTACAGATTTAACTTGAAACAGTACTGCCGGTTAATTTCCTTTATTTGAAGACGGAATTTTTAAGGTGAGTTTCTCAAAGAAGAACACACTAAAGTGCGTAGAAAGAAAATGAACTATAATAATCAAGTTGAATTGGGTTAGTAGAGAAAAAGTTTGGTGTATTAGTTGAATGACAAAGAAAATAAGTAAAAATACAAAAAATACATTACACAAGTAAAAATAATCTTTCTTATTATTTTTAAATAAAAATAATATTTCTAAATATAATAAATGTACTGAAGGTTGGAGAAACTTCAGAGATTCAAAGTAAAAAATCTTTCAAACAAATTTTTTTTAATTATGTAATGATTGGAGAATGCTTAAAGTATTATATACTGTTATTGAAAATTTTGGTTTTATTGTCGTAATTTATTAATTAAATAATAAATAAACTAAGCAACACAAATTGCTTTTTCAATTTGTTTTTTTTAAATAGATATAAAAAGTTCTTCAGTGCCTAAACAGACACAAGTTTCATATCTTTTCTAATCTTACAAAATATATTCATCTAGAAAAGAATCAGTTGTGTGGTCTGAGGGCTTGATGCTGTCTTTGAGGTTTAAATACTTTATGATGTGTCTGATTAAATCAGCTGTGCGTGACACAATCACATGCTAGCAACGGAAATCCGCTGCATGACATTTCCTTTGATTGGTTCCATTACTAGATTATGAGCTTTCTTGCGGCTCAGACATGTTAATATAAATATTTTCTTTCAACTATAGAGCAGAAATAATTATGTAGAAACGGCACTATTAATTTCTAGTATTGGCTTATACATTTTATAGTATGCTTAAATTGTAAATCTTACAATGTGTGGTTTCGTTGAAAAAAATATTTTAATGCAATATTTATAGGGGTTTCCTTAATCTAGTTTCCACTTATCCAGCACTTTGCGTAAAAGAGTCCATTGATAGAGCAAAATGACGTCACTTGCATTAGTCTTTGATTTGTCTATTGGCCTTGCTGAATTGCCCTTAGATAAAGGGGAAGAGTGAGGATGTAAAAATTTAAATAAAATTGATTCAGGCGACTGTGCCACTAAACGGAGAAATTACAAAAGAACACGTGAGAAAATTTTTAAGGGGAAATGAGACAGAAAATTAGTGTAAGTAAGAGAATAAAGAAGAGAAAACCCTCAAAATATAAAGTCACTCAGTTTTTCATTTCTCCAACTGAGTTAAATCCTTTTGCTTGTTTTTGTTTAATATGCATTCATTTTTCATCAACTTAATAACCCCCATTAATCGCCCTTAAGGAAAATTTGGTTTAAAAACGAGGAAATGAAAAAAATTTTAAAACCAATGTGAAATAACTCAGAATAACTGTTCTTTATATTACTTTTCACGAAACACGTCCGGTAAACAAAAAAAAATTTAAAATAAAAACAAGAAAAAACAAGCCAGCCTGTTTTAAAGGAAACTGCTTATTCTTTTAAAGAACCGACGAAACAATACACCTCAGGGAATAATTACCAAGTCTAAAAGTGCCCTATTTTTTCATTAAGCTCTACCGCCCCATTCTTCACCTCCTCTTTCCCATTACTTCAAATGAAAACAAAAACCCTGCGAGAGTATCAGCTCTAAATAAATAAAAAAATAAAGACCCAGGGTCAATGTTCCCTTAAAGCCAATCCCAAATCGATGGATAACCCTTTTATCCTGAACACCTATAAACCGAACACTACTCAATCCTAAATCTCCTTCTCGCGTACTCTTGAGACGAGGCTAACCCAGCATCCAAACGCGCTTCATTCATCCCAAAAGAGACCATCTTCTTCATTAATCTTGAACGGATAAAAAGCGACGGACCCCTCTTTTACAATGGAATCGGCCGAGTCCCAAATAAATCAACAGTTTGGAATCGTCCACTTTATTTGAAAAAGGAGGGGGAACACTGTATTATTAAACATTGAGGACCGCTCTGTCCCCGATCGGCACTTTGAGATACCTTGCCCTCTAATGCAGATCTATGTGGTACAGTGGTACAGAAGTTGTCTTGTGGAGGGCTCTCTTTAAACAGGAAGGGGCACTTATCGTAAATTTTCCGTCTCGTTTAATCCAGGCAGAGTCTCGAACCTTTAATGGTACTCCCATGCAAGAATCTTGGTGAATGAAATTCGGGGAGGCGAGTTTAGTAGTTCAGGTACTGCTTTAGGGAACCGTTAGGTGGCTATTGAACTTGAGTTGTGTTCTTTGTGATGTAATGATTGTTCTGAAATTGGCTTGTCAAACCTATTGAAGAAAACAATAGATAGAGTTTTCCTTGCACTTAGAGCGTCGTTAGTGAAAGGCGTTGTGCGATGATTTCCTTATGTGAGATCAATTGCGTTTTCAATGGGGATCAAATATATGCAAATATCGTGGGTATTAAGTTATTGTGCCTAATTGTGATTGCATAGATAGGGGATAAAATTGATGAAGTTGAGTTAAAATTTGACGGATGACGCAAAGAAAAAACGAAAGCGAATTTTTTCCACGATTATTCAGATTGAAAGGAATTTTCGGTCCTAAAAATTATCAATTTAAATCTGTGAAAAACAAATTTGGTTGGATTTCTTAAACAATTTGGTTGTTTTAAGTTTATTTATTCTGTGGCAAAAAAGATTAGGACATCCCTCACAACTTTGAATGTTTGTATCAAGCAACCTAAAAGTGATTTTCATTCAGATCTTCATTTAAATTTTCCATTTCATTCCTTTGCATTAAAGAATTGGATAGAGATAAGAAGATAAATAAATGGAATTTAAAGAATTGAAGAATATGCACTTTAGAAGAAAAAAGTATAGGGTGCATTTTTAAAAAAATCTACCATATAGAAGAAATTCCTCTTACTCACATATCCTTTAGGCTAAGCGCGCACTAGAGACTTTTGTCACGGTGACAGAGACAAAATTATCACCATGGCTATTGCAAGAAGCTGGAGCGCGCGCATCAGGAGACGAGACTCTTGACCGATTGCCAAAAATCTACCATATAAATGCATTGCTCTCGAGTGACCTAGTGTTTATAGTCGCCGGGACAAAAGTCTCTAGTGCGGGCTTAGCCTTAATGGGATATATGTAATCTCTCTATTCTAAAAAACGTTTTTGGTGAACGGTTTCCAGAGAAAGGCTTTTTAATTACTGAACCAAATGACTCATATATGGTATCAAAATGTCCGGACTCTTTCCGGATTTCCGAGTAGGCCCTTCAATTTTTCAAAAAATTCTCAATTTTAAAATATTTCCATTTTTTTAGATAGCGGATAAGGTTGCAGTTATTAAGCAAGAAACTATGAATTTTAAACAATTGAAAACATATTTCACTGTTTTTTCATATTCAAATAGATTACGCGAGTAAATAATAATATTTCTATTTATAACACGAATTTAAAAAATATATTTTGGGTTATTTTTTACAATATTTATATTTCTGTTGTTTAAACGGTTTTAATTATATTTAAAACTTAAGTATAATTAAATTATCTTTTATTTTTTTAAATAACAAATTAATATTTTATATTTATAATTGTCGTTGTGGCAACCTAATCATTACCATATTTACAAAAATATAAACTCGCTTCCGGAAATTTTGAACTTTTGCATTTATTTTTTACTATAATTATTATTTTTATATCCTTTTGCAAGTATGTTTTTTAAGGTATTAAAATGTGTCACTTCATTTCATAATGCCAAAACGCAAACAACTAGATAACACGGGGGACTGTTTTAGAAATGAAGATAAAAATTGAAAATGTTGGAAGTCTAAACATTCGTGTCATTGCTATGAAACTAACACAACTTTGACGTTTGTTTGTTATCATGAAGATAAAATTCTAAATTTTCGTAATGTTTACGGTAATTACTACATTTTTCACAGCCAATCGATGAAAATCATTACAAATTTTAAGAAAGTTAAATTTATTCCTAAGATGTTTCAGTGCTTCTTAATGGATCTGTGAAAAAAAACATTACCTTGTTTAATTAATGTTTACATTGCTCTGTTGTTAATTTTCTTGGAATTATAAGGCGGTCCGCCAATTCATTTTTCCATAAAGGAACTGTTAAAATTCCGCCACTGAATAAATATCCGCCATTTTTGAAAGAATACCCCGGAGAAGTACTACCCCTGTTTTAAGAATGTTTTATAAAGTGTAGTGAGCTGGGTTTTGTGAGAAATTGCGAAGCGGTCCAAAAGTGTCTGCGTCAGCAGTTAACGCTAGTAGTCCAAATTTACGATTTAGTTAATCACGAAATGTGTCTGAAAATCAAATTTAAATCTTACGAACTATTGATCTTTCCGAAATCATTCCTTAATATTAAACTTCACTAAATCCTTAACTTCTTGAACGATATTTTCGAAACATTATCTCGAGGAAATAATTTATAATCTATATATATATTTCTCTAACGTGACGCTCAAATTCGGCGGTATTTGTTTTCTACCGTTGGCAACGGTTGGTTTGTTTTGTTTAAGTTTCGTAAATTTAAAAGCAATCTAAAGATGAATTTAAGTAGAGCTAGAAATTATTTTTCCAATCTGTGACGGTTGTATCTCCAAGCAAGAGTATTTACAATTGTGTTTACAAAGAAGTTTTAGAGGAGTGATTAAATAATGGGGTAAGTAAAAGCACCTATATCAACTTTTAAGTATAACATATACATGTTAATAGTACTCCATCTGATGTATTTGTTGACATATTTTTCATACACATATTTAATGTTTCCCTGCTGCATATTACTATATATAAAACTCTTTTTTAACCAATAAATTTAGTTGGTAATGAAACACATCTAGGCTGTACCAGCGTATGGCAAGCGAGCGTAGCGAGCACAGGATTGCGAAGCAATCCTAGGGGAACTGCGTCGGCAGTTCCCGGGGGTTGGCGAGCGATAGCGAGCAGGGGGCGATAGCCCCCTAGTTACTATATATTAATTTTAAAACCAGAAATCAAATATTTAATGTGATTCTTATAATAACTCTAAGTTATCTCACTTCTGTACTTCATTCTTAATTGTCTTTACCAGCAGCTTCCATGAGGTGAAATCCCTCAAGGAAATTGAAGCAAATAAGTTAAAAATAATTTAAAACTTTAAAACCAGGAGTAAGAAGTTTCTTTGAAAATTATGCAAATTTAAAACATTTATAAGATTTAATAAATCGTTTGTTATGAGACAGCATTTGTTTCTGACATGCGTCATTTCACTGTAACAGGAAATAAGGATTCTACGTGAGGAAGGTACTCGACCTATTGTGTTAGTATCTATTAAGATATGACAATAATTTTTTTTAATATACTCCTGTTCTTAAAAAATGCAACACCATTAAGAACTTGTTAGATTTTGATGAAATTTACACAGCAAGTGATCTTTGTGGATACAAATAAATGATATAATTTTCAGAACAAAGGAATAAAATTTCATATCAAAAATCGGTGTTTAATGTCTTCCATACGCGCTGCAATGAGAGCCTCTATGCGACAGGTCATCGAATCAAACAGATTGAAATTTTGACTGAGGAAATGATTTTCATCTAAGATTCATCCCAAACCCAAAGTTTGTCAATATTGGCAACATAAAAAGCATTTTAAGCATGAGGACAAACCAACGAAATTTTAGTTGAGCTCCATAGGTGAAATTTTGGATGAAAAAATTTGTCGAGAAAGAAACTGTCTTTATTGGATGTTAAGTAAGTTTGAAACATTCCAAAAAACATGTGTGAGGGGTTTGTTCTGATGAATTACAGCTTCAGGATCGCTTCAACGGTAGGGTAGAACTTTTGGCTCCAAAAATTTTTAGAAATTTTTTTAAGAAATGAGATTGCCCTCATTTTTTATCTAATGAGGTTTCCCATGGTACCCAATAGTGCTCCAGGTCAAAACACTTCTCTTCTTCACCACAGAATCAAGATAAAACACTCCAAAAATTTCGATTTTCGGCATAGCGTCCAAACCCAATTTAGGTGTCATGTTAACCAAAATTGAAGGAGGATTTCTTTAAAAGGACCATTTGTTATCAGTAATCATGCAAAAATATTTTTTTGTGGATCCCATGGTAGCTTTATGCACCGATGGAATTCCATCGATGGAGCGCTGTAAAAAAACGATACTTGGTGAATTTTGGTGCAATGACGACCGATTAACTGATGGAGCAGACAATGATAGACCTGTAGCAGTATTCTAACAATTTGAAACATGTCGAAAAGTCACTCAATGATCCGGCACTGCCATGCGAATGAAGCCTCTTTCATCCCGTGCTGACGTGACTATAAGGGGTCCAGACCCCAATTTTCAACTCGCCTTACCCTTTTTGGACCTCTGCTTTCAAACCCATATCAATATTGTCCAGTTTCTCTTCATCTGACCAGCGACAAAACAGTGTGAAAAACACCCCTCCGGGAGGCCTAACATTAATCCTCTTTAAAACTATGTTAAATGTTCATACGACATCCGTTAAGGTCTAAGGGGTATAATAACATCTAATGACAAGATTACAATGGTAGACAACCTTCTTAGAAGCCCTTAACGTTCCGTTACAGGCCCCCAAATATACAAATAAATCAGAGGTTGAGAAGACACTGCTCAGCTCGCGCATGCGCTATAGCTCTGAATTTGATATCATTTGATAAACAAACCATAATGAACATACCCTGAAAATTTCAAGTTGATCGGACAATTCCTTCTTGGTGTTGCATTTTTTATGAACAGGAGTATATTTTTTATATGAAAAGCAAAATACATTTACATTTATATTTTTATAAATCAATTATATCATTTGAGTTTTTTTTCTTTAAGACTTTCAAACCAGGTGATAATTCCCAGGGCCGTATCCAAGGGGGGGTTTTGGGGGTTCTAACACCCCCCGAAATTTCAACGTCAATTTTTTACTTACTGTTCTTCCTTAAAAATTCGTCTTAAAATGCATAAAACCCCTACTTTTAAGGTTCAAAATTCAAAATTTTTCTTGGGGAGATCCCCTAACCCCCTTGAAATTTTGAAATCTATTATTACAGTCATTCCTTGAAAATTTTAAAAAGCAATAACAGTGAGAAAGTGGGGAAATGGGAACTCGGGCGTGGAAAGAATGGGAAAAGCGACTCAAAAACAAGTTAAAATCCGGTTTTTAGGGTCAAATTTCCAGAAATTTTCTGGGGGAGGACCTTCAGACCCCCCTTTGGAATTCAATTATTTACAACTTTCTTTTAAAAAGTCTTGAAAATGTATGTCCGAAATCTGGATTAGGTGTACCAAAACGAGTTGAAAATTTGCTTTTTTAGACTTAAATTTCCAAAAATTTTCTGGAGGAGGCCCCCAGACCCCCTCTTTAGGATATTAGAAGACGATTTTGATATTGAAAATTCTTAGACCAAATTCTGGATCCGCCGCTATCTGCGTACCTTGGTCACCAAAAAATCGAAATAAAGTTTCAAGAAAATTTTTCGTGCCAAAACACCCCCCGAAAAAAAAGTCTAGTTACGGCCCTGATAATTCCTTTTCCCAACGCTGTTACCACCGAAGTATTTAATAAATTTTTCAACTCTTTGATCTATCTGGAAAAATATAGTGACACTTGATATAATAAATGTTCTTAAATGTTAAAAAAGTGTAGTTGCGATCCTGTTTTCATGAATTTAAGTTTTAAAAATTTATTCTAAACATAAGAATAACCTGTATGTCTTTCCTCCATATATGAGGCATTGCACGACAAGGAAAAACTTGCCCACTATCTGAAAGAATCAAGATAAAAGTATTTTTAATCCTATTCAGCCATTAGTGGTTTAATGAACAACGTTCTCTGAAGAAATAGGCAAGTGTTGCCGAAGCTCTCAGAGCCGCAGTTCAGCTTCATCTTTCAACCCAATCAACTCTCTTAATGACAACACAACAATAATATATGCACCCCCGATAATTATCAGTAATCACACCACGTAACAGAATGAACTCTCCCCACACACCCGATCCCAACACCCGACAATCCCTCCCCCCTTGCAAATCACGCTCACGTCTCAACCAAATCGCCCCTCCCTCACTTCCCAGACACTCCAGTCCCCAACACATACACAGGAAAAAGCAATTTAGGGAAGGGGAAGAAAATGAAAAGAAAACCTCCACCAACAAAAGAAACAAGATAAGAAAAAAGAAGAAGAAACAATACGCGGGAAACCGGGAGCGCCTTGCAAAAGTCCAAACCGCGCGGCATCGGCATCATGGCCGTGCCCATTCCCGCTTTGTGATCAGGCCCTAGGGAATCGTCCTGGAAAAAAACCGGGAAATGGAATTGCCAGACTAATGGCGTATCTAAGACACCCACCCCCCTTGCGAACTAAGGCGGGGGGAGGGCATCTTCGCCCTCGTTAAGTGCGGGATCGATACCTTGGAATTACGGCCTAATTAAAGCAGATGAGGATTTTCCAGTTTAATGCCGAATATTAATTTCTTAACAAGATCTCGCTTGTGTGTCGGTTGGTAGATGCGAAGTTACCGTAATGGCATGAATGGGTGTAGTTTGTGAATGAACTTGTGTTTGGTATTGTTAGGGTTGTGTAAACCTTTTGCGTGCCATGTCCCATACCCCGAGAAATTATACTGTAGAAATTAAACTTTACTCTTAGAAATTAAACTTTAAGTCCTAGCCGTCCCAAATTTTCAATAGTATGCAATGATAAACTTGGGTGGTTTAGGACTAAAAGGGATGAAGTGTTCATGCAGGAAATTAATAAAATTCTTTTTACATGGAACCCTTTTTCGCCAAGCCGCATTTAGTAATCTTGGGATCATGTAAAAGTTATGAAAGTTTTCAATTTCTACTCAATTGCAGTTAATATGTTTATAGGTAAAAACATATTATTGTGCACGTGCGAGTGCGTATTGATAAGTCCAGGGACGCATTTCTCTTTCGGCTATAGAGATAGTCTTGCCCAAAGCCATGTCGCGTTCTAAAGGGAAATTCTGTCGAAACATCAACTTTGTTGATACGCTGATTTGGCGGCGTATTCCATGGTTTAGTGTTCGATTTCTGATTTTTCTAACCAAAATTTGTTGGGTTCGATTCCTAACTGTTTTCGTAGTTTTTGATTGGACAGTTTTCTGATTGGTGTTAATGCGGTGGCGTTGCCTTATAAAAGGCAATGCGGCCGTGGCAACAATCAGTTTCAGCTTCAGCTTCGTAACCTTTTAGCTTCGAAATTTACTTTTCATACGGCGATGTTTTGAACACGCACCTATTTTTACTAGCTTTATAAGCTGTTTGGATGGTCAACGCAGCGACAATATTTGATGCTGTCATTTAATACTCAACGAAGCCTTTTAGACCTTTTGAATAAAGCTGTTGTCAATTTACAACTTGTAGTTCTTGAAGACATTCCCACATCGCCCATAATACCATTACATATACACAAATTAAAATGATTGATGTAAAAAGAAATTAGATGAAGTTCCGCCGAAATTTTCAATGTCCCCAAGCATCAGCGATTCTGAAATTTCACCAAATCACTTTTCTTAACAAAATTAAATTTTCTCAAAGACGTTTAAAAGATTAAGAATGGTAAACAGCGGTAAATTAAAGAAAAAAAGTTTAAATATGTTTAAAACACTAAGCTATTCGTATTTTATTTTATCTTTATTAAATAGTGTTAGAGAGAGATGTGAAGTTAATCAATCGAAAACAGAGAGGTTTTTATCGAAATCATAGAATGATAACACGACCTTGATCTTGAACAGGAAATAAATGCACTCTTACGTCAAGCTGAATAAAGTAAATTATCATTTGGCATAAGTAATGCAGTGTTCGGGGAAAGAAAGCTTGTGATAAGTACATATATCATTTTTAATCAAGTTTAACATTCCAAAGAAGCACAATTACGAGAAATATGTACTTTTGCTCTAGATTCATCAAATCACAGCTTTCAAAATATCCGTTATTTTGAATATAAAAGACAAATTCACTCACAATTTATAGTTCATGAAAAAATTACCATTTATTATGATTTTTTTCGGATATAAAAAAGATCCTAATTCGATTTTTTTAAATACACCCGAGAAAATGCTGTTTTATTATAGGGGAGAGTGGGGCACCTTAGGACACTTTTAATTAAATAATTTTTCTAACTTTTTTATACAATTATATTTATTTAACCTTTTACCTGCCGATGTTCCCAAATGGGAACATCATTTTAAGGAATTTTTTTACCACTTAATTTTTCATGCAGGAATTTGATACTTGGTAGAAAGCTACTTAAAGATATGAAGTTATTTTACATGCAAAAGTTTTTCACGTGCAATTTAATCCTTTTTGTAGAATTTACATCAAAATTTAGAGATTTTTGGCACTTCAAAAAGTTGCACAAGTTTCAACTTGTGAAAATTTTAAATAAATTTAGTTTTAAATAATTTTGCTGTGTTTAGGTTACATAAGTACACATCTTCCCATTTGGCTTGACAGAATAGCTTTATATTCCAATTTTGGAGAGTAATTACCAATACAACGTATATGTTCCCAAATGGGAACATCGGCGTTTGGAGTATATTATTTGAGGGGATTTTATAACATCCAAAATTTCAAGTTATTTCCTATTTTCTTTAATTTTTTGAACCTTTTTTGTCTCAAAGGATCTAATCAGTTTAAGAATGATGCTTTAAATTCAAAAATATGTAATTTTTTATTTTTCACTTGGTTTATGGAGAAATAAATGCCAAATCTTTATAGCAGATTCATACACATGTATATTTTTCAAACTCCCCGATCGATTAATTTTCAGTAATTATCATTAGGGGTTATGCAAAGTGCATATTTAGAGTGCTTCTGAGGTTTTGCGTATATGTTTTGTTCAAGTACTTTTTTTACATAAAAATTTTAGGAATAAAATTTAAAAAATTTTGAAAATAAAGAAAAGTGTATACATCTTAAAACAGTCTTCTAACGCAAGTTTGGTGTAAGAGATATGTGGTTCAGTTTGAAATCTTCCATGAGAAACACAGGTTTAATGAATCAATGGAGATAATTATGAATATTACTTTTGAAAGCTAATTAGATTTGAATGCAATTAGTGGATTTTATGCTAGATATCCGTATAGAACCGTAAAAACTAATCAAAACTAATTTTTCTCACAGAAACGTAACTGTTTAGCTTTGAAGCGCATGGGAACACTTTTATGTATTTTTTGTATCAAAATATTACCCATAGTGCCAGAAAAATGTAGGGAAAAGCTTCGCGTACGCAATAAACATGTGAATTTTTTCTTAGGAAAATCTATAAAATGTTACTCAATCTTCCACGTATGGATAATAACAATTAAAAAACCGTCCACTATCATAAAAATGTTCATAATTATTGAGTAGAAACCTATTTTAATCATTTTATTTGAATTAATTTTAAAATTTGTGCCTATTGGGGGAAATCCCCTTAAAAACTTCAACCCAAACGCCAATGTTCCCAAATGGGAACATCCTCTAAACCATACTTAGGATTTTTTTTCTGCCAAAAAATGACTAGAATGGTTTTAGTAATGATGAAACAAGCCATTTAAGCCAAAAATCTGAACCTTTAATTCGAAATTTTAATTGCGGCGTTTAAAAGGTTAAACACAGCTAATATATAAAATAAAAAATATAAAGTAAAAATTTTTTTCCGACCAATTAACTCTTTTGGGAAGTTAATAATAACAAATTTTAAAAACCTCCTTTAATATCCCAAGGTCACTTGCCGCTTTGGATATAAACTTAAATGATATTTTAGGGTTATCAAAATAATTATCTTTCTTTTTTAAAATATTAATGAATGCAAGTATTTTAGTCTGAACATAATTATAAGATAGCATAATGAACACTTCTGTTATAGAAAATGCTTTTCAAAATAGTACCAGTTATTGTAACTTTTCACCTTTTTGAAAATGAAAACTAATGTAAATGATTATCCAGACCCCCCGAAAATTCTAAAATACGTTGAAGAGTAGTTTTTAGTGTCATTTAATATTTATTACCTATAAGGACGAGATCATAACTTCAAAAGTCCGTCTCAAAAGTGGAGTGTTCCAATGTGGCCCATGTCCCAAGGTGCCCCACTATCCCCTGAACTTAAATTTATTTGATTTTGTATTGCTGTTAAGTTGATCGCTTACAGTTTGACCGTGCAAGGACCAGGGCTCTATTGTTAAAAAAAAACTTAATTTATGTTATGTACATGCAGTTTCTTTACATCCAGCACATGTCATAAAACTAGTATAAGGTGGGTTGGGGTAAAATGGGTCTTGGGGTAAAATGGGTCAGTTTTAATTAACTCGATATAAATCAAATTTAAATTGAACTATTTTCACCCATTTTTGTGTACTAAGTATAATCTTTTATCTGTTGGCAACATTTTCCGATTGTGAAAAATTTAGATTCATGAATTTAAGAACTGAAAAAATATTTTGTTTGAACGGTAAATGGTGTTGTCGAAAAAACAGGGTTTACCAACTTCCAATCCTCCATATATTGTAATAAATTACAGCAGACTTTTGTTATATTTTTCCATAAATGAACGTCTGAGAGACATTTCAAGCCAATCAGCTTAGAAAAGTATAAAATATTTTATCTTTTACAACAATATTTTGTACTTGGGGTAAAATGGGTCATAGTTAGGAGGCCTTCTGTATTAAGTAAAAACAATGTTTTTAACTTATTTCCTTCAAATATACATTGAACTGTCAAACAAGTTTTTTTCTCCAAATGAAGCATTTTAATTGCTACATTTGAACAATGGTCATTAACTTCGGACTTTAACAATTTCACTAAAGTACAACATAAAACAAATTTTTTCAGATAAAAACGGCTTAGCCGATTGCCTTTTTCTTTATTTTCATGTATATTTAGTAATAAATATATTTTTGACATCTTTTTGCAATGAGACCCATTTTACCCCACGTTGGGGTAAAATAGGTCATTATTTTGATGCTAAGTTTAACCAACTTATAACTAAAAAATATTTGATAAAATTAGATAAAAGTGTTCTGGAGGATTGTAATGTCAAGATCCAATTGAAAGAAATCATTAAAAAGTAATAGTTTGGATGAAATAAAACTTAGAATGTGGAAGTACCTTAAAAGTGACCCATTTTACCCCAACCCACCCCACTCACTAATCATCATTTTTATCAAGGGTTAAGAAATTTGGAAAAATCATAAAAGAAATATTATAATGCACATCGATTTCTCTTCCAGATAGGAAAGGTAAAATATCACCATATCATAATCCCAAAAACTTAAGAAATCGTCAGCCAAGAACTACACCCACCAAAAGGATGGAGCATTAAGTTCAAAATATGTAGAGTGAGGTAATTATTTATTCAGCCCTGAAGGGTGCGGTCATGAGAAGACAAGAGAGTGTTCATGATATCTTTGTGATAAAAGCTGCTTTTATTTTAAAAGACAACCCCAATTAATCACCAGATATAAATAGAAGTAAATGCATCAATTTGAATGTGTCTTATAATTCAGTCTTTTCGGATTTGATAATTTTAACAAAATATGGTATCGTTCTCTATAAAATAAACCTTTAAACTAAAAAACTAAACTTAAATAATTCATTTATCAATAATCAAAATAATTTTTTTCACAAACCAATTGTCTTTCCTGAAAACTTACTTAAACTGAACTTACCTATAGTTTATTTGAATGAGTTTAATATAGGCTAGTAAAATACTAAAAAAGAATCTAGTTTTAATTGAATCTTTGTAAAATATTTTAAGCATAAAAATCGACCGGACAAGTTTATCGGTGCATCAGTACGAAAAAAAAACTATTTTGCTCAGAATCAATTTTCCTATAAAATAAAGTCAACATTTTTCATTTAACACAAAATATAATAACTCTTCATTGCAATATTAATTATAAAATATCCAAACTTTAACATAATCTGTACTTTATGCGAACTATTTTAAGTAAACCAACAATGTCAACGGAGATATTTAAGGCCAATTACAATGGTTATTCATTATATTTTTAACCACCCAGCACACACTCATAATTGCCGTTCCTAATCATTTTGGAAACGAAACACTCCACTTCTTTTTTCCCTTCAAAAACACCACCGATTAGTTTCACTACACACAACCGCACAACTCTCCTCCAATAAAACAAAAAAAAAACTCTCCCAGCTACCACCACCAGAACACGAGTGTATATTTATAACACCCAAAGGAGCAATCGGTGGATGTCACAAACACTTTTTTCAGCCTCGCCTTCGAGTTATGTCTTTGCCGTATATCTTTCCCTGATGGAAAGATAAACTCTGGAAGCATCCGAGGCATTCGAGACGGTCTCCTTCTTGTACCCGTGTCCTTGGCTGTGAGTCGCCGCCTTGTGTAGCTGTCTGACGGCGACCAGGAAGTTCCTGGCTCGGACTGACACCAGGGTGATGGCTCAATAGGGATGATGGACTGTTTAGTAGAGGTTAAAGGGAATGTTTTAGCTTTTAAATGCCAGTGATTGAAGGAAAGAAACAGTTTTAGATGAGTTATAGATAGGGGTTCGTTCAGTCATCAGAATTTCTTTCATGCTTTATGATCTTTTTGTGACTTTCTTCAGAAAATGTCTTTGTTCCTAACTCCATTTCCCAGGATCCCTTTAAATGAATCGTAATAGGCAGCTTAATACTCCTTCATACATTTTTAAAACTTTTTGTGTTCACTTATTCACACTTTGGAGGAATAATCCAAAGTGAAAAGGTTGAATTGGCGTTTCACTCTATACTCTTTCACTTTTTTTTGCAAGCGAGCGATTCACAGGAGTAAATCTTTCAGGATAAACAGTGAAAATTAAACAGTGTCAATGGGCCTTTATTTTTTATCGTTATCATTCATTCCCGGGATTAGTACATAAGTGTATCTTTACCTCTAATATTTTTTTACTTTTACTAATCCAACACTTTTATTAAATTTTAATTTAAAAAATTAAACACAGTATAAATCAATTTAAATTAAGCTTCTTTATTTTTATCTGTCAATCTAGACATTCAAAGAGAAAATACAAATTTTGTAATTTCGAAAAATATTAACGACCACATTTCATTTCCTTATAGGTACTCTGACGACACGACAGTTGGAAAAGTATCCAAATTTATATGATTATTTAAGTAATTTTACGAAATTTTGTATTTTTTGAAAATAGTTACAACACAAAAAATTACTTTAATCAAAATAAAATTTATTACTTAAATCATGAAATAAAAATAACTTCAAAGTAAATTCATTAATCACTCTTAAATAAAAACATCATGGATAAATTTATATATATTTTATTTATATTATTATATATCAAAATATAAACCTACCCAAACAATAAATTAATGTTACTGGCCCTCCCTTATGGATTTAAACACGATTTCTCGCGCAAAAGGAGCAGACAAATCAATAAACATTCACTCACTATCCTATCCAAAAACACCTAACAACCCTAACTTCCAAATACCAATTCCAATACTTCTAAATACAGTCAACACCAAAAGTCAAAACAACATTTGCAGTCCAAACACCCAACCTCCCTACTGTCTCCACTCCATCATACAAAAAACAGTAGTCTTCTTCGACCGCAACCCATTCGCGTGCATTGCGGAAAAGCCAAACACACCTTTATGAGTCTTGCCTAAAAACAAACCATTACGGTGAATAATATCACGGAATGATATTTGATTACACTCAATGTTCCCTCCTTAATCTACCAATGTCTTCCAATATTCCCATAAAAGTATTCTCGGTATCGGTTCGCGTTTATTCTTTTTGTTCAGATGGGGGGAGCGTACATCATACAGAGGAAACCGATGCAATAAATACCTCTAAGTCGAATGGAACAAAGCCATATATATCCCCGCGCCTTTTTATTGCTTCTGGCCAGGGTGCATGGGTGGCATTAAAAAGGCTTTATTACATGCTTAGGAATTGTAGAAATTTTATTTTTATGAAATATGTTCTCTGTTGTTGATGTGGTTCGATCGGGGTGGGGAGATGTTTATGGTGTTTCTCTCTCCAGGGTTTGATGTGTTTGGGGATGTAAAAGTGACTTGTTTGAAGGGGGATGTGCACAAAGTGTATTTAGGAGATGTGTTGATTGAGGGAGTTTTATTCTGGTTGAGTCAAGTTTCTTGTTTGTTCTGAGGATTCAGATCACTGATATCTAAAGATTTTAGCTTAAGGGTCGTGTTTATTATTCCGATAAGTCTATACTCAGTTGCAACTTAACTTGAGCCTGTAGAAATATGCTGAAAGTAACCAAAGAAAGTAGTTCCCCACGAGGTATCTGAATTTTGAGTCAAATTTAGAGCTTCAATTTTGAATAATGATTAGTTTTTTAAATCAACGTATATTAAGCATCTTTTCATCCTGACATGCATAAAATGTTCAGTATTATTATTTTTTAAAGTGGCGTAACGCGTAGTAGTACAACTCGCTCTCAAATTCCCCAGCCAATAAGAGCTTCTAGCAACCCAGAAGGCTTTCTGTTTACTCAGATTTTCTTCCGCGTGGCCATGACGTCAGGCTCAAAACTTAAGTTGCATTCGAGAATAGCGAGCAACACTTTATTACAGTTTTAAAATTTAAGACCCAATACAGCTAGCTTGAACGTAGACGTGAACAAACTAAGTATAGTTTTAAACCATTACCGAGAGATATTTTTTGTTTTGGAGAGCGAGAGCGAGTTGGGGGTGGCAGCCCCCTAGTTTATTGTAATACAACTTATCTAAAATATATCATATTTAAAATAACTAAGTTTAGTCACCTTGCACTATAATTTAGTATGAGTGTTGAGATGTTGTCCTGATTGTGCCGAGTGTCCTTGTCGTTTTGAAGATTTAGATGGATTAGTGGAGGGATGTTTACATTCCATAACGCCATGTTAGTGTCAATTAGGAGGATGAGCTTGTAAAGCTGAGAGTTATTTTTAACTTTTTACCTAGTGTGATTTCCGCTACTTTCCCAGCTAAGGTCTGTCACGGAAACCATCTTTGGGATAGGATACCATTATGGGTACCAAGAATACATTATGGATACTAACTATGGGATAGAATACCATTAAAACATTAAAAATAAGAAGACAAAAACTTTTTATACAGTTAGAAACGATAAAACATTGCTCAAAATATTTTGAGAATATTTGAGGTGAACATAGAACTTTGAAAAACCAACTTTTCTCTTTTAAAAAGTTAAGAAATATTGATTCAGACCACTGTTATTTCTAAAAATGGCTTTAAATTCAATTTAAATATATTTTTTCTCTTAACAATGATAAGGATGATAAAAAGGAAGTATATTGTATGACTAGAGAAAAAAACGAGGGCAGAGGAAAAAAGTATCTACACTATTAAAAAAAACTTCATCCTTTATCCAATTTGTGGTGAAAGGTTGGGCTGTTTCACCACAAACTGGGTTAAATTTAGTTGCAACCTATAGTTCGGTAACAGGTTTCACCAAGTTTTCGGTGTTTCAAGTGAAATCCGATGCTTTCCCTAGTAAAAGAGCCGAAAACTTGGTGAAAACTTTTACCGAACTATAGGTTGCAACTAAATTTAACCCAGTTTGTGGTAAAAGGTTGAATTTGCGAATAAAAGGTTTTGCGAATAAAAGCTAACATAGTTATTTTGATGATAATAAAATTATTTACAGTATAGTGTTCATTTTTATAATTAGTGCTTGTTGTGAATTAAGACAAGTCAAATAGCTATTTCAACGGTTAACGGAGGTTTTGTGTATTATACTGTCCCTAAAAGAATACCTCCAAGCAAAAGTCCCAACTTATTGCTAGTGAATCGATCACCCAGAAGTAGAACTTAAAACAACCATTTCCGTCGATAAAACCACTGTCCTCTCTGTAATGTTTGGTTGGACAGTTATAAGAATAAATGCTAGAGTTTCAAAAACTCTGCGACATCAAAGAGACAGTTTCATCCTTTTACACATTACTTTTTTCTTTTTATTTTGCTTTAGGTCCATAATTTTCAGTAAGCCATCAACAGATGCAATCATCTCAAAACTGTTTCGACAACCGTTAACTAAATCTATGATCTTAAGGATTTCGGACTCATCTCTTTGAAGAATAGAGAAGAGTTCTGACTTCTGGGTAAGCGGAACCAAGATATTTTCAGGAAAGGTGTCTCTAAATAAAGTAACGGATAAAGTATAGTAATGTCGCTTTTTTAAATCCAGGATAAGAGTTCTATATAATTAATGCTGTATTTTCAACAACAAGACCAACTCCTTATTTGATGATAAATACATGTATTATAAGAGTTTTGTATTAAAATCATAGGGGCCATTCAAATATTACGTAAGCACCTAAGGGGGGAGGGGGTTTGTTCTTTGCTTATTTTTCCTGACAAGGGGGAGGGGGGATATGAGTGATGCTTACGTAAGATACTGCGAAAAATTAATTTAACAAAAAATTGAGTTAGGAAATCTGACGGAAGCACTTTTTCTGGGGATAGAACCCTCAAAAATTTTGAAATTTGAACCCCGAAAACTTGTGTTTCAACTCATTTTTGAACCCTTAGGGTTCCACCCAAAACGAACAGCTCCTTGTACAAATCACCTAATTTTCAAGGACAAAAAAAAACAGTACTTACTAAAAGAGATGTCAAAATTTCGGGGGGGGGGTCCGGCAGTTCCTTACGTGATTATAGTGGGGGGGGTGGAGTTTTGCTTATCTTTGCTGACAAGGGGGGAGGGGGGGGTTAAAAATGACCGAAAAAGTGCTTACGTAATATTTGAACGGCCCCATAGTGTTGAACTCATAATCAAGTATACATACTCATAGTAAAGTCAGCATGCTGAAAACATAACCATAAGCATCGGTGTTGAATCAGTGGTCAAAAATGGATTCCACCAATCATAATAAGCGAAAAGCTTATTTTTTTCCATTAGCTGCCGGTTAACACGCTGATGGCTGTGAATATGGTTGTTATATTGCTTGCTTAAAGGCATAAACGAGACACCAAATAACAAGGTAAAGAAAATTAATTAAGGATAATAAAGATAAAAAACAAAAAATAAATAAACTAAAAATATATACATACACTATCATTAAGAAACATCCAATAGTTTTAGCAAAATATATATTTTAATGTGCAGAAGGTAATAAAGACTGGAATTAGCTCTTTTGTAAGGCTTGAAAAAATGATTTTGCTGAAACGTAAAAGGTTTTTAGTTTTTTAGTAAATAAATGCATGATGCATTCAAATTGAAAAAAAAAATGAAAGAAATTTTCAAATTTGTAATTTTTTTAGGCATGAAAAATATTCATTTACTGAGAAATAGGTGGTGGCCCATTGTGATGAGCTAATTATAAGCGAGTTCATTTTGAATGAAATTCGAAACGAATGCTAAATAAGTAATACCGTTAAATTTGGTACTACTTTCGAGTTTTCAATTACTTTCAAAGTTAACTGTTTCAAAAAATTAATCTTTTTAACCATCGTTGTAGTGTCTATTTAAGAATTGAAGTGTTTGCAGCAACAATAGCTTTTTTTTCTATTGGAGAGAGTTCATTGTTGTTGCAAGCACCTCAATTATTTCTATCTGAGATTTGTCTTCAATATTTAAATGATATTTCAAACTTGATATCACAAAATCTTTAGACCTCTAGAGATATATGGGGTTTCTTTGTCTTTAAACTAGTCGGTCAGTCTATTTTCAAGTTAACCCTTTTAAGCGGTTCAAGATATTGATATCAAGCGGTTCAAGATATATGTTGGAATTGAGATTAAAACTAGTGATGGGCAAAATCGATAATTTTAGGTATCGAATACTTTGGTATCGAATACTTATAGGTATCGAATACTTTGGTATCGAATACTTATAGGTATCGAGTACTTTTTTTCAATGTCGGGAAATGAACCTGAAGGGACAATTTTTTTAGGGCCTATCCATAATCAGACTAATATTCAAAAAACTGAAAGCGATCCATCAAAAAGCCCCGTAGCTACAGGCCTGTAGGTGGATAGAGGCGAAGGATTTGGCGGGGGAAAAACCTAGCCGCGTCAAATTTCTCTCGCGGATGATAACGACTTGGGTTCGAGCGTTGCAAAATGAAAACGGAAACAGGCTGCGTTTGATCTACAGTAGGTATTATAAAGATTACTTCATTGAAAAATTTAAAACGAGATATGTCAATAAAGTATCGATACTTTTGTGGGTATCGAATACACTCGATACCTATAGGTATCGAGTACTTAAGTATTTGGTATCGATACCTGCCCATCACTAATTAAAACTGTCATCTACAGTCCCTAAATATGTACTCAAAGATAAAAACAATAAGTAAGCATCATCAAGTCTCAAATTCGACATCGACTCTAAATTTCTTCCTCCAGAAAAATACCTCCTTGATTGAAATCCAAGTAATACCCAAGCAGCAGACAAACCGAAGCGTTCAAGATTTATGCAATTTTTGTCACGTATGGTCAAATATCAAATTACTTTTACTTCTAGTTGCACAGTTACGTAAACTTGTCATATATGGCACCAGCTCTACTACTAGGGTGTTTCGACTGTTTAGGTCAAAAGTAGGAAAATGGGCAAGCATATTCAAACTTACAAGACGACATTGGCCCTAAAATATATCCACCCCCAGAAAAATGCCCCCTAAATTCAAAACATCCATCTCAGTTTAATTCCCAACAGATATCAAACATCCTGAACCTCCATAGCCACACCACGCCCAGGCTAATTGCCAAGCCAAAGCCCCACTGAAATACCGACGTGGCCATTAAAATGAGCCCCGCGTTCCACGCGTACTTTCCCGCAATGCCCTCGTGATTGAAGCCCCAACGCATTACTCAGAGAACTCGCAAGGCTTTTGGAAAATAACTCTGCGAGAAGCGACTAATATGTTTTAAACTCGCGGCATGTGCTTGTGGGTTCTCGCCCGGCATTAGGGTTGTATACTGACAAATGGCCCGAGAGGAGTCGTTCGAGGTGCAGATATTGTTGGTTTCAATTTCTGTGGGGATGGGGGTTTCAAGGAGGGTGGTATTTTTTTGTGTTGTAGTGTAAGTGAAGTTGTTTGTGAAGGGTGTTTTTAGGATTGGGAACGAGGGAATATGAGCGTTGTAGAATGCAAGATGGAAATACCGACATGTAGGCTTAGAGAAAGAAGGAGAGATTTTTCTTGGAGGGGGGAAGTTTCCGTGTCCTACAACCTACAAAAAGGAAACTTTTATTTCTTCTTTCTTATCCTCTACGTCCAAGTCCTAAAGTTCGTTGAATCTGATAAAATTTGCCTTTGTAAGGGGATCATTGTAGATGTCCTCCCGAGAAAGGCCCAATGCAACTAATTATTGTAGTAGCCTGATGCACAAGGCACTTGAATCATATGATATAGGTCTTCTTGCCCCCTCCGAAAAAGATAGTTCGATGTGGAAACGATTCTAACCAAGATACATCGACTCTTCACTGTAAAAACTGCGTTACTGCAAAATTTGGATCAGGATTCTGTAAGCTACGCCAAATTGGAATATTTAAGACAATTCTATCCCAATTAGAGCATTAAAATTATTGCTAACATTGAAAAATAAGCATATAAACTCCAAAAAGTTAAGTAACATTTAACAGAAGGAGGAACAGGATTCATCTAAAAAAACCTTTAAATCAGTACCCTATTAGCTTTCAGAACACATGCAATAAATATATTTATTGTTTCAAAAGGAGTGATCATAATTATACAAATTTTCAAATCAACGAATTTATAAATATTGTTTTACTAACAATTCTAGATGTATGGCCACGAAACTACAGTACATTCAAAATCCCCCTATTTTCCCTATTTTCAGTTACGTATTTGTTAATCCGGAGAGGTTATATGATAAATATGGCTTTTGGGGAACATATGCTTATGACATTATGACTGATGAAGTGTTTATAATATAATAATGACAATGAAACCACTGATTAATTAAAATTTTAAACACACCACATAGATATTTGTTCATAAAATCATTTAAAACTGTAGAGAAATGTTCACAGTCAGCAAGTTTCTCCTTGTTCTTGAAGTAATGAAAATGGGAAGAAAAATATGAGTATAAAAAACTTAAAAATATGGATTTAAATTTTCTTTAAATTATTTCACTTATTGTTTTAAAGGTTAAGTTTGAGTTTAAAAATCTTAATTATAATTTCATAAAAAGTTATCTCTCAAAAATATGCGTGTGCTTACGTATGTTGGATTGCTATAAAAGTGAAAATTGTGATGCAATGAAAAAATTGCTCCATAATAAGTTTAAAAGTCATAACATTCAGTTACAGAAATTATACATCTACTAAGAGACAGATCCTAGGTTAAAAACCCATAACGCCATTTAATAACTAATTTTTTACCCCAATCAAATTATTTTATAACATTTCCCCATCAACACTGTAGATTCCTTAATCTTTTTTTCCTTTTTTAGGCCGTATGGAGAATTGTACATCTGCACGCAACGCCAGAATGAATTTCCATTACAGATATTTAGAAATGATCTTAAAGTCGCGAAAAGATTACCTTACCTTAATGACACTCGTACTCTTGCCAAGACAGGATTTCCTGGAACGGCAGTTAACGCTGTAACGATCTTGTAGAATTACAGATTTTAGTTTCAGGGTGGCTATAAATTAGTACCTCATGGCTCCGAGCCAGTTCCGAGTTTTGTTAATCAATGTTTACCTTGTTACACTGTCCTGATTTATAAAAGAACTGTGAGTTGTTCTTAAACACGGTGATAGAACAAATGAGAGTTCTTTAAAATGTGTCACCTTATTCAGTTTTCACAAGAAATTCTTGTTTTAGATTTTCTGAGAGTGTCGGGTTTCATGGACCTGCAACGCCGTAGATATGTAGCAACAACAACGCATGTCTTTAATTAAATCATTTTTAAAATGATGTTTAAAAGGTTAATAATAATTTCGGAGAGTGTACTTTTTTTTAAATAAAGCCTGGGAATGTTTTTGAGAACAATGAATAAATAAGACTTTAAAGTAAACAGGATTAATAAAAATATTTAGTTTTCATATTTGTACTTTTGACTCAAAACTCGAAAATTTTTAATCTTTATCATAAATATATTCCAATAATTTTTAACTGTGGTTTCAATCAAAGCATTGAAGAGACTTGATTTTTATGAGTTAAATGTTCCTTATAAAATGAAAAAAAGAGAGAAAGTGAAAGAGATAATGAAGGGTGAGGAAGAGAGGACTAAAATAAGACATACAAAAGAAAGATATATATTTTCCTCCCCTCGATCTTCTTTCATTTATTCCCTCTCTATTTGTCTTTGTTTCTTTTCCCCCTCTCGTGTTTTCTTTCTTTTCATCTTACTTTCTTATCTTTACATCTTTCTATACTCTTTCTTCCCCTCTTTATCTTTCCTCCTCTCTATCCTTCTTCCTCTCTATCCTTCTTTCTCTCTATCCTTCTTTTTTCTCTAACAAACACTAAGTGGAAAAAATAAAGTATCTTCAATACCTCAATTGAAATAAAAATACTCAAGGTACCTTTACTAAAGAGGAAATATTTTTGACTTGAGACGTTATTGAACGAAACTAGCGCAGTAATGTAATAAATTGTTAATACCAAAAACATATGTTTAAAATGTATGTTTCTTTGATATCTTTGCAATTTTTATCAAGCTGTTTATGATCAATTGAACTGATGTAAATGGAAAGTAAAATTTAAATGAATTCAGTAGTAAAATTAAGGTTGTAATCTAAAAAGAAGTTTCTTTCAGTTTTATCATGCAGTAAATGTTCGTATAAACTTTTAATGAAATTACTCTTGTTTTTACTTTTCACACTGAAAGGGACTTTGCTATTCCCTATTATTTATTTATTATTATTCGCAATACTGCTGCCTAATAAGGATCAAGCCGGAGGTTACAGGCGGCAAAGAATAAACAGTAGAATAGAACTTTCATGTATAGTTGAAAAAATCGTAATAGGTTTTATAGATACTGCTTATTCCAAAGTAACAATTTTTAAAGTCCTTAAGTCATACCCAGGGAAGAATCTCTTCTGTTCGTCACAAAAGTTTTTTACTGAATAATTTTCAGGAACAATCCTTCAACCACTCCAAAGGTGGATCCAAAAACTACTCCTAAATCATTAAAAGATCCCTCCCAGACCACACCTAACATGCTTAACCACCAGGACTTCAAAACTTCCTAAAAAGTACACACCTTCAAAAGTTAAACGTCCAACACCCAACCTTCGCATCTTAGGCAAAGAAGCAAGCGCCCTTAGCGTGTTATCCCTCATTAAAAATCATCCTGCAATTATTATTTGTATTGCCCGCTTAAAAATCGGGGGCTCTGAAAATACAGTTCATTAAGAAAAGGTCCTTTAATTATGAGGAATCACGCGATCTCCCAATTAGGGGAGCCTCGTGCATTGTTAGGCATTGTTATCGGGGGTGACAAAAATGCTCGATTGGAGACGAGGAGGCACACTATACAATGGGGATTTTGCACTCTTGTGGGGTGGTGCAGCAGATATAAAATTTCAGCACTTAATTAGTAAGTGTTGTAATGCATGTGAGGTGGAATCTATGTGTGGTTCTTTAGTGGTGCTTCCTTCTTTTTAGGGGTGTTTTTTCTGGGGGCGTCGGTGATTGATTGTGATTGTCAAATGCAATGAGGAGAATTTTAAGTTATAAATTGGATTCCTTTTCTTAGGGAATAAGGGATTAATTCTGAGGGAGTATTGCGGTTTGGTGTATTAAAGATAGGTATTTATAAATTTGAGAGGAATGTTAATTAGGTTTGGGAAAAGTATGACTTTTGTTACTGGCAGGAGTGTTGACAAGAGATACAATTGTAATACACAATTCTTTAAAAAGTTCTTTTTGTGGAAGTTTTCATTTTTACCTCATAAAAAATAACCTTAAAAAATTCATTCATTTACTATTTCTTATCTTATATATGTAACATTTCTACAGAAAATTTCAGTTGGCATGTTTCAATTATCCTTCCGGGGTCGATGAATGAGGACCAAGCTCGCTTGGGGAATCAACTGGGGGTTCAGCGTCGGGCTAGCCACTCGGCCTGGACACACGCTAGTAATTAGCACCCCAGGCCCTAAGGCTACAGAAACGGAGATGGGCACCGCCTGATGGGCCACTAGGCCCGGGCAGACTTTGATTTGATTTGATTGATGTTTCAATTAACCCTTTATTTACCGCATTATGATTCGCTGCAATTTTTTCGTGCAAATACTTTTTTTGAGTCACTAAATTGAAAATTAAGGGATATACATAAAAAAATAATCATCTTTGGAAAATTGAATCCGCTTGAGCCAATTACTTAAATTGATACTTTTGGGTACTGTCAGTACACGGAGTGCTAAAATATTCTCACAATACAAGAAAAACATAGCTTTTTTATCGCAGTAATAAGTCTTAAAAAATAATACACTTAACTTTTGACTTTAACTACTTTTTTGCGGGAAAAAAATGACAATCATGTGAATCCGATCGAAATGGCGCTAAACTTACAAATTCAGTTAAATCTATTCGCATTTCCCGCTAAAATACTCATCATAGAACCTTCGCTGCTTTTTATCCTGGAAAAGGATAACTGAAAGAGTGTTCCTGCAAATTATCGTCAATATATTCGCAAGGATGGTTATTCTATGTAATTTTAAAGTTGGCGGTACTTGTAAGTACCGTCGATAAATAAAGGGTTAAAGAAAAAAGGTGTGGATTTACAGCGTAAAGAAAAATGTACGTTTATCATGATCCTACTAATGAGATAGACTTGATAGACTCAATGAATGGTGAAATCCCCCATGGTAATACACACCTAAAACTAGAAATAGTTACAAAATAGAGCTATTTTTGGCATGATTATATAATTTACACAGTAACGAGGCATTTTGGTACAATTTTCTATTTTTAAAACTCCATGCAAGCTGCATCCTTCAGGTTAAGAAAACTATCTCATAGTATTCCCTATAGGTGTAGTAAATTTAAATGTTAAAATACAATGCTAATGTTTTAAAGATAAATAAAAATGTCTGTTTCGTTCCACGAAATTTAAACACATTTACTGAATTAATTATTGAAACTACAAAAGGAAAACTTTCTTTGAAGCTACCTAATGAGTTTTTGTTAGTATGCAATTTCTGTATTAGTTTGAAATTTTCTTATATTTAGCGTTCACAACTAATTTTATTTGACGATACATTATGAGTTTTATTTTATTTCATGATTTATTCATTTATTTTATTTCATAAAATTTATGTATTAGTTTAAAATTAGTTAAATAATTATAATTAGTTAACTTAATTATTAAAATTAGTTAATTATAATTAGTTCTTATTTATGTAGGGTAAGTTATGAAACTCTTTTCTAATTCTCCTCGCATATAATTCTATAAAAGAGTGCTTATAAATTTGGAACTATGGCCAAAAAAAACTTAGCAAATAATGCTTTTCATTTTACTTGTATAAGTAGCCTCACAAAATATATTTATATGGAACATTCTTCAGGAAAAATATTACTCCTGACTTCACCCAAGCAAAATATCCAATACCATCCACACAATCTCATAGATAATATTCAATTTAAATGCACAAAAGAAAAAATAGCAAATAATCATCAGCTAGAACCTCAAACACAATACAATCCACCCCTGGCAAACACCTCCCCAGGAAACCATCTCCCGAGGAACATCACCCCAAGGCACAGAACTCCAACCTCAAGTCCGTGGCTCAGCTGTGCGCTCACAGAAGTCCTCTCGCACGTGGCATAGGAAATGAAGGGGCAGTCAACAACAATGGGCATTACCATGACAAAGGAACGTCAGCCAGAAGGACTAATTGAACGTGGAAACGAATCCGGAGATTTTTAGTCACTCTTTTCTTTTTGGGAGGGGGTAGGCAACTGAGGTAATGACGTGTTGAGGTAAATACGCGTTTCCGTTTTTTTTTTCTGTGAGGATCCTCGTTTGTAATAGGGAAGCGTTTGAGTTGTCTTTTGAGGAAGTAAGATTGGATGTGAGGTGAAAGCGTACTACATTAGTTTAGGATTTTTCGTTGGTATTGGAGTAGGAGGTAGTATTGTTTGGGTTATGATAGGGATGTTAAGTTAACCCTTGATTACTTAATGACATTAGGGTGAATTTTGTTCACCATTACAGCTTTGAAAGCTGCTGTTTTACTTCTTTTTTTACCCTTATGCTTTTACACACAGCTAACCTACGGGTGTTTTAAGACTGGGTGATTTGAGGGTTTTGTTTGTATAATCATTTATTTGAAATCAAAGTTTGACTGAAGTACTGTATTTTGTTACATGGAGTGAACATAACCGAATGCACCAGGTTCTTTATTTAACCTAATACTTAGAAATTAGGTTCTTTGTTGACTGTGGAATGCGTTTAAAGATAGAAGGTGCAAGACGTCAATGAATGCAACCTACTTGTATGTGAAGAAGAACACTCAACAAAATTTGAAGGGTTGCAAATGTTAGAAATTTGAGAAATACATTAATATTTCTATCTAGCTGGAAGTAAAATTTTAAAGATAACTAAGAATTTAAACTGTTTTTCAACTATTAATAATCATAATTTTTAGTTTTGAATCAAAGTACAAATGATTTAAAAATATCATATATTATTTTTTCTTAAACTATTAGCTGTTAAATTAATTTGTCTTCTTTTTAAAATGCTATGCGTACCCCATTCGTATTTTTATCTTTTTTAGTTTTTGAGTTATTGAGCAATCTTCTAATTACTTAACTATTAAGTCATTAAAAAATTCAAAAACAGCAAAATACCTATGTGGAAAATATGTGGCAACATGAAGCGAGAATTCATTAAATCTTAAATATTAAGTTAAACAAAGTTTATTGAATGAATAAAATCAACAAAATATCAATAAAAGAAATCTACCATATATAACAGAAGTAAAGCAAGCCATAGAGTCGACTGCATTCATATAGCTGACAAACGTGTCCTCTAGCTATTTTGATTTGATCAATATCAATCTTTTTTCTCAGGAGGATTAGCCGGGGGGAAGGGGGAACATGTTGAAGGGGGGCGGATGCTTTCCCAAGCAGGGATTTCCCCAGGATTAACATGGAACAGCATATGGCAGATGGAAATACAATATTTGTCTCTTTACCTGCTTTGTACCATTAACGGATTCATGTCCGATTGCTTGGTGCCTTGTGGTGCCTCGAACTTGGTTATTGGGTCTGGGTTTGATGGATGACTTGGTTTCTTTTATGGCATAGAGAACAATTGAATAACAAAACAGTTATGTAGTTTATTTGATTTTTGTTTCATGAGTTTTTAATCAAAATATACTATTATATATTTGTGACTCAAATGTTTTTTTAGAAGAGAATAAACGAATGTTTTTTTCATAAATTCTTTATACCATCCGATGTAGAAAAACCAAAAGTTGGTACCTTGGTTTATTTGAAGGATAATATTTCTTACTAAGTAAATTTATCGAATATTTTTATCGAAGTGATTTTCTGGGGTATATTTTTCTTAAAAAGAAAATATAAAAATAAATTTATTTTAGGAGTCGTCCCGAAAATTCTAATTGCAAGATTTTTAGAACTCTGGTAAAGTTTTTTCTTTAGTTTTTACTCTTGTAAGTACTTAAAAAATTATTTTGGAACTTAATTGTCTAAAATTTGTTAATAAAAATTTTACTAAAATTACGTGAAGCTTCTTTTATACATGGTGATATTTCTAACTATGTTAGTATCCCTAAACTGATCTTATGTGTCAGTTGTAGCATTCAATTAGCAGATATGATTATTTGTTATACGATAATGTTGTGATTTATTATTGTCATTGATTGATTTCTTATGATTTTTTACCGCTAATAACAAATCATATTTGCTAATAAAATGTTACAGGTTACAGATGAGGGCAATTTAAAGATCCTAACATAATTAGAAACACAGCCATGTATAAGATTCTTATTATTTTAATAAAATTTTTATTTACAACAGAAATTTTTGACAATTAAGTTGTAAGATATATTTTTAAATAACTCCAAGATTAAAAAAAAAACAGAAAAAAACCTTAATTGCTCAGAAAACTTAAAATATTCAAATTGAGTAAATTCAGCGTGTCAGTTTTTTTATTAATAATAATGAATAATTAAGTAGAAAATTTTTAATATTTCAAACAAACTGATTTAAATTTTGTATACAAATAGTGTACTAAGAAATATGAAAAAATGAAATACAGAAAGTAAGGAGAAGTTTTTTTTGATAAAAATACAAATTTATAAATATAAATTTATAACAAGGAAAATATTGTTAATATGGTTTGGGTGCTAAGCTTGCATAACCATAATAACTATGAGGGAATAAAACTTACCTAGATAATGAATAAGATAAGTGCTGAGTCAAGAGGATGCTTACATATTCTAAAACATCGATTACACTATTCAAC
This sequence comes from Tetragnatha versicolor, assembly GCA_024610705.1. Taxonomy (NCBI): domain Eukaryota; kingdom Metazoa; phylum Arthropoda; class Arachnida; order Araneae; family Tetragnathidae; genus Tetragnatha; species Tetragnatha versicolor. Next base: position 34,590,852 of record JANDEH010000006.1, read on the forward strand.
AATGAAAAAATTTCCTTGATGAAAATAGTCATTCCTTATAGATTTTGGGTCGCTGAATACGAAAATCACCATTAAAATTCTCAATTGACTCAGGATTTTCGGGGAACAACCCCTCCCCCTTTTTACGTTTTTCGACGAATTTATAACTTTAAACTCGATTTTCAAGGTCAAAAAGCATTGTTTTAATCTTCAAATTGACCCCTGGGGACAAGAAAGGTTCAAATTAATAAAATATGATAAATTTATAACAAATGGATAGGTTTAAGGGGTAATTACCCCCCTAAAAATGCAAAAAATTAGATTAAAATTATAGAGGTTTTAATACGCTATTTTTTCCTCTTATTTTTCAAGCAATTCACGTTTAAAGAGTCCTAACCCTTCCCCAAGGACACAAATTTAATGGCAATATGCAGCTATGGTTTTTACTAAAAGCGGTTGAGATGAGAGCGCTCCCAAAGCACCCACAGAAGGGTTCAATATCGCACTTAGAGTGAAACTGTGCTGTACAAAAAAAATTTGAAGCCACTAACTGAATTTCAGCTGATTCTTGTGTATAATTATCTGCTGAATTCAAATATGACACCCATTTTCCTCCATCACCCTCAGTTTTTAAGGGCATGCCCCCTAATTGTTATCCACAGCCGTGCATCTATTAACATCTTGAAACATGGAATCCTCACTCCCTAAAACCGGTCAGTTTTTAAAGAACTGAAGAGTTTCTACTTAGGATAGACCCAAAATATAAGAAAAACGCCATTTGTAATCTTTTCAAAATCATCAATATTAATTCCTGAGCTCGCGAGCGCCTTCGCGATTCTGGAAGTCTTCCGAACCTCCGCGGGGGCTTCTGGGAGGCTAACACCTCAGCCGCTTTAAGTAAAAATTATTGCTACATATTGTCATCAAATTTGGGTCCTTGGGGAAGGGATAGGACCCTTCAAACGGGAATTGCGTAAAAAATTAGAGAAAAAAATAGCGTTTAGAAACCTCTATAATTTTAGCTTTTTTTGTATTTTTAGGGGGTAATTACCCCTTAAACTTATCCATTTGCTATAAATTAATCATATTTTATTAATTTGAACATTTCTTGTTACCTGGGGGGCAATTTGAAGACTAAAACAATGCTTTTGACCTTGAAAATCGAGTTTAAAGTTATAAAGTCGCTGAAAACGTAAAAAGGGGGAGGGGCTGTTCCCCGAAAATCCTGAGTCAATTGAAAACTTTAATGGTGATTTTCGTATTCAGTGACCCAAAATCTATAAGAAATGACTATTTTCATCAAGGAATAAATTTTGAAGGTCAAATTTGTTGAACAGTGTTATATTTTATTTAAACCTTCCCTAAATAATTCAAAAACAAATAACTCAATGTTTTAAAATATAAGAAAATAATGAGTACTATCTTCTAGCAACAGGAAAAATATGTTTTAGCAATATTTCTTCATGCTCATAAAGTATGAAATTCTTTATCAAACACGAATGCTCTAGAAAAACACATTTGTTCTTTCTAAAACACAAACAATGCATTCAACGAGTCTATCAGAAAAACAGCAGACATTCTTTCCAAAAAAATCCACAATCAATCCTTATTAACACCGTAATTCGAAACCATTCCTGCCTCTCTAACGAACAAAGATCAAAACACGCATAAAAACTGGAAAAGTTGCATAAAAACGGAACGGAACTTCTCACACTATTATTAAGAACAATTACCCTCAGCTCTTCATCTCTCGAAAAAAAAATAAACAAAGAACATAAATTGCAAGAAGAAACGAACTCATGACAGTAATAAAAAAGGAGTCCTTAACTCTTCAATAATTTAACCAACTTTCCGATAATTCCGTAAAAGGACCAGACTTCCCGAAAAACGGTGACGTTGACTTATTACAAAAAAAATTCCTTGCCTGATTACTAGGAGTACAGCTCTCTGCGAAGACAAACAAAAACAGAGGTTATGGACAAGCTGATGAATCATGGGGGACTGTGCAAGACAAACATTCATCAATTAAGCCTGTGTTAGAGGAAATTATTTATTGCTCGTTGTCATCAATTATTTTCATCACAGCTATTTTTTTGCTTGGGAGTCTATTGACTTTTCCCATTGTGTTATCAAGAGAGAACTTGGGTGGCATTTTTTGGGTGGACAGATTTAAGTGGGTCGAATTACGTTTGTTCTAGAGTTTCTGTTGTATGGGGAAAGTTGGAAACATTGCGGAAGTGGTGTTATTTTATGTTGCTAGTTCACATAATAGTGAGTTCCTGGGAATCGTGTTTTGTAGACTAATAATTACTAAGTTGTGAAGTTTTCTTTATCTAAAATATTTGTCAAATATATCTTTTACGTTTACTAAATGTTGATTTAGGTTTCCTCATAATGGAAAATATGTCAATATGAAATTGACTTTAAAAGAGTTGATATGCAGCGAATACATTTAATAAATCATAATTTTACGGCAGCGTGTTAATATGATTTTTTATGTTAACTACCGTTTTCAATTTGAATTTTTTTACAGTCATACTTTTTAATTCTTGTATTTATTTAAAAATGACTTCAAATTTCACTATAAATCACTAATATATGTTTTACGTATCTAATTTATCATAAATAAGAACTAAATATCTCTTGTTTTTCTACTTTTCTGCGACATAACATTGCTCCATTTAAGCAATAATTTTTCATAATAATTTTGTTTTAACCAATCAATATACAGCAATATCTGAAAGTTAGCAGATGGCGTGGATATATTTTAGAAGTAATTGACGGAAGAAATTTAGAATAAAGCAGAGGTTACCCTAAAAAAGCATTGCAAGAAAATTTCCGTGCCAATCTGGGAATTGTTTTATGTTCCAAGTAATTTAACCAAGTTTAAAACGAGCAATACATTTTGAAAGCAGAAAAAAACTTAGTAACTAGAAGAAACTAGACTTTTCTATCAGCTGGAACAGCCTTGCTATTGTGTTTCACCTGTCATTCTGTAATAGGATTTCACAATAAACTTTTAATAGAAAGGAAAACTAAAAACAACTTTCTTATCGTTTTGAAAGAGGTTCCCTATTCAAGCGTGAACTTATTTTTTTAATGTTTATATTGTTCTTTTTTACCAATTTACTCTTTGTTAATTCATTTGTTGAGTAGTAAAAGAACAGGGAAGCAAATCTACGCCCATCTTAACTACACTTTTTAATTAGTTTCTTCCCACTTTTAACTTCAAGAATTTTCTAATTACTTTGAAAGGCTTGATGGTAGAAGCACTTTAAAAAAGTAATCTACGTTAAGCGTGCTCGGTTTCCCTATGTTGTTAGTTTGATTAGCACAATAAAAATAATAACTCTTGATGTTCGTGTCTCTGTTTGAATACCAATAAAAGTAATTTTCTCTTACGTATAAAAAAACTTTAATTAATAATTAATATTTTTTTAATCTGGTATAATTCCGTTCTTTTTTAACCATATTTACAAGAATTGTGTAAATGTGTTTACTTCTATACTCATTCACCTTTAACATACAGTTTAAAAGCTTTTTTTATAACATAACTAATTTTATATTCAAATAGAATTTCTGAAAGAAGCGAAAATTGAAACATATTCACATAATTTAAAAATAAATATTCATCATAAATAAATGATTATTGGCTATAGTAGTATGTATCACTTCGTATTTATAAAATTCAGTAAATAGCTTTTTTAATTTACTTTCAGCGAGACAAATATTTATTTAAAAATATTTGAACACTTGTACACAATTTTCAAACTGAAATTTTTGTTTTATCTCCTTTACTTTATTAATATTTTTTTAGTTTTCCTATTACAACGCTGATTTATTGCAAGCCATCACAATAGATTCTGCATGGTCACCTCACTACTACTACACTAGGGAAAGGTGTTTCCAAATCAAATCCATGAAACGGACTTAGGAAACATCGTGTATGTATTAAGTACAACAAATACCCTTTAGTTACATTTTACAAAATTGAAGATTAATTTATAGAATTTTTAATGGAAAATATGTGATCCCAATGACAAAAATTACATTTGAAGTATTTTTTCTTTTGAAGTTTTACGCTGAATTTCCTTTGCATTTATTTCCCTGTTCTGACTTTGCACATTTAAAACTAAATAAACGCATGAATATAAAATAAATTAATGAAAATTCAACACTTCACCCTGTTTCATCTCAAGACATTTCTAGCAAACAAAACACAGAACTTAAGAAAACAAAAAGCACAATAACAACCTCCCATACACACCACGTGCGTCCATACCCACACCAATCACCACAACACAACCATTCACCACCTCTATTTTCACGGCAAACAATACAACTCCCGAACAGCTAATTCTCTGTCCATGATTCACATTCCTCCTTTGCATTTCCTGCACCACCCACTCTAAAACAAACACCCTTTCGAAACGAGTCACCATCCAACCTCGCGTTATTCAATCCTCCACCCCGGGTCCCCTAATCTATGGGTCCTTTGTAGGTGACACGAATTCATCAGGGAGAAGGTCCCCACTCCGGGCCACATGTTGGGACGGGATCGCTGGGGCTCTTTTGATCATTTCGTTCCTATTATGATGCTGCTGCATGCGGGACTTTTTTAAGGGGCTACTGTGCTTTTTTTGAAGGGTGGGTGGACGTTTTTCGGAGGGGCCATTATGCCTTGATGCGTTCTGGGTCCCCGAGGGGTATTAATTTTTGTTGGTTGATTGGAGAGCATAATGTGTGAGGGGTACTGTGGAAAGTGGAGATTAGTGTTAAGTATAACTTAATGGACAGTATTTGAGTTTTAGTCTTTAGTTTGGGTTTTATGTTTCAGCAAAGGGGAAGTACTTAATTTCCTTTCCAAAAAGCACTTAAATTAGGAAGAAATAACTTTCTACAACACAAATACTGTGATCTAGTTTGATATCATTATGTTATGGCTGTCATTATTACGACTTGATTTATATTCGCACTTTAAACTTGTTTTTCATTTATGTTTAAGTATGCCTATTAATAAGCAATTTATTTCGATACACCCTAATAGCCAGGTGACCAATATGTGACTCGTTTGTGACTTTCACTTTGGGGTCACGGCCATGACCGTGAAGTCACCAGGACGTCACAGTGACAGCTTAATGTCCGCAATTTGTGACCAAAATATGTGACCACTCGTGACGTCCTTGTGAAGTCACAGTACAACCAGATTGTGACTACGTGACGCGAATGTGAAGTCGCAGAGTAGTCACGATGTGTACGTCACTTAATGACCTGATTGTGACGTCGCAATGTCACTTGATGACTTGATTGTGAGTGACGTCGCAGTCACTTGATGACTTGGCTGCGACGTCGCAGTGACTGGTATTCGACACGTTGACGTGCAGTGGTCACCTCATGACTTGAATTTGACTTCTTTGTGTAGTCTCAGTGTGTCGAGTCACACCGTGACCGCGATGCCGCGTCACCACAACGGGACAAATCAGTTTACACGGTCACACTGACCTAGCGGTGAAGTTACACTATTTATTTATTTTCCTAAAGCATATATGCCAAAAAAAATATTAATCTTTATCTTCTTACTCTTACTTAATTTTTTAAATGTATTTGCTTTAATCCATGCTTAACCCATTACTGCCTGACGTCCCTTTTTAGGGACGTTTTTTAAAAATCTTCCTATTTCTACAAAAATTGTTCCTTTGAATCAAAATTTGCACTGATGTTTCTCTGGTCTTTATAGAACATAAAGAACACAAGAAGAAAGCAGAATTTTAAAAAAATTTCACTTTTTTTTTAAGTTGGAAGATAGAATTTTTCAGAAAAGTGCTTTTTTGAAAATTTTAAAAGAAAAAGCTTAAAAATCCTAGTTGTTATTTTAAAAAAATGTTCAATGCCGATATATATTACTGTTTATACATTAAATCAGTTGGGGTGTTTTTTTATTTTTCCTAAATATTTTATGTTGGCCATTTTTTGGACCCTCGAAAAGCGTCCCTAAAAAGGGACGTCAGGCACGAATGCCCCCGTGTTTTTCCCCATAGTGATATGGTAGTATTTCCTCATTTATTTCAAAAAACCGGTTAAATTCTTATGAAATGAATTAAATAACTGATTTTTATTAAATTACTTTTATTTAGCCAATAAATTTATCATTTTTGTTTATTTTTTTGGGAAAATACTGTTATTTCTGCTAAATTAATGGCATAAAAAGTCTTAAATTATAAGAAATTAATTAATTTGTATTAATTAAAAGGAATAAATGAATTTTATTTTACTATATTTATTACTTATGCAAATATATTCCGGTTATATTTTAATTAAAAGTTTAATAATTATTAGTTAAAATGACTTTTTGTCATAAAAATTGCCAAAAAAGTCGCTTTTGTGATAAATTTTCGGCTTTTTTTCTAATTAGTTGTCGCTAATCATTGTGTTCTATACTGCAGATCAATCTATATAACTAGCTTGCTAATGCACATCCCACTAATGCTTGATTTTTGGGGAGAAATTTGTGTTCCGTACAATAAAATTTAATAAAATGAAAAAAGTACGGGCATTTGAAAGACTTAAACTTCACAAATTGAGATATTCTGATGGATTTGAAGTGTGTAAAAGTAATTAGTACTTAATATTAGGTAACGTATGAACAAAGAATGCCTTTTTCAATTAAAAATCTTTATTAATTTGCAATTAACATAGATTTGGGAGGAAAAAACGTGTTTTAGAGCATAAAAAATGCTCAAATTACGTTAATTAAGGTTAATTTTACAGTTAATTGGATAAATAATTAATATTTTTTGTTCATATTTATGTAACAGTATGGTTTCTACCACTTTTGCTGCACTGAAAAAGGTAGAAGATGTTTTTGAGGCTTTAAAACAGTTTTCTACCATGCGTTTACTATAGGGAAAAAACACGGGGGCATTCGTGCCTGACGTCCCTTTTTAGGGACGTTTTTTAATTTTGGTGTAGAAATTAAAATTTTTACCTGGAATTTTTTTCACTATTTTTCCACTTGTTTTGGGGCTATTTACTCTGTTTTTACCAAATATTTAAGAAAAATAAAAAGTTGGGCATTAATGGGTTAATAATGAAATAGTAATTTACTCCCTAATAGTGTCACTCACCATTTTATTTTTCTATTTTGTCCGTTTATATACATGGCAGATTAATTTTTTATCTTATTGCTAACTTGTCTACATTCAGAAAACCTTTAGTGGTCCCCTAATGACTTGAATTTGAACCTTTTTAGAAAAACATCGATATTCTAGCATACAAAATATAGCTTGAGCTACTAGAAAAGGTTTGCTTCTAGGTCCTGCGTAAGGTCCCCTTTGGAGGTTTAACTTATTACAGATATTTATATATTTTAGACAGAGTTTTTAATGCGGGTAACACGTATTTTTTCTAAAATTAGAAAAAATTCAATAAAATTAACAATTGCTTCAAGTTTGAAATTGTTAAGTATTTTCAGGTTATTTTAAGTGCATTTTTTACTTGAAATCAGAAATACCTCAATATAATCCTACTAAAACATGTCGTCACTAATCGGTCACACGGTGAAATCACAGAGACGTCACGAGGTGACTTAGGGGTGACTGTCACCTCGAGGAGGCACAATGACTTTTCAGAGTGTTCACACAAGTTCTATTAGATGGCGGTCACAATGTGACCTCTTTGTGTAGACGCATTTCAGTCACTCTGTGACCTGAGACTTGTGTGACCCTCAGTGACGTTATAGTGACGTCACTGTGACTTTTGTGTTATTAGGGACGGTCACTACATTCACGGTCACGGTTCGATACGCTCTTATTTGGAACTTCACGTTATTAGTGACAATTACCAATATCTTTTCGACTCTCTATGGAAGCGTTAAGTTCGTTATCTTGGTTTTGAAAGTTATTAAACTTACCTTGAATTATTTTTGTCATAATTTAAAAATACATAAATATTTGCAGAAGTTAACTATCCAAATGTTCTAATTCTATAACAATGAAAAGACAATTAAGATGACAATGAAAGATTGTATAAAAAGATATTAAACAGTCTATAGTAGTTAATTATTTTAAAACTTGTAATTTAAAGCATGACTGTTATGCGCAGCTTTACTAAACCATCTGAATTCGATACAAAAGGAGAATTAAAATAAAACAACAAATGATATAATATTTTCAGTAGAAACAAATTTGGCTAGCCTCATGAAAATTGAAGTAATGTTTTGAAGTGCTTTAAAATTATTTTTATATAACACAAGATAAAATAACCATCTCAATTCAAATTTGAATTCAAGCATTAACACAAACACAACAACACACATAAAAGGACATGAAAAATTTAAAGAAAAATGCAAAATAACTCACAAAAATGGTAAAAAAACTTTTAAAAAAAGGTATAAAATAAATAAATGTAACAAAAAAAGAAATAAACCGAATTAAAAATAATGAATATTGCCTGTATGATAAAAACAATAAAAAGCCTCATGAACATTCAATATTAACTATCATACATTAAAGTAAAATCCATTAAATAGTGAAACTAACTTTATAGAAATACTAGTAAGTAAAAGATAATTTTATATTCATTTCCGAAGATAGTGTCAGAAATATGAAAATTCAGCAACACTCCAATTTACCATGGAAAAAATTGTATCGATAACCTCTGCAACACAATCCAAGAGAGAAATTGCGAATTCTAGTCCTCGAAATCCTGTCCATCACAATCACCCCCTCAAACTCGCAAACAACAACACCACACCCATAACAAGCCCCCCAATAACCCCTCTCTCACACTTCAAAGGGCAGACATGAACCCCTCCTTTTTCACAATTAGCCCTCCCGATAGGATTACGTGGTTACCCGAGAAACAGCGTCCCTAAACACAGGGCGGCAGGACCTCCAATTAGGCCGGATCATGGCCATGACCCCACCGGGGGCCATGTCCCCCAGCCCCAGAGGAGTGCACTGGGGTAGACGACGCTAATTGGGGAGTGGGCGATATTTAAACGAATGGACGGGTGTCTTGGGGCTGAGTGGGTTCTTTGGATTTGGTTAGGTCAATGTATTGGAAGGAAAAAAGTAACCGTGTTTGTAGTCAGGGAGCTAGTTTGTTGTTGAATAGAGAAAGGATCGTGATTCATAAATCCGCGCAGATTATTAAGATTTGGTTTTGAAAATTTCGGTAGAATTTATCAAGAAGTTACCTTTTGGTAAGAATTTTTCTTTTGAGCGTAAAATGACGAAGAACGGTATAGAGTACACAAACTTAGAATTGCCTTTGAGTAGTTAGGTATAATGATATGAATTCAATAAATAGATTAATCGTAAAAAGTAGGGTATGATGGTTACAATAGAATGGCTATGCAATTTTAAATTTTTACTCTAATATTTTTATTATCCTGATAATTTGCTATGGGTTTGGGTGCAAAATCTATTTTTAATGGGACCCGATTTGTTGGCTATTTTTAAATATTTTAAGCGCGGTATCAAGCTTATAGTATTATCAAGAGGATGTTAAAGGAAAAAAAGCTGTTTTAAGACCAGGATTAAAAATTAGTGTGTAACCAGTTTCTTTATGGCAATACACATGCATAATACAAATTTCTATCCTTCTTCATAAAAAGTGGTGTCCATGGTTAGTTTCAGAAAATATCGAATCAAATATATAAATCATCAAATTATTTATTAGATGTATTAATGAAAATCATATTAACCGAATAAATATCATGAATTTTATAATTCTAATTAATTATTTTGATGAATAGATTTGCAGGACAGTAATATACACGGTTCTAAAATTATTTATGAGGTCACGTAACTTTAGCCCTAAGATGAATGAACTTCACTTTCATTTACAAACAAACACAAACCATCCTTTAAAATTTAAAACCAGAAGGAAAAAGTTAAATTAATCAGTAGTAGGGAAAAACTATAAAATTGGACTGGAATTACTGAAAAATATGTCTGGAAACATCGTAATTTTCGGTCTTTCAATCACATAAAGCCTCTACTTTAACACACTTACATTCTTCCACATTTAGCAATGACACCTCTAATTCGTACCAGCTCCCTCCACCCTGGGTGACAAATAGCATTACCGAAGTGCTTTATAGTTACCTTCACTTCGAAATGAAAAGTGGACACCTCCGGCAGCATTAATAATCTCATTAACAAATGCCTGTCCACCTCTCGAAACATTTAACGCAGTCCACTCTTTCATCAATAATTCCGGGGTGAATTTGTTACACCCATTGGAGACCTCTCTTTTGGTAACTGAATGGACAATGGGTGAGTGTGTCTTCGCTTGTCACAATGTTGGCACGATTTGGTGGCGAGAGGAATTAATGGGGACGAGTGAAGAGAGCTTTTGGAAAGGAACGCCCGAAATCAGAGATTCGTTGATGGTTTTCATGATGACTGATGACGGATTTGGTTTGTTTTAAGAAATAAAGGATATCGCCGTTCAAGCCGTAACATGATGCAACTTGTGTTTTTGTCGTTTTTAGTTATGCATCAAGCTGTATCTAAAATTCGACACTGAAATATACCTGAAATAAAAAGTGTTACTATAAAAAATGTTGTTAGTGCCAGTTTTTTTATAGGTCTCTATACATAAATTTGCACGTTAAACATATGCTATTTAGTTTTTTCCTATTCTAAAATATTGGGAAAATATAATTATATATCGACGATACGATATATAATGTCGTTTATAATATAAGAGATATAATGTTTGTTTTTTTCTGATATGTGTGTTAGAGTTGGGTGTAGCGTGGATGAAGTGCATGAAGAAGTCAACTATAAATGGGGTTTTATTACTTCCTTTGTCAGCTCTATAATCTTCCCTGATGTGTAGAAGACTCATTGAAAAAGGAATTCACCAATATTTTGATGATCTACGAGTATTGCTGGGAAATTAAATATGTGAAGTGATGATTGATTGAAAATTTAAGAGTTGCTTAAGAGTAATTATTGCTGTAGCTACTGTAGTGAAGGTATATATTGTTACATATGTCTAGACTTATAAATAAAATCAACTTGTCATTTTAATTCAAAATATTTTCTTATCGTTAAGGGGTATTTATAAGAAACATAGATCATTAAACTATTAATATTAGCAGAGGATCTTCCTATAGTTTTTTATATGCTCTTGTAAGAGGAACATAACAATAACTGTTTTACTATTTGTAATGCTAAATATACAATACACTATACTATACTATTACACTAAATATAATCATAAGTAATTGTGTTTAATATACGCATAAAAAGAAATTATATTTCATAATTTTTATACGCAAATGACAATTTAAAATAATAATAAAATATATCCATGTTACTACAAAACATAATGTATCTAAAATGCCATTCCCATGGCCATTATTACTTTAAATTCTAAAAGTCAAAAAAGTGCACAACACCAGAGGGAAAAAAGACGCCCAGCACACACGCGACGCCTATTCAATTTCCCATAAATAACTCTACATCTCACTCCTGTCAAAAGATATCTCACCAACTGACAAACGACACTTCTATTTAATAAGAAAAAAAGAAACACTGAAGCTTCAAAACTCTAAGATTACAAGAAAAGACAAGTCTCCGCAAACACTCCAATCTCCCTTCCTCGAAAAACCAACCACGGAAAAAAAACCAAAAAGCCATTCTATCCTTCATTCAGTTTTAAGCCCCAAATTTCTGTTTCCTCCATTCCATCCTTTAGTAGCCTATTAATTTCACTTAGTCGTCCACGATCCACGCAAATATCTCAATGAATACCCCCTCTATCATTCCCATATGCATTTCTTCCCCCAGCGAGACTGCATTACCACCCATATAACCAGCCAAGCTACGAGGAAACTTTTTTCCGCGAAAAAAAAATGGCGTCATTTAAGAGATTAGATAGAACTTTTTTCATCCGTGGGTTTTTCAAGGATTTTGCGTTATGGATTCCGAGAAGGTCCTTTTTTTTAATGTTTACATGCCTTGATGTATCTTTAAGCTCCTCTCCCCATGCTTAGTGCCCCATAAAATGGAAGTACCTACACGAGAAAGAGACCTCAAGAAAAGAGAATGTATCCACAAGAGTTTCTTTTGACTTCTGAGAGGTTTGTACAAGGGATCTTATTCTTTTCCTGTTTTGAAAGTGGATGTAACTTTACTTAAATTCGGACGTGATTCTTGAGGTGGGGTTTGGAGAGCCAACAGAGGGTGGTGGGGACCATCTGCGGAGAAGATCCACTCACGAGTTTGAGTTTTTTCGGTGAGAGGGAAGTTTGAATTCTTAATGGTACACGTTCCGGTTTCTCTGTTGTGTTTCATATTCTGATACAGTGTTAGGGGTCTCTGGCCATAGGCTGAAGGAAAATATATGAAAGGGGTGTCTTGGTGGGGTTTTGTAGATTTGAGTTGCAACTACTACATGTAGAATAAATGGAGTATTTCCTTTGTGTTTTAAAACTTCTTGGCAAACATGCTGTGAAAATGTGAAACTGTTTAGAAAGCAGTTTTTTTTATTTTATAAGAGTTGACTTATCTTCAGTAGCACCCTTGTAAACAGGATCATTATACAAATAACCAACATGAAGCAAATAAATTTTTAAAATGTTATATTTTTATAAACCACATATTTTCTTTTTAAAGGAAATCCCATTTATGAAATCTAAAGTACTCAGAAAACACTAAAAATAGGTTCTGATAAGTCAAACATTGTATCATTTTTATAAATAACTCACGAAAAATTCATCATCTTAAAATAAAATTAAGAGGAAAAATTACAAACGAACTTATTTTAATTATTAAAAATGTCATCGTGTATTTAGCTTCCTTCAACTCTATTAAAATCTTATGATTGTATTCATTACAGCTTCATCATCTTAGAACAAAATTACGGCTTGTTTTCAATGCATAAAAAAGGTAGCTTTATAACATAATAGCTTTAAGGTGAAATGAGGGTGATATTTGCTTTATAAATATCTATACTCTTAGTTTATACTCTGTGTCTTCTTTAAATAATAAAACCAAATTTGTATGGTCATTCATCTTTAACTACATTCCCTACAATTTACTCTCAACGTCAAATACATTAACCCAAAAACATTCATAATCAATTAACATTAAAACAAGATTCCTTTATTTGAGTAAGCAAAATTCCAACTATTTACAACACAAAGCTACAATTCCCGTTCTCAATGTTAAATAACCAAGCAGAAATTACAGAGCTAGGAATAAATCTTCTCCAGCTTCTCTCCTATTTAACAGACTAGATCCCAGCAACTATAACTGCCCAAAAGGAAATCCCCGGGTAATGAGACTAATCAGGAAAATGATTTTAACATCCCGAAAGAGCCTTAAGACCGAGCCTGAGAAGCAATGGATGATGGTCACATGCTCCAAGATAAGACCGGTTAAATCTTATTTCCATGGAATAAGCTCATCTCTAGAGAAGATTAGATGAAGCGCCTCAAACGATGAAACTGACATCCATGACACCCTTTATAGAAGATTATGGAGGTGGGGCTGAGAGAAGTTTGAATGTGGACATATGGGATGGGTATATGGTATAATGTTTACTAGGAGGATAGGGATGCTGTTATAGTTTGTAGAAAAGTCTAAAATATTTTTTTGCTAATTTTATAAAAATGTATTGTATATAATTAACCCGTTAATTCTAAATCTCCCTTTCATATACGTCTTTTATTGGAAAACCCTTTTATTATAAAATTATTTTCTATAAATAATGTTTAAATGAAGGATGTTTTTTATTTGATAATTTAAATACTACCACTATAATATATTAACGTTGAAATTTAATTTAGGCTAAGTGTTCTCGAACGTTCTTACACCCAACTTAAAAATTGGAATAGCCCTCAATCCATACAAATCCGGCATGTTAACAACGACGAGTGTGGCAAATGTATTGTCTCTCTAGTCTAAAAAAAGTATTTGGTAAACGGTTTCCAGATAAAAATTTTTTTAAATACTGACCGAATGACACATAGAATAGGTGGGGGTAAAAACCCGCACGGGGCAAAACCACGCACCGCGATTTTTAATTGTTAATCGATTCAAAAGTTGAAAACCAGGTGGTTGGTTTGTCATATTGTGACCTATTGCTCTACAAAAGTTCGTACCCTTAAGTCTCTCATGAGTTTAAAAAATGCTGTAAGTTTGTTTTTCATCATTTAGATATAATTTTTCTGATCTTTTACTTAAACATTACATAAAATAGGGCTTGAGGAGAAATACAAACAAATAGCCTAATGATAAGATAGCAATTCAACTTCAGTTTCATTTTGAAAGAATTGCCTCAACATGTCTCTAAAAATAATTAGGCTTGTTTTTCAAAACAAAGTAAAACGGGGCAAATCCACGCAGATTAAAAAGCTCAGGAATTCGTTCCAAAAGGAAAATGAGACTACTTGATCTCTAAAGAGGTTAATAAAGGTGTCCGAGATACCAACCCTCAACCTGAAGCCATTCTTTCTCCCTTTTGAAAGATATCTGGGCAATCTGAAATGAATTGCTACAACAGGTTGACACTTTTCATTAAAACTGATCATAATTATATTTAATATTGTTGGTTGGCTTAGAAATATTAAAACAACATTAAGAGGATTTTTTCTAGTGTTTTTATAATAAAAAATTATGTTTATCCATGTTTATTTCACTTGGGCACAAAGACTTTCAAGTGCGGGTCTTTGCCCCATTTTGCGAGGCAAAGCCCCGCGATTTTTGTTCTACCAAATTGTAAATTTCTCCTAAAATACAATCGATAAGAGTTTAAACTTGGATTGGTTTTGTAGGTAGGATCTCAATCTAACACCTCCAATGAGGAAGTTGCATGATTTTTTTTTTATTTTTTTAATCGATTCCTCTTGCAAAAATAAGCAACTACCCAAAATTTGAGGCCGATCGAGAAATTTTTTGATTGCCAAAAAAATTAACAAAAATCCCCTTTTTAAAAGCGCGCGAAAACGCCAAGAGTTTGGATGTGACATCATCTTATACTAAACATTGTTGTAAAGCAATGGAGTTGATGGTATTATTGTTGACTTCATCTTATAGTTTAAACAATAAACGTTTTCAGTCACGTGTTTTTTCTCGACTTTTAAATTAAAATATTTAACATTTTTTTTTGAAAAACTGACTAGATATTTCCTTTTACCATACAAAAAACCATACGGAACACTTGTTTGTTTTTGAAAATCTGACACATGCAACTTCCTTATTGAAATTTCGGGATTATCTACCCCCTTTTGACGACAATGTTAAAAATACTGAATATTGCGTGGCTTTGCCCCCACCTACCATATCTGGTATCAAAATGTCCGGATTAGTTCCCAATTTTCGAGTAGGCTATTGGATTTTTTTAAATTCTCAATTTTAAAATATTTCTATTTTTTATATTACGGATAAGGTTGGTGTTACAAATCAAGTACTGTCAAGTAGCCCAACGACCAATTGACGCCATATTTTATGGTGAAACCAATATTTTTGTTTTTCGTTTTAAAAAATTACTTTCTAAAATAAATATAATTCAAAGACTGATAAAAGTATTCTAAAAACTTACAAATATGATATTTCATACTACAATTTCACACATTTTCTCTGAAATTTATAATTGTTAATCTGTTAATTAAAATTAATTGTAAACATTAAGTGTCATTTGGGTTTTGACTCTTATTATTTTCAATGGCTTAAAATGTATTGTTTAACAATTCTTAGTTACACAAAAATATGAATGATAAAACACTGGGTATACTAACGAGTTACTAGGTGGTAAAATATTGAATTTAAAAGATTAATTGGTGTACCTTTTTTCCCCCGGAATGTTGATTAAAAATAGTTATTAATGGACGTGCTGTATATTTTTATAGGAAAAACATTTTGATTAAATTATTGATACAAGCTAGTATAGAATAAATAAATATTCAAACTTTTGAGATAGTGTTATTTATGTAGAAGACTTGTGACGTATGTTTGGAAAGTTTGTTGACGTTTCTTCTGATATAATTTTTTTATTAATATGCTTTTTTAAGTGAGTTAAGTTCAATGAGCTGGGTTTTGTGATAATTGTGAAGCAATTCAAAAGGTCCTGCATAAGCAGTTTATGGGGTTTATGAGCGATAGCAAGCAGGGGGAAGTAGCTCCCTAGTATATCCAAAATAACATTAATAGAGTCTTAATTCATTTTAATTTTATGAGTTTAGATACCAATCTTTAAAATATTTACGTCTAATTTTCTCAGGAGCACTTTAACACACATCCTTTTGTACTAAATAACTATTAATTTAGACATTTCTTATGCTAAATAACTCATGAAAAATAAGTTGTATCTCACATTTTTAGCTCATGTTTTGATTAATAAAGTTTTTTATAGTCTTGTATGATAATTAAGTACATCTAAAGAATCTCCTTTCAAACGAACTTTAAACGAACATTGTTTTGAGATTTTCAAAACTACTAAAACACTATTAATTTTCTATCGTTTTTGTAGACAATATTTCAAAACTTTAAAATGGCAGCTTAAGTGGAAATTCTTTTGTAAACATTAGTTAGGATTTAGTTGAATTAGAGTCTTAGTTACTAAAAATTGAAATTTAATCCATTTCATTCCTTAAACTAAAAACAACAGTACCAAAACATAAAAAAAACACTTCTGTTTAGAAAAGAGATATTTAAGCACTCCAAAACCTTAACTAGCTTAAAATCCTCCCATGAAATCTGTTCCGAGTAGTGCTGCTATTATTAATAAACCGAGACAGAGAAGTCCAAATCAATAATCTCCCCAAAAGAAGCCAATGTAAAAAGAGCCCAACCGAAAGCAACTCCCTGCCTCACCCCTTGATATATGATGTCATAAAGGAATCGGGTAATTTTTGTGGGGCCGCGCTTCCTTTGAGCCTGTGCCTTGACATTTAAGATTGAAGACAGCTTCGTTTTTAACTGGTGTGGTAATTAATATGAATCACCTCATCACATGCTAATATTCTTCATACATTTAATTAATTGCGACAAATTAATATTTCATCGGAACGGATGGGAGTTTTTTGAAGGGAAAGGGGGGTAAGTCAAGTGGTTCGGGTTTCCTAAAAAGCTTGGTTGTTGAAATAATGGGGGGTTACTCGAGTTTTCAATTTGGAGGTTGTTGTTTGAACAAAAATGCTGAGCATGCAATCTTTTGAAATCTTGTATGAAAGGGTATGTTTTCGTTTATTTTATCATGTTGCTTATTGGAATTACTTTTTTTTAAGAAAATAAACGGTATATGAATACTTTGAAAAAAAATTTCAGTCATTGAAAATCTATTCAAGAAGTTACGTATCTTTTACACACCAGCCACGTACGGAAGATCTTCTTCACCAATTGTCTCCATATAGGAATCCAAAATTATCTGATTTTGTAAATGGTATAGATAGTTCCTGAATTCATAACCTTAAAATGTTCTTGTTGTACTAAAAAAAAAGTTATGTTTGGCGAGGAATGTCCGATACAGGGACCTTTCGCCATAAAATCCCAAACCAACCGATCAACCAACTAAAAAAATCAGTAGACGTCCTTGATCAGTCTTAAGTCAATAAATCAATCCTTGGGGATATTGGATATTAATGGCTTAATATTAATTAATATGTATTATAAAATCCATTCTGATGGAAGGAAGTTAAGGTACTCAAAGTTGTGCCAGTATGAACTTCACATAAGAATTGAATTACCATCTAACCTTTCTATTGAGATTGTGAATTTTATATGTACTGTGTTAGAGAATGTTCAAATATTCTTGTATGTTAAGAATTTTCTAATAAACTATAAATTACAGAATTTCCTAATAAACTGTATATTAGAGAGTTTCGTAATAACCTGTATATTAGATAATTTAAAAAACAAAATGGTGTTGGACATAATACAAATATTCAAGATTTAGAATATCTGAAGAAGATAAATTTTCATTGAATATTTAATGTTTTTTAGTTACCTAGAGTTGCAGTAAAATTAAATTAAAGTGCATGTGAATTTTTTAGTTTTTAAACCCTATATTTATAAAACTATACAAATACTGTTACCATGATAAAAATAAACTATTTATTACATTGATGAAGTAGTAACTAATGAAGAAATATTTTATCTCTAAAATCTTCCAGAAATCACAAATTTTCATTTATATCTATAATTCTTATTTACATTCGTTTTTTGCTTTAATCGATAATTTAGTAACTAATGGAGAAATATTTTACCTATAAAATCTTCCAGAAATCACAAATTTTCATTTAAATCTATAATTTTAATTTACATTCCTTTTGCTTTAAAGTTTAAATACTATCTCTCAAATGTGAACCAAACTTCCATAAATGTTACAAAATTTAAGTTTAGTGAACTTATAAGATTAGTGAAACACGTTGAAACACATTTTTTTCAATACGCTCTGTAGCGGTTCAAGCATAACATAATCATTTCATTTTTTTCTGATTTTTGGCTCAAATTAAATAGGTGAATTTGTAAACCGTATAAGGTAAATGTGGGTATAGTGGACACTGTACCAATAGTGGCCACATAGCTGATTAATTTTAAATAGAGCGAGTTAGAAGCATCAAACAGCGTCAAAATTCATAGGCATAGTAGATTGTACAGCTCCCGCAAAAAAAAACGTTACAGTTATTTTTTAGGCTTGGCGATTTATCGATGATTTGGCGCGTCTGGCGTTTTTGTATTTTAAACAATGTTTTTTAAACAATTAGCCCATGAAACGGTAGCTTTTTGAAAAATTTCATATAGAAGTTTTTTTCGGCGGTTTTATATGTTTTCGAGGGCGCTGATTACGAATATGAATTTTGCTTCCGTGTGGGGGGTCGGCTTCATATCGAAAATCGCAAAAAATCGATTGTTTGTTCTTTTTTCGATTCTCAGCTTATATTTAAAAACTATAAATTTCTCGAAGATAATTTCAGTCACAAATTTTAAGACCAGGAAATTTCCTACAAAATGCACTATTCAACTTTGGTTTTCCGAAGAGTGGTTTTGCCGCTAGAGCGTGCTCAAAACCATCAATTTTTTAGCATCTCCGCAAAAAAAATGGAAACGCGTGCTTCTACCCTCTACAAAACGAAAACTATTAAAGTTATCAACAAAAATTTCATACATATGAAAGACATTTAATTTCTATCCATGATATGCTTTATATTACCATTTTTTAGAAGGGGGAGGGAGCGAAGAAAAGATAGAAAATTGAACTTGCAAAATACTTAACCATCAAACTACGCTTTATTCTCCACAAGTTTTATTTTATTAAAAAGATAATTAGTAGGAGCTTTTTGCTTCAATTATATCATTCCTGGGTCAACTCAATAATGAGTTACGGAATTGTTGTTTGGGGAGGAGCTAGAAAATATAAATCCAATAGTTAAAATTCAGAACAAGATCATTAAATTTTTAAGCAGTCGTAGGCAGTTAGTTCCCTTTATTTGATCTCTACAAAAAACTAAATATATTACCTTTTCGGCACCTTTTTTTCTTCAAAGCAGTTATTTATTTTTTTAAACAAGATAATAGCTCTGATTTACGTAATTTAAATTATAATTTACGTTCAAAACATTTATATCTAGTACCTAAAGCAAAAAAAGAAATTTTCCATAAAAACTATGTATATTTATCACCTAAATTCTTTAACACTTTACCCGAAAATCTAAAATCCGAGAAGTCCCCTTCTAAGTTTAAAAAATTATTAAAGATCTACATTTTTACAATGGAAAATATCGAAGACTTTTTTTAAATGTAATCAAACGCTCATTTGGATCTTTATTTAATCTGAAGCTTGCCCTGCGATCACTTTCAATTCTTTATTTTAATTTACATGTATGTTTTTTTATTATTTTATTTGTAATCACATTATAATTTTCTATAGGCTGCCCATATGGGTCTCTGACTCCTGGGCAACTCATACATCAAATTTTCTGTATTTATTTATTGTCATTAATTTCTTGTTTTTTATGTGTCTAATTTTGTATCAATTGTTGTTTTCAAAAAATAAATGTTCTTCTCTTCTTAAACTGTCGCAGCTTGCAAACCAAATGGACTTTTGCGGTTGCTAATCTTAAATCTGCGCTATATTTCCGGTATATTACCAATAAAATGGGTTGTTTTGGATAAATTGATGATTAAGCATGCCTAAAAAATGAATTTTTAAATTAAATTTATTTTGGGTATTTTTATCGGATTTTCAACCAATTTTTTAAATTCATAAATTAAATTATGGGAGTGTTTTAATGAACGAATTAATATGTTTTTAGCATAGCTGAATCTGAATTTCAAGTTTATTTTAATTTTAAAAGTCTTCTTCACACCAAAAATCGCAAAAAATCTCAACCTTTTGCTTTTTTTCCTCGGTTTTTTATAGATTTTCTAAATAAATATCCAATTTTCGAAAATATGCACCAAACCAAATTAAAGTATAAGCAAAATTTCCAAAAGATGCACTGGTTAATTTTATTTTGCGATATATTCTGTATGTTTTATAGTATTTTGAAATGAAGCAATTTTTTTTGTTTTTATACAATAAAGTGATGAATGCTCGATTTCTCCCACTACAGCTCTAAAGATAATTAACTTACAGAAAATAGTTTATACCAAATGAAAGATCCTTCATTTCCTACAAAATGCACTATTTTACTTTAATTTTATAATAATAAGTATTGACGCTAGAGTGCACTGAATTACAGCTGTTTATTAACTTTACACGAAAACATGATTAAAACAAATTAAGTTAATGATTTACCGGGTTAAAATGTTAGAATGAATTCAAAATAACAAGCTGAAAATTGGTGTAGAAGTAAAAGATAATGTCCTGATCATTATTCCAAAATTACCAAAAAATCACACAAAGGGAAAATCCACCACTTTGAAAAAACCACCGGCATCTTTGACTCTCAATTTAAGCATATTTATAAAGGAGTTCCCTCTTTACGCAGCAAAGAAATTGCCCCAAAAAAGCATTATTGTAGCTGGAAAAAACTGGAATTTTAATGTCGAATATTAAAAAAAACTATTTTCAATCGATTTAATAAATAAATAAATAAATTTTATTAAACAAACAAGAACAGAACAGAAAAAATACAAGTGATCCAGTACATGAATATCCCAAAGGAGCTACCGCTGGTCCATGGGGTCACAGAATATCTTTGTTAAAAGTAAGATAAAAAAATCGATTTGGTTTATAGTGGAAGAAGTTGTTTTGTAAATACAAGAACAATAAAAATAAGAAAAGGAAAATAAAATGGCTTGGCTGGCAATTTCTAAGTTTATAGTGAAAAAATGAATAAATGGTGATATTTAAACCTGACAAAATTAGAATAAGGACTCAATGCTATTTAGATTCAAAATATATGCAATGCACAATTTTTAAAGTATTTAATGTTAGTTTAATTTAGGTAAATTAAGGCTTAAAATGTAATTTATTTATTTAACAAAAGCATATATATGTTACGGGCAAAGTGATTGATTGGGAATTATTAATAATGCCCAGAACGGAGGCGGGTTAAGTGATAAATTTCATTGATTAATGCCATTGAATTTATCACATTGCCCTCCTCTACCTCGGGCATAATGTCCGATTTATCACATTGCCCATAACATATACAGGGTGTCCCGTAAATAATGGGTCACACTTCTAGGGGGGATAGTTGACACCTAGACGAGTCAGAATCACATAGGATTTGAGGGTCCCAGACGAAATCCCAGGGAGTTAAAAATGGAGCGACACCCCAAAAAAATTATTGAAAAATCCAATTTTTAGAACTACTATTGATAAAAATTCCATTAGGGTCTCAAAAATTGTGGTTTAATATGATCTTTAAAGTTATCCTAAAAGTTTTCAGTTAAGAAATTTTTTTTACAAAAAAAGTTTAAAAACCACAAAAAAATGTGAAAATTCTGCCAAAACTTTATTTTGTGTTTCGAAATCCTTTCTTTGGATTAAATAATCTGAAAGATCATTGTCGAAAACCCTTAAGTCCAAAGTGTCATGTAAAAACCATCAGTATTAAACGCTTGAGATCCTGTTAAAGTTCGTTTTTTGCGAGCGCAAAGTGGTTTCCTATAGCCGTTTCCGAAACGACAGTTTGCGGACCCAAAAAACTGAGATGAACCATGCTTTAACAGGCTCTCAAGCATTTAATATTGATGGTTTTTACGTGACACTTTGGACTTAAGGGTTTTCGACTATGATCTTTCAGATTATTAAATCAAAAGAAAGGATTTCGAAACACAAAATAAAGTTTTGGCAGAATTTTCACATTTTTTTGTGGTTTTTAAACTTTTTTTGTAATAAAAAAATTTTTAACTGAAAACTTTTAAGATAATTTTAAAGATCATATTAAACCACAATTTTTGAGCCCATAATGGAATTTTTATCAATAGTAGTTCTTCTAAAAATTAGATTTTTCAATAATTCTTTTGGGGTGTCGCTCCATTTTTAACTCCCTGGGATTTGGTCTGGGACCCCCTAATCCTATGTGATTCTGACTCGTCTAGGGGTCTACTATTCCCCCTAGAAGTGTGACCCATTATTTATGGGACACCCTGTATACGTGCACGGTCAAAACTAGCACCGTTTGGCTGCAACTGAATAAAAATAATGGACAAAATGGTCTAATTAAAGAAACATACTCTGCTCCAAACGATTTAGCAATCAAACGCTCCAACTTTTGTTCATAATTTTCATTTAATAATTAAACAAATAAACTACATTTTAAGCATAAATGTATTTAAATAGCTCGAACAGTTTTTGAAATATTTGACTTTAAAATTATAATTTATTCGAAAGCAATTGAATTTGAAAATCTAATATTAATTAAATTTTATAATTTTTTAAGCTGAGTGAAAATAAGTTCAATGTAAACAAGGTTAAAAATCAGTTTCCATATTGTTTTGCGCGTTTTAATCCTTTACCCCAATGATATGAAAACTATTTTTGTTATTAAAATTCATAACAAGAAAATCATATTAAATGAAAACGAATCAAAGCAATTTTAACCAGTTAGTACTGTTACATTTTCGTTATAAAGAAACCTATCTTTGGATGCCATGTCTAGCATCCTTCATATCATCGTTAACAATGTTTCGTATGAAATAAATACAATGAGAACATAACACTATTTTATCCACATAATTATAACTACTTTTATTTAAATTTTTCTTTCTCTTACTATCATTTAATGATTATAAATATACATAACAATTTAATATTAACAGGTGTTTGGAAAGAACAAATGGTCGACCATCACACTATTAGGTGTTACCAAATAAACCATCGCATCGGTCGAGCTCTGGCATTTATGTTTTTTTGGGCCGATGTTTTTAAATTTTAACTTCGGCCGCCGACGCCGATGGCTATTTTTTCAAACATTCGGCCCTGATGCATAGGTCGAGCCCTATATGCAACTATTGCATTTTTTAACAGTTTCAATATCCTGCATTTTATATTTTCCCATTTAATATATTTTATCAGTCTTCTAAATTGAATCGCTTATTTCTGAAACATGTCAAATGCCAATTTCTTGTTTTGAGATAATCGAGAAAACCTGTATAAAAACTCGCCACATTTTTATGAAAATGTTTAGTAATTTTTTTCTTCAAGTAGACCTTAATTGAATATTTTTCACACAAAAAGAATTTTTTTAATGTTTTTATTCTTGCCAGAAAAAGTTATTAAAAAATTTGCATTTGACAGATATCTGCAATAAAAAAGTATTCAAGCCTATTTCCACAGTTTAACTTTACATGGTTAAAAGTTAGTTTATGTGTTGTTAAAAGTAGGAGTATTAGTTGAAAATAACATTTTCTTGTTAAATACTAACCCATTAAATTATTATTAAATTTTTTATATTTTTTTCTCTTTTGGATAGTAGATGTTTATATACCTTTTTTATAAACGAATTCAACTCCAGTCACAAAAATAGTGGTCAGCCAACAAGAATATTAGTATAGACACCTTCGAAGTCAATTACATAGGTTTTTTTAGATGAAACTTAGTGGACAGTGAATCGATTTTGCTTTAAAAGGCTATACAATCAGTTAATTTGTTCAATATTATGATCTGGGGTATAGTTGTCCCCTTTTCATAAAGGGATTCCTCGATCTAAAATCTCAATCACATGGATGTAATAAAGGGCCACAAGCATAAACATTTTAAATATATAGCTACCAAAACGTCCTTATTCTTGAGATTCGCACAAAAACTTTAAAAATATGGTTTTTACTATGGCTTGATGGATCTAACGGATAATCTCTAAAGGATAAATTTTCCAATTAAGTATAGTGTTTGTATTGAATAAAAAAAAGCAGCCCCAAACAAGCTACAGATGAGACGGCATGAACAAAATTCCCCGCAGTTTAAGTGCAGAAACCTGTCAAACGATGTCGTTTGACACGTTTCTACACTAAAGCTGAAATTTAAGATGGTGGAAAACTATTTTATAATCACGTAATTTTCATAATTTTTACTTCAAAATGTGCGTTTACCCCTAAAGAATCCCATAATACCAATAACTCATTTTTGAAAAAAGTGGCGTTTGACATGTTTCAGAATTAAGCGATTCAATTTTGTCAGATTTATTTCATTTCCTAAATTAGTGAAATAAAAATAATCATTTGCTAATTAGAAAATTTATATTACTAATAAAATAAAATGGATAAACAAAAATTAAAATAGTTTAACCATAAATATTAAATTTACAAGCTTGTTAAAAGCTAAAAATGTTAAAATAAACTTCTCTCTGCTTCAATAATTAAAAAATAAATATATTGAAATATCGATTTACTAGTTCTGTGGGTTACCAGACTTCAGTACTTGGCGATTGGCGACTAATTCAGATTTCCCATGTTATTTTTTCGAATTTTAACAGTCTGCCATTTCTTTTCTTGATGACCAAATTAAGTGAAACTTGGTTTTTAGGGGTTCTGTAGTATGCTCTTTCAAAAAATCGAATAAAAATTGGGGTGTTCTTTGAAAAAATTTGGACTTCTTATTCCTCTGCGCCAGAAGACGACCTCTGAGCGAAAAATAGTCAATTAGTATTTTCAAGCTTATACTAAACCCTGAAAAATGACACCAAAAGCATCTTTCTAACCCCACTCGTTCGCACGCAAAGTCTACTGTAACGTTTTTTTTTTTGCGGGAGCTGTACAATCAGGTAAGCTGGTAAATTACCACCGATAACCATAGATCAGCATGGGAAGGATATTTAAATATTTGGAAATAACAACATCGCCCGAGTGACTGAAAGTTGATTTGGCTTATTGAATTGCGTAAGGAAACGGGTACGTCGGAACTGATTTTTTTGTATTTATTACCTTTTGATTGACTTTTAAATTTATATTAAGATAAAGAAGAGTGTATAAAATGATAATGAATAAAATATTTTTGAAAATTTTGACTTTACGAGGATTTATGGGGGTGGCCACTATACCAACACATAATCTTTGATTTTCCAATAGTGGTCACTGCAATGGATTCTAATAGAACTATAATTAATATTTAATTCCAAATTTTTCTTCATAAACTGTTGAACGTGCTTTAAAATGAGTGTAGTATTAATTTGGCTTCATTCTGGCTTCGGAAACCAAGGTTTCTAAAACATTGAATTACATGCTAAATTCCTCTCAAATCAGCTACAGCGTAGGCTTTGGGCTGAAAACTATCAAGTCTTTTTTTAAATAAAGTTAATTTGATTGGATCTAAAATACTTTTCGTTGGGAAGGATAATTTAATTAGAACTAAACAACTATACCAAAACCCCCCCCTCAATTTCATGCATAAACCCCTCTTATAAGCAGAAAAAGATAGGTGTCCACTATAGATGCAATAGGTGTCCACCATAGAAACAACAGCTACATCTATGTGTCCACTATAGATGCAATTTGGAGTACTTTTTAAAAATACTTTACCCAATCTAATTAAAATTTTTAATAGTAAAATTGAAAGAAGAAGATACAATTAACCTAAAAATAGGATGATAGCCGTTTCCAAGCAAATAGGTTGGTATTTATTAACAATTTAAGCAAAAATTTTCCTTAAAGTGTCCACTATACCCACATTTACCTTACCGCTCTTACGCAAAATCTTTGATACCTACATTCTAATGTTTGGGTTTTACATCTTTACGCATCAGGTTTATATTTACTTTGAGGAATAAGATTTTCTCTGAATTCTTTCTCCTTCACAAACCGCTTCCTGTGAATTTGAAATTCAAATTTTCTCCAGGGGGTTCGAAAACTCACGAAACATTAATTATGCTAACGAAACCATTTTTTAATCGCTCTTAAGGTGCAAATGCAAAGTTAATAGGAGGGGAAAATACCATTACAACTTAATAAGATTTTTGAAAGTTTCCAAAATTTGCCTTTTCGCTCTTCAGTGAGCACAAAGGCGACTTGCGTCAAATGAGGTGTTAAGGGTATATGGAAAGGAAGGTTTCTCAAAAAGAGCGTATGTGTGAGTGTATGGCATTTTGTGTTTTTCGGGGCATGAGTTTTGTAATTTGAATATGTAATGTGACGTATAGAGTAATTCGAGTGTTGATTTTTGAGTTTTTATAAGAGGTGAAGGATGTTTCTTCTTTGAAAAATTTAACAGGTGTTTTGAAAACGTTAGTTAAGATTTATAAGCCTTAAATGTGTTTCTTTATTCTATTTATTGCACTGATAATATTGTATTTCCAAGTAAAATGCTTGAACTAATCAAAAACATAAATTAAAAAGTTTACGGCTGATAACTGATAATTCAATATGTCGATTTAGATACGTTTTTCCAAAATGGAATGGAATTTTAAATGTCAGAATATAATGTGTTTGTTGGTATATAACTATTTTGGAATGAATTAAGTAGTAGAATTGATGTGGTTGCTACAACATTGAGCTAACTTCATTGTATATCTGTTGGATTTAGCGCGTTTGCTGCAAGCCTCTCAATTTTATAAATTGTCATCACAAAATCCATGTATCGATCAAAACTATTATGGCAAAGAAGCTGACAGCTTAAGATATTTATTTTTTCATAAATCAAAATCAATCCCAGGTATGAATAGATTGTGAAGTTTTTTATAACAACTCATGTAAACAAACATTTTCCAAGTATAAATTATATTATATACTCAAATTGTTTCATAAAAAATATTGATACGGGATACAACCTTTTAAACAACACCAATACACCACTCCAGTCCATTAGTATTTCGGTACTTAAAGAGAACCTCAAAATCAATATATAATTTCCACTCTTTCAGCTAGAAAATTAAACAACTCCGACCTTGGAGAAAAGCCTGTTGCATAACCTTCATCTATGACTCAATTTCAAGACATTGAACGAGAAACATAGAAACATAGTTAAAAACCTCTCAGCAGTAAAGCTAATGGCTTTCCAGTGCACTTTCTTTTAATGACCCCAGCACCAACCCTTTCAACTCGATGTCTGGTTTCTTAAGTTACAGGAATTCACTTTCAATAAGTCTCTGCTCCGTCTAATGCACTTTCGAACGCATAAAAAGACGCGTTTCCTATGACTCCGCCACTCTTTCTTTCAATCCTTTCTTTTGTTGGTAAACATGGCTGATGGGGAGCTGATGGGGAGGGAAAAAAGCTTAATGTGGTTAGTTGCTTCTCGGAAGGAAGCGATTCGGGAAGCATCAAAGTCCGAGCCGACCCCAAAAAAAAGAGGTATTAAAAGTGGATTGAAGGACAGTAATGGGGTTGTTGAACGTGACAGGGAACTCGCTGTGTCGTTACTTCGAACATCGAGAGTTACGCTCTAACGCGAAATTGAAAGTTAATTAATATTGTTTGGGTATCAGATGTCAGGTCGTTTTTATGGAGATAGAGTGGAAGTATAGCGTTTTTATAGTTAAAAGGTTTGTATTATAATTGATGCAGTTTCAATTAATGTAAAGTGCAAAGATTTAACTAACAATGATTTTAATAAAAAATGGGTTCTTGATCACATTCTCGTGATAAACAGAGTATTTCTCAAAAGTCCCTTTCACTGTTTTTATTTGGAACCAACGTCTCTTAAGGTCAAATAAAGTCAACATCTAGGTAAGTAACCCTGAAGAATCTTTTGAGATGTTTAACAGTGCCCCTAGTGGCGAAATAAGAAAGTGAGAAATGTTAGTTAAAAAACTAAAGGATGGATCAAAAACCTCATGGAAATTATTGTTGCCATTCAAGGTATATAAACTAACAAGGTATGCTCTTCCGGCGAAAAGGCGTGGCTTTTAAAAATGACGTCACCCAGGATATATTCCCTATTCACAGCATGGGAAAATGCTTATTTTTGGCGATTTTTCTTAAAATAAGGACCAAAGATACTTTTATAACAGTTTACACTGGACACAATTACGAACATGTTTATAGGTTATCAAGTGTTTTGAATTAGAACAATAATTTTAACTCAATAATAGCCGATCAAAAATATGAACCTTGAGCTCTACAACGATGTGCTTCAATCTCTCTGCTTATTGATTTTAATTACTAACTTGTATAAATGAAATTAAAACAGCTGCTGATACAAAGAAAACAAAATATTAAGCAAATATTCAATCATGAAAACTTTTCAGAACATTCTTGTTATGATAAAATTAATATCGCTGTTCTGCTATGTCAAACTTGAATATCCATTGTATCGAAGCAGTTTAGATTTTTAAAACAAAAAATATTCAGTATCTAAATAAATCAAGCACTTGAAAATATGGAAAACAATGAGCTAAAATCTAAGAACTAATTAATTTAATTTAATAATGGATTTATTCAAAATTTTAGTGCATTTACCTTTAATGATCCTTTTACAGTCCAGTCAGCTTGTTTATTTTTATTTGAGATTCAGAAATAGTATTCTTAAAATCGTCTGTCACTTTAATTATCTTTTTTTAATATTTTTATACTAATTTTTTTAAATAAGTGGGTGATTTTATTCATAAGTTTTAAAACAAACTAAATAATGAATTTCAATAATATCGACCCAATTAATCCTGATGTATCTACGATCTGTTGCATTGCAATGGCGTTATATTGGCTGATATGCTCGTCATTGATTGGTCCGTTATTTTATATCCTGGGTGACGTCACTTATGAGCCTACCTTGTTAGTTTATATACCTTGGTTGCCATTATTGAAAGCAACTCACTGAAAAACAAATTCATGAAAATATCGTGAATATTTGCCTCAAAGAAGAAAAAAATTGCAAATGCGCAAGTTTTTTTTTATAAAAGTGTTGTTTTTATTTAACTTAAAAACACAAACCTAGATAAGTAACACTGAAAAACTTGCAAATATTGCGAACTTTTTCTTTTTGAGGCCTGAAAAGTGATATTTTCACATGCTAAAATATCTCCTCAAATATTCGTGATATTTTCATAATGAGTTTTTTCAATGAGATGCTTACAATGGAAACAATAATTTCTTTGAAGTTTTTCTCTATCTTCTTTATTAGTGCTTTAGTGATATTTTTAATTTTTTTTTTATTTTGCCGCTATAAGTCATCTTAATGGATTCTCCAGTCCAATCAATGAACTTAGGACTCAAACAACAACCACACGAAGTTAAGAATCTAAAAAGAATCCAAATCCGTCCTATTTCCTCAAATTTTGTAATTTTGGACATATTCCCCTATCAATCTAACCATCCAACTTAATCATTAAATCCACTTTTTACGACATAAGAATCAATTCTTTTCCCATTAGGATTTTGTTTTTATACAGTCAGAATTACTCCCTAAAGTAAATTAAAATACTTCCTTTTAACCATTGACTAATTTCCTTTTTTTAAAACGGCACACCTGACAAATTTAGCATTCAAAGTACAAAAACGAATTCGATCGTAAACCGTTAAAGAATTCCAACCGGCAAAACACTCCCGACTAACCAACGTTCACTGTTGAACCTTATAAAAATGCACGGCCAGCTCTAAGGCCAAAATGAAAAGTCCAGATCCTTTGTTTCTGTAGCCCAAGCACACTTCAGCTAGTGGTTTCCGATAATTCTTCTGTTTGCCCTTTGTATTTTATTTCGCTTTCTTTCCAATATATCTCCGGGTGCCATTGATCGGGTGGGGAGCGGAGGATGCTATTTGGCATTTTAAGGAAGTCCCTAAATTCTCTGATACCCGATACTAGGTACATTATCTGTAATAAATTGCAGCGCATACATTGCAGAAGAGGGGGAAAAAAGTATTCCCGTTTTTGTTTGCTGCGCTTGTTTTGTTTTCTACTAAAATGTGGTCGTTTGTGTTTCGTTAGTTCATTAAAGTGCATACGCAAACAGTTTGGATATGCTCATCTTCAGTAATTTAGAAATCCTTTGAGTGAGATAGTTTCATGTTTAGAAAACGGTACGGAAACAGTGTAGTAATTTAATAAGTTAAAGTTAACTTCAACTATAAATTAAGTTAAGTAAATTAAATTTACCTTGTAAAATCAAAATCTTAAATCTACTAACAATAAATTTGAATTTAAATTTGGAATTCATGACTTTATAAATGGAATAACTGATACTGAAGCAATGTTTAAAATAATGTTGTAGTCAGCCCAGCTTTGTTGTCATATTAAGAATTTTTTTATTTTTGGTACCATGGACGAGCTTTGCTCTTTTGGCACTATATAACTATTTTTCTGTTTTTTTTTGTATGTTTGCTCTATGTGTTCTTGTTGTATTTGTGTGTTGTGTTAATAAAGATTTGATTTGAAAAAAATTAATGTTAGTGGAGAAATTTTAATTCACATGCACAATTTTTTCATACGTAATATGCCAGAGGTATAAATTGAGATTTTTAAGTATGAACTAGATTTTACTTTGGGCATTAGACAACTGTCTTTACTATTATTATTAGGTATAATAAGTTTATGAGAAAAATACTTAGCTGAAAAATACTTTTTTGAGAAAAGGGTATTAAAAATATATCTCCCTAAAATAGATATTAAAATGGTCAAATGTAGCAGGGCTATTCCATATGAACAGGGACATGATCAAGAAAAATGAAAAAATAAAATAATAAAATTTTCTAATTATTTTAGGGAATAATTATGCAGTATTGATCTAATAGTGTTGTGCAATGCTTAAATTTTGTGTAAAATAATTTTTATCGGAATGTCAGCATTTAAAGTCAATATTTAGAAATATTTGTTTTAAAGGTTAATTTGTTAATGAAAAATGTATAGTTTATTTAGAAAATTAAAAATAAATTAATTAGTTTTTACAACTTTTTTGTTAAATATACTCATAAACTTTATAGTAAAAATGAAATAAAGTGTTTAAATCAATTTAATTATATTTATATTCATGAATAACTGAACGCTTATATACATGTAGCGTGAGTTACGAAGTACTGTAGCGTGAGTTACGAACAGCTCTCTATATTTTATTGTATTTCTGATTTTCTTAAGCATTCCCAGTAAAACTGTTTGCTGTTTTAGAATAAAGGAAGTATATTCAAGCACCTGAAAAGCATATAGAATTATTGAAACACTATTTAAGCATAAAAACAAATTTGAATTTTATACTCTTAAATCCATGTCTTTTTCTTGTAGCGTGAGTTACGACTCTATTTTAATTAATATTTAAAAAACTAAAATTCTTAAAAGATTCGCAATACTTATTTTAAATTATTAACATAAATTTCAATATGTATGATTTTTTTAGAAAGAAAATAATAGTTATTTCTATATTTAAAAATTATTTGAAATTGCAATTTTGAAAAAAATGTAGCGTGAGTTACGGTGGAATTGCCCAGCAGCATATATCAATGGGATTTTTAAGCCAAATAGAATTTAGAAAATATCAATATTCTTTGATTTATAGGAACAAATTGCCTTAAAATTTAAAATAAATAAGCAACACACATAATCAGGTGTAAATATTGCATGAACGCTTCAAGTCTATTGTGCAATAGTGCCAGATTTCATACTTTGTTTTCCCATAGAACATCCACGCAGTATTTGTTTGTTATTTATTCAATTTTATTTATATACTAGCTGATATGCCCGGCCTTGCACGGGTGGAGAGTGTAAATTTATTATTTTTAAGTTTTCCCAAATACATTTCTAATTTTGTATAATCAGCATTTATCAATTATCCCAGTATCCTAGGCGTCTTTTTCATATTCCGTTTTTCCCGGTAACTTTTCCTATCCCGGTGTTCCTAGTAATTTTTCTTATCCCGGTGTTCCCGGATCAGTACTCCAGCAATATAACTTTTGAATGATTTCCACATTTACAACATGGAAAAATATTTAAAAAAATCATTTAAAATTGCTCAGATCCCTTGATTAATCATATCGTTAAGAATTAACGTTTTCGGGGAAATTATTCAATAATTATAGCTTATTTCATTTTGAAATTTTAGAAAAAAATATATTTTATCTAGTTGAAAGGGAGTTTTAACAGTTTTTGGTTTGTTAACCAACTTTCTTAAAAGTTAAAATATTATCACTTTTTGATTTTACATCCTCGTTTCCATGGAGACTATTTTAACAACAATGATATTCTATAAAGCTTTTAAAATATAAACTGTCAGATAAAAATATGTTAAACTATACTTAAAACTTTAAAATTTCATTTAAATATATTTTAAATTATTAATATGATTTTTAAATGGACTTGTACCTAGTGTTTCTATTAAAATCTGGTTATTATGTTTTTTTGTAACAATGGAGTTAGCAGATCTCTTCTGGAGGAGTAATAAAGCTATTTCAGCAAAATGACCATAAAAAGAACAAAAAAGGGGTCAAGGGGTCATTAAAAGTTTTCGAAACATAGCCTATGTTTTTTTCTGAGTTTTTTTACGTTGGTATACCAAGTTTGGTGCAGATCGGAAGTAAACTGTGGATTTGTATAGAAGACAAACAAACAAACATATATACACACATTCAATTTTATTATATTAGATGTAGTTATGATGTGTTTTTGACACTGAGGATACCCTCCGAAGAAGAGGGTGAAACATATGAAGTTTAAGTCCAAACGATCCCTAAAAATGGAATAAATAGTAATTCACTGACATAACTAACTAAAATTTTTAATTTTTAGCCTCACACTCCTGTTATTTCCGAGTGTGATCGACACATTTAACCTTTCACCGACACATCCCCATGTTATCAACTCCTTCCATCAATCTGCTCAAAACGAATTCATGGGATATTTTTTATGCCTCGCGTCTCCTCCACTGATTTCCAATAGCTGCCATTATCCGTTCGCTTTCGGGGCTCTTTTTCCTCGCATTATCCCCTCCTCGTGTTAGCAGGGACGAGTAATTGATTGAAGCAGTTTCTGCCGCCGCTCTTTTGCTGCTGTTTCTGCCGGAGCATTTCCGAGATCGGATCCGGACGAGTTTTAATGAAGATGGAATCGGTTGGAAGGGAGAACCGGATCCGGCTAAATAGTTAATGGGGAGAGACCTGGCTCGATTTATTTGCGTAAGCTGCCCCCGTTAAGGCGGTTGGTAGGATGAGGTGAGGAGAGTTTAAATATGGGTTT
Organism: Tetragnatha versicolor; assembly: GCA_024610705.1. Taxonomy (NCBI): domain Eukaryota; kingdom Metazoa; phylum Arthropoda; class Arachnida; order Araneae; family Tetragnathidae; genus Tetragnatha; species Tetragnatha versicolor. The sequence continues at coordinate 34,624,326 of JANDEH010000006.1, forward strand.
TGATGATGGAAGTGTGGTGAATCAATAATCGAACTAGAGTTTTAGGGCATATTAACTATTTTATCTGAAAATAGTTGTAATATTGTAAAATTTTATTCCATTAACAGATATTATATTATGTTTTATTATTTTCATACAAAAAATAACCTCCTTTTCCTTTGTTTTTTACTTTGAAAGATATTCCCTTGTTTCATCCTCGATTTGTATTCATTACCTTCTAATGAAAGCAGGGTTGGCAAAAAAACGTTTTTTTTAAAAGTCCAAGTGGGTTGGGTTTTTTTTTAGTTTTTTCAATAAAAACCTGAAAAAGTGTGGGTTTTTTTTTCAAAATTAAGAGGTTTTCTTTTACATAGTCTTTTACATATACTTTCTCCTTCCGCGTAGTGACGTACTGGGTTCAAGAAACGTTGCTGTGAAGTATAGTACTTACATTTCTTGAGAAATATTCCCGAGTTGTATTGCCCTTCCGTTTGACGTTGGGGAATATCACACCTCTGAGTTTTAAAAATAACTCGAAAAATGGTTTCACGATTCCTCTCAAATTGAAACCCATTCTGATACAAGTCTTACTCGAACGACCGCAATTTAACACACCAATACAATCCCAAAAAAACGCCCTTTCCTCCGTAAAAAAACCCGACAAAATCAACGATATCTTCACGATATAGCCAAAATCGATTACTTCTTCCCTAAAAGTGTTTGGCTCGGGGGACACAAGCAGAAACCCCTTAAGATCCAGGGTTACCAACGCTTTCGGTCCCTGGTTCAGACTCTGAATCTACACGTTATAATGAGCACTTTTTGACGTCAGTTGCACCTGAAAAACGAAAACTGCCGTTCTCTTTTTTTTTATCGGAGAGTAGAAATAGAAAGTGCCCGGTTCTTTCGCTATCTCCCGAGCCTTTTTGTCATGTTTCCGAGCGTTTTCACTGAGATTTTTTTCTCGTTTTTTCCCCATCGAATCGTCCGTTTTATCAGTAGGGGCGAGGAAAAAATGGCAGAGTGGTAAAAGATGTATATAAGAGGGTCTCCATGCCTTTTGCTGAAAGTTAATAAACTGCAACATAGGTCTTTTTCGCCTTACAGACATTTTCCGAAACCATTTATCTATTTCGGCCATTTATTGATGGCCATTCCCATGGTCTAGTTCTTGGAGGGTTTATCCTGGTGTGTTTGTTTTATGATTGTTTTCAGAAAGGTTGTTACTGGAGGTTTATATCCAAGAGAGTGGTTATTTTTATTTGAAATAATCGGATGTTTTATGACGAAGTTATACGAAGTTATATCACGAAGTTATACAGTTAATGAGGTAATTTATGGTGTCATTTTTGGAAAAGTTTAAGTCAAAAGCATCTAGTATTGATAACCAAATTCTCTAAAGAGTATAATCTCATTCCATACATACAAATAATAATTGTTTTACTTATTTTAAAATTATTTCAATGATCATTCAAAATATTATCTCCTTATTCGTAATGGGAATTCCAAATTACTCGTAGGATTGAAATATAGATGACTAGAAAATAAATTCACCGTAACCTATTTATTACTGGTTACTAAAATTTATAAAACGTATATATCAGATTTTATAAAATTGAACTTCAAAAGGTAACGATTTCTGCACATAAAATAGTAAAACAATCACACTGCAACAGAAGTAATTTTACACTAATGAAATTAGTTTAGAATTTTTTTAAATAATAATAATATCAGAAAAAGATTATTTTATAATTGAGAGATCGCATAAAACTTCAATCATTTAATACCCGATCCTTTTATCTTTTATGTATTTTTTTAATTTCTTTTATACGCATAATATATGATTAATATCGTATAATAATTATGAGTAATGAAATCATTTCCCCAACATTTTAAATACATACCTAATATCAAAAGCATTTTTATATTATGTATTTAAAATCAAAAGTATTTTTTCTAAAATAAATAAATATTAAAAATAATTGAACTAAATTAAAAGAAAATACCCCGAAAATCAACTTTAACTTCCCTCAACAATATAATCTCATTGCCAATGACTCCATTCAAAGTTAATACCATTTTTTCATAATTACTAAACCACACATTGTTAAAAATTTGAATACTCATTCTCTTCCAAAATCTTCCCTAGCGCCTTTGAAAGCGAAAGTCAATTTAAAGAGGCACTATCCCTAATACCTAAAAACCGCTATTTCCTTCCGAGCTTTTTTTCCCTACTCGGAGCTTTGTTGTAAGCAAGGTAGATTAATGCCCTGAGCCGAGTGTGAAAAACGCTTTAATTTTCTACCCCAACCTAATGACTAACCATTGTTAGACGCTTTTGTGAAAAATTTCTCCGTTCTAACGGTTATCACCACTTAAAGCAGGACCGGAGTATGCTCAGGTTAAAATTAATGATACTGCAATATATTCATCACTTTTAAATCATTGTAGCAAATCCGGTTTAATTTTACTCCAGTTTTTTTAACCTGGCGTAATAATAGATGGAGCTTTAGGAGAGGGTGATTTAGCTTATACCCCTGTTTATTAGGAAGAACATACATAATGTTTAATTACAATAAGTAAAAACCACTGTTAGGCTAAGATGTTTTGGGTGTATAAATTCTTTAGTGGAGAATTCAACGCGCTAAGGTGCTAAGATGAAGAATGGTGGATGTTCGGATGTTTTCTTTTTGGAGCTTTTTTACGACTGCCATAATTTAGTTTGAGATTGGTAGCCGTTGAGTTGGCCGTTATAACAGTTGGAAGTCATGAAAGCCTTTATTTAATTTATTTCGTTCTTTGAAATGAGAACCAAGATTTATGGAGCACTACATTATTTATGTGTTCGTTGGTCTTATTATTTTACCTGGTATGCAGTAGTGAGATTTTAAAAATTCATAACATGGGTTTTAGAGTATTTTCTTTCGCGACTCTAGCTGAAGTTTTGAATTATCAGGTTGGAAAATAAACAGTGATGGTGATGTTGTAGGATTTTTGTTTGCTTTATGTTAGTTTTTTCCTTCTATTTATAAAGAACACTATAAAATTGAGCACATATGACTTGCAGTTAAAGATTTTATTTTGGAATAATATTTGACTAATATTATAGTAAATTCCCGAGCATTTAGGGTAAAAATAATTTAAATAAATGTTTTGTCCCACTATATCAAAAAATATTTTATTGATACGTTAAATTTTATTTTTTCGAAAATGTACTTATTATTTTAGACTATACTACATCATTTTTTAATCTCCATTGTAAAAGAAGACATATAAAATTTATTACCAAAACTGTTATAAAACTTATACAGTAAATTAAAATTATTAAAACATAGCTTCATTTTTACATATTTCAGATATTTTGCTCTTTATTTCTGGATTTCACTGATTCGCTGAAACAGAATCACTCAGTTTCGAGAATTTGATGTTCGTAATAGTATGAAAAATTGAATATCACATGAAACGTAAAAAATACCATTTATGTTTAACTTTAACAAAGTCTTAAAATTAAAAGATCCCTTTTTCAAAGTTTCTTTTTCCCTTTAACCATTTTATCTTCCCGCATTTCTTCGAGAAAATTTAACGTTTTCTGATTGAAAGAAAGTAATCCTATATTGTCTTGATTCAAGATTTAAAAGAAACGCTGTAAATCTTGTTACAACAAGAAGTACTGAAAGTCATAGAAAAATCGAACTATCCGTTCTTATTAGGATGAGAGTCCGAGAAGTCATTCAACACACCCTTTTACTCGTAATGGTAACGAATGGTCAACCAATCTTAAGGCCAATTGACCAATGGCTATTAATCTTCACTACAATCGGAAAAGCAGGAGCAACACAAGGGGTACTTGTAAGAAAAAGTATTGCTTTCTTCTCTACAGATTGTTAGGGATTCTGTTATACTTCTTACTTTGTAGTTGATTGGAATTTTCAAATGAAGAAAGTTTTAAAATTATATTGTTTATAAGAAATTCAATACAATAAAACTCTCTATAAACCACTATCTCTGGGTTTTTAACTGATTTAAATAGATTTTTTAAAATAGTTTAACCCTAAGCTAAATTTATTGAAAGTATACTTTACATTAAAAGTTCAATAATAAAAAATAAGATAAACAAAAATTAGTTACATAAATTTAAAATAAAAGCAATATAAAGCAAATAAATAAAATAAATAAAGCAATATAAATGATGATTAATTTTTATCTCAATTTTAATGCATTATTATTCTAACATATCTAGAGCAATAAATGTTGTTTGATTCTCTTAAAACAGAAATGAATTTTAATGCAAAGTTCGCACCTTTCTTACTTAAATAATCCAATTGGTAATGAATAGGAAGTAACATAAAACATTATATGCATGACTGGTAAAAAGTGAATAGCACTTTTATTATGTGATTCCTTTTAATACCATTACAAATCTTTAATACTCTAGCGATTTCGTTACTTTTTGGTTCAAGAATCCTATAGAGATACTTTAAAAGCTTCATTATGAAAGTAAAGCTAAAAAATAACAAAAAAAATTTTACTACTTAATAACTTTCTTCTTGAAAAGAATATAAAAAATCTAGGGGTAATTTCCATTATTTAATTTGGAAAGGAAGTAAAAGTGAACAAATACAAATACGACAAAACGCATTCTGAGAACTCGAAAGAAAATCTAAACCCGACAATTCATTACAAACGCACACACAATCGGCGCTCTCAACTTTAATTCAATTACCAAAAAATGAAGCAACCCTTTGTTAAGGTCGAAGAGATAATAAGAGCTCTCGCATAACAATTCTTTTGGCGAGGCTTAGTTGTTAGCGCAAAGTACGTTTAATAACGGCTCTTGAGCAACTAATTTATGCCGGTTTTGGCGAAAGTCTTTTTTACTGTCGTGTGAAAGAATACGGAATAATATATCTGCCTAACGTTCATTAAATGTTCAAAAACTCGGATAAAAATAGAGAAAATAGAACACAATGGGGGTATTCTTTATCTCAAACTTCGTATGCAACTGGAGAACCAAGTTTTGGCAGAAAAAATCAGATGCTTTACTTCTTATATTAATAACATTTCTCCTTTTGCCTGAATACCCTAGTTTTGTTTATTGAGAATATTTTCATTTTGGAAGCATTCGCTAACGAATCTCTTTGAATATATTTCGAGATTTCTCTGCTGTTTTCTAATGTGGTGCCTCTAAAAAGGTTAAATTGGCTGCTTGCATATTTTACTAGAAATTGAGCAATATTCTTTTTGGGGGAGTTTCTTTACTTTTGCCTGGTTAATTGGCTTATTAAATTATTTTAAGGAAAGGGCAATTCACTCTTGTGTTTGCAACCTCGGGCTACAGGAGCAAACTAAGCGAGAGAATAGAAGTTAACATTAAGCACAGTGGAATAACTTATGAACCTAAGTTTTTTTGTGTGTGTTCAAGTTTCTTGTGAATGCTGTTGAGGATTCGAGTTATGTGTTAATTACTGTGTCTGAGTCATTAATTGCAAAATAGTCAATTAGTCTACGAGTTTTTTTCAACTATATGGATCATGTGAATAAAATTTTTAGGCTGATAGTTACGGTTAAAATATATTTTGGGAACTAAACTTACAATTAAACTGATAGTTGGGTGGCTTATTACATAAAAATGCCCGTAAACTGCAAAATGTGATACTTTTATGAAACTTTCAGAGATGTTAGATAATCATATAAGAACTAAAAAAATCGATGGGAGCCCAAAATTTTAGGGCTTGGTTTGACCGTTATAACGTCATAACAAGATGGCACCCGCGGGCCTATATTCGGTTCTTTTAATGATAGAAATACATTTTTGGGATCAAGTATTATGTTTTAAGGGTCAAAGAATATAATTCTGATGATAAAAGGTGCAATTTGTTTTAAAAAATTACTAAAATTCGAAAAAAGCTCCAAATAGTAAAACGTCTATCGCCAGTTGCGTCAAAAAATATGGTAGAAAAGTTATTTTTTGACGGTTTTATATGTTTTTGGGGTGGTGATTCAAAATATCTAGTTCACTTCCACGTGGAAGGTCGGCTTCATATCAAAAACTGCAAAAATATGCGAAAATATAGCAAAATCTTTACTCTTTCTTCGGATTTTCGCTTATATTTCAAAAATATTAGTTTCTCGAAAATTATTTAAAATACAAAGTTGAAGTAAACAAAATTTCCTACAAAATTCACTAGTCAATTTTTATTTTCAGAAGAATAGTTTTGCTGTTATAACACACTGAAAAACAGAGAAACAAACATACACTGTTTAAATTATCCTGTGTTAAAATTCTCTGTTTTTCAATGCGTTATAAAGTGAAAAATATTATTCGGAAAATAAAAATTGGCGGGTGAATTTTTTAGGAAATATTGTTTACTCCAACTTTGTAATTTAAATATTTTTCGAGAAACTAATATTTTTAAATATAAGTGAAAATCCGAAGAAAGAGTAAAAAGTTTGCTATATTTTCGCATATTTTTGCAGTTTTTCATATGAAGCCGACCTTTCATGTGGAAGTGAACTAGATATTTGGAATCAGCACCCCAAAAAACATATAAAATCGTCGAAAAAAATAACTTTTCTACAAATTTTTTGACGCAACTGGCGATAGACTGTTTTACTTTTTCGAGCTTTTTTTGAATTTTAATAACTTTTTAAAACAAATTGCACATTTTATCATCAGAATCATATTCTTTGACCATTAAAACATGATATTTGACCCCAAAAATGTATTTCTATCATTAAAAGAACCGAATATAGACCCGCGGGCGCCATCTTGTTATGACGTCATAGCGGTCAAACCACGCCTTAAAATTTTGGGCTCCCATCGATTTTTTAGTTCTTATATGATTATCTAACATCCCAGAAAGTTTCATGAAAGTATCACATTTTGCAGTTTTTTTGTAATAAGCCACCCAACTATGATGCTTTTACATAGGTTCGTTTATTGTCTATTTATCTGAGCGAATGGAAAATACCAATTGTATTGACGGAAAATACCAATTGTATTGACGAAAATTGTCCATGAGAATAAAAGGGCTGAATGATAGGATAGATTCTAAATAACATAAAGGATATTATCATTAATTTTTTAAATAAAATATAGCTTATGTAAAAGCAGTTAGTTTATTTATTTATTATTCTATGACTTATTTATTTTCTTATTTTTTTTACTTTTAGAAGTGTTCATTGGAATACACATGCATGCACTGCTATTATGTTAAAATATACTCTTTAAAAAATCTGCATTTTATTTGTTTGATAAATTGTTGAATAACTAATAACAATTTTAGTTTTGGTAAAGAGAAGATTAAAATCTTTTGCATTTTAATGCATTTAATTAATTAATTTTTATTAATTTAATTTTTTAAATTTATTAATTTTTTTAATTATTTTTTTGCATTTTTGCATTTTAATCTACATGAGTTTTCTACACTTATTTACAACAGCATTAATAATAATCTAAAAACTGTTTCGATTTTTATAGACATCTCAAAGGCTTTCGACTCAATAAACCATACTATACTATTACATAAATTATCAAGGGCAGGTGTTAGAGGAACTCAGCTAGATTGGTTCAGGTCTTATTATTTATGCAATCGAAAACAATACGTAAAATTAGATGACAAATTAAGCAATTCCAAAATTAAAAAAAACGGTGTTCCACAAGGTTCTATTTTGGTCCCTTTATTATTCCTAATATTTATAAATGACTTGTGCACTCTAAAACTTCACGGTAAGATACTATATTATGCAGACGATACCGTTTTGATATACTCTTCTCAAAACTTCAATACAATAGAAAATAACATAAATTCGGATTTACAAAAGTTAAGATATTGGTTTGATAATAATTGTCTGTCAATAAATAGCAATAAGACAAAATATATTAATTTTAGCTTAATCCATAATAACAGTTTAGATCTAAACATAAAATATCACGATTGCTTGAATTCCGCACCTGTAATTGTCTTAAGCTTGAAAGAGTTCCAAATTTTAAATATTTGGGATTAAATCTCGACCAGAACCTAAAATATACTTCACATATCAATTATCTAAAATCTAAACTCCGATACTACCTATTTATTTTTTATCATTTAAAAAATCATGTAGACGGATCCTTTTTGAAAACCTTATACTTCTCCTGGATTCAATCTATTTTACAGTATGGCATAATTTTTTGGGGAGGGGATTACATATAAAACCTTATACCTTTAATAAATGTGCAAAAAATAATTTTTAAGCATGTAAATAGTGATCAGTTGTTAACTATAAAGAAACTTTATTATTTTAGATTATCACTTTTTATTTATAATAACATTAGCTCATTTGGTAGTACTAATATTCATTATAATCTCAGACAACCATTTATATTAAATATCCCACAGCCATACAAAGAGATCTTGCGTAAAAGTTTTCTTTATCAGGGTCCGTTCTTTTATAACAAATTGCCAACTTATCTAACCTCTAACTCAAATAAATTTTCTTTTAAAAAGGGTCTGTCTACATATTTATTGAATTTAAAAGACACAAATCTATAAAGGTCTTGTAAATGAAGATGAGCCTGATATTTGACTATATTTTGTTGCTCTGTGTTAGCCAAATTATTATTTTTTTCTGGTGTGTACTTAGTGTGTATTATTTTGTATGTATATTTTGTATTTTGTTCATGACAGTATGTGTATTTCGATTATTTGTTTTATTTTGTTCTTAGTATAAATATTTATTTATTAATTTAGTGTTTCACTTGGAAGGGCTTGTGCCTCTTAGTGAACAACATATGTATTTGTTTTTTTTCTTTCTGTAAAAAAATAAATAAATAAATAATATTTTTATATGCCTACAATGTGCAACTCATAATCAACACGAAAATAATAACTTAAAAAACCCTTTTCTTACATAGTTTTAACCCTACTAAAACCTATTTCATAACCATCAATCTTATTCAATTACTTCCTTAAAAAAACTCGAACGATAATAGAATGTGGTCTCCCCTCATAAAATGAATGGTAGCACCCAAACCACACATGTCAGTTCAAATAATAGAAACACAATAAGAATAAATCTAGTTATCTTCCTTAAAGAAACCATCGCACCGTAACTCCAAGGCATAAGCAAACGAATCTCCCTCTATAACTTTATTCAGCGTGTAAAAAAGACCCCATTTACGATAGATTCCTCGAAAGAAGAACAATATTTACTTACAAATCGACAAATTGCAGATGCTTTTTGTTTATTTTCAACGTCGCGAGACGCAGAACAAAAGAAATTAGAAAAAACAACACGGGACTTTAAGCAAAACCAACTGCCAAAGAGAAAGACGGGATTTCTTAGGAATTTTTTCTCCTTTCTTGGGCTTTTGTTTTGCTCCTCCTGTCTTCACTTTTCTCGGAGGAATTGTGGTAAACACAGCAGCAGGGGCCAGGGTAGAAAAAAAGCACTTACTTTAATTAGATTTCAGATGGATTGATGCCGGGGAATAAAAAATGAGGACAGGAACTTACCTAAAATTAAAGAAGAGAAAAGAAGGAAGTCAGTAAACACAATCAGTTTTGTGTTAAGATAGATCATTCAATAGATACTCGTTTGTAAATAAGATAGACAGTAATTAAAACAGGAAGTTACTGTAGGGTTAAAAATATATTTTGAGCTTGGACTAAAAGGTTTAATTTGATAATAAATATATTTTAAGTATGTATGTGAAAATTTTTACACTGTAATTGATTACCTAAAACTGGGGGGACTTTATTGTTCCTATTTTCTTTTTAATTTTTGCGTAGCAATAGTGGTTCTTTTTTTGTACATCTAACAAAATCATAATCAATCATGTTTTAAATATGAATATGGTTTAAGTTGATTAAATAAATGTTTGTTACAACATTATCTTAATCTATTTTTTATGTGAAATTATTCATCTTTAGTTTAAAAACAATTATTGCAATGTTCTCAATAGTCTCAACTCACTTATCTTCTAACTCTTGAATAGTAAAATTATATAAATGGATGATATTTCTAAAAAATTTGAAATAGATAATTCAGGTGTTTCCTATTTATATTTGTGCCTTTCATTAAAAAGATTTGTACTATATAATTATGTGAACCAAGTCATACATTAATAATTAAAAAATTAATAAAAATTTTTAATACTGTACCTATATTATTTTACGATACGTTCTGTGCAATAAAAACTCTTTTGTATTTAAACTTACATAAAAATATTTCACACATTTGTCTTTATTTATTTCGTAATTGTATTTCCTAGAGTGAATTTATTTATTTTATCTTTTTTTGTATTTTATTTATTGAATATTTGCTTAAGAAATAGTACTGAATAGAAACAATGCAATAACAGAATATTAACGCAACATACTTTAACAAGACAATATTAAATATCATTCCTTTCTCAGATTTATTTCAAACTCGAAATATGGATGAAGCCCCTTATCCCCCAAACTTTTTAAAGAAGTTTTAACTTAATAACCTAAGAATTCTACTCCGTGTTGACTTATATTTTCTTTCACGGTGCATTAGCTGAACCCTCTGCAAGCCAGGTCCATGTGTTCTTTCGTTCCAAAGTCGGGGGAGAGCTCCCCCAGCGAACAAAAGTGAATGGCCAGGGTACGGAAGGGAAAGAATTCGAAGAAATGTTCTTTATGTCAATTTTTATGATTTGTTGCGCTCCGCTAGATATGCATAAATATCGAATATAAGAAGTACTTCTTTTTATATGGAGGATGTATTATACCAGCAGTATGGAATTTTGATTATCTTGGCTTTTTGATGTTTTTGGAAGAGATATTTTTATATTGCTTTGCTTTGAAGTGATGGAAGATCTTTCCGATACATTTTTCTGTCCGTGAATATGAAGAACACAACAGAACATTTTTTTAACGAATCTTTTAATAATCCCTTTTTATTGCTCCATAATCACCTAGTTAAGAATATTCAATTTTTTGTTTTGAATATCAATATTTTTAAGTAAACAATACACTACACTATTTTTCTGCATCTTTTTACTATTATTTTGTCAATCCATTTTGTTCTAAGAAAATTACAACTCGCGTAACACATATTAGCTCAATAGCATAAAAAATCAATTTAAAAATGGGAAGTCACAATGAACAAATTTTACTGAACGAAAGATTTAACTTTGAAAAAATATAAAAAAAAATTGTGATGGTATGAGTAAATACTTGGAAAATTCACTGCGATAATACCTAAATATAAAAGTGAGAATGTAATTGAATAAATGTTATTTTGTATTGGATGTTAAAAAATAAATTATATTTTTAACGTAATATTTGTCCAGACGTATTTTATTTCATAAAAAACTTTTATCAAAAGCAGTTATGATAAATTATAACGATATTACTTTAATTTTCTTTTTATATAGGACGTTGGTGTTTTTCTCCACATTTAAAGAAATCACTAACAAATAAACAAGGTTTTTTTAAGGTTTAATTATTAACTTTTCAAAAGTTCAGGTTAAGAGAAGTAAAATTTTCTTTATAAAGAGATTCACCAAACAATAAGAAGTATTTTAGTTTCTCACTCACTTATGAACAATTAAAGTTTTTTGGCTCGTCTGTCATTTAGATGGGAAAATGTTTCCCCTTTATATGAAGTTCATGTTAAAAGATGTTTTCTATTACCATTGTGAAATAACATGTATGTTTAATCAATAGATTATAATACTAAACTACCTCTAAATATTTAAATCCCAACTACAATTCCACGCTAGTCCATTTTCAACTCCATTTAACTGTACCACTTGCAACTTTCAAAATTCGACAAACAGCGCAGCATTCTCGACCCCTAATGAACCCCACCCCCCTAAAGCAACACCATCCAAACCAAAAAGGCCTTCGGAGATTACATAAACGCACTTAAAAGCCTACCCGCCAAAGAAAACCAAAACCCTTAAGAAAATCAAGACTTAGCATAAAGATCAAGCCCCCAGGGTATCATATTAGGCGTCCACACATCCTCCGCTCCTGAGGATTTAGACGAGGATAACTTCCTCTACATAAACCCACTTCGCATTAGACGCTCCTATCCTAATCGATTGAGGCGTTTTTCACTCCTTCCTAACGCAATCAACGCCTCAGAATAAGACTTCATTAAAATTGGTTGCCACATTTCATTTTAAATTACGCGTTTTTGCGGAGGGGTTAATAGGTCTCCGGAGGGAGTTTGAGATTTGGAATTCCGTCTCCTGCTCGGGATTGCGACGTCTGTAATGTCGTCGGGGTTTTATTTTTTTCGGAGGGGGAGGGGAGTGAAGGCGTGATGTTGGGGGTGAGTGAAAAAGTGGGGGGAATTTAAATGGGGGTGTTTTGAAGGGGGCGGGTGTAAAGTGAGTTAGAAACGTGGAGGTGTTGGTGTTGCTGTAATTGGAAGAGATTGGTTTTTAAAAGGGTCTGTGGTGATATTCAATAAGCCAAGGGACATAAGATATTTTTTTATTTTGCACTTATATGTTTTGTTTGAAAATTATTTTATTGAATAGAAACTATTGAAAATGTAAAAACATATGGATCATAGCTGGTTGATTAAGAAAAAAAATTGTTTTGTAACTTTTGAAGAAATTAATAAACAGCATTTTTAAAATTCATTTTAATCGAAAAATTAATTAAAACCTAATGCTCCTTTGATTCGCGTGCTATGTAGAATAAGTCTGAGCATCACTGTTTAAAATCAAAATCAAGCTTGTTATAAATTATAGAAATTTTAAATCACAGGAAATAAATTTTGTGTCCTAAGTTCAAATAATTGTACATCCAAACGTATTTTAGTTCTTTGAAAGAAAAAACTTTTTACAATTTGATCGACAAAAAGTTAAAATATATCGTAGTTACCTGATGCCTTAAAAGCTTCATTGCATATGTTTTTCAAAATAAACAAAAACATGTAGCTTAAATTTATATTTCGTAGATTTTAGAAAACCTGTTCGTTTATCTAGAACTACTGAAGAATTTCATTTAATGCTAAAAATTCTACCATCGCATCCAAATAGATTACTATATAGGAATATCTTTCGCAGCATCGCATTTTCTCTAAATCACTCAATAAGTTATAAGACCGAACATATAAATTACTATACATCCTGATATCAGAGACAATTTATATTCCATATGTAAACAGAACCTTCTGATTCAGTAAGATCCGTACAATAAATACCAAACATCTCTTATTTTACAAGTCCCCCTATCCCACCCATTATCCCTCTAAATATAAACAACCTCCCTTTAACCCCCTATCCCCTCCCATCTCCAACCATCATCTCCCTCTTCATCCCTCAGATTTCCCCCTAAGTGATCCTGCGGTTTCTGCGATACAGCATAAAACATCTACAACTCCAGTATAAGAGGAAACAGTCCTCATAAAAAATCGCCAAAGGGGGAAAAAGACGCCAAGAATCAATTCTTGGTCGCTCACTAGACGTCTAGCGATCACATCCGGGGACTCATCCGGGATTAAAGTTATCCCCATTGTGAAATCATCCATGAATAACTAATCAGGTTGGAAAGCGGGGTGGGTGAGGACGGCAGGCTATTTTATCACCGGAAAACATCCTCTCCTGGATTATTCGGGATCAGCCTCATCCTCTTAAGGGGACTCCAGATTGGCTGCTTGTGTTTTGTAAAGGGGGAGGTTTTTCGTTTGGAACGTTTTGTCATGGTAATGGGCGATGGTTGTGTTTTTTGGTGAAGAGATTGTTATATGTGTTTTAAAAAAAATCAGTAACGGTTTGAATCGTTGATATAAATCTTTTAATCTTTTGGTTTGAGTGATAAGGAATGATGCTAATTCGAATGCAAATTTGATAGCTTTCAGAAACGATTAACGTTTGCAGGATTAAAAACATAAGACCCTTTAAAGATGTAGAAATAATTACGACTAATTAAAACCAAATCTGTTTCATTTAACGGTAAACTCCAAAACATCAACACTATAACAAAAACGGAAAGTTTTTTTAATAGTAAAAAGAAACAATTAAAATCGAAGTTAAGGCTTAAAATTCAAATAAATCACACAAATTCAAATAAACCTGACCGGTTTCATTTTTTTCTCCACAGTTTATGAAATAAAATTAATTAGAGTTTGTAAGGTGCTTCGCTACATCCCCGTATAAGTTTTCATATGATCTAGGTTATAAGTGAGTAACATTATATTTTAAAACATTTTCTTCCATTCAATTTTTTTATCTTAATCTTAAATATTGCTAGGTAAAATGGTAAAATATTAGTAACATAAACTTAATGTTATTAATTTGCTATTACTTATTTCTCAATTAAATAAATATTAATTTTGAATATTAATCCTTACTCAGTTTTAATTGAAAATATTCATAAATAAGTTTGAAAGTAGATTAATAGCTTCTTTGACTCTTACGAATGAAAAAAAAATCCCAAACACGGTTATTTTTTACTAGAAACATATGACAAAAAACTTCATGTGTTACAAAATGCATAAAATAAAATTTAATGCCTCAAATTTGATATTAATAAATAAATATAAATAAAATAAGTAGTTAATAAGCATATTTATGAACCAAATTAAGTTTATCAAACAAGAAATATATTAAAAAATGAAACTAACTAAGCATTTATTCATTTCCGAATACTATTTTCTTCCCTCCTTGCTCTTAATTCCAGAAAAGCCCGCTTCTCATAAGAAACCTGGATTCTCTGTCAAGAGCAAAACATTTAGTCAGTATGCGTAGAAGTTAAGTTTGGAAAACGAAAGTCAAATTGAATTCCCTTGAAACGTGGAAAAATGCAGAATAGAGTTTGCTCTTTTCGTTTCCCGGGACTAGTTTTCATGTTTGTAAAATAAATTCGGAATAGAGTTAGAGAGTCTTTAAAACTTAACTTTCCTGTGTTTCGTCTTTTATTTCTCATGTTTCATAACTGTAGTAATGCACTCGGGTAATGTGAAGGCAATTTTCAACAATGTATCAACGTATTTTCTATTTATTCTAAAAGAGATATCTGTATCACTCACGTTTCAGATTTAGATAATGGTATGCATTTTAGATTGTGTTTTAATAAATAGTAAGAAGTTCGAAAACTATATATTATTCAATGAAAAGTAAATGATTTCAGTATATAATTTTGTTTTCTAAAAATGTTTTTCACTAAATTTTTAAACTTTTAAGAGAGTAATACAGAAGTAGCTGATTTTCCCGGCCTTGCTCGGGTGTAGCTAAATATATTTCCATTAAAATGTTTAATACATTTCATCGTTATTTTAGAGAGTGAAAGGTACCATCCCGTTATCAAGCATTTATATTTATGAACAACTTCTCTTTTTATCACGTGATTTCCATTAAAAACAAAAAAAATAAAAAATACTTTCTCTCTAAAAATCACTTAAAATTTTAATTAAGAGTGCTTGATTAATCATATATTCAGGATATTAATATATTTTTAAATTCAATAGCAGATTCCTGTGCAATTAAAGAAAAAATAACAATATTTTCCAGTTGAAATGGTTTTAACATTAATAATAGATTTGGTTTGTTGGACAACTTTCTTTAAAGCTACTGCGATCATCATATTTTGATTTTACATCTTTGTTTCCATGAAACTTTTTTCATCGGTCCTTATTAAAAATGAAGTAAATTATTAATGAAACTATTTTTTCCTGCAATGAGATACTCTTATTATAATAAAATATCATTACATATGAAATTTTGCTCCCTCCTCCAAATGTAAAAGAAAAGTTCTCCCCTGATATTTTGTTCATAGAGTAGGCTAAACTTAGCTAAAACTAATATAATCCAGATATTGAATTTTCACTCAAAAACCGATCACCTCGCTATCCAAATGCCTCATTTACAATCCAGTTGCATCAAACCCCCCTCTCAATCCCAAGATTCTCCTCACCACCCAAGTATATAACCCCATCTTCCTTCCCCAGGGGGAAAATCCAAACCTCCCCTCTCAAAAGAACCACCCCTCGGATGCAATTTAACTCTATTCCCTCCTCAATAAAAATATGTGATTCATGCACGCAAAATTTCAAATTTAAATCCCTTTATCATAAAAACCTGAATGGAAGCCCAGAAGTCAGGAGATTTAGGGTTCGGGAAATCCCGGGGTTTGCGTACAAAGCTGTGGAGACACGGCGTCACGTTTGCGTAATTGCGTTTCCCAGTCGTAAAAAAAGAGCGGTTCTGCTGTGGCCTCACAGACCTGTGCCTTTATCCTGGCATGATGTGGCCCGGTGGCATGCTAAGTTTACGGAAAGCATGCAAAATGGAACCTAAGTACGTAGGAAAAACATGGAGGTTAGGAAACACCCCTTTTTTCAGTGAAGGTAGGATCGGAACTTGAAACTTATAAGTCGGACTTCGAAAGCGGGGGAGGAGGGTTAGGGGTATTCTGATCGTCTGTAACCTGTAAACCAAAAAACCAACTCTTTACAGACTGGAAATGAATTAAATACATTATTTAATATCGGTGTATTATAATCCTTTTTTTTAACTTTATGTAATTTCTTAGGCACATAATTTTGTGTGCATCGAGCTTTATTTATATTAATTAAGATATGATATTTATCAATAAACCTAAACTACAAAGTAATATTTTTAAAATTTTTGTATTACCCCTTTAAAAAAAGATCAATTTATTAAAGGAACAATTTTAATTTATAATATTTCAAGAAATCTACACGGATTGTAATTTTTAACTGTAGTGTGAGGAACTTTAAAAAAATTGTAACACAACACTTTAAATTAAATAATTAATAAGTTCTTTAATTTTATACCGTCACATTAAATTAGTTGGAAAATAACCAATGTCTGTGTTCCTTAAAAACAAATAATTATAACAATAGAACTTTCTATTAATCATCACGACCTCCATAGCATCCCCGGGGGTTGCGCCCAATTAGTTGAGAACCCTTTCTTTAAAGGGTATAGTAAATTCATTCAGATTGTTATTTTCAGGGAAGAAATAACTTCAAAATTTAATTCTATAATTATTCTATTATTAAAACACGTCTTTAACTTTAAAAAATAATACCTGAAGAATACAAGTAGTTAAGGGGTTGTAAATGACTAGAAAATATACAAATCTATAATTAGGAACTAATTACCAACACTATTTATAAAAATTATTTTGTATGATTTTTATTTTAATTCAAAACATAAACCTTATAAAATAATTTTAAAACTTTTGTTGACAACATTTTTTTACTTATATGTTTCGGAAATAATAGTTTGGAAAATTTTAACTGCTTTTGTATTATTTTAAGGACAGGAATGGTTGAATGGTTTACTAGATGGTTAATAGTATAATGGATAATTGTAGTCAATTTTTTTTTTAATCTTAATGTGTTCAGAATGGCCTAAAACCTCTAAAAAATGTTTTCATTTGCTAAATTTTAAGTTATTTTCAATTAAAAACAGCCTCTTTCGTGTCTGAGCTGAAACAGCTTGTGACGTGAAATGTGCTTTGTTCCCGCTTGTTGCTATGATCCCGCTTTGAAACAATGAGCACTAGTTTTTTTACAGACTAGTGTATCGATGAAAACACTAGTCCCACATTTTCAAGAGGCACATGTGACTTCACATTGTTAGGACCTTTCTGTAATAAAATACGTCAAAATGAGGAAGTTGCATGATTTTTTTATATTTTTTTAATCGATTCCTCTTGCAAAAATAAGCAACTACCCAAAATTTGAGGCCAATAGAGAAATTTTTTGATTGTCAAAAAAATTAACGAAAATCCACTTTTTAAAAGCGCGCGAAAACGCCAAGAGTTTGGATGTGACGTCATCTTATACTAAACATTGTTGTAAAGCAATGGATTTGATGATATTATTGTTGACGTCATCTTATAGTTTAAACAATAAACGTTTTCAGTGACGTGTTTTTTTCTCGACTTTTAAATTAAAATATTTAATTACCTGTATATTTTTTTGAAAAACTGACTAGATATTTCATTTTACCATACAAAAAACCATACGGAACACTTGTTTGTTTTTTAAAATCTGACACATACAACTTCTTTATTACCTTTAAAAAAGTTTGTAGGGAAAGACAAAGGTATTTTTGGAATCGGGAGAGAATTTTTAATAAATTAAAATTGAATATTTAAAATTTTAAGATTTATTGCAATTCTCCATTCCATTAGTAAAACGATCAATAAACCAATTATTTAGTATTTAAATCGATGATTTTTTTATACAAGAATAAAACAGTAATTTAACAAAACCTGGATCCTTTCTGCATACCAACTTCTCCTTCGAAGAGGTGAGGCCGGTATTAAATCAAGCTTTGGTTTTTAATACCATCCAGGGATATATCCCGCAAAGAAACCCGAAAAAAAATAAAACCTGGGGCACGTGCAGTATAGAGGTGCCATGGATTTTCCCGGAATCGCCGAGGTAAATTTCACCGGAAGAGGGCTCCCGGATCAAGAGGGTTCTCTGGGGGATGTATAACTTCTTAAAATTCTTCCTCTGGGAAATCATATCTGTTTTGCTTTGTTATAAATGGAATACTATGAAGTGGATTGCGCAGGAGGCGGAGCTAAAAATAGAGGGAGAGGAAGTGCTATGAAGTTGTGGTTTTTGTTGCCAAATAAATAAATTGCCGGTGATTTTGTGTATATATTTATGCTGGTTCAAGTTTTTTGCTAGCTATTTTTTATTTGACTAAGTATTTGTAAGTGATTAAATTTCAGTGGGTTTTTTCCACAACGTTTTTCTTTGATTTTTTGAACTTGCATTTCTTATGAAGGTTCATTAAAATTAATGCTAATCCCACTCTGGTATAGTAAGAGAAGGGCGTAGTTTAGGTTCACATTTCTTATCATCAGTATCATTTGGAAATATTGAAAAGAATTTAATGACAACTATTCAACTATTGTATAGTATGAGTTTAAGTTTTTATAAGTTTTATTAATACTATTATGTATCTCTTGAAATACTAAACTTGTCATTTTGTATTTACTTATGTAAAAATGTAAACAACACTTTGATAGTTAGGTTATTCTTAAAAAATAATTTTTACCTTACTCGAAAAGTTTAGGGGCAATCCCAGTCGGTCTAGGATAAAAAAGGTACACCAAGAAAACATAAATAATTAAAAATTTTTTTTTGAAATACCTGTTAAAAATTGTACAACTAAGAAGATTCCCCAAATTTTACTGATGTTTGGGATGTTTTTGTTTTTCTCAAACATTTTTACTTTGCAAATTTGGATTTCTCACTCTTTTTTTAAATTTATATTGTAAAAAAGGTATTAAAATGTTTACTTAATTTTTAAAAACTGTAAACTCACATCTCAATAAATCACTTTAAACTTCGGTTTCTAAAATAAAGAAAAAATGTAATTTTTCACTTCATTTTGAATTACTTTTATACAATAGTTTTACAATACAATTTTTGGGATTCAGGGATTTTGCTGATATAAGAGGGAAGTATGTGAAAACCTTTCGTCGTCCATTAATAAGAGAATAATATATTATGCCACTTTATATCACCTCGGAGCTTTTAGCACACCCGCTGCTATCATAGCTCCACAACATTTTTATTGGCAATAAACGCTTGAATAGACAATTTATAGTACGACCATCAGCTTGTAATACTTTCATATTGCTAAGGAAGGATGCATTGGAAAAATAGGGTTACCATATGATGCTAATAAGGGTTCTAAAACTTGGCGATTTCTTTTTCTTAGTACTGCCAATGACCGAAAATGTTAGTGAGTTTAATGATTGCAAAAAATAAATATAACTTATTGATATAAAATATTTTTCAATAAAAAATGTGTTTTGGTTATTTTTCACAGGGTTGTTTATAGGTTAAGATAAATTGTCATACTTGAAATAAATGTTAAAATTTTTCTTATGCAAGAACCACATAGTGTTACATAATCGTAATTTCATAAACTTCCTTCTGGCTCTCTGGAACTCATATAAGTCCTTAAACATACGTAAATACTTTGAATTTTAAATTATGTTCTTAACATCCTTATACACATGAAAAGTGTTGTTTGCTGAATAGAAAATTAATTTCTTTAAATTATTTCTGTCTCTTCTTTCTTTTAAAACTATTAGTACTTTATATCAGTCCTGTTAAATGCATATAAAAATCACGTTTGGTAGGAACAATTACATAAAGAACACACTTCAAATCTCTAGTTTTAGAAACATTTCCCTAAATAATCTATAATTTCATTTTTCTAACTGACTTAATCAGAATGATCGATGTACATAAATTAGAGTTATTAATTAAATAATGAATAAAAATGTGAACCATTAATTAACTTTAAAATTATTTCTAATGTAAAATTACTTATTTGACAGATTTATTTGTTGATTATAATCGATTTGAATAAAATTGTTGATAAATGAATGTGAACTTTTAAACTTGATTAAAAAAGAGTTGCATCAAAAAGATTAATTCTCAAAAATTCACTTTTTAAAATAAATGTGTGTACTTCAAAAGAAAAACATTTTTACCCCAAAAATATCTTAACACCAAAATAATCTTTCATTTTTCGAACACATGACCCATTTTAACCACAGGCAAATTTGATTCCGCACAAAAAACTTTCGAAATTTCAATCGAAAAACAAAAGAGATAGGTCGCCAGAAACAGCAACTCCTCTTACCGCCATCACAACAGCTGTGCGCTTTATACGACACGTGCCCTCTTGATTTATAATGCATGCCGGGCAAGAGTGCGAAATGTAATATCTAGGAATTCTCGTGGGGATTTGGTGATTTTAGCCTCCCCCTCTTTCACTTACGGAAACATCAAGTCCGAATATTGAATTTTGGATTCATGAAGTGATTTATACTGCATATGCTCTTCTAATCTGAGTATGAATTATACAGGGAAAATTCGATGTCCCTGTTGGGTTGGACATAAACAGATTTTCAAACTTCACGGCTATGTTAATCATGTTTGGTTGCAATCTGAGCCGTTTTGGAGTTTGGGAAACTGTAGTGAAATTCCGGATCTTTGCACTACTTTGAAATTACATTTTCTTGATATGGTACTTTTAGAGATACAAATTTGATTCAAAATAATTTACCTTGGAACCAACTGATGTTTGTATTTGGGAAAAGAATTGTCATATATAAAAATGAATGTCTGTTTGTTTGTATGTGTGTATGTATGTATGTATGTCCTTTATAGTTTTAAACTTTTCGACCCTACATTAACTATTAAACTATACCACGTTGATCTACTCGCTCCAGGGAAGGTTTCTGAATAAAAATAATTTAAAATCGAAGCGTTCCAACAATTTTTTTGGTCAATTTTATGCTTAAAAACCCATATTTCATACCTAACTTCAGGGCAAAACCACATTGTTGTAAATATAAAAAGAGAAGTTGTAACTTTAATTGTTGTAGGCATATTATCGATTGTTGTAAAAATGGATCCTCTATTTAACTATTTCCACATTTGGACTGGCGAAGCCCATGTTGAACACACCAAAATTTTTTTAAATGGACTGGTGAAGTCCATCTGCAACACACGAAAATAATTTTCTTTAAAAATGGACTGGCGAAGCCCATCTGTAACGCACCAGCTGATATTTATAAACAAACTGAAATTTATAAACAAACTTAGCGCGGCAGCGCTACTGCGCCCGGGCAAAGCCGGGTCTGCGCTTTAGCGCTAGTATTTCTAATAAAATCCATTATGTATTAGAAATACAGGAAGATACATATATCCAATGCATAACTTTCCCACTATAACTATTCATGTAAATCCTTGATTGTAACCATCAGTTCATACCAAGCTTGATTTACCCAACGCTTAAAATTCTTCCCTCGAGTTATTCCTTAACCAACAACTAACCTCAAATCTCAAACAAACACACCCACTTCAAACAAACACACCCACACCAAGTAACCCAATTAGCAAGATACTCTAAAAGTATTTCAATTGTGACGTGAGAGAAAATCTCGGGAAACGTATCCGTTACACCACAAACCGTATCCTCTAGACACCACCTCGAAGTCTCTAAACTATCACTTACTATTCCTCTCCCAGAAACTCTCGAAGACACTCGAGACCGAGAAACGCAACTGCGCACCCTACAGAAAATTGTCACTTGCTATTCTCGATCTGCCACCTTCCCTAAAAATCCTCCACCTAAACGGATTTCCTCGCTTTTGGAAACCTTTTAAACCGAACAACGGTAATTATATTCCCCAGACGTTTATCCAGATAGCGAAAAGTTAGCTCGCCCCGGAGGCCTTAAAACTAAACGTGGGGCCTTAATCACAAATTCTAGGCCATGGTCCTGGCGGTGTTTGAAATTGCTTGGCGCAATCAGTTAAACAAACTGCTACTGTTAAGGTGAAGCCAACAGCGCCTGTTATGTATACCCTTGGGCGAGTAGTTGAGGGAGCTAAGGTAAAGGAAAGAAAAATATTAGGAGGTTTTGGTTTCTATCTGTTTAGTTGATAACGGGCCATGAATGGTGATAAAGTTTTGGGGTTAAATGGGTGGGGGATCGCTAAGGGCGATTGTAAAAGGGTTGTGGTGGTTTGTGTGTGTGGGTTTGTTGAGGTTTGTATGGTGGGGATATATTTAATTTATTGATAAAGTTTGGCGGGTGTAAAATATGTTGAGTAAATATATTTTTAAGTTGTAGAAATGTTAATTGAAATTGAAATTTCGTTTTGTGTTGGTAAAAGAGAGGTTATAGCAAAGATGGTTAGTATAAATGTTGAGAAAAGTTATTGTATTCCTATATTTGTTTCATGCTGCTTTTAAGGAGTAGATGTAATACTGGAAGGAAAGACTAATGGTAAAATATCTAGGCTTGGTTTTTTCTTATTTTTAGAATATTTTTGTTATTAGTTAATGGTGATGACGGCATTGATATTATCATTTTGAAAGTAATTAAAATTGTTCATAATTTTTTGTTCAACAGATGGTTATCCATTTCCTAATTATCTTGATTAAAATCTAGAGAAATCACTACCAGATCATAAATATATTAACTAATTTTGAAAATTCTAGATTTACATTTGAAAAATGGTAAGAATAAGGACAAGTATTGAAACCTACATTTTTAAAGGAAGAGTTTATATTTTTATGCTTTTTATCAGAAAATATAACTTTAAAGTATGGAAATGTCTTTAGCCCAAACAATCCCCTTTAATTTTAATAAAAAAAGAAATTTTAATTTTAATGTAATGATAATTTTGATGATAATTATATGAAAGTTATAAATCTGGTAAAAAACATTTCATATAATAAAAGTATGACAATAATTTATTAAAAAAAGAATCACCATTGTATGCTTCAAGCAAGAATTTGTTCCTTACATTGGTAAACATTGGTCAATTTCAGTAAATAAAAGTCACGAAACTAAGCAAAAAATCCAAACAGAGGTATCCATAAACTTTCTTTTTAATGAAAATCCAATTAAGTTTTTAGAGCATACGGCTTATGAAATTATCAGGAGCCAAGTGGGGATCAGAAACAAAAAATCCCACACAAGAACAGTATAAAGAAGCGCATGTCCCTTCTTTTGTAAAAAGAGTTCATTGAATTAACTTTCAAAGATTCATGGTGAGTCTTTCATTAATTTTTGTCTTTACATGTCACTCTTCAAGCAATTAGAATAATCAGTTTTCCATAGCTAGTTTTTGTGTAAGTAGGAAGTTATCTCATTGATCAAATTTTAAATGGAATTAATACGCCTGAAAGAAGTATGGGAATATGTAACTCCCTTCCCCTTTCTTGTTACATCCAGTGTTTTGATAGTATATAAATAATTTAAGTTGATACTTACTTTTTCCCTTTCTTGTTACATCCAGTGTTTACATATATGTATAGTACTAATAATTTAAGTTGAGATTTATGGTTTGGTTATAGGTACACACACTTTGAGCTTTCAGAATAAGAGTTCCAATAACATATTAATGATTTATTTTCTTTAGAAATGACCAATCAAAAATTATTTTTGCATGTTTAAAATTTTAGTAAATACCTAAAAAAACATGTAAAGTCTATTTTTTCTCTTACGAGTTCAGATTTTATAATTTAGAAAAAAAAAACTTTCTTTTATAACTATATTCATCTCACATGTATGCATTTCAATTTTCCTTAATTAAAAAAAATCTTATTTAAACTTTTTATGAAGGAATTAAGCTAAGAAAGTTTTATTTACAACCCTTACGAACAAATTCTTGGAATGTTTATTGATTCATTATATCCTACTGTTTTGTTTTACCTAATTGTTTGCTTTATTATAATTTACTAGCGCTGACGCGCTAGACCCGGGCTTCGCCCGGGTTTCAGTTTTTTTAATAAATATCAACTGGTGCGTTACAGATGGGCTTCGCCAGTCCATTTTTAAAGAAAATTATTCTGGTGTGTTACAGATGGGCTTCGCCAGTCGAGTTAAATAAAGGAGCCACTTTTATATTTTTGCTACAACAATGGATTTTGATCTACAACAATCGATTTCAATCTGCAACAATCGAGAATATACCTACAACAATAAAAGTTACATCTTCTATTATTATATCTACAACATGGGTTTTCCATGAAGTTAGGCATGAAATTTGGGGTTTTAAGCATAAAATTGACCAAAAAAGTTGTTTGGATGCAGCGATTTTAAATTATTTTACTTCAGAAACCTTCCCTGGAGCGAGTAGATCAACGTGGTATAGTTTAATAGTTAATGTAGGTTCGAAAAGTTTAAAACTATAAAGGACATACATACAGACATACATACATACACTAGCGCTGACGCGCTAGACCCGGGCTTCGCCCGGGTTTCACTTTTTTAATAAATACCATCTGGTGCGTTACAGATGGGCTTCGCCAGTCCATTTTTAAAGATTTTTAAATATATAGATTATTCTGGTGTGTTACAGATGGGCTTCGCCAGTCCAAATGTGGAAATAGTTAAATAAAGGAGCCACTTTTATGTTTATGCTACAACAATGGATTTTAAACTGCAACAATGGAGAATTTGTCTACAACAATCAATGTTACATCTTCTCTTGTTATAATTACAACAATGGGGGGTTTCCATGAAGTTAGGCACGAAATATGGGTTTTTAAGCATAAAATTGACCAAAAAAGGTGTTGGAACGCTTCGATTTCAAATTATTTTTATTCAGAAACCTTCCTTGGAGCGAGTAGATCAACGTGGTATAGTTTAATAGTTAATGTAGGTTCGAAAAGTTTAAAACTATAAAGGACATACATACATACATACAAACATACAGACAGACAGACAGACAGACAGACATTGATTTTTATATATATAGATACATACAAACATTGATTTTTATATATATAGATTACTAGCGCTAAAGCGCTAGACCCGGCTTTGCCCGGGCGCAGTAGCGCTGACGCGCTAGACCCGGGCTTCGCCCGGGTTTCCGTTTTTTAATAAATGTCATCAGGTGGGCGTTACAGATGGGCTTCGCCAGTCCATTTTTAAAGAAAATTATTCAGGTGTGTTACAGAGGGGCTTCGCCAGTCCATTAAAAAAACTATTCTGGTGTGTTACAGATGGGCTTCGCCAGTCCAAATGGGGAAATAGTTAAATAAAGGATCTATATTAATGTTTATGTTACAACAATGGATTTTAAACTTCAACAATCGGTTTCAATCTGCAACAATCGAGAATATGCCTGCAACAATTAAAGTTACATCTTCTTTACAACAATGTGGTTTTGCCCTGAAGTTAGGCACGAAAAATGGGTTTTTGAGCATAAAATTGACCAAAAAAGTTATTAGGATGCATCGATTTTAAATTATTATTCTTCGGAAACCTTCCTTGGAGGGAGTAGATCAACGTGGTATAGTTTAATAGTTAATGTAGGTTCGAAAAGTTTAAAACTATAAAGGACATACATACAAACATACATACAAACATACATACAAACATTGATTTTTATATATATAGATTACAAAATACTATTACTGTCAAACCAAAGATACGAAAAGGGTCATGTGATTTTGACAGGCGATGGAATTATTTCGGAGGGAAGTAAGGAAGAAATTGATGGGCAGTTGATTGAAAGCGGAGAAGACATTTGCTTGCTTACTGGAAGCCGCTTTGAATTTTACTTTCCAGCTTTTTTGGAAGCTAAAATGAGTTCGCTCGTTTACGAATCTTGTTACATTTTTGACACTATTTATGATTTTTTCGTCTTAGATTGAAATTGAACGGAATGTATTACCGTTTTGTTAAGTCCACTGGTTTATCTCCAGCTTTTATTCGGTGATGTTTTAATATTTTGAAAACCCTTATAATAATCGCCTTGTCACAATTTTACCCCGCATATTATAAATGCCATGAAATGCATAATCCCGACCCAAAAGGTCTCGTGGCTAGTTCACAGGAGTGGTCATAAGGTTTTTTATTTTTGTTTTTATGATCTAAAGAACCCTTTCTATATAATAAAAATACAAATTTCTGATTTTTCATGATTGTGATCATGAATTTTATGATTTTTCATTCGTCCCCATACCACCGCTTCTGGGAACTAGCCACGTCCAAGCCTGGGCAGAGAGAAAAATACTGTTACTACTTTAGATTTTTTTTTCAAATTAAGTGATTGAATTTTGAATGAATAAATTTTAATTGAATTAAACAGTTATACTGGAAAAAATAGAATTTCTTTCTTAAGATTTTTGTTCCTCTTATTTTTAATGGCTTCAAGTTTTCACGGTAAATCCTTCGATACTTCAAAACAAATTTTACAGAATGTGATCTAATTTTTTTATCATCGATCGTATTATATCTTCTATGATGCAAGAAAATTTGAAAAAAAAAAATTCATAGATGCCTGTTTTTGTATTTAGTTTTTGTTATGTGTGTTTGAAGATAATGTTGAAAGTGTAAAATAGTATAATAAATAAGTTGGTTTGTTCAAAATGACTACTTAACAAAATGACTCCTTAAATTTATTACTGTGTTGTAAACCTACCCTTAAAAAACTCTTAATTCGAAGTGTGAGGGAGATATATCCCCATATCCCCTCTTTGACGAAGCCTTTACGATTGACCTCGTGATTAATAGTTTGGAAAATGTAACAAGGTTCGTAAGCGCGCTAACTCATCTTAGCCACATCTTAGCTTCCAAAAAAGCTAGAAAGTAAAATACAAAGCGGCTTCCAGTAAGCAAGCAAATGTCTTCTCCGCTTTCAATCAACTGCCCATCAATTTCTTCCTTACTTCCCTCCGAAATAATTCCATCGCCTGTCAAAATCACGTGACCCTTTTAGTATCTTTAGTTCGACAGTACATATCTTGACTCTTGCATGCATATTGTCCTCAATTAGGTTTCAAACGAACTTGTTTGAATGCGCTTGTTATACAGGGTGATCGGAAATTACGTGGACAAACTTCGCATGGGGGTAGAGGGGACCTAGACAAACATATTTGGAAAAACTAGAGGGGGCGCAGATGCACCGTTAAAGAGCTAGGACCTAATATAGTGCAAGGGCGTTACAAAAGGCGGTTTTCCCAAGGCCCGTTTAACGAAACCAAACATAATAAAATGAAAAATTTTATTGCATGAGGTACAAAATTATCCGTACTACTTACACCATAAATTTGATAGAAATCGGACCACTTGCTAAACCGTGGGGTGAGTTTTAAAACGCGCAGTATTAATCTTTTAGCCAAAGAATGGAGTTCCCTCTTAGTGTAAAGGTATTTCGAAAAATAATGATCGAAGAAGGAATTTTCAAAGATCATGCAGTTTTTCAACAAATAAGGGATCTTGCATTATCATTTTTTTTATTTCCAATGGCCAAGGTTACAAAAAGACCACAAAAAGGTACAAACAAAAATAACAAACAAACAAATAAAATATGGTGAGAAAAGTTTATGAACCCAATAAATCCCTAGCTTGCCAATAACTCTTGCATTATCATTGAAAATTCCTTCCCCGATCATCATTTTTTAAATACCATTACACTAAGGGAACTCCATTCTTTGGCTAAAAGAGTAATTATTGCACGTTTTAAAACTCACTCCATGGTTTAGCAAGTGGTCCAATTTTTATCAAATTTATCATGTATGTAGTACGGATACTGCTGTACCTCATGCAATAAATTTTTTTCATTCGTTTATGTTTGTTTCGTTAAACGGGCCTTGGGAAAACCGCCTTTTGTAACGCCTTCGCACTACATTAGGGAACGTACCCATACTACGTGACCCATTCAGGGGAGGGAGGGGGGTCTTCAAAATACCACTCTCGGTCGCAGGGGGGAGGGGGGGCTTAAGGGTTTGTCACGTAGTCAATTTCTTCTAGTCAATCCGACAAAATTAAGCCAAATTAATTATTGAAATTTGCCAAATTAAGACTAATAAGGCCAAATTAATTATTAAAATTAGACAAATTAAGCAAAATTAATTTTTAAAACTTTCTGTTTGCAAAAAATTATGGCAAACCGTATTTATGAATTACTACGTGAAAAATAGAGGGGGAGGGGGGTCTTAGCATATACTACGGATGGTCACCAAGGGGGGGGAGGGGGGTCAAAAATGGTAAAAAATGGGTCACGTAGTATGGGTACGTTCCCTTAGGTCCTAGCTCTTTAACAGTGCATCCGCACCCCCTCTAGTTTTTCAAAATATGCTTGTCTTGGTCCCCTCTACCCCCATGCGAAGTTTGTCCACGTAATTTCCGATCACCCTGTATACATTATATTTAATATTAAGTATTAAATCTTTAATTAATTTCAAACACAATATCTGCGACCTTTTCTATATGAGGAGCAAACAATCAAACCATGCTTTCTCCTTCAAATACAAATTTTCAGGAATAACAAAAAACTAATAACTTAAAAAATAACTAATTTAAAATCCCTAATTATCGTTTGTTTAGTTCTATAACGAGTAACTGAGAAGATTTGTAGTCATAATTTGCCTAAAAACTTAAAATTAATTATTAAAAAATGCATTAAAAATTTGGAGAAATCACGTTTTGATCGAACACATAGGAGGACATATGGTTAAAATGTTTCCAACATGGACAAAACACTTTTTAATGAAAAAAATTAATCCTACTCTTCTCAAAAACTATTCTTTTTTTTCTGATACTAGGGGGCTACCGCCCCCTGCTCGCTATCGCTCGCCAACCCCCGTTCACTGCTGACGCAGTAACTTTTGGACCGCTTCACAATTCCCCACAAAACCCAGCTCACTGCACTTACTCACTTTATAAAACATTCTTAACACAGGGGTAGTATTTCTCCGTGGTACTCTTTCAAAAATGGCGAATATTTATTTAGTGGTGGAATTTTATCATTTCCTTTATGGTAACATGAATTGGCGGATCGCTTTATAATTCCAAGAAAGGTTCATATATAGTTCCCGCTAAATATGAACCTTCCCTTAATGTTTCAGTGCTTCCCTTAATGTATCTGTGAAAAACACATTACCTTAGGGAAATGGGTAAAAAAATTTTTACATTGCTCTGTTGTTAATTTTCTTGGGGTTGAATTCCGTTATAGTTACCGCTAAATATCACTAATCTCTTTTGGACACTATAAAGTATAAATATTGCTAAATTGTTTCAAATTCATAGATTAAAGTGTTTAATTAGATCTATAACTATTCAGTTTATCATTAAAAATTAGAAAAATTGGTTTACATTTGAATATTGAGCGTTCGAAAGAGATTGACGATATTTAGCGGGAACTATAACGGAATTGAACCCCAAGAAAATTAACAACAAAGCAATGTAAACATTCTTTTACCCATTTCCCTAAGGTAATGTTTTTTCACAGATACATTAAGGGAAGCATTGAAATATCTCAGGAATAAATTTAACTTTCTTAAAATTTGTAATGATTGACTGTTAAAAATGTAGTAATTATCTTAAACATCGCGAAAATTTAGAATTTTATCTTCATGAGAAACAAATTTCGAAGTTGTGTCATTTTCATAGCAACGACACCGAATGTGACAACATTTTCATCCTTATTTCTAAAACATTCACCCGTATTATTTAGTTTGCGTTTTTTCATTATGAAATAAAGAGTTACATTTTACTACCTTAAAAAACATACTTGCAAAAGGATATAAAAAATAAATGCAAAATTCAAAATTTCCGAAAGCGAGTGTATATTTTATTGTAAACTAGCTGATATGCCCGGCCTTGCACGGGTGAAGAGTATAAATTTATTATTTGAGGCGTTTGCAATCAAAACCAGCTCATTCCATAGTTTTCTGAAATCCACTTTTTTGCATATTTTGAAAGTTTAGAGGGTCCTTCATAACCTGGCGAAGGGATATAGCTCAAACCCAGCTCATTCCAACCCAATAAACTGGAAAAAACCACTTCACAACTTAATTGAACAAAAAAACTGAAAAAAGCATGAAAAATCTTGTTTTTGCACCAAATTCAGCTCATTCTAACCTAATTAGCGTAATTACGACCAAGGTAATGTAACAGAAAGGAAAATGAAAAACTAATCGAATTCTACCTACAGTTAAAAATTTAAAAAACATATTTAGCTTTAGAACTGTGGACGTGATAAGTTTTTTGTCTCTCCTGTAAAATTTCCAAAAATGGAATAAGCTGGTTTTGATAGCAAACGCCTCATTTTTAAGTTTTCCCAAATACATTACTAATTTTAGATAATCAGCATTTACCAATCATCCCGGTATCCTAGGCGTCTTTTTTTCATACTCCAGTGTTCCCGGTAACTTTTCCTATCCCGGTGTTCCTAGGAATTTTTCTTATCCCAGTGTTCCCAGATGGATTAAAATTCCTTCAGTTCTCAAGCAATATAATTTTTGAATGATTACCACATTTACATGGGAAAAATTTATATAAAAAGTATTTAAAATTACTTAGATCCCTTGATTAATCATATCTTCAGGAATTAACATTTTCGGTGAAATTATTCAATAATTAAAGCTTATTCCATTTTGCAAATTAAGAAAAAAAATCAATCTTTTCTAGTTGAAAGGGAGTTTTAATAGCTTTTTGTTTGTTAACCAACTTGCTTAAAAGCTAAAATATTATCACCTTTTAATTTTACATCCTCGTTTCCATGGAGACTATTTTAACAACAATGGCATTCCATAAAGCTTTTAAAATATAAAAATTAGATAAAATCTCAAATAAAAATATGGTTAACTATATTTAACTTTTAAATTTCATGGAAATAGATTTTTAAATTAGTAATATAATTTTTAAATTGACTTGTACCTAGTGTTTCTATTAAAAACTTGTTGTTTAGCATTAAGTTTTCTTTGTAACAATGGAGTAAACAGATCTCTTCTTGAGTAGAAATAAAGCTATTTCAGCAAAATGACCATAAAAAGGGTCAAAAGAGGGTCAAGGGGTCATTAAAAGTTTTCGAAACATAGCCTATGTTTTTTCTGGAGTTTTTTTAGGTAGGTATACCAAGTTTGGTGCAGATCGGAAGGAAACTGTGGATTTGTATAAAAGACAAACACACCCACATATATACACACACTTGCACACACTTGATTTTATTATATTAGATACTAGCTGACATGCCCGGCCTTGCACGGGTGAAGATGGAGATTTTTTCTTTAAAATTTTTAAATCAATCATTCATTTCTACCTTCCAGGGGGTAGCACTCTGGACAGCACCCCCCCCCTTGGGAGCCAAAAAGGTTGTCAAAATGAGTAAAACCCTACTTTTACTGGTCTAATTTTCCAATTTTTTTTTCTGGTGGAGGACCCCCATACCTCCCATTAGCACAACCAGAGGATCTTCAGTGATAATTTTTAGGAAATCCTCAATATTTTAACATTTTGGGTGAAAAAATAAAGATAATACTGTTGAAAAGTGCCCCCCTTAGACTCAAAACGTTTCTAAAAACGCGAGTTTAAACCCTACTTTTACACGTCGAATTTCTAATTTTTCTGGGGGAGGACCCCTATACCCCAATGGGAATCTTGTCTGGAAAAGTGCCCCCCTCTTGGAGGCGTGCTGGATCTGTGCCTATATTTTGATGAGTGAAAATTGTCGAATCAAGCATTTTAAATTCTGAACGATTTCTGCATTTACCACATGATTCCCATAAAAAACAATAAAATATTAGAAAAATATTCTTCCCAAAATCATATCCTGACGTGGATCATGTGCCATAAAAAAACAATCAAAATAAAAAAAAACTTTCCAAAATCACTTAAAATGCTCAATCAGAGCTCTTAATTAATCGTATTTTCATGATTTTATTATATCTTTGATATAAAATTTAATAAATAAAACATATTCCTGCAAAAATACAATATTTCATCTGGTTTTTAATATTAACTCTAGTTTTTGGCACTGAGCTATATAACAAACTCTGATATAAGTTTATATGGAAGGGGGAATAACTAAATCCAGTTTGTTTTATAGCTCAGTGGTTTTTGGTCTGTTAACCAACTTTCTTAAAAGCTACAATATGATCATCATTTGATTTTTCATCCTCGTTTCCATGGAGATTATTTTAACAACAATGCTATTCCATGAAATTTTTTATTTAAAAATTACTCTCAAATAATAATATTTTGTACTATACTTAATATCATGTTTTAAAATTTAAAATTTCATTTAATTATGTTTTTAGATCATAGTTATAATTTTTAATTAGACTTATATCTAATTTTTCTTTTAAAAACGTGTTATTTTGCATAATAGTTTTTTTTGTAACAATGGGGTGAACAAATCTCTTTTTCAGCAGAAATAAAGCTATTTCAGCAAAATGACCATAAAAAGGGTCAAAAGAGGGTCAAGGGGTCATTCTAGAACTTTGAAACATAGCCTATGTTTTTTCTGGGATTCTTTTACGTATATATACCAAGTTTGGTGCAGATCGGAAGAAAACTGTGGATTTGTATAGAAGACAAATATACGCAACCACATACACACACACACACATTGACTTTTATTATATTAGATAGTAATTATTAGGTTGCCACAACTACAAAGATAAATATAAAAATATTAATTTGTTATTTAAAAAATAAAAAATAAATTAATTATATATAAGTTTAAAATATAATGAAAACCGTTTGAACAACAATTAAACCCTTTGTGAACAACAAAAATATAAATATTGTTGAAAATAACACAAAATATATTTTTTAAATTCGTGTTATAAATAAAAAGATGATTATTTAAGGTATGTGTCTACCTTTAGGGGGCTTTTTTTTAAATATTCAAATTTTTAATGAAATACAAGTATTATATGTTGTAATGAGATATAAAACAATGAATTTTAGTGCCTTTTAAGAAAAAAATATTTTAATTATGAAAATAAAGCCAATTTTTAGTAAAATTCTGGTGAAAAATTGAACTTGCGGAAATCTTAATAAAACAAATTCCAATGAACATATTTGAAAAATACTTGGTAATTATTTAGATTATACTATTACCTGTGTTGCAAACTAGAAGATATTTTGTATGCCCAAAAGAAAGAGAGATATACCCACCGTATCACAACAAAGATATTTACGTTAAAAAAATTACTCTATTTTTATAAACAACACTCTTAAAAAATACGTAATTGTATGAATAGGGCTTAGATCCTAGTTCCCGACATAGATAAATATATATTTATGGTGGTGAAAAAGTTTCATTGCAATACATTGAAATTTTTTTTTGAAATTAAGGAAAACAGGAAGAAAAATAACTAAAAATACAGTTTTAAAGGAAATGCATTAAAAGATTTAAATTGATAGGAAAATATATTATAGTCAACTTAAATGCTTAAAGATGTAAAGAGCATTGGAGTTTACGCCTAAAAGTAAAGAATTTTAGGAATTTAAATGAATAGGCTACACTATAAGCCAATACAATTTTTTTCACCAAATGTAGGATTTTAGGGTAGACACATACCTTAATCTATTTGAATATTAAAAAAACAGTGAAATATGTTTTCAATTGTTTTAAAATTCATAGTTTCTTGCTTTGTAACTGCGACCTTATCCGAAATCTAAAAAAATGGAAATATTTTAAAATTGAGATTTTTTTTAGAAATTCTAAAGGCACTTTGCACATCCTCAAAATAATCCGGACAGTTTGATACCAAATATGTGTTATACGGATCAGTAATTAAAAAGCCTTTCTCTGGAAACCGTTCACCAAAAACTTTTTTTTAGAATAGAGAGATACAATGTAAATTTTTCAAATAAACATTAGGTGATTTCGTATCAAAAAGTCCCCACCAATATTTTTACATCACCAACTTTATTCTGACAAATGAGTGGGTCACGTGACGAGTAAGAACAGCTATGATTGGCTGTGACTGGAGGAATCACTGTTTGACTGAAAACAGGCTCTGGAGGAAACACTTTTTGATTGAAACATCAATTTTCTAAGTAGTTTCAGAATAGGTTAAAACTTGTTATAGTTGAAGATAATAGCATTATTTTGTGCAGTTTAATGTGGAGATCATGAAAATAGCAGTAACTCATTTTTTATTTTTTTTGGAGAAAACACGGTTTGACTGTTTGCTCCTCATATATCTTTATGTGACTTCATCATAAAATAAGTCATATTTTTCAATAATAAATAAAACTTTATGTGTAAGTAAAGCACCTTTTCAGGATGATAAAGATTTTTTTTACTAAAATCTTTATAAAAATTACTTTAAACATTTTTAAAGGTATTTAGTAATTTTATTATTGGTATCAATTAATGTAGTAATGCTTCCCGATCCCCGTATTATTTTTTGCTCTGATACATTTTAAAGTTTACGTTTTGGTCTTGAATTGCGTACTATAAATTTTAAATTCGTCTATTTAAAGCTGTTCCCTTTAGACTTTCTAGCATCGTATTAGAAAAAGTGTCACATGGCAGGAGGACGATGTTGAATTGATCCCAACCTTTAAAAAAATGAATTATACGTTCTTCTCTATGCACTCCTAAAATATTAATTCAGTGAACAAAAAATAGCATTAATACAAATAACATTCTGCGAGTGTTTGACAATCCCAAGCCATTCCAGCGCACTCCAAGCCGCTACAGCACTTCCTAAAGCAATAAAAGGAAAATGAATTGTCTTTTTGTCCCATCTAATACCTGGCAAAAGCAGCTGATAGAAATACCAAACACAAAGACAATATCTTGTTGCTAGGAGAACATTCCGCTGCGTTTCCCACCCTGGAGAACAAATGTTGTAAGTTAATGTACTGACAGTCCCTCAGTGGTTAACTCTGCCGCCTAATATATGACTGAGCTGTGTCAGAGTATGAAATATGATTCATTCTCGTTTGTAGCTCATGCTTGCAACAATGTTGAGGATGGGAAAAGATATTAGCTATTGGGGAAACTTTCCTTGTTTGCTTCTATATGACAGAGACAAAAATTTGCTTCAAACTCTAACTGGGGATTTACGACTAAAATTTTCAAAAATACACTTATGTATCTCATTGAAATAGCAGTGGACTTTCAATCCAATTTCTATAATAATTCATAGATTTAAAATGCTTAAATGTTTTTATGACTTTTATGTTTTCAAAACTGGATAAAACATTGTTTAATGAAAACATCTTATAAGCATCTTTTCTTGCCCATGTGAATTTTAAGTAATGGATATGATGGTTTGGCTAATGTAGTTTAAATATAAGTTTATTTAAAAAAGATTTGTTTTCATTTTAATGAAAGTAATACTTATAATTTACTATTTATGCTTGAATAAATACACTTATATTCCTGGAAAGATAATCTCTTCAAATCTCTGAAAGAATCTCTTCAAATGGCGGCTAGTTTCAAGAAAGAGAAAACGGAAATAATCTGGAAACAATGAATGCCACTACAATTGGGTTTTTAAAGAAGAAATTTTTTACAGTGTTATATATTCATCATGGAGTGCAATAAAACTCAATTTTTAATACTAAACAATTAAAAAATTTAACGCGGTAAGTAGATTATAACCATATAAAATCTCTCATAATTTTCTTATTAAAAACGAACGGTTCATTTTTCTTTTTCTCCCGATATCTACTCCAAACCTTCCGTTTATCTTATTTGGCTCCTCAAGAGCACAGTTTGCATTCCCTCGATTTCGGAATGTAACATTGAAGAGCCGTCAAACGCACATTTCTCTTTGATTTATGTTTGGATCGCTCCGGATTGTTTTTGACGCGTTTATTACGCCAGAAACCCGAGTTGATAGATGTGACAGATTTATGATTGAAAATATTCTTTTCCGACCGGGAAACAGAAGAAAATAAAGTGAAGAGGATGACGTTTTGTCGAAGCGTAAAAGGAACGATGACGTATCTCTTGTCTGATGGTCACTTCGATTTTACTTTGTTGTGATTTACCTTCTCTTTTGAAGAATTTACACATTTACACAATTTTCTGGAAATGCTTTTGATTTCTCCTGTCTTCGAAGAGTTCCTGTCTTCGATAGGTTCTATAACTTTTTAAACAAGTCCCTAACATTTCAAAGAAATATTTTTACGTGTCTCTTAATGATTGCTCAATATTTTCAACGTAACCTAAGTTATATACGCTACTACCCATTGCCTTATTTACTGAAACTGAATAAGTTAATTTCCGTCTTTACTGATTTCAGTACATATGTTTCAGAAAATATTCAGTATTTAAATAATCAGAAAGTTTCAAAAGTTTTGGGATTTTGATTCCGTAGTTAAAAAGTGTAATTCACTTACAACTGTTGAAGAGTTATTTAGGAATTTTCTTACTGAAATGTCCCAAACGTAATTACTATTTATAAAAAAGGATCCATCTTCTACTGAATGTAATTTCCAGGTAAAAATAATTTCGTTTATAAATTAATTAAATTCTTTCATATCATGCATTTTATGCATTTGTGTAAAATATTAGATAAAAAGATTTTAAGATTCATGGGAGCGAAAGTGGTAAATTTTTACTCTGCTTGTACTCAGGTTTTGACTTATAAGTGGAAATATAAGACATTTTAAACATTATATGGAGAAACTTTTCAACAAAGAATATCTCACCTAATTGCCATACAAACGTGACAACAACCTCTCTTCCACCCCTTCTACAAAATAAAAAAAACTTTCGAAGAGATTGCGCTCGCAAACAAGGAAAAGAACCCAGGAACATTTATCAAGTAACGACCGCCGAAAAAGAAAGGCGTGATAAAAGAAAGGAACCAACGATGAGCAATTTAATGCCTGTAATGGCGCGCGATCAGACATTGTTCCAAAAGTTGGAACATTTTTCGCTTGGGGAGAATGATAACCTGAGGAAGATTCTACTACACACCATCTCTTCTTTTTTGTTTCTCCAGTCTTTCCTTGCGGCCCTTGTATTTACCCTGAACTCGGTTTTCACCTCGTCTTGTTAAGCGCAGGTGAGATAAGATACAGTAGGGCCCCATTAATATAAGAAAGTAACAGGAGATCCTAGGGTGCGATAAGGGGCCCCGGCAAAATGGTGTCTGGAGAAGTGCTGGGGACCTTTTATATTTGCGTAGGGATAGATTTAATGGGGTTGGAAGATGTATTATTTTGGGTGGGGATAGCTGGGGACTTCGTAAGGGGGCATTCTAAGGGACTCGGAAATAATATAGCTTATTGCCTTTTTTAATGGGGTTTTGGATAGCTGTGATTTTTTGGGGTCAGTATTGATGAACATGGGTTTAATTTGTTCTGGAGGACATTTCTAGTATTTCAACTCGAACATGAGCTTTACAGAGTTTTCTGAGACTAAAACTTTGGTACTTTCAGTTTGGAGGAACAGGAAATGTTTTTAGAGATAAGGACTTTCTGTCTTAAAACTTCAAGTCTCCAAAACTTTCTTTTAGTTCTAATGGCAGGACAGAACCGAATTACCACAGCCCAGATACATATAATCTCTGTGTCGGTATTAAGTTATTTTTTCTTTTCTTTTTACGTTTAAAAAAGAAGCCACTTTCTCTGAGGCTTTATCATCCGAGAAAGAATCACCTTTTTAAAAATTTTTTACTTAAAATATGAGATGCTAAAGTTAGCTTACATATTAAATTATTATATCTGTATGCAAAGAAGAACGCTAGCATTAATTTGATTTGAGTATCTAAGCTCCAAGTACTAAAATAATATCAAGAATGCCAGTTGACAAGCAAAATTTTTAAAAATGATGTCTTAACAAATTTACATCTTGGGAATTGTTTCTTATACACCTTGTTAAACTTAGAAATTATTCGTTTTTTAATTGATACTGGGGTTTTGTTAATATCCCTCCTTTGTTCTGGAAAAACAAAGCCAGTTTAATCAGCTAGCTAACCCTAGTAGCACCGTTCGTTGGCCCAACGGTGGGAAATGGTCGGCACTGTTGGCAAACGGTTGGTAGTTTTGCCATCAATTACCCAACAACATCCCAACCATAGCATATGGTGGTTGGCAACGGTTGGCAGAAACTCCATTGGCCCAACGTTGATTTCCCGTTGGGAAAAATGACAATTACAAAATGGGAAAATTGTCGTGGATATTTTTTAAATAGTGGGATATAGTGTGATCCCGATAATTATTTCGTGATTTTTCCTGAAAAACCTCCCAAACCACCATGTAAACAGTCGTTGGCCAAACGTTGGGAAATGGTCGGCACTGTTGTCAGTTTTGCCATCAATTACCCAACTCAATCCCAACCAAAGTTTATTGTGGTTGGCAAAGGTTGACAGAAACTCCATTGGCCCAATACTGATTTCCCGTTGGGAAAAATAAACAATTACAAAATGGGAAAATGGTCGTGGATATTTTTTAAATAGTGGGATATAGTGTGAATAGTGTGATCCCGATAATTATTTCGGGATTTTTCCTGAAAAACCTATTCCAAAAACTCCGTTTTTCACAGATTACACCCAAAAACCGCTTGTTCCAGGCTTCTGAAATTTTGGTATAATGCACCCTAAAACTAGGAATTGAACCATCTAAACCATGTATCGCATTAGGGGGTGGGTCAAAATCAAAATTCCTTCTTTTTTCCCGCCAAAATGCTCCCGGACCATTTTCTTTTTTTTTCCAGGACGCTCCGGACAGTGAAGTAGCACTTTTCTAAAGCCATTCGGTCCCAAAAATTCGAATTTTTTAATTTCTTTAGCTCTACCCTGCTTGGTTCCAGAGAAATTTACAAAAAACCTCCCAAGTAACACAGTCGTTGGCCCAACGTTGGGAAATGGTCGCCACTGTAGTCAGTTTTGCCATCAATTACCCAACTCAATCCCAACCATAGCTTATTGTGGTTAGCAAAGGTTGACAGAAACTCCATTGGCCCAACATTGATTTCCCGTTGGGAAAAATAAACAATTACAAAATGGGAAAATAATCGTGGATATTTTTTAAATAGTGGGATATAGTGTGAATAGTGTGATCCCGATCATTATTTCGGGATTTTTCCTGAAAAACCTATTCCAAAAACTCCGTTTTTCACAGATTACACCCAAACCGCTTGTTCCAGGCTTCTGAAATTTTGGTATAATGCACCCTAAAACTAGGAATTGAACCATCTAAACCATGTATCGCATTAGGGGGTGGGTCAAAATCAAAATTCCTTCTTTTTTCCCGCCAAAATGCTCCCGGACCATTTTCTTTTTTTTTCCAGGACGCTCCGGACAGTAAAGTAGCACTTTTCTAAAGCCATTCGGTCCCAAAAATTCGAATTTTTTAATTTCTTTAGCTCTACCCTGCTTGGTTCCAGAGAAATTTACAAAAAACCTCCCAAGTAACACAGTCGTTGGCCCAACGTTGGGAAATGGTCGCCACTGTAGTCAGTTTTGCCATCAATTACCCAACTCAATCCCAACCATAGCTTATTGTGGTTAGCAAAGGTTGACAGAAACTCCATTGGCCCAACATTGATTTCCCGTTGGGAAAAATAAACAATTGAAAACTGGGAAAATAGTCGTGGATATTTTTTAAATAGTGTGATTAAATGATAATTTTGGATCCAAGACCATTTTTTAATTTTTTAACAAGTAAAATAATATTTTCAATGTATTTTTGGTCCTAAACTTTTAATTAACTTGCCCGAACCGCTTGTTCCAGGCTTCTGAAATTTTGGTATATTATATGCACCCTAAAACTAAGTAATTGAACCATCTAAACCATGTATCGCTTTAGGGGGTGGGTCAAAATCAAAATTCCTTCTTTTTTCCCGCCAAAATTCTCCCGGATCATTTTCTTTTTTTTTTCCAGGACGCTCCGGACAGTGAAGTAGCACTTTTCTAAAGCCATTCGGTCCCAAAAATTCGAATTTTTTAATTTCTTTAGCTCTACCCTGCTTGGTTCCAGAGAAATTTACAAAAAACCTCCCAAGTAACACAGTCGTTGGCCCAACGTTGGGAAATGGTCGCCACTGTAGTCAGTTTTGCCATCAATTACCCAACTCAATCCCAACCATAGCTTATTGTGGTTAGCAAAGGTTGACAGAAACTCCATTGGCCCAACATTGATTTCCCGTTGGGAAAAATAAACAATTAAAAACTGGGAAAATAGTCGTGGATATTTTTTAAATAGTGTGATTAAATGATAATTTTGGATCCAAGACCATTTTTTAATTTTTTAACAAGTAAAATAATATTTTCAATGTATTTTTGGTCCTAAACTTTTAATTAATTAACTTGACCGAACCGCTTGTTCCAGGCTTCTGAAATTTTGGTATATTATATGCACCCTAAAACTAAGTAATTGAACCATCTAAACCATGTATCGCTTTAGGGGGTGGGTCAAAATCGAAATTCCTTCTTTTTCCCGCCAAAATGCTCCCGGACCATTTTCTCCTTTTCCAGGACGCTCCGGACAGTGCAGTAGCACTTTTCTAAAGCCATTCGGTCCCAAGAATTAGAATTTTTTAAATTCTAAGCTTTACCCTGCTTGGTTCCAGAGAAATTTACAAAAAACCTCCCTAGTAACACAGTCGTTGACCCAACGTTGGGAAATGGTCAGTACTGCTTGCAGTTTTACCATCAATTATACCCAACTAAATCCCAACTATAGCTTATTGTGATTGGCAACGGTTGACAGAAAGTTCATTGGCCCAACATTGATTTCCCGTTGGGAAAAATAACAATGACAAAATGGAAAAACCTTCGTGGTTGTTTTTTTAAATAGTGTGATTATAAATGATAATTTTTATCCAAGACCATTTTTTTTTTAATTTTTAACTAGTAATATAATTTTTTCAATATACATTTGGACCTAAATAATATAACTTTATTTAACTTTTAGCAATTTTTTTAAAATAAAGTGGTAATCACTTTTCTTTAATATAACTGTTCGCCCCCCCCCTCACTTAAAAAAATAAGGGGTGAAATATCCTTATATCTTTTTCAATGTACAGGTCAACTTTGAATGATTTGAACTTTAAAAAAATACCCTTGCACTTGAAAGTAATTCTTCAAAAACTAAGTCGGGAAGCACATTAACACCGGAACACATATTTTCGACGATATAAGCTTCTAAGAAAATTATACCCTCCTCTTAAATACCGGCTGATATAGGCTAGTACCGTAGACCGCAGATTATTGATAGAGCTGTTGAATTTTCGGATTTCCGTGTTTTAAACAATTTTCATCGGGTCGGTGGCAATCTCTTTCACCTTTATTTCACTACATTCCCATAAGCTCTCAGAATCTGGAATTCTATTAATTTGCGACAAAAATTAAGGTCCCTAGACCTGTGCGTAAGTCGCACTAAAGTCGCAATTTTTACCAAAATCAAAAAACGATATCGCGTTTTTGACCTCAAAATCATAAAAAATACCCTACCATACACCTCATATTCGATTTTGGTTAAAATCGGTTGCTAATTAAGACAGTGATTAGACTTTGAAAAAAAGTTCAGATTTTGACGAAAAAACACAAGTCCAAAGAAAGCTTTTAAATCCGAAAATATTAATATTAAATTTTTTTTGAATATTTTTTGTAGTAACTAATAGTTATGGCAAAGTTTTTCCAGAATTACGGGAATCCACGGTGATTTTTTCGTCATCCAGGATTTTCAGAAGAAGATTTTGGGCTACTTATATTTAACGCCAAACACTCCACTTTTTGGGGCAAGTCGTGTCAGGAGAGTTACGGAAAAAATTAGATTCCATCCCAAGTGTCTTATATGAGTAAATTGGGAATTTTTCACAGATTACAAATATGTAAATCATTAAGATGTGAGATAGTTAAATCAAGAGTTTTTCCTAAAAAAACGATATTCCTAAAACTCCGTTTTTCCCGGATTACATCCGAACCGCTTGTTCCAGGCTTCTGAAATTTTGGTATATATGCACCCTAAAACTAAGGAATTGAACCATCTAAACCATGTATCGCATTAGGGGGTGGGTCAAAATCAAAATTCCTTCTTTTTTCCCGCCAAAATGCTCCCGTACCATTTCCTTCTTTTTCAGGACGCTCCGGACAGTGCAGTAGCACTTTTTTAAAGCCATTCGGTCCCAAAAATTCGAATTTTTTAATTTCTTAGCTCTACCCTGCTTGGTTCCAGAGAAATTTACAAAAAACCTCCCAAGTAACACAGTCGTTGGCCCAACGTTGGGAAATGGTCGGCACTGCTTGCAGTTTTGCCATCAATTCCCCAACTAAATCCCAACCATAGCTTATTGTGGTTGGCAACGGGTGACAGAAACTCCATTGGCCCAACATTGATTTCCCGTTGGGAAAAATGACCATTACAAAATGGGAAAAATCGTCGTGGTTATTTTTTAAATAGTGTGATTATAAATGATAGTTGTGGATCCCAGAAAATTTTATAATTTTTTAACTAGCAAAATAATTTTTTCAATGTATTTTTGGTCCAAAACTTTTATTTAATTTGCCCGAACCGCTTGTTCCAGGCTTTTGAAATTTTGGTATGCACCCTAAAACTAAGGAATTGAACCATCTAAACCATGTATCGCATTAGGGGATGGGTCAAAATCAAAATTCCTTCTTTTTTTCCCGCCAAAATGCTCCCGGACCATTCTCTCCTTTTTCAGGACGCTCC
This sequence comes from Tetragnatha versicolor, assembly GCA_024610705.1. Taxonomy (NCBI): domain Eukaryota; kingdom Metazoa; phylum Arthropoda; class Arachnida; order Araneae; family Tetragnathidae; genus Tetragnatha; species Tetragnatha versicolor. The sequence goes on from JANDEH010000006.1 coordinate 34,667,197, forward strand.
GGATAATGCAGTAGCACTTTTCTAAAGCCATTCGGTCCCAAAAATTCGATTTTTTTAAACTCTAAGCTCTACCCTGCTTGGTTCCAGAGAAATTTACAAAAAACCATCCAAGTAACACAGTCGTTGGCCCAACGTTGGGAAAAGGTTGGCACTGCTTGCAGTTTTGCCATCAATTACCCAACTAAATCCCAACCATAGCTTATTGTGATTGGCAACGGTTGACAGAAAGTCCATTGGCCCAACATTGATTTCCCGTTGGGAAAAATAACAATGACAAAATGGGAAAACCTTCGTGGTTATATTTGAAATAGTGTGATTAAATGATAATTTTGGATCCAAGACCATTTTTTAATTTTTTAACAAGTAAAATAATTTTTTCAATATATTTTTGGACCTAAATAATATAACTTTATTTAACTTTTAGCAATTTTTAAAAAAATAAAGTTATAATCACTTTTCTTTAATATCTCTAATCGCCCCCCTCACTTAAAAAAAATAAGGGGTGAAATATCCCCTTCTATCTTTTTCAATGTACATGTCATTTTTGTGTGTTTTGAACTTTAAAAAAATACCCTTGCACTTGAATGTAATTTTTCAAAAACTGAGTCGGGAAGCACATTAACACCGGAACACATATTTTCGACGATATTAGCTTCTAAGAAAATTATACCCTCCTCTTAAATACCGGCTGATATAGGCTAGCACCGTTGACCGCAGATTATTGATAGAGCTGTTGAATTTTCAGAATTCCGTGTTTTAAACTGTTTTCATCGGGTCGGTGGCAATCTCTTTCACCTTTCTTTCACTACATTCCCATAAGCTCTCAGAATCTGGAATTCCATTAATTTGCGACAAAAATTAAGGTCCCTAGACCTGTGCGTAAGTCGCAATAAAGTCGCAATTTTTACCAAAATCAAAAAAGGATATCGCGTTTTTGACCTTAAAATCTTAAAATATACCCTACCATACACTTCATATTTGATTTTGGTTAAAATCGGTTGCTAATTAAGACAGTGATTAGACTTTGAAAAAAGTTCAGATTTCGACGAAAAAACACAAGTCCAAAGAAAGCTTTTAAATCCGAAAAATATTAATATTAAAATTTTTTTGAATTTTATTGTAGTAACTAATAGTTATGGCAAAGTTTTTCCAGAATTACGGGAATTCACGGTGATTTTTTCGTCATCCAGGATTTTCAGAACAAAATTTTAGGGCTACTTATATTTAACGCCAATTACTCCATTTTTTGGGGCAAGTCGGGTCTGGAGAGTTACGGAAAAAATTAGACTCCACCCCAAGTGTCTTATATGGGTAAATTGGGAATTTTTCACAGATTACAAATATGTAAATCGTTAAGATGTGAGATTGTTAAATCAAGAGTTTTTCCTAAAAAACCGATTTTCCTTAAACTCCGTTTTTCCCGGATTACATCCGAACCGCTTGCTTTAGACTTCTGAAATTTCGGTATATGTGCATCCTAAAATTAAGGAATCGAACGCGGTATTGCATTAGGTTGTGAGTCAAAATTAGGATTCCCACTTTTTTCCCGCCAAAACGTTCCCGGACCATTTTCCACTTTTTAAGGACGCTCCGGAGAGTGAAGTAACACTTTTCTGAAGCAATTCGTTCCAAAAAATTTGAATTTTTTTAACTCTAAGCTCTGCCTTGCTTAGTTCCAGAAAAATTTACAAAAAAATATCTCTTTTTGACCATTTTAGCCATTTTCTTAAAATATCGTTTTCAATGTAAAAAACCGCACACTAATATTGACTTTGATTCTTTAATAAATTTCTAATCGGTTCAAATGTCCCCCAACCCCCCCTTAAAAAAAATTAACGTGCCAAAACCACTGAGCTATAAAACGAACTGGAGTGTCAACCTCCGATACTCTAACAAGCGATTGATCATGCCACCGCGGAAGGTTACAATGCACCGATTGCTCTCAGCAATCTTTTGCTCTCAGCAAATATTTATCCAATTAAATAATATATTTTCTCTGATTGTATAGGAAATTGATATTCTTCTAGACCATGTTTCATGTACTGGAATTCGATGATGGAAGTATTGCGTGTTTCCTAAGCAGTGACAACCAATTTGAGAATTGGGATCTGCTCTGCATGGTATATTCTGCGGGCCGGATTCGCTTAATTAACCCGTTTTTCAAAGTAATCTCACCAATAAGACAATTTTACAACTTTTATCTGTTCTTTGAGTTGTAAATATGGATGGAGGTTGCAAAATTAGTACCTATTGTTTTTTGCCATAATATTTTAGCAATGATAGAGTGTTATGATAGGATGAAGGATGATAGTACTCCAGAGATATATGAATTACCAGGTTTTTTACTGAACCTTTATGGGTTTTACTTTTTATAAGTGTTTAAAATATCAAAACAATTTTCAATAGCTGTGCTTAGTTTAATTGGCATTTGTGTTTTGATTTTGAATGGACATTCACAAACATATGCTCTGATTTGATAGGTTAGTTGTAATTTTCTGTCTTTCAAACTTATGGTTCTTTTCCGTTAGCCAAGTGCAAATGCCACCAATTGTGGACCAAACGCAAGCCAAGTTGCCAAGCGAAGCGAATGACGGTTGTAAGAAATTTGCCGGAGTTCTACATTATTTGGTGGTTTTCCGCCTGCGCCTGACTAACGGGAGAATTACCTAAATCCTCTAAAAGTTTGTTCAGATCTAAATTTTAGATTTAAAAGTTGTTTCTGAAAAATATATTTTATAAATATTTTCAGATGATATTGCAATTAGTGCATAAAAGGTTGAATGTGGAATCAGCTGCAGAAAGCTCAGCACAGGTCTCTGAGCAGGAAGACCCTCCATTTGAAGAAGGAAGAACAGAAACTAGCTTTAGCCATGAAGAGGACACTTCAGAGGAAGATTTCCCTCCCAGATTCCCCCTTCCAGTTCAAGTTGGCCAAACTTCCTGAAGAACTGGTAGAAGAGTTGAGAGGTACAATATTTTTGATACTTATATTAGGTCTACCTACCCGAAAGTTTCACTTTCAGAAAATTTCCTAACATTAATCGTTATGTTCATTAACCACCATCACATTAAGCAATGTTGGAATATAATGGTTTCAATTTATGGAGAAGTGCTGAAAACGTATAAACAGACGCACCCTTAAGTGTCTAAACTTTCAGGTAGACCTAATATTCTTTAATGTATACGATTATCACGAAATAAATCAAATAAAGTAAATTTTTTGTTTTGATATTAAATATATTTTTTCCTACAGATACATCATCATTAGAAGTGGACGGCTTGGAAGCAACTCTTCCCCCGCGCTCGCCTTGACATCTTCCATGGGAATCGGAATCTGCATCCGTTGACGTGTGACTCTTCCACCGCGCTTTCTCTGACATCGTCCATGGGAATCGGAGTCTCCATCCGCTGACGTGTGTGACTATTCCACCATGTTCCCCCTGACATGGTCCATATGGGAATCGGTTTCTGCATCTGCTGACATGTGTGACTCTTCCACCGCGCTTGCTCTGACCGTGCAACTCAGAGCCCCCCAGCACCCCGTACAAGCATTTTCTTCCTCCAAAGCCATTACTGACTCTGACTACCAAAAGTACAAAACCAATCAGAAGGGAGTCCTGAACCAAGTACTCACTACCCTTGGAAGGAAGTCCCGCGGGGGCCTAAATTGTTATTCTGTCTATTCACAGCGTTTCTGCATTCCGCCTTTTTTGCTCAAAATAGTGCAGAAACAGAAATGGACTACCCTTATGGACTGAAATTCCACTCAAGGTGTGTGTTTTTGATTAACTCTTTATTTTATAAGTGTAATTCTAATATTAGCCCTGGATTGTATGAGAATTCCATTCCATCTGTTCATTTTTTTAATTTGCCATATTTGAATGTTTATTTTTATCTTCCGGTCTGGGTACAGCTTCGATAAGAGTCTACCAGCCATCATGTTTACTCACAGCTCATATGATGACACACATAACCATATAGATCTAACTATTAATGTCATTATTATTGGATCCTAAGGTATATAATATATTTAGTAGTAGATCATTATTTTAGGATCAAAAGTTAAATCTCTATGGTTGTCAGTCATCATTTGAGCTGTGGGTAAACATGACAGCTGGTAGACTCTTATCGAAGCTGTGCCCGGTCTGTTATGTGTCATCTCTACATCTATTGATTTGGATAGTATTTAGAATTGGTCATGATTTGAATGTTCATTTTTATCTTCCAATCTGTTATATGTCATCTCTAAGTCTGTTGATTTGGATAGTATTTAGAATTTTAAGTTAGCTAATGTTAAAAGGAAATCCATGAATCATAGTCTATCTAATATTAGTCTTATTAATTTGATAGGGGTGAAAAAATTACTTCCATTTTGATATCCAATTAGTGTTTTATTCTGACAATAATTTCTTTAGTTTGCATATAAAAGTTTTTCTGAATTATTTATGAATTAGTACAATATTCCATTTATTTCGTAGTGTTGATTTCTTAATAATGAGTTATTTTTGCTTGAAAAAATAATTATGTGGCTAATGTGTAGTATGTTTAGTAATTCTAGCTTATCATTAGTAATATTTTCTTTTGAGGTTAATTTTTATTTCAGAGTATTATAGTGTTAAATATTTTTGGGCTGTTGCCTTATTGCTGCGGACATGGGAGGTCACATCCGTACCAGGATGGCCGAGTTGTTGGGATTGGCTTCCGCCAAACACCCTCTCACGCTAACAGAGTGCAACCCTAGCAAATAGTTGTGTTGTGAGTAAACACAGGGATCTGTCTAGGATTTTTTGCCAACTACCTATTTTGTGAAAATTTAAAAATAACTTGTGAAAAAAATTTTAATTTGTGAAAATAAAATATGCGTAATAAAATGAATTGAAAAATATGTTTTTAAAAATCACTTTACATATACATTTTAAGGGGAGTTAAGGTTTTCAAATTTTTGGTATATTAGTTAAGTAATAATTTGTGAAAATTCAGTTATAAATTGTGAAAATTTAGCACTTAATTGTGAAAATAAGAAGTTTTAAAATTATGAAGAAGTTTTAAAATTAGGATCGGCGAATTTGTGAAGCTACCGTAAAACGGTAGTAAATTTGTCCTGGACAGATCCCTGAGATAGTTGATACGAGAGGGCGATGCAAATAGTCTGCATGCATGAATGCAATGATAATGTTGTTTAATTATTGATTTGATTATGATGTTAGCTCTCTTTTGCTTAAATTTAAATGTAATTTTTATCGTCCCTGTTCGTCCTTGCCCCTAGTTATAGATTTGTTTCCTCAAAGTGTGCAGTTCCCTCATATATAAAATTTCAAGTGTATTGAATAGAAATTTTTTTTCTTGAAGTTTTATTATTTTTCCTTAAAATCAAAGAAGGTAGAGGCTTGAATGTATCATGAACTTAAATTTATGTTTTAACTGTTGGTGACTAGTTGAGGGTTGAAGCAGTGATAATTTATGAAAAGAATGATAAGAAACATTTAATTTGAAATGTTAAAGCAATTGTCAAATTACTACTTGTAATAGTACTTGTTTTACGATTTTCTTGTAAATTAGTTAACTGATTAATAAAATGTGTGATGCTATAATTTGTATATTTTATTTACAAGTGAGGATCTTGCACGTATTTGTTTAAATTTGCAACTTAAGACTAATGTGTACTTTTCATTTTATGTCCCATATAAACAAGTATTAAATTAAAATTTTCTTATTAAAATATAGACTATTGTAGAATTATACAAGAAGTCTGCAAATATAATGTGACCCAATAGATCTTCTAAACTGTTCATGATAAATGCCAACTTGTTTAAAAAAATGTTCCAAATGAAGTAAATTATTAGAGTTTTTATATAAGGGTTTTGGCCAAAAAATATTGACAAGGTCTTCACAGGTACACATTCTATTTTATTAAGAAATAATTTCGAAAGTTATGATTTTTTTACTTCATTTAGAACATATATGTTCTAAATGAAGTAAAAAAAATCATAACTTTCGAAATTATTTCTAAATAAAATCGAAATTTGGTTGGGCCATTGTTGGTTGAATAGTATTTGTTGGTTGGGCCATTGTTGGCAGGTATGGTAAAACTTGGTTGGGCCATCGTTGACAGGTATCGTAAAACTTGGTTGGGCCATCGTTGGCAGGTATGGTAAAACTTGGTTGGGCCAACTGTTGGCCCATCGTTGGGCATGGGTTAGTTGGGTAACTGATGGCAACATACAAGTTGTCCAACCGTGGAAGGAAACAAAGGGCCAACGTTATGCCAACGATTTAAACTTGGTTGGGCCATTGTTGGCATGTATGGGTAAACTTGGTTGGGCCAACTGTTGGCCCATCGTTGGGTATGGGTTAGTTGGGTAACTGATGGCAAGTGTGCCAAATCATACAAGTTGTCCAACCGTGGAAGGAAACAAAGGGCCAACGTTATGCCAACGATTTAAACTTGGTTGGGCCATTGTTGGCATGTATGGGTAAACGTGGTTGGGCCAACTGTTGGCCCATCGTTGGGTATGGGTTAGTTGGGTAACTGATGGCAAGTGTGCCAAATCATGCAAGTTGTCCAACCGTGGAAGGAAACAAAGGGCCAACGTTATGCCAACGATTTTTGCTACTTGGGAAGCTTCTTTCTTCATTTCAATTCAATATCCATCCTGCTATATAAATACTTAGAAACTACAACCTGCTTATGTTTCTAATTTGAATAAACACATTTGAATAATCATAAATATATTCTTCCTCACAAACCTTCTGAACACTAATTTACATGCACTTTCCTTGTCCGTTTCCCCATCTCCTTAAAAAAAAAAGCAAACGTCAGCTTTCTGCTGTCCCCAGTCACTCCCGCCTACTGATTAATACCCAAACAAAAGTCAAACAGGCTAAAACATTCCATTGTCCGTCGGTGTTTGCTCAGGAGTCATCGCCAGAACAGGGGATCGCTTGTAACGTCAAGAAGACCCGAGCAAATAGGAAGAAAGACGGCAAATAAGAGGTCAGTCCCTGTTTGACTTGGGACACAGTTTCGGAGATACTCCATCTGTGGCCCCTTTGGGTTGTGACAGATATAGAAAGTGTTGGAAGAAAGTGAATTGAAATTGTGTTTTTAGCTTTGGATTTAGATGTAATCACATTAAATAAGTTTTGTTTATTATTTTTACTCTATGGTCAGTTACGACTTATTACGTTTCTGATGCATAAAAAGGTTTTATCTGTAAAATATATTTTTCCTCAACTATTTTTATGTTGATTATAAATTCGGTCAAGGTTAAAAATAGTTATCAGCCGAAAAACTGAAAGAAAAAGTTAATAGAAGCATATTAGGGGTTAAAGTGTAAAAAATCACGTTAAAGAAAACAAAAAATTTAATTTACTATTGTAAATATTATGCTATTAGTTAGTTGGTGTTGGGTTATTTTATTAGTTATCCAGAAATGTGTTTTAAAATTTGTGCTGGTTGTAAGATGTTTAAAATCTGAGAGTGTTCATAATTTCGGATCGAAACACTATAAGAACACATTTTTATCTTTGAAACTCTTTAGCAACACTTACTTTTTCTTATCTAACACACAATTTAAATGTAATCTAACCAATTCGGATTAGAATCATCCATTAATACATTCACTTACCGTCGCATAAGTGCTTAACGTATTTGCAGAGTAGATGACTGGATTTCTTCGTCGAATCAGCAAGATTTTCGGATTGTAAGTTTTTAAACTCAGTCAGTTAAAAGGGAGGAGTTGAAATCAACCAAACCCTAAAACACAGTTTTACAAAGCTACTAGTAAATCACACCAACATACCACCTTCCAAACCGCCTTCAAAACCACGTCCTCCGCTATCCATCACCCCGCATACCACACTCACCATCTCAGCATCATTAAACCTCACGAATATCGTCTGATGTTATGTAAACCTCGCTCCAAATTATATGAGGAAATATCATCCTCGCAGTCCTCGAATTTATGCATTTCCCGCCACCCATCATGAGTCCCTGGGGTGAAGACCCGATAAGGGCACGAAGTGGGACTTTGATTATAAAGTCTCCAGTCGCCTGATGTGAAAAGGGGATCAGCTAAGTAATCCTTAATTTGCATATTTGATTCATTCTCAACCTGGATTACTTAATTAGCTATTCGGACAGTCGATAAAATATTTACTGAGCTTTGGATATTATTACTTTCCAAAGGTCTGGTGTTAGAGTGAAATATAACTTTAATTATAACTTTCCTATCTTAAGTATTCTTTAATTACTTTACTTTGAAAATAAAGGTATAAATTGTATTTTAATGTCGTTAACTATACCATTTTATACCTGTTGCAATTATTTGCTAATTACCAAATTTAGTTTTGCTTTTCGTTTTCGATTTTATTGGCGTTTATTATGTATTTTTCTTCTTAACCACCTTCCTTCAATTATTTGTTTCCATAGGATCCCAAACATACAAAACTTATTCAATATGCATTAAGCATAAGTATTTTTTACATCTCTGAGTATTTATATTTTTTAAACTCTGAAAATGGACTAAAACGTGTGATAGGATAAATAAAAGAATACAAATTCTAATTAGAAATAAAGTATCGATAATTTTTCATATCAAAAATACAAACAAAATCAGTAAAAGAGGCTATATCTGCATGCATTAGCATATGCAGTTTTACACAAAAGACCAGACTCCTGCTCTTTTTAGGCAAAAAACATTTTCAGATCGTGAAATATACCATACAATAAATATGATTATTTCTTAAAAATTTGGACGTAAATGGGGTGTCAACAGCAACGTCTTTTAAAATCAAGATTTAAAATAAAATTGGTTTTAACTTCTATTTTAACTTTTCCACATGGGATGCTTTTGATTTTGGGATAAAAGTATCTAAAATATTCGAAATAATCTCATGGTCTCTTAGCGGCACCTCCTTTCTTTCACAGTACTAAAATCTTGCTTTTCAGGGAAGGTTATAGATGAAAGAAAGAGTATGCATTTTTATATGTTACCTAATTTTCTATCCGTTGATATATTTAAAGAATCCATTAAAATGAATCTTTAAATATCAATAAAGTTTAGGATATTTTAAGGTATCACAAAAAACTAGTTTCATTAAAAATACATGCGTATAAAAATGTCATCCTATATTTGTTGAAGATCATCCTTTTTAAAGCAATCAACATTAAATCAATCTAATATAATAAAAGTAAATTTGTGTGTGTGGGTGTGTATATTTGTCTTCTATACAAATCCACAGTTTACTTCCGATCTGCACCAAACTTGGTTACGTAAAAAACTCAAGAAACAACATAGGCTATGTTTCGAAAACTATAATTGACCCCTTGACCATCTTTTGACCCTTTTTATGGTTATTTTGCTGAAATAGCTTTATTTCTCCTCCACAAGAGATCTGTTTACCCCATTGTTACAAAAAACATAATGCAAAATAACAAGTTTTTAAAGGAATAACTAGATAAAAGTCTATTCAAAAATTATAACACTCATCTAAAAATATAATTAAATGAAATTTAAAATTTTAAAACTGGTAATTAACTATATTTTAAAATCTTTTTATTTGATAGTTGATCTAGCTTTTAAATAAAAAGTTTCATAGAATAGCATTGTTGTTAAAATAGTCTCCATGGAAACGAAAATGTAAATAAAAAAACGATCACTTATTGTAGCTTCATAGACCAGTGCAGAAGCCTTTGAAAATGGTAAAAAGTGAAAAAAAAATAACAGTAGGATGAAACACATTGGAAAAGGAAGAGAATATAACAAAAAAGAAAGGAAAAATAAATTACGGCCAATCTGAGGTCGGGAAAAGGAAGGGGGGTAAAAAGGGGGTTTTTTAGAATAAAAAACGGTTTATCTCGATTTCCGGCAAAACTACAAGTCCTATAGAAAAAATTTGAAGAGCAAAGTTGTAGGTAATAAAAAGGTCTACAACTTTTGTATTCACACTTTTTTCACATAACCTCAAAATTTATGGTAAAAATTCAAACAATCAAGTTTTTGGTTTTTTATTTTTATCTCTTACAAAAAATTTTTTTTTCACGAAATTCGGTGAAAACTTACGTTTTGATGTCCCAAACACACTTTAATTTTTTTGATATAAAATATTTATATTTTCTGCTTGTTTTGACTTGATATCGAAAAAGCACCCTAATTTTCAATCGAAAATTCTCACGTCAAAATATCTGCTTTTTTAAAAAGTCGGTGGGCTTTTTGTTCGTTGAAATCTCTACTTTCTGATGGTGTAAAAAAATATATGCATCACTATGGTAAATGTTCTCAGAAAATGCAAAGAAACGAAAAAAGCTCGAAGATAGTTCAATTATAAAAACCATACAAAAATACCATTTTTGCAAGAAAAATTTTGATCTTACGAGAAAAACAAGGACAAAATAATAAAACCGTTAATGAAAAGATTACAGTCACAAGGATTTTCCTGTAAACAAGCAGAAGAAAATACAGACAAGCTGACATAATTAAGGCCTCGATAGAAATTGACAGAAATACTAATAAAACTGTCTGTTGTGGGACAAGATATTGACCTTTTGGTCCTTTTAAATAAATTGAATTCAAATAATCAGGACATTTATTTTCTCAAGCCAGGTTATTGAAATGTAATATATCTATTTTTCACGTCTAATAGTTTCAAATATGAATCCTTCAAAAATATTGTATCATTTCTGCATTGTTTTTCTGGTATTTCCTTGCAAAAATGGTATTTTTGTATGGTTTTCATTATTGAACTCTCTTCGAGCTTTTTTCGTTTCTTTGCATTTTCTGAGAACATTTACCATAGTGATGCATATATTTTTTTACACCATCAGAAAGTAGAGATTTCAACGAACAAAAAGCCCGCCGACTTTTTTAAAAAAGCAGATATTTTGACGTGAGAATTTTCGATTGAAAATTAGGGTGATTTTTCGATATCAAGTCAAAATAAGCAGAAAATATAAGGTAAATGTGGGTATAGTGGACACTTTAAGGAAAATTTTTGCTTAAATTCTTAATAAATACCAACCTATTTGCTTGGAAACGGTTATCATCCTATTTTTAGGTTAATTGGATCTTCTTCTTTCGATTTTACCATTAAAAATTTTTATTAGATTGGGTAAAGTATTTTTAATTAATTTTTAAAAAGTACTCCAAATTGCATCTATAGTGGCCACCTTGATGTAGCTGTTGTATCTATGGTGGACACCTCTTGCATCAATAGTGGACACCTCTCTTTTTCGGCCAATATGAGGGGTTTATGCATGAAACTGAGGGTTTTTTTTGGTATAGTCGTTTAGTTCTTATTAAATCTCCCTTCCCAACGAAATGTATTTTAGATCAAATCAAATTAGCTTTATTTAAAAAAATACTTAATAGTTTTCGGCCCAAAGCCTACGCTGTAGCTGATTTGAGAGGAATTTAGCATGTAATTCAATGTTTTCGAAACCTTGGTTCCCAAAGCCAGAATGAAACCAAATTAATACAACACTCATTTTAAAGCGCTATGAAGAAAATCTGATTCAAATTAATATTATTTATGTTTTTTTGTAGAAGCCATTGCAGTGGCCACTATTGGAAAATCCAAGATTATGTGTTGGTAAAGTGGCCACCCCCATAAATCCTCGTAAAATCAAAATTTTCAAATAAATTTTATTCAGTATCATTTTATGTAATCTTCTTTATCTAAATATAAATTTAAAATTCAATCAAACGGTAATAAATACAAAAAAATCAGTTTCGAAATACCCGTTTCCTTACGCAATTCAATAAGCGAAATCAAATTTCAGTCACTCGGCCGATGTTGTTATTTTCAAATATTTAAATATCCTTCCCATGCTGATCTGTGGTATCGGTGGTAATTTACCAGCTTACTTGATTGTACAATCTATTATGCCAATTAATTTTGACGCTGTATGATGCCTCTAACTCGTTTTATTTAAAATTAATCAGCTATGTGGCCACTATTGGTACAGTGTCCACTATACCCACATTTACCTTAAATATTTTGTATCAAAAAAATTAAAGTGTGTTTGGGACATCAAAACGTAAGTTTTCACCGAATTTCGTGAAAAAAAAATTTTTTTTATAAGAGATAAAAATAAAAAACCAAAAACTTGATTGTTTGAATTTTTCACATAAATTTTGAGGTTATGTGAAAAAAGTGTGAATACAAAAGTTGTAGACCTTTTTATTACCTACAACTTTGCTATTCAAATTTTTTCTATAGGACTTGTAGTTTTGCCGGAAATCGAGATAAACCGTTTTTTATCCTAAAAAACCCCCTTTTTACCCCCCTTCCTTTTCCCGACCTCAGATCGGCCGTAATTTATTTTTCCTTTCTTTTTTGTTATATTCTCTTCCTTTTCCAATGTGTTTTATCCTACTATTATTTTTTTTCGTTTCAAAAATTATCGACCCTGGACTATCAAGAAAGTTGATTTACAAAACAAAAACAATTGAAAATGTGAAAGCCCTTTCATCTAGAAAGATAGATGTTTCATAAATTTCAAAATGAAATACGCTTTAGTTATTAAATAATTTCACAGAAAAAGTTAATTAAAATCCTGTATGATTAATCAAGGGTTCTAAATGGGCATATATTTTAAATAATTTTGGGAGATTTTATGGGGATCATGAGGTTAAATGTAGAAATTCTTCAAATATTAAAATGCTTGACAACTGGATGGATTTTAATACCTTTCACCTGGTAAAATAAGGTATAAAATATATTGAAAATTTTTAAAAAGAAATCCTAAAGCTTTAACTCCACTCGTGCAAGGCCGGGCACATCAGCTAGTGTTTAATAATGTATAAGTAAAAAAATTATACTTCTTTTTTTATGACCTTAGACATTAAAATTCAATGAGGAAGTTGCATGATTTTTTTAATTTTTTTAATCGATTCCTCTTGCAAAAATAAGCAACTACCCTAAATTTGAGGCCGATCGAGAAATTTTTTGATTGTCAAAAAAATTAACAAAAATCCCCTTTTTAAAAGCGCGCGAAAACGACAAGAGTTTGGATGTGACGTCATCTTATACTAAACATTGTTGTAAAGCAATGGAGTTGATGGTATTATTGTTGACGTCATCTTATAGTTTAAACAATAAACGTTTTAAGTCACGTGTTTTTTTTCTCGACTTTTAAATTAAATATTTAATTACCTGTAATTTTTTTTGAAAAACTGACTAGATATTTCATTTTACCATACAAAAAACCATACGGAACACTTGTTTGTTTTTGAAAATCTGACACATGCAACTTCCTTATTGACACATCTTTGAAACTTAACGGTCCTATACTTTGGATAAACTTTTGAAAGAGTTAGTTCATAATGAGTAGGATATGCACTAAGTTTTAGTTCTTTAATGCCAACAATATGACAAAGTTTTTTTAAATGGCACTTTATCTGTAATAATTAAGACAAAGGTTATACGCTTACTAAATATTCTTTGAAATAGAGTGTACTCAAAATTCTTAAGCGTCAAAAACCAACTGGAAAACTCCAAAATCTTAGGTTATTAATTTTATAATATATTCAACCCTTACCTAAAACACGTTTCTTGAAAAGAACCAATTCGTTTGAAAAATTTATCAAATTACTCCAACTAAAATTTCAATAAAAATTCAATAAAATTGCAGTTGGTAATTAATAAAAGAAGAACCAATTTAGATTCAAGAGAGCCCCTATTTATATCCATCCCGTAGTCGACTTGCAACAATAACAACTACTTGAAAAAATGGCGGATTCAATGGCCGTTCAACGGACGATAAAAATTCTGCATAATCCTCGATAGCAGTGAAAAGCACTTCCAAAACTAATGGCGTTAATACCATCTTCCCAGAGAATGAAAGAAAAGCAGTTTCTCTTCGAGATTAAAAGGCTGGGAGAGAAACTTTTGAATTTTTACTACTCTGCAATTAAATGGAGGAGCGGATCAGAGTTTTAGATAGAAGAGTGTTCTGTTTTCGTTATTTTTAAGATTAGAAATGCATTAAGGGAGGTGTAACCTCGGCTCCTGGGTTCAGCGTTAAAGTGGATCAAGTCTTGGGAAATATTAGGTTAGACAGTTAAGATGATAAATTTCTCTTTGAATAATAAGGCGGGTACTGCTTACAAAGTGGCCAAAACTTGAAACATTAGCAAGTCTACGAATCCTTAGCAGATCTGATGGGAGAAGTGTATTTTTAAGTTTTATGAAGCGTTTTGTAAGTTTAAGAAAGACTTCCTCGTTTATGATATGTTGGGGAAAGAAAGCTAAGGTGCAAGAGATTTAAAATTTGAAGTGATTTATGCCATGTGCTATTACGAAGGTTAAAGCGTTAAGACGTTGGGAGTAATATTTTTATATAAGAATAAAGCTAGATTAAATCCTATTCTAAAAGTATAACTACAATTATAACTATAAGTGTAACTACTTAATTTATTGGCTAAATAGAAATGTTCTTTAGTTAAATAAAGTATTTACAGAAGCAATACAGAGAAATAAATTTAAATATAAATGCAACAAAGTTAAGTTTTAAAGTATGAGTTTTAAAAACAAATAATATTCAGTTATGATTCAACACTTCCAGCGTTTGCAGCAACTAATTACAACTAAGTAATAACAAACTTCTTAATTTTATTATGCTAAAACACATAAAAATCGTTGATTTCCGACACAAAAACTTACAATTAAAAATATGACGTTAACAACGGCAGGTACAGAAAAGTTCATATAAATTCGACCAGCTTTATGAATCTTATATATTAAAATAATTGGGTTTTTCTTTCGGCCGGCCGCCAGGCCGAACCCCCGAACCGATTTGGACAAACTCGGTCTCTATCGAAAGCTTTCCACCCCTAGATGAGTCCATTTTAGGTCGCATTCCTCCAAAACCTTCCATTTTAAAATTATACGTTCTTTTCACTTTTCTGTAATGTAAACTCTATGGAGAGGTTCCGTTCCGCCGGCCGCCAGGCCGAACCCCTGAACTGATTTGGACAAACATGGTCTTGATCGAAAGCTTTTCACCCCTAAATGAGCCAGTTTTAGGTCGCATTCCTCCTAAGCATTCCATTTTAAAATTATGCGCTCTTTTAACTTTTCTCCAATGTTAACTCTAGGAGGGAGTTTTTTGCCGGCCCCCAGTCCGAACCACCGAACCGATTTGGACAATCTCGGTCTTAAACGAAAAATTTCCACCCCTAGATGAGCCATATTTAGGTGTAATTCCTCCAAAACCTTTCATTTTAAAATTATGCGTTCTTTTCGTTTTGCTGTAATGTTAAGTCAATGATGGGGAGCTTCCTTTCGGCCGGCCGCCAGCCCGAACCCCTGAACCGATATGGACAAACTCGGCCTTGATCGAAAGCTTTCCACCTCTAGATGAGCCAGTTTTAGGTCACGTTCCTCTAAATCCTTCCATTTTAAAATTAGGCGTTCTTTTCGTTTTGCTATAATGTTAACTCTATGGAGAGGTTCCTTTCGGCCGGCCGCCAGGCCGAACCCCTGAACCGATTTGGACAAACTTGGCCTTGATCGAAAGCTTTCCACCCCTAGATGAGCCCATTTTAGGTCGCGTTTCTCCAAAGCATTCCATTTTTTAATTATAAATTTATTTCAATTCGCCCCATTGCTTTTAGTTAATATTTTTACCAACACAGGCAAAACGTCTTTTAAAGAGCGTGAAGTAAATATACTTTGAAATTAATCTTCAAAGTTTTGACGGTTCACTAGATTTATCCCAACGGGATACTAGAGCCGTATTTAATTTATAAAAAATTATGGTACATGTTTGATTGAAGTATTTCTTCTTTCCCTTTACACAGAAGGGGATAAATATTTAACTTCAAACAATGAGACAAATAAAAATCAAATAATAATTTAAAGTGGAAGGTTTTGTGAAGATGCCACTTAAAATGGGTTTATATCGGGGTTGTAAGATTTCAGTTAAGAACAAGTTTGTACGGATCCGGTTCGGTGGATTGGGCTGACAACCGGTCAAAGTAAAATGACAATTATTTCAATGTAATAAATTTGTGACAATGCCATGTGAAATTGGAGACAAAACCCCTTTCGAAGATAATGAATTAAAACTGAATATTTAATGATAGGGGGATGAATAAATACGAACAGGTAGTAACGAACGAATCTCGCCTCAGCGCCAAAGAAGGCTAGCTGTAAAACCCGGCTTTGCCGGGTTGTAACAGCTTGTCTTATATATTAAAATAATTGGGTTTTTCTTTCCGCCGGCCGCCAGGCCGAACCCCTGAATCGATTTGGACAAACTAGGTCTCTATCGAAAGCTTTTCACCCCTAGATGAGCCAATAATATAACACGTTCCTCCAAAATCTTCCATTTTTAAATTAGGCGTTCTTTTCACTTTTCTGTAATGTTAACTCTATGGAGAAGTTCCTTTCGGCCGGCCGCCAGGCCAAACCCCTGAACCGATTTGAACAAACTCGGTCTTGATCGAAAGCTTTCCAGCCCTAGATGAGCCAATAATATAACACGTTCCTCCAAAACCTTCCATTTTTTAATTATGCGTTCTTTTAATTTTGCTCTAATGTTAACTCAATGGGAGATCTTTCCGCCGGCCTCCAGGCCGAACCCCAGAACCGATTTGGACAAACTTGTTCTTAATCGAAAGCTTTCCCCCCCTAGATGAGCCGTTAATATAACATGTTCTTCCAAAACCTTCTATTTTAAAATTATGCGTTCTTTTCACTTTTCTCTAACGTTAAATCTATGGAGAGGTTCCTTTCGGCCGGCCGCCAGGCCGAACCCCTGAACCGATTTGAACAAAATTGGTCTTGATCGAAAGCTTTCCACCCCTAGATGAGCCAATAATATTTCATGTTCCTCCAAAACTTTCCATTTTTAAATTACACGTTCTTTTAATTTTGCTCTAATGTTAACTCTATGGAGAGGTTCCTTTCGGCCGGCCGCCAGCCCGAACCCCCGAACCGATTTGGACAAACTCCGTCTTTAGAGAAAGCTTTCCACCCCTAGATGAGCCAATAATATAACACGTTCCTCCAAAGCATTCCATTTTTGAATTAGAAATTTATTTCAATTGGCACCATTATTTTAAGTTAATATTTTTACCAACACTGGTAAAACGTCTTTTAAAGAGCGTGAAGAAAAATATACTTTGAAGTTAAACTTCAAAGATTTGACGGTTCACTAGATTTATTCCAATGGAATACTAGGCACATTTAATTCAAAAAGTTTACTGCTACAGATTTGATTGAAGTATTTCTTATAACTAGGGGGCTCTGCCCCCTGCTCGCTATCGCTCACCAACCCCCGGAACTGCTTCGCAGTTCTTTGAAGATCGCTTCGCGATCTTAGCGAGCAGAGCTCGCTTGTTTCATCTCAACTATCAAGTACACCCTGGAACTTGTCTGCTTATAGCCTGTTCATTTAGAATAGGCGCCTGACACAGGATCAAAAACGCTCAATAATGCTTAATAACGCTCATCAGACAACTTCAGTGACCGATTGTTTTACAGTATTTTGACTACTTCTGCTTAGGCTGCCTTGTCATTGCAGAAGAAAATTTTTTTGATGATAATTAGAATAATAACTTCTTCTAATACATTACGTCTCAGGCGCTAATTCTAAATGAACAGAGTATAGATAATGATCATTTTATATCGAAACTTTTTATCTCTCAAACTTTTCAATAATTTAATTCGTATCATTACCACGAAACTATCAAAATTAAAACTCTTACTGAAGTATTCTTATTTAAATTATCAATAATTTAATGGATAGGGGGCTACCGCCCCCTGCTCGCTTACGCTCATCAACTCCCGTAACTGCTATGCAGCTCTTTACAGATAGCTTCGCGAACTGCAATATCTGCAATCGATCTTTAGCAGAGTAAAACAAACTTCCCGAAAATCCTCTTCCTTTCATCGGCACAAATAACACTAAAAAGAGCTAAATTATTTATTTCTCTAGTAGTTCAAAAAATATCGAAGTATCTTTAAAAGATTATTAACCAAGTCTATACTATATCGCTAGCAAACTTAGAACAAAAATGTGCACCTCAAACTTTTAAATTTAAATATCCGTGCTCGCGACAATCTAGTGAACAGGCAAATATAAAATTTAAAAACATTAACACGTCTGATAAAGACCAACTAAAACTATGAAAAAAATGAAACTTTTATGCTTAATAATTCCAAAACTAATTAGAATTTTTTAAAGAATCAAACGCCAATCCCTTTCTAAAAAATAAGAATATAAGTGTTTAAAAAATCATATTGATACCGTTATTAGTTTTCATTTTAGATAGAAAAAACCGAAAAAGTGTCAAAAATTTCGAAAATTAAAAAATTAATTACTCTAAACCAAATTCTAAATTCGAAAAAAGGGTGACGTAGTGCACATCTTCATACTTCAGAGAATTAGGCTGCAAAAAAACATAGTTCTGCTACTAATAGATTTGGCTGAACTGGATTACGCGGCGAAAAAAGAAAAACTTCAACTTTGACCTTAAAAATACCCCAGAACTAATTATCACATCAGTTAGCTTTTTATTCGAGAGTGTGCCCCAAATATTCCTCTACAAACTTTTCAAATTTCATGAATATCTATCAAGTAGTTTTTGCATTATGAGGGTTCAAAGAGTTGAAAAATAAAATTTTCTGAAACAGCGGCAGCGGCGGCAGCGGTGACAGTAACTTTTTTTTAATATAGAGAGATAATTTAAGAATGGAAGGTTTCGGGAAAATGCCACATAAACTGGGTTATTTAGGGGTAGTAAGATTTCATTTAAATTCAAGTTTGTACAGATCCAGTTAGGTGGATTGGGCTGATGACCTATCGAATTTAAATGACAATTATTTCAATGTGATAAATTTGTGACAATTCCATGTGAAATCGGAGACAAAACGCCTTTCGAAGATACTGGATGCGTTTATTAGTGGACCGTCACCGGCCGGAGGCCGCTCTTAATCCAGGATATAAGGACACATGAAGACAACCACAGGAGAGAAGCTTCTGGAAGAGGATATTAGAAAGGGAAAAAAGAAAAAAGAGAGAAAAAAGGGGAAAAGAAAAAAAGGGGAAATCTTTCGATGATAATGAATTAAAACTGCATATTTAATGATGATGAATAAATACGAACAGGTAAGAACGAGCAAATCTCGCATCAGCGCCAAAGAAGGCTAGCTGTAAAACCCGGCTTTGCCGGGTTGTAACAGCTAGTTAATTATTAAACTTGTTATGATTATACAGGGTGTATCTGAAATGGTGCAACAAACTTTCAGGGATGATAGTACTCATCAAGACGAACAAGGATCGGTATAGAAAGGACCAAATCCCAATGAGTTAAAAATGGAGCGACACCCCAAAAAAATCATTGAAAAATTCAATTTGTAGAACTACTATTGATAAAAACTTAATTATGGTCTCAAAAATTGTGGTTTAACATGATCTTTAAAATTACATCAAAAGTCTTCACTTTAAAATTTGTTTTATGATGAAAAAAGTTAAAAAACACAAAAAAAATATGAAACATCTGCCAAAACCTTATTTTGTATTTCGAAATCCTTTCTTTTGATTTGATAACCGGGAAGATCATAGTTGAAAACCCTTAAGTCCAAAGTTTCAAGTAAATACAATCAATATTAAACGCTTGAGATCCTGTTAAAGTTTTTTTTTGTGAGCGCAAACAGCTGTTCTGGAAACAGCTCTAGAAAACTGCTAGCGCACCCAAAAACCAAACTTTAACAGGATCTCAAGCGTTTAATATTGATTGTATTTACGAGAAACTTTGGACTTAAGGGTTTTCAACTATGATCTTTCAGATTATCAAATCAAAAGAAATGATTTTGAAATACAAAATAAGGTTTTGGCGGAGTTTTCACATTTTTTTGTGTTTTTTGACTTTTTTCA
Source organism: Tetragnatha versicolor (assembly GCA_024610705.1). Taxonomy (NCBI): domain Eukaryota; kingdom Metazoa; phylum Arthropoda; class Arachnida; order Araneae; family Tetragnathidae; genus Tetragnatha; species Tetragnatha versicolor. Next base: position 34,687,082 of record JANDEH010000006.1, read on the forward strand.
TAATAAACAAATTTTTAAGTGAAGACTTTTGAGGTAATTTTGCGTAAAAAATAAGAGGAAAAAATAGCGTATAGAAACCTCTATAATTTTCGCTATTTTTTGTATTTTTAGGGGGGTAATTACCCCTTAAACCTATCCATTTGTTATAAATTTATCATATTTGATTAATTTGAACATTTCTTGTTACCTGGGAGGTAATTTGAAGACTAAAGCAGTGCTTTTTGATCCTGAAAATCGAGTTTAAAGTTAAAAAGTCGTCGAAAACGTTAAAAGGGGGAGGGGTTGTTCCCCAAAAATCCTGAGTCAATTGAGAATTTTAATGGTGATTTTCGTATTCAGCGACCCAAAATCTATAAGAAATGACTATTTTTGATGATGATCTATATTTCTATATGAAAAATTTTGAAGGTCAAATTTGTTGAAACGTGTTATTCAACTCCCCTAAACTCAACTGCGAAAACCTCACACCGAAACATCCATCCAACACCATGTCGCACAACCATCGTGCAAATTGATTCCTCCTCTCCCCTTAAGGAGATTAAATTTACTTATCTTAACCAAACCGAAATCCCCATAGTCACAGTCGATGAGACATCTTAACGACCTAAATCATTAGCCTCCTTAACTCTAAATACCCGTCATTCATTGGCGGATAATTAAATTCTTCCGTGAATGACCCGGGAGGCGATAATCCGCGATGAAAGGCAGAGATGACGACCTATCATATTCGCGTGCTGCCCGGGAACCCTGTTGTTAATCGATGGGGGTAAGGTGACAGGGTGTTATGGAGTCGCAGGTTAAGGAAAATGCAAGGGTGGGTAGGTAAAATGGTTATGTTTGATGGCTGTGTGACGTAATAATTACTTGTGATTTCTCCTCCAGTTTGCTTTGCGAAATTAAAATCTGACAATTTGCTTTGCAAAACTAAAATTCAAATTTAAAATGTCTCTTTGGTATCAAAAAAGCTATGGGTGTGACTGTTGAAATTAGCATTGCGTAGTAACGAATTTAAGTAAAATAAACAACGAAAGAAAAATCGCAAAGTAATTAATATTTAAAATAAATAAATTGGACGCCAATTTTTGTTTTGTGATTGGATCGCAGATCATCTCGGAAGTAGAAGATGATGGATCCACTTGAAATAAAGGAAAGTTGAGGTGCTATCGACAAAGTCTTAAACATTTTCAGACAATTTAATGGCATAGTAATCACACGTTAAGTAATTTTCGATGTTAAAGCTAAAGCGTCCATATAAAGGAATCTTACGTGTATCAGATACTATCTCTTTAAAGAATGCGTCAGTATTAATACCAAGCCATTATTTATTTTTATTTATTTATTTATTTATTTATTATTAAGCACACACAACAGGTCAGCGACCCAATTACAGTGCGGAGAGAAAGTAAAAAATAAAAAAAAACATACACTACAAAGTACTAAAAAGAAATGTACACTAACAATTTAAAAGAACAGAACATTCATTTTTAAAAGTAAGAAGAGACATATTAAAAATATCCAAGTTAAAACCAATACAATTGTATATTCTATAAAATTTAAAAATGGAAGTTATTATATTACAATAGTTAATTTAATTGTTTTCAAGATAAATCCAAATCAAATGGAGGAGATTTTTTAAAAAATATTGTTTAGAAACTACTGAATAAGTAATCATATTCCCTTATAAAATCCATAGTAAATAAAACTAATCCTATTCAATTATTTAAACATGTAAAATAACTCTTGATTACAAGCATGCAGTATAAATTAAAATTAAAATATTTGTCAAAGATAAAAGCGGAAATAAACAACTAGAAATGAACTCCTCTTTGAAATCCTGAAATTGCTCCATCACCATTTTTTTCTCTTTTAATTAGACAATTATTAATTTCAGAGCTCTCTTTTGAGATACATTTTTAGTTCAACTTTTATTTAGCATCAAAAACAAAACGAGAATAAGATTAAAAGCTTACTTGAACAAACTAATTTTAAAGGAAACCTTTCCAATTTAAATAATCTAAAAGGTGTAAAGAGCACACACACATCATTTGGGTGTTTCTCTAATACTTAACAATTACCTCTTACAATTACAAACGAGCAAGCTTTTTTTTCAATCAGATAATATTCAATCAACTTCCAGAGTTAGAAAAAAATACATGTTATTCTTTTTTAGCTGTGAAATTCTTCAAAAAGATGTAATTAATTTCAAATAAGTTAAAAATGAATAACAAATCCTAAAGGGTATTAATTAATATTAACATTTCTTACTTAAAGAGTAAAATGTTTTTGTCTTAATCTAAAAACTGTTTTTAATAATTTCTTTCTAAGAATATTAAACTCATTTTAGTTTTAATAACAATTTTTAGATCATTAATGTATTAGTTATATCTAAGTGCTAAAAAATTCTGAGATGTATTTAAATTGCGTTTCTTAATTAATAAATTATGTGTTATGCTTTTACATGAGTTTTCAACTTCTTTTAAACTTATTAAAATAATAGTTGAAAGGTTTTAACTTGTAGTAATTTGCTAAAGGTATGTAAAGAATAACTAATAACAATTAATTAATATAGTTCCTAAAAGTATGTTAAAATTTCACTTTTTAATTTAGTGTGTTGGAGATATATTTTGTTCTTTTAATCACTTAAGTATTAGCAAGCTAAAAAATTAAGTAATTTGAGTGTAAAAATAACAGTTAGTTAGGGCATTTTTATCTTTATACTGTTGATTATGTTTGATTAATATTAGGTACTATGCAAAGTGGGACATTTTATCAAATATTTTAGAATTTTTCTCGATTTCCTTTTAATTGACAATCATAAAGCATGCTTGAACAATCTTAATTTACAAATTAGAGTTTTACCGTTAGATAATTGTTTAAGATATTGTTATATAGGAGTTTTTAATATAATTTTTGAACTGGTAAACTTCCTGTATAGCTGTACCACTCACAGCAATATTTAGCTCATTGAAAATATTTTTATAGGTAGATATCACAAATTTTTCATTTTCAAAATTCATATTTTATAAACCCCTTGCATGAATACCAATAGTTTTTAAATAAATTGAGTTCACTTCTAATACAATGTGTGATATATTTATTCAAGAGAAAAAAATAGCTTTAAAATTTAAACACAGATTTTTTTTTAAATTACTAGGGAGCTACCGCCCCCTGCTCGCTATCGCTCGCCAACCCCCGTAAACTGCTGACGCAGGACCTTTTGGAATTGCTTCGCAATTCCCACAAATTCCAACTCGCTGAACTTAATACACTTTATAAAACAATTAAACAATTTACAGATAAAACGTCAACCAACTTCCAAAAAATACTTCACCAAATCCCCTCCATGAACAAATCTCCCTTAAAAGTTTAAATATATATTAACTCGAACTTATCAAAAATTTAAACGAAATGGTTTTAAAAATATTCATCTTAATTATTTTTAATCTATGATTATAAAAATAACTAATTCTAACTGTTTATCAATATTCGGACCAAACAAAAACCATTATTTTAAAGTAACTCGTTAGTATAATATGCCTAGTGTTTATCATTCATATTTTTTTAAAACCCAGACTTGTTTAACAATACCGTTTAAGCAATTGAAAATAGTAAGAGACAAAACATCACTCTATGTTTACAATTAATTTCGATAAAATCAGACTAAAAATTATAAATATTGGACAAAAAGTGTGAAACTTTAGTATAAAATGGCGTTCATGTAAGTTTTTAGAATATGTTTTTATCAGTCTTTGAGTGATATTTCATCAAGAAAGTACTTTTTTCAAAAGGTGAAAAAACATGTTTCATCTTAAAATATAGCTTCAATCGGTCGTTGTGATTGGATGCATAATAATTTGACTGACAGTACTTGCTTTGTAACTGCGACCTTATCCGTTATCTAAAAAAATGGAAATATTTTAAAATTGAGAATTATTTTGAAAAATCGAAGGGCTTACTCGGAAATCCGGAAAGAATCCGGACATTTTGATACCATATATGTGTCATTCGGTTCAGTAATTAAAAAGCCTTTCTCTGGAAACCGTTCACTAAAAACTTTTTTTAGAATAGAGAGATAATATTTAATACAAGTGTGAAACATAAATTTATCAAAGAAGCTCGACGGAAAATCAAATATAGGATAATCAAAAATTTTAAAGGAAAAAGAATATATCACTGAAGAAGGGGAGGATTTCTTTAATTGGGTTGAAATGTGTCCCGTTACTTTTAATAAGGAAAGTTGCGAGAGCCATGATTCGGATTTAAAGATCCCACATCTTTACGCGTGCTTGAGCAAACATTCGCGTAACTGCAGGGCTCAAAATACCAACACGTTTATCTAAGATATTTTCTCTACTTTAATTTCTCGTAACATTAAACGTAAAGAAGTGAAATCTTTTCATGCAGATCGTAGAGAAACTCACTGCTCCCAGCTATGGGAAAAGGGGAGTGCTGCGAATTGAATTACGATTTTTTGAGGTTTTACTTCGTGTGAAAACTTCGGTTGTAATGGAAAGATGCTACTAAAAACATTTTGAAGGTTAAATTTTTATAATTTGTATTCGTCTGATAAATATCAATGTGGTTTGTGTTTCTCTAGTAGTCAACCTTTGTTTTGATTTCCTGAAAAACTTGTTTCCGTTAGAGAAATATATCAGGAAATAACTTGAGATGTTTATGATTCGTAAATAAAAGCCTTTCTAAACCAGAATTTAGACCGAACGTTAGTTTTTTTTCACTTTCTATGTTAAATGGTTGAATTTTTATGGCTCATAATTTCTTAACAATATGCCGCAGTGAAATGTCTCTTGGTGTCTATAGGGGTTCTTTGGTGTGCTCTTCAAGAAATATGGATTAACAAATGGAGCCCCCCACAGAAGAAAAGACATGTTGAGCGGCGTTACGTATGCAGTTCGTCTCTTAAAAAAATTTCCAAACCGTTCTCTCTAAATTATTCTCTCTTAATTAATTATGATTTCGAGAGTATGTTAAAGTAGGAAATGTGGGCGTTTTAAGTATTCTTCTAACCTCTAAGCGTTTTGCTTATGAAGCAAATACCATCTCTCCACCATACACACATATAGGAGGAACAAAATGATTAATAAAGATATTTGAGTACGTTAAACTCAAACTATTATATAGACCATAAAATAAACCCTTTTTCCAAATAAAGTAAAAAAAACTTCAGCTAAATATGCAATTTGCACTTGATCCCGCAAGTTTGTCTTGGTCGTAAGGGAACGAATTATTTCAAACAGAGTCTTGTCGACGTTCCTTATCTTTCGCACACAGAAAACGAAAGTAAGAACTTCTAAGGCAATTTTCAGCCCTAAACGCTTTTCTTTGAAAATGTTACTTCTTTTATGATGCCTTATTTCCCTCCACTAAAACCCCTTTTTGTTTAAATTGCTTGGTTGGTTTTCTTATGAATTCTTTCTTTCTCTCTTTTCTGTATCCCCGAGTTCTTTAAACATTAATTACTTCGTTTTTTTTTAATTAACTTATTTCCTTCTCAGTACTTAAGGCTAATCGATTCTCTCTAAGAAGAGGGAATATTCGGCTTCGATAATTTCATTGATTTTGTGGTATTCGAATGTCATTCACTCTCTCTGATAATGTTGGAACCAATTAAGTTTATTATGATTGCTCAACCAGCTAATTGTATTTTCATTTAATTTAATTCGTAAAAATTTTACATTTTTATTTTAATATTTTTGTTACATTATTACGTATTTTCATCAGACATTTTCTAAATTATTCTGTTTGGTGTTTTTAGGGTGGAAAAGGATTTTCCGTCTCCTGAAAAAAAGAAACTTGGTTGATTTATCTCTTTAATTTGATAACATATTTAAATTTTCTAAACATTTAACCGAATTTCTTCAATGAAATTAAAATTTGATAAAGAAACTTTCCACAGATAATACTTTTATGTTTTCAGCCAAAAATCAGCATCAAATATGTATCCTATCTGCTTTCCTTAATAATTTCAAGTAGTATGATTTAAATTTGTAACATTGCTTATTTTATATTTTAACAGTATTATAGAAGCATTTTCAATCACATGTCTTGGACCTATCAACGGCCTTAGCAACAGATTGTTTGACTTACAGCAGTTAACTGTAAAAAGAAAATAACTGGTCATGAAATGCTTCTATTGGAGCATTTTCAATCACATGACAGCAACATATACCGCCGCACCTAGCAACAGCCTTAGCAACAGAAATGTCACCTGAAAACGTCACCTGAAAACACTCTAACAAAGGTAAATGTTATGAATATGTCAGTTCAAAGAGAACTGTTAGATTCAAAATCCATCAAACAATTTTCTTCAGTAGTTTTCCCTTTTTTTGATTGGTTTTTCCTGGCAGCGTTATTTTTTTCTTATTTACGGATCTAATTTACCATTTACCCTATGCGACACTTATACCATGCGTAAAGAGGGTCAAAACCACAGACTGGTTGTATTATCTAACATAAAAATATGACCAAAAAATAGAATCCCATCTTTCATGCCAGTCACGGCAGTCTAACTTTTTACCTTCAAACCAGAATAGATTTAATTGCTTTAACTCTTTCAGTTCTAGCCACCCCAATTTTTCCATAGGACTCAGTGGTAATCTTGGGAGGCTTAGGATTGAAAGTGTTAATTATTGTGGAGTTGATTTTCACCTCATCAAAATTTAATTATTTTTGTATGTGCTTAAATCTTTTTAACTTTTAAAATTACCGCTTTGATTTTTCAGATTTAAAACACGTCTTTCTCCTTTCCCATCACATCCGTTAGATCATTCATTCATCATATTACTTATTCCTTATTCCAATTAACTGTTGTGTCAACAATCATCCCGTTATAACATGTTTAACTAAAGAATGTGTGCTCAAATGTGTCTATTCATACTACATGTGTGACTAACTGATCGTAACTATGAAAAGTTTCCATTAAATGTGAAGTTTCCTGCGCAGTTTAATTTTCATGTGTGTTCAGATGAAAAACAAATGCATGCATTATTCTTTTAAACTTGGCTTCTTTTATAAACTTGCCAAGACACGTTATTTCAGCAATCAGCAAGCTTACCAAGACTGGACTTCCAACTTAAAAAGATGTGACCTTTCTCCACTCCAACCTCCACAATCAAAAGATCTTCATCGAACCTGAGTAATCCAAAAACTCTACTGACTTCTATTAGAACCCCCCTCATTCTATTGAACCACTATACTTTCACGACAAATAGGTATCTAAGATGGATTTAAACTAGTTTAAATTTTTTCAATGCTGATTGAGCAAATAAAACTAGTAAAACACAACGAACCCCCACAGTCTATTACACCCCTAACCCTCAATCCGCACCACAAGAGAGATGATCGTTAATTTCACCCAAGGCCAGCAAGCGTTTAATTGAAGAGATAATTTCAAGTCCAAACATGTTAATAACACGTTCTAAATTAAACGGAAGAGAGAGAGGCCGATGGCTAAGATTGCGAAACTCGCCGAATCTGCATGCTGCAGCGTCCGGGAGATCCGGCCCTCTCCATTTGCATGTCTAATCCAGGCCGTCCGGCTAAAATGCAGAATAATGACCTGGATACAGGCTGGAATGGGTTGCAAATGAAACTTTTCCATCATGGATATTTTAAAATTGCGATTGCTGTGGATCTCTCTTAACTACGAGGTATTAGGACTGGGGATTGTGGGTTTATTTCGAGGATTTTGGATTCTTATTACCAGTTTAGATGTATCTGTTTTGAATCTTTTTGTGGAGTTGATATGAGATGAATATACCTATTATTAATGTATCCATTCAAGATATTAATGTATGTATGTACTATTAAGTGTCAAAAAAATATCTTGTTTCACAGAAAACTTTGCAAGGCACAAAATACTTAAAAAAACGATTTGAGATGAAGTTTGGGATGGTAATTAAATTTTCTTGAATAATCCTGAGGCATAGCTAGTGATGGTAAAAACTATATGGAAATATTAGCATAGAGCTATTATACTATTAGTACATAATGGAATTAGTATGAAGAATATGGATTGAATTACTATACATCCACTTTAAGGAAAATTTTATACTAAAATTCTATACCTCAGTATTAAACCCAAAGTACACAGTTTTCTTTAATATTTTTTTAATTAAGGTGTACGTTAAAATATCTATTTCTTTTAATACCAAGGAGCTACCACGTACCGCCACTTGCTCGCTATCGCTCACCAACGCAGCTCTTTACAGATCGCTTAGCTATCTGAGAGAGCGAAGCTCTCTTGTTGCATTTCACCAACTCTAGTGAAAACCCTCATTCATTTTTCAATATTTTATTTCGGAATACAGGAATACGTGGCTAAAAAACAAAAACTTCAGCTTTGACCTTAAAAATAACCAAGTACTAATAACCGTTTTAGATTTCATAAATATCTATCAAGTAGTTATTGTGTTGTGATAGTTTGAAGAATTCAAAATTATAAATTTCGGAAACAATGGCGGAGGTGACGGTAACTTTATAATAATACTAGCTGTTATACCCGGCCTTGCACGGGGGGGAGTTTATAAATTTATTTTTTTAAATATTTCTTAAAATACATTTATAATTTTGTAAATTAGCAATATTAAAAATCATCCCGGTATCCCAGGCACCTCTTTCCTATCCCAGTGTTCCCGGTAATCTTATCCCGGTGGTCACGGTAATTTTTCTAATCCCGGCGGTCCTGGTAATTTTTCTATCTCAGTGTTTACGGTAATTTTTATATTCCGGTATTCCCAGTGTCTTTATGGTAAATTTCCTATCCCAGTGTTCTCGGTAATTTTTATAACCCGGTAATTTTTTCCATCCCGATGTTCTCGCTAATTTTCCAATCCCGGTGTTCTTGTCACTTTTTACAATCCCGATGTTCCTGATAATGTTTAATATCTTGGTGCCTTTATAAAATAACAAATTTGAAACCATAATAAAAAGTCTAGTAAATTAGTAAGTCTAGTGAACAAATTAACAAATTTAAAACCAGTGTTTAAAACTAAAATAAAAGATCTAGTAAATGAAAAAGTCTAGTGATCTGTCTCATTTGAAACAATGTTTTATTTTTAACTCGTTGTATGACTGGTAAAACAGGTTTTCAAACACGGAAAAATAAGTGAAAAAAGAAGAAAAATTGGAAATAAGAATGAAGGACCGATTTTCTCTTTATAAATTATAGCCTATGTGTTATTCTGATGTATAAGCAACATTATAGTAAAATTTCATTAAAATCCATTCAGTAGTTTTTGCGTGAAAGAGTAACAAACATCCAGACAAACATTTCACAATTATAGGGCCATATTCAGATCTTCGCCGACGGCGAAAAAGTTCAGCTAAATAGTTGAGGCGATTTCGAAATATCTATTTCGCCTTGAACTTTTTCACCGTATTCGATCTTCTTCCGAAAGGACGCGGAAATCTCGGAGATTCAGCTCATTGGTTAGTTGTGTTGTTGACGTGAAACGCTTAGCGACCAATAAAATCCCTCTCTAAAAAGGCGGGAAAACATCACTGATGCATTCACATGCTTCCAAAAGTGTAAACAACTCAATCTGCACTGCAAGTCGCTTGTTTGTGTTGTTTGAGTGAACTAGAAACCAAGCTGAAGCTTTTGGCTGAGCGCACATATTAAAGAGTTGATAAAAACAATAAAAGAAAAAGAAAATATTTCATCTTTTCTTATTTCTACAAGCTTTGCACCTTTTAAAGGAGCATAACCAAGTAATTCTTGTAACTCATAACAGTAATGCTTCATTTCCCAAATTTAATTCCAAGTATGTTTTGGAAATTCATTCTTGCATGATTTTGAAAGAATGGTTATGAAAAAGAGAGATAATAGCTGGGGTAGAAAACAAAATTCAATAGAAAAAAGTTATTTCATAAAGTATGATTACATGGAAATATCTTTTCATCAAAGGAATTAATTACTCATTAAATTCAATATAATACAAGATGTTAGGAAGTAGGAACTATAATTCATAATTCTGGTTGATAAGAGTTTAGTATAATACTCACCTTATTGGTACAGTAAACTAATCCTTAATTATCATTTCCCAATTTTAGCTGCACTTTTTAAATCTATAAACTGAAATTTTGCAAGCTTATAAAACAAAATAAATAAGTACTTATACTATTTTCATTTCTACACAATATTTGAAAGTTCCCTTTTTTATTTTTACGATAGATTCAATAAAAGTTTAGGAATTTTGTATTAAATATTCTTCAACTTATTATATTTTAAACTGCATACTTAATTTGTTGGAGAATTTTCCGCTCAATGGAGCAAAAATTATTTTTTTACAGTTAAATGTGTGAACTATTGCAGTTACTCTGTATTAAATTGAAATTTATAAATACAACATGTAAGAAAGAATGAGGCAGATTTTACAAACAAATTTTTATTACTCCAGTTAGACTAAAGTGTAACTTGTTATAATTTCAAAGTATATTATATGAACTAAATCTTAAAAATATAAAAACTCCTCTAATCACAAAAAATATTATTTATTATTAGCAAAAAAAGTAAGCACTACACCAATTTGTTCCAACATTTATACAACCCTTTTCTCAATAATGATTATGTTTGGTTAATTGAGTATGGATTGTCACTGTTCACAGGAGGAAATTTTTTTTCATAAATTATCAAATACAATAACTATACCTCAAAACAATTTAAATGAATAATTGATTAATTTCCATTACTATTTATCAAATATTTTTTAAAAGATAACTTTCAGTTTATATAGAAGTTTCATCCTTTTAAACTTTTATAATTTTCCCTTTTCAATACTTCTTTCTGGATTCACAGAAAACAGCATTTTAGTTGAACTGGAAAAAAATTATATTTGCATGTAAACATAAAATGAAAATATTAATTACTTACAAGAAAAAATTTTTTAACAGCATAATTGATTGTTATTTAAATATATTGAAATGTTTATATTTGCATTCAATGATTTTTATCTTGGTGTAATCTTCTTAATTTAATTAATACTATCCTAAAATTAAAAAACACTTTTTTTGCTGAAGGAAGCTAGTTTAATGGAAAGCGATAGAATAAGAATTCTTTAAATATGTGATATTCCAATGCAAAAAAAATGCTATAAGCTGAACATAAAAAAAATCAGAATTACAAGTAATAACTAATGTATTCTGTACAAAAATGATATCTTTCATGAATTTAAAACACAAACTATTTCTTATATTATTACAACTGAAATAAACATTTAAATATATATATTTTAAAGCTTTCCATTTATAACTTTCTCTGAATAAAAAAAAGTACTGAACACATCCACCTTCTTAATTCAAATCTTGAATTGGACTTCCGAGTCTATTCAGAATTCTTAATCTTTAAATATAACAATTCAAAAAGAAATTTGCCACGTCGATTTGTGTAACATTAAAAACATTATAAATTATTCCATTTTATACTAAATGAACATTTTTATCCTATTAAGATTAGTAATAGTTAAAGCTATGTTTCTAATATTTGATACCAAAACAAACTTGGCGATATTTAACGGAACATAACCTAATTGATCCGAAATATTGAATACACAAACATTTACCAATTCTGAAAGATTCCATAATGAGAAAATTAAATAAAAAAACGATTTACATACCTCAAATTTTTCTTTGCTATCGGGAGTAAACTGAAGCAGGGCAAGGAGTGTTGGTTTGGCATGGTCGACTCTTATCTCAGCTGTGCCATTTTTCTTCTGTGCTCTCTCATTCTTGTTAAATTTATCAAATATTTTAATATATCAATCCAGACATTAATGACTACATCTTACTAATCAAAGCATGCAAATTTCCCTAAAGATGGACGCCCGATTTTTGTTACGAAGTACAACCAAATGAAGAATGTAAACAAACTGTTTCCAAGGTTTCAGCGCAGTTTCAGCCAATGAGAGAAGAGAAAGTCGGTAATTTCGCCGTCAGCGATTTCGAAAAAGTGAGTCGAGAAAAAGTCAATCTAAATACCGTTTCAACTATTTAGCTCAACTTTTTCGCCGTCGGCGAAGATCTGAATATGGCCCATAATAGTAGTAGGATAGAGAGATAAAATGAATGCGAGCAAGGCATAGCCTTCAAGAACGAGGCACGTTCAAGAAGGCTATGGCAGAGGAAATATTACTGAAGCACTTTTCAGAGGGTTTTTTAGCATTACATTTCTCATATTTATATTTATTAAGATAAGACACTTAATAGCCTTACTTCCTTTTGTTTCATAAACCTCCTTAAACATATTTAGCCTCTTTAAAAAATACTTAATTTTCAGAATTACGGAGGAAATAGGTTTCTGATAATTTCTATAATGGCACTTCGTAGAAGAGGGGTTTTATTTCAAAGAATAGATTTATCTCGATGTGATTTAAAGCTGAAATGTTTTCTGAACTAACCATTATATATTTTAACAACATCCCGTTTGAATTCCATTAAGGATATCTATAATAATAAAAGAGCTTTACGGTTCATTCACCGATTCACCGATTCATCGGTTCACCTATCAACGCACAGCAAAATCTACCGGGGCTAGAAAGTCGAAACTTGGTGTGGGGGAAGACTTTACAGTGTATACGAGCACTAAGAAGGGATTTTTCGAAATTCTTTTTTTCTGACCCACAGGGGTGCTTGGAGTTATTATTGCGTTTTTGAACCTAGCACCGTCCCAAATTACCCTAGATCTTCGTAACTTCGCAGGAAGGTAACTATTCACAATATCCAGAAAGGCATTTTTCGAATTTTTGATATTCGAATTTTAAGGGGTCTAAAAATTTCCAAAACCCGATTTTACTGAGCATAAACAAAGTTTTACATTTTCGAAGAAAAATATACTAATAATTTGATATTTCGAAGCGACCTGTTGGTAATAGATTCTTAAGAATATTTGAAAGAAAATAATTTCTGGATTTTTCGATATTTCATTCTGGAGGGGGTGCACGGGGGTTTGAATATTTACTCCGGTTTTTAGTTTTTGCTTTCTATCACCCACCTCATTAATGCGATTGGTATGAAATTTTAGCATGTTGTTCTTTACATAATTGGGAAGGATTTCAAAAAAGAATTTTTAAAATCAAAGCATTCCAAGCAGTCTTTTTTGGCCCTTTTCTAAATTCCTATGCGTAGCTTCAATGTTAAATTGATAACGGTTTTTGCTCATTCCAGGTGACGCAAAACCTCTATTGTTAGAAATATTTATTTAAAAATATTTTATAGTGAGTAGAATTTAAAGAAAAAATCTGATAAAGAAATAATTTGTGATAAAATAATATTTTACAATAAATTAAAACTATTTAACCCATCCAATAAAAATTTAAAATAACAATATTTCATCAGAAGCATTTTAGATGGTTGATGTCAATATTTCAAATGATGTCTATTTTTATTTCATGTTTGAAAACGATTTCTTTAATGAATGAGTTAGTAATAAGTCAACCAAGGGGGGTTCAGGGGGTCTCCCCCTGACCTTTTTTTAAATTTCAATTTTAAAAACCGGTTATTAACACTGTAATTTGAAAAGTTTTTTTTAGGTTTTGTTTTAGATTTCAGGAAAGTATTTATTTTTATTTGCTTTGAATTTTATGAAAACAGCGGGATGAAGGGGGAATAAATATTAAGTCAGAAGAAATTAGCTGTTTAAAAATAGACCTTTACTTCCATTTTGAAGTTGGAAGATTTTGCTACAACAAGACATTACCAATTGGAGAAAAGGATGGAGTGAACAAAGGATATTGAAGAGAACAAAGATATAACACCTTTAAATAGGGGGGTTAAAAGGGGCTCCCTCCAACATTTTTAAATTTTAAAATATCACTCTTAAAACTGGGCATTTCACACATTAATTCTAAACAGGTGGTAATTTTAAAGCTTTTTACATCTTAAGGAAGTAAAGCATCAAAGAAGAACCCCAGTGGGAAGGCAGTTGACCCTATTGCCCCTAAATGACGCCCTGTAAGGGAATATAGGGAAGAAACTAATTCTTATTTATTTTAACACACAATTTGAAAAGCCTTTCCCCCCCGAGCAACGGCGGGTATATCAGCTAGTAAATATTTAAAACCCTCTTAAGGAATGTTTACAAATTTTAACTCTGACAATTCCATAGAGGTTTTGTAATAAAATTTTAAAAAATTAACATAAACTGCTATATGTTTTAGACACTATAAAATTAATTCATAAGTAAAGATTTCCAAGTTCTTCAAATTTAAGCAATTTATCATACCAAAAAATATTTACAAAAGCTCCATACAGTGTTTATGAAGTTTACTTAAAAAATAAATATTCCCCTCAATAATCTCTCTATTCTAAAAAAAAGTTTTTGGTGAACGGTTTCCAGAGAAAGGCTTTTTAATTACTGATCCGTATAACACATATTTGGTATCAAACTGTCCGGATTCTTTTGAGGATGTGCAAAGTGCCTTTAAAATTTCTAAAAAAAATCTCAATTTTAAAATATTTCCTTTTTTTTAGATTTCGGATAAGGTCGCAGTTACAAAGCAAGAAACTATGAATTTTAAAACAATTGAAAACATATTTCACTGGTTTTTTAATATTCAAATAGATTAAATAATCGTCTTTCTATTTATAACACGAATTTAAAATATATATTTTGTGTTATTTTTAACAATATTTATATTTTTGTTGTTCAAAGGGTTTAATTGTTGTTCAAAGGGTTTTCATTATATTTTAAACTTATATATAATCAATTTATTTTTTATTTTTTAAATATCAAATTAATATTTTATATTTATCTTTGTAGTTGTGGCAACCTAATCATTACTATATTAACAATAAAATATACACTCGCTTTCGGAAATTTTGAATTTTGCATTTATTTTTTATATCCTTTTGCAAGTATGTTTTTTAAGGTAGTAAAATGTAACTCTTTATTTCATAATGACAAAACGCAAACAACTAAATAACACGGGTAAATGTTTTAGATATAAGGATGAAAATGTTGGAAGTCTTGACATTCGGTGTCGTTGCTATGAAAATGACACAACTTCGAAGTTTGTTTCTCATGAAGATAAAATTCTAAATTTTCGCGATGTTTAAGATAATTACTACATTTTTAACAGTCAATCATTACAAATTTTAAGAAAGTTAAATTTATTCCTGAGATATTTCAATGCTTCCCTTAATGTATCTGTGAAAAAATTACCTTAGGGAAATGGGTAAAATAATGTTTACATTGCTTTGTTGTTAATTTTCTTGGGGTTCAATTCCGTTATAGTTCCCGCTAAATATCGCCAATCTCTTTCGAACGCTCAATATTCAAATGTAAACCAATTTTTCTAATTTTTAATGATAAACTGAATAGTTATAGATCTAATTAAACACTTTAATCTATGGATTTGAAACAAATTAGCAATGTTTATACTTTATAGTGTCCAAAAGAGATTAGTGATATTTAGCGGGAACTATAACGGAATTCAACCCCAAGAAAATTAACAACAGAGCAATGTAAACATTTTTTACCCATTTCCCTAAGGTAATGTGTTTTTCACAGATACATTAAGGGAAGCACTGAAACATTAAGGGAAGGTTCATATATTTAGCGGGAACTATATATGAACCTTTCTTGGAATTATAAAGCGATCCGCCAATTCATGTTACCATAAAGGAAATGATAAAGAATACCACGGAGAAATAGCATTTTTGAAAGAATACCACGGAGAAGTACTACCCCTGTGTTAAGAATGTTTTATAAAGTGAGTAAGTGCAGTGAGCTGGGTTTTGTGGGGAATTGTGAAGCGGTCCAAAAGTTACTGCGTCAGCAGTTAACGGGGGTTGGCGAGCGATAGCGAGGAGGGGGCGGTAGCCCCCTAGTGAAAAAAATCAAACTTATGTCAAACACCTGTTTCAAGATTTTATTTCTCCTATCATAGCACGCTTAGCTCTTCAGTAAAAGTTTAAAACTGAAGTTTTCTTTTAAAAAATTTCTGGACCCAGTTTTTTTCCATCACCAACAAACTTTATTAACACTTCATTCAGTCCCCCTTTTAAAAATTCATCAAAGCAACCCTTTTTTCTCAACACCCCACATTACTTAATCTCTCAGAATTTGCATAATTTATAAAATATCCAATACCAAACCTAATAAGGAAAGAAAACCTCATAAAAATTAGCCAGTACACATGTTCAACATCCTTAAAAATAAAGCCTTTCACCCATCTCATGCCCCACCAAATTGCACAGAGCTACAAGCTAACCTCTTTGACAGTAATTAACATGAAGGAGCATTCTTCACCATTATCACGATATTTCCTTCCACCCATTTTTTCACACCCACGTCTTACCTCTCATCAGCCTGGGTCTTGTTTTTATCAAATTTCGCTCAACTAATTTACCTTAAAGAGCTTCTCCTTCTCCAACTAATTATTAGACGCACTTTCCCTGTCAAAAGTAAAAGTGAAACTTGATGCTAGTTATCGATCATGATGTATTTTGTTTTGGTGGAATTATTTTTCGGTGAAGTCTTCAGTGAAGGTGCGTGTGTGGATTTGATAGGAAAAAAAATGGAAGAGGCACTTTTTTCCCTTTTCTGTTCTTCGCGGCTATAGTTTTTGACATGTTTCTTTATTGAATTACCTTTATTGACCAAAAAGCACTTGTTAGTTAAGTGATATTAGATGGTGGTGAAAGAAAATAAAACTTATTTTAAAGCAGAGCATATATCTATCATGGATGACTGTTCCGCTCTTTTTTAGCAGTAAAAAGAAAAAGAAAAACTTTAGCTAAAATACACGTTATATTTAAATTCTGTGAGATAATGCAGTCTCGTGTTTTTTGGACGTTAATAACTTGGTTTTTTTCTTTCACAATTTTAAAATTACAAAAATATATTTTTATCGATAGATATAAAAAAACCTTTCAAATATAGATGGATAAATTCGGTTCGATATTTTTTCGTCTGAAATTTAATTAAAGCTGTAAAAAAAGTTGAGGAAAAACATCATTGTAAAAGTTTCCCTTAGGGACAATCTCGGTGGTTTGGTTTCTTTTTTTTACATTTTTAGATAGAAAGAAAAGCAATTCCAACATGAAAAATGTAGACTGTAGATTCTCTAAAGGATTTCAGTTCAAGTCAAAAAAAATTATCTGATGTTGAATTTTCCCTATGTTTCTGCGTATAGTCTTAAATTTGTACATTGCATATTTTTATTAATTTGTAAAATGGTGTTTAAAAAAGTTATTTCTTGAATTTTTAGTGACATAAGATGTTTTAAATAATTTTCAGAAAATTAACAAAGATTAGATTTACTAAATTAAATGAATAATCGGTATTAATTTTTATAATTTCTTATACAGGGCCAATAGTTACCGCAACAGTATATTGACATATACAAAAATTGTATTATCTAGGGATGACATTACATTAGCAGTATAGAATTAATATTTTGGCTTAACTCGTATTTATCCTGCAAAAAACTTTATTTTTTTTCTTAAAAATTCCAAAACTTCACATCTTAATCGGATTTCTTCTACAGTATTTTTATACTCACCCAATAACTTTTAATCTGTTGTTCCCAAATCTTCCTAAAAGTTACAGAACCTTAACTGTCAACCAGTCAACTAAAAACGAGTGTTCCAGAAGTGCAAAAACCTCACGTTCACCAACAGCACCATCTCCCATAAAAATAAAAACAGCCCTTTATTATCGAAAGGATATCGGCAAGAGCGCATGGGAAGGTAATTGAAAAACGGAAGAATAGCAAAACTCTTCCCAAGTCGACAACTTTTTACGCTTTAAGAACTTACTAAAAATGAAACCTCAGAGGAAGGGAGAAAAAAGAAACTTCAAAATAATAAAAGTTTCCTGGAAGACACTCGGAAAAAGCCAAAACTATCAATTCCCTCTTCTCCCGTTTCCCAGTTTTTCACTGCAGGAGAGACGTGACTACCGTAAAGCGCCTCCTTCATTTTTTCGCTTATAATGTTTTATAGTGAGGCGTGGAGGATATGTATTTATCAAGAGGCCATAACTGCCGCCCTGAGATGTTTTGTTGCTGCTGTGACTGAGATAGTAAGCAACCAACGGGTAACGTGAGCGAAAGGGTACGGTTGTGGGATAGAATATTGAGTGGTATAGAGAAGAAGAGAAATATTATTAGTAGTAGTTTTTACAGGAGAACGAGCAATACTCAAGCAATTATTTTTCTATTTAGTTATATTTTCAATTTCATTATTTTTCATTGAGCTATTTTAATAATGTTAGAATAAACAAGGAAAGAAACTAAATGTTTCAGACTTAACCTCCTCATATTTGTTAATGTACTCTCGACGACCAATTTTCTTCAATTTCCAATGTCCCGACTTTAAAATACCGAAGATAGTGA
Organism: Tetragnatha versicolor; assembly: GCA_024610705.1. NCBI lineage: Eukaryota > Metazoa > Arthropoda > Arachnida > Araneae > Tetragnathidae > Tetragnatha > Tetragnatha versicolor. The sequence continues at coordinate 34,705,435 of JANDEH010000006.1, forward strand.
TACGAAGACATTGGATACGAATATCTCATTGATCCTTGTTGTAATCACAGAGAACAAATTTAACCTTTTACAGGCCGAATTCAGATCCAGGTATATTTTAATAAATTTTTTTGCATAATTTACCTACTAATGCTTCAAATTAAGAGATTTTATTAATATCAAGGTTATAAAAAATTTTTACATACGATTTTCACGATGTTCCCAATTGGGAACATTGGCCATTTCCGACTATACTTCTCCCGCGGAAGAGCGAATTGTTTTTTGACAAATCTATCAAATAATAACCCAAATTATGTGGAATAGCTTACAGATTTAACCTTAAACGTATTTTATGTTTCAGTTCAAGCAGTAATTTTGTGTAAATTTCATAATTAAAAAAAAATTTGGGAATTTCACGTTACATATCAGAAAAATACCCAAATTTTACATCATTATGCTTCTAATTTTTATACACAAGTGTGAAAAATACAAATTAAAAATGGGGATATAAAAAAACAATTAAAATATGAGAGAATTTTATTAATTTTAGTTTTCTGATAACTAAAAAACAAGTATTTTTACTACCCACAAGCAAAATACTGAAAACGTCATGTATTTGATAAATAGGATTTAAAAATAGATTATACTATAATTAGCGCTAAAATAATGATTAAAGGCTTGAGTAATGGATGTAATAATTGATTTTAGAATGTAATATTTATGTATTTAAATTAAAATTTCCCTCCTATAACTTAATAAAAATCTAGAAACCTTTTATACGTTTATTCCTCGAAAGAAATCATTTCTGAATAAATATTTTCTAAACTTATTTCTTATGGTATAATAAATAATACTGAGATTGTGAGGTGTCTCAATCTATAAACTTTTTGTTACTTGTATAAGAATAAATCACTGGGAACTGTAAACTTTGAAACGTGGTTTATTCACATCCATCATTTCTCAAAGCGAAATCTTAGATACAAATAAAAAAAAACAATTACTCAATAAAAAACATTCAAACCAGCTACTTCCTATTTGAAAGGGGATTCCCCTTCATAAAATTATAAAACCATCTTATTCTTTACTAAAAAGAAATTCCCAAAATACGCCAGTTCTATTGTTTCAATGATATAACGCCGCACGCGAAACTCGGATTCCTATAATAGCGGCGACAGGCCAATGTTCCCAATTGGGAACATGCATGTTTCGCAAGCTACAACAAGCGTGTTTTTAATAATTATTATTTATACTGAAGATATCTATTTAAGGTAAGTCTTTTTCAATATCCTTACCAAATTTTAGGAACTTAGGACAATTTTTCGATTTTTTATGAATTTTTTTGTTGGATCATATCAAAGAGCATAAAAATGGCCAATTTTAAGATTTTTTGTAATTTTTTCGATTAAAGATAGAAATTCCGTTTGATTTTTAAAAAATCAAGTCATCTTTCAACTTTACATGGTAAATTTTTCAGCAGTTTACTGATAATAGTTAATTTTTTATGATTTTTGAAACACGATGTTTCCAATTGGGAACATTGGCCTGTAAAAGGTTAAAATACTTGATGATAAAATGCTTTTCTTCAAAACACTCGTGTTGGTAAAATAGAATGATGGTTCCACTAATTTGCCAGTGTGCGCTTCTTTAAATTATATTTTGTTCTGCAGGCACATAATACGTGAATCTCCTCACGAAGCTTCCAGAAAGGTTATGGTAAATATGGTAATAATGTTCCCTAACAGGAAAATGACCAATTTATTGACGTGGTAACAAGCAACTTGTTATAGAAGTAGCTCGAGTATTGCCTTAAATAGTGATTATTCTTATGTTGTTAAAACATCCGAAATAATCCTCATGGCATGCCTTTTGTCTATCATATACGTACGTTAAATCGCACGAACTCTTACTTATGACAATTTTGAGCTGCGAAACTACAAAATAACAACTTTCACTTTTTTATTAGTAAAAGTTTATTTTTTATTTTACTACTTCGTGCGTTCTACATACTTTTATTTCATGTTTTAAAGTTTCTCTAAACTTACGGCATCAAATATTAAAACAAGTATCCCATCCTTTATTAATTTGATAGAACATCACCTCTACATCGCTCCAAATCATTACTACATGCCTCAACACCCTCAATTCTTACATTTAAACACATAACGCCCTTAAATTCACACATCAGATATAACAAGTCCGAAATATCTCCTCAACAGTGCCTCCAAAAGCACACACTTGTTACGCCCAAAACTTTAGAAGAGCACAAACCAATTATCTTCGTATCAGCATCAGACAAGAGGCCGCAAAGATTTTTAATGATCACGGAAGCCTTTCTTGAATCTAATTAGAAGGCTCGAACAGATGGCCAACTGCCGGGCAACACTGATAGATGGTGCAAGCGACGACAAGACACCGTCTTCTTGAAGCAAGCCGGGATATTAATTAATGCTTCAAGTAACGAAGAGGTGGACAATGTGTCAGAATATTTTAGATCGTGCTGACTTGCTGTTGCTGTTGGATTAAGGGAGGCTTAATGGAAGGATGGTGATGGATTCAATTATGGGATGAGTTGAGGGAGGTTTAGGCCGCTCTCTTGAATGGTTAATGAATGATTCCGTAGGTGATGGTAAAGGGAGGCGGTGTATGGTTAATCCTTTGTGAAGGTGTGATAGTATCAAGGTATTATTATGAATAGGTATAGTATCAAGTATTGTTATGAATAGGTGCTTCAACGAATTAATGAATTGTGTGGCTTGTTAGTCAGTATAGGGGATCTAATGAGCAATCGCAAGAAAATAAGCATTTTGTGTAAATTTTGATTTTTCATTTTTGGCAAGAGTTCTTCTTACTTCACTTACATAAAAATTTTATTTACCTAAGGTGTTCTATACTTCACAGCAACATTTCCTGAACCCAGTAGGGGAGGGTGGGGACGACTGTAACAAACATTTTTAATTGATCTCAAACTAAGCCATTTTTTATGTTAGAGTTATGAAAATTGGTATGAAAATAGGTTGATACATCCCAATTACAATTTTGTAATGAAAGCTTTCCTGTGGACATGCATTACAATATATTAAATAAAACATCGAAAATCGTTACAATCGACCCCGTCTCAAGGATCAATTTGTAACACACTACAAATTTAACACAAATTCATAAAAATAGATAGAAGATCATACAGATTTATTAACAATATATCTCTTCTTTCTAAATAATAATTAAATACATAGACTAGAATGGCAATAATAAACATTTCACTCAAATAATGAGTTATAAATTATAATGAATGAATATGAGTAAATAATAAAGAAAAATTATTCAGAAAGGTAATTAGGGTATTTATATATGAATTCCTTTATAGTACAACAAACCTGGGACCATTTTTTGCACTAAAAATGGTCCTTGGGCATGTTACAATCGTCCCTAGATGAAGTGTTACAATCGACCCAACGTCGCCATTTTTAATTCCACCCTCGTTTTCCATGAAAACTATCATCTTGGAAACTAAGCAGAATAAAACTAGGATATACATGTAAATACAATACATAAAATCAGTGTAGTTGTGCTTCATACCTGCAATGCAGGAGATGGAAAGTTATCCAAGAGTAGAAATTTACTTCGATGCTCGAAAAACACTCTTTTCTCAATTACACAGCCACAACTCATATGTCAGACTTGATAATCTCTGATATTCTTTCATTCACCTGCCTTGTACGTACTGTCATCTCTTTTTCGCTCAGGCAGCCTCTCATTTTGAGGAAATCAAAGTGTTACAATTGCCCCGTGTTACAATCGTCCCCACCCTCCCCTACGTTACTATGCGGAAGGAGAAAGTGAGTAAACACAGAGCCTGCTGGGTTGATAGGAGGAATTTCGATACGCGAATTGTGATAAAGACATTATTTATGCATTGGTTTAACGAAATAATCATATTTTAAGATTGACGTTCTTTGTTTCACTCGAAGTTCAGTCACCGTGAACGGAACTACTTTGTTTGTTAGTGACATAGAAGGTTAAACTTTAGTTGCTGTCTAATATAGGTGTTGACGAGATTTAAGCAAATTTTAAATAGTTATGAATAGTTTTTTGATATGTCTTTAATGGATAGTAATTATGGCCACTTATATAAAAAATAAATTTACCAAAGTTGAATTGAAGGAAAAGTTGCTCAATGAAGGAAAAATAAGAGTTCTAAAGAAGTTTCCTCTGCAAAAATAGTTTACAGTTAATGCAAAATTAAATATCTCAGACAAAATATTAACTATTTCAGTAATTAATTAGATAGTAATTTATTGCAGCAAGTAAGAAAAGGTAATTTAAAAGTCTAGTTATTTGAAAGTGAGAGATTTTTGGTATGCAGCACAGAATCCGGGATTTTAATCCGTTAAGTTATTCTCTTCACTTTTTAGAGTACGAATCATTTAACTGACTGAAAATTACACACCCATTTCATTTTTATGCTACTTTGAATTGTAGTATTGTATTCGAATTAATTGAAGACAGTAGAAAATACTTATTTTTTCTTTTAGTACCAAGAATGTTTTTGGAAGACACAAAATTCAACAGCAACACTATACCGAGTACTTAAAACCATCAAGAACCATCCTTACAACATTAAACTACAGTTCCCAAGTAAGTTTCAAAGTCTAATTCCCGTGACATCCTAAAAAAAGAGCATCCCCCCTCATAATAGAACATTCTCTCCATTGCTCTCCCACAAAAGAAAGGTTCCGATTCAAAGAATCGCACTGAAATGGTTTTTTGGCGTCTCACCTTTCCAATGAGTAATGAATCCTTAGAGCAGCCAACGTCCATTTTCCGCTTCTTTGGCCGTATTCTTGGGCGATAAGGAGTCATCCTCGGGGCCAAGAAAAACGAGGAAGTGCAACACCCTATCGACTTCTCAAAGTGTTTTCGCTCCTGAAAGGGAGAATTCGCTGCTCCCCGAAGAACTTTGTTCAAGGAAGGAGGTTCAGTTGCTTTTTTTATTATTGGAAAAGCACTAATGATTGTGCCGAATGTAAGAAGTAAAGTGGGTTCTGGGTTTTTAAAATTTATAGCTGGAATATTTGTGACTGAAGCTTAAGATGGTTTGTGAACGATTCAGTGCAAATGACGTTGTAAAAGTATTTAATTGAAGCTAGTATTTAGGGAAAATATTAAGATTTTTCAAAGCTCGTTACACTATTAGGGCGATAAGGGAATATATCTTTTCTAAGGTATCAAGTTAGAACCAGTCAAAGTGGAGTTGAAAAGTCCCTTCGTCTTTACAGATGCTTTCCAGCTGATAACAAAAATCAATATTATGAAGTAATTTTTATGATACTTATTTGCTGATAAACACTGTAAGAACGTCACTTATAAAACCTTGATACCAGTGTTCAACGCAAAAATCCCTTTGCCTCTTCCTGATTCCCCTTCAACATTGCATCAACTGGAATAAATGTAAAACGATCTTAGGTAAAAAAATTTTTGCTAATGGTTTACCTTTACACTAGCAATAACTTTGTGTGAATATACTACAATCATTAACTACGCAGTACATTTAAACTTTCCACAGGTTAATTTATCCATGCATCACAAAAACTTAGGATATCGACCGACAAAAATTTATCCAGCCCCAAAGTAGCCCTAGACTATCACCTCAACAATTCACGACATCGTTGCCAACTTTTACTACCGGATTTTATTACCGCTTCCTACGCACCGGTCGAAGTGGGACCCAAATTTACACTGACTTCCGGTATTCGCATTAACCAGTCAACAGAGACCGATTTTCCCTTAGGATATATCTCTGCCCTCGACGAAATGGAGTCTTCCGAATCTAATATTCACGGAGCAACGAAGACTTACTTTCACTGTCTGCTTTAAAATAAAAGGAATCTCCATAATAGTGAGAGAGAGAGAAAAAAAAGAAACGGAGCATGAGCATTTCGTGCTGGAAAATCGATTGCGGGAAGTTGGGGAATCGAATGCTGAAAGATCGAATATTTTTCTCGTTTTTTTATAGTTCAAAAGGTTAAAGAAGGTGGGTATAGACGTACCGCCAGGAGATAAACTTATAATGTCTTACAATATTGTTACGATTGCTATGGGAACGGATTTTTTCCTCTAAATTTCAGGATTGACTGCTATTCATAAACGATGAATAAACATTTTGTGCAATACCTGCATAGCTATAATTTGACTTTGTACTTGTTTTTAGAGTTTTGGTTGTTCTGTCAGTTTTTCTACTGGCGGTATGACAATAGTAAAACCTTCGCACCTTATAACAAAATTTTTGCATCTTCTTGCTTCTTTCAATAAACTCTATTGCCGCATAGGATTATTTTCGTCTTCCGAACTATCCATCATCAACATCTTCATCTTTTTCATCTTCCATGTTTTGTGCCAAAATAATAAATGACCAGGCTAGTTTTTTTCTGAAAAACCTTTTTCATTAATTATAAACATTTCATCTGCATATTCTATAACGTTTCCTGTTAAACAATTAATTTAACTTTTGTTTCAAAGCAGCAACAGTCTTTCGTCATTAGATAATAAAGCATGCTAATTGCTAGATTGGTTAAATGAGTTATATGAGTGGGTAACAAGCCAAAGGTAACACATGAACAGCAAAAAGAGAATTCATCCGTCATCCCACAGTTGACAATTTGGGATAGCTTTTATATACGGTGTAAATAAGGTGGGATAGCAAACTTTTGGAACCTATTTTTTCTATGGGTGTCCTTGAAAAGAAATCTTGTTTTCCTTTAGTTTTCAATAGCCGTGTATAATTTAGTAATTTTGTAAAATTAAAATTTGTTAAATTAAATTTTCAGTATTTACACTTTGACCCCCTCATGTATCGATCTTATCATGTATCGACCTGTACTACTTGGCTCCTCCCCCAATCATTTTTCATTTTTAAAATTATCAGAATTAATGTAACATTTAAACATCAATTTGATTTTTTTAAATATGAAGTTCGTAAAAGGGTTGAAAATTGAATCGTTTTTAACCACTGCACAAGTATATAATTTGGGGTGAAATATAATAATGGATAAGAGAAATTTCTTAGATAGCATCATTATGGTATCAGTATGGTGCGCAAGGAGATTCTGCGACTGGATGAGAAAGCGAGTTAAACTTCTTTAATTTTTAAAGCGAGTCGATCTTTTCACAATCGATGCTTTTGTTTGCCAAGTATCGATCTTTCCAAGTGAAATGTGAAAGAACGGAAGCTTCGTCTCTAGGAGGAGAAAAATAATAGAAGGACATTTTCCAAGGATCCCCGATTGTCCTTGCTGATCCAGGAGATAGAAAAAGATCAATCAGATCCTCCTAGGTATGTCCGTTGGGGCAACGTTTCAATATCCCAGACTGGGAAGGTGAACTGGAGTGAAATGAAGAAAAGGGGAAGAAAGCGCGAAATAATTTTAGGCATCATTGCCCGATGCCTTTTCGCCCGATTAAAGATTTCGGGTTGTTTATAGTGAAGCACGTTGCCAGTGTTCCAGGGGTAAGATTCCGATATTTGTTTTTGTTGTGAGTTTTGAGAAAAGAAGGGGTTTCCAGAGAGGGAGAGGGGTGCTGATATATGCGACAGTCTGCATGAAAAATTGAGATGGGGGATTTTTTTGAGCTGAGTGTCTTTCTTTTCTAGTCCTAAGGGGGTGTAAGGTTGAATATATCGAACGATTCTTTCTGCTTTACAACTCGTTTTTTTTATTTTTATTTTTAAGCGTTCTTTTATTCATACGCAAACGACTATGAATATATTGCTTGATTTGTCTACATATTTTTCATGGTGTTTTGGATATGGAGAGCAAATTTTAAAATAAAAATTATGTCTTTGTTTGGTAAGAAAAGTGACTTTTTCAGAGTTGTGTGTAAAATAAGACATTTTTTTAAAGAAAGTATAAAAGTATATCTCTATCGATAGCCAATATTTAGCAATTTAGCATAAAATTAGTAAAAATAATCTTTAAATATTTCGAAAAAATCGTTTTCTATGTATTGTAGGACATTACAAAAAAGTATGTTTATAAAAGGTTTTTAAATAAAAATGTGGTAGTGAACATTGAATTTTCAGTACGAGTTTAAAGCCGACAATTTCTTATTAAGGATATAAAATGCAGCCTTAAAAGATCTATAGAACTATGAGGTAGAACCAAAATGTCATCTTTAAGGTAGGAATTTATTATGGCCGTCTATTTTTCTCCTCTATCTTGCTTTACTGATGAGTCTGACCGAGAAGTATAAGAAAAATAAGTCTAACTTTTTCATGGTTTTAAAATCTCCGGGTTCTCATTTACTTGAATCAAATATTTCTGTCGATAAAATAAAATAGGACAGAAAAACATGTTATTGTATTTTCTAATTGTTCTCAAGAGTACCTGCATTCTTAATATTGTCATTCAAATTTGTCGGTGGTTAAACTTATAAATGCTTGAAAAGAATCTGAAACAAACAAGAGATAACTCCGCCTATCCAACGACAACCGTTAACATCAAAAGGATATCGGCCATTCCCATATGATCACCATAGGTATCCCGTGACTCACAGGCGTCGCAAATCAGGGATAGCTCAAGACCTTACGCTGACTGAGCACCATCCGCAAAATGGCAAATAATAATAATACGATAGAAGAGGGAAGAATGCGACCAGAGGGGGAGAGTCGAAAATCATAGTGTTTAACGTGGGCGAAACGAAGGGGGTTCACACTCACTGACCAAACACAAAGGGCCTCAACTCCAGTCCGAGCTATGATAATTCAATTACACAGTGTTGTTCAGAAGATGAGTCACCAAAGGGAGATTTTTTGCTCTAGGCGTGTTCGAACGTGAGTTTTAATTGGTGGCCATTGTCACGGCCACTGGACAAGAGGGGGAACTGATTGGAGAGATTCATTCTCTGGACAGAGTAGCCGGTGGTCTGGTTTGAAGTGAAGTTCGGGAAAAATTTAATTTTATTTTGTAGAGAGATAGCGAAGATGACCAGGGTGTGATAGTAGGAGGAGGCCCTTTGGTCAGTGCTGTATATAGTAATTAGGGGTGTATGCTGTGATTCATGGTTTGTAGGTTGGTGCTGGGTGGGGTGTGCTACTAATTGCTCTGTCCAGTGCGGGGTCGTTATTGAGTTATAAGGGTTCGAAGGGCTTATGGTCATTGTGATACTGACCAGGGTCAATTAAAGTGATTGTTTCTGCGTGTATCTGATTCATTGTAGGATTAAGTAATTTGTTTTAAATTGAAGTTCTAATACCGAAATATATTCTACTATCTGCAATAGTAATTTGTTTACGTTGTACATCTTTATACTGGACGTGATTCTAAATCAGTGGTTCCCAACCTGGGGGTGATCGCCCCCAGGTGGGCGATTTGGGTTATCAAGGGGGCGATAAATAAGTGAGGGGGATTGGGGGGCGATGATAATTCAAAGGGGGAAGATAAAATAGTACTGTACTTACAGACTGTATTCAGACTAAATGTACCAAACCCAGTTCAAACCCTGTTTCTTGGGTCAAATTTCCAAAAATTTTCTGGGGGAGGACCCCCAACCCCCCTTTTTGTACTTGAAACTGAATTTTTCAAAACTTTTTTGGAATTATTTCATCAAAGTCCAAATCCTACCTAAAAATACATGTCCAAAATTCGGAATAGATGTACCATAACTAAAAAAACCTGTTTTTGGACCCTTATTTCCAAAAATTTTCTGGGGGGGACACCCGGACATAAAATTGCTTTATTTTTTACACTTTATTTAAAATTGGACATACAATGAAAAGGAAAAGGGGGCGATAGGTGTTAATCAACCTCTAGAAAGGGGCGATGGGCCACAAATGGTTGGGAACCACTGTTCTAAATTAATGGGAAGAATAGCGTTCTCCTCAAAGTATAAAAGAAATTATTTTAAAAAGAAAGGATTAAATGTTACATTTATCAAAGTACCACATTAAATCAAAATATAATTCAAGGAATCTCCTTTTTACAAAAAATGTTCACTTCAATAGTATTCATGTATTTTAGATATTAATAAAGAAAACTTAAAGAAGCTTTAAATCTAACATTAAAAAGGAAAATATCTACAAACGCTTAAATTTATCGCATCAGAACTATTTTTAATAATTTTGCATTTTTAAGAACGTAAAATACTTTTTTCCATTATTTCTATATATACGACAGATATTTATATCTAACTTGAATTCATACATTCCATTGATGCATTTATTTGTTTTGATACTTTGAGTACTTTAACAAACATTTCCAATGAAATATTTCTGCTTGATAAAATCTTCAAAACAATCCTTAACTTTCTCTTTTTTCATTTGTTATTAAAAAAGCAACGTTCTTTACGTTAAACTGTTATAAAAATCAGTAATAAACATTTCTTTTCTGAAAAGGGATCCCATAAGTACAGTTATTTAATGCTGACCAACCTTTCCAAAACAATCATAATTTGTTTATTAACATCACCGGTGCATAACTGAATCCCAGTCTCAGAAAAAGTCTTTCGAAATTACCCCGAAACCTTTCTTTTAATAAAGAAAGCGAAGTTTTTAAGTAGCAGAGAAAGGGGGAGAAATTTATTTAAGTGTGTGCCGGAGTAAACGTTTAAGATAGGAAGTAGAATACGTAGCTTGATTGTCAGCATTATGTACACATCATTTCCACGAAAGATAAAGCTGACGAAAGCAGATAATTTTTGCTGACACAACGGGAAAGAAAGTTAAATAAAGTAATGGAAAAAATATGTGTACAGAGAGAAAAGGAGAAATTTGATTCACGCCGCTATGATTCCTTTGCCTTATTAAATATGTTTTTAGTATTAAGGAGTTCAAAAATGCAGGAATTATATTTGAAAGGAACGTGGGTATATCGAAAAATATATAAAGATAAAGTGAAAGAAATGTTTTTGGAATAAGGCATTTTTGAATAATGGGGATTTTTAAGGTGGTGAATGCATTATTGAAAGTGACAGTTGAGATTTCTTTGTAATGAAAAATATATTTTTCTTCCTTTCTTTAGTTTAGAACATTAAAACCTAAGTTTTGCATATTGGGAGTAAAAGAAATTCCAAATGGGGGAAGTAAAATTAGAAGTATAAGTACAGATATATATTACTACATTCCTATATTTAATATCGGATGATAAAAGGGAATATTACTTCTAATAGAAGAGAGTAAGCTTTTAAATTGCTCTCTTTCATTTCAAGAAAGAGAAGGATCTAATGAGGTATTGAATGATAATTTTATGCCATATAAACCTAACTACTAAATGAAACATTAAAAAATATTAAAAATCCAAATTTACTTCAACTTTTTGATGGTTTGTAATTATAATTTAACGTCGAATACTTCAGTAGAATAAAATTCTTGATTAAATGAGTTAGTTGAAATGCAAGGCAACTTCTGTAAAATACAAGGTGGGTTGACGAACCTCACAATTATACTTTTTAACATGTGTGTTCTTGATAACAAGTTTTACTTTCCCTTGGATCTCCCTTTACGTTGTAAATCATATTACTGAATACCAAATCCCTAAAAATATATTTAAAAATATCTGTATTTACTATATTTGCACAACTCATTTTATCTAACACAGATCGTCACTTGTGCCTTTCAGTTTCTTACCCCTACAAGTACGAAGCTTAGCCCTTTCAAGCCTAGAACTTTAGAGGTTGCCATTGAATACTATAGAAAATGTTGGGTGTCTTGGATTTTGAAAGGGTTAATTATGGTAATAATAAATAATAAAATTAATTGTGAAAATAACACTTGATGTGGGTGACACTTGATTATTGGTGTTGATTGTAAATAAATCTTATTAATTCAACATAAAGCAAAAACTAATTAAGTGTATGCCTGTAGGGATTGACCTTAATCCAATCCAACTTTACTAATGTGTTATTAATTTTTAACTAAATTAAATTTCAATTAAAAACACATTTATCCCCAAACACTTTACAAACTAATTTAAAAGGAGTTTCTCTCCTAACTAGTGACTGTTGTTCCAATATAAATGCGTTCTAAACTTTACCAAACTTTAATATCGGTGGCACGGAAAACTGGCAAAACCGGACAGCAGCCCTTTCGATTAAATTTCCATGAATAGCCGTGAGCGGTCAGTTGTCTCAAACACACACTGGCTAATATATCCGTCCACTAGCCAACTCTGGGAACAATTGGAATGGCTATTTGAACAATTGCACTTCAACTCAATGTTTTGACCGTTTGAAAGGCAATTCTGGTTGAGAAATTACTTCCAATTTCAGGAAAGGATATTAGTAGTACTAGTGAAGCGCATATATGCATTTATGAATATGTGATGGACAGAGAGATACGCTTCGAATAGCTATAAATAAACGTGTTGTGTCTTAATTGGTATGTGTCTTGAACAACTAATTACTCAATTTATTTAATTTGTGTTCTTATTGAAGGACACTTATAGGATATTATTGTAATCATTAATTCTCAATTTATATCCAACTAATTACTGAAAATGTATCAAGTAAGTTGCCAAAGAGTCACGAGTCACTAGTATCAATTAAAGTGTTACACGTAAAAGTAAATAGTAGAATTAGAACTAGTATCGATAAATTTATTTTCTTTTTTAAGAGTTCTAGGCATTAATTAAATAAATACCAGTGTTGGTGTTAAATTCCAGGAATGAATCCACAAATCAGAGTCCTCAAAGACCTAATTTTTTATCTTTAGCTGCTGGTTAACACCAACGATTGGGGTCGTGAATATGGCTATTGAAATGAAATATACTTTGTAAATATTTTTCAAATACATATTATGCTTTACGTTGTATTCAATAAAACAAATATTTTATTACAATTGCCAGTCTTTTAATTAAGTGTATCAGCAGCACTGAACAGGTTCAGTATTGTTCAGCTGTTGTTGGTCTAGGTGCTATGAACGATGAAATAAGATTGCCACTTTCTGCGAGATGTCCTACAAATCTCAAGAAAATGATGTCTTTGAAAAATTTAGCAATTGATTTATTTGCACTCATCTTACCTCCACCATAATAATGCAGAAATGATCAAACATACGTCAATTTCTAAAAACAAGTATTTAAAAGTTAGTCATTCTATTTGTTATTAGCATCTGTAATTGGTAAGATAATGGTTTCACTTCCCTTCTAGAGGGTAGAACTTGTGTGAAAATTTGCATGTTAGAATCAATTCTACTCTACTCATCTTTGAAATTAATACCAATGATTTAATTAGTAGTATAATTTTTATGCGCAATATGACTGAATGGAAAATAGTCAGTGTGAACAATGAACGCGCGTGCAAAAGAAATAATCGATATACTATTCTATAATAAGAAAAATAAATCAGAGTTTGTGGTGTTAATGTAACACAAGAAAATAAATAAAAAACTAAAGAGAGAAACACATACTGTGCGATTATATAAAACAAAGCTCTAATATATTTAAGCAAAAAAAACAATTTAATATATATTTAATGGTAATAATATATTTAATGGTTAAAAATATCCCCAAATACCTACACTTGGATAAAATAGAGTCACTTATTTACCAGGAGTGTTAAAACGTTGAAGAACTTTCGAAATAACTCCACATAAATTTTACAATTTAAATTTTTTTATAACCAGGTGAAGTCTGATTTATTTTAATTCACAAATCAAAAGAAAATCTTCATACCATACTCTTATCACACAATTACTCCATTTTACCATAAAAAGTGAAATATCCCGTCTGTGCCCGCCGATCTCTAAGCAGTTCGATCACACGACCCTGAATCATATTACCGAAACAATTAACCCCCAAATTGACACCCAACTCAAAATTATCACCCACATCAAAATTTAATCACCGAGTACAAACACCCTCCCGGCAGCAATGCATCAAGCAAGGTCCGCTAATATCTCCACCCCCTCTCGACCAATCAGCGTTCCGAGGTGGTCCGGCATTAGCATGTCCTAGCTATCAGACCCAGAGTTATCAGGTGATGGCTTTGTGTGAGTGATCACTTTGTAACGAGCGGACAATGGACAACATTCTCTACAGCTACAGGCTTGCATTAGTCCCTATCGCCTTACGTAGTGTGATTACAGTTCAAATCCAGGGCCTGTGTGATTAGCTAAATACGGGCCTTGCGTGTATTCCCAATGCCGTGAAGGGTGATGGATCGTTAGGTGACAAAAATGTGATGGCTTCGGTCTTGGAGGGTGATTATGAATCTTTGAAGTGGGTTTGTTAGGTTCAGATGAAGTGGAATGTGATGTATCAATGCAATGTGTGAGGTTAGAAAATAGATGGTTTCTTTAGATTAAGAGGTCGTGGTATTTCTTATTTCATTCAATATTCATATTATTTGTTCAACTTTTTTCTATATTTATCATATTTCCCAACACCATTATGCTACGCTTGAAATAAATATTTTTAAAATTTTGTTATGCTTTTAATGAATTTATACATGATAAATGATCGTTAGAATAAAATTTGAATGTTTCTATATAGCTGCCTGAAAGACTACTCAAATTAGAAGAAATAGTTATTTTTTACTTCTCATTCTAATTTATGATTTTATAAAGCTTTTAATATTCACATGATCAAATCAAAGCCGTTATTGTATATATGTTCTCATTTTTCTAATCTTTAAAAATTGGGATTGTGTTTATTTCCAATATTCATTCTAATAACGTACCCAAATTCCCTATTTTTCCATTGTTCTCTAGTTATGTTCTCTAGTTACTTTTCACACCATACTAGCATTTAATTTTAAAGTCCTTTAAATACTTACTACAGGGGTTCTCAACCTTTTGGACTCCGCGACCCCCTTTTCAGGGAAAATATTTTGGCGACCCCCTTAGAACTAAAATGTTAAGATACTTGTCTCACTCCCTACTCATATCATATCAAAGCCTTGACTGAACAATTCAAAGATTATATTCCAGAAAAGAATATGGAATGGATGGATATTTATGGGTAGTCAATCCGTTTAATGAGCAAGCCGTTCAAAAGGCTGAATTATTAAGTATTCATCTGCATGATGATTTAATAGAATTATCTTGTGATCAGAGTATGTTGAACTTTAAGCAGCGAATGTCAGGGTATTAATACAAAGTGTATTAATACCATTTGCAACACCCTACAGATGTGAACAAGGGTTCTCTAAAAATTGTGTACTTAAAATCAAAGGCAAGAAATCGTTTGACACTTGAAAACGACATCCTCCTATATGTTACTGAGATTAATCCGGACATACAAAGACTTATTAATTCCAAACATGCTCAAATTTCTTATTAATTTAATTGTTAAGATCTAAAATTTTTGAAAATTGGTGTGTCTGTATAAAAAAGTAACTCTGTAAATATGACTGTTTTTAATTTTTGTCTGGAGATCCCCCTAGGCATGCTCCACGACCCCCCAGGGGGTCGCGACCCACCGGTTGAGAACCCCTGACTTACTATAACAGTAACTATGTAATCAAATTGGAAAAGTCTTATCCCACAAGTTTAAATCGAATCTAGAGAGAAAACATTTTTTTAATGTAAAATTTTACTACAACGTTTTCAAATATAAATGCACATGAAATTTATCCTTTCAAAGTTGCTTAACACTTCTAAAAAAATTCCTACCTTTGCTGTATATTTAAAAGAAACTTTGATTTATGTTTTAATGAAATATTAAGTGCAACACACCCTGAGTGTTTCAAAAGTAACCTCCCTACAAGGTATTTAAATAAAAAAATCCACCTGTTCCCTTAACCCCTCTCCAGATCATGAATGATTGAACAAGAATCCCTCCCCCTAGCCATGAAAATCCACAAACCCTTTCACACACTTAAAAACAAAATAAATAAAACATCAAAAGCCTTAGAAACTATATAAATATTTCAAATCCATCTCTTCCCAGCATCCCAACGAAGTAAGACCCAAGTATTACTTAAGCATTGCCCTACGAAAAGAAACTCCCAGAGCCAAGGAAGAAACAAAACCCAATAGATTTCCGGTTCTTTCCGGCAAAATTTAGTTACACGTGCTCCTTTCGGGAGGATTTTTCTTCTCTACCTGTTCTGGGGACTTTTTCCCTTACTCCTAAGATATCCGTTACCAGACTAGTAAAAGTCGGAGCCGCCATGAATCGCATTAGTTTTGAGTTTTGGAAATTTCGCAGTTGCCCCAGAGCGCGTGTGCCTTATGCAGAGGTTTTTCTTTCTTTTTTTGGGTCTGGAACACTCGTATTTCTTTTTTTGTTAGAGATGGAGTTTTAG
The DNA here is from genome assembly GCA_024610705.1 of Tetragnatha versicolor. Lineage (NCBI taxonomy): Eukaryota > Metazoa > Arthropoda > Arachnida > Araneae > Tetragnathidae > Tetragnatha > Tetragnatha versicolor. Next base: position 34,721,650 of record JANDEH010000006.1, read on the forward strand.
TTTTTGTTTCTCCTCAATCGACAAGCTGGATATGAGTAGCTTTAAAACTGGTGTAAGCTAGTTTTGTTGCGTTTATAATATGTTTACCGTTTGAAGATTTAAAAAAATCCAAGTTTGGATTTAAGTTTGTTGAAAAGTCAAATTGATCGATATTTTTTTTCAAAATTTATAAAGAACTTTTTATTTTTATTATACGGATAGTTCAATTGATTTGGTCATTAGTGAAAAGAGTAATTAAGAAAGAGTATTAAAAAGTAATTAATATAAATTAAAAATTTATTTTTATCTGAGCAAGATCTCTCTTATCTAAATCTTTATTATCTAGACCAGATATAAAGCAAAATAATTAGGAGCACGTGAATTTCTTTTCTTTTTTGTGAACTCATATTAGAGTTTTTCTAAAACATTTAAAAGTATCCTTTCTTAAGCTGTGTTTAACGCTTTTTTCTGGGTGTGTGAATTCGTTTTTTACTTCTTTAATACTTTTGATGCTTTTAATTTCTAAAACAATTCTCAATTTAATACAAAACAAATAAATGTAATATGTTTTGATTCTATTTTTCAATAATCTTCCAAGATAAAAGTATTCACGACGCGTACTACAAATTACATCAAATGTTACTTTTAATATTTTTATAATATAGGTACAATAAATCAACGTTTCTTTTACAATATTATTGATTAATTACAAAGATTAAACCAAAACTGACTCTTTGATCAGAAAACTTTATTAAAACAATATATCTTTATAAATTAAAGGAATATTTATACTTTGAATTATTTAAAACTTCTTATGACCTTTCTGTTCGAGCATGATGATAAAATAACTTTTTGTAAGCATTCAATACAACCCTTAAAATAAATTGCAAACTTTTCTATTTTTTATTTTAAAAAATAGATGACGGCATCCCCTATTTACGTTATGAAAAATCTCTAACATTCCCTCCATACCACTATTTCCCGAACACGGGGTCACAGGAATCCAGATATTACTTCAAGAGTGATATTTCCCGATTTGCCCCGTCGTTTCCTTTTATCCCAATACCAGTGGAAAGAGAAAAACCTGGAAAACAAACGCAGTGCGAAACAGAAACGAGATCTCTGCATTTTTTACGAGATTCCCAGCTCCCCGAGCGAACGAAAGAATGAAAGTTCGGATGGAGGAAGAAACAAGAATTCTTCGGGAACGATTTCGGGAATGTGTAAGGGCTGTAAAGTCAAAACTTTTTGCGATGGGATCAATTTATGTAATTCGACAAATTTGCCAAAGCCGATTTGATGATTTGGGAAGTCACGGGACTGGCAGGTTTCGCGGTTTTTTGAAGAAAGAGTGGAAGATCTGTGGAGTGTAAACCGCTTTGTAAAGGGTTGGTATCCGAGATGTAAAACTCAACGACTTAAGAACCTTTAATAAAAAGTTCAAGTTGTTTTATGGGTTTAAAATAGTTTTATGTGAAAAAATATCACCCGTAATTTAAATATTTGTTCTATTGCCTTAAAGTTAATGGAATATTTCAGAAACGAAAAATATGATGTGAATGGAATTTAACAATTTAAAAAGCTATAGGAAGCAGATTTTGGGGTAGTTTTTTTTATTTTTAAACGAGATAAAATAGCATCTAGTCTATTGTGTAAATAACATTTTTAAACTATTGCATGTGGATATTAATGTGACTCAAAACTGATGGCAAAAATGCTAAACGTTATAGACTATCAGCAATAATTTAAAATCATCCAGAAAAGGGAGTCTTCGAAGCAATCCTGAGGCTCTATAGCTCAGACAAAAAATGCCGGAAGCAGTGATAAATGGGTAATTGTGGAGAAATGGTTGAGGTAGAAATTAATTTTCAGTTCCAATTATCCAGTTTTAACTTATTTTTAAAAACTGCATAAAGTTTTTGTCTTTAAGAGGTCGTCTTCAAAATGTGACAATGAAAATTTTGTTGCTATTTGATTTTTCTATGGTCACATTTTTTAAAAACAACCTTTTAAGGACAAAAGAATTTACGAAGTTCTTATAAATAAGTTAAAACATAGTAATTTGCTCAACCATTTTCCCACAATAACCCATTTTTACTGCTTCTGAGAACTTTTGCTCGCTCTCTAGCACTTCGGGAGTAGCCTCGGAACCTCGGAGTTTCGACGAGTAATTCTTATCCTTAAATATAATTATTTTCTAACAAACCTTTAAAAAAGAACTCTTTTAACTATAAAGTAGTTTATAATAGTTGTTTTATGTATTGTATTTTTCGTTTTCTTAAAAGTTAAAACGCATAAAAATGCTCCCCGTCAAAAAAAAGTGTTTAAATATTACAACCTATTGTTATTATACATGTTTTATTAGTAATACCCCATTTATGTATACAAAACTATTCAATACATTACATAACACAAAAGATATTTCCAGAAAGGTACTTATCTATCCCATAAATGATATTCTTATAAAGAATTGACCAAAGCAGCACAATAACCTTATCCCATTGGGTGTTTTTTCATAAAGAGTAGGAGAAAACGAACAGAAAGCACATCTCATTTATTTTGTGCTCCAAATCTCGGAAGCCTTCACTTCCATCCAATATCCTGCCTATTTGTCTCTTATATACACCGAAGAACGTCTCACGCCGAGTTTTAATATTTCATGAATCCGAATTTTCAGCTTCTAGAATTAATAAATAAAACTCGAATTCGGGTAAGGAGAGAGCGCACAAAAACGTATATTTACTCAAACATTGGGACTTTACTGCTTATGGAACGCATTTCTTAAAGAAAAACAGCATAAAATTCAGTCGCTTCGACAGCTGCCACTGTTAGTAAAGTTAATGTGGAGAAGACTTTTTCTAACTCTGAAACTGCATCGGTTCTTTATCCCGTTTGGCTTTCTTTCCCGATTTCCTTTTCCCCGGAATTTTTTCTCCGTTCTTTTTCCCCTTTATTTTATTTTTTCTTCCTCTGCTTTCCTGGTTCTTATCTGTCTGGCAGAACTACTTTTCTTAGTGACGTTGTGGTCACGTGGACTGGCGGACGCATCAAAAGAATGGCGGTAATGAGGCCTGGAATATCTCTGCTCCCGGCGTGTGTGATATCCAGGGACTGTCCGGGAGTTGAGGATCGTTAGGTGCAAGGTTTCGGGATCGGGAAAAAATTCCTCTTGCTCCAGTTTTTGGGTTTTATTGGGCAGCTCTACATCATTTAGAGTGATCATAAATGTTTTAATGTATACTTTATCTTCCTGCTGTTCATTAAATAAGTAAGGACGTCGGGTTTTTTTTTCAAACTTTTCAAACAAAAATTAAGCTATTATCTAGAAAAATAGAAGTAATTTCGGTTCAATTATATATTAATACCTAATTTACATTAATAAGATAAATACTAATTGATATGCACTCATCAAAACGATATATCTGCTTAAATACAGGGCAAAAAATAAATAAGTACTAGCATGCAATCTTTAATCATGTAATACATCATAATAGTAATTAATGTGTATGTTTTAATCTCAAAAATGAAAAAATGAGTTCCTTGTGCGTTAATATTTGTATTTAAAGGAGAAGTTGGATTTAATTTAGAAAAAATATTACATTAGGAAGAGTCACGTATTTTTCATAGAAAACTTGAAAGTTATATAAATTTTAACTTTAAATGTTTGAGAAATATGAGTTCTGTAAAAATATGGTCTATTATCGAGAGCTCTTGTTTGATTCTTTCCAAATATCATTAAGCTGAACACAATGATGTAGTTTTTAGCAGTTGACGTTTAGCATGTTATAGTTTCAATAATCTGAAAAAACGCGTTTTATTATATTTTCTAACATTCCTCTTTTATTCACTTCTATGTAGAACTTTTTTCGTTTAAAATTTCTCCTTAAATTACTGTTTAAAATAAAAGTTAATATAGAAATTTTCGTGTAAAAATATTTTAAGAGATTTCTCTATTATATCCAACCCTGTACAATTGTTCTGAGGTTCATCCTAAACCTTCTGATGACAAGCTCTGTGAGATTTTTTCACATATACGTCCCCTCGGCTCCAATTCCTTTACCTTCACGTACTTAAGAAAACCACGAGATGGCAGAAAAAAATCCCCCGACTTGGAAATATTGATTTTTTTGAAATGGAAGAAAAAGTTTAGTATCCCTCCTAACCGTTTTAAAGCACCGGAGTTACTCGAACCCCTCTCGGTCTTTTTGCTCATGATCCTCTTTTTCTTCGAAATAATTTTTCAAAAAACGAACATTAAAGAGTTAGAGGAATCAGCGGCTCCCGAGTGCTTTGCAAATATAATACTTGTCGACAGACAATGATTTTAAGGTAGGAGATGATCGATTTCGTGTTTTTAAACTGCGTGTGGGAAGACAATAAAAATAGGATTTTGATTCTAAACTGAGCTGAAGACAAGTAGTATATGATTTTGTAAACTTATTGTGCTATACGAACTATGCTGTTATTACTATTTTTTTTTAATTTGTGGTAGGTTTCTTTTTACAGATAAGAAATAACGTAGTTTTGTATTTCCTAAAATGTCGTTATTTGTTTTTTAAATCACAAAATGAAAACAGTAAATTATATAAAAAGGTGTATTATAATTTAATTGTATTACAAGGCTGTTGAATACTGGGCTATAAATTAGGCACCTCGTTTGAAGTGTTTTAATGCTATATACACTAGCGGAAATAAAAATCCCAACACCAAGAAGGAAAGGAGATATCAAAGTCAAATTTATTTCTATGATTTCACATAGTATCAATGTGAATTGGTTGAAAAATCAGCCTTCCTGGATGTTAGGGGGCCGAGAAAATCGGTGAGAAGTGTTGTCTCCATAGGTGTCCATTACCGCCGTCACACGTCATGGTATTGAGTGACAGGGGCTCTAAATGACTTTTGAGGGATTGGAGGACCATGTTGCCACCTCAGGTAGTCCAAATTCATATGGTGCACCAGCGGACGTTGCATACCGGGCTAGGTGATTTCTCCTCTTTCTCCGGACATGTTTTGTGAGTGTTGGTTCTTAAGAACGGATAGGCCAGGGTAAAAATGCAACATAGGGGGTTAAGAAAAAAGCTTGGACAGTACATGAAACATGTGTTTGTGCATTTTTCTCTTGAAATTTGTCCCCAGGACAGGTCTGAAGGTAAGGACGGACAACTGGCTAAAAAACCTCAATGAAGCAGCTTTGGTTGGCCAAAATACCGGTAGATCATACAGAGGACAAGCGGCAGTGGGATGGATGTCGTTTGCAGTACTGCGGATCGTCCGTTCGGTCCGCATAGCTTCTTACATCTTTGTCTATAAACAAGGGGCTGAAAATGGGCATTTCTGTTTCCAATAGTGCACGAAATAAGGAAATGAAAATCCCAATTTCATGATATTGTGTTTATGAGAGAATCCTGATTCGATTTGGAGCACCACGACGGTTGGGTATGAGTTTGAAGACACAATGGAGAGAGCGCACTCAGCTGATGATTTTCTAATCGTTCCACGGAGTGTTGATGAAGGGTAACGGAGTGGGGATGCATTGGATTCCATTTCTGCAACTCCTGAGTATGATTCACCAGTAATTTTTCCAACCAGAGCTGCGTCATTGAGATTTTGCAACCGGTAGACCGTCCTTACCTTCAGACATGTCCTGGGGACAAATTGCAAGAGAAACATGCACAACCACACGTTGTATGCAATGTTCAAGCTTTCTTCTTAACCCCCTAGTTTGCCTTTTTACCCCGTCTTTCCCGTTCTCTAGAACCAACACCCACAAAACAAGTCCGATCAATGAGGAGAAATCACCTATCCCGGTATGCAACGTCCACTGGTGCACCATATGAATATGGACTACCTGAGGAGGCAACACGGTCCTCCAATCCCTCAAAAGTCATTTAGATCCCCTGTCACTCAATATCATGACGTGTGACGGCGGTAATGGACACCTATGGAGACAACACTCCTCACCGATTTTCTCGGCCCCCTAACATCCAGAAAGGCTGATTTTGTAATCAATTCACATTAACACTATGTGCAATCATAGAAATAAATTTTACTTTGATATCTCCTTTCCTTCTTGGTGTTGGGATTTTTATTTCCGCTAGTGTATATAAAAAGAACAGACAGAAATTTTAGAATTTAGATTTTTGGAATTTCCGTTTTGAGTATCATACAAAAATTAATTAAAACTGCACAAACCCATAGAATACTAACTAATTATTTTTACTTCTCTCCAAACGGGGAACCTCGTGAAAATATACTCATAGATACTTTACCTATATGTATCTGGGTAAAAATATCGCCACATTTTTTAGACACCCCAGAAAACTAAAACTTGCAAACCCTCCGGCTCTTCTTGATGAAAATACAGCCATAAAGATAACAATATAAACTGAAACAATATTTGAAATATTTGGCACTTAAAATACTTACACTGTTAAAAAAACAGTCACACCTTTCACCACAAACTGGTTCCAATTTAGCTTCAACCGAGGTTTGGTAACAGGTTTCACCAAGTTTTCGTTTTTTTTTCAGTAGTAAATTAAAGCACCGAAAACTTGGTGAAACCTGTTACCGAACCTAGAGTGCAGCTAAGTTTGAACCAGTTTGTGGCGAAAGGTTGAAAGTTTTTGATGAAAGGTCTATCTTTCTTTTATCAGTGTGGTATATTTTTATCGGGATGCTAAACAAAGTTCCCCCTACTCCAAGGAGCCAGCATACTATAAATATTTCTCATAAAGAGCATTCATACATACAAAAAAACAGTATGAAACCACCATGCCTGGGGTGTAAAAGCGACCACTCGGACATCTCCAAATTGTCACTCTTCCCCTCAGATGACCACCCTAAACAATCCCTCCCCTCCCATTCCATTCGAACGGCGACTGGAACCCAGAGATAACCCCCTCCATCCCCTCCCCTTTCCATTTCCCTACCGAAATTCAAATTCCCGTATTTTCCCGGTCGGCTTCCGGCTCCAGTCAGTCACTCCGGGAAATAGGCGGAATCCCGAAATCTTCGGGAAAAGAGGTGAAGCCTATTTTTTTCTGGTGGGGTTCCGAAAGGGACTCTCCCATTGAGCAGATGAAGGGGATTGATAGGGGGTGTCTCGAATTTATTATCTTTGGGAGTTCCGGCGGACCGGTTGGCTTTTGTCTTATCGAGAGAGGTCCCGGAAAACGGGGACCGTCTTGAGAAGAGGTGGGGTCTATTTGGGGTTCTTGTGGAAGGGACGTTTTATCGAATTGCCTTTTTCTTTGTCTGTGAGGATGCTTCCTTAGTGATACCATCTATGCATTAGTTGCTTGGAGTTGGTGTCTGTGATTATGTGAGGAGAAGGTACTCTGATTTGTTTTCTATGGAGAGTCTATTGCTGAGAAGATTTGGACTCGCCTTTAGTCCTTTGTTTTATTTTTCAGAAAAATATAAAAACTATTACAATGAGGGTAAATGAATATTATCATGGTAATAGGTTTTATGATTTTTATGTTTAGTGTAATTACTACCACAGGAAGAAATAAGACTATGCCCATTATTTATAACCAAAGACGGTATCTCTTTGATGTTCTATAATTTTTTGTTTAATAATAATAATAATAATAATCTTTAATTTAAATAAAACAACGAAAAAAATTGCACATAGATTTATTAAAAGCCATACGGCGTTTCGGGGATTCTTTGGATCCCCTTCGTCAGTGGTAGTTGACATTACAAGAAAAATCAGCCTTTATACCCCGCAACAAAACAATCGTTGCCCAATTGTGCAAAGGAGAAAAATGTATACAAAAGATCCAATGACAAAAATACAAGAAAATCACCAAAATGCAACATCAAAAACAATTATTCGCTCCAAATCGGAGAAAGAAAGGGTGTACTGGTTAGGTCATTAACTAAGAACATTAACTAAGAAGGTCATTAACTAAGAACTGTTTTGTTGCGGGGTATAAAGGCTGATTTTTCTTGTAATGTCAACTACCACTGACGAAGGGGATCCAAAGAATCCCCGAAACGCCGTATGGCTTTTAATAAATCTATGTGCAATTTTTTTTCGTTGTTTTATTTAAATTACAGTATTGCACAGTTTGTGGCGTTATCCTCAATAATAATCTTTATTGACAAATAATAGGAAGAAACACATAAAATAAATACAAATAAAAAAACATATGATACGCCCAGGTGAAACAAAAGATCCCATACTAATTAATAGTAATACCCATCCCATCCCATACTAATAATTATCCCCATACTAACCCATACCATCCCATACTAATAATTATCCCCATACTAACCCATACCATCCCATACTAATAATTATCCCCATACTAACCCATACCATCCCATACTAATAATAATAATCCCATACTAATAATTATTCTTATTTTTTAAGTTATTGACTATATTTGGGAGCTTTGTTGTACTTCGGGGTCATCTCCAGTTCTTTTTTCAAAGAACTCTTAACCCAACCAAAAAGGTTCCGCAAAATCGCCTCAAAAAACTACCTTGTCTTCAGTTTTTTCAACAGAAATAAAATTATTAGATAAAATATACAGAAAATTTATAAAATAACTTTTGTACAACATATTAAGTAAGAGATTATATTTTTTATTTACTGTGATGCTGAAGAAAAGTAATAACTAAATATACTACACAGCGCAGAAATATTTCTTCATCGTAGGAATCACAATAGAAGATGAGAAATTGTTAAGTGTGAAGGGTATGTAATATGATGGAATTCCTATTCTCTGGAAGATTAATTGTCAAACAATGTCAGAGAACTCAACAAAATCATTTATATCCTTTTTGTGGAAGGGAAAACTAATTCTCAGTTTAAGGGGACTCAGTACCTCCAAATCGGTCAAAACATCAAGTTAAGGATTTTGCTCTCAAATCGATGTTTATACTCATAAATTGATTCGGCAAATTTTATAGTGATGCCCAAATTCTAAGCATAACAAATTTCCAATTTTTATTGAGCACAGTTATCACATATTTTTTTAATAAATATTTTTAAAAACTACTTTTTTAGCACTTAAAACCCTAAGGATTTTTTTCTACTGGACTATTTAACTTGAAACTCTGCATATATATTAACCATGGTGTTTTCTACAAAGTAATGCATTCCAATTTGGAATTCAGAGTATAATATAAGGTCTTAAAGTGAAAAATGTGTTTATTTTCATGATATTTTGGAGGTGTTTGGATAAAAAAATTTTTTATTAAAAACTATTTCAAGTATCACAAATATAAATGCATAGTTCCATGGACAATAACATAGATTACGTTGGGGTAAAAAATCATACCAAAATTATCATAATTAAAGAAGAAGTAGCATTTTAAAACTTAGTTAAAATTTTTGAAAATTTCGAAATTTTTTAAAAACTACTCTTTAAAAAATAGATTTTTTGCTTGGATTATGTTTAAATGGTCATTACAAGTGTTTTGACGTTAAAGAACTTCAAAAAATTTGTAAATTAAAGAAAATAAAAAATTTGGTACTGGGTCCCCTTAAGATCAAGTTACTTCTTTTCTACTCCTTCAACTTTTGTGAGGGAGGAAGGGGAAAAGAACTTCCCCTCAGTGCTTTGGGAATTTAATTACAACCTACCTTTTGTTTATGAAAACAGTCAAAACAGTTTCAAAGATGACCTAGCTAGGCTATAATATTAATTTTAAAGCTTAATCTATCTATCTATATCTATATATTACTAAAAACGTTTGTGGCTATGTGTGTGGGTATGTGGGTATGTAACGCATCTCCTCCAAAGCCACGCCGCAGGCGTGGCCAAAACTCGGTATATAGGCGTATCTCGAGGCGAGGACGATCACTGTCAAGTTTTCCAAGCTCGAAAATCAAATATTTACGAGTAATTAGCGAATTTATAGCCGAAAACGCTTATTTCTCCATTTCTCTACTAGAGTAGATATGCTCGACTCACTATTGTTAACGAGATGAAAACCTTCAAAAATTAAATATTTTAACCGGAAAAACTCTATAATTGTCCATTTAAAAACTATATCAGTTGTAAAAACACCAAAATAAATTCAAATAATTAATTTTGAAACGTTAGTTTCCCCTAATTTTAGGATATATTCCTTTAAAATTTAAATATTTATGGAAAAGTGTAATTTTTTTTCATGGAAAACGACTTCAAAATAAAACATTGTTTCAAATGAAGCGGTTCACTAGACTTTTAAATTTACTAGATCTTTGTTTCAAATTTGTTATTTTTGTTCACTAGACTCATTAATTTACTAGGAAACATTGCCGAGAATACCGGGAAAAGAAAAATTACCGGGAACATCGGGATAGGAAAATTATTGGGAACATCAAACATCGGGATAGGAAAATTATCGGGAACATCGGGATAGGAAAATTATTGGGAACATCAAACATCGGGATAGGAAAATTATCGGGAACATCGGTATAGGAAAATTATCGGGAACACCGGGATAGGAAAAATTACCGGGAACACCGGGACAGGAAAAATTACCGGGAACACCGGGACAGGAAAAATTACCGGGAACACCGGGACAGGAAAAAGGCGTTTGGGATACCGGGATGATTGGTAATTGCTGATTTAAAAATTATAAATGTATTTTGAGAAAATTTAATTTAAAAAAAATATACACTCCACCCGTGCAAGGCCGGGCATATCCGCTAGTAAATATATAAAAACGTTTGTGGCTATATATGTGGGTATGTAACGCATCTCCTCCAAAGCCACGCCGCAGGCGTGTCCAAAATTCGGTATATAGGCGTATCTCGAGGCGAGGACGATCACTGTCAAGTTTTCCAAGCTCGAAAATAGAATATTTACGAGTAATTAGCGAATTTATAGCCAAAAACGCTTATTTCTCCATTTCTCTACCAGAGTAGATCTGCTCGACTCACTATTGTAAACGAGACTAAAATCTTCAAAACTTTAATATTTTAACAAGAAAAACTATATAATTGTCCAGTTAAAAGCTTTATCAGCTATGAAAACATCAAAATAAATTCAAATAATTTATTTTCAAACGTTATTTTCCTTTATTTTAAGATTTTTTTCCTTGAAAATAAAAATATTTATGGAAACGTGTAAATTTTTTAAATGGAAAACGACTTAAAAATAAAACATTGTTTCAAATGAAGCGGTTCACCAGACTTTCCAATTTAGTAGATCTTTTATTATTGTTTCAAATTTGGTATTTTTGTTCACTAGACTCATTAATTTACTAGGAAACATTGTCGAGAACACCGGGAAAAGAAAAATTACCGGGAACATCGGGATAGGAAAAAATACCGGGATTACCGGGACATAAAAATTATCTTGAACATCGGGATAGGAAAATTATCGGGAATATCGGGATATGAAAATTACCGGGAACATCGGGATATGAAAAATTACCGGGAACATCGGGATATGAAAAATTACCGGGAACACCGGGATAGGAAAACGGCGTCTGGGATACCGGGATGATTGGTAATTGCTGATTTAAAAGTTATAAATGTATTTTGAGAAAACTTCAAACAATAAATTTATATACTCCACCCGTGCAAGGCCGGGTATATCAGCTAGTAATTGATAAAAAAGGCTCTCAACAATAGTCAAAAATTGATCATCATCATTCTAAATTAAAAAAGTTGGAAGAATTTACAAATATTCTATCAAAACCTTTTCTTTCAAAAGTTAAAAAATATAACTGTTACTTTATATTAACTTATTTATTTCAATCAAATTACTCATATTAATCTCTCTATTCTAAAAAAAAGTTTTTGTAAATGGTTTCCAGAGAAAGGCTTTTTAATTACTGATCCGTATAACATGTTTTTGGTATCAAACTGTTCGGATTCTTTTGAGGATGTGCAAAGTGCCTTTAGAACTTCTCAATTCTAAGATATTTCCATTTTTCTGGATTACGGATAAGGTTGCAGTTAACAGCAAGAAACTGTCGTACAATTTATTATACCTCCAATCACAATGACCAACCGACGCTACTCATTAACGATGAAAATAATTCCTTTCACGTTTTGAAAATGCGCTTCAAAATATGTACTTTCTAAATAAAATATTTTTAAAAGACTGATAAGAGTTTTCCAGAAACTCACAGATCTACTATTCAAGTATAGAATTTCACACACCAAAATTAATTGTTTGTAAACATTGAGTGCAATGTAGATTTTGTCTCTTATCATTTTTAATAGCTTAAATAGTATTGTTTAAAAAGTCTGTTTTAAAACTAAAACTTGAATGATAAAACACTAGATATTTTGACGAGTTACTAGGTACTATATTAAATTTAACAGATTCATTGCTGAACGTTTTTGTAAATATTGAATAACAATAGCACGAGCAGACTTGATGGATATTTTCAAGGAAAACGTGTTGATTAAATTATTGATAATTTAACCAATAAAAATTCTAACTTTTAAGAGAGTGTGCTTCAAGAAAGTTGGTTGAAGTTTTTTCTACTAATTTTTATAACGAATGTTTTATAAATAAATAATTTTAGTGAGCAGGGTTTTGTGGGGATTGCGAAACGATCCGAAAGGCCCTGCGTCAGCAGTTAACGGGGGTTGGCGAGCGATAGCGAGCAGGGGGCGGTAGCTCCCTAGTATAAGAAAAAGAAGTTTTGGAGGTCCTTTAAGATATGCAAAAAATATTCAATAATTTACATAATTGTAAAAACACAATTATCAGATGATAGGAGGTTCTTATCTTGAAGTAATTATATAGTTAATTTGGCGTATAAAAATGAAAGCAACAACAATCAATAAGGAAAATGAGCAAGAAATTCATGTCTTTATCAATTAAAAAAAATTATACAGTAGATTTTAAAACTATAACTCCATGTGGTAAAGCTTTCAGATATTTTTTTCACAAAACTGCATACAGAATCGGATTACACAGTAATTTTCTTGTTATTTTTTTAAATGATTGTTTCCCTTTCTTGTTAAACCATTTAATCACAATACTCTTTTCCGAGTACCATTTATTTACTTTATTTTATTTATTATATTATTTATATATTATTTATTATTATTATATAATTTATATATTTATTATATTATTTAATATTTATGTATTATATTATTTAAGCAGATTTTAAAACTTTAACTACATGTGGTAAAGCTTTCAGATATTTTTTTCACAAAACTGTATACAGAATCGGCTTATATCAGTAATGTTCTTGTTATTTTTTTAAATGATTGTTACCCTTTCTTGTTAAACCATTTAATCACAATACTCTCTTCCGAGTACCATTTTTATTAACTTTATTTTATTTATTATATTGTTTATATATTATTATATTATTTATATATTGTATTAATTATATATTATTATATTATTTATATAGCATCATCATCATCATTATTATTATTATTATATTATTTATTATTTATTTATTATATTATTTAAGCAGATTTTAAAACTTTAACTCCATGTGGTAAAGCTTTCAGATATTTTTTTTCACAAAACTGCATACAGAATCGGCTTATATCAGTAACTTTCTTGTTATTTTTTGAAATGATTGTTTCCCTTTCTTGTTAAACCATTTAATCACAATACTCTTTTCCGAGTACCATTTATTTTAACCCAATCATCCCACTGTGAAGCCAAAAGAAATAAAAACTATGCAGCAGGTCAAAGTGGCAAGAAAACTGCCGACGAAGAAGCACTTTAGATGTTATCTTGCCCCATCATCGCCTGTTGGAAGGATCATTTGTTTGAGTAATAAGATTATATGGCACGCAATATTTCTGTTGCTGAATTCACGATTTTTCTCTTCATGTACTTTACAGAATATATTTCCATTATTTTATAAAGTGGGAATTCACCATCTTTATATTGAAATTGAATGAACTACCCTTCTTTCTATAAACAATGCCCAAACAATAAACATTTTAAGTTAATCCAAGGATAAAAAATAAAAATATAATAATAATTTCAAAACAAATTATAAAGAAATGAGTTTCATATAATTTTTAAAATTGAAATTAATTTATGGGTAAAGCTAGTTAAATGTGATTTAGCTAAAATATTTTAAATCAAATAAAGCAATCCTTCAATAACAAAATTTAATTCACTACTAAAACTCGAAATTTATATTGCGCTGTATTTTTATTCGATTTGAAAGTTAAGTTATGATAAATACCATAAATACTTCAATACTATAATACTTCATATTTAGTTCTTTAGAAAATCCATCATTTCAACCCCATTTGAAGATATTTTAATATACTATAAAAAGAAAGCAATGAAAATATCATTAAATTATAATAACTTCATTTACGTATTAAAATTTATTTGATGCACATGAATCCTAAGGTAATTATGTCGATAGAGCTTAGTATTTAGATAAAACAATTTTAAAGTTAAGATGTAAATATCTCTTCTTGGAATTGATTAATTTTCTTGGCTGAATCGAAACATTAAACACATTCCTCATCCAAAATTTCTTTCTATTAAATAATAATATTATTTTAACCCAATCAAGAAAATTTCTGGATAAATGTATCAAATCTGACAAATAGCTATTTTTTTATAAAATCAGTAGTAATTTATAGTTTTTATAATCAACTGTACTTTCAGTAAAAAACAAGGTTAATGATTAGTATGAAGCAACCAAACATTTATCTAAAATTAAGGCTAATATCTTAGTACCAACCACTTAAAATATTTTACCCCAAAATATGAATTATTTTACCTTTGAAACACTTAAATAGATAAACTTATACAACAGTGTTGTGTTAATATAACGGTTACAAAATAACTAAACAGTAAATTTAAGGTTGATATATTTTTAAATTTAACTGTGTGAATTTTAAATTATACTTCTTGTCCCTGATATAACTGTTCCTTTTAAATATGGTTTCCCATTTGAAAAAGTATAAAGCAGAGTTTCTCAAACTGTGGGTCTCGACCGACTGGTGGGTCGCCAGTCAGTTGTTGGTGGGTCGCGTGTTATTGACTTTTAAATTTATCAAATTACCATATATTGTAAAAAGAATAAAAATAAGAGCAATAAGAAAAAATACCCTACTTGTGTCGAATGCTAAATACAATTAATATAAATACATACTATGTGTCACATTAATGGTCTTATAATGCAAAACTAGTTGGTTATTCAAATAAGATTTGATTATAAACGTAGAACTCATCATCCCCTCCACACCGGGGGGAGCAATGCAATTTTTAAGAATTTTTTTAGAAAATAATGCAACTGCAATTTATCCCAGTTAAAAAAACAAGTTAAAACACAGTTTTCAAGGGTCAAACTTCAAAATTTTCTCTGGGGGAGGACCCCCAGACCATCTTTTTATTGTTGAGATCATTATTCACTCATAATGAACGATATTCATGTCACGCCCATTTAATCACGTGAAAGGGGAAAACAAACTTACTATCAAATCATATCTCACTATCATCATATCTCACTACAAGCCATTCTCTGTGGTAACTAATTGCAAGCTCAGTAGGTCACACGATGGGGAAAATGTGACGTCAGACGGATAGGGTCCATTAAACTACTTCATACACTCAAATTCAAATACTTACCTTTGATTTTTTTTAAAAGTTAATTTTTCTTCTAATACAAGCATGTAATTTATTATCCAAACGAAATAATTGGTGACCAAACACCCTCCCCACGACCGAGAAGTTAAAATACTTCTCTCTCTTGGGGGGGGCATGAATTGATTAACTGAAGATGATGTGGGTCGCGTTAGATTTTGCTTCTAAAAAGTGGGTCGAGATGTTCAAAAGTTTGAGAACCCCTGGTATAAAGCAACTAAAGAGGTTAAGTTAGCATTAGGTTGTTATATTTTTAATTTAACTATGTGAATTTTAAATTATATACTTCTTGTGCCTGATATAACTGTACCTTTTCAATATGGTTTCCCATTAAATTATTAGCATTAGCATTATACACATAAATATTGATAATTATCTTTAATATGTTCTATACTCGATTGCAACTTAAGTTGAGCCTGACGTCATGGTCGCGCTGAAGAAAATCTGAGTAAACAGAAAGCTTGCTGGGCTTTGTTGAGTTTTATTCGAACAAATGTACTACTGCACGCTGCGCCCCTTGAAAAAATAATAAGAATCAACATTTTGCAAATCAGGATTAAAATACGCTTAATATACGTGGATTTAAAAAACTAATCATATTTTAATATTGAATCTCTTAATTTCACTCAAAATTCCGATATCGCATGGGGAACTACTTTCTTTGGTTGCTCTCAGCATATTTCTACATGCTCAAGTTAAGTTGCAACCGAGTATAGAAACAACATTTACACAATTAGAACATTAAATAAATATTATGGAAAATTTTGTAAAATTTCAGTTTTGTGAATAGAAATTTTTTTTAGATATACTAGGGGGCTACCGCCCCCTGCTCGCTATCGCTCGTCAACCCCCGTTAACTGCTGACGCAGTAAATTTTGGACCGCTTCACAATTCCACCACAAAACCCAGCTCACTGCACTTACTCACTTTATAAAACATTCTTAACACAGGGGTAGTACTTCTCCGTGGTATTCTTTCAAAAATGGCGAATATTTATTCAGTGGTGGAATTTTATCATTTCCTTTATGGTAACATGAATTGGTGGATCGCTTTATAATTCCAAGAAAGGTTCATATATAGTTCCCGCTAAATATGAACCTTCCCTTAATGTTTCAGTGCTTCCCTTAATGTATCTGTGAAAAACACATTACCTTAGGGAAATGGGTAAAAAAATGTTTACATTGATCTGTTGTCTTATCGTTTTGTCATTATGAAATAAAGAGTTACATTTTACTACCTTAAAAAACATACTTGCAAAAGGATATAAAAAATAAGTGCAAAATTCAAAATTTCCGAAAGCGAGTGTATATTTTATTGCAAGGTATATAAACTAACAAGGTATGCTCTTCCGGCGAAAAAGGCGTGGCTTTTGAAAATGACGTCACCCAGGATATATTTCCTATTCACAGCATGGGAAAATGCTTATTTTTGGTGATTTTTATTAAAATAAGGACCAAAGAAACTTTTATAACAGTTTACACTGGACACAATTACGAACATGTTTATAGGTTATCAAGTGTTTTGAATTACAACAATAATTTTAACTCAATAATAGCCGATCAAAAATATGAACATTTAGCTCTACAACGATGTGCTTCAATCTCTCTGCTTATTGATTTTAATTACTAACTTGTATAAATGAAATTAAAACAGCTGCTGATACAAAGAAAACAAAATATTAATCAAATATTCAATGATGAAAACTTTTCAGAACATTCTTGTTATGATAAAATTAATATCGCTGTTCTGCTATGTCAAACTTGAATATCCATTGTATCGAAGCAGTTTAGATTTTTAAAACAAAAAATATTCAGTATCTAAATAAATCAAGTACTTGAAAATATGGAAAACAATGAGCTAAAATCTAAGAACTAATTAATTTAATTTAATAATGGATTTATTAAAAATTTTAGTGCATTTACCTTTAATGATCCTTTTACAGTCCAGTCAGCTTGTTTATTTTTATTTGAGATTCAGAAATAGAATTCTTAAAATCGTCTGTCACTTTAATTATCTTTTTGAATATATTTATACGAATTTTTTTTAAATAAGTGGGTGATTGTATTCATAAGTTTTAAAACAAACTAAATAATGAATTTGAATAATATCGACCCAATTAATCCTGATGTATCTATGATCTGTTGCATTGCAATGGCGTTGTATTGGCTGATATGCTCGTCATTGATTGGTCCGTTATTTTATATCCTGGGTGACGTCACTTATGAGCATACCTTGTTAGTTTATATACCTTGATTTTATTGTAAATATAGTAATGATTAGGTTGCCACAACTACAAAGATAATTATAAAAAATATTAATTTGTTATTTAAAAAATAAAAAATAAATTAATTATATATAAGTTTAAAATATAATGAAAACCGTTTGAACAACAATTAAAGCCTTTTTGAACAACAAAAATATAAATTTTGTTAAAAATAACACAAAATATATTTTTAAATTCATGTTATAAATAGAAATATGATTATTTAATCTATTTGAATATTAAAAAACCAGTGAAATATGTTTTCAATTGTTTTAAAATTCATAGTTTCTTGCTTTGTAACTGCGACCTTATCCGAAATCTAAAAAAATGGAAATATTTTAAAATTGAGATTTTTTTTAGAAATTCTAAAGACACTTTGCACATCCTCAAAAGAATCCGGACAGTTTGATACCAAATATGTGTTATACGGATCAGTAATTAAAAAGCCTTTGTCTGGAAACCGTTCACCAAAAACTTTTTTTTAAAATAGAGAGATTTAAAGTTGTTTTTTAAAACCTAAAACCCTTATTATGGAAAAAATAAAATGCAAATTCAAATCGATAAATCCTTCTATTACAAAACCATTTAGATTTCTATTCAATTTACAACCGTTTTTTCGAAATGTGTTTAAATTCAACTAAATAAGGTTTAAGCTTTTTGAAGTATAGAACTAGATAAAATGGAAGTGAATGTATAAGAAATGAAGTATATTGTCTGCGGAAAAACATTTTCAATGCAAATATTTCAATACAAAGTATTCACATTCGGACAACTTTTGATATCAAAAAATATTTTATAATGCATTAACAATGTGAATTTAGTTTTTATTAAATTCACAAAACCAACATAACCATTGGTAAAGCATTAATAAAAATGAAGAAAAACCAATTGCTTAAGTTTTTTACAAAATAATTGTGTGTTTTACACCCAAAAAATCAACCAAACACTATTTTTTATATTTCACCATTTCCAACAAAAAAAAATCCCTTTATCACGTCAAACCTCCTCTCATAATTCCCTGAATCTCATCCCATCAACACGTGGTCTATGAGATGGAGCATTCTTTAAAAAGGCGTTCACTCTGGAATGAAAAGTCGAATCTCAAAACGCAAAAATCAAATAAAGTGCCTCGCCGTTTTGGAGATATGAGCTTCGGATTGTCACTTATGAAACCAATTTGGATTGTTGTTTATCACTTAGCGTCATTTAAGGCGCCAAGAGTGGGAGATGATGCGATAACTTATCATGCCCTCTTCCTCACTCGGGGGAGACATTTCAGCTAGATTGCCCAAAGGGTTGTTCCAGCTTGGCGAGATGTTGGTTTTATTTGGCGGATGTTGAGTAAATGAGATGACGGACCTTTAACTGAAAGATGTGGTATGGGAAAAATTTTGTTTGGGTCAAGTTTAATTTCATAGTGGGATATTTCTCTTACTAATACTTAAGTTACGAATTTCATTAAAAATGGATCGAATAAAATGATGATTAACTGATTACTAATTTAAGAATACCTACTTTTGCAGAAGAAAAAAACAATGAAGATGTTTTTTAGAATTGAGTATAAAAATAATTAATAAAATATAGTAGAAGAAAAAGAAAATTCATCACTACTTGTTTGTTAAGTTTAACAAATTGCTAAAAAATATTCATACTGATTTAGTTCTCAAATTTATTTAAAATTAAAACTTGGTTATATCCTTTTATTCGTTAAATTTATTTTTAAGATTTAGGGTTCATGAATAAATCAAATGCATATTTATATAAAAATACTAAAATTCAACCACTGATTTTATTATCATAAATTGTTTATAGGATGTATTGTATGAATTTCTTTTAAAGAAAACTGATTTAAGTAATTACTGAATAAAAAATGCTTGAATAATTTTGTTTCATAAAGGATTTTCTTAATATTCCTGTTTTCGCCGAAATATAATAAATAGCTTAAATATTTTCCATTAAAAACCCCAAAATACCTAGCCTGTACCTAAACAGTTAAGAACCAAAATAAGAAGAATATGCATTTCACTATTATGAAACCAATGAAACATATTTTCATTAGATTATTAGAATGTAAACAAAATCCTCAAATATTTCCTACTTTGCCACCCCCACCACGCATTATGTTACTTTTTTCCATTTAACTTGGCGAGAAACTGCTTGGGCGATAAAGTCTGAAATGTTGCAACCTGACTACAAAGATGAAACTTTTCTCTGTCGGGATATCTCAGCGGATTAGGGGAGCAAATGAAAGTTAAAAGTGCCCTTATGTGCCACAATCAATGCGGGAGGTGTTGACGCATAATTTAAAAGGAAAACAAACTGATAGCGTTTAAAATTAATTCCATTCTCCTTTGGTTTTTAATCGACTTCGAAGCAAATTAAAAACGCAAATGGCTTTCCTCTTTTAGATGGCTGAATAATTTGCTTTAATTAACGAGTGCTCTAGTTGGATAAAGCCTCCTGAACTGGAATGGGTCTTTAATTTTCAACTTTTTGTCAGAAGAAGACTGAACCAATACATTTATTTAGGTTTGGGGGAATTAATTTTGTATGTTTATCTTATAGAAAGAATTTGCCAAAAATTTTGGAAATATTCCTTGAATTTAGGTTTATTGTTTATTTTGTTCCGAGTAAGAACTTAAAATGGTTTTTATTCATTATTCCTTTTAATGCATCCTGTTTTGAATGAATCGGGAAAAAGTGATAGGTATAATCCATTTTTAGACGCAATAAAAACCTAACTCTAAGTTAATATAAATCTTTATTAAAAGTTTATTAAAATTTTGAAGTTTATTGTATTTTTTACTTATTGGTATCTAAGAATATCATGACTTTTAAATAAGTATTAATGGATAGTAGAGGAAAACAGTTGATACTAATTTATAGTTGTTTCATTTAATAAGGGATTTTTAATAATGTCTAAAAAAATTCACATCACTACACAATTCTGAGACACTTTTCTCGAAATTTATTTTTAAGTAGTCTTATTGCATTAAAAAGATATCTGTACATTAGAGTATTTCATTTATAGAGCGTATGAAGGAGATATTCCACAATTCTGAAATGAACCTCAGTTTGTGAATTTTTTATTTAAAATCTTAAAATGGTTTAACGATTTTTCTTTTTTAACTGAATTTTCAATAACAATAAGGCATACATAGATAACAAAATTTACCATCGCTTGCTTGCATAAAACCAATACAGTATTCCTACACAAAGCAATGCGTCCTTCCTTACAGGCCATGTCAATGTCCTTTAAGTCATACAACGATAACAAAAGAACACGCAACTTCCATTTAAAGCCAATAACATGGTTTTTCTTCCATAAAATATTAAGTTAAGATTAATTCACAAGTGTGTATACTGGGTAAATATTGCATCTGTGCATGCCTTTGCTTATTACCTCGTTTGTATTCCAAATTATTCATGAATGTAATCAATAGTTGTTGTGTGTGGAGTTGGTCTCACATCTAGATACATATCTATTGTGATTTTTATTCATTTATGTCGTGATATTCGATTGCAGTTATTGGTTTATTGATCATATTTAAATGAAATTACTATTAAAATAATTACAAAAGAAACCTGTAAGCTTTGTAAATCTAGTTAGTGAATAATACATGTGGCTTTGCAACATAACATGGAATCAATAAGGTTTAGTTAATTTTTGGGTTGTGGTAACTTCATTGCTTGAGTATAACGGGAAATCTTATCTCAATAAATTTGGAATATTGTGAAAGAAAAAAATCTTAATATTATTAATAATGTTATATTATTCTTTGATACATGACTTTTTATTTTTTTATTGATTTATGTTTTTCTTCTTCTAATGGGCGGATATTACTGGGCATTATCTTTTACCACTGAACTGCCCTAAGAAGTACCTATTTAGCGTTACCCAGCGAGTACCTGTGGACCGAAGCCACTGAGGTGAGGTACTGTAACCCACGCCACACACTATTCCCTCGCACAACCCTTTTTACAAGGGGGACACATTCATTCGTCATACAAGGACAGAAACTAACATCCATGCCAAACGTTGATTCGAACCCCAGACATACATACGGCTTCGCAGTCAGATACTCTAACCAGATAGGCCAGTATGTCGGCTGATTTATGCAACACCAAATATAATCCTCATAAATACTTAATTAAATCATATAAAACCCTTTAAATATGCATCCAGAAACGACGTTCACCTTTGTACTTACTCATCACCACACACTCCACCGTACCCTTTCAACCCGTCCACCGTAAAATCCAGTTACACCACCCATGCTTTTCCCTAAAAAGGCGACTTCGGCAGTCCCTTACAACATACACTGCCGCATTGTATAACAAAACTTTAAATTAAAGTGACTCACACACACAGAGAGACTCAAAGGTGTGCGTCGACTCTTCCCTCTCTATCTAATTACTATGCACCCGCGTTATGAGGCCCATTCATGCAAATTGCGGCACTTCAGTGTTTTGCGGCGTCTATAAAGTCGAGTCTCTCTCTTGTGGGATCTCCTCCCGTAGGAAGGCAAAATGGATACCGGGATTGGTTCGGGTGCATTGATATGCAGCGGGTTATTGTTTCCGTTTGTTGTACTTTGAAGTGGGGATCGGGGGAGGAGGGGGTATGATGAGGACAAAGGGGGTATGAGGGGGACAAAGGGGGTATGATGGATACTGAATGTATTTGGTGGGGGGGGGTGTTGGAGATAGGTGTATAGTTTGGCTAAATTGTTTTTGTTGGAAGAATTTCAGGCTGTATATTTTTTATCTACAAACACTCTTAAAACGACAGTCTCAAAACTGAGTAAAAAAGTACTCAAACTGGCTCCGATCCAAATGTACTCAAATTTGAAAACATAAATATACTCATTGCTAAAAATGTGCATACTCAAAAATGAACTCAAAAATAAGCTCATGATGTTTCATTTTTGAGTATACACATTTTTAGCAATGAGTATATTCATGCTGTCAAATTTGAGTACATTTGGATCGGAGGCAGTTTGAGTACTTTTTTACTCCGTTTTGAGACTGAAGCTAACAAAGCAAAATATGCAGCTTTAAGGTTATTCTTTTTGTAAAATAAAGAAACTAGCGAAATTTATCCAATCCTTCTTATCTTAGTATTCTGAGTACGTGTCTTGGTTAAACAAAGGAGTTGTATGAGTTTATTTATTGTATGACTGTATAACGACTAATATGAGAGCTGTAGATCTCAAGGGTAATGTTGTTTGGATGTAATAACACCTTCCTTAAAAAGGAGAAGTTATTTTTTCTTAAAGATCCGTACTTTGAATGTACTCCGTGAATGTCATACTTTGTGTAAAATAGTTTTTTTGTGAGGTTTTTAGAAATTAAGCTTGTTACCAAGTTCTTTATACACTCACATTGAATTACAAATTTTATCAATATTTACCAAATAAAACATTTGTAGAAAATGCAGTTACTAAGTTTATGGCTGTAGTTTTAGTTTATGTTAGTAAGTTTATGGCACAATGTTTTAACATTATTGATACAAATTGAAAAGATCCGTACATTAATTATCTGCCTTTGCTATAGAGAGAAAAAAACTTGAAAATGCTACACAAAATCGAACATGTTTAACTATTAACTTTATCAAATTTAACCAAAAAAACTTGTCTTGAAGCTATCCATTCTGTTATTAAAATAACATACAAGTTGGACGTAAAGATAAAATAACTATTGTGGATAAATGAAAATTTATATAAGCTTTCGGTAACCAAAAAAAATAGTTATTGAATACTTTTTAAGTACTTAATTTTTTTTCTAGGAATACTAAATTGTGTAACAATATTTTTTTAATTTCTTGTTTTGTAAGTTTTTTCCTTTGGGATTATGAACAAATTTTGGAAGTTTTCCATTGAACTAACCTTTAGCAAACAATTTCTCCTTTATTCAATGAAAGATTGTATGCGATATTATAATGAGATGTGACAGAATATTTCATTTCTTTTAGCTCTGCCTAATATTGATAATATACCTACATATTTCCATAAAAAAAGTGTTTTCGAGTTTTTTACACCTCTCCCACATTCTCGCCCCATTTACCATCCTCAATTCCAAAATTCTTCACAACTTTTCCCGCGTAAACCGCCTCCCATCTCAATAATCTCCCGGGTCACGTGATTTGCATCTGCCATTAATCTCGTCCCCTCGGAACACCATAATTTGTTTCAGAGGGGCCTCGGTATTAGTCTAATGCAAATGCTGCGTGCTACAGATTAATGGAGGAACGGTCTGGGTCCGCGGCTTTTCGGAGCCCAAATTAGGAAGTTAGGGCGAATATGTGTGCGCACGACACAGAGAACTAGTTGATATGTCTCGGATATTAATTTAATGTGATACCTGAGAAGGTGGAGGTATGCCGCTGACCCGTGTGGACATTTGGGATTAGACGACGTGATTTGGATGTATTTTGGACGTTAAGCATTAGTTTGGTTCTGGATGTGGCATAGAAAAATTGTTTAACTTGATGCTTTTTAATAGTTAGAGGGGTTGATTTTTCTCATTATTCTTTGGTTATCCTTTTTTTACCCTTATCGCTGACGATTCCATTTTATTTTCAGATGATTGTAGTTAGATTTTGTGAATCTAAAAACATTTCATTATTACTTTCAATTTTATTATTATGTTTAAGTTATATTTTTTGGAATACATAATTTTATTATTTTTTTCTAAAATATCGTGAAAAAAATTGCTGAAAAAGATTTTTATGCACTGAAATCTTATTCTCAAAATGTAAAAATGGAGTTAATTTAATTTCGAATTACCCTTTACTGGTGTTTGGGAAAATAATTCTAAATATCTGAATTCGAAATTAAAAAGAGCATGTTAAATATACGTATGTTTTTATAGCTTATATACATAGTCAAAATATCTTCTGATTCTAGTTTATTACTTAAATATTAAGTAAACAAAAAAATATAATATTTTCGTTTAACTATTAAAAAAAAGATTTTTTGATACAAAAAACACATCTGTCCGTCAGTATTTTAAATACTTTAAATATCTATGCATTTTATCATCTATAGCGGTAAAACATTTTTAGGTACTGAGACAGGGAACATTTTTTATGCAGAGACATTCACTTAAATGATGAATAGTGAAAACTTGTTTACAATCTTTGAAATCAGATAAACAACTTTCACTTATTCATGATTTAATCAGCTTCGATAAACGATAAAAAACATGAAACAAAAAACACTAATAATATTTTAATTAACAGCAGAAAATCCAATAAATTTGCTAAGGATTTCAATTAGCCTATCTTTTATTTTCAATATTCCAGCATTTTTCTTCATAAGAAGAGAAATGAATTATGACACTGGGGGGACCAAAAGCACGACAGCTTTAATAGAAATCTCTCCTAAATTAAGTACGCTCTGCTGTGGGAATTAGAATGCATTTAGAATTCTCAGTGGCGTCAGGAAATCCCTATTTTTATTTTAACCTCCTTAATGATTTATAGCGGTCCCTTAAGTAAGGGCAATTTCGAGACGATTTTGCGATTTTTCTTTTAAAAAACTGAATGCTTATGTGTTCGAACTTTTTGAGATAGGGGATTATGGAAAATGTTCCGGGAATAAGTTTTTTTGGTGGACTATTGATTTTTCAAACGATTTCGGGAGCTAAAAGTTTGTTTTGCTGCATAATTGCGATGTTCTCGACACTTTATCTTGGGAGTTAAGAGGCTTATAGAGATTGAAACACGGTGTTCCTTTTTTAAGGCTTGAGAGATTGATTTGATTGGAAATTTGTTCTTTCTATTGTATCAAATTAGAATTACTTAAAAATTGGGAAAACGAAACGTTCTTTTTTTTAAATCAAATTTAGATTCCTTACAATAGATTAATTCATTAGATTACCGATAAATCTGACAGATTATACTGTTTTGTAATTTTTGTGATCTCATGGTTTATTGCATAAGTTTTACAAGTAAATTTAAAATACTCTAATATATACAAAAGAAAAATGGATATAGTTTATACATTACCTAATCAAGAGTAGTCCATCAAGTCGAAGAAAAACATATTCGTAAATATAATATAATTTTGAGGAAAGTTGATTCACTGATTATGTATTTTCCCAATATGTTAATTTTTTTAATGTAAACCCGTAACAGTGGACGTGGTGTCTCCCAGACTCCGCAACGATAATTCGATAGCATCGATAATTTTAAGTCTATTGGAAAATTCTCTTTAAAAAATGTTTATTTCATCATAAAGTTAAAGAAAATATTTTTCTATCAAGAGATAAATGTTCAAATAACTATGTACTGAAATATCATAATCATATCTTAATTAGACAATTTTTAAAAAGTATAGAAAGTTGCGGAGTCTCTGAGACCCCACGTCCCTTTGTATGTTCCAATTTTTCACCTCCCCTGTTACGGGTTAGGAAAATTGGTGCTCGGTGCCACTCTTCTTGGCGACGTTTTTGGCACCACTTTTGGCGTCATAATTCAATACATTATATATCCTCTGGGTTGCTAGAAAACAAATTATCGCCCTAGTTGGCGAAGCTAAAAAAACAAGTGGCACCCGCTTGTAGTATGAAACCAGAAAATTTATGGCGAAACAATTTTATTTCAACTTGATTATATCTTGAAATGGAAGAGAAATAATAGAAATTAAAAAACCATCGTCATTGTACTGCACCTATAACTATCTAAGTAGTTCTTACGTTTAGTGGTCTAGTAGTTCTTATGTTTTCTTATGTAGTGTTTATGTTAGTTCTTATGTTTAACAATTGAATAACTTTTTCCACCAATGCTCCTTTATACAAATAAGTTATGATTTATTTTTATTTACTCAGCCTCACACGAAGCCTTTGTTTATAGCCTCATAAAGTTCAGTTAGCATCAGAAGAAATACGTTTTGCAATCAAAATAAATCACTCAAATTCAGTTAAACAGAAAAGATGATAACTCATTTCTCTCGTAAATTGCGTTTCATCCTTGAACAAATAAGAGTACTTCGTAAAAAATATTTATTATTATTATTATTATTTAAAATACTTTCATGGTGTGACTGCAGATTCTTTGAGATTCATTAAATCTTATAACCAATGATGAATTCTACATTAAAAACGAGTTGTTAATGTTGTTATTTACGTTTGCGGAAGGCGATTTCCCATAATGTAAACAACAAATTAAGCTGTTTTGTATTTTTATAGATTAATCAATTCTATAAAAGGCATAAAATCCAAGAATAATATCTAAATGGCATCGATTTATTAAGAAAATTTTAAGTTGATTGATAGTAAATTAACTTAAAATAACGGGTTTAAGATAGACAAAATTCGAAACCAGGCACGTTTTACCTATAAAAAATATTTGCACGCAAAAATATAATGTGATCTCACAAGATTTTTTCGAAACACAGAAGCTCTCCCCCATTTCAAATTGTAAAAGACTAGCTATTTTTAACATTATGGTGAAAGAAATTACTTCCATTCATTAAACCATAGACGGTTTCTTTTAAACTAATCTAAATAAATCGTATAGCTTCTCTTCCTCACCATTTTTTAAATTACCATTACACACGAATCAAGATCATGTAATCTGCAGTTGGCTAGAATTGCAAAAAAGTTTATCGGATGAATTTAGAGGTAAAATGAATACTATCAATTCATAGCTCCAAAAATTTTAAAAGAATTCACGAAAATACTTTCAAATATACTTTCAACACTGAAAATATCTAACTAAAAACTCAAACCCGGCCCAGAAGCCGCTCGATACCTGTGCACGCAGTAACAGTTTCGAGAAAGCTTTATTGCCACTGTGGCAACACGAAATTTTATCTTCCAACTCCCCCAAAAGAGTGATAGCTTGACACAGTCCACGTGGACGTAAAATTCTCTCCCGCACAATTATCCCCGCCACTGCGATTCCATTTTATGTGTATTTTACCTCCATGGAATGGCATCGGTGGTCTGGCAAGGTGTGCTATATCGATTCCACCTTTATGGCAAGAGAAAATATTTATATTCCACAGCTTATCGCTCGTATTGGCGGTTTAACTTTTAGAAATGTGGTTTTCCGAAGTTTGTCAAATCGCTTGCATATGTTTGTGAAACTGTAAATCAGAATATTTGTTTTGAGAAGTTTCATTTTTATGTTATTATCAGCAAACGCGCATATTTATTAGGTTAAATTCTTTTGAACTTAGTTAGAGAAAACCACAAATTGTATAGAGCCACTAGTCGACCCAAAATATAAATCAACTATTAAAATAATCACGAATACATACATTAGAAATATATTTATCCCATAGAATCTTTTCTACATTTTAAATAATTCTTCTCATTAAAAAAACATAATTAAAATTATTCGGAAACTAGTTAATGTTATTTATATTTTACAATATTAGTAATAATAGAATACTTTTCACGCTTACATGTATAAGCACAAAATAATAATATTTAAACAAATGTTGTTTTTAATTATTTCATCTGATTCCACACTTCCTTTTCATTACAGAAACCCAATCACTACTAGAACAACTAGAAACTTTCACTAAGAAAACAACTCCTCCAAACTTTATCCTCTAACTCCAAACTTTCCTGCAATGCCGCATTGGAAGAATTTTGTATGCCTGGCAACCCACTTAGGTGTCGTAGACCCATAATTAAACACAATGATGTTCAGAAGCCACTAAGCCGTATAAATCCCTTTTAACGTCGAGACAGGCCCTTCAAGCAAATAAGCCCTCGTAACATTATCCTGGACACAATGAGCTGCAATTAATATTACGCGTTCCATTAAACTGATAATCAGCTCCCGTATCTCCTCTCATTTTTACTGGCACACTTTTGAATCACTTTTCACCACCTGAAAGAGATCCTGTTAAAGAATTTTTACTGAGATGCTGAGGTTTTTTTGCGGTTTTACAAAAGGGCCGCGTCTTCCTTTAAATGGGTGCTTGGTTGTATTTTGTTTCGTCGTTCTTGTTATTATTTAGGGTTGTTATAAAGTTGATCTTGGGGATTTTCTCGGTTATGAGAAAGATTAAGGCTTGAATATTGGGCTTGATATTAAATTGAAACGTTTGTGTACTTATTAATATTTTATGAAGCTTTAATCTAGTTAATGTTTTAAGAAAGTTGTTTGTACTTGTATTCTGAAATTTTCGAAGTTTTGAGGTAAAAAATTAATTAGTATTAAGTTTTGCATTATTAGATAGGTTAGAAATGTTTATAGAAAGTAATAGTGGTATTAAATCATATTTTTTATCGTAAAGATAAATAAATTTTAAAATTATTTCTTAGAATGTTTTGTATATTCTGCCAGATTCCCCATTATCTTTGTATTTGACAGTTTTTAGTTTTCGTTTGTGCTTTGTATTGAACTTCAGTTTTTGTTTTTCATTTTCTAAACATATAAGTCAGTAAAGCTAAATTGTTACCATCTTTTATTTTACTAAAAAAATTGTATCCGACAATTTTAAATACAAAGAAAAAGACGCATTAAATAGTCCTCAATATTTGCAGTTAGCATCTATATCTATATCTATAAAATCCAAATACCATTCATTCATTCATTCATTCATTCACTGACACACACTCATCACGAAATCTCCAAAACTGCCGGACCGATAGGCTTGAAATTTGACAGAGACCTTCCCCTCAGCCATTAGACGCGCACTAAGAAACGATTTTAAAATCGAACGACTCCTTCCCTGTTTTTCGGCGCTTTTTCGACTCCGTTTAACCCATTGAAATAACATTGTGCATTGTTGAAATGCATAAATTGCAGTGTTTACTTCTCTATCTTGAGGCGTCGTCTTGCCTCACTTGAATAAATATTATTTCAAAACATTTTATAATTTACAATTAAATTTAAGAAAAACAGTGTGAATATCTGTATTTAAATATTATAACAGCTATCAGAAAACCGAAGTAAATTAAAATAATTAATTTACTTTCTTTAATATTTTAATTTCTCAAAAATAAATATATTTATGGAATAGCAAGAATTTAAAAGTTTCCAAGGAAACAGAGCTAAAATTTCATTGTTTCATAGGGCATGGTTTACTAGACTATATAATCACTAGATTTTTATTATAACTAGCAACTAGCAATCTGTTTTTACTTTTTCAGAGAATCTTTTAAAGAAGTTGGTTTTATTAATAAGAAGACAGGCTTACTTGATAACTTTTTATCTAGGGATTTTTGAAATTTATTTATTTTGAAATATAATTTTTGCAGAAACTTAAAAGGATAGCGGGAATACTTTATGAAAATTCTGTTTACGATTTTAAACACTGGATTTCAAATGACAGAGATGATTTCAAGTGGATTGTTTTTATCACATAGGAAGGATAAATGTTTAATAGACAAAAAATCGGGATGGAATGAGATATCACAGTTGGAACTGGGATGAGAAAAAGGCACCGGGAATACTGGGATGAAAATTATCGGGAACACCGGGTTATGAAAAAGTACCGGGACACATTTGGAACTAAGATGAGTAAAAGGCACCGGGAATACTGGAATGAAAATTATTGGGAACACCGGGATATGAAAATTATCGGGAAAAGCGGGATCTGATAGGTACCAGGAACACTGGGATATGAAAAGGTACCGGGAACATAGGGATATGAAAAGGTGCTTGGAAAACCGGGATATGAAAATTACCGGGAACACGAGTATATGAAAAAAGCACCGGGGACACCGGGATGATTGGTGATAAGAAAAATCGGACATATAACTTGGGAGAACTTAAAAAAAGGAATCTATACACTCCACCCGTGCAAGGCCGGGCAAATCAGCTAGTATATATATATAATCCAAATACCATTCATTCATTCATAACACTCATCACGAAATCTCCAAAACTGCCGGACCGATAGGCTTGAAATTTGACAGAGACCTTCCTTTCAGCCATTAGACGCGCACTAAGAAACGATTTTAAAATCGAACGACTCCTTCCCTGCTTTTCGGCGCTTTTTCGACTCAGTTTTACCCATTGAAATAGCATTGTGCATTGTTGAAATGCATTAAATGCAGGGTTTACTTCTCTATCTTAAGGCGACGTCTTGCCTCACTTGATAAAATATTATTTCAAATAATTTTACAATTTTTAACGGAGTTCAAGACAAAAAACAGCGTAAATTTCTAATTAAAAGTTATAACAGTGATTAGAAAACTAAAATAAATTGAAATAGTTAATTTTGAAACATTAATTATACATTATTTTAATATTCTCAAAAATAAATATAGAGCACTAGCTGATATGCCCGGCCTTGCACGGGTGAAGAGTATAAATTTATTATTTGAGGCCTTTGCTATCAAAACCAGCTCATTCCATATTTTTCTGAAATCCTCTTTTTTGCATATTTTGAAAGTTTAGAGGGTCCTTCATAACCTGGCGAAGGGATATAGCTCACCACTTCACAACTTAATTGAACAAAAAAAAACTGAAAAAAGTATGAAAAATCGTGTTTTTGCATCAAAGTCAGCTCATTCTAACCTAATTAGCGTAATTACGCCCAAGGTAATGCAACTGAAAGGAAAAAGAAAAACTAATCGAATTCTACCTACAGTTTAAAAATTTAAAAAATATATTTAGCTTTAGAACTGTGGACGTGAGAAGTTTTTTGTCTCTCCAGTAAATTTTCCAAAAATGGAATAAGCTGGTTTTGATAGCAAACGCCTCATTTTTAAGTTTTCCCAAATACATTACTAATTTTAGATAATCAGCATTTACCAATCATCCCGGTATCCTAGACGTCTTTTTCATACTCCAGTGTTCCCGGTAACTTTTCCTATCCCTGTGTTTTTAGTAATTTTTCTTATCCCAGTGTTCCCAGATGGATTAAAATTCCTTCAGTTCTTAAGCAATATAATTTTTGAATGATTTCCACTTTTACATGGGAAAAATTAATCTAAAAAGTATTTAAAATTGCTTAGATCCCTTGATTAATCATATCTTCAGGAATTAACGTTTTCGTTAAAATTATTCAATAACTAAAGCTTATTCCATTTTGCAAATTAAGAAAAAAAATCAATCTTTTCTAGTTATCTAATATAATAAAATTGAATGTGGGTATATGTGTGTGTGTGTCTTCTATACAAATCCACAGTTTACTTCAATCTGCACCAAACTTGGTATACATACGTAAAAAAACTCCAGAAAAAACATAGGCTATGTTTCAAAAACTTTAACTGACCCTTTCACCCTTTTTTGACCCTTTTTATGGTCATTTTGCTGAAATAGCTTTACTTATCCTCAAGAAAAGATCTGCTTACTCCATTGTTACAAAGAAAATTTAATGCTAAACAACAAGTTTTTATTTGAAACACTAGGTACAAGTCTATTTAAAAATTATATTAATAATTTAAAAATCTATTTCAATGAAATTTAAAAGTTTTAAGTATAGTTTAACATATTTTTATTCGAGATTTTATCTAATTTTTATATTTTAAAAAGATTTATGGAATATCATTGTTGTTAAAATAGTCTCCATGGAAATGAGGATGTAAAATCAAAAAGTGACAATATTTTAGCTTTTAAGAAAGTTGGTTAACAAACCAAAAGCTATTAAAACTCCCTTTAAACTAGAAAAGATTGATTTTTTTCTTAAATTTGAAAATGGAATAAGCTAAATTATATTATTGAATAATTTCACCGAAAACGTTAATTCCTAAAGATATGATTAATCAAGCGATCTGAGCAATTTTTAGAATATTTTTTCCATGTTGTATTGGGATTCTGGTAGTTTGGGTTAAAAAGATTGGACCAACCTTGCTGGGCTTATGCCTGTAGTCCTTCAAAAGTTATATTGCTTGAGAACTGAAGGAATTTTAGTCCATCCGGGAACACCGGTATAAGAAAAATTACTAGGAACACCGGGATAGGAAAAGTTACCGGGAACATTGGAGTATGAAAAAGACACCTGGGATACCGGGATGTTTGTTAATGCTGATTATACAAAATTAGAAATGTATTTGGGAAAACTTAAAAATAATAAATTTATACTCTGCACCCGTGCAAGGCCGGACATATCAGCTAGTATATAATGAAATAATATTTGCAACCCAAAACTTTTCTAATTTATAACTTGAACTTTGTGTAGTCTTTAACTTCTTTTCCAGATAACAACCAATTAATGGCTAATCATTACTTTAGCTAATCATAATCAATAAGAAAGCACAGAAAAAGGAATATGGCATGGAAGTATAAATAATATCGGAAACTTTTCAAAATCCAAACGAAACAATTAACTTTTTAATTACCTAAAAGAGTATATTTCCTCTTGAGACATAATTTATGGCTCAATTATATTTCGGGGTTTAAAACACTTATCCCGGCAGTCATCTAACATTTCAGAATTATGACTGCAGGCGTTAGTAATCGAAAAACATTTATTAGCAATCATGGAATGGCTTAAGAAATATGGTTATGGATGGGAAAATGACAATAAACCGGGATAAAGGTAGGAGATCGATGAAACCAGTAATTGAGGGTACGATCATATTGCTGATCGAAACAGACGAATACCCTCCGGTCACATACATAAAAATGTATGGCCCAAGTCTCCATGAAATTCGATCTGGGATGGCACGCCGTTGTGTTGATCACTTGGGGAACGTTGACAAAGTGAAGAAGCAACTGATTGCACTAGTGGTAGTTGTGGGACTGTCTTAAAATAAGAGTTAGTTTAAATTTCTTTTGTATTATAATGAAAAATGCTTATTTTGACTTTTTAATTGATTTAAGGAATTAATTTTCAGTTGATCATTAATTGAAATGTGTCTTATGTATATTCACACCAATGCATGCTTTTATACCCAAATGGAACCAAATTTACGATTTTGTCTGAAAGATTTTTACCGTACAATGATGCAGGTATTATAGTAGTTATTAGTTCATTGTGAGATAAACTAATTGTTAACATGTTAACCACACTGCAAAAAATAATCGTATATAAACAGAAAAGCTCTGGCAGCAAAAGTTGCCAGAGCTATCCTTTCCACAGAATTTCTCTGTTGACTGAACTTGTTCTGTAAACAACGACTTTTCCTGCGATAATATTTAGGAAAATAACCCACTAAAATTTCCGAAGTTGGGAAAAAAAGAGACCAGTCTGAAGAGAGACTTAATATGTATTTAAAAAAATTGAATATTTTTGTTGGAATAGTTCCCAAAAGTTTCGAAACGGTGGTAGCACACGGAAAAAGTTCAATCAACAGAGAAATTCCGTGGAAAAGAAAGCTCGGGCAACTTTTGCTGCCAGAGATTTTCTGTTTTTGTACGATTATTTTTTACAGTGCATAACTCAGTTCGTTAAAAATGGCATACAATAAATTAATGAAAAATAATTATACATAATTATATAGTTAGAGCCCAGAATTAAAGTAAAAAATAAATCTCAGATGTTTTTTATAGGATGTTATTTTGTGGTATTTGTGTTACAAAAATATAGTAAAAGATTAGTCAGAAATATCACTTTAACAATAATTAAAACTATGCATCTTATTTTTTAATATAATTTTTATATAAGAAAATAGTTTTTCTAAGTATGATGACTGTATTTATTTTTATGCAGTCCATGGACTTAATTATTAAATTAATTATAACTCTAAAACCTTTCAAATATAACGAAAGACAACATTGGGAGGTGTTGAAGCTGTGTGGTGTTTTATTATGAATAAAATAATACCAAAATGCATTAAATGATAGTAAATTATTTTGTTTGAAATTTTTTGCCGTTTCAGGTAAAATTAATGCTAAGTCAAATTTAAGCTATCCATCCTTGTTAGAAGCCTTAAGAAAACATATATCTTGATACTTTAATGAGGTTTATACATGTTTACCTCAACTAATATTTCTTGATACATTTTCCTTGCTGTTTCATTAAAGAGGATTCTTGTTAAAGTATTCAAATATTTTCAGAAAACAATCTAACCTATATAAATATCCTTCATTTTTGTATTTATATATGTAGTGCACACTATCATAGGTGAAGTAATAATTATAAATACTTCGTCCATATCATTTAGACCTAACAATTGTTTACTTTAATCAAAGCGTTTTGTAGTTCACATGGTCTGTGTAAATAAAATTGCCAGGTCACCTAATAGTCGTTTCCCACTAGTCACAATTCAATTCTATTGCACTGCCAAGTCGTTGCAATGTTGACAATCCGCCAATTTTATTTGCACGGACTATAATGGTGGATTCATATATCTCTTAACATCTGTATATTCATGACGAGTCATAGCTTGACAACTAAATGAAGAGAAGATTCCAGCTAGTTTTTAATCCTCTCCTATTCACAAATGAAACTCCCCAGCCCCTCCCCATCAATATTTCACCCCTTACACACCCCAACCAATCAATATCCACCTTTCCCATCCCTCCTGAAGAAAGTAATACGACTTCCATGTCCCTATACGACCCTTTCCCAACCGAGAATTCCTGAGATATTCCTCATCACCTCCATCAGGAATATTCCATTGACCCCTCCGGCCGACCTCTTATCTCATTTGCCGTTGGTTTTCGACAAGATCGTATTACGACGTCCAGGTTAGCCGATGAAGATGGGCAACGCCTATTATCAGTTCGGGGTTTGAATTGATAAGGGATGTATCGATATGCGGGATATTTGGGGGGAAGTTGGCTGTCTTGGGGTGGTGTTAGTATTGGAGATGGATTGATTAGGGGGAAATGATGAGTGGAATTGAGAATAATATGGGATATTTTTGGAGGGATTATTTTCACTGTCTTTTGGTTGTATTCAGCAGTAACTTGTCCTAAGTTTAACCTGGAAATAAGCTTTTTCAACATCTCTTATTGGCTGAAAACATGTTTCCTTTTATAACTACCAATTAATTTACCCTCTCTTAGATACCTCTATCGAATAAAAAATAATAAAAATGTGGGAATTGCCCACTGTTAATATTAATAAACGTTACTGATTTATTTAATTACAAACCTACAACTAGATTATTTAAAATTTGAGATCCCGTTATTCCTACCTACAAACAGTTAAGGTTTTTATAATGTATATATATATATTTTATTTCTTTTGAAAGTATTAAGGGCGGGCTTTGAGGGATACATATTTATTTTCTGGAGTATCTTCAACAGTTTCTTACATTGAATGATTAACAATAATATTCAATAACTTTTGACTAACCCTAAAACTTCAATATATTAAAAGTGGCTTATTTAAGGATCAGATGAATACACTGACAGTATAATTTATTCTTAATTGCCACGAAACTTTCATTTCATCAATTTCTTGTTTGTAATTAAAAATTTAAGCATTTATTTCAGATTTTAATTAAACTTTATTAAAACCAAAAATAACAAGCCAACGTTTTATAATACATTATTTTTCTCCATTATTTCACTATCTATAGGTTTTTAGATGTATTTAAAACATTATAATTAATAAATCCAGCTTTAACGTCAAATAACTAACCAAACTAACAGATCCGCACTACTTTTTTAAACCAAAACCCAATCTCTTCAGTTCACTTAGCCCTCAGAAAAGCCAATTTCGGTTTTCTTTTTTTAAAAAAGAACCGTCAGAACCGCTATTATCAGAAGTTGGTTCCCGTCTCTATCAGATGTACGAAAAGTCCACCTTGTCAAAAGTCCACGCGGCTTTCGTAAATACTGCGCTATTTTTTCTTCTGGTAATTACTTTGATGTTGACGATGACAAGAGAAGATGCTTTCATACTTTTTGGTCGGGAAGAGAAGAGGTATTAGAATTGTCTGGGAAAGCTTATAGGCTTAATTTCATTTCATTTGGCGTCTGTCATTTGCAAGAGGTTCAGGTTAAATTGGATCATTTTCTGAATGAATGGGTTACGTCAATTGTGATCGAGTGACAATGAATTTCTGTTATCTGAACTATTTTTTGCAAGAGTGAGTATAAAAGATGGATACTTGGAATGAAGAAATTAGTAGAGTTTTATTCGGTATAGAAAATGTAACCAACTATTCCCAGAAGTTGCCTTTTTAACTAATATCACTAGTTTCACAGTTCTTCAAATATCAGGTGAAACAGAACTTATTATAAAGTAGTGTTTCTTAATTATGTGTATATTGTGTAGTAAAAGTTTGTAAACATTGAAACCTTAAGTTTTTAAATTTTCGTGCAATTAGTTATTAAGAAGGTTTAAAACTCCCTAGATAACCATAAAAAAATTTTATTGGTAGAATAGGCAATACCATTTTTTGAAAACAGAAAAAATGGGGAAATAGATCTAAATCCAAAAATCCACATGAAAAGTTTCAAAAAAATTAGGTAATTAACCCGGGAGCAGTCGCACCTATGAAACGAACGCGGGCACTCGCGGGTGGGTATGTGATACCCAGGGATGGATTCTCACGTTTTAGCACTCAACCTGCTTGGTTTTACAAATAATATTACTTTAAATAAGACACAAACAATAAACTATCATTTGTGTATCTTAAATGAATATAATTTACTCACATTTATTCGTGCAATCCTTACATAATTTGAGTTCTGTGTTCCATACAAATATATTTCTGGAACCTTTCACATTAGCGTTTTATTTTCAAGTCCCTTTTGCTAAAGTAATCCCTACATCTTTTGTATCCCGTTTTTCTACAATTTGGCATTGTTTCCTTCTTCTGAGGTAGTTTCTGATGATGTAATCAAAAGCATTTTTTGATTGCGTCTAAGTAGGCGCTCGATAATCACTTTTATTTTCAGGAATTTTATTTATAATATTTTTCCACACCACTCTGACGTTGGTTCTAAACTTCCCTTTTATCCATTTTGTTCCACTTTTACCGAGGTAATATTCTCCATTTTCCGGAGAATCGAGACTTTATGAACTTTCTTCATCAATTTCATCACACATTCTTCAGCCACTTCAATTGTTTACTCATCACAATGAACATCATAAACTCCAATATCTTCTTAATTTTCACTAAAATATCAAAACCATCGGTAGAAACTGTCTCAAGCAAAGAACAAAGCTGCTATACCGACCAATCGAACGGAATCCACAGCCAAAACTGACACCTCTACCGGCACGCGCGCGGGTATCTCATACCCAAAAGCCTCGATTCCCGGAAACCGCGTATTCCTGAATTCTTATCTAACCTTGAAACTTGAAGAATGTGACCTTGAACTCAGCTACACGAGACCCCACACGTTTTGGAAAAAAGGGGGGAACGCTATGAGACTAAGAATGCGCGCCTGGGTATGACATACCCAGTGCGAGTGCTCCCGGGTTAAATATCTAAAATTAAAATCGCCCATCCCTTTGTTTAGGATAGAAGTACGTCACAACTGATTCATACAGACTTTAACGAGAAACCCAACAATGACTTTGATTTGTTTTTAAACAATCAAAGCATTGTTAAAAATCAATGTATAGGATAGAAGTACGTCACATTGGGAAATTTGACGATTTAACACCCTTTTCTCCACGTTTAAAATTGTATTTGTTTTGTTTATTTCATTTTATCAAAATAAATAGCATTATACTACTACAAAGTATCATTAAAACAATATAACACTGTCCAAATTTGTTAATGTTTAATTATCTTAATCTTTATTTGAGAATCCAGCAATACTTTGTTTATGATGAAATATTAATTTAATCAAAAAGAATGAGTATTGCAGGTAATGTTTTCTCAAATTAATAGTTTTCTCTATGCAATATTAATTTCTTTAACAAAAAGTCCTCATTTGATTTAATCCGATAGTGATATTTAATTTACTCAAAAAATATTGTAACACTCTTTAACTGATTAATTTTGAAGTGACAAAGATAAATGAAAGAAAACCCCGATTCCTTGAAAGAACTTGGTTGTTTTCTTATCTCAAAGATCCTTCGTTAAAATATTTTTTTATCTCTGTAATCTTTACTTTCTTATTACTTGACCAATTAAATTTTGCTCTTCTACGAATTCTTATCATTCTCTTACAAATCCTTCTAATTAAATAGAAAAGGTTGTGATTAAGGGAATTAAATCACCAGTTCTAAATTAACCAATACCTCATTTTAATTTAATGGGATTTCTGTTACATTATTTTTTTATTAGAATTCCGTGTTTATGTTATGAAAGTAGTTTC
The DNA here is from genome assembly GCA_024610705.1 of Tetragnatha versicolor. Classification (NCBI taxonomy): domain Eukaryota; kingdom Metazoa; phylum Arthropoda; class Arachnida; order Araneae; family Tetragnathidae; genus Tetragnatha; species Tetragnatha versicolor. Next base: position 34,760,528 of record JANDEH010000006.1, read on the forward strand.
ATAAAAGAGTTAATTAAATTACTCCTTTTTTTAATAATTCTCTTTTATAATCTGACAGATGATTTATTCAAAGTTACTGATAACTCATTTGAGATAATCTCGTAGTTCTTTTTATTTGATAATAATTATAAGGCGTTCTCTATTCATCATGAATAGTGTGTAAATATTTTATAAGTATACCATTTTCTTGCATCATTACAATTTATTTACTTCTTCTGATTTTATTTTTTAAACCCAATAAAATGTAATATATTGTGTTTATATGTAATATATTGTGTTTTTGTGTGTGTTTTTATGTATATTTATCTTAAATTTATTTTCATTAAGTTAAAGTTTACCCTATTACATTATTTATATTCAAATTTATCTGTCACCTGAACGGGACAAAGTCCCCTTGGTGACGAATATATATCTTATTTTCTGTACATATGCTATATGTGATAATAAAGCTTATTATTATTACCATATTTATTTAAGAAAAATAAAATTTTTAACTTTTACTCAGAAAATTTTTATAAAGAATTTCAATGTGTTTCCAAAAGACATCAGGGGCATAATAATTATTATCTTATTTATAATAAAACTTATGATTTGAAAATACCTGCAACTGGTGAAAGCTTAGTCACAACTGCCCATCTTGATTTCCACTGAAAAAATACACTATTATAAAAATTTTATTTAAGTGTAACCTATTAAGTATTTTTCGTGTTAAAATATAAATAATCTCAAATTTAAACTTTATTCAAGTATATATAAAATCCTTCATAATGAAAGTAACTTAAAAGTTTTCAATTTTAAAATCCTTGTGTGTCTTTTCTACGAAGTAAAGAAATCGAATTAACTGAGAACTTAGTACTTTTGTAAACAAAAATACTACTCAACAGTAATTTGTATAATTGCATTTTTATTACTAACTTTACTTTAAAATATTAACAAAGTTGACTGATGCATATTCTCTTCTTTTAGTAAAAAACAAACACATATTGTAACCTCTTAGTTAAATAATCTAATTTTCATGCAATATATTAACCAATTACATTTTCCTAAAAGAAAACAATTTTCTGTACATACTTTCTTTAAATAAAAAAGCAAAAATAACTAAAATAATGCATTAAAAAATACCAAATTATATTAACACTTTTTAAGTGCTTACCTTTGTTTTTAACACTTTTGAATAACTTGAGCCCTTTTTTTAAAGTTATATTTTTTTAAATGTAAAAAAACATTGTTTTTTACTATGTAAAAAATAATTTTTCGAATTATTCTATATAAAACTAACTGTACAATGCATTAAAGTATTTATATATACTCTCTTATTCATAAAAAGATTTATTTATTACACAATAATTAAGTAGTAAATGATTAAAATAGCGTTCTTTCTTACCTTTCTACCATCCCGGTATTTTACACCACTTTCGAATATAGTCCTAGCAGTTGCCATTTTGATAATCCAAATAGTTCAAATGTTTTTCCACAAAGCATGGAGCCACAGTTTTTTCATTTATCCACTCAACTTTCGGCGAAACAAGCTCGACAAAAGTAAACACAACCAATAATCTTCTTACAACTGTTCATAACTTTTTCTCTCTAAATATGATTTTTTATATTGAGTATTTTTTCACATTCCCTTAGAAAGTTTATGGAATAAAAAATATTTTATAAATATACTTTGACAAAAAGAAGCTCAAAGAGATTAAAATTTCATTATTATTTTATCGTTTCCCTAATACCAACTTTATGCAAATACTTTTGTTTCTCAGAAATACATAACAGTCATTCTTAAAACCCTTAATCTTGTAGTTATAAAACTTTTGATTTTTAAGAACAAATTTTGATATTTCCATTCAAAGTCCGAGACAAAGCATCTCTCATCTCCGATTTCTTCCATCCCAATGCATCTTGGGATTTTTCTCCGTCACGTGGACGAGGGTCAATAGCGACCGATCGGACACCCCCTCTTCTCACTTTGGGATGCTGGCCCGCTCTTGCGCTTCCTCAGGACTTTGCCGGATGTTGCTGCCAGCGCCCTCTGCAGGGGAAAGCGTTTTCGTTGCCTTGGAGTTTCTATCTAACTTTCGAAGCGGCGGTCACTGTGATAGTAGAGCGGTGAAAACACAAAAAGAGTTAATTTTGTCTTTTATATTCAGTTGCAACTTAACTTGAGCTTGTAGAAATATGCTGAGAGCAACCAGAGAAAGTAGTTCCCTGTGTGCGGTGTCAGAATTATGAGTGAAATTAAGAGATTCAATTTTAAAATATGATTAGTTTTTTAAATCCACGTATATTAAGCATCTTTTCATACAGATTTTCAAAGTGATGAGTATTATTATTTTTTCAAGTGGCGCAGTGAGTAGTACATTTGTTTGAATAAAACTCGCCAGCCAATAAGATCTCACAAAGCCCAGCAAGCTTTCTGTTTACTCAGATTTTCTTCCACGTGGCCATGACGTCAGGCTCAACTTAAGTTGCAATCGAGTATAGAAGGATTGGATTATAATTCGTTTTGATTGATATTTTTTTGGTACAATATGTAATTTTAAACAAATATAGCGTAAGTATTAGTGTAAAAATCTTAAGAAATACTGAATTTAACGGTTAAAAAATTACATTTGACTCAAAAAGCACTGATATATATATCATGCTATCGAGAGGTACCTGTGAAATTACATTCGAATATTGTATGTTTAGATGTGTCATGTTCTTGTTGATGCAATACTTATTTCTTTAATATCAATCACCTTGTTTTAATTAATTTTTTCTACTCCTATAAGGTAGAAAATGATAAAATTCAAATGGAATAAATGTTTGAAAAAATAATATTTTTTAAATTTTCTCTTTGGATGAATAAACCAACACAATTTGAAATTTTGATAAAAATCATTTTTGGTAAAATATAAAATAATTGTTTTGTAACTTTTTTTGTCAATTATTTTATTACTAAAATATATGTCTAATTATCTTAATATTTTGCTTAATGTTATCTTAATTTAATAATAACTTAATTTTCCTTCGTGATAATTGATTTTAAAAGATTTCACAAAGTCATATTAATAAATAAAATTATATCAATTGAGAAGGTATAATAACAACCCAAAATTAAAAGCAAAATGAACACAAAACGCTGAACTAGTTATCCCTCCGTCGGTCGCAATATTAAACTGACGTGTTAGGTCGCAATGTGCCAAAACGCACAATCGAAAGAATTACAATTTTCTACCTTTTAATTTCAATGATAAGGTGTTAAAAACAATAAAAGATATTCATAGTATTATTCAGACATAAAAAAATGTGATATTTGTTGTAAATAATTAAGAAAAAAGATTAAAAATAGCATAAAATTAAGTTTACTTCAGCGGGATAAATAATTCAATATCTTAGTCAAAAAAATGTACTTAATGATGTGAAACCTGAGGGATATTAATTCTAAATTATTGTTTTTGAACTCATGTCCAGATAATAACCATTCCCAAACAAAACTTTACAGTTAAAAACTAGGCTGGGCAAATTGACCGCTGACAGTCCCTGTAGCTATTGTAAAGTAACTCCAAAATACATTATTTTAACTTTAAACTGTCAACTTACTGGTAGTAAACGTAGATTTTCATATTGTAGAACATTGTTTTTGGCGAGATAAGTGTATAAGGTACGATTTTGTAGGTGTATGTTCAACCGCAATAAACCAAAAATAATTAGAAAAATTACATACAAATTGAGGAAAATTTAATAATATTGATGCGTAAGCACTCATAAAATTAATAAAAAAGTATCAGAGATTACAAAAAATATTATTACGTACCTTAAAGACGAGTTACACGATCGAGCGCAATACGTCAAACAGTAAAATTATGATGAAAACCAAACTAAACAAAGCGCGCGAATTTAATGAATTGGTTGGCGCTATACATCCGGTAAAGATAGGAGACTAGCAAAAATTTCAGAATTCTAACCCCCAAAATAACGGAAAGGCGAACAAAAATTAAAGAGGTGTGCGAAAAAGTACAGTTGCGACCGACGGAGGGTTATTCATGAATACACAAAAACTATTATTTCAATCAGAATTTTCCCATTTCTTATAAAAAAAACCTTAGCTAATTGCAATTGTTAAATTTTTTACATCTCTATTAAATTGAGGAAATGACAAAAAAAACTCATTAGAAATCTATAACAAAACCAGAAAACCTACGGGGACTTATCCAATGTAATTCCTCATCTTTTTTCCACGGCAATAAATTAGAATCTTTTGCAATTTACATGCAAATACACAAGATTCTAATCTCTCTTGGCTGTGATATAATCAATAGACCGTTGTATCTCACAGTGATTAAAATAATTAAGAGTCTGGTTGTTTTTTCTCAGGTATTTTTTCTGATATCCTAACTCCCAGAGATATTTAAGAATAGAAAGTATAACAAATTATTTTGCCACGAACCTTTTTGCATGGGCAAGCAAAAAAAAGACTCCATAAAAACTAAAGAAAACCGAACTAATTTAAGGCTTTCCCTAAGACTTTTATATTCCCTACCTTTTTTTTCTGCGTCCGAAAATGTCGTTACCTTAGAATACCCTGCATCAGTCAACTTATAAATATTTAACATTTTCTACTCTAAGCACTTAAGTTCTCTTCTAATTTGCTGGGATCACGGAGAGGGTTTTTCGGCCTTTGTCTCCTCCATAACCTCGATAAATTAAATCTGCTTCGTTGAGAGGGGAAAAAATTACGAGGGCTAAAAAATCTGTTTGCCTAAAAAAGGCTTCGAACAAAAACTCTCTGGTGAGTGGAGGAGCTGGTTCATTCGTCGTAAGGATTTCTTGAGGAGCGCTGTATTTTTAAGGCAAAAGTAAAGTAAAATGGAGGTTAATTATTTTTCCTTTCTTCTCGAAGTTAATTATGTTTTTCAGTTTGCGCTCTGAGTTTGGAGCGTTTAGCGAATTTACAGGAAGTTTTTCCGAGGACGTTTTTTTTATGGGAAAACACGTATTTTGAAGTCGGGATTGAAAAAAAGCTTTTTGTTTTCTGGGATTTTTACTGTTGTTTTTTGAAAGATTCAACAATATTTTTACAGCTTGTTTGGTATTTATATTTTTCGTGATGAAGATTATGAGGAAATCTTCATTCTGAATGAGCATCAAAAAACCATTTTTGTCTACAAAGTTAATTTCAGCCTAATTTCAGTTAATTTTAGCCTTGAAATAAATATGAAATGCCTCGATTTTATTGCAAATCATCACTTATAAGCGAGAAGAAAAGATTCTAGTAGCACAGTTCATACCAAATATGTTAAGTTTACGTAACTGCAACGAGAAGTAAATAAATTTTCGCCAAAAAATGAGAAAAGTTTGACGAATCTTGAACGTTTGTGCTACTTTGAGTTCCCAATCCAACACACACACACACACACAATTCGAACTACACTTGAACCTAAATAGATGTGATCTATGTTTTTAATTTTCAATTGTCTTTTTTAAAATTTTCTACAAAATATTCTTGTACTCAATCCTTACTTATTCCTTTAAAAATAATTTTATCCTGCTGAATATTGTAGCCCAATTCAGATCACCCTTAAAATCGTTTTTCACGACAACGATTTGACTAGTGGGCAGTATGGAGTTTTGGTTTTACTCCGCTACCTTGCTTTAAGCGAGTTATAACTCTTTCTCTTAAACTAAAATATAATTGCTTTGAATGACTCTAATATTTTACAGTAAGAAGGATCAGGCCCCTCTTTCTTCAAATGTTAGTTCATACAGAGAAATTACAAAGTTTACATTCTTTATTTCCGAGGTGAGTTTTTTTTTCGACTGACACCAAGGACAGGAAATCTTTAAAGAGTTGTAAAATATAACAATATAAAAATATCAAGCACGTGTTTTTTCAAGGAGGAGGAATAAAATTATAGGTTATTATAGATTATTTATTAACTGACTCGTCCAAAGGGCGGTTTAATTTCAACAAAGGACTCAGAAAACAGGCTATTACATGTTATATTATAAGAAAATTAAATTACTATCACATTAAGTCTCATTCAAACTGTTTCACTTTCAATGTTCCTTTTGAGTGATAAATCAATGTTTTTCTGCAGAATCGCATAGAAAATTGGAGGAGCGAATAGGAAATTTCTATTTACGCTTTTCAGTTTGGATGATTCCTCCAAAATGAACACCAAGTCTAATTGAACCTCTTTACAATTCCATCTTTAAACCCAAACAAAAGTTGTTAAAGAAACCCTTGTTTTAAAATAGCATTATAAAAAAGCTACCCTTATTATGATTCTGAAAAAAATTGCAAAATTTCTAAAAAAATGGTGTGGTGCAACTCAACTCAACTTCTTGTTTCTGCGGAGCTGCGTCTCCGAGAAGTACTATATAATTTTTTACGTTTTAGATCCCAGACAGATATTATTATGATTTTAGATTGTTGTTATAATAAACTTATTTGATATTTACACTCGTTTTGATTCCTCTCGTCAGTCACCACCATAGTGGTATGTCTACAAGAACATTTGCGATTCCATCTATAAACCAAAAAGAAAGATGTTGTGTTTACATACCTTATTATGTTTACTTTGGTTATGTAGGTGTTTTGTTGTCTTATTATGCTTACAGATTCTGAAAAAAATTGCTATAGTAGACAGCAACGTTAGTTGATCCAAGGACGTCACTAACAAACATTCCCATCGCGGTGTCTTAATTTCGAGTGAAACGAAGAACGTCAATTTTAAAACACGATTATTTCGTTAAACCCATGTATACAGGGTGTCCCATAAATAATGGGTCACACTTCTAGGGGGGATAGTAGACACCTAGACGAGTCAGAATTACATAGGATTTGGGGGTCCCAGATCAAATCCCAGGGAGTTAAAAATGGAGCGACACCCCACAAAAAATTATTGAAAAATTCAATTTGTAGAAGAACTACTATTGGTAAAAATTTAATTATGGTCTCAAAAATTGTGCTTTAATATGATCTTTAAAATTATCTCAAAAGTCTTCACTTTAAAATTTGTTTTATTATGAAAAAAGTTAAAAAACCACAAAAAATGTGAAAATTCTACCAAAACCTCATTTTGTATTTCGAAGTCCTTTCTTTTGATTTTATAGTCTGAAAGATCATAGTTGAAAACCCTTAAGTCCAAAGTTTCACGTAAAAATCATCAATATTAAATGCTTGAGATCCTGTTAAAGCATGGTTTAAGTCCGTTTTTTGCGTCCGCAAAGTGCCGTTTTGGAAACGGCTAAAGGAAACCAGTTTGCGCACGTAAAAAACGAACTTTAACAGGATCTCAAGCGTTTAATATTGATGATTTTTACGTGAAACTTTGGACTTAAGGGTTTACAATTATGATCTTTCAGATTATAAAATCGAAAGAAAGGATTTCGAAATACAAAATAGGTTTTGGCAGAATTTTCACATTTTTTGTGATTTTTTAACGTTTTTCATAATAAAACAAATTTTAAAGTGAAGACTTTTAAGATAATTTGAAAGATCATACTGAACCACAATTTTTGAGACCATAATTAAATTTTTACTAATAGTAGTTCTTCTACAAATTGAATTTTTCAATAATTTTTGTGGGGTGTCGCTCCATTTTTAACTCCCTGGGATTTGATCTGGGACCCCCAAATCCTATTGATTTTGACTCGTCTAGGTGTCTACTATCCCCTCTAGAAGTGTGACCCATTATTTATGGGACACCCTGTATACAGGGTGTATATGAAATGGTGCAACAAACTTTCAGGAATGATAGTAGACATTTAGACGAGTCAGAATCACCTAGGATTCGGGGATCCCAGACCAAATCCCAGGGAGTTAAAAAAGGAGAGACACCCCAAAAAAATCATTGCAAAATTCAATTCGTAGAAGAACTACTATCGGTAAAAAATTAATTATGGTCTTAAAAATTGTGGTTTAATATGATCTTTCAAATTATCTCAAAAGTTGTTACTGTACAATTTGTTTTATTATGAAAAAAGTTAAAAAACCATAAAAAATGTGAAAACTCTACCAAAACATTATTTTGTATTTCGAAATCCTTTCTTTTGATTTGATAATCTGAAAGATCATTGTTGAAAACCATTAAGTTCAAAGTTTCACGTAAATACAATCAATATTAAACGCTTGAGATCCTGTTAAAGTTTGTTTTTTGCGTGCGCAAACAAGCGTTTAATATTGATTGTATTTACGTGAAACTTTGTACTTAATGGTTTTCAACTATGATCTTTCAGATTATCAAATCAAAAGAAAGGATTTCGAAATACGAAATAAGGTTTATGCAGAGTTTTCACATTTTTTTGTGGTTTTTTAACTTTTTTCATAATAAAACAAATTTTAAAGACTTTTGAGATAATTTTAAAGATCATATTAAACCCCAAATTTTTGAGACCATAATTAAATTTTTACCAATAGTAGTTCTTCTACAAATTGGATTCTTCAATGATTTTTTTGGGGTGTCGCTCCATTTTTAACTCCCTGGGATTTGGTCGGGGACCCCCAAATCTTTGGTGATTCTGACTCGTCTAGGTGTCTACTATCCTCCCTGAAAGTTTGTTGCACCATTTCAAATACACCCTGTAAATTGTCTTTTTATCCCGATTTGCGTACAGAAACTCCTCTAGCACATCTAGCAACCTATCAGACTTGGTGTTTACCCACTTTCTCCTTCTGCGTAGTGACGTACTCTGTTCAGGAAGCGTTGATTGAGTATAAAACCCTTCGTACTTATTATTGACTATTGAATAATGGGACTCATAGGTAAGTCCCGTTTGTATATAAAAGAGTTAAGTCCCTCGGTTTGCCTTCCCCCACACCCAACTTACTTTCACTAATAGCGTCAGCCCGGTAGTGTGTCCGGACATTTAATAACAAGCGTAGCAGTCCGAGAGCCCTCCAGCGAAGCGTCCGAAGTCCATCACATTTGTCCCGTCAACCAAGTGAACGGGAACAGAGAGAGAACCCAGCTGTCGCAAGTCCGGAAGAAATTGGATCCGCTCAACTGAGAAGTACCCCGTGTCCAAATCTTTAAAAAAGAACGGTAGACATAGGAAAAATTCCACCCGACATTCCTTCTTTTTTGTCTTCTCTTTCCGATTGTTCTGTTTTTAAAAGTTCGCAGCAATCCTTTAGGCGTTCCTCCTCTCGAGAGAGAGATTACGATTCCGATGGCGATTGAATATCGATGTAGTGGAATCGATTTTTGTTTGTTGCGAGGGGATTTGGGTTTTGATGAATAGGGTTTCGATGGTGGGAGTTGAGTTGTGGGGAAGGAAGGGGTTGGGGATATTGTTCGCTTTTCTTAGCGGTGCGCTGGGGGCATTTCGCTGTTCCAAAAGTTTGGATGGGGAACTTTTGAAATAGGTTTTCTTGGGATGAAAGGACCTAAAGTATTGCTATACAGATATTTATGCAATTTTTTTACCAAGAAAAAAATAAAGTTATGGTTTACTTCTGTGAAAGATTTTGCTTATTAAAATGAAGAAATATACTCTTACGGGTAAAATGTATGTCAAACACGAATATAACTCAGAAATTTGTTCAGATTTTTGATTAGCAATGTTAACTAAAAGTTAAATAATGTTTTAAAAATTCGTAAATTTTTACAGTAAATTAGTTATTTTGTGGGAATAAAATTATTTTCTTTTGTAAAATTAATTATTAAAAGTAGAAAATTGAATTTGTTTATATTATTAAAGTGCTTTGCTGCCAATTTTCTATTTGCATTTATATTGAAAGCTTAAACTAAAGCATGAAACTTATAACTGATGGAAACTTTGTTGAATCCCAAACAGCACTGACGTTCAAGACTCATTCAATTTTAGTCATGTATGGCCTAATTTCGTTTACTTCTAATTGCAGTTACGTAAACTTGCCATGTTTTGTACAGGCTGTGCTACTAGGGATATTTAAATTTAAAATCTGGACAAATATTTAAACATTTACAGTTTCTTTTTTTACAATCCCAATATAAGTTACCTTAAGAGGAAAATTTTAATTCCCATATATTACAAAATCAATGCAATGCAAGTAAGTTTAGTGATGAAAGCATGTTCCTCAAGCAAAACATACAAGAAAATTTTCCAAACAAGCCAAATCACACGTTTCGCTTCCAACACAACTCTTCATATTACCCCAGCGTTTTCCTCCCAATAAGCCATCCAACTTTTCCCTCCCAAAAACAATGTAAATATTTACTACCCCCAATAATAAAAACCCGTGACAGCAACTACAGCAACAAAGGCGGAAAAGAAAAACATCACGAACAAGGAAAACAATCCTGGGGACCGAGTAAGATGTATCTTCATCTTCTTCTTCCGCTTCACCTCAGGGATAATAAGAGGGTGCTCGGGCGAACCCTCCAGCATGTCATTTCGCTCCTTGCAAGGGATCCGTCCCCTTATCTTTGGTTACGAGGCCCCAGCGACCTGGGCTGATCGATGGACAACAATCGGAGGGGTGCCTGTTCACCTGGAAGGTAGGATTGGAACGGATCCGTGATTAAACGGTTCCACTGAAACAACTAGAGGAAGCAGTAAGTACGTCGGTGTTATGGTATGGAGATCACCAGATGCTCTGGTCTATAATGTAAAGGCTTTTTATTATTGCTTTTCTATCGTTGATGATTAAAGTGTTTTATGTTTGTGATGATGTGAAGATTATTTTATTGTGACGATTATTTTTTACGCCAAGGCGTGAAGTAAGTCCAATTGTGTAGCCAACAAACCCCTAATGACCAAAAACATGCTTATGTAATATTTGAACGGCCCCTTAGCATCAAAACTTCATTGTTAGTATAACCTTATTCTTACTAACAAAAATAATAAAATTACATTAGCCTGTTACACTGATAATAAAAAAAATTCAATCAAACAAAAATTTCAAATAGAAAGAACGAAACCTAACACTCTGCGAGATAGTTTCACAACCTACCCCCCAGACAAGTTCCATAGAAGATGCTTCCAACAAATCGCTTTTCCGCCCTCTTCAATGCGAACCCGAAATCATCGAAACTACCTTCCAAAACCCTACATCGAAAAGAGCTTAACGGCAGTGAAAAGAAATTAAATCAACGGTTCTGTACAGCGCCACAAAATCAAGTCCACGGACACCTGGCACCCTGTTTACCACCTTCTTCTATATCTCGATCAATAGCTTCCAAATTGTCTCCGCGACATCATTCTTCAATGTCTTTCCGGAAACCCAGAGGGGATTAACTCCTCCCTGGGTCCATCCCTTTTCTTCCCTCCCCCTTCAAAAAAAAGAGCAGAAAGAAGTTCTCTCCTCAAGAAAAATCCCCCGTTTATTACAGAGTTATCAATGGTTTCCTAATTTCTCCGGTTTCCTTATAAATGCCCCCCCCTTTTTCTACAATCTAATTTGCGCCGTTGCTTGATTCGGAGGAAGTAAGTTTCATTCCCGCATTTTTTGAAAAATTTTGACGGGGGTCGAGTGTTTTTAAGGAGAGGGGAGGAAGAAAATTGGATTGGAATTTTTCTTCTTCTTTATAAATGGAAAGCCTCGGCTTTTAAGTCGTGGAAAACATCGTGACGGACTCAATGCGAGTTGGACATTATGATTTCAACATCTAGAGCTTCTCATTTGAGGTTGGAGGTAAAATAAGACTTCTTTAATGTTTTTCCTTTTGGGCCTTTTTAATGGAAACGGGATACTTAAGTCTTCGGTCATTGTTGGTATTTCAACTTTTGCTATTAATAGCGGTGTCAGAGTAACAACATTTTTCTATTTTATTAGATTACGTAATTTATTGTTTGATTAAATTTCAAACAAACGTTCTGAATAACTCTTCAATAGTAATAAAAAGACTGGACCAACCTTGCTGGGCTTCTGATTGTAGTTGGTCGACTTAATTTGTATTTGTATTTGTAATAATTAACACAGGAAGAATATATGTATTTATAAAAACATGTGGTTATTTTAAAACGATAAAATTAAAAATTGTTTATCAAACGTTAAAAAATATTGGGTTACCTATTACTCTTATGTGTTGCAAATAAAATATTGGTTAAGTTAATGAAGTAGTTTATATTCAAATTATTCAATTTTAATATTATACTTTTATGTCTCTAATGTTAAGCAATGTTGTTTGGATATATTTTAGTTATTTCAGCTGTGATAAGTAGATTTAAATACCTTTTGTGCTTTCTTAATCAAACTTGAAGGAGTTATCAAAATTAAAGACATTTAACAATGTCTCTAATTATATTTATTCTTTGTTACTTCTAGTGTATCGAACGAAAAGGAGGCTAGAATCAATTGCATATTCATTAAAGATCACATTTCCCACACAATGCTATACAGAATTTTTTATAGCCATTCATCCACTTAAATAACTCTATATATTTTAAATGAAATAATTTTACAGTATACCGAAGGTATCTCATAACATAAATATCTAAAAAATAGTTTTCCCCTTGAAAAAAAAATATTACTCACTTTTATATTTGAAGTAACTTTTTTATCTCGAAAACTCTGATACCTAAATTTTTTGGGGTCCCTTTTAATTTCAAGATATTGAAATTATACACACATCATTTTTTTTTTAATCCACGGGTATGCCATAAAAGCAATAAAATTCCCTAAGATAAAATCTCACTCCCCAAAACTGCCCCTTGTTTCCTCTAGTCTCAATCATCACCTTACATCCAAAAGTCCTCGAAACTCTCACCGGAAACCCGAATACCCTTCCGGAAAAGGGCAAGCACCCCTGCGTATATTAACACAAGCGTAATACGATCGCTAGTGGCCCCTTCCTTTGCCTCCCATCCTCCTACATCCAAGTATTTCCCCCCTCAAAATCAATAGCACCTAAATTGGGTAAGCCAAACTCTCGGAAGTTAGCTTTCACAACTTTTATTCCGTGAGCCTCTTCTGCCCAATATATCCTAGGGTCCCTAATCCTAGGGGAGGGAGAAGGACCGTAAACCCCCTTCGCCGGAGGGGGAGGGGTCTTAACAACTTTCTTGTTCTTGGTTTTTTAGTCCCGAAGATTTTCCTTGGGCTGCATGTAGCTTTATTTGCCGAAATGGCAAATAGCACGTAGTGTAGTGTGAGTTGCACGAGCGGCAGATGTTTAGAAGGCTTACGTAGGTGTAACGTGTAATTTATGGTTTCCGTGTCGTTGCGGTTGAGTTATGCATTGGATGACTGACAGAAACATTACTGTGGTAATTCCATTGTAATTCCATCGCCCATTTAATTCCATTGTGCCATCAGAATTTAATTAAGGTACTCACGTATTACACTGGCCTTAGCAAGCTACTAAATTTTCAGCCTTAAAATCATTTATTTAAAGAATAGAGATGACGTAACATCTGGTATCCCTTTATATTCAGGGTCTTTCTGTTTCAGAACTTGGTAGGGTACTCCTAGACGACTCTGTATAGAATACTTTTAGATATCCTTCGAGGCTCGGTTTCGCTTTATTCTATAAATTTATAGCGATATTCGCCACTAAATCTAAAGGATCATTCACACTACTCAACTTTTACTGCTAATCCTAGGTGATTTACTTCTGTGAATCGTTAATTTTCATAAAAAAAGTAAAGGAGTAAAGAGTAAGACGCTAATTCACACTTTTCACTTTAGACGGTTCCTCCAACATGAAGATCAAAAGGGAAAAGTCTGATTGGTAAGACGGATTACAACATTGATGTTCGAAAGAATACTGATAACCTAAACTAAATGCTTTTAAATAGTAAATAGTGTTTTAGAAATTTCTAAAAAGTATCAAAAATTGAGTCTATGATAGTAATAATAATATTTAAAAGATATCAAATGAGTATTTAGAAAAATTATATTTGATATCTTGTTATCTTCTTGTTATCTATCTTGCTTTATTGGATGTCTTTCTAACTCTTTAGCTCAATAAAAGGATATATACAGGATGTTTCAGATAAGTGGTACAATATTTTAAGGGGAGATAGGGGACATCTGAACGAGTCAGAATCACATTGGATTTGGGGGTCCCAGGGAGTTTTTTTTTCCCAGGGAGTTAAAAATGGAGCGACACCCAAAAAAAATTATTGAAAAATTCAATTTGTAGAAGAACTACTATCGGTAAAAATTTAATTATGGTCTCAAAAATTGTGGTTTAATATGATCTTTAAAATTATCTTAAAAGTTTTCAGTTCAAAATTTTTTTATTACAAAAAAAGTTTAAAAAACCACAAAAAAATGTGAAAACTCTGCCAAAACTTTATTTTGTATTTCGAAATCCTTTCCTTTGATTTAATAATCTGAAAGATCATAGTCGAAAACCCTTAAGTCACGTAAAAATCATCAATATTTAATGCTTGAGATCCTGTTAAAGCATGGTTTAAATCCGCTTTTTGCGTCCGCTAACTGCCGTTTTGGAAACGGCTATAGGAAACCAGTTTGTGCACGCAAAAAACGAACTTTAACAGGATCTCAAGCGTTTAATATTGATGGTGGCAGATATATTGGCAGAATTTTCACATTTTTTTGTGCTTTTTAACTTTTTTCATAATAAAACAAATTTTAAAATGAAGACTTTTGAGATAATTTTAAAGATCATATTAAACCACAATTTTTGAGACTATAATTAAATTTTTACCAATAGTAGTTCTTCTACAAATTGATTTTTTCAATAATTTTTTTTGGGTGTCGCTCCATTTTTAACTCCCTGGGATTTGGTTTGGGACCCCAAAATCCTATGTGATTCTGACTCGTCCAGATGTCCCCTATCTCCCCTTAAAATATTGTACAACTTATCTGAAACACCTTGTATATAACATACCAAACAACAATTCTCCATACGAAATCTGTATGAATGTCAATACTACTTGGCAGCCCAAAAGCAACTTTAACTTTATAGTACCCAAACTTTTACTCATTACGTCCTCTAAACGTTTGAATTCTCTCTTTAACTGACCTTTTAATAATACGAATAAGTATACTTTTAGTCCACTGAAAATAGCGAAAAAAAGGGCCGAACCTCGGACAAATTGCAATAAAAGGTTTCTCAACGGTTTTCACTTAGGAATGACCTCAATAATAACATACTAAAAATCGGCCAAAATCGGCCGGGGGGAAGTTTAATTTTTTTTTAATTTTAAAAAAATGGCCGAAAAAATATTTCAAAAAATCAAATTATAAAAATAGAGACTTATGATACATGTTTATAGGCTATTTTTCAGTGCGTGCTGAATACGAATATACCATTTAAATTTTAAAAAATTTAAAATTTCAATTTTTAAAAATTAATTCAAAATTTGGAAAGTCGAAAAAATTAAAACATAGCTCAAAACCACAAAATAATTGCAAAAGAAATAATTTAAACGGTTTTCAATTAGAAATGACTTAAATAATAACATACTAAAAATGTAAGAAAATCGGACAATAAAAAGATTAATTTTTTTCAAATTTTCAATTTTTTTGGCCTCAAAAATCGACCTTTTTAAAAACTCTTGTTAAACACGTTTGAGGCATTTACCAAGGTCATTTTTCCATGGTCATTTTTCCGCCAACTTTTCAATAAAATTTAAATTAACTGTGGAAAAATTGAAGCATTTTTCTCAATAATTTTGTTTTTTATGCTTCAATTTTTCCACAGTTAATTTAAATTTTATTGAAAAGTTGGCGTAATATTCGTAAACAGCACTAAAATATAGCCTAGAGACATGTATCACATGCATATACTACAAAATTTAAAAATTTTAAAAAATTTAAATTTTTAAAATTAATTTAAAATTTTAATTTTTTGAAAGATATTTTGTCCTTTTTCAATTTAATTATTTTTAAAATGATTTATAACCAAATATTGTCTAAATATTTTCCTTATTACTTGATTGAAAGATTTTACCTGTATTTTCAACGTTAATTTTTATAAATTAATTAATTAACTAATGATATAATCACCAATTGTGGTTTTTTTATGTTATAGAGGTATATACCTACAACATCCATGGAAAAATGACCTTGGTAAATGCCTCAAACGTTTTTAACAAGAGTTTTTAAAAAGGTCGATTCTTGAGGCCAAAAAAATTGAAAATTTGAAAAAAATTTAACTTTTTATTGTCCGATTTTCTTCCATTTTTAGTATGTTATTATTTAAGTCATTTCTAATTGAAAACCGTTTAAATTATTTCTTTTGCCATTATTTTGTGGTTTTGAGCGATGTTTTAATTTTTTCGACTTTCCAAATTTTGAATTAATTTTTAAAAATTGAAATTTTAAATTTTTTAAAATTTAAATGGTATATTCGTATTCAGCACTGAAAAATAGCCTATTAACATGTATCATAAGTCTCTATTTTTATAATTTGATTTTTTGAAATATTTTTTCGGCCATTTTTTAAAAATTTAAAAAAAATTAAACTTCCCCCCGGCCGATTTTGGCCGATTTTTAGTATCTTCTTATTGAGGTCATTCCTAAGTGAAAACCGTTGAGAAACCTTTTATTGCAATTTGTCCGAGGTTCAACTCTATTTTCAGTGGACTATTTTCCAGACGAGAGAGAGTGACATAGAAGTATGCTTTCTCAATAGCTGCTCCCCTCTAATGATTTTTCCAAAAACCCGTTCGGCGTCAACTAAAACCCATACAAAACACTAACAAAACTCGCTCGAAACACAACCCCAGCACCTTAATGACATCGGACCCAATGACAAATCTGTGTCCTGAAAAGGACAAGCGCAATCACATAGCAGCAAAACAAAAGCAGCAACGTTCGCGAATCTTGATTGCTGCTACAGGGAAAATGCGGCGTTTTTTCCAGGACTCAAAGCAAAGCATTCGCTGATCGTTATCTGCGACAAAGCGACTTTAATGAACGCAACTGATATCAAAAGGCGAGGATTCCTTTGACCGAGGACGCAACAATGACTTGGATCGGACGGAACAATCCTGGGGGAAAATTAGCATAAAAGGCACGTTGCCTGACTGGGTATTGATTATTGCTTCTAATCAATTTAACGGATGGAAGGTACGCGACTTATTAATTAACGACTTATGTAATTGAATTTCGTGGAGTTTTCGTACAAATAAACCTTGGACATCAGCTTCCTGATAATTCCGTGGAACCTTTGGATTTGAGATCAAAGGATGGGGAAAACAACTGCAGATATTGGATATGTATTATAATTACTGTCGTATGTATAATGCAATCCTAGATTGCATTATATACTGCAAGATATGGAAACTGCTTGAATGGTAAAAGAATAAAATAAGTTTAATGATAAAAAAATTATGGTTAAATAAAGTTCAATGGTTTAATAATAAAAGATATTGGATATGTATTATACTTACTGTCGTATGTATAATGCAATCCTAGATTGCATTATATACTGCAAGATATGGAAACTGCTTGAATGGTAAAAGAATAAAATAAGTTTAATGATGAAAAAAATTATGGTTAAATAAAGTTCAATGGTTTAATAATAAAAGATAATTTAAAATGTAACATAGTGTGTGAAGAATAAACACAGAAAAT
This sequence comes from Tetragnatha versicolor, assembly GCA_024610705.1. Classification (NCBI taxonomy): domain Eukaryota; kingdom Metazoa; phylum Arthropoda; class Arachnida; order Araneae; family Tetragnathidae; genus Tetragnatha; species Tetragnatha versicolor. The sequence goes on from JANDEH010000006.1 coordinate 34,777,989, forward strand.
ATATATTAGATACAAATTTTATAAAAATTGTCTAACATTGTTTATTTTCATTTAGTAATCAATGGTTATTTCGTCGGTCTCTCATATAAGGATAAATCAAAATACTTAATTATACAACGCAATAAGGAAGTCAAGGTCGCTAAAAACAAAATGGATAAAATTACATATTTTATAAAAATTAAATTTTTAATATTGAGTTCCAGACAATTTCCCTAATACTCAAATATTTGAAATTCTAAAAAGGGAATTTTAATTAACTCATGAAAATATAGTTACACATTCAGCTCAAGCATTCATTAATCTCCGTTTTTCCCGTTTGTATCAAAAAAAATTCCACAACCATCCCGTTTCCCACCATTAATTTCAAAACCGACAACGCACATGCCAACTCCATTATTTTTCCTTCAGTTCTTTCAAACTCTAAATCACTTTTTAACCTCTTAAACCCCCCACACATATTCAAAACCAAAACCTACATCCAAATCCGAAACTCTGCCACACAGACTACAAAAAAGACCTGTCAAAACGTAATCCTTCGGAACAAAACATAACGTCTAGTCTCCAACAGCGGCATTTCGATTAAAAAGCCGTAAATATCGCACAGGCATCGGAACGTACCGCGTAATACTATGCTAATCCGAGCAACCCGCTGTTTCTTAGGCATGATGGAGCGCCAGGAATGGATACTTATAAAGTGTCTGGGCTTAATCCCATTACAGAACGATAATGGTGTAGAAGTGGAGCTGGTTGGTTGGTTGGTTGGTTAGATGTCTTTGAGAAATTGAGTACATTCCGAATGGAGCGATAGAATGGAGTGTATAGGATTGGTCAGTTCTAGATTTGACTTGGATTAGGTTGCAGCAAGTTTCAAGCCCTGGCGAATTTTTGTGTCTTGTTAAAAAGATTAGTTATAGACAAAATGCTGTTTGAAAATTCACATAAGAATACCCTTTCTTTGATTTGGACTTCTTTTTATGGTTTTAGCTGTTGTGAATGGATGAAAAAAACTAGATTTCATAAGTCATTTTTTGTGTAATGATATTTTGATTAAATATAATTTCTTGTTCCGCTTTTAATTTAGTTTAACATATTCCAAAGCGATATTTTCAATCGATTTCAAGCAATATTCCAACCTTAAAACTATAATATAAAGTTTAAAATTAAACTAGTCACCATTTTTCTTTTATAAAAATTGTAGATTTATAAATTCTCCATTTACTTTATTATTTTAATTTAGTGAAACTATTTACTTTATGTCACGCTATTATAATATTGAACGATAGTGCAAACTAAACTTCTACAGTTTACAATACGACGATATTCGATGACTTGATTGGAATATGGGATAATTTCCTAATTGGATCTAATTGTCGAGTATTTTTTTCCCTCAAAACTTAAATTGAAGTACTAATATGATTTGAAATCAAATAATTTAAAACAAAGAAACTATTTGAATAGAAAAATTACAGTGAGATATTTGGATTAAAGATTATAACATTACTCCTTTTTCTTGATTTAGAGGTAATAAATTTCTTTTAGAAAGAGCAACATGGGGCAACATCTCTGATTCAAATTTATACGAAGATTGTAGGAAGTTCAATAATGCATAAATGAAGCGTAATATCGTGTTCAAAGTATTCGGAAAGCTAATTGAAGGAAAGCTTGTGAACGGAAAAATTATTTTTAAATATGTATACTCCTGTTCATAAAAAATGCAACACCATGAAATTTACACAGCAAGTGATCTTTTTAAATGCAAATAAATGATATAATTTTCAAAACAAAGGAATAAAATTAATTATCGAAAATCGATGTTTAATGACCTCTGCAATGAGATCCTCTATATCAGGGGTTCCCAACCGGTGGTACGTGGGTACGTTTCAGGTGGTACGCGTGAGTCAAAGCGATATATGTAATGCGATAACCAATGGAGAAACCGCTCGCTTCTTTATCGTTAATTTTTTGCTGAGTTTGTACTAATTTTTTATTTGTATGTTTTTAGATTTAAAGGTATAATAAATAAAACTTTAAATTAATACCATTTTCATCTTTTTATTTCTCCTTAATTATAAGCATGTTATAAATAAACAAATATCTAACCATTAAATATGAAGTTTTTTCAGGAAATTAATTCAAAAAGCCTTTGAACACTTTTAGAAAAGTATATATTACACGTTTTTTTTTAAATATTTAGGTCTGGTGGTGGTGGTACGCCAAAATTTCTCAAAAAATCAAGTGGTACGCAGGTGCAAAAAGGTTGGGAACCCCTGCTCTATATGACAGGTCATCGAATCAAACAGATTGAAATTTTGACTGAGGAGGGGATTTTCATCCAAGATTCATCCCAAACACAAAGTTTGCCAATATTGGAAACATAACAAGCATTTTGAGTATGAGGACAAACCAACGAATTTTTAGTCAAGCTCCGTGGGTGAAATTTTGGATGAAGGATTTTGTCGAGAAAGAAACTGTTTTTATTGGATGTAATGGAAGTTTGGAACATTCCAAAAAACAAATGTACGGGATTTGTTCTGATGAATTACAGCTTCAGGATCGCTTCAAAGGTAGAGTATAACTTTTGGCTCCAAAAATGTTTTGAAATTTTTTTAAGAAATGAGATTGCCCTCATTTTTTATCTAATGAGGTTGCCCATGGTACCAAATAGTGCTTCAGATCAAAACACTTCACTTCTTCACCACAGCCTCAAGATAAACATTCCAAAAATGGCGATTTTTGGCATAGCGTCCAAACCCAATTTAGGTGTCATGTTAACCGAAATTGAAGGGGGATTTGTTTAAAAGGACCATTTGTTATCAGTAATCATGCGACCCTTTTTTTTTCTTGATCCCATGGCAGCTTTATGTACCGATGGAATTCCATCAATGGAGCGCCGTAAAGAAAAAGATACTTGGTGAATTTTGGTGCAATGACGACCAATTAACTGATGGAGCAGACAATGATAGACCTAAAGCAGCATTCTAATAATTTGAAACATGTCGAAAAGTCACTCAGTGATCCGGCACTGCCATGCGAATGAAGTATCTTTCATCCCGTGCTGACGTGACTATGAAGAGTCCAGACCCCAATTTTCAACTCGCCTTACCATCTTTGGACCTCTGCTTTCAAACCAATATCAGTATTGCCTGTTTTCCTTCATCTGAGCAGCTGTAAATCAGTGTGAAAGTTCCCTTTCCGTAGGCCTAACATTAATCCTCTTTTAAACTCGGTTAAATGTTCGTATGACATCATTTAAGGTTTAAGGGGTATAATTACATCTAATGACAAGATAATCAACGGCAGAAAATATTCTTACAACTTCTTAACGTCCCGTTACAGCCCCCCATATATACGACTAAATCAGTGGGTTAGAAGACACTGCTCAGCTCGCGCATGCGCTGTAGCTCTGAATTTGTTATCCTTTGATGAGCAAACTATAATAAACATACCCTGAAAATTTAAAGTTGATAAGACAACTCCTTCTTGGTGTTGCATTTTTTATGAACATTAGTATATTTATATTCAAAAAGAAAATATTATCTTCTTATAAGAAAAAAGAATCTTATTGTCTTGTCATAATTCAATGAATGATTAGTCTCGTAAACTTTATTGATTTGGTTGGTCATCAAACGCGTAATTTTGTTGCATTCTTGAATTGAAATGCCTCAATTAAAGAACGCAACAATTACCAAATACAAAATTTCAGTGATATAATCTTGAAGAATAAATACATTAAAGATATAATAAAATTTATCCTATGTCATTCAAAAGTCAATATTTCCCCGCTTGTTTAATACTTTTTGTTTATAAATAAAACTTGTCAAATCCACATTTTAATGTCTTCCATTCCATTTCTTTCACGAATTTCCCATTTTCATAAAATATCGGTACCTAGAATTAAGATCTAGTAACTTGATAAAATTAGTTTCATATTTTATGTCTCTAATTTTAATAAGCATAGCTTTCCTTTGAAAGCTATACAAAAACAATAAAATTCAATTCAAAAAATGTCTTTCACGAAAAATAACTAATATACATGTTTCCTGTAACAAAAATGAATTATGATGTAGGCTTAAAAAGACCTTAGGTACTATATAAGTAAATTTTATTGGGGGGAATGGAGCTGGTTAGTACTAACTTATCATAGTGTCATAAATTGTTTCTAATATAGTTAATTTATTTCACTAAACTTCCACATCGAAGGGATTTAAAACAATTAAGATTATTTTCAATCAAAATATCTTTACAAAGAAACTATTTAGAAATCAAAGTATTGTAATCAATCATTTCAACCCAAGAAATTCTTTAAAAATAATTTAGGTTACCACAAACAACTGTCCTTCCCAATAAACCGATTAATCATTCCTTTTAAGCCTTTGAAACAGAGCGCATTTAATAATTCCCAACCACTCAACTCAACTTTCAGAAGGAGAGAAAAAATCCTTGTCCCCTTTTCAGCCATTATTACAACTCGGCATCGCACTGAGCAATCCCACTCGAAAGCCTGCCATTCCATTAATTCATAACTTTCATTAATATTCAGGCACATCCCGAAAGGACTTGAAAATAATTTCTTCGTTTTAATCTCCGAATAACTCTGGCAACAAATGCAAACGGTAATTTCAGCCGGAACAGCATTTGGCGAAGAATTCTGATTAATAGTTTCGGGTGGTAATTAATTCTTTAATTTCGATTCCGGAGTGTTAAGGAGAATCGCAATCGCAACGGCCCCAAAATTTTAAAAGGAGTTTTCCCAAAAGTTCTCTCTGTAATGAATTCCTCCAGCCATTATAACGGTGACTTTAAATTAGTAATTCTAAAAGTTGTTTAATCCTATTGGGCTTGTGAAAGGTGGCAGAAATTAGAGTGTTCTCTTCTGGAATAGAGAGACTTTTTAAGCATTCCCTCGAGGTATTATCATTCCACTTTCATCTTATTATTAGATACACAATGAGTTTAATTTGTATCATTGCAGTTTTTAATGCATATGATGCATATTGAAAGAGGAAGTTAAAAGTTCTAGGTAATGAAATATTACTTTCATCATGCATCAAAAGTTACAGTTTTCTTGGTCTATCGATCTTTTCATTGAAATCTTTGTTATGATAAATTTTTGGAGTTTAGTTTTTACGAATAAATAATTTGGTGTTTGGTCTTGTACACAAATTCAAATAAATGGGTATTTAAATATTTCTTCCCTCTCCCAATCCTATTCGAAATACGCTTGTTTAGGTCCCCTCTACCGACCCTGAGTTCTGAAACATTTTGTTTTTAGAAACAAAAAGTTTTCCAAACCATTTTCTTTATCATTAAAAAACAAAAAAATGGAAGATAAGTTTTGATATCTATCTTGTAAAAAAGTTGTTGGTTATAGGAGTGAGGAAAACGTGTTCAATTTCAGTTCATGTAATAGTTTCCAAAAATAAGGAATGCTGTTTCGGCTGGAAATATCATACGGGATTTCCGTGTCTTGCGTCATCAACACAATGTGAGACTGCATCTTTGAAGATAACAACAGATAACTTAAATTACCTCTACGGGAAAAACCTGTAATTATCACTAGTCGACAAAATTAAACTTTTTTTCGCTAACAAAAACGAGATTAGGTATTTCCGACTAATTTGAGGGTGTAGAATTCAGAAATAGTTGTGAAAAAGCTGCAGCACGTACAGTTTTTTTGTTACAAATATGGCAACAGTACTGTAAGAAACGGGCAAAAGCGTTGAAAACACTCATTTTTAACAGTTAATCTCATTATTTTAGCATCAAATACTGTCATAATTAAGATTATATACATGTTTCAGACAATATAAAACTAAAAATAATTAAACATTCATTGAATACGGTACAATTTTATCACTTGGGGCGTTAAATCTCCTCTTTCAATTAACCAAGAGCTGTAACCCAAAATTTCTATTTCTCAGTGACCTGTGTATCAAGTCAATGTCCTAAGGGAATCTTTACCCTTGTTTATGATTGAAAACAGTGATATTTTCTGGAAATAAGTTCAAACGTGGATGTAAAATATGAATTTTGAGTGATTCTATGGCTTGGTAAGACTAAAGAGTACCTTCTATTGGGATTAAAAACTTTTTTTTCTAAAAACCATCTTACCACTCTCCTAAAAACCCTTTCCAAGCTGATAATGCGTTTTTATTAAATTTTCCTTCATAAGCAGGGTCGTGAATTTGTTTAAATCAGATGTTCATATTGACTTTGAGTTTGCCTTCACTTAATGGCGAAAAAAGACGTTTTAAATACTTTTTGAAATGTTTTTTTCTGTATTTGTCATTGATATTAAAATAACCAAGATAATTTGAATGTCCCCCCATACTATAGGAATAGTAATTTGCATAGAACTACTGTTGACTCTTAGGCACTTAAAAAGAGCCACATTCTAACTTCTGCAACGCACGTTAGGAGCCCAGATTTCATTTTAGTCACCTATTTCAACCCAAATAAGTGGGGAAAAACCTTTCACCACTTTTTCTGTTAAATATTACCGTTGAATTGTAAATTAAACCGTACCCAAATTAAGCAAAGCGTATTGTGCATAAATGTGCAAAATCTACACTGAAAACTCGTTAATTTTCAAAATGAACTGCAGTAAAAAAACATAACCACACTTTTAAAAGAATGTCTACATACTGGGATACTAGAAATAAATTAATTGGATGGGATTGCAGGGTTGCTATTGAACAAAAATGACGCTTTAAACGCAAAAATTAAGAAAAAAAGCAGAAAATCGAAAATTTTTGTTACACAAAAATGGGACGTGGTGGAACTTTTTTACTTGCAGATATTTAAATAACTATATGAATTAGTTACAAAAATCGTAATTTGGTTGTTGTTAGGAAACCACTGTCGACTAGTGTTATTGATCCTTACATTTTTCAAGCTTAAGTGCTGTTACTACAACAGAGTGCAAACACACCAACTAATTTAAAAGCAGAACTACTACATTTCTTTAAATAATTATTCTTCCCCCATACGTTGGAAGAAAAGTTCTTTAACATTAGCAAAAGAAAAATTTACTTAAACGCTCAAAAAACTTAAGATAAATAATAATAATTTCTAACTGTTCCACTCATTAAAGAAGTAAGGTTGGTTTGAAAAAAACAACACGGATTTAATAAAATGATAAAAAACATAAAATCTCTATTTAGAGGTTTCGACACAGATTTAATTTGCTAGCCTTAAAACTCATTAACTGGATTATTACTATTTTCTTCTTTTGTATAGACCTTTAAAAACATCCTCTACCTAGAATTGATTTTGAAATATAAGGGAAAGGAGGGTGAAAGTACGCACACAAATTACCGATATAAGTTTATTGACTCACAAATCAACCTTTAAAAAAGGAAAGTCTTAGCTTTTTTGGCAAATATGTTAAAAATTAAAAAGAAAATTAAAAAAATTAATGCGCACTTCACCCAACTTAGGGTTTTTGATAGCAATCATTATTTTTATATTTACATGTCAATTGATATCCATTCGTAGAAAAATTAGGTATTAACTCAAAGTAACCATATTTTACCAGAAAAATTAATACAGAATGCATGAAAATATTAATGACAGTCTTTAAGGATAGCTTGTGATACATTTGTCCATGTGATCATACGTTATACTGCAGCCAACAGGGGAAAAAACGCTGCGCACTTTTATCCGACTGGGCACTCTTACCCTCCTGTAGCTTATAATATACATAATTAATTAAAATGCAGTAAAATATTTTCCACTGAAAAAAATCTTCAATCCAAACTTACATTTATACTGCTTAACCAACGATAGTAAAAGGGTCACGTGATTTTGACAGACTTGGAGGGGAGAAAGAAAGAAGCTGAGGGGTAGTTGATCGGAAGGGGAAGAGACATGTACTCCTTCTAACTTTAGTAAGACCCTCTATATACATAAAAATCAGCATATTTTAAATAAAATAAAAAATACTAAAGCAAAAAACCACGTGACCCGTTTACTTTCGTTGGCTAAGCCGTACATAATCCATTGCATTTCAATTCGATGATTCAAAAGAGCAATAAGAAATCGATCTTTTGCAAAACTAACAGTAATAGTACTACAATAAAACAACGCTAAAACAGTATCCCCTGTAAAAACCGGACATGAGGCGAAATTTCAATTCCTGTGCATCCGGAGATAAGGGCACCGCGAAATGTAATTAAATTCAGTAATTAAAGCTAACTGCGGAAAGAATTCTTCTAACAAACTTACTTCATCAAAGCACGATAAAGGCCGGCAAAGCGCGCGCTTTAATGGCTCTGAAAGAACTCGTAATTTTGAGGCTTGTCTTCGCCTTTTCTTTGAGTAATTAATATTTCACAAAATATAAGAGATGCAGGATGGCATAAGGGAGGAAACAAAAATAGTCTTCTGTGGTTGTTAGGTTGCATTTCAAGTAATAAAACTGCTTTTCGATCTGATTCTGTGTAATAAAATCGTTCATCTTCTATTAAACTGAATTATTTTCCAAGTAAATTTTTCAATTTCATCAATTTTAAAGATGTCAAAGTTGTAATTGGATATATTATTGTGTTGAATTTTTAAAACAATGTTTGTAGACTGTTTCTATCTTTTTAATTACAAGAATTATTTCAATTCCTTTCGCCATTTTTCTACACTTTTCTGAATTAAATAAATTAGAAAGAGTCAATTATAATGAAATTGACAAAAAATGTGTCTATTTATAATTTTAACCACATTAACACGAATTATGTAGTTATAAAGGAAGTACTATTACATCTACGATATCAGTTTAATATACTTAAATTAATGATCCATGGAATTTAAATATGCTCTTAAAGTATTTAGAATGCTCATAGGGCCCCCATAAACATTTAAGCACATGAGTATCTGGGTTATAAACTTTGAATAATTTCGGAGTAAATGAATATTATTTTTCCTTGTCCCGTCTCCAACAAATTTTATGTCGAAATGGTGGTTAATTAAAAAGTTATGAAATAGTTTTGAGCGAAAGTACTCGCTGAAAGTCATCAAGGTTTACGAAATTAGTTCACATTTAACCATGACGACTTAATTATACCTATTACTATCACTTTAAATTAATAATGTCAAGCATTACTTCAGAAGTTTTAATCAGAAAGAACTTTTCAAAAATTATTTATCTTTGTTATAATAAGCTCAATCTTTAAAATTTTGACGCTTAGGATCTAAAACGAAATTCTTCTGACATAGTTTATAAAATCCTCAGGGTAAAAAGAAATGAATTATTTCCAAATTTAAAATGAACACTACAAACGGTAATTTAAATCTATCTACAGTTTGATTTGAAATTTTTGTTATAATAATATAATGTTATAATTGAAAGTTAGTTGTTAACAATAAAATTTAATAGTGAATTTATGAGGTATCTTAAAATGTCCTATTATAAGTTTTATACTCTTTTAATTGTTTAAAACTATAAACTAAAATGAACAAGACTTCCGAACTTTTTCCACTCGCATCAAATTATTAAATAAATTTTTAATCTTAATCTTTCTTTAAAAAGTAAAACTTACTAAAACATAAGTTCCCCCGAAAATTTCACTTCAGAGTAAGGGAAGGTTCCCAAAAACACCATCGCGGCTAACTAATGCGGTTTCCTCCCCATTCCCTTCCATATCTAAGACTAAAATAGTGTCGGAGCCCTCATTAAGAAAAGAAAAATGTGCCCTAAATAAGCAATTAAATCTTCATCAACGTAGCAAAAACACAAAGCGCATTCTTTACAAACAACATCTGGGTTCCGTATCTGTTGAACGAAGTCCTTGAGCTTTCGCCAGAAAAATATAATTTCATACCAGAAAGAAAGAGAAACGTGGACAGCAGAAAAAATGAAACATTTTGCAAAACGACTTTTTACGGCTGTAAAAAATGAGGCTGAAAGTATGTTTCATGACTGCTTCTTCTTCCTTGTTTCATATTATTAGAACCACCTTATTGTTTTATCACCTTAATGAGGAAAGCATGCCTTGAGAAAATTATTTTATGTATAGGAAAAGACGTTGAATAAAGAGCGGCTGTTAAGCTTTAACAAAAGTCTTTTGTGAATTTTATGCCTTTTTACAGTCGGGGTTGTTATGTTTGCATTCTATGCTTTCGTTTAAAAAGATTTTGTGGTAAAAATAAAGTAAATTGCTTGTAAAATGCATAGATAATACACTTAAATTGAATTTTCTTTATGATGTGTGAACAAATTGAAGCGATGATTTTACGGTTGCCACGGATATAAAATGAACTAAAACTGAAAGAAAAAGTGAAAAGATTTGAATAACTTTTTGAAATATTACTTTCATTGCTTACCTCGTAATTGCATTATTCAAATAAAAGGAATAATGATCGTAAATATTCTCTCAATCCTTTCAGGCCTAAACCGCCCTAGATTGCCATCGAATCCTATGGAAAATTTTGGGCAGTTAGGTCTGATATTATACTGTATTATAACTAGTTTTTCTCATGAAAAACGCTAAAAGTTTTCTTAAAATTCTTTCATTCTTTATATTTCAGATAAATTGTTCATCACGCTAAAAAATTTATAACGATCCAAACTAATTTGTGAACTATAATTTTTGAGCAGGTACAAAGGCATATAGAAACAAAAGTCCATAAAACATCTTAAAAAGTGTGTGTACCTTGTTATTACCAGTTTTACTACTCTTCTTATAAAGAAATATTTACTTTGAGAATAAAACATTCATTGACAATTAAAAAAATACATTAATATCACAATGAATTTTTGTGTAGTTGTGCCAGAAACTTTTCAAAAAATTTCATCGTTCTCTGCTGACGACATCATCAGTGTTGTTAAAGCTTAAGACTCAGGTTGCTTCACTGTGTTTAAACTTTTCAACCAGAGATTAAGTTGAAGAAATCGGTCAGCAAAAGATGATAGTCTCATCTTAGAGCAGATTTACATGCAGTGATTTAAGCGACACAACCATGTTGCCACTGGTTGAAACAAACTTCCCAATAAAATGCCCTTAAATGATGACGCAATTACTACGCCATAGCAATAAAAACCAATAGATTCTAAATCAACGAGGAAAGCGATAGGAAATATTTGACAGTTTTCCTCATGATGTTTCGTTTGCTCCATGTAAACCCGCCCTTATGGAGGATTTACAGCACTACTGTAAAAGCGACATTTTCGGTTTGCTGTAATAGCGACGAAAATTTTTTCAAAAGCACCAATAGGAAGCCTCGAAAACTATCGCTGGGAAAAAATCGCTACGACATCAGCGACGTAATTACGATCACTGGCGGCCATTTTCTTGAGCCGGCGGGAGATCTGGGTTGACTTGATTTCTCTAATAGAAATGCAAAAATTATCTTCTAATATCAATATCGTGCTTCCTTGAAATTCAAAGGCTGTTGTATAACCAGAGTTGACCAGAGCGTTCCGATTAATTGAGGAGTAATGAAATCGTAGTCGCAGAGCAGAACATGTGCTGCCATCTAGTTCAAATGAGAAAATTCATCAGTTCTTCAACAGCCAAAAATATTTTTCATCAGCCTCAGTTAATTATTTAGGCTACTTGTGAATACATAGGCTTGATTTTTTGTTTTCAAATGAAAATTTCAATATTCTGTTTGACATAAAGTCACATAGAAAGGGACTAGGAAAAGCACAAGCAATGTGAAGGAAAATCCGGGCCGCCATTCCTGCGACTGAAAGCGATTCACAGGGAGTCGCTTTTCCCGCCGAGCGATCAAGAAACCTATCGCTTTTCCCGCTCCCGCTGGCAACGCCATCTTTTGGGAGAAATATCGTTACCGAAAATGTCTCTTTTACAGCAGTGGTGTAAATCCTCCATTACTCGTCATAAGCGTGTCTGACTGTATAATAAAATAGTTTATTAACAGTTTAACAACACAAAAACGAATAAATGAACGAGTCTGCTTTATTCTCTTTCTATCTACATGAACTTCCAAAAACATACACAACAAACTGCTATACACAAAAGCAAATGAAAAGCATCGAGATGATACGGGTGTTTCTCGCCGATAAAATAGACGCGCTCGTCTATTGCTCCCGGTTGGTGGCGAAAAGAAATCCTTTGTCAGAAGTTTTAGGGAGGCAGAAACTCTCCAGGATTGACATTGCGATGCAAATGCCTTGAATGGATTCGTAAGAAAAGCGCTGTCATGAACGTCTGTCACCCGCCGCTGTGCTTCATATATTCCTTTCCTTGTGGTGAGGCTTTTCTTTTCGATGGGGCAGAAAATGCGAGAATAGATCTTTTGAGTATAGAGTAGTGTGCGTTGCTATTTCTCTCTATGGGAGTATAGAGGCGGTGGTGCAGTATGCAACACGAGTGAGTGAGTTAATTTGCTTAGGCGTGAAAAGGCTTTTTTGGGGGGTATTCAGGATAGTGTTGATAGTGTTTTGCGCGGTATATGTTGTGTTGGTGACGTGTATAACTTCATATTGCTTCATAAAAAGTTTGAATGATTTTAAAGAAAGGGCTGTTTTCAATTCTAATTTTTTAAACTGTTTAAAATTTTAGGTACTCTCAGCAACAATTGGAGGGTTCAGAATAGAAATGGACCAAGTCCACTTTAGCTACTTTTGAGCTACATACGTTTAAAGTTAAAGCTTCATAACAAAATTACCTGTTAAAATTTTTTAAAAGTATATACTAAATTTAAGAAGTTCAAGGAGTAACTTAGACATTTACATAGGTTTTATTGGCCAATTTTCATAATATAACCCCAAAAAATCCAAAGTAGTGGACTTGGTTCAATTGTATTCTGAAAAATTTGAGGAAGATAATGAACCAACTCCAAGTGTTGCTAATACATTTTATTTTTAAATCTGATTAGAGATTAAATTACAAATATTAAAAGAAAATATCACTTCTTAGTTAAAAGGAAATTTAATCGACATAAAAAACTCATCATCGGTGTCATTTCCTTCAGTTGTTTTGTAATCCTGGGTTTGACGAGTTGTCTGATTCCCTGGAAGGTTTCTGAAGTATCCATGATAAATAGGGGGTATGTAAGGGAGTAAGGACAACATGTCCTCCTTTTTTTTAAAGCCATTTGTCTTCTAGTTGGGTAAAGCTGACCCTGCTGTACAGTCAACAAGGTTTGCCCTTTCACGGGTCTTCCTGACTGACGTTGTTTACTGGTCTTTTTCGAGATGTCTAAGGTTCTGAACCCCGAAACTTCACTGAAAGATTCATTTATTTTTATTTGGAAGGGTGCTCCTTTTTCAAACTTTCAAGATTTTCTCTCCACTGCAGATTTGAAGACAGCTTCAGCGGGTGAGTGACTGGTGTGAGGTGGAGCTATAGGAGGTAAAAGGAGGCAGTCCGCTGGGCCAGAAGTTTGTCTATGGGAAAAGCCTTGTTAAAAAAGTTGCCATTAGTGTCTATGGAGATGAATACTCTGTCTATACTCTGTGTTATAAACTGTCAAAAGCTCTAACTAAAGGGTTTAAAGCACGTCAACACAGAATTGTATACATTACTAAGATCACTTGGACTTGGTTCAGTAGTATTCTGAATAAAAATGAAAATCTCTCACAATGCAAAAGAACTTCCTGATGTCTAGCGGATATTATGAGAACTAGGACTTAGCTCATTATTGCACTAAAATTTTACATAGTTGGTGCATGTTATAGCGTTGCTAACTCAAAAATTACAAAAAGTGGACTTGGTCGTATTCAATTCTGAACCCTCCAATTATGAGTTCGCATTTAACCCGCGAGGACGCGCGCGGGGTCTGCGAGACCCCAACGCTTAAATAAACCTTCATGAAAACTCTAATTTTTAATGAAAATATATGAAACTCCGTGTAGCTGCCTAAAAGGTTTCCACCTATCACCTCATGAAGTTTAAATAAAGTAGGTATGTTATTTTCCGAGTTAGGTTGTTGTTTTTAAGGAAAATGCTTCCAAAACTGTGAGGATTGGTGCGAGTTAAATAGCCAAAGAGGTTTCCAAAAGTAAGGAAGAGGTAACTATAATCCATAATTTTTCTTGCAAAAAAAGAAATTAGAAAATAAAGGATTTTAGAAAATAAACATCGGTTCAGTTTAGCCAAAGAAATTCGTTAGCTCCGCTCACATTCCATTGCATTTCCTGTTTTCCTAGTCTTATATTATATCTTAATAAGAAGCAGTCAACTAATAATGCACATTAAACAATTAAATTATATATTTAAACTATCCGTGATAAAAATTTTGCATGCACTGAACGTTTAGAAGGGAAAACGGTTTGTGGGGTCTGAGAGACCCCGCGCGCGTTCCCGTGTAACAGAAAGTAGCGCGCGTCCTCCCGGGTTAAACTCTTTCAGTTTTTTTATTGGAGTTAAGCTCCTTCTGTGTACAATATCCTCAATTGAAGAACACACAAACATCCATCGATGTGGATCTGACTTGGGATATTATTGAAATTACTCGTACTCCCCCCAATTGCATGTTTCCTAAATTGTGTTGGTATAAAAACAAATGTTTTGTTCTTCAAACTAAAAACTTATTACTAGAATATCGTTTTTTAATTAAAATTCTGAGAATATTTTATGACAGAAATTTATCAGCATCCTAACATCAACAAAATCACATCCCAAGTAGCAGAAACGTTCAAGATTAGTCCAATTTTTGTCATACATGCCCAAGTTTCGTTTACTTCTAGTTGCAGTTACGCGAAGTCGATATATTTGTTCTGAGCTGTGCTACTAGGGATTTCTTAGTTTAGAGTACCATTGTTTTTGGCCAATCACACACTGAAAGATGGAGTAAAAAATCACCATTATGTTCTTTTGTATAATTTTTCACTCCTCTCAAAAATACCCCCTCATTTAATTATGTGATCTGCTTACATAGTGTATTTAATGCACTTCTGAATATTTTAGATAATAGTTGTATAAGAATAGAGAACTAAAATTTCCCTTTCAACTTAGTTTTATCATCATTTTAACGTATAATATATTTTTTAGCTGGATTATATCTGTAATCTCCCTTTTATAGAAATTTATGCTTTTAATGAAACAAAAGCATATTTTGTTAGTCTGGTTCAGTACACTTAAAGAAAGCATTCAAAATTTAAAAATTCATTGAGTAAAAAAATTTTTTTCCAAGGATTTTGCAATAAAAAGAAGGTTCTGACAAAAAAAAATTTATTTTTATATTTGTAAAACTACATTGAAATGGTAAAGATTTTAAAATAAATATGATTAAAATATTTTATCAATAAAAAATTTTTAAATCAAAAGATTTTCTAAACATTTTCTTACATCTTACATTTTTAAATCTTACTTTTACCAAAAATAAACAAATGAAAAGTAGGTCATGTTTGAAATATAAGATAAAATCTAAAAAGCTGAAATTTTTTGAATGAACAGGCAAAATCTATATCATGAAATGTCCCATTTACTCCCCATAAGAAAAAAATTAAGCCGCAAGCTTTCAAATCGGCTTACCAAAATCGCGTCAAAAATTAGCAAATTTTTTATTTACTTGTCGTGTATCTGTCTTTTGTTGCGTCGTATTCTGTATCAAATGTCAACACAGACCTTTTGATGCAAAATACTTTTTACTGTCGTTTTTAGTAATCTCAAAGATCAGAAATAATTTAATATATCAAGATCCACTTTTTTTCGAAATTTCCTTTTTGAAGCCTCTTTTCACAGACTTGTCACATTCTGTTATTTTTTAAGTACCAAAAATATGAAGATTTTATGTTCCCCTCTTTATCTCTAGAAAAAATAAAAGGATTTATTTGAAGTAAGAAACAGCATTGACACAACAAAATACTTGCTTTTTTTATTAGAAATACATTGATTTATAAATTATTTAAAAGTTTAAACGATTATCTAATATTTTTAGGTTTCAAGTTTAGGTCTTTCAGGTTTTATATACTACTTTTAATAGTGCTAAAAAATAAAAAATAAAAATAACAGGTAAAAAATTGTGCACGTTAATGTAATGTTTCATAGAGCATTCAATTAATTGTACAATTCTAATTATTTTGAAGAAATTTTCAGTGAATCGTGTTAAAGTTTGAAAAGGTTAACAATTATATTCTAAATGCCACCTAATTTTTATTGAAAAAATTTAAAATTAAATACAGATTACAGAAGACCATATAAAAAATATCTGTCCGCATTCAAGTGCTTTTTAGACTTAAAGAAGGTTGATGGGTTTATCTCCTTTTCACACCTTATAAAATTTCGCTCGTTAAAAATGCTTAAAAAATATTTTATACTGAATTTTTGCAAGTTTTAATTAATTCATAAGTGCGAAAAATAGAAAATATAGTGTAAATTAAATTATAAAATAGAATGAAAATTAGTTAAAAATTTAGCTTAATGAACGTCAATGTGGTCAGTTATTCATTGGGTATAAAATTAAAAATTATGACATTTTCAGATAGTTAATCCTAATGAAAATTTCAAAAATTTAAAGAATAAAATAACTGAATTAAGAAATAAGTAGAAACGATTGTTACATTTATAGAAGTAACGGTTGTCATAATTTTTGCCTTTTTAATGTCAATAAACGTATGATTGATTAATTAAAAATTTAAAATCAAACTTTATTTTTACTATATTTACATCACGAAAATGAATAAATATATTAAAAAATGGAGCAAGGTAATTAAAAATATAAATTCTTGTTTCTTTACAAGCAGCAATGGACATTAAGAATTCATTGTTCATTTACTACATTGTTAAAATATTTTTGCAATCGAGAATCTAAATTTAACTCATATCAGTGTTGCATCCATTGTATTAATTATACTTCAGTTATACAATTGTTGCATATTTTTTTTGTTACTGGTAATTTAAAACATTACACACATTCATTCCCTAAAGAAGGATTATTGCAGCGATTTCTCCATCTTTTTAATCTTATTTTTCTTTGAAATAATTAGAGGGACAATTTAGTATTTATAACAAAGGTATTTATAAAAAGATTATGCAAGATGCTTTTTTTATTGAAAAGATAAGTTGGAGGCTATTACCAAGAACGGTAAGTCCAATTATCTTTTACAAATAGCTTTTTTAAAATTGAGTAAAACCGTAACTCTATGGGATCTAGGTGGGGTGAAATTATAAAGATTCGCACTGCTTCTGCATTTTTTTAATTAAAATATATTTTATCAACACTAAAAAATAACTACTATATAGTTTTTTTGGTATGGAAAGAGTTACTACTTTCAAAGTGGGCCTATGAAGTAAGAAAATAATTGTTAAGGGGTTCTTAAAGTACGTAAAAAGTTTCTGAGCTCCTGGTTTAAATTGTATTCCATTGTAAAAAGGGTCGAGTTGTTAAAAGGGTCATAGCTATATATTAAAATTTAATTTTTATTAAATAAAAATGTGTATATATCCTTACTTAACGGAGATGGTAAGAGAGTAAGCATTGATTTTTCTTTGTGATTTTAATCAAATTTTTGTCAAATCCAAAACTGACTATTCGATTCACAATATTATTATCCAAAATCATTTATGTGTAAACTTACCCCCTTTCACCTAATGGAACCTCCGTAAACTGAATTTAAAACAGCTAATAATAATTTTTAATAACTTAAATTTCATTAAATTAAACAATAATAATAAAAAGTCTGACGAGACTGACTTTCTTACTCTAAAAATGTATAAACTAGTATAAAAAAGGAAGAACAATTATTACAAACGAAATTTTTATTCATATAAAAATCATGGTTTACAAATAAATATATTTTTATATGTCTAAAAAATCCCACGAACATTGTTCTTGCACTTTGTATCCACTCACACATCCAAGCCTCATTGCTAGTGAAAAATGCATCAGCAATAGAGGTGGAAGCAGAATCCTTTTTAATCAAACGTCGTCTTAGTGAAGGACAGCCTTTCCATATCCAAGACCATATCCGTATCCCAATCCAGCACCATAGGCCAGCCCGGATCCATATCCAAGGGCGGCTCCGTGTCCGATGACTCCTCCATAAGCGACTGGGGCAGCGGCCAAGACAGGGGCGGCGGCAAAGACTGGGGCGGTGGCCAAAGCAGGGGCGGCGTAAGCTCCGACGACAGCAGGGGCAACATGGGCAGCAACTGGGGCTTGAGGGGCGGCGTAGGGGCTGACAATGGCGGCGGCGGCAGGGGCGCTGGCGGCGGTTCCAGGCTCGTTGGTCTTGACGACGGCCCTGAATCCGGCTCCGTCGGCAACGTAGTCCACTCGTCGGGCCCTTCCGTCAATGTCGGTGAGGGAGTAGGATCCCTTCCTGTTTCCGTGGGCGTCTCCGACCTCGGATCGGGAGTTAGTAGCACCAAGACCGTCTTGGATGGTGTAGGAGAAGGCGTTGTTTCCGAAAGCCTAAGGGACAATGTTGCACTTAGAGTTAAGCATAAATGGGTTTGATTTACCCATTTCAATCCTAAGTCGCCCTAGATTACCATTGAATCTTATAGAAAATTTTGGGTGGCTAGGACTGAAAGGGTTAAGGGAACTTAGAGCCATGAAAATATTTTTGGGTAATGTAAGCTTTACGATATTTTTGAGTGTTGAATTAGTTTAGTTCCATTCTAATCAATGTATCTAGCGCTAAAACTTAATTTAAAGTGCGTTTAAAAACACTTTGCAATTTCTGAAATTTTATGAGGGAAAAGGTGAAGTTTCAGAAAAGGTTTTAATGTTCTGAAATTACTGAAGATTTTATACATAAATTGGTTCAATTCCGTTACAATTCCCGCTAAATATCGCCAATCTTTTTTGGACACTATAAAGTATAAATAGTGCTAAATAATTTCAAACTCATAGATTAAAATGTTTAATTAGATCTTTAACTGTTCAGTTTATCATTAAAAATTAGAAAAATTTGTTTACATTTGAATATTGGCGTTCGAAAAAGATTGGCGATATTAAGCTGGAACTATAGTGGAATTTAACCCATAAATTTGGTAAATAAAATTAAAAACTTGTGCTTGATTTAGAAAAAGCTTTAGCTTTGTTCAGAAAAAAATCCAGTCAAAACAGTAAATTTTAAGTGATTAGTGATGAGTAAATATTAAGTAAATAGGCATATTTTGGGCAATTTTGCAATTTTTTTATGGAACGCACTTTAATCCAGTTTTATGCTATACATTGATTAGAATGGAGTTGAACGCTATGCAGCATTCGAAATTATCATAAAAATAAGCTTATTAAAAATGTTTTTATCGTGCCGAATAATACCAATAAAAGTGGAGATGTTAAGGTGTTCTTACATCCTGAGTCTGAGATCTGGCGCTGACTCCGGTGCTGGCAAGAGCTCCATGTCCGTAAAGGACAGCAGAGGACTGGACAGCTGCAAAAGCAGCGAAAAGGATGGCGACCTGTAAGAGGAAACAATTTATAAATTTGTGTTTTTCAAAACGTTTGTTTTAAAACTAACAAAAAAATATTTGTGGAAATAGTAGAATTGCTTCGTTATTGTGTTGTATAATTCACTACTTGCTGATTTATTCTGTAACGAGCGCTCTCTACAAATTTTATTATAGAATGTTTATGGCAGAACTAATTGATTTTATTTATATTTGTTATTTATATTTTAGTTATTTTTTATTTTAGTTATATTTGTGTGTGTTCAAGGGTGTAAATATTATATTTTTGAATTACACAACAAAAATTTGTAGTAAAAAATTAACTATGAAAATCATCTCAAAATGTATTTCAATGAAATTAACGGGATGAGAAATTGTGTATAAAAATATTGAAACGATTCAACTTTAATTATTGTAAGGAGCTATAATTAAATATTAAGAACAAATACGAATTGTAAGTTAGTAATATGTTTATGATGATGATGAATTAATGTAATATGAAGAAAAATGTTATTTAATGTACTCAACTAAAAAATTTAGCACTTTTAGCAATTAGCATTTTTTTTAAAAAGTAAGCATTTTTAGAAATTTAAAGCTGTTGGTTTTTAACACTTCAGAAATTTCGAGAAAGAAAAGGACAAAGAAAAAATGAGAATAAGAAACACAGAATAAACTGCGTGTCTTGAAATCTAAGGGACCCGAAAAAGTTTTGAGACAGCGAGTTTTCGAGATAACAAAGTTAAATAATAAATACTTAATTTGAAATTCTGGAAATACTTTTTCGAGATATCAAAGTTGGAGGTAGCGAGAGTATACTGTAGATTGAAATAGTTCATAGTCAAACTTTTCTCGGAAATATTGAGAGAATTAATATATATTAAAGACAACTCTTACCTTAGCAATCATTGTTGGGAACGTTTTGAGGTGTTCGAATTCACTCAAAGTTGTGAAGAACTTCAGAAACATACCACCTTTTATACTAAGGCTCAACAAGGACGCCGGCCGGTTAAAATAGCAACAATGTCACCCATATTGTGATACAAGGAACCTAGCACGATATTGTGATAAAAAGGAAAGTTCCCAACGCCCCATCTTTTCTTTTTCTTTCCAGATCACCTTCGAAAGATTTCCTCTCTGCGGCCAAGTCTATGACCAGGCCCTCAAGATTCTGGTTTTTCGATCGAAAAATTCAACGGCTGTGTGACCGTAGGCGAACATAGTACGATATCAGATATGAATTAATTATCGATTGAAGCGGACGTAAAACCTTGAAATTCCTTAGTTGACGTGAGTATTGAACTCATTTGAAATGCAGATAGCGTCAAACTTGATTTAATAGGTGAAGTTAGATTGTAATATGGATCACAGTTACTAGGTCATCGAGTGTAGATTATTCGAGGAAAGTCCGAATATTAAGAAGGGTTTTATTATTTTATGATTAAAAATTAGTGCAATTAGCATTTTTAAGGACCAATTCAAACCGCACTTCTTACTCTGCTAAATTTTTACTATTTCCTATTGTCTTGCTTAAAGTGCTAAGCATTGTGTTCAATTTATTGCAAGTTATAAGTACTGCAAATTCCTAATAATTAATAACGTTGCTCTGAAAAGGATGAATCTGGATTCCTTTAAGGACAAAATATTAACTTTTGTTAAAAATGACAAAAAAAATTAAAATTACACTATTGAACCTGGTGGGAACTTCTGGTAACGAAAACTGCATAAGATTAAGCAGCAGCAGTTATAAGCAGTTGACACAGGTCTTATTAATGAGATTAGGGTTAAAAAAGAGAGAACAGGTGAATTATGCATTTCTCGATAGGGGAATTATTTAAATTTTCAACAATATTTACCTTTTCCCCTCCATTTTCCTGGGGATTATATTATATAAGGGGAACCCGCCCCCTCAAAAATCCGGACTTTGTTAAAATCTAAACCAAGTTAAAACCCTGTCTTTTAAGTCTAATTTCAAAAATTTTAGACCTCCCTTTTGTACTTGAACTTTATGACTCACAATTTTTTATAGCTCGTCAAAATAATTACTGCGTAAATATGAATTAAATTCCTAAAAATGTATGTCTGAAACATGGAATGCGTGTACCAAAACATTTTAAAACCCTGTTTTTTAGGGTAAAATTTTAAAATATTTTCTTGGAGATGACCCCCAGACTCCACCTTTTGTACTCGCAACTCAATTACTCACAATTTTTTCTTAGATTATGTTCCTTAAGATAAGAATTCTACCTAAAAGTTATCCAAAAGCTACATTAGACCTACTTAATACGTTGTTTTTTTTCTGAGGAAACAGGGTGCAAAAATCTAGTTTGTGATGATAATGATAAACCTGATAATGTTGAATTTTTTAGATAATATTTGGGCCTCTCCCGAAATAAAATTCTACATACGCCACTGTCATTTTCCACTTTATGATCTAACAATTTTAAATTGTCTAAGTTATTATCTTTTTATCGTTTTTCTTTAGTCTTATTTTCCTATCTATAGATTTTTTTACCTTATTCTCTTTACTTCCCTTGCTATTTCCTAATCTTTATTTTTCATTTTTGTCTTCCGTATTCTCTCCAAGAAACAAGAGAGGAAAAAAATTCAATAAAGAGGTTAATATAGAAAAAAAAGAAAAGATTAAAAAAATTTAGTTTACAGAATGGAATTAAACCTAAAGAAATAAAAAAGGAAGCCTAAGAGAAAGAAATGAAACGAAAGAAAATAAATGAAATACCAGATTTAGAAAGAAAAAAAGAGAGAAAATATGCCCCTATGCACAGTTATTCTCTCCTATGTCAACTATGTATCCCCTATGTTAATTTTTTTAAAAATCATACTTTTTATATTTGAGGGAGTAGTTGTGTAGCAATTACACACCATAAATTTAACATGAGGAAAACTCAGACTCATATTTGAATAAATAGCCTTACCGTTATGTGTTTACTTAAAAGGGAAAAGTACTGAAAATTAATTTTTAAAAAATGTTTATTTTAATTTATTTTATTTATTTTGGCATTATATATGTATTAATTATCATGTCATTTGGTCAATGTAAAATTTTTTTTAATAATGTAAAGAAACAAACATAATATTAATTGATTCATAAAAAAGGATCACATTAGATTTTAAAGCCTTTTTCATTCCTTTTTATAAACTGGTTAAGAGTCTTCTGTGATATTTCATTAAACTGACAAAAATAAAGAAATTTAAAAGATTTTCACACATGAGAAATTTTATTATTTAATAAAGAATCTTATAAAAATTTTATCAAGTAAAAAAATTTAATAAAGTTATACAAATTTATAAGGGACATTAACATGTTTTTCCTTAACAATGAGCGTGTAAACCTATGCCCAATCATAAATATCACAGATGGCAGCACCACAATTGTTAAGAGTGGATCTTACTTTTCTTCAGTCTCTCACCACAGTTCAATTTTCGAAGTTGAGAAACTTTCATTGTTCATAAAACTATTGTTTGAAAATTAATATTGTGCTTTCAAATTTATTTTAATTTCTAAACATTAAAATCAAAAATGTATTTCCTACAAACATCTTCTTTTTGGGTAGGGGAGAGTGTTATACCTACGGACGGTTGTACCTTTGGCCACCGCATTTCAAAATTCAGGAAAAATTGAACATTTGAATTTGTGGTCGATTTTTAAAGTAAATAGATGCTATCTAGTTGCTAAAGTGAAATCAGCTCTTTTAAATATTATTTAAATTTTATATAATAAATATTTACTTTTTTAGATGCTTAAAGTGTCAAATTAGTGCTAGTGCAGCCCTAATTAATAATTTATTTCCCCAATAATTATGATATGATAAAATGGGATAAATGGGATTTTACTTTCAATAATCTATCACAGAGGAACTATCATGAAAGATAATTTACATGAAGAGAAACTCGGTAGGTAGCGTCATCTATACTACAAAAAGAGAACTTACTGAAGTGCGAGGGTGGAGGTAACCCTTCAGACTTTACCCTAAAACTCTGGCTGGCAACTATCCCTCTTTTTTCTTAGAAATAGTTTTAGAATTATTTTTATGCACTTATTTTTTTGTTTCATAGGGACCATCGGGAACCATCCACCCTTGCTGAATAGGAACCATTTAAAAATTGATCTTGAAATATTTTTTTTAGTTTTAAGGAAATTTTATTTATATGCATTTTAATAACAATAACTCTCTAATTTTTGAAAAAAGTCCTAGGGATTTTATATATTAATATTTATATCTGTTTTTTATAGGTCTACCTTAAAGTTATAACTATTTAATTGCAGTGGCGTAGCCAGAAATTATTTTTGGGGGGTGCATGATGATATCGAAGGTTTTGAATTATTTTAATTTTTTTCTCACTGAATGACTAACTTAATATTAAAGTAAATTAATGGTGTATTTTAATCATGAAACAAAGAAATCAATAAATTGTTAAGATAAGAACAAACTAGAACGAAGTATTTCATCAAGACTCAAAGTGAAATGTGTCGATAAGAACATTTTATTTACTAAAAATCCTGAATATATAAGCAGGGGCGGATCCAGGATTTGGTTTTCTATGGGGGGCTAAGAATCGGACCTGGAAAAAGTTGTAACCTTCCCCCCCCCCGAACCTAATCAAATTTACCCAAACCTTATGTATTAATCCTATGGAGCTGGCATGGGCTTCCCCCGAACCAGGTTCGTAGGTTCGGGCACTTTTTCCAGGTCCGCTAAGAATTTTCATAATCCAATTGAATCCTCTTGATGATCTTAATATGGAAAAGGTAGTGAGTTATCCTGCTCCAAAAATTTTTTGGAAATTTAAGTGAAAAAACCCCATTTTTTTCAACTCGTTTTGGTACGCCTCATCCGAATTTCGGATATAAGTTTTATGGTAGAATTTTTATATTTTGACAAACTTAACCCATTACTGCCTGACGTCCCTTTTTAGGGACGTTTTTTTAAAATCCTCCTATTTCTACAAAAATTGTTCCTTTGTATCAAAATTTGCACTGATGTATCTCTGATCTTCATAGAACATAAAGAACACAAGAAGAAAGCAGAATTTTAAAAAAATGTCACTTTTTTTAAAGTTGGAAGATAGAATTTTTCAGAAAAGTGCTTTTTTAAAAATTTTAAAAGAAAAAGCTTAAAAATCCTAGTTGTTATTTTTAAAAAATTTCAATTCCGATATATATTACTGTTTATACATTAAATCAGTTGGGGTGTTTTTTTATTTTTCCAAAATATTTTATCTTGACCTTATTTTGGACCCTCGAAAAGCGTCCCTAAAAAGGGACGTCAGGCACGAATGCCCCCGTGGTTTTCCCCATAGTGAAATGCTAGTGTTTCCTTTATTTTTTCATAAAAACGCGTTTGATTCTTATGAAATGAATTAAATAACTGATACTTATAAAATTACTTTAATTTTAGCTAATAAATTTATTATTTTTGTTTATTTTTTTGGAAAATACTGTTATTTCTGCCAAATTAATGGAATAAAAAGTATTAAATTATAAGGAATTAATTAATTTATATTAATTAAAAGGAATAAATTAATTATTTTACTATGTTTGTTACTTATGCAAATATATTCCGGTTATATTTTAATTAAAAGTTTAATAATTATTAGTTATAATGACTTTTTGTCATTAAAATTGCCAAAAAAGTCGCTTTTGTGATAAATTTTCGGCTTTTTTTCTAATTAGATGTCGCTAATCATTGTGTTCTATACTGCATATCAATCTATATAATCTGGCTTGCTAATGCACATCCCACTAATGCTTGATTTTTGGGGAGAAATTCGTGTTCCACACAATTCAACTAAATAAAATGAAAAAAGTATGGGCATTTGAAAGACTTAAACTTCACAAATTGAGATATTCTGATGGATTTGAGGTGTTTAAAAGTAATTAATACTTAATATTAGGTAACACATAAACAAAGAATGCCTTTTTCAATTAAAAACCTTAATTAATTTGCAATTAACATATATTTGGGAGGAAAAAACGTGTTTTAGAGCATAAAAAATGCTCAAATTACGTTATTTAGGGTTAATTTTACAGTTAATTGGATAAGTAATTAATATTTTTTGTTCATATTCATGTTACAGTATAGTTCCGATCACTTTTGCTGCACTTAAAAAGGTAGAAGATGTTTTTGAGGCTTTAAAAAAGTTTTCTACCATGCGTTTACTATAGGGAAAAACAACGGGGGCATTCGTGCCTGACGTCCCTTTTTAGGGACGTTTTTTAATTTTTGTGTAGAAATTAAAATTTTAACTTGGAATTTTTTTCACTATTTTTCCAGTTGTTTTTGGGCTATTTACAATGTTTTTACCAAATATTTAAGAAAAATAAAAAGTTGGGCATTAATGGGTTAATATAAAATAGAGTTATAAAAATAAAGTTACTTGTACCGAGGGGGTCTGGGGGGTCCTCCCCCATAAATTTTTTGAAAATTTGAACCTAAAATACTGGTTTTTAACTTGTTTTGGTGTACCTGATCCGAATTTCGGAAATAGGAGAATAAAAGAAATTCTGAAATATTTAATTTCACAAAGAAAAAAGTTTGGGCCTAGGGGGGTGCAAAAGACCCGTTGCACCCCCACTGTCTACGCCACTGTTTAATTGATTTACGCATTATGAAATTCTGTATTTTCTGGTATAAGAACAGAACCCTATTATAGTTTCCTCACAACTCGAGCAAGCAGGGGGCGATAGCCCTCTAGTTTGTAAAAAATATTTTTAAAGCACAAAAAAGGAGAAAGGCAACATTTTTTTAAAAGCAACAATGAACATTAGGAAATCATTGTTTCTTACAATGTTGAAAATTTTTTGTAGTCCTATTTCTAAACAGCATTTTTAAACTTTGATCAGTGTTAAATACATTGTTGCATTTATACTTTAAGAACCAAATTATTGCATTGTTTTACTCTTATTGATAATGTATGAAATATATTAATGTATTGGAACATTTTAAAATCCTAATTCATAAATCGGAGGATTTGTGATTTATACTCAGAAGAAGAAATTCAAAAGCATTACAATTCAAAGTTACCTAATACTTTGAAATGGATAAACAGCTTTTTTGTAGGGTTGAAAAATATATATAAAACTGAATCGTCAGTTTGAAAAAGGTGAATAAGTCCAAAAACCAAGTTTTGAGAAAATGAAAAAAAAACTGTATAAATAATGGAATTTTCGTTGTAGTATAACTACCAAATTTTTACTGAGATTCAGGACCTTATTTAAAAAAAGGCAATCATCGAAACAAATATAAGTACTATAATCAAAAGTATTTTACAGTGTAAAAATGTTGATGCACTATTCGCTTTTTCCACCTCATGAAATTTCAGTCGAAGAAAAATCTTAAAAAACAATTAAATTGACGTTCATATCTCTGCTTCGTTCACAACACAAAAATATGAGAAATAGAAAGATTAAAAGACAAATAAAATTATTATGAAACTGAGGTCTTAAAGAGCAGTATCAATGGAATAATCTGATTTGAATGGAGTCAAACATTCCCTGGATAAAAAAATTAAAAACAATTTTAAAGGAAAAGCAAATTTTGTTTTGGCCAAGTTTTCACCAAAAGGAATAAGAACAGAAAGACAAATTAACTCTAATTCCAAATTAACTAAAAAAATACAATAATTTGACATCGATTTCGCAACTTCAAGGGTCTATTCTATAAACCCCTATAAGGGGGAGTTATTTTCCCCCTCGCTCCACTAATGTGTAGAGCAAAGCTTGGCAATTGTGTTGAGCACAAAAAGTCAATTTGTCATTTTTTGGACATATTCCGTTTCCCTTTTTTAAGCTGGCGATTCCACTATAGTTCGATGCAAAACTATTGTAATCGGTAAAAAGATAACATATTTAAGTATTTTCCTAATTACTCAAATTATCATAAATACCTTCTTCACCGGATACCAACCTTTGGAACAAACAAACCGAAGTTCCATTTCCCTTTCAATCAGAATCAAACACAAAACAACAATTATCGTCTGTCACTTCCAAACACCCAAAAAACCTATTTCACACCTCAAAAACAGTAGTCCCATAAACACACTCAGCATATGCGGGTAGAGTACTACCAATCAGCACCTTTTAACAAGACTACTTAGCTCGGCAAACTTTCCCGAAATTGCACAAGAAGTGCACCCATCCTTCTTCCAGTAGTCGTATTTTTTTTGTCCGCGAGGGCTGCTAGAGTTGCATGATTATGATTCAAGAGCTCGCAAATTGCGACTAAAAGCCTCAAGTTGCGTCTGCCCGACTCTGGTTTCGTAAGTGATATGTTTACCTGTCTTATTAACTTCGGTTAACACCTCGGCATAATTTTCGGGTTCCCACAGTGGTAATAGGGGAGTTTAAAAAATGTATGGGCGTTTGAAAGTGGTGTTGGGGGACTGCGTAGAAATTGAGATTCAAGTGATTAACTTAATCTTTTTTTAAGAAATATTTCTGTATCATAATCATGTACCTTATTTAATCAACCACTATTTACTTAACTTTCATTTCGATATAAAAATAATGTGAACAGTTGTACAGTTGTATGGAAATGGGTGTATTTACTAGACTGCAAAGAAATCTTGACTATTTTAAACACTACACATTAAAATGTTTTTAATGTTTTTTTATTTTAATTCAGAATGATTGGCACAGAGAAGGTGGGTTTTTTTACCTAATTCTTAATATCATTATTATAGTCTGCATGTTTCAATTCTTTTCTTAATATTTGAATGTGTTTTTAATGATTCAATATCAAATGCTTCAATTATTATATTTTCTCTAGTGCACTCACTAGAGAACACCTTAAATCACAATAAAAAATTTATTTGTATGGAAAAAAATCCACGTTTGTTTACCCAATTAAATTTTTTTCACATCCTTTGTTACTTTATATAATTACTCTACACGAAGGTTTTAAAAAGGCAGCTTATTATCGCAAACAATATTTTTTCCGACATAAGAAGATCACTTCTTTAATTCATAAAAACTATGGAAAATTATTTAAGGACTTTTACCATTAAACTAGTTTTTTCAGCTACCGGCGAATTACAACTTTCATTCTACCTTCTAACATGTTTTTGTTTATGAAAACCATTGTGTAGAAAATGGAGAACAAATTTCTCAAATACACTCACGTAATTTTCAACAGCCCCCTTGAAATTTTCTTAAAAACCAAAGAAAGAGAGGAACTTTTTTTTTCACGAACGGATCTCTAACCTCAGAAACAAATGATCAATGGCCCAAGTGATTGGAGAAGATTGTTTCTTGAGCGACTTCTAACCTTTGCGGCATCCGTACGCTTCAAAAGACTGGTCCAAAGATGAAACAGGAGCAGCCTTAGAGAGCATACAAGTGCTAATCGATGGCGCAAGACAGATGGAACAACTACAACAAGAACAACTCCTCCAATATGTTGGAAACATGGCTTCAGGGCATTGGGTTACGTCACTAGACGCTCTAGTGTGATTGGGTCATTAGTTTTAATGAAGTTTCTTCAAATAAACTGCTATAACACTCATTATTCTGCATGGAAAATACTTTTCTTCGTCATGTATGTTGGCATATGTGATATTACAACAACAACAACAACAACAAGAACACACATAGATCAAAGACACAACAACAAGAACACATAGAACACACTTAGGGAAAACTTACAAAAAAAAAAACAGAAAAATAGTTGTGTGGTACCAAAAGAGCAAAGCTCGTCCATGGTACCAAAAATAAAAAATTCTGAATATGGCAACAAAGCTGGGCCGACTACTGCATTATTTTAAACATTGCTTCAGTATCATATATTCCATTTATAAATTCATGTATTCCAAATTTAAATTCAAATTTATTGTTAGTAGATTTAAGATTTTGATTTAATTTATTAAAGAGATAAGGTCCTAAAAAAACTTGAGATTTGTGAAATATTTCTTTTTTTGACTTGGGAATAAAATAATTTCCTTGAATATTTCTGAGTGCGAAGTTACTGGCTTTAATTTGATAAAAAGATTTGTTGTTGAAGATGAAAAGAAGCAAGCGGAAAATAAAAAGTTCTCTAACATTAAATATGGGCTTAGTTAAAGAATTATTATTAATGTGAGATAGGACTTTAGTTTGCAAGTGGATAAGAGGTCTAATATTATTATGGTAATCAGAGGCATAACAAGTTATTCCATAGCTAATTATAGATTGAACCCAGGAAAAGTATAAGGTTGTCAAAAACTTATGGTCAACAATACGTTTAAGTTTAAAGAATTTAAAATTAATGAACCGTAATTTATTTAATAAGTAACTTACATGAGACTTCCATTTTAAATTACTGTCAAAATGTAATCCTAAATATTTAATAGAGTCGACCCGCTTTATTTCATCACAAGATGATACTTTATCGCACAGCCGATTACAAGTATGTTTATGAATTTTTAAACTATCAATGATGGATTCACTAGCTGTTAAGTTAAAGATAATAAATTTTGTTTTTAAAACATTTAACTTTAAGAAGTTTTGGCTAAACCAAATATTCACTTGCTGAAGTGCGATTTCAATTTTTTTAAATAAATCCAAATAGTTGTCTGCCGAAAATACTAGAACAGTATCATCAGCAAAAGTTATAATTTCGCAATTTAAATTTAACAGACAAAAATCATTGATAAATATTAAAAATAATAAAGGACCCAAAATTGATCCCTGAGGAACACCACCATTGATAGGTAACTCATTACTACAAATATCTTCTACTTTAACTATCTGAGTTCTTCCGCTCAAATAAGATTCAAACCATGAATACATAGTTCCTCTTATGCCAATACAGTATAGTTTGTTTAAAAGTAGTCTATGATTCACTGTATCAAAGGCTTTACTAATATCTAGAAAAACAGCAGCAGACTTAAGGTTATTGTTCTCATTTGAGTAGATAATTTTAGTAAAATTCATTAAAGCTAATTCAGTGCTTCTGCCTTTTCTAAAACCGTATTGGTTATTAGCAATTATTTGATGCTTTTCTAAAAATTTTGTAAGGCGTGTATGCATTAATTTTTCAATTTTAGAGAAAATACTTAGAAGGGAAATTGGACGATAATTATTTAGATCATTTTTATTTCCCTGTTTATATACAGGAACCACCAAGGATGTTTTTAAGTCGGAAAAGAAGATACCTTGTTCAAAAGAAATATTAATCAAATTAGTTATAAAATCAGGATAACAATTAAATAATATAACAATCATATCTTTGTTGATTTTGTCGGTTCCAGTTGATTTCTTATTTGGAAGTGAATTAATAACATTAGATACTTCTAAATTAGTAACAGACTCAAAAAACAAACTATTAACATTAGATTGTAAATTATAATTGTATATACCCGGGGGGGTATTAGCGATACAGGTATTGAAAACCGATGAGAAATGACCATTAAAATCATTTACTAAACTTTGTAAATTAGTGTAACATGGTAAATTAGGATTTTGACTTTTTTCATTTAAAATTTCTTTAACTACTTTCCATTGATCTTTTATGTTGTTAGTGCACGTCAAAAATTTATTATGAAAATAATCAGATTTTGCCACGCGTAGTCTAGTTTTAAGTCTATTACGGAATGAAGAAAACTGGTTTTTGATTACTTGGTTCAATTTATTTTTCCGATACAATTTATATAATTTCTCCTTTTCATTGATTAGTTTTAAGATTTCAGCTGTAATCCAAGGTTTTTTGATAGATCTTTTCCTTTTAGAGAGGTAAAATTTTTCAGAAAGAGTTATTACATTTTCTACATTACACATAAAATTCCTAAAAACGACATCACAATTACAATCATCAACTAATGATAAATTTAACTTAGAATTACATATATTTTCAAAAACCCTAATATCAAAAATCTTATTTTTAACAAGATGAGAATGATGAGAGCAGTTTGTTTTTATACATATACTTGAAAATATTGGAAAATGATCTGTGATCGGATAAATTAATATAGCTGATTTAAAATTAAAGTTACTACTATTACGAATTAGGATGTGATCCAAACAAGACTTCGTATTATTTACTTGTCTAGTTATGCCAAAAATGTCAGGTTTTAAACCAAAAGTTGAAATCAAATTCAGATAATGATCGGTGATAAAAGAATTTTCTAAAATGTTAATATTTAAATCGCCAATAATATAAAGGTTTTTTACCTTATTACATTTAATTATTTCCTCAAATTCATCAAGGAATACCTCCAATTTAAATTGTAATGACCTATATATACCCATTATCTGAAAATCATAAAGAGATGAATATACAGAAATACATTCAGCAGTAGTCATAGAAAAGGAAACCTGAATAAAATCCATCAGATTATTTTTAATAAAAAGCGCTATACCACCAGATTTATTTACCTCGCGACAGTGAAAAAAATCACAATAACCAGGTATTTTAAAGAATTTAGTCTCAAATTTTTTAATCCATATTTCACTTAAAAAATGATATCAAATTGAATTGCTAAATTAGATAAATAACAGATAATTTCATCGAAGTTAGAGCGCATACTTCTTATGTTTGCATGAAATACAGAAATATGTAGCTTATCACATTTACAAATAAAGCTATTTACATCATTAGAGTTCAAAATAGGGGTGCAAGAGAGGAAAGAGTCCCCATGAAGATCTAAATCCTTTAGTTCAGCCATTTAGATTGAGAATTTCAGATTCAAACTTAATTCTAAATACCTTTGCAGTTTCATCACGTCTCATGAAGACTTTTCCATTAAACTATTTATTACTATAAAGAAAATTCTTATTTAGATAATCTTTGATTTTATGAAATCCTTATTGTGGTTATTTCAATATTCAGCTATAAAAGTCACTTTCACCAATTTGAGTGTTGCCAAATAAAACAATATTCGAGATATCCAGATAAGTTTTTTACGTACAGCAGTACGTAATGGTGTAATTTTAAAATATACCTAAGTAAATTTATAGCAGCCTTATAGTTTTTGGGTTTAAGAACAATAGTTTACTTATTTAAATTGCATTTAGAATAGGTGTATTAAAATCTCGTGTAATTTTTTCACATTATCTCCTTTCCTATTGTATAAAGCCGCATTGTTACGAAGACAAAGAGGTAAAATAGGTAACCCTTATACTCCTATGCTAAATACATGGTAGAAAGATAAAAGGATATTAAAGATATGCCATTCGGAGAAAATTTCCTTTTGATGGCTGAACACGAACACATACTAAAATCCGAACTATTATATCTTCAAAGAAGCAGAACCATAGAAAGCAAATCAAAATCTTGATGCTCTCCAAAAATTCATGATACAAAAGAAGTCTAAAACACCTCATTTAACACGCCACAAAGACAATGACCATAAAATGCTCGCCACCCAAAAGTTGAGGAAAAAAAGAATCAGACAGTTTCACTTTTTTCGCAAACCACAGAAAACTTCGTCACTTCGTAAATCACCTATAAGATCATTTGTGGCCACAATTCCAATTCAAAGAATGGTCAAATGATAGGGATTGTTTGACCTTTAATGATTTGACCCAGAACAATGGTGTGGGCGACGGCTGAGGTGTCCCCACTAATAGAACTTGATTCTACGGTTTCCCGATCGACACACCCTTGGGTGCTTCAGCGAGGTGTAATGAGAAAAGCATTACCGTGGCGAGACTTCTCTTTATCTGGTGCATTATGGTGAGACAGAACCACAGAGTAAAACAAATATACATGAGCTTTTTCATTTTGAAATATTGTGTTGTAGGAAATGCTTATTAGCTGGTTATTTTACTGTGTGTCAATTGATTGAAAATGTTTATCTTCCTCGAATGTTTATCTTCCTCAATTGGTTTATCCTTTATAGATAGGTTATTATTTATTGTAATTGTTTCATTTGAGAAATTTAAAAAACAAACATAAATTTATTTTTGTTTTTTTAATATTTTATGCAAGAATGTAATATGAAGCCAAATGATGTTTTTATGTCATTTTAAAAATAAGTTAACTTTTCTTTCTAAAGAATGCTTTTCTGTATTCAATAGCTTCACCTTATTGAGGTATTAAAAAAAATGTATTAATTTATTAGTCCACGACACATCAATACTTTATAAGTACTTCTATATTAGCTTAAAAAAAACTTTAAACAATTTTGTGTCTTAATTCATCTAAAGAGTTGAGATTTCTCAAATAAATTCACTTGATACATTTATACTATAATTATACAATGGTGGAAAAATTATCTTTATTGAAAAATATTACAACACAATTTTCACATTAATGTAAATTTATCCTAAAATCGTCGGCTAGTTTTACTTGAAGTATAAGTTTAATAATTCAAATATTATATTATTAAAAAGTTGTTTGATATATCTGAATACTTGATTATTTTTATTGAACTTAATTTTTTTAATGAATCGATAAAATTCTACTAAAATATTTCCAGTCTTCCTCATCTCTACCAGTTTTTTAAGTATAATAGGACAAGATACTTTTATAAGAAAATATAATGGGTCATATAATGTCAGTTAAAGTAAAATAAGCCATCAAAATGGGTGATAAAACTCTCATAAGATAACCCACCCAATAACCTAATCCAATTGTGGTTATAACCTCGTCTTTTACTTAACGGTAGTTGAAGGTGGTGATCTATCTGTCGTTACATTAAAGACCAGAAAAACTGAAAAAACGTAGGTGATTTCCCTTGATGCTTTATGGTTCTTTTATTACACAGTGGATTTTTTTACTTGGGAAAGTAACGTCGGTAAATTGGTCTGGGGCACAACAGTTGTTTTTTTTTCGGCGCCACTGGCTTTTGTTTCACGGTTAGGTGTTTAAAAAATGTAATTATTCTTCACTTCCACAGAAATTTCCCTTGGGGCTTCTTAAAGAGAGACGGCTTTGAAAACTAACAAAATGGTTGTTAAGAAAATATGCAGAACTTACTGAAAAACACTAACACTATCTTGGGGTTATTAAAAATATTTGCAATGGTTTTTTATCTAATTGTATATTAGGTTTACCTTATTTTCTTAATTATGTTCATTGATAACTAATGAACTTAAGACGCAGGCATATTTTTTCAAGAAAAGTTAATAAAATAAGCAGTGTATATAGCTTTCTTTTGATATGTTTATTTAAATACATAACGGTAAAGAAAATTATACCCTACTTTTTATCATTTAGTAATTTACATACGTAAAATATTGCTTTTATATGTGGGTGAAATAGTAATCAATTGGGAATGTGTAAAAGTTAGGCAGATGTAAGGAAAGTAGGTTGATGAAATAAAGACATTCTTTGAAAAGTTACTAATTTTAATGAACATCATGACATCATGCACTTACCAAACTCTGACGCAGAATTAAGGTAATAAGGAAGTTGCATGTGTCAGATTTTTAAAAACAAACAAGTGTTCCGTATGGTTTTTTGTATGGTAAAATGAAATATCTAGACAGTTTTTCAAAAAAATGTACAGGTAATTAAATATTTTAATTTAAAAGTCGAGAAAAAAACACGTTTTTAAAAAGGGGATTTTTGTTAATTTTTTTGGCAATCAAAAAATTTCTCGATCGGCCTCAAATTTTGGGTAGTTGCTTATTTTTGCAAGAGGAATCGATTAAAAAAATAAAAATAAATCATGCAAATTCCTCATTGTTTCGAACGAATGTCTTATTCATAGTAAGTATAGTAAGTACTATTTTACATTTTCTCAAGTCCAGGGCTCGATTTCAGCCGGAACGGTCCGGAACGCCGTTCCGGAACCTCTTTATAGAAAAAAAAATTATATTCTATTTCAGGGGTCTCCTAACTACGGCTCGCGAGACCCATTCATCAGGCCAGCGGATACCTTTCTATGTACGAAAAAAAGTCCTAAAATGAATTCAACAAACCCTGTTTTTATTGTCAAATTTCCAAATTTTTTCGGGGGGAGAACCTCCAGAGACCCCCTTTTTGTACTTAGAACTCAACTAATGAGATTTGTTTTTAGATTAAGTTTATAACAGTAAGAATCCTACCAAAAAATAAAAAAGGCATATTTCAAATTTAAAAAAATATTTTAAAGCATTTTTATCTTTTTTGCAAATAACAATATTTGTGGTTTAATTGTAAGGTTTTTACTGAATTGTTCTTTTTAAACATGATTGTGAACCACCATTTGAACTACCCACAATCCGCTCCTGTATTGATTATTTTTAATTTGAACCAGATTTGCCAAATCGCTGGGCAAATTTACAAAGAAAATTTGCGACATCTTAAATTCTAAAATTTAAGGACTTAAACTATAAAATTATATTCTTTAAATTGGCAAAATATACTACAATAATGGTTCATTGATGATAAACCGTCTCACATCCTACAAGAGGTACCCTGTTGGAAAAAAAGTATAACCCACTGTAAAAAAGGTGTATAAAGAGTTCATCGTCTTATACAATTAATAATTAAGTTAGAACACTCTTCCTAATCTAGTACAACACATTTGATTTTATTTTAAGCATAAATTTTAATTATTAAGCATAAATTTGAAAATAAATGCTTAAGTTTTGGTAATAAAAAATATTAGCTTTTTCAGTTTTGATACCAATAATTTTACCGTTCCGGTACCTCTTTTTTTAGAAATCGAGCCCTGAGTATACCTAATTAGTTTTTAACTTTGATATGCATAAAAACTCATAGTTACGTTTTGGCATAAAAAAAGTGAGTTGAAACCTTTGGAAAAGCGTTTCGGAGGATCAAGGTTTTGTTATTTAGTTTGTGATTGTTTCCTATAACTATGAATAAGACCGTTTCCTATAACTATGAATTAGTAACCGTTTCAAACCAACGCAACGGCGGGAATGGTAAAGAACAACAAATGTTCTCCCCGACTTTATCCGAATATATTAAGCTTAATGTATTCGAATTCCGAATCTTTACCCAGAAGCGAAATCAGCTTCCGGTCCACATGTGGAGCACAGCAAATAAGAAACCCAATATCGACCCCTGTTTCTCCCCTGCTGCACCGTATTCTACACCTGTGAATGATTTCTCTCCCTTATAACGAGTCAATCTACCCTGAACCCTTTCTGCAACCTGACTCGATTCGGTAACTGAAGAAATGTGAGTAAGTGTTTGTGGTGATGTTTTTCTATCACCTCTGCGATCGTTGCCCACAGAAGATGGAATAACACACCTGACTTTACGGTTCTAGATGAATGGAGCCGCAACTTAATGGACTAGATTTCGATGATAGAGGAATTTGTCACGCATAGTTGGATGGTGTTGTTTTTCTCTGAATGAGATCAGAGTGATAATTGGCGTGAATTTTATTTTCGGTAGTGTAGAAAAAGTATAAAAAATGTTTAGAGATGAGAAGTGTTTTTGTTTTTAAAAAAGGAATTATCAAAGGGAAACAATGTTCTTAATCAATGTGTATCCTCCAGAGTAATAGTTTTTATGTAATTTTCCACCAATGGGATTTTGTTGATAATTGTAAGTATTCCCTTTTAAGTCCTATAATGTAAGAATTTATATTTAGGTTTTCAATTTTATTCAATTTGAAATTTAGTAGTATTGATATTTGTGGACACATATTTTTCCACCCTTTAAATTTATGTTATTTTTTTTTAAATATTTATGTTTTCTTGATTACTATTCTGTTGTAACTGACTGGAACTTATTTATTTGCATATACCTAACATATATTTAAGGCTGTTAAAATAATACTAAACCACTTAAATAATTTAGAAATAAATCGTGTGAAATTATAAATTTTTAAAAACAAAATAATAAATAGTAATACCATAATATGTAACTAATTATAGGCACTAAGATACTTCATTGTAAATATAATTCTGAAATATCAAAAAAAATATGTAACACATATTTATTTTAATATTAATAATTAAAATATTTCCCTTTTAGAACCACATTTTAATGAACTTAACTAGATTCCTAAACGTTTGTGACTGGTACAAAAATCCTCTATCTTAGTAAAGAAAAACATTGCAATTCTACCTCACTCCTTAAAAAAACCTGAATGATTCAAGCTAAGCTAAACTGTGATTCAAATAGCTATTCACTATCAACTTCACGCATTTCTTGCCATCTGTAGCGTGAGCAGATTTACATAATATCTTGTGTGTGGATCTACCGAGTGGCTAAACGGTCCGTTATCAGTTTACAACTTGCTCCTACCCTCGTTACGCACGCTTGCTTTTCAAAAGACAACTTGATACAATTCACCAACAAGTGCATGGTCAGGTTGCATGCCCAAGTCATTCGGTTTCTCTTATTGTTTGTTTGAAGCAGTAAGGTGTGTATGGAAAAAACTGCATGCTCTCCAGATGAGCATCTTTCCGTGTGCACAACAGGAGTGAATTGATAAACTGCCTTTTGGAGTTTCAGAACTTTTTATATTTATTTATTTAGTATCCCAAACAGACGGTATGTTTCATGGGTACAACATACAATGAAATATAAAAGGAAAACACACTAAAAGGCATTCATATAGGCACATTAAAAAAGAAGAACGGCAATAGACATTAATATAAAATGACAATGTTGATGAAAAATTAAAGTGAACTATTAATTATATCTCTCCTGAACTTAACAAGACTGTCAAAAAATATATAATTATTGATTATTTTTATAAATTGTACTAATGGTTGGTCTTTTAAGTCATTTTTAGTAAAAAAAGGTTCTAAATAAGTTGTTTGATTTCTTATTAAATATTGTGGAACAATTAAATCGAATTCTTACATACTTTATTGTGGAACAATTAAACTGCATTATATGCTCATTGGCTTTTAAAATTAAATACCTAAATGAGTATCAAGATAAAAAAATATACATTTTCAGAACCCTGCATTTGAAGTCTAAGATTGTTAACCAACTTTTTATTATGTAGTAATTTTCAATCGCTTTAAATATTCAATTATAGTATATTTATAGTTTTATTTCATAAGTAGCATAGATCGGGCGACTATTAAACGATGTGTTCTTTGACATAACATATTTTTATAATTAACAAAATCCCTGCGTGCGTTTTGAAAATTTTGCCAATTTAAAATATGTTGATATATTTTAGTAGGAATATTACTTTTTTGCAGAACAAAAAATATTCCTGTAAAACAGGCTTTACAGCGATAGCCTACTTGCTGCAGAGAATTCTGCATCTACCTTGATTTGCTGTAAATGTGGTTTCTTTACAAGAACTGACTAACAATCAGTTGAAAGTCACTGAATATCAGTTTCCTCTACATATTGCAAAGACACCTCTTGAGTGTATCCTTTGCAATGCTTAAAATTTACCTTAAATACAATGGTTAAGGTGCTTTGAAAGGAATTCGTTACAATTCAATGAATTTTTCTACATACTTTTTAACTGATTAAAATTTTTCTGAACTTTATTTTATGTTAAAAGGTTCTTAATTTTTGGGAATACATTACACTCACTTTATGACGTGTTTATTATCGTTACTTTTGTATAGATATACTTATTTGAAGTTCGGAAGTAAACTAAGTAAGCAAAATTATCCAATAGTTTAACTGAAAAACTCTACATCTACTTTTACTATATGTACTAATAGATATATTGTTTTACAGTTATGGTTCTACACTTTATTTCTTGTTAAAGTGCTCTAAATTTGGGTGGAGGGGACATTACAATTTTAACGTGTTTTATTTTAATACTCATTTGAAATTCAAATATAAATTAAGTCGGCAAAATTATCCAATAGTTAACTATAAAACTATATCTACCATCATCATGTAATAACCATTATTAATTTATTTATTTTTATAAGTTTTAAGACTTGCTCAAAACATTTCATTACCTTTTACAAAACACGAAATAACCTCTTCAACAGCAAAAAAAACTACTATGTAAATATCGTAACGAAATAACCTCTCATCACTTTTGCCATAACCACTCCACTGGTTTTCGCATTTGTCGAATCGGCCATTAGCTCAGTGGCCATGGTGGGAAGGTAAAAGAAGGGTCTTTATCGCTGTTGGAACGGTTCCTAGACTTCATTGGAACAGCAGGGGTTACGACGCTCAAAGCGATCACCGCCGCTGCTTTATTGGGCGCCGGTTTACCCTACATATTTTCAGCTTAGAAATCTCTGAGTTGGGTATTTATTGTATGAGTATTGAAGTTTTTTTATACATTTTTTTAGGGTAACAAGATTTTATTTTCATTCGATTCCATGTTGAAAGTTTTGTATAACAATTGGACTACTTTTCTTTTAAACGATGAGAAAATTCAAATATTCCGATTGGGAGTTTGTGGAAAGAATTGGTGGCCTTTTTAGCAAAATGCTAAAGAAAACCTCGGAATTTTGAAATACTTTAGACTAGACCAGTTTCGAAAAAATGCGATAGAAAATATGAACTTTATAATTACATGAATTTATTATAAATATACACGTTTTAAGATTTTAATTAAATCAATATTTAACATTAAATTCGTTCTTAATGTAATTTCGATAAGTTAAAATTTTCCCCTTAAATTAACTGCCGCAAATAACAAATTTGTTATTTAACCATTTTGCTAAAGCTTTTTTTTCCTTAACCCCTTAACAGTGTGACATTTATTTCAGAAAAATTGACCAAAAATTGAAATTTTTTTGAATGTTTAATTCTGTTCTTTATATTATTATTAGTGTTATAAAATAGTTTTTTATGACAAAAATCAAAATTTAAATGAAATTACAAGTGTATTAATTATTTTAACATACACATAAAAAGTATTGGATTACACACACATCTTATTCAATTATAAAGAAGATTATCCAAACATAATGTCTCCCAATCTCTGAACGAAGAAAAATCACTATCATCATCGAAACGAAATCCGTTTGGGCTTCTCAAAACGGAAACGATAAATTTTCTACAACCCGAACTTAGTTCGGGCATCACAAATTCTGCACGTAGTAGTTGCCCGAGCGACACTGTTCGGGCGACACTGTTAAGGGGTTAATATCTTTTTTTTCTAAAGGAATTTTTCTGCACCCTCTTGCTCTATTTAAGAGATAGTCCTCTAAAAAACACTCATCTCCACATAAATTATAAATATTGATAACACTAACCTTAATTGCATTTATAAAATTACCCCAAACGCCAGTAAACAGTAAACATTGTTGATTTTCCACTATAGTATTATCACGGCTTACTAGATTCTACTACTATCTAGTAAGTAGTATTTAGTAAGCCGTGGTATTATTCAACATTTACTACCTTGCTATTTAGAAATGGTTATGAGAATTACCATTTCCCCCCCCATGATTTTAGCTTACTTTTTACCCAGATTCATCTTTATACTTTTGAGTGTTTTATGACTATTTTGTTTCAATAGTTTTCGCACATTACAGTGGACAAAATAAATGCAAAATATTTACGCTGTTTTGTGTATACTCTCTTTTTTTTCTTACCTCCTATAGCAATTGAATATTATTTTAATCTCTCTCACAAAAATGTTTGTATCACGATATAACGAATTGTAGAAATTTTCATGCAATGCGTAGTCAAAACACTGAAATCAAAGTATAGAAAAAATACCATTAAAAAACCAGACTCTCCTCTCCATCAAATCAAAATCATCCTCAAAGAACACCCTGAAAAGCATTAAGCCTTGACATTACTTGGCCTTGTACCCGCATTACAGAAAGTGTGCTCCCGTATGCGGAACGCCATCAAAGATCTCCTAAGTGTCCAACCATTAATCGTTCTTCTATAACTCCTGGCGCACGGCACGAAGGATTGGTTCCACGCGCCTGCCCTTGTCACATTTAGGAGTCTGGTCAGTTCTGGATTCCCGACGACGCGTTTCAAGAGATGTCCCGAAGACAGCAATTAGCTGGATGGAAGGCAAAAGAAAAGACGTTTTTGAGTGGCCGCTCTGTCAGCATGCTAAATGCGATTGGGTTTGATTAGTTCTGGGAGGATTGGGGATGGGGGTTAAGAGAAGTGCACGCACACCTTCATCTCTGTCTATGAACAGTAATCACGATCGCAGTTAAATACAGTGTTTCTCTACATTACATATTACTTTTATTAGATCTTGGAAGTACTATAACAGAAAGAGTGAAATTACTCATTTTTCCCATTACGATATTTGATTAAGGAGGGGAATTGCATTTTGGAGTGATTAACAAAAAATATGGGAAAACACAATATCTTTGTAGATTTATAAAGTTGATTTTTTAAAGTTGTTTTAACTTTAAGCATATGATTTTTTTTAGGTTTTAAGGCTTATGTAGAATCATTAGTCTATTATAGAGGGATATTATGTGTGATTCTGGTTTATCTTTCTTTCTTTACTTTAAAAAATAAGTTTAACTTATTTTTAATGTTTCAAATACTTTGCTTTTAATCAAGATGATTTCCATAGATATGTAACTTGACACCAAGTTTTAACTCATCCGCTTGGCCTATGGTGTCTGCTTCGGGTGTTATCTTTTTCCCCATTAGAATTAAATAAATAATGTTAAAATTGATTCTAGATAGTTTTTGAAACTAAAAAGGGAAAACTGACTCCTCGAAGAACTCTAAAAATAATAAATATTATCTTTGTTTCTGAGATGCTTTGCTAACTCAATCACGAATCATCAATCATCCTCTAACAATATATTTACTGATTTCTTCACAACTTCAACCGAAATTAATAACTCAACACAACTTTATTCCTAAGAGTAAATTACAAAAAAAAGAAAAAAATCACCAGCAACTCCTCAAGAAACTCCCTCCAACCCTTGCTAAATCAAGCCTTTGAACATCTGTTCCGTACTACGGTCCAGCCATTAACACACCATCAGTTAATTTCC
This sequence comes from Tetragnatha versicolor, assembly GCA_024610705.1. NCBI lineage: Eukaryota > Metazoa > Arthropoda > Arachnida > Araneae > Tetragnathidae > Tetragnatha > Tetragnatha versicolor. The sequence goes on from JANDEH010000006.1 coordinate 34,820,064, forward strand.
TTAAGATGCTATCTCTTCACGGCTTCTTGCAGGTAAGTAACGCAATTTCCTCCTCCAATCTCCGGTGCGAGGGGCATCTTGCGCCCGCCACGCGTCGAGGGGAGGGCGGTGACCCCCCGAAATTGCCCTCAATCATAAGCCACCCTCCCCTTCTGTGGTACCTTACAAAACATGTCTACCAGAAACGGGTCTTTTCATGTGGTACCACAGGTGCAGAACGGATTGGGACAAGGTAGAGTACCTGGGTCATTATATAGCTACTGATTTTCTTTGCGGGGGGTTGCAATGGACAGTGGTCAAGAGGGAATGGTGAAAGAGTCTTTGGAAGTCCATATCGTTTTTATTAGGGAAGAATGGTTTGAAATTGAGCTGTTGTATGACGGGTATAATAGCTTTGAGCTTATTTATTATGTCTCAAATGTTTAATAGATCGTAAGAATAATATTGTGGAGGAGTTCTATACACAATTTGAATGGTACCATACTGGGATTTGATTTTACGCGTGGTGAGTTGATATCATTATTTATTACAATTCAGTTGGGTTTTATGGTGGAATGAACAAAAGGAAAAAATTTAGTTCAACTAGTTCTTTTTAGGAAGACGTTTTCTGATATTTTACCTTATTTTTAAGCAGAGAAATTGCATAAGCATAAAATTCCGATTTCCCCTTAACAATCCCTAACTGCAAATATCAAACCATCTTTGATTTCAGGAAGTTTCGATTAAAGGAGAAAATGCAAATCCTACCACACCATTTCTAAAAGGCTGCATTTTTTAGGGACTTTGATGCTCTCATCTTAGAATTGTGAATTTTCACATTGGGGGGGCTAATGGGACAACTGAATGTGGCTGAATATTTCTTTAAAAGAACAATGTGTTGTTTAAAAATTCAGACAAACATATTAGTAATTTTATAAAAATACTTCAAATGTTTCCCTATATAGACTAACCCTAATAAGAATTATCCTATAAGGGTAATTCCAATAAGTGAAGAAATAGTTATGATTAGTTAGGTTCATAGCGAAAATATAAGACATTCGGGCTAAAAATATAAGATGTCAAAAAATTCAAAATGTTCAGGTTTTTCTCGTTCCGATAAAGACGAATTAACAATGCAAATAAAGAAGTAGAAAAAATAATATATGAAATGTAGGACAGGGGTTGAACATATAGAAATATAGGACAGCTATGAGAACCCTGGATTAGGGGAACCCACAGAGAAAAGATTAATCAGAGAGTCCATTTCCATAGACGCTAATGGCAACTTTTTTAACATGGGTTTTCCCATAGACGGTGGCGTTTCTATGTGATAACGGTGGAACTAACCAGAAAATATGACGTAACGTTGTTGACTCTCTACAATCGAGCTACAGCCGCATACATTCTCTCAATTAACCCCGCCCACTTTCAAATCGCTAAAGAGGGAAAAATATTTTATATATTTTCCCGGTTATTAAAACAGTTGCGTGTATTTTTCTTTCGAGCATGCGCTGGGGATAATTTCTTAGACATCACAAGTTTCTCTGATGTCATGCTCTCCCAGGGACTCACCTAATGTTCTGGCCAGCGCAGATTTCTCGCTGGCTTATTCTTGATCTGCCCGTGACGTCACAATCTTGCGTTCTCGCATCTTCTTTAAAGTGACGATGGGTCGTGAGCTCCTCTGGAATCGAACTCACAACTCCAAGTCCACATTTAATACAATTTAAACATATAACTACACATTTAATGATCCTTTCTGCGACTACAATCACTGATAAGAGATATTAAACGCCAGAACAAACTATATCAATGTTTATAATAGGGAAAGTTTAGTTACTGTCAGGGAAAGTTTGCAACCATAGGGGAAAAGTTTCATTGATCAGGGGAAAAATAGAAGTGATTGAGAAATTCAAATGCAGCCTCCATACAAAGTTGTAAGTCCAATGAGAATCACTCGTTTCCTTTAGTCCCCGCCCACACCAATGATTGACAGCTGGAGGGTCGAAACGCCACTATGCGATAACTGTAGAACTATTTTAGTAAAATCGCGTTTTGGACTCTCTGAATAATCTTTACTCTGTGGGGGAACCTACGCTGCAGAAGACATTGTGGAATTAAAATGTTGAATGCTGAAATTTTACCCACCACAATTTTTCTATATTTAATATAGTAGCATATATATGTTTATAAAAAGGCATTTAAAATTCATAAGTGTCTTTTAACTTTTGAAGAATATGTGGCATGTGCGAGCCACGGGGAGATACCTATCCGAAGGTCATACGACTCAAAAGTATACTCCGAAGTAATACGATACAGTCGGTATTTAGAGCCCATTTGAATTATTTGACTATTATACTGGTGACTAAGTTCACCAAAAATATTTTTATTAACTAGAATGCAAAATATTTTTAAATTCATAAAAATTATTATAATAACTGCATTTATGCTTTTTTAATAGCATTTATCAAAACATTTTCCCATTAGCACCCATTTTCCCTATACAGATCTGGACCAATGACTGGTCTTGGGGGTTTATGTATCCCCAAGAAATAGCTTACGGCCGTATTCTGTGCTACTCGATCAGCGGTTAACCACCAATAAAAGAAGGAATCGCCGACTCTGATTGGTGGAATCCTACTTTGATTGCTGTTTAACCGCTGTTCAGAAAGCACAGAATACGGCCGTTAGAATAACGCTAAATTTTAAAAACTTTCGGAGGAGAACCCTCAAACCCCTCATTCCCCTTGGGCAGCGGTTCCTAATCGGTTTTCCTCAGGTATTTTAGCTTTAGCGTCAAAAAGTATTATTTCTTTGCATGCATTATTGCTCAATGGAAGGAAGTGCCTTGAAAATTACTATTGAACAGCTATACTTAATAAGGTTGTCCACGATGACGTCACGAAAATTTGATCCTGCAGGACAAACAGACTGATTGCTAATGGTTGCCACCGGATGATGGACAACTCTGTTGAAATTCCGATTAAAAACTTCTTCATCTAAGAAGCTCCACTTGAAACTCATTGTGATTGGTTGATTTTGTCATCAAGTCACCCTTTATTGCATTTATGACGCGTTTGCACAACAAACTCAATAAGGTTGTCCACGATGACGTCACGAAACTCTGATCCTGCAGGACAAACAGACTGGTTGCTAAGGGTTGCCACCGGATGATGGACAACTCTATATATATGCCGACGTGCTGGCCTAATGGTTAGCTAATCTGACCACGAAGCCGCACGTCTGGGGTTCGAATCCCCATTTGGCATGGATGTTAGTTTCTGTCCTTGTGTGATGAATGAATGTGGCCCCCCTGTAAAAGGGGTTGTGCGAGTGAATGTGTGTGTGTGGCGCGGGTAACAGTACCTCACCTCCGTGGCTTCGGTCCACAGGTGCTCGCTGGGTAACGCTGAGTAGGTAGTTCTTAGGGCAGTTCAGTGGTCAAGGATAATGTCCAGTAGTACCCGCCCATTGGAAAAAAAAAAACTTAATATGTATCTTCCACTTGACTTAAATCTTTTATGTCCCCTGGACTAGAATGATATAACCCTTCGTGACTTCACTTCACCCACTCCATGTGCCGAAGGATGTGTTTACGGGGCAATAGGCCTCCGTCCAAACGACCAAACCAAGCATCAAGAAGATGAGCGCGACGAATCGCCTCTCACCATCCCAGTGCCACAAAAACGAATCACCGAAGCGGCGAGCATGACGACGACTTCTGAAAGCCGCACTTGCTGCAATCATTAACCGGTAATTTAACAATTCACCTGTGCCTCCCTCCCCGCTAATTTCATTACTTTTCCCCGCCGTTGCCCAATTGCAGGAAGTGTCAGTCTTCGCCCCCTGCAATTACCTCCGCAGCCCCCACACGCGGTCATTCGATGTAGGTTACTCTTCAGAGGCATTGATTTGTAAGCAAGGCTATTAGCACGGTTTTGATTGTGAAATGGATATCGATTTGGGTATTGTTATTCAATTACGGGTACTAAGCGTGGATTTATGTTTAGAATCTCTTGCTAGAAATTGGGAATGAAGTAAATTTTATGAACTTGGAGTTTTGATTGGTGAAACTCTCAACGAAATGGTGCGTTTTTAAAATTTAGTCCATGGCAAAATACTTAGTCAGCCTATTCTTAACTTAAAGTGTCCTTAACGTGCATTGTTTTATTATGCACGTTATGGTTAATGGTCCTGGGGATAAACTGCATAAAAGGTATCTTTAAAAGACTGCTCATGCAAGAGATTTTTTCCCAGAGGAAATCTACCCCCTATGTTATGTGTTGTCTGTCCTGATCCCCCGATCAGGTTTAAATAAACTAAACCAGACCCACGAGGCCATGCGCTCCCAGAAATGACAAGCGCTCCCCCCTACCCCCTATGTACTATTCTTTTCTTTATACTTTATTCGTGCCAACTCTCCTCTCATTTCTCCCTCTTTTTTTAATGATAATAATAGTATATCCCAACAATATACAGGGTACATGAAAGGAGAATTTCACCAATTATTGATGGTTAAGCGGAAAATAAGTGTAAACTCACAACTCTCAAGCGTCACATCCAACCGTGGACCTTCCTTCGCCGTGGTGATGAGTCCTAACAACGACGAAACCGGTCCACGGTTGGAGGTGACGCTTGAGAGTTGTGAGTTTACACTTAATATACAGAGTGTTTCAAAAGTCCGTTTCGCCGCTTTTATTTGGAACCAACGTGTCCTAGGGTCACGGATGTAATGTCTACCCCTAGGTAAATGACCCTGGAAAATTCATTGAGATTACTTACAGCGCCCCTAGTGACGAAATAAATAAATTTAGAAAATTAATTAAAAAACTATTGGAAATAGAGCAAAAACCTCAGTGAGAGTATTGTTGCCAACGTTATGAAAAATGACATTATTATGAGTTTCATGACAATAACTTGAATATTCGCGGAGATATTAGCATGTGAAAATAGCACTTTTTCAGACCTCAAAAAAGAAAAAGTTCCCGAATTTGCAATTTTTTCAGTTCTAGTATGTATTTTAGTGTTTTTTTTAAGTTGAATAAAGGCAAAATTTTAAAAAAAAATTGAAAAAACTTGCAAATTTGCGAACTTTTTCTTTTTTGAGGTCTCAAAAAGTGCTATTTTCACATCTTCGCGAATATTCAAGTTATTTTCACGAAACTTTTTTCTATGAGTTCTTCATAACGTATGTAACAATACTCTCCATGAGGTTTTTGCTCTATATCCTATAGTTTTTAAATTAATTATTTTAACTTTTTTGTTTCGCCGCTAGGGGCGCTGAAAGTCCTCTCAATGGATTCTCCAGTGTCATTTACCTAGGGGTAGGCCTTACTTCTTTGATCCTAGGATACGTTGGTTCCAAATAAAAACAGCGAAACGGACTTTTGAAACACCCTGTATTTTCTATTCGTTTCTTTTTCTCACATTACTTAAATTCTTCCGTTGCTGAAACATTTATTTAGTTGTCTTCTTCTTTACCTTCTCTCGGATTCACCAAGTAGTTTATCTTTTTGTTACATTAATTGTTTACCTACTTTTATATTATCTTTATTTTTATTTGCACGTGCGGATGTCTTTACATCCCAACCTTTCTCCACCAAAAAAATTGTGTTTTTTTAAAGGAAAGGAAATAGTCAAAAGAAAAAAAAACATATTGCTCACTAAGGGGCCAAATTGGCACTTCCAAGTGAAACAAAAATTTACTATGAAACACTTATATATAAAGAAATAAAAAAAAAGATTTTTTAAAAAAGGCGTTTATTGAAGTGTTCTAAAAGGTCAAAAATAATTAATTCGGTTTGACGAATAATTTATTGGGAAGTAGAAAATAACTTTTTGGTAAGTTAATAATAACTGATTTTCTAATCACTAAAAATAAAAGCGTGGGCGCTAGTAATTTATATATTTTTTTAAATTTAATTTTTTTTATTTTTTTTAATTGGTATAAATTCACCTGAAGGTATGGACCCGTATATGTAATTCAAGTTTAGTAACACTAACATCTATGCCGAACGAGGGTTCGAACCCCAGACGTACGGCTTTGCAGTCAGATGCTCTAACCACTAGGCCATTACGTCGGTATTTATGTATAATTTTACATAGAACATAGAATAAACAAGTTAGAGTAAATAGTGAATAAAGAATTACTAGCGCCCACGCTTTTATTTTTAGTGATTAGAAAATCAGTTATTATTAACTTACCAAAAAGTTATTTTCTACTTCCCAATAAATTATTTGTCAAACCGAATTAATTATTTTTGACCTTTTAGAACACGTCAATAAAAGCGTTTTTTAAAAAATCTTTTTTTTACTTTTTTTATTTTCTACTTTTCAGTCATGGAATTTTTTTAACAAAAACTCACAAGAAAAAATGTATTTATTTCAACCATATTTAATCTGATGTTAGAATGGAATTTTAGTTTTCTACAATATGATGGTGAAATATTATATCACGCATCCACTCACTCGCCGATAAAATCCGTCCATATCAAAAAGATTCACGAGAAAAAGAAAAAGCATCCCATTCAGGCTTTTCAGTAGTCCATAAATTATAAAAGTAGCATATTTTCTTCTTGCGATTCCTCGGGATGGGCACCAATTTTCGGCGATTTCTCGCTCTTCTGGCGATTTCTTTCTCGCGGTTATTATCTTAAATCGCTAATTATCTTAATTGTTAATTGGAAGGTAAGAAATCACGTTTTGAAGATTAAATATTGTAGTGATATACCTAATATATCTTACAGGTTTTGGGAGCCATTGGCTTCATGGAAGTGTCTCAAATTTGAATTAAAAGGATAACTAAAAATACTCGTTAATTACCTTAATTACGGAGGTTTTGACTAGTTGATTATTGAATATTGCATTGTCATCGAGTTTACACCATGGTGCAAAGTTTCAGAACTTTATATCGTTTGGAAGTGCCTGAAATTTTATGTACAAGATCTTGTAAAAAGTGATTAATCGTCCATAAATATTGTAATTACTGGGCAATTCTCGTTTTGACTTTTGAATATGATGAAGCTATGCCTTATACAACATTGTGCACGGTTTAGGGAGAATAGCCACTTGGGAAAGGTCTCAAAATCTGGTTTTTCTGTTAATTAAAAATACTCGTTAATTAACTTAATCCTTTGGTTGTTTGACTAGAGAATGGTTGGATATTGGAGTGTCATGAGGGTTACACCTAATGTGCAAAGTTTCGGGGCCCTAACATATCGGGAAGTGCCCGAAAATCGAGTTTTAAAATTCCTCCCGTAAAACGCCGCCAAAAGCAAGTAGAATAAAAGCGTTTAAAAAAAGAGAGATGGATTCCCCATTATTGATTTTAGTAGTCTGTTCTCTCTTTTCTCATCATCTCTACTCATACACTATACATTCTATTTTTATCTTAATATATTTTCTCTAGAACCAATGTTAAATTTTTCAACATCATCACACGTCATCGTGTATGATATTGAAAATCTTTCCATTTGGTTAGATTTATTAACATTCTCAATCCATTGAACTTTTGTAGCTTGCCGCCTTTAGATCTCCCAATCAAGCTTTCATACATAACCATACATAAAATAATGCATAGTAAGCAAACGAAACTATTGAGCTTAATCAAAGTACTGAATATATGCTTGTAATTTTGTTGTTGTGGGGGGCAGGGGTTCTAATTCTACTTGGACACAGTTCAAACTCCATCTTTATAGGATTTGAGACAAAGGAGTGTGGCCCCTGATAAAGTGAGGCCCATGAACAGCAGGAGTTTGACTTATAGAGAGGTGGTGACTCATAGGAGAGGATGATAGATATCACCACCTCCCCAATTTAGCCATGTCTTTGAAGGGGAGAAAATATCCTTGAAGACCTGACCAATGGCAAACTGCATCATGACCGACCACAGGACTTTTGGACCCACAGATTGGTCACGTACCATATAGTTGGTGGGAAAAGTGTCTTTACACCCGACAGTCCGAAAATACCAAATCTACATCATTGTCTCAAAGGTACCAAGTGTATCACGTGATATTCTTAGCTAGTCATGTAAACTGGTATTTTTAACCATAGGCTCTAAAGACGCTAAGGTCCTCAGCGGTGTCGGGAATCGAACCCGGTACTCATCATCGATATCACCTGTTAAAGTTTTCAATTTAGTACAACTTCTCATTAACAGTTAAAGCTACCAGAATCACTTCAACCACATACACCTGTCTCCAAATTTTTCCACCTGCCCCGAAATTCCCCACAGACTCACTCATCACTGTCACAGACCACCCTCGAAAAACGTACTACTACCAAACAGAGATGTCACACTTTTTTCTTCCAAAAACCTAACGACCTCACACCTAGTTCCAAAAGACCCCCTAATCCCTCCAGCAGCAAATGACTCCATCGTGCTAATGAAAGACTCCTCGTAGGTGTTGCTGAGTGCAGCAGTAGCAGCTACTCAGTGCAGCCATGCGGATCCCTTCTGCAGCTACTACTGTGCAGCCGTGTGTGATGGTAACCACAAAGAATAACTTTTTTTATATTTGAGGTCCCGGGACTTTACGCAACGATTCATTGGGATCGTAACAGTGACCTTTGCTGCGTCCTTTCGGGGTGAGATATGACCGAACGTGGCGATGCGATGGTGAAGATGGGGGTGATAACGGGGATGGATATTGTGTGGAGTCATTTGTGACTGGACGTTATGCTTAAAGGGTTGTTAATTGAGTTGATAAGTGTGGACGTGTGGTTTTGAAGACAGGTGAATAAAAGTTATTTTTATCTATGACTCATAGCCTGACTTTATTGATTTTATTGACTAATTTTACAAAAGTTAATTTGATATTACGTTTTAAACTCGAATGAAATTTTGAATTTATCAAAGGTTACTATCCTTAATTAAGAATGCTTGATACCTCATATTGCTTTTCCATACGTTTTCACAGGGATTACTTAATAGTAGAAAACTGATCATTATATCATAAACCAAAGGAAAGTATCACTCGTTTTGAGGTTCCATGTAAATTAGGGGTTAAGGGTATGAAATAACAAGGGTTTATAATATATAGGTAAAATGTAAATCATAACTTAACAGTATCCCTATTAAAAACTAATTATTTTCAACCTTATACAACCAAGTGTCACTTATATTAGTTCTTATATGATTAAGTGTCTTATTATGATTAAGTAACTTTATAAAGTGTCACTTTTTATTACTATCATAACAAAAAATGCTTTATTGAAACCGTTTCCTTTGTTTTTATTTTTATTATAACGCTGGTAAATGCTTGTATATGTAATGTATACGCATATGATATTTTTCCTATTCGAAACAATTCTTATTAATTTAGAAGTAAAATATTGTCTAATATTGAGGTGTTGGAATTTACCAATTTCAGAACAGTTCTTACAAATTACGAGTACAACACTTTACTAATTTAATTTTAAGTTGGTATTTAAATAAAACTTTTTAATCTAAAATTACGTTTAATTTAAAATAAACGTTTAACTAATTTTTACATTTTCTTTAAATTAGACGTTGATTTTAAAAATTACATAGCAAAGGTGAAAAGGTGTTTTAAATTTATTGCTTTCACACCATACAGAATGTCATAAATGTATTTTTATCTTCAGGGGAATTTCGAAGATGGAAGGTTTGATTATATGATTAATTGAACCGGCAACAATTTGGGCGGAGCTCTTAAATCAACCTTGAAGACACTTAATTTGCTGTCGAAGGTAATTGTCATCAAACCCGCCTCTTTACCACACTTCCTCGGGAACGATAAAAATTATACACCATTGCTGTCAACTTCGACAAGCTTTTAACACCAAAATTGAGACTCTTTCGCCTTTTTACTGTCGATTTATGAATGGATTGTTTTTATATTTAGGTTTATCCAATTCTTCATCTCAGGCTTTTTAGGATGGATTTATTATTTTTTGTAAATATTAAACCTTTCTAAGGCCGTTATGTTGTTAGTAAAATAATATTTCCTTATGAAGGATTATACAGGGTGTTTCAAAATTGCGTTGCACGGCTTTTATTCGGAACCAGCGCCTCCTAGGGTCATGGAAGTAAGGTCTACCCCTAGGTAAGTGACCCTGGAAAATCCATTGAGAGGACTTACAGCGCCTCTAGCGGCGAAATTAAAAAGTTAAAAAAAGTAATTTAAAAACTAAAGGAGATAGAGCAAAAACCTCAGTGAGAGTATTGTTGCCAACGTCAAGAAGAACTCACTGAAAAAAATTTGATCAAAATATCTTGAATATTCGCGGAGATATTAGCATGTGAAAATAGCACTTTTTCGGGGGTCAAAAAGTAAAAAGTTCGCATATTTGCAAATTTTTCAGTGAAATTGTGTAGTTTTGTGTTTTGTTAGTTGAAAGAACACAAAATTTAATCAAAAAATCAAAAAAATTGTAAATATGCGAATTTTTTACTTTTTGACCCCTGAAAAAGTGCTATTTTCACATGCTAATATCTGCGCGAATATTCAAGATATTTTGATCAATTATTTTTCAATGAGTTTTTCTTGACGTTGGCAACAATACTCTCACAGAGGTTTTTGCTCTATCTCCTTTAGTTTTTAAATTAATTTTTTTAACTTTTTGATTTCGCCGCGAGGGGCGCTGTAAGTCCTCTCAATGGATTCTCCAGGGTCACTTACCTAGGGGTAGACCTTACTTCCATGACCCTAGGAGGGGCTGGTTCCGAATAAAAGCCGTGCAACGCAATTTTGAAACACCCTGTATATAAAAATATGTTTTCTATTGTGAATATACGTATTTAAATGTATATTAAGAAACGTGAATTTCTTAAAATATTTAACATAGTATATGGCATATCCCTAAGAAGCAGTTTGAAATTGAGCTCTAAAAACAGGGTTTCAACTTGGGTTTGGTAGATCTATTCTGAATTTTGGACATAAATTTTTAGGTAGGATTAGGATTTTGCTGAACTTAATAAAAAAGTGTAGAGTAATATAGTTGCAAGTACAAAAGAGTGGGGTTCCTCCTCCTAAAATTTTTTGGAAAATTTGACCCTAAAAAACGGAGTTTTAACTTGTTTTGGTTTACCAAAAAGACCTGAGAAAAGAAAAAAACCAGAAAAAACCTATAATTAACAAAGCCTACTTCATTGGAGGCTCCACACCAAATCCCCTTAAGTTTTAAGGGTGATTTAAATTTGGGTAGGAAGGAGCAAAAGCAAGTTCTTCACAAGAAACACCTTACAGAAAGTTATTTGTTTTTCATTTCAGAGCAACGCACATTAGAAATTATCAAAAAAGTTTTTATTTCAAATTTCTTCGCGGAGCCCCTGGAAATGCTTGGGGCGGAGTACAGTTTAGGAACCGCTGATCTATTGCATAATTCATTACTTAGTTGCAACAGTTTTAGATAAAAAGATATGCTTCTATTCATCAGCTCAATAAGAAAAATTGAATACAGGAATTTAGTGTGCAGCATACTTCTTTTCTGTTATAGCATATTTTCAAATTGCATTTAACACTATAAATTTGACTCAAACACACCTAAATGTCGTCTTACGGTGATATTCACAGTTTTTAGTTGAAACTCACAACTTTGTAATATTGTAAAACAATTTTTTTTTCAGTAGAAAAATGTTTCAGTTGTTCCAGCCTACCTCATGGACTGATATTTCTGGTTCACCCTAGTTAATCCACTGATACTAACAACAAATGTATTTAGCTGTTGTATAAAGTTCTATGTAAAGTTTAAATTTTTGATCAAATAGTTAACAACTCACAACAAACGTTTTCATAGTCGCAACACATAATTTCCAAGCCTAGATCATCGTCATTTCCCCACCATCCCAGACTTCCTGTCACTACTACTGTCACCCGCTCTGGAAAATCTCTTCAATGCAACCCCGAATTAAAGCCAAACCACTGCCAATCAATTACTGCCTGATCAACGAACCAAAGACTACTTCCCCAGTTTGTTTTTCAGGGGACTTTTTACCTGAGAAAATATTCTGGGGACCGTTCCCTGCGACGGGAAGTCAACCACATGGGCGTGGAACGTGCACTTAACCACCGGGGACAAACAGTACTTACATCTCGTGTAAACAGCTTCAGGCTGTTGCCAAAAATTTCGCAACTAATTAAACTTGCTCATTTACCTTGGAAATTGTGGAAGTTATCCCATTGAAGCCAAGGGGCACTCTTAATGAAGAGTGTTCGGAAGCGTCGCTCGTGGTGTGTAATGTAGGGTGACTGTGGTTACACGGGGTTGTTAAACCCCTGGCCACACAGGAAGAAAACGACACGATGGGTCATTAGGTGTCTTCGGATTGAGGGGTTTTTAAAGGATTTCTTGCGTAGTGTCGTTGGGATTCGTGTTATTAGGGTTTGTATTTGTCTACGGGGAGTCTCCTCCTGTGGGTTGGAAATTTCATGGTGGATTTTGCATGCTTTGGCTCATTATAATTAAAAGCCGTGGTGGAAGGAAACTTTTTTTTTGTAGCCACTTATGTTAAAGGTTTTTAAGTGTAACCCAGAAAGTGGGATACGTATGCATTTATGCTTTTGTAATGGAAAACGTTGTTGATGTAATATAAAAAAGATTCTAAAGTAAAATTTCAATTAAATCAAGGAATAGGATCACGTTGTTTCTTTGAAATATTTTAATGATTTTTCAATCATATTTATATATTTCTTTTTTAACTCATTAAAAAGTCACTTTTATTTCATATCACTATTTGGTTGGTTGAGTTTTTATGGCGCATGTCCCAAGACAGGGTATAGTGCGCCAGAATATCACTATTAATCATAAGTAGTGATGGGCAAAATCGATAATTTTAGGTATCGAATACTTTGGTATCGAATACTTATAGGTATCGAATACTTTGGTATCGAATACTTATAGGTATCGAGTACTTTTAGGTATCGAGTACTTTTTTCAATATCGGGAAATGAACCTGAAGAGACAATTTTTTTAGGGCCTATCCATAATCAGACTAATATTCAAAAAACTGAAAGCGATCCATCAAAAAGCCCCGTAGCTACAGGCCTGGAGGTGGATAGAGGCGAAGGATTTGGCGGGGGAAAAACCTAGCCGCGTCAAATTTCTCTCGCGGATGATAAGGACTTGGGTTTGAGCGTTGCAAAATGAAAACGGAAACAGGCTGCGTTTGATCTACAGTAGGTATATTATAAAGATTACTTCATTGAAAAATTTAAAACGAAATATGTCAATAAAGTATCGATACTTTTGTGGGTATCGAATACACTCGATACCTATAGGTATCGAGTACTTAAGTATTTGGTATCGATACCTGCCCATCACTAATCATAAGTTACACTTTATTAAGTGGATTTGAAAATTTTGATATTGGTTCTACAGATCAATCAATTATGTTGCTTAAATTCATGTTTAATTCCCTTTTCAACAATTAATTTCTTTAAAAAATGTTCTTAAAATTTCTCATTTATAGTTTTTAAAGCGATTATCTACACATTCTTTTTAATATATTTTATTATTGGTTGTAAATATTTTATGGTAATAATGATATTAGTGCATAAGCATTTTTAAAAGGTTATAAGTATGCTATAATATTCTGTTAATTTGAAAGCTTATTTTATTGATTTCATTAAACTTATACATTCTTTTATTTTATTTATTTTTTATACATCCTGTAATTTTATTGAATTACGTGGACAATGGGTAAATTGTAAATAAATTGGTAAGATACAAATACCACTCCAGCCATAAAAGGCAGAATATATTACCTAACAGTCTATTCAATAAACTTTATAAACAAATGCATTTGTTTTTTGGAAATAGCACAAATTTACAATTTTGATTACATCTACAGCAATTGAACTTGGTTCTTTTCAAATTTTCATTCCTAAACCTTCAAACTCAATAACAAAACTATTCACCTTCCCTTCACAAAAATGTTAAAAAACAGTCCATCAAAATAATTCTCTAAATTAAATTCGACCTTGCATATGTTACGAGATTTTTTTTCGTCCCGTTACAAATGCTTTGTCCCGTTTTCCCGCGCACAAAAATTCGCAACTTGAATTTCTCTACTCGCCAATAGCTCTTCTTCAGAGCAGCCAATCACAATAAAAACCTGCCCTTTTTATTATTTATCATCACACGCGTCACTCAATTGCATGCTAAAATGACACTCATTATTGACACGCTGTTTCAACTGCCCTCTGGTAGGTAATAGTTGCAATGTTTCGGTAGCCATTTGCATGGCGCTGCGGACTCAAACTGTTTTAACGTTGTTTTTTACGATGATTTGGGCACGCGTCCTGAGTAGTTTGATGTTTGAATAGCTATAATAATAAATTAAAAACTCGTTCACTCAGGAATGTATTAGTTAGTTGCATTCTACAGGCGAATTTATCTTCTTTGTGAATGCTGGTTTTGTTCTCTTCTTGTGCTTTTAATGTCAAATCGGGACGATAAATTGATGATCCATTCTTTGATTTTTCGCCTTAAGAGTTTCGGTGTTAGTTAAAAAAAGTAACGGCTGGGGTTTTCTTTTCATGTGCCGCTTTTTCCAAGTAATGATGGTATTATTATTCTTTTAGTTTTCTTTCTGGTAATTTTCTTTTGCATTTTTAGTTGATTCCTGGAGCAAGAAAGAATTAAAATTTGATTGAATTGAACACTGTTCACTAGTTTGAAGGGAGGAAAAAATATTATTGAATTCAAGGATGTGCAGTACTGTAAATTTCAATATACTATTTCTTTTGTGTACAAAAATTGGTACTTAGAAAACAAGTGAAAATATCAGTATTAAATATTCTTCTCTAAAACTATCTGCTTGAAACTAATTCCTGTGGAAAGATATAGGTGAATATTATAGAGGATTTAAATACAGCATCTATTAAAATGTAAGTTTACAGCATGTTCTAACTTGATCCTATAAAAAAATCCCAGTTAAGCTCAGTAGTTAATTTCTTAAAAAATATCATTTTAGAGCTTAATTAAACTAATAAACACTAAAAACACTTTTGTTGAGGAGCAAAATACCTTATCTGATTGTGATTGCTTGATAATTTTTACATTGCGTAAAATAATAAATAATTTATTTTATCTCATAAAATTTATCTTTCATTTTTTTTAAATCAGCAGGCCATATAAATATCATTAATTAATTTAATTAATAAAACTTAGAAGAAAAACCTACATCAGACCACTAACACTGTAAAAATCAATATCCTCATTATTTTATGCTTAATAAAACAGCATGTGAATTTTTACTAACTTACCAGTACACTTTTTAAGTACAGAGAAGTTTTTTTATTTGATTTTGATAAAAAAATACTTTATTACATCAAAAAAATCATTAATAGTTTATAAAATAAAAACGCACTTTAATTTTTTTCTTCATAAAACGGAATACAAAACTAAAACACACAAGCAGTGATTCGTTCTCTTCGGCTCGACATCCTGAACCTCACTCACGATTCCCAATAAATATCAATTACGACAGAGCCCTAATAAATTCAAATCCCACCACGATCCCGAAACCATTTAATACCCCCAAATGTGTCGGGAGGCTCGCGGATCCCACCCCAACGACCCCCCGGTCATTAATCGCATTCTAACACGCGCACCCACTTAAATGGTGGCCAATAATAGCCTCAAACAAAACAACAGGCCCCCCGCCGTAATTGAAAGAAAACGGCTTCTGTGTTGTCGGCCGCCAGATGGAAAAAACAAGGACCATTCCTCTCTTGCCGACAAGACCCGGGTCTGTTGTCTGGACCCCCGGGCGGCCACCAGAAGAAGGGATGGGTGCCAATGACCATCATCGATTAGCGATTATTTCGCTAACGAGACGCAGAGAGGATCACAAAGAATGGGAAGTCGTAATAATAGCCTGTGCTGAGTGCGAATGCAGTAGTGATAGATTTGGGTGATTTGTCATTGGGCTGTTTTAGAGAGGAAGTTAGTTGTTGGGGTGGATGGTGGTATTGAAATGAGATTTGGAGGGTCGTGGCGTGACCTAGATATGGCTATATAGGAAAATCAAGTTTGTGTTACGCATGTTTAGGTAATTTGAGGTAGGCTATAAGCACACCTGGAGAGCTTTGTCTTCTAAAACATGCTACATTGAAGTGAAATTGAAATGTTTTAGGGGTAGATTTCACCATGGAATACGAAGAGAAAATAAATTTTAACTAATATTTAAATTTATGTATCAAATTATTTTTTACCCGAAGAGTGAGGTCAATAATGTTAAAAGTATGAAAAAGCAAATATGCTGAGCTACGAAGACTATCCCGATTGAAGAATTAAAAAGGAAAAGTAATGAAGTTCATATTTTCAAAATGTTTGAATGTGCTGTCTTCATATATAAGTTTTAGAAGTATTTTATATCGGATTTAAATTTCAAAAATGTAAGCGTTATTTTTACCATTACATATACAGTAACACAAAATTGACCAGTAATACAAAATACAGCGTATTGTAGTATGTATGAGAAAGTTTTTCTAATGGAATAATTTATGAAAGGGAAATCATAAAAATTAGACTCAGTCCGCATTTGAAAAGTTTCCCCATTTAAGAGAGTCCACGGTATTTTAAAGCTTAGCATCATTCTCTAAAAGTAGGGAAATAAAAGATAAACTCAACATTAAAGTTAAACCTGTAGATTCTCATACAGGTCTAGATCCGAGTAGAAAATAATTTTTTGTCCCAAAATTGACTTTGTCCTTCATATCTAGGTGGAAATCCTTTATTCAAGCTAATAGACTTCTAAATATTTAAGCAGAATCATTTCCGATAAAGCTTAAAATTAATACGTGCTTTTGCTAAGCATCATCATTATGCAGATGATCAAAAATCAAAATGCCCTCTCGTCACACTAATCGCCAAGTGCGGCAAAACGAGCGCACCCACTTCATCCAAAAGATCCCCAACAAAAGCACAAAAAGCCTCACTTCGGACGCGTGCCAAAAGAGCATTGTTTCACAGACAGTTAACGGTGGGCCACTCTACACATCCAAATAGCCAGCTCTTCAGAACTACACTAAATTACATAAAAAATCAATTCGGCACGCGATGGCCATACATGCTAGCACAATGAAAGTCAACTGGTGGCACCCATCTGTCACCTGTTGCATCCACTCCAAAACGATTCCGCCATGCATCAGGGCTTAATCACCCCTAGCCACGTGCCATATATGCGACTTGGTGAAAAAAACCTGTTTTTCTCTCCATAATCGAACAATATTTTCTCATTGTTTCTTTTCTGGGTACTTTTTGTGGGCTCCATTCGAAGATCCATGGTCAGGTGATTGTTATTGGCGACTGTGCGTTTGATGGAAGCTGCGGTTTTTGGGTATATTGTTCGATGGGATTTAATTGGCGTATTTTGTTCTTTTTTTTGGCGGGAAGAGTCGTTATTGTCAATGCTGGATGAGTCGCGATTTGCGGTGATGGGTGAAACGTCCCTGGAAACTCTCGTATGGCGCAGAAAAGTTGTTGGACCGGCAAGGACGATATGAGATCTATTCTGTATCATTTCTGGCTATTCAGATAATCCGTTTATCTGAAATATTTTATCTAAATGCATTCTTAACATTGTGACATTGCTTTAGTATTCATTTGGAATGCTAGAAATACCGTGTGTAACTGTCATACTTCCATTTTTATTACACAAATATATATTTAAAAAGTTCTTTTGATTTTGCTTTAAATGCTTTTAAGCTCTTAAGTGAATTTTACATCATTTCCCTTAGTACATACTTTATAACCTTTTGTTAGCACTGTATGGACATAAATGAACCAAATTTATTTTAAAAATTAATATTAAGTTTGTGTGATATTTCTTAGGAAAACTTATTTTACTATACTTTGTTAAAAGAGTTTAAATTTTATGTGAGTCTATTCCGTCTATTATGTATATCCTCTAACTTTCACTATCCTCTAATTTCACAAAACAAGTGTAAATGAAATCAAACTACTATTTATTTTATTTTTGGAGGAATATTTTAGAAGATACCACAATAAATTATAATTTATGGCACTTTATGAACAAGATATAAAAACTATAGATGTAGCCTTCCTATGTATAATAGAACTTCCCTTTCAATCAAATAGAATAAAACTATGAACAAGAACTATACCGTAACTTTTCTAGGAGAAAAACAGTAGTCATCATTCATCACTCACTTCCGTTTAACTTCAACACCTTTTTATCCTTAGTGCATAACCTAAACCTAGCATAACTAACAAATAACTGTAATTCATAACCAGTTACACTGAAAACTAACCCCCAGGTCAAACGCAACCAATTTCAAACGAAACACTTCCAGAGCAATGACCACTGTCCCTTCCAAACAGTACCACAACGCAATTCGAACCCCCCTCCAAACCCCTCAAGAAAAACTCCCCAAATGACCAAAGTGCCAAAAGAAGGCCAAGACCCCTCTGCAAAGGCCTAATTACCTAGATGAAGTACCGTCTTTCACTCCAGACAACTCAATTAAAGCTGCTTCTGAAGTTTAATACTCTCAGCGATGGGCGTTCCCTTGGCTACCGATCAGCAACTGACACTCAGTAATATTTCTTTTGCTCCCGTGTTCTTCCCCTTTTTCGCCCTTCCAGTTAGTTGTCTTTGGAGGCAGTTCAAAAGTACTCATTCATAGTAATGAAGTGGATAATGCTGACGTAGTGAAAGTGTTTCCCTAGTTTGATTTTTTGTACTTGGGGCATTTTCAGGGAAGTGAGAGTTATAATGGAGGAGGTTAAAGACCTCTTTTCATCGGCTGCCGTTTTACCACACTAAATTATTATAGGTAACTTTGAGGCCTATACAGTGAGAAACTTAGAAAGTTAGTCTTATCAGAGTTATGTTGTTAGGTTTAAATAGAGACATAAGGACAATCTGAATGAAATCTATTAAAAATTTTAATAAGGAGGTTCTACAGAAACTTATAGAGCAAATTAGTTTAAAATAAATATAATTTTTAAGTCATTTACAGTAAAATAAATGTTTTATATTTAATATATCACGTCACAAATCCAAATGAAATACAGCAGATTAATAATTATTCTTTTCAAAAATTCCATAAAGTCTGTTTTCGATGTTTATTTAGATTCACTTTTTATTGATTAGTATATTTTTTTCTATTTATATTTATTAATGCAAAATCTGTTAAGAGAAAATTGGAACTATGATTAATGAAAATGAAATTAGAGATACCATTAAAATATATTTGTTCCAAAGTTATATATGGCTTTCATATCAATATTTGTTGTATAAAAATTATTTTCAGTAATTAACAGTCACAGATGTCAATGCTTATAGAGTTATTAAAAACAAAGTACACATCCTTCAAAGCCAATTATTTTGATTGACAATTTTTTTCAGTTTTAAGCAACATCACCGTTAAATATGAACAGTTTATTTTTCAAGCAAAATAAATAAACTGAATTGCGCTTTTAAAACTCAATAAAAAACAATAACTGTGAACACTTTAATTATTTAAAGTTTTCTAAATACCATAAAAAAGTATTGAAACAATCTGTCAAACTGCTCGTCTTGATAAAGGAAATGCTACGCACAATGTTAAAATTAACTTTTACTGTTCAAAAAAGGTAAAAGCCGTTCTTTTTAACCTGATAATACTCTAATTTCTTTCATAAACTGGCAACAATTATAGAAATAACTGGTCAAAGAAGCAGAACAGAAACTCTTTCTTTAAACTCCAATTTCGCTTTCAAACGCCTTTACGACTCCATTCAAGAAATCCAACACAAAAAAATGCGCAATCCATTTCTAACAGCAAAAATTAGCCTAATGCTCAGAGAAATTGGAATTATTAATGTCAATCAAACTTGCTTAACTCCCATGCTGGCTAAGAGCGCTAATAATAGCTTCGCAAAACTAGTTACCCACGTAATTTTACCTACTCCTCTTCTTTTAAGCCATACCTCTAATATTTTTAAGTACCTCCACAGAGTGGTTGGGCAAAATGTCCCGGTCTTTCTGTTCTCTCAAGATGATGGCTTCATAGCAGGAAGGGTACTTTTGCTGTCAACTTGAAGAGCATTTGTCGCTTACCTTTTTAGTTTTGGGTAATATCAGCCCCAGAGACTTTCACAAGAAGCTCTCAAATTACAGTGTTTAAGGTGGAGGCTGATTTTTGACAAAGTAAGAAACGTCTATATATTTTGAGGAAGATGTCTTTTGGATGTGTGTTCGTGTTGTGTCATTGGCTTTATTTTTCCTTAAAAGGTAGGGCGTTCCTCCTTTTCGGGGAGTACCTATCACGTGTGTGAGGATCGTTTAGGGGGAATTTCCTCCGCTTTCTCACATCGAAGTATTTTGAATGGGTCACAAAAAAGTTTCGTTGATTTTTAGAGTATAAAAGGGTCATTATATTATATTATATTTCACCTGACCAAATTATTTTAACAATATTTATCAAGACGGATTTTAACACAAAATTCTCTTTTTTTACTATTGCTATATTTTACGATTACAATAGACTATATCCGTCTGACGTCACATTTTCCCCATCATGTGACCTTCTTAGCTTGCAAATGGTTACTACAGAGATAGTTTGTAGTGAGATATGATTTGGTAGTGAGTTTGTTTTTCCCGATCACGTGATTAATATGGGCGTGGCATGAATATAGTCCATTTCAATCATAAACTCATACAAACGGCTCCTAGAGACGAAATAAGAAATTTAATAAACTAATTAAGAATAATTGTGATGAAAAACAAATCGATCAGAAAATGTATTTGTTATCATTATAATTAAGACGTATGAAAAGTTTAATGAAAACCTTAGTAATAGGCTGAGGTATGATTCTTAAGTGAGTTTTTTGTGAGTTAAAATTAACCAATTAAAAAGGCGGGGATTACCCACAAATATAGCAAAAGTTTTTTTGTTTAAATTTATCGGTGTTAAGTTAAAAAATATAATCACTCCGGGGCAAATTTTTCTTAAAATGTAAAATTTTGAATTATTTGTTCTTTGAATCATATTACTGTACAAAGAATTAGAGTTGAGGTTATTTTATTTTTGTTGTAATTTAATGCTACAATAACACAAAGCTAAGAGCGAGTCGATTCTATAAAAACACAACTAGGCATACTGCAGAAAATAGAGAATTAGTGCGGATAAAAATTTAAAACTATCATTCTACAATCAACATTGCGCTAATAATAAACACTTATCAACTCAACAAGTAAATAGTGGATAATGGCCCGTTTGTGTGTTGCTTAGACATAGTTTAAATTATTGAGTACCAAAAATTATTTTTGAATGTTCTAAATGAGATTGCATTTTCTAAATTAAATTTAAATATTTCCTTAGGGATTCTACAAACATGCTTCGTCAGACAGGCATGGTAACCATATTGCGAATTTGCGTGTTGTGCTTTGTTTTAGATAAGTTGTATTACATCAACATATTTCTAAATGACCGAAATATAAAAAGAATTTGAAACATCCCTCCAGTCATAAGCGACTTAAAAATTCCGAATGACCTAAATTCAATTTAATAAATTTTGGCGCATGCGCATGCTTAATCTTCTACAGTTAATTTCTCAAAGGATTTAAGTGCACAAAACGCTATCGCTTACGTTACAGAGAACCGTCAGTTTTATTTTATCGGAAGCTATCGTTCTGTGTGAGTCAAAAAGCTTAACACTGAGAGTTCTTGTTTTACCTACAATCGAATGACTTATACTCCGTATTATTTCAGTAAAATCATTAAACGAGATTCAAGTCTTTATATATCTTCACTAGACTTTTTGTGAAATTATAGCTCGAGGAGCTTGAATTGTGGATTCATGAATAATAAGTCTGATGTAAACTTTAACTGAGAGACAATAGGATAACTAGGATTAACTTGAACTGTAGGAAATTTCAAGGAGGTTTTTTTTTCAAAGGAAAAATTTAGATCTTTTTCATCTAAAAACTATTGAAATTATCTAATGACATGAACCCTTCTAAGAACGCTTTTGATTGTGATGTAAATGTTACTATCTAAATGCTAAATGATGGAGCGGTTAACTCAGTGTGTTCATACACCATGCACCCTCGTCCCGTTTCTAATCGCCGTAGGAAGCTGGAAAAAGAAGTGGACTGTAAAGTCAAAAAGCTTAAATTTGATATCAAATCCTCAAAAGAAGCCAAACGTCAAACTTTCATGGAGTTAGTGTTCTTAATCATCGGTGGCTCGCCTGTACTCGCTTTGGCTAGACTGGGCCAGGCTCGCACAACTAGGAAACGAACGTTATGGCTGCTCATTCTAGTTGGGTCATTCATGGGCTGTTGTTTCGAAGTTCATAATTTCTTAACCGTCTATTTCCAGTACCCTGTGATGATCGAAAAAATGAGGGTGGAGGAATCACTCCGTCCACCTTTCCCTGCTGTTACTATATGTAGCTTGAATACGATAAAGAAGGAGCATTACGAATATATGAAGCAGATATATTACGAGTATCTTATAAAGAAATTAAGGTACGTGTGTATGATGGAGAATCAATGTCCTATGGATAGATTCAAAAGTTCTAAAAATCGACCTAGTCTCACAGAGAGAAGACCTAA
The DNA here is from genome assembly GCA_024610705.1 of Tetragnatha versicolor. NCBI lineage: Eukaryota > Metazoa > Arthropoda > Arachnida > Araneae > Tetragnathidae > Tetragnatha > Tetragnatha versicolor. The sequence goes on from JANDEH010000006.1 coordinate 34,842,583, forward strand.
GCGGAATCATCGGACAACACTTTCTCAAAGGAAAATAGTGACAAAGGAGAATTACGGGAAGAGCACCCGTTTTCAGACGAAGTATCAGATTGAGCTTAAAGAATTCCTTAATGCATACTTCAATATTAAACCCAAATGGAGAAAATGCTATGGCTACCGGGTGGATGAAATGGTCAAGTCTTGCTCATTTGACTCCAGAGTCTGCACTTTAAAAAACTTCTCTTTCTTTCACAACACCCAATTTGGAAACTGCTACACCATCAAAAACACTTCTCCCTGAGAGAAGGACTTGACTGAGAGAGAGACTTGGACTTGTACGTGAACTTAAGTTCTTACATGCACTTAACCCAGGCCGCCGGATAGAGGGTGATAGTCCATGATCCTAATGAGGACCCCAACCCGAGTGAGGATGGAGTAAACATCAGTCCCGGATTCGAGACCTACCTTTCAGTGTCCATTATAAATGTCAAGCGCCTACCTTATCCATATAAAGACCATTGCAAGACTTACAACAAAACATCCACCGAATACGAAGAACGAAGTCAGCTTGACTGCATGCGCATCTGTCAGCAGAGAACGAGTTTCGGCATCTGTGGTTGTGTTGATCCTGATGGCATGTCCTCAGAGACGTCATTTTCCATGACTCTATGCGATATGAAGAATATCCATCAGACGAGATGTCTCGACTCTGTCCTAGAAGACATGTCGGAAAACGGCCTGACCTGCGTATGCCCACTTCCTTGTGTCACAACCACCTATAATCTCCAAATTTCATCTTCTGCCCTGACTAAAAATCCCATACTTCAAAAATTCGCTTGAACGGGTTCGTGACCCCGAGTGTGAAATAGGAGATCCCTTCGAAGACTTCAAAAACCCTGTGTCTGTCTTTGGAACTTTCTATCACTTCCCTCACCCTCCTGCTTCTGGCCCTAGAGCCCCGGGGATTTGCCACATATTAAGAGACTATTTACCCCACCCTTATAACTGGTGAAACTTCAATTATTCTTCCTTCGATGTGATGAGGTACTTATCTACTTTTCGTTATTATCTGGCCGGGTCTCATAACCTCAGGCCTTTTAAAAACTATTGTAAGTTGTAATGTTCGGCACTAGTTAACTAAAAGTAGTTGAAAAGTAGTTAACTACTAGTTGCAACTACTCAGTGGCGTAGCCAGGATTTTCCTATGGGGGGGGTCCAGTGCGAAAAATTTACCAATGGATATCAAAAAGTTTCTACAATTAGTGAAATAAAGTTATAATTTTCACATTACTTTTAATTTCTTCTCTGTGTTAATTTATTTAATAATTAATTATTAATAATTAAATAATTAATAATAATTTAATAATTTATTAATAATTACGATTAAGTATTACTTCGATTGAAAGTTCTGATTTCTGATCCACATAATTTTTTATTAAGTACAGAGACCGTCAAGAAACAGATTAAGAGTTTTCAGTAGCTCCATTTTAAAGAGGGGGGTTTGGGGGTCCACCCCCAGAAAATTTTTGGAAATTCGATTTTTAAAAGGAGTTTTTTTACTTCATTTATGAGGTAAGAACCGAGGAGCACCGCTCCTTGTAAGCCAGATAATTTTTAAGAAAAAAATAGGGGGGGGGCTAAAAATTTTGAAAATCAAATTTAATCTTCTCAACGAATATAATATTAAAAGGTTGAAAATAATCGTGTTCGAAATACCTTAAGGGGGGTTTGGGGGACCTTCCCCAGAAAATTTTTGGAAATTCAAGTCTAAAAAGCAGGTTTTCAACTCGTTTTGGTACACCTAATCCGAATTTCGTACATTATATTTTCAGGAATTTATTATTCGCTAGGAGTTTTGTATTTTGACGAACTCATCATAAAAAAAGTTGTTTTTAATAAAGTTCCAAGTCCCAAGGGGGGTCAGGGGGTACTCCCCCAAAATTTGTTTGGAAATTTGACCCTAAAAACAGGGTTTGGTTTACTCGTTTAGTACCCTTTATCGCCCCCTCCCCTTATATTGTCCCTCAATTAATACGTTTGTTATAGGGAAACCGGGGGTTCCCCGGAAAATTTTAGATTTTAACATGCAAAAAAGGTGGTTTTTAGACACAGACGCCCTCTTTTGAGTAGGTACAGAAATATTTAACAGCTAAAAAAGGGTTCAAAAATTTTGGGTCGGGCCCATGGGGGGGGGGGGGTCCGGACCCGGGAACCCCCCCCTTCGCTACGCCCCTGCAACTACTAGTTAACTAGTAGTTCAACTACTTTATGTTTAGAGTGGTTGAACTAGTAGTTTAACTACTTTTTCACCAACTACTAGTTCCAACTACTTTCAAAAAGTTCAACTACTTCAAAAAATATTGAAAGATCAAAATTTAAAAAAATATGTTACATCTGCTAACAATGTCATTTTTCGTGATACATTTTCATGTTTGGCACCCTTGAAATGTATGTCATCCCAGGAATTGACATATAAATGCAACCCTTTTTTGAAATCCTCTTTAGAAATTAGGGGGTTCAGGGTTTTCTCTCCTGGAAATTCCAGCAGCGAAAAGCGATTTTAGGCTAGGTTTACGAGGATTCTAGATGCTTTTCCTGCATTAAAAATTAGTAAGGCAATACTTATAGTTAACGGCCCAATTTTGTGCTTAAAATATTGTTGTTCAGGCTAAGGGGGTTTAGAACCCTTAACCCCCCTTATATACGACACTGTACTGACTAATATAAATACAACATAGAAAACTTTAAGACACCAAAAACCTGTATACCTATCATAAATTGGCGAATCTTTAGCCATGATATTTTTGCAGGGGCGTCATTTCAGTTTTTGTTGGGGGGGGCAAGGATTTTTTTAAATGAGTCTGAATCACTCTGTAACTAACTTTTTTTGGGGGGTTGCCTCAACTTCATTTTTAAGGTATCCCCTAACGCGCACATTTATAGGTTAAGTGTTAGAACACTGAAAAATAGTATTTGAATGATATTACATATAATGTCAAAGTTTGACATGAACTCCAAGGAAAAAGTGGGTCTGGGGCAGGGTTGCTTGATTTAAATCAACTTGATTTAAATCAAAAATGTTAAACTTCCACAATTTAAATAAAAAATTAGTTGTGTATGCTTTAAAATGGTTTGCAAGATTATTTGCATTTTACAATTTTTTTTTAAATTCTGCTAGATATGTAACTGGGAGATAGGTTTAGGTTACTCCCATAAAATTGCCTGCAATTTCAAGAACAAATTTTACTACCAATAGCAAAAATATTTATGACAAAAAGTGGTAAGTAGCTGGGTTTGGAATTAATAATTGTGATAAACTAAACAAGAATTAAAATATTTTAATTTTTTTATCTGGTACATCAACTTTTTAAAATACAAGCATGTGAATGATTTTTATAGTAAGCTTGCTTTTATAGTTAGTCATGTTTTCCAAACTATTGGTTTCTTTTACATAACTACAGCGAATAGAGCTCTATTCTCTATGTACATGGGCGTGTTCGTAAAACCTCACGAGTTTAAGTTCGAACTAAAAAGAATTCGGGTCACGTGATCTCAGTTTCACGAGTTAAAGTAAAGTGTGGTTAAACGAACGACTATAGAGCTATTTTCGGTGCACTTGCGCTTTTTTGCGCTACTTCTCTTTTTTTTTACACAACATTCATTTATGAGAGTCGCATCCTATTCGAAATTTGAATTGCGTTCAGTTAAGTATGAACATGGATAAGTTGTTAAAATGCATCTGAATCGGTATTTTTCGACGAATCTACAGAAGACGAAGAAGAAGAAGAAATCATTACAAAACTTTTATTAAATCATAATAATCGAGAAACGGAACCTAGAGTATAAATAAAAAATTATGTGGAAGAGGTGATTCTTCGATATTCGTATAAAGATTTTAAAAGTAATTTCAGAATTAACAGAAGAACCTTTGAAGTTTTGATGAATCATATTATGATCCATGAGGAAAGCAAGAAAAGGGCTGGTAGCCCCGGTAAAATCCAAAAAGAATTGTAATAATCGAATCGAATTATAAATGAGGGGTCTGGGGCCCTCTCCCAGAAATTTTTGTTTGAAATTTGACCCTATATAAAAGTGTTTTAACTTGTTATGGTACAGCTCCCGCAAAAAAAAACGTTACAGTGGGGTTTGCGGGCGAACCACTTGGGTGAGGAAGACAAAAGAGGGGTCGTTTTTCATTAATTATAGTATTCTTTGACCAGAAAAATTTTCGAGTCCTTAGGGGGTCGTCTTCATATTAAACGAAGCACTAACTTTCTTTTTTCCAATGGGGACCCCCAATTATTATTAGTTTTTCTGAAAGGCCATCCCTCCAAACCCTTAAATACCCAGTTTCATCCAGATTTTATTTTTACTAATTATATTTTAAAGAAATAAGTATACATAATACTTTTAGTAAATTAATTTAACTGAATTATTATAATTCAAAGATTGATTAAAATTTTTACATAAAAATGAGGCATAGATTTTTTTAGAAATAATTATAACAATTTCTTTTAAAGTTATTATTGATTTCATAATTGGGCAAAAATAGTTATAGAAAGGATAAAAATTTTAGTAACTGATAGTATAATTGTTCATTCACCATTTTAGGATGGGCTTGGGCATTTCACCATACTCCACCACGCGAACCGCTCCCCTTAATTAATTCAATTAATTAATGCATAAAATTTATCAAAATTGGGATATTAAGTAATCCTAAATTATTATATCACATTGAAATTACAATATCAGTATATTATTAACCAGTTTCAGGAAGTTCAAAGCTAGTTATTCATTTAAATAAAAAAAATCTGATTTAAATAAAAAAATCCGATATAAATCAAATAAATCCTATTTTTTTTATTTTTAAAAAAAAAATCAAAAAAAATCAGCAACCCTGGTCTGGGGGTTCGCCCCCAGGAAAATTTTGAAAATTTTCCTTTTAAAGTAGTGTTTTGGCTCATTTTGAGATCCTATGGACTGCATCCAAAGAGAACAGTTTTTTGTAAACCACAAAATTTTCTAGGGAAAAGAGTTGTAAATAAACGTCCAAGTATCAAGGGGCCTCCCCCAGAATTTTTTTTTAATTCCCCTTTAAACTAGTGTTTTATCTCTTTTTCAAACTCTTTGTAGAGCTCCTAAAGGGGACATCCATAAATTACGTGAGGTGTTTTTTCCAAAATCTGGACCCCCCTTCCCCCTTGGTGAGATTTAGTGAGATTTTGCTGGACCCCCCCTCCCCCCACGTGAGATTTACTCACAATCTTTAAATTATTCTCCTTCCTTCTTATATATTACGTTCTCCTACTTAAAAAAAGAAAATCCTATAATTTCTTACTTAAAAAGTTGACCTCCACCCCCTAGGTGAGATTTGGTGAGATTTTTCCTAACCCCTCCCCCCCTTTTTGACCTCACGTAATTTATGGATGTCCCCAAAGGGAAAAGCTTCTTGAGAGTGGCAAAATTCTAAAGGGAAAAACTGTGTAACCGACGTAAAAATTTTAGAGGAGAGCTGGGGATCCTCCCCCAAATTTTTTTTTGAAATTACCACTTTAAACTCGTTTTTTATCTCTTTTTCAAACTCTTTGGGGAGCACTAAAAAGGAAAAGCTTCTTGAAAGCGGCAGAATTTTCAAGGGGAGAAACACTGTTTAACAGAGGCCAAAGTTATAGAGGGGGGCTGGGGGTATGCCGAAGAATATTTTTTGAAATTTCCATTTTAAACTAGTGCTTTATCTCTTTCAAACTCTTTGTGGAGCTCGTAAAGGGAAAAGTTTCTTGTAAATGGCAGAATTCTAAGGAGGAAAATCTGTATAATCACCAACGCATAATTTTAGAGGGGGGCTGGGGATATTTCCCCAGTATTTTTTTTTTTGAAATTTAACCCTTAAAGGTAGTGTTTTAACTCCTTTTGAGACTTTTTGAGTTGCACCCAAAGCTCCTTGTGGAAGTTACAGAATTTTCAAGGGACAAGCAGTTATTTTTCAGTAGAAACCTTGGGGGAGCACCTCCCCGAAATGACGCCCCTGTATTTTTGCTACAGGTAAGAAAAATCAATTTTTGTAGTAAAATTTGGATGAAAATATCTTATGAAATTAAATAGACTAGTTAACTAGTAGTTAACTACTTTGGGAAATAATCAACTACTAGTTACAACTACTTCCAAGAAAAAGTAGTTAACTAGTAGTTACAACTACTTTTGCCCAGACTAGTTGGTAGTTGGTAGTTAACTACTTTTTGACCAGTAGTTGCCGAACACTAGTAAGTTGAAGGTTTCCTTTAGCACCAGAGAACATTTCATTTACACTCAAAGGCCAATGTTCAATGATTCGAAGTTCTTGGCCCATCTAGGAGGGATTTTAGGACTGTGGTTAGGTCTGTCACTGACATCTGCTTTTCAATGTGTGGAAAGTTTCTTTTTATTGCTCAACCATTGCTTTCAGCGGTCCAAACCTTGGCCTACTCTTAAAAATCTCGTTTAACTATCCCCAAATCCAAGCAGTAAAATTGTTCAAAACCTGTCCAATTTTTGTCATGTATGGCTAGGGTTCGTATACTTCTAGTTGAAGTTACGTAAACTTGGCATATTTGGTATGAGCTGTGCTGCCAGGGAAGTGCGTGAAAACATTTACACTCAATATATCCCACTCTCACCTTTTTTATATATTCTTTACACACCTCCACTAAAACCATTATCATGACAAATCTACTCAGTAAGAACATACAATGTACAAATGTAATATCCTATTATACAAAAAATTACACTAAAATTGTTTTGATAAATTTCATTGCTTCCATTTTTACAATTTATATATTTTTTAAACTTCTTTAACCTATCTTCATTATTGCACTTGACTAATTATTATCTAAAACTTACGCTCATTGGTAATTTTTTTCGTTCATTTAATTATAATACTGAAGGCAGTAAAATTTTATTAACTTTTTAAGTTATAATTAGTAACAATTGTATTGGTTGTTTTTTTAGCCCAAAGCATCCATTTGTCATATAGTTGGGTGGCTTATTACAAAAAACTGCAAAATGTGATGCTTTCATGAAACTTTCAGGAATGTTAGATAATCATATAAGAACTAAAAAATCGATGGGATATATATAATATAACATCATTAAATAAATTGCTGTCTAAGTCATGCAAAAAAATAAATTTGATTTAATCAAATTCGCTAAATATTAAAATTTAAAAGTGTATTGCAATTTAAGATGCCGAATATGAAAGTTGAATTGATCATCTGGTCAAAAATATATAACTGAAATATTAGCCAATACGCATTATAAGTTCTATAAAGTCCCCGTAGAACAATTAATAAAATTGCTTTCTACTCTGGGTAATTAAATAGGCCGGTGGAGTCACATCTTTAAACTCGTTTATTTGGTAACGATGAAGAAAATATTAACACTCGTTTTTCCCCTCACTAGTTAAGGCAGGGCATGAAATTTCAACTCTCCAAATGGAAATGTAATTAGTTTTGAAAAATGATAATATGTCTCTCTACATAAAATAGCCAAGGCATTGTTTAACTAAGAATCTAAAGAGTTACTACTACTTATATTTTGTTTCAATTCCATCTCTTTAAGATTTCTTGTTTATCTAGACCTCTATTTTAAAACGGAATTTTTTTAGTGCTCAATTAAACGGAAAGAAAAGCATTGTAACCGTCGATTTCCTAGACATCTTCTATAAAAGAAAAACATCTCCTTTAACTTAAAATGCACATTCAATGTAATTTTAATCACCAAACGCTTTCTTTCCCAACTCTCTCGAAGAAATCATCAAACGCATCTCAACCCAAACGAAACTCGAGACACTGTAACTAATACCTTCACCCCATTTTACAATCGGAGGAAACATCACTAACCTCACAAAAAAAGGGAGAAAGAGACAAAAAAAAGAGAAAAAAACGCAAGAAAGAAGCAACCCCCTAAAAAGTGATACAAACCAAGAGATTGTTCTGGGGTGCATCCCATTGGTTCTCTAATCCCCACCCAACCGTGCTCAGCGACGAGAACTGCCGGGTGGGGCGGAAAGGGGGGGGGCGACAGACAGAGAGCATACAAGTTACGGATTTCCCTTTTGAACCTTCCATAAGACCGCAGGTAGCCGCTAGACCAAGGTCACAAGCTCCGCTACCGAATTCGAACAGGTAGGAATCCGGCCTACTCAGCTCGGGGAAGAATTTCGAGTGCCGATCCCTCTCTGGGTGCACGTGGTTCCGTTGATGTTCTGACCGGTTGGAAAGGGACGCTCTGTGCTCTGTTGATAATAATCGTTTGCATTGACTTTGTGTGATTGATTGCTGATTATATCCATAGAACTGATCTGCTAGAAATGATTAAGTCTTAGAGGAGTGGATGGACTATATGTAGTTTTCCGGACTCTTTCTCCACCCAATCGTCTTTGTAAGCATCATTCATAATGAGTAGTTTTCTCACTTTGTTGCATCACACGGACTATTTCCCGTCAGATCAGATGTACGGGGGGTACAACAAACCTTTTCTCGCTCCGAACGAACTGTTCATGGACACTGAGCCTTCCCTGAGTCTGTCTCCAGCCAACAACTCCTCAGAAGACGAGATCACCTTCACAGACTTATCCTCCAACACCTTCAAAAGCGTGCCCGATGAGGTCGGGGGTCAACCCTCGGGGGTCTTCTCCCCTCCCCAATTCATCGAAGACTCGGACTTATCCAACTCAAGCTGCAAGACGAACCAAAGCGTGGAGGTGGACACCACCGAAAAGCAGCCGACGACGAAACCGAAAAGGAACAGACCCAGGAAATCTCCAGGGGCCGGCAAAGAACGTTCCAAAACCACCTCCAAGAGTGCTCCCCCAGCCCCCGTGGTGAAGAAGCGCAGGATCGCCGCCAACGCGAGGGAGAGACGGAGGATGCAGAGTCTGAACCTCGCGTTTGACAAGTTGCGGGACGTCGTGCCGTCCATCGGAGAGGACCGTAAACTGTCCAAGTACGAGACTTTGCAGATGGCTCAGACCTATATCACGGCCCTGTGTGAACTGTTGCAGAGAGAGTGATTCTGTGTTTCGTGTTGTTGTGTTCCATGAAGCGTACGCTGTGATATTGTTCGTCGGCAGGAATTTTGACTTTGTGTGGACTCCATGTGTTCCTCTGATCGTGTGTTTTTAGGACTAGAGGTGAGATAAAAGGATAGTTCTGTGTAAATGTTTTACTGCCTTAAACAAAAGTGTTGCTTCAATATTTTACATTAAAATATTTTTCTAAACAAGTGAAAATTGTCACATTCCCTTAGAGATATACTATTTTTTTGCGATACTTTCTCTTACTTTTAATTTGTATATATGTCGTCATAAGTATGAATTCATACCATGAGTAAAAAATAAAATTGCTCTTAAACTCAATAGAAAGTTCATATATTGGATTTTCAGAAATGTTTAATTTAACATCGTAATTTTCCATTGTTATCTTAGACTTTTTTGAAACTCTTTTTTAAACCTTGGAAATATTTCTATCATTTAGTTAGCAAATTTTCTTGTATATGAATTAATAATACAATTTATAATTAAAGTTGGCTTTAAATTTAATAAAATATTATTTTGTTGAACACTTTAGAAATGCTTAAAATAAATATTCGTATACTTAAATTTTAAATACCAATATTAGTAAACTTTTGAATATTTATATTTTTACGTATGCACATAATTCAAAAATTAAGTGTGAAAAGTTGGTAATTTAATTAAAAATTTTAAAATAGAATCTATTTCTGTTCATGAACTATGAAAAACACATTATATATTCATTCATATTTCATTCACATTGAATAATTATAATTTTTTTTCATTTCAAATTGGCTTGAGACTTATTTTATGATTGTGTGTGCTAAAATGTTTTAATGGCATTAAAATTATTTATATTCAATTACATTTTTTAATGTTCATGAATGAAAAATTGTGCATTTAACGGCATGTTTAATTTAATGCCTGATTGTACTGATATGTGTAGTTATTGTAAATAAACATATTTGTGTTATTTAAAAATTGTTCTTGAGTTTATTTTAAATATGTGTGTTTTTATGTTTATTTTAACTTAGAAAGTTTGTTTTTGGAAAGGAGTTTTTTTTTACAAATCTGTGCATTTAAAAGGTATTATGAAATAGCTTTTTTGTATGATGTGTACAAATTTCCCAACTCAGTAAATTTAGATAAATTTAAAATTTTTATGTTATGTTTCATTTGCAAAGAAAAAAATTACACTACTCTAAAATGAAGTAATTCTAATTTTTTAAACCATTTTAACCCATTACTGCCTGACGTCCCTTTTTAGGGACGTTTTTTAAAAATCCTCCTATTTCTACAAAAATTGTTCTTTTGAATCAAAATTTGCACTGATGTATCTCTGATCTTCATAGAACATAAAGAACACAAGAAGAAAGCAGAATTTTAAAAAAAATTTCACTTTTTTTAGTTGGAAGATAGAATTTTTCAGAAAAGGGCTTTTTTAAAAATTTTAAAAGAAAAAGCTTAAAAATCCTAGTTGTTATTTTAAAAAAATTTCAATGCCGATATATATTACTGTTTATACATTAAATCAGTTGGGGTGTTTTTTTATTTTTCCAAAATATTTTATCTTGACCTTATTTTGGACCCTCGAAAAGCGTCCCTAAAAAGGGACGTCAGGCACGAATGCCCCCGTGGTTTTCCCCATAGTGATATGCTACTGTTTCCTTTATTTTTTCATACAAACGCGTTTGATTCTTATGAAATGAATTAAATAACTGATATTTATAAAATTACTTTAATTTTAGCTAATAAATTAATTATTTTTGTTTATTTTTTTTGGAAAATACTGTTATTTCTGCCAAATAAATGGAATAAAAAGTCTTAAATTATAAGGAATTAATTAATTTATATTAATTAAAAGGAATAATTAATTATTTTACTATGTTTATTACTTATGCAAATATATTCTGGTTATATTTTAATTAAAAGTTTAATAATTATTAGTTATAATGACTTTTTGTCATTAAAATTGCCAAAAAAGTCGCTTTTGTGATAAATTTTCGGCTTTTTTTCTAATTAGATGGCGCTAATCATTGTGTTCTATACTGCAAATCAATCTATATCATCTGGCTTGTTAATGCACATCCCACTAATGCTTGATTTTTGGGGAGAAATTCGTGTTCCGCACAATTAAATTAAATAAAATGAAAAAAGTAAGGGCATTTGAAAGACTTAAACTTCACAAATTCAGATATTCTGATGGATTTGAGGTGTGTAAAAGTAATTAACACTTAATATTAGGTAACACATAAGCAAAGAATGCCTTTTTCAATTAAAAACCTTAATTAATTTGCAATTAACATAGATTTGGGCGGAAAAAACGTGCTTTAGAGCATAAAAATGCTCAAATTACGTTAATTAAGGTTAATTTTACAGTTAATTGGATAAATAATTAATATTTTTGTTCATATTCATGTTACAGTATGGTTCTGATCACTTTTGCTGCACTTAAAAAGGTAGAAGATGTTTTTGAGGCTTTAAAAAAGTTTTCTACCATGCGTTTACTATAGGGAAAAACAACGGGGGCATTCGTGCCTGACGTCCCTTTTTAGGGACGTTTTTTAATTTTGGTGTAGAAATTAAAATTTTAACCTGGAATTTTTTTCACTATTTTTCCAGTTGTTTTGGGGCTATTTACTATGTTTTTACCAAATATTTAAGAAAAATAAAAAGTTGGGCATTAATGGGTTAATATTTTATTGCTTCTAAAAAAGATTTTTCTAAACTTTTTTCTTTACTGAATATTTTGGAAACAGAACAAAGGTTTTTTTTTCGATTCTTCGAAAATATGTTTTCATTCAATAACAGAAATTAAAGATTATTTGTAACGAAGATCTCATGTTCTAAAATTTATTCGATACTTATTTAGTAGATAAAAAAAGGGGCTAAGTAAGAATAAAAGAATAAAGAAAATTCCTAAAAATTTTAGAAACACAAAAAGGTAAGTTCTAGAGTATTTTAACTAGTTTTTGCTTGTATGTATTGAATGAATACACACATGTTTTATTCGCTGAAAAATATCGTGAATATTTTATGCAATAAATTAAATATTTTTAAGAGTTAAACTTAAATCTTTATTACATTTTGTATTGTTGTGAAGGTTTTTAATTATTAAAAATAATTACAATAATTAATAAATTATTAGGTCCTAAAATTGTAATGATTTTAACTATTTAAAACGTTAAGTTCATTTAATTGTTTTTAATTTGAATTCGTTCTATAAAATCTGAAACAAAATCAAATTTTGTGAATTTGAAAGAAATATTAATGTTTAAAAGAATGTTAAAAATTAAGCTCATGGGACAAAATTTTCTAAATTTTACTTTCAGTTAAAACAAATTTAGACTAGTTTGCTCGTTTTTTATAGTTTCTTGCTCGTTTTATATAGACTATTGATGTTTTAATTAAGGTACAGATTGACTTTATTTCTTAATATTTTAAGTAAGGAGAAACAGTTGTCAATATAAAATTTGTAAGAAGGAATCAAAATTTGTTTGACTGAAACCAGAGTTAGGAAAATTATATTATCAAGTCGAAATATATTTATATTTCAATTCTACTAACTTTCAAAAAAATTAATTATTCCTAGATTTTAACAAATGAATTAAATCTGAAACAATATCAAATTTTGTATATTTCACTAAAATATCAATACTTAATATAATTAGATAGTTAATAACAGTTTTGTGAGTTCCGTGAATCTCTTTCTATTTATTTTTTGTAATAAATTGATTTAACCTAGAGAAAGATAAACAAATAAAGTAAAATGGGGCAATTTGATACAAAGGGACACATGGATATCTCAAAAACTATCAAGGACATTCAGGTCGTGTTTTTAGGAAAAGTTGCCCATGTAACAAGTCTAAGCATAACATATGACACCGTTAAACTGGGTAATAAGTCTAGAAAAGTCTAATTTTTATTTCTTCAAAAATTTCCATAAGTTACTAAGTAAAATGTAAAATCCTTATGAAGCTATTTTACTTGGAATACAGAAATCAGTAAATTCAAAAAACAAATTTACCCTTTTTACCCATTGGGGTTATACTTAAATTTTAAATAACCTTGCCAATTTTTTTAAATAAAGGTTTTAGTGTAAAAACAACAAATGGGTCAAATTAATACACTTTTACGTGTACTTTGATACGCTCGTGGGGCTCAATGACACTTATATAAATTTCCCATGCTTTGAATTTGGAGATAAATATCTTTTGGCAATTTTTTTTTAAATATCAGTTCAGGGTAAGTTAGATCAACAGTGAATGATATTTAAGTCAATATTTGAATCTTTGAGTTTTTTTAAGTGTTTGAAATTGGAAACTGCTTGCATTGTAGCTATGTGTACCTATTTATAAACTATCTAAAAGAAAATTCAGTGGAATCAGGGACTTTGAAACATCTGAGAAGTTATTAGCACTTTTACAGGTAACAAAAAACTGTATTTAAAAAAAAACACTGACAAAGTTGAACTAATAGATGACTAAAAACTAAGCAGTTAATTAGTTTCGTATTTTTAAATTTATTAATGATTTTCGACAAAGATACCTTTAAATTTGTTCAACCGATTCAGGAGAAACTATACCTTGAAATTTGCATCTTATTTCCTTAATTAGATAGTTGTTATACGACCATTTGTTAGATTCTTAGATTTTTTAAAATTCTAATGTTCTGAATGTTTAATGAAAATTTGTGACTTATATTCAAAAAACGGTAATGTAAAAGGATCTCTCTCAATAAAATAACTTTCATTGTTATTAATTACTATTTTTGAGCAAATTAATCACTGTATCAAAATGCCCCAAGTAAGCACATAGATTCAAAATAGATTTTTTACAAAAGTCGTTACCTTTCAATTTTCATTAAACTTATATTTTTCGTAATTGATTTCATAAAATGTAGTTATTCTTATATATTTTTAGATAAAAGTATCGAAATAAGTCATTTTTTCTACTCAAAAAATGGATTTGATTTTGCTGTATCAAATTGCCCCGCTTTCCCTTATAAACTCAACTTTTTAAAAATAATCACATTGTGAAAATTTTAGAACATTTTTTGTAGAATAATAAAAAAATTAAATTATAAGCATTCTTAAGCATACAGGAAATAAAAATCACATTTCATATGTAAACTTGAATGAGAACTATCACATGAATTAAATTGGATAACATACACTTTGAAGAACTAGTGCCTATTAAACCTAAAGTATGGTATTTTATCCTATTATTAATTTAAATTAAAAAATTAAGTGTGTGTATCAATAAATATTGTTATTTTTTATTGAAAGTGATGGGAATTAAAAGTTAAACTCAAAAATTTCCTTTTGAAACTTATTTTTGGCATTGAAAACATTTATTGAATAACACTGTTCAACAATGAAAAAATTTCCTTGATGAAAATAGTCATTTCCTATAGATTTTGGGTCGCTGAATACGAAAATCACCATAAAAATTCTCAATTGACTCAGGATTTTCGGGGAACAGCCCCTCCCCCTTTTTACGTTTTTCAATGACTTAATGGCTTTGAAATCGATTATCAGGGTCAAAAAGCATTACTTTAGTCTTTAAATTACATCCAAAGGGACAAGGAAGGTTGAAATTTGCAAAATATGAAATTTTGTAGCAAATGAATAGGTTTAAGGGGTTATTACCCCCTAAAAATGTTTAAAAATTGCTTAAAATTGTAGATGTTTTTATACGATATTTTATCCTCTTATTTTTTACGCAATTTACGTTTGAAGGGTCCTAACACTTCAGCAAGGACCCAAATTTAATGGCAATATGCAGCAATGATTTTTACTAAAAGCGGTTGAGGTATTAACGTCCCCAAAGCACCCACGGAAGGGTTCCAATGCCGCACTTAGAGTTAAACTGCTGTACAAAAAAAAGTCAAAATGCCACCGACTGAATTTCAGCTGATTCTTGTGTAAAATGACCTGCTGAATTCAAATATGACACCCATTTTCCTCCATCACCCTCAGTTTTAAAGGAGATGCCCCCTAATTGTTATCCACAGCCGTGCATCTATTAACAGCTTGAAAAATGGAATCCTCACTCCCTAAAACCAGTCAGTTTTTAAAGAACTGGATAGTTTTTACTTAGGATAGACCCAAAATATTAGAAAAACGTCATTTGTAATCTTTTCAAAAATCATTAATATTAATTCCTGAGCTCGCGAGCGCCTTCGCGATTCTGGAAGTCTTCCGAACTCTTCCACGAGAGCTTCTGGGAGGCTAACACCTCAGCCGCTTTTAGTAAAAATTATTGCTGCATATTGTCATCAAATTTGGGTCCTTTGGGAAGGGTTAGGACCCTTCAAAGAGGAATTGACTAAAAATAAGCAAAATAAATTGGGTATAACAAATCCTACTATTGTTAACGATTTTTGCGTTTTTAGGGGGTAATTACCCCTTAAACCTACCAATTTGTTGTAAATTTATCATATTTTATTAATTTGAACCTTTTTTGTCCTCTGGGGGGCATTTTGAAGACTATAGCAATGCTTTTTGACCCTGAAAATCGAGTTTAAAGTTACAAAGTCGTCGAAAAACGTAAAAAGGGGGAGGGGCTGTTCCCTGAAAATCCTGAGTCAATTGAGAATTTTAATGGCAATTTTCGTATTCAGCGACCCAAAATCTATAAGAAATGACTATTTTCATCAAGGAAAAAAATTTTGAAGGTCAAATTTGTTGAACAGTGTAATACATGAATTGTTTGAAAAAGAGCTGTTTGATTTAAAGTGAAAGAATGATTTACAGTTTATAAATATTTATTGAATAAAAATAACAATATTTTGATTTAAAGTTAAAGAAGGTCCTTGTGGTTAACAAATACGTTACAAAGAGTATACCTATTACTTTTGTGAAAAAAAACTTTCTGAGAGAGATAAGATTATATTGTATTTTTTAAAAATCCTAAATATTTACGCTTAATTAAGTTTTGCTTCACATATTATTTGCAAATTATATAATTTTTAGATGGTCTTCAGAAGAAAGTTACGAATATTCTTGTTTATTTTTATTTTAGATGAATTGTTAAACAAATACCATATACCCTCTCTAGATTTAGATTTTTACTATTTAAAAAGTCATGTAAATTTAAGAGGCGTATTTATATCCCAATAAATTCCATTGCAATTTATCCGAAAAAAAATGTACTAAAACATAAGTACAAACTAAATATGGAGAAATTGAATATTTTATCAAGTAGAAGTCATGCGTATTAGGAAAAAAAGCTTGCCCTTCTGACTATCTACATGGTTAATTATTCTTTGATAAAATATAGGCTCTGCACTGTCTTCCCCATTTTCTTTCTCGCCAAAAACATTCCCTTAATTACATTGCTGCTGACAATGTGATGGCAACACCTAGTTATCGTCTGCTCGACAGCCCTCATTGTGATCGTGACATCAGAAGTGTGTTCTTAAGAAAAGAGACGATCCTTCTCTATCGTTCAAAAATGACGCCATCTTTGTCTGAAGAACAATTATTCCTGATTTTGGTTAGTTTGAGGGAATATAGGAGTTTTCAGAAGTTCATTGAACTAGTGGATAACTTGTAAACAACAATAACTTATTGATACGAGTTGGTGCAACTTTTCTTTCTATCCCTACGATGTGTCCGTGAAATTTAACTATTTAATAGTTTTCATAAGAAAATTTTGACCAGCTGATTATTGAATTATATTTTTTACTATTTAATTCATAGCACATTTCTTCCTCAACGGTGCAAACGTTTTGATATTAATTTTCCAAAAAATTTTCTTTCGGGTAGGAAAAAAAGCTCATCTCTCTGCAGTTAGGTATTCTCGTATTCTCAAACTACGGTCAATGGTAAATTTTTATTATTTTCGCTCATGCATAAATATTAGAAGAAGTAAAAATAATTTTACATGGTATGAAATTTTTTTAATTTGACATATTCCTTAATTACTTTTAATAGAACAATTTTCATTGCCTTTCCGAACTCCTGCCTACAAAAATACTAACATCTGCTGTCTATAAAAATCTTAGAGAAACCTTATAGAGCAGAAAAGTTGTGGGACGAATTGTGAACAGCAGGATATTGGTATTGCTTGCTTTTAAATCTACGAAAACATTTCCAGTTTAAAGTTTGTAATGCTAAACATTATCTTTATGATCTCCTTAACATGTGATATGTATATTTAAATTTCTGTTTTTTACTCTCTTTTCTCTGATTCCCTTTCCGTCTTTTACTCAGCATTCTCTTTCTTTCTTATTTCCAGTCTCTCTTTATTTGGCATTTACTTCTTTCCCATTTAACCTTCTTATCTTTATCTCTTTCATATTATATTTTCTTTCTCTGTTTTACTTCACATTAATTTCTCTCTCACCTCATTTCTTTCAACCTTTCATCTTTCATTCCTTGTCGCCTTTTTTCTTTTCTCCTCTCTTTCTATTCTCCTTTCTTTCTCTCCACCTTTCTTTTCCTTTTCAAAGAACTCTGACTTCAAAAAATGAAGTTACTCCAATAACTTAATTAAAACCAAAGCTCTATACATTACTCTAGATCCCTTCATATTAAAGATGTCAGAATTTTTGAGTTAAGACTAAAACGTCCAACACCAACGCTATGATCTCAACTCCCAATCGGCATAAAACGTGAAACATCCTCCTCCTATAAAATTCAAATATCAATCTACCCCCACCCACACATTTCCATAGAGGGGACTCCTTCTCACCTCCAAGAGCGGAAACGAGGATCCCCTCCAAAAAACAAAGAAAACAGTTCGCCGCCCAAACGAGCCCGTCGCTCCCGATGTTTTAGCCGTCCCATTACCGGCCCAACGCGGCATACTTCCTGCGGCGGCCCGCGTCGGAAACCGTCCGGGCCCTCGTGTTTTGCCCGCGAATAGCCCGTGGGCCAGGAAACGGACGTCGGCGGCCGGAAATCGTAATTATACGCCGAGAGTGGGCGATGTGGGTGGGGGGACGACTGGACACTGATTTTCTTGAGAGGAGGTATTGGTATAGTAATTCCGGTGTGTTTTGGTGGGAAGGATGAGCTTTGCTTCCGTCGAAAGAGATTGAAATTATGTGGTGGATGAATCTGTGATCTCAAAAAATTACGTGTAGAACAATTTACTAAGATTATTTTTTCTTCTTTTAAGAAAAAAAAAGTCTGAAAGATTTTCTTTACTGATTGGTATTATTTTATATTTTGCTGTTGATAAGATGTTTTTTAGTTTCCTTGGAATTCTTTTAAGATTGAAGAATAATTTTACTAACATGTTTAAGGTTTAAAAATCCATTTTTTATTAGTACCAATTCTTTCTATGATTCAAGTTCCAAGTTTTTCGCAATAACGAGAGGATAGGATTAAGTTATCCGGAATAGAAAAATCTTCTTACCTGGGCTACTAAGTCGCCTTCTATGTCTTCTTTTATGAAGAATATCCCTTCTGTGGTGGATGCAATTAATTGGAATTTAAAAATTGGCAGTAGGATAATGATGGCATATAAATATTGTATAGGTAAGGATCGATATCTTTTAAATTTCAAATAAAATATTTGCAATTATGTTACAAAAAAAAAGGATCTAAATTATTTCCAAATTATCTACAACAACTTTTAACATTTTTTTCCCAAACAATGGAAATCACAACAATTACTAACAATAAATAATATTAAAAACTCAATAATTAAAAATAACTAGTGACTGAAATGACTAGTGACTGAAAAATGACTAGACTATACTGAATAAAATGTGTCAAGGAAATACATAGCTATTAAAAAATATGAATTATTGACATCAGTGTAGAGATTATATGGAGATTTGGCAGAAAATCAAGATGATCGATGAAGCCAATCTCGCATCGACGTATTTGATCTGAATCAAAATAGAAATCCTTATGAGGGGATTCCATGAGAGAAATGCTTGAATATGCAGGTCGGGGTACTGGAGACTAAACGAGGATTTTTATATATCGGAAAGAGAATTCGTGTGTAATTGCTGAGTTTTTTTATGCCCAAGATAAAATGTATAAAAAAGTACTTAGAAATTGCACCCTATATAGTTTCAAAAAATTAACAAAGGTATTAATTTATATTAAAATTAAAGAAAAAATGTAAGCAACATGAATTTTAAAAGTTACAAATAACTTATTCATTCTAATGATTTGCTTATTTTCAAGTTATACAAGTATACTAGCCATGCGTTTTAAATTCAAAATAAAAATTCTCATTGTGGCCATTTTATGGCAAGTATAGTTCTTAATTAGTTAAAACATCGTCATTGAGAAACAGCAGAGCATGGTAATTGTTCTCGGAAGTTTTTATGACTAGTGTGATGAGTTATGTTTATGACTAGTGTGTTTTATGACTTATTGACTCCAAGCATCAATCATTTACAAAACACAAGCACTAGAACCCTTTGACAAATGTGAATCCCTTGACCACCAACAAAGGGTAAATTGGATACGTGTGGGATCTCACCTACTGTACAGCATACCTAGAGGGGAGAAAAAATACCAAGGCAAAAATTGTCTGTGGGTGTCCATGTGCTAACAACTTCCGAAGGTAGACTACTCAATCTACCTATTTGTGGTAAAGATCATTATCTTTGGGGTAGATTTTCTTAGCGATAACCTCTCAAGTGAACTTTAGCCCCTCTCGCAGATCGACTCACTAGGTGTTCTTGACTTTTCCAAACACTCTTAGATTCTAATTTACTATTTCTAGAAACAGGGTGTTTTGAAGAGCATCCTGAAAGAACTTACTTTTGGCATGTTATTCTTAGTTTATTATTCCGTAAAAGGATCGTATTTTAAATTTTTATGTAAAACATTTAATTAAAAAATGAATATAATAACCAATAATTACATTGTGTTACATACAAAGAAGACGAATCGACTGTAAATAGTCAGCAAATGTCTCCATCCAATCAACAAGAACACAAGTGTTGCATAATTAATTGAATTTGTTTTAACTTTATAAATGTTTACCTAGTATAGGTTAAATTAATATTGATTGAAAATAAAAATTCAAAATTACATATTAAGTCAGTAAATAGTTTAAATAGGACATTATACAATACAATATAATAATTAAAAGAAAATTATTTTTTAAACAAAAAAAATTGTCTTCTAGTAGTTATATTTCATCAAATGGATAGATCTTTCTTATTTTTCTTCTTTTACTAATAATATGTGGGTGTTTTTTTAGAATTTCTTTCCAAGAGTATTAGAAGAGAAACAATACATACAATTTCGAACCAGTCTTTTACACCCCTAACCCAATTCTTTAAAAATATTATTCCTTTGGTTCAAACCCAAAAACCTGTCAATTTACAGACCAATTCCATACTGGAAAACTTTAATTTGACATTTTAGAAATCATGTTCTTTTCTACTCGTAAAAATATTTTTTACTTCAATGACCATTACCTCATAGACAGGCTTCGTAAAAAAATTGTGATAATTTTTTAAATTCATTGTTCACATGGTGAAAACACTACCGATTACCCCCTAGTTTCCCTCCAACATCTTTAACTAGCTCCTCTAACAAAAGTTATAATCACAACAACCAAGAACCGATTGATCCACACCACCTTTCAAATCATCATTACATTCATTACTAGGGGAAAAAAAGAGTCCCTTCGCTGACCAAAGAAAAGTCATTTGCACTTATGTCACACCCCATTCCATTACACAATCCTTACCGTCTCGAGGACCCCATAATCACGGGACCGCACCCGGAATCGCCCCGACAAAATATTTGCTCAAAACACCCTGGGTGCCTTCGACTCTCTCATTCAGACCCCATCAGATTTAATAACCGGACCCATCCCAACCCATTGCAAACCCCTGTCACTCAAAATAGCCTTTTCCCAATGTCCTTACTGAAGCTACGAAGGCCACATCAAGTGGTCCGTTGGATTTGGCAATGGTCAGGTTTTTTTTCTCTCTCTCCGATGTGATTTTTAATAGGCACGTAATTGACAGATCCCTAATTATCGAATATACACAGAGCGAGTGGCGCGTTCTGGACTTCCTGAATCGGCCAATGAGCATCGCCGAAGGGGTGATGCCGGCCGCGCGCGAGGGTGTTTTTGATTGGAGGGGAGGGATATGCAGACGATTGATGCGATTTGTTAATTGTGAAGTGGTGTTTAGGTTATTTGGTGCTGGGAATAATTAACCTATTTTTTGTTCAAGTTTTAATGTGAAGGTCGGGTTGAGGTGTTTGTGAGATTTAATGTTTTATACATTGTAATGGTGATTGATGTGTATGATGGCTCAAGGTATGTTAAGTATTTTAAGCTAAATCTTTGAAGGCCATATAGTTAAGCTTTAGGATAGGATTTTGAAGACTAAGAGGTATTTAAGTTTTGGAATTCTTTTTACAATTCAATAATCGATCATGGAATTTTAGCTCATGTCGACATGCAATATGTAATAACAATTCATTCAAACACAGAATTATATTTAAATCACAAAGAATAAACTCTGATATTCATAGACGTCAACTTTAAAGAGTTTGGGTGGCACCTTATATTTTAGGAATTAATGAAAATAGGGATAATTGAATTTTAAAGATACATGCAAAATGATAAATTTAAAATGTGTAAGTAGAGAAGGTTACACGTCTTTTTCTTTCCTCTTCAAAACCAAATTTTAGTTCAGCATTACCAATAATTTCACCAAGACGGGTGGTTTTGTGTTGTCTATTTTGTTATCACGCAAAAGCAACATAATTTCTTATTAACTTCTTAATACCATTGCCATTTCTTTTTTAAGATATTTTTTTAAATTAGTTGTGTAATGATATACATTTAGTTTGTAAATAAAATGAAATAGAACCTTTGATTTAATCCGAAACTCTATTAACCATAATAGCCTGAGAGCTGGATGCAAATTTTGGGAATGATAAGGTGCACGAGATATTTCACCTGGAACAGATTCGATTGATGATGGGAAAACTTATGTCACCAACGCCAGAAGGCGGAGTGGAAGCTTTCAGTGTGAAAGGGGGGGTCGAACATGCAAACAGCGCGCGGTCCCTTGCGACAGAGATTTTGAGGAAATCGGTTGAAAATTTGCACAGTTTAAGGAGAGTGTAAATAAAAGATAATGTAGCATTCTCAAAAGCATAAGTTGTGTTTTAAGGGTAGTAGAGAACTAAACGAATTTTCGAATGTTTATATGAATTATCTGTACGGCCGACGAGGTGCAAGGGTGGACATAGGCTTAATGTATTGAAGAATGTTAGTAAAAGTTAGGGTAACACTCCCAGAAGACTAAGTGGAAGACAAAGGGTGGCCAGAAGTCACCAAAGGTGCAGAAAAATCTTAAAACCCGAATCATTCGGAAACTTCTGGCTGTTTGCATATGTATAGCTGATATATAGAACAAACTATATGCAAACAGCCAGAAGTCTAAGTGGAAGCGTTCGGGAGATATTCAGGCACGAAGTACAAAACCGAATAAAAGCGCGCGGTCTCTTGCGACAGAAATTTTGCAGAAATTGGTTGAAAATTTGCACAGTTTTAGGAGAGTGTGAATAAAAGATAATGTAGCATTCTCAACAGTATAAGTTGTGTTTTAAGGGTTGTAGGAAACTAACGAATTTTCCAATGTTTATATATAACAAATGACTTATAACATATAACTTTTCTCTTGCAACAATGACTAATAATACGCTAAAAACCACGCTAACAATGACTTTATATTTATTAGCGTATTATTAGTCATTGTTGGGAGAGAATTGCTTTTATTCAGTCTTTTACTTCGCGCCTGAATATCTCCCGAACGCTTCCACTTAGACTTCTGGCTGTTTGCATATAGTTTGTTCTATATGTCAGCTATACATATGCAAACAGCCAGAAGTTTCCGAATGATTCGGGTTTTAAGATTTTTCTGCACCTTTGGTGACTTCTGGCCACCCTTTGTCTTCCACTTAGTCTTCTGGGAGTGTTACCCTAACTTTTACTAACATTCTTCAATACATTAAGCCTATGTCCACCCTTGCACCTCGTCGGCCGTACAGATCATTCATATAAACATTCGAAAATTCGTTTAGTTCTCTACGACCCTTAAAACACAACTTATACTTTTGAGAATGCTACATTATCTTTTATTCACACTCTCCTTAAACTGTGCAAATTTTCAACCGATTTCCTCAAAATCTCTGTCGCAAGGGACCGCGCGCTGTTTGCATGTTCGACCCCCCCTTTCACACTGAAAGCTTCCACTCCGCCTTCTGGCGTTGGTGACATAAGTTTTCAGATCATCAATCGAATCTGTTCCAGGTGAAATATCTCGTGCACCTTATCATTCCCAAAATTTGCATCCAGCTCTTAGACCATAACCATGTTTAGCCAATGTTGGTTTTCTGAAGATTTAAGGAGGGAAAAAAAGACAAATTTGCGTCGTAATTTCTGATTTGGGACGTCGATAGCATTGTTTATAATTTTATTAATGTAATTTAAAACCAATTTTTATCATTTAAAGCATGTTTAAAATTGAGTGATTAATTTAATTTAATACTCGAACCGAATTTTTTTTAATTTAATAATCGAAGACTGGAACCGAGAATATCTCGTCTCGTCAAATGCCCAGTGGACAAAGAGGTTCTTTCCGAGTATTAATAATCGTCTAAAGTGTAAATATTTTTCAGCAGATTTTAAATTGACTCAGATTTTAACTGGCCATGGAAATTTTAGGACTTACCTGTGTAGATTTGGAATTTTACCGTCTGGCAGTTGTGCCTGTGGCAGTGGGGATGAAACAGTGGAGCATGTCCTTTTGCACTGCAATCTACATACCAACTGTAGATATGTATTTAGAAGGGATTTAAATAGCATTTTCATACGCTGGCCGCCTGTTTATTCCAGTCTGGTTGAGAAGTTTGAGACTTTTATTCTGTTTTCTAATTTTGTCCATAGTTTAAATTTTTAGATTTTAATTCAATTTTCTTTAACTTACGTTCGTAAGCCTCGTGGCATAATGTGTGGTACACGAGGAGATTTATGTTTGTTTTTAAATAAAAAAAAATTTAATTTAATATTGGCCAAACGGCCATTTTTAACTACTTATACTTTCTCCGAATATTCGGTTCACCGACGGATGTTTGTTCCTGGTCGCTTTCGTCAAGCAAGTTGAGGTTCAACTTAAGTTTGTCAACATAATAATCAAAATATATGTACAACAAATATTAATTGATTTCATCATATTTAACTCTTTGAGGATTATTTTGAAACCAAAAAAGAATTGTTATAATTTTTAAACTGTCTCCAAACTTTTAATTAAAAGTCGGTGTAAGCCAAAACTATTTTATGGACAAGAGAAAATTATTTTATTTTTTACTTTAAAAAAGCACTCGATCCATAAAATTTAGATATAGAGCTAGTTCTTTTTCAAACAGAGTAAGTAGATTTCCTTTTTGCGGTTTAAGTTGATAATTGGAAAAAAACAATTTACCCATAAAAGATACCTATTAATCCTGAAAAAAGTCAAATGTCGTAAAAAAATTATATTGGCAACGATTTGAATTTTTTCATACATCTAAGAAATCACCTTTGATCCTGTGACATGTTTTTCTCAATTAGACAAAAATAATAACTTATAAGGAGTTAATAATAATAATAATGAAAAGAAGAGTTCTTCACCAGTAACCTCTCCCTCCACTCTCTTGCGTTACCTTCCTATACCGTGCTGATGAGCCCTAACAAGGGCGAAACCGGTCCACGGTTGGAGGCGACGCTTGAGAGCTGGAGTTTTCTCACAATAATAATAATGATAATAATAACAATAACATTAATAATAATAATAATAATAATAATAATAATAATAATAATAATAATAATAATAATAATAATAATAATAATAATAATAATAATAATAATAATAATAATAATAATAATAATAATAATAATAATAATAATAATAATAATAATAATAATAATAATAATAATAATAATAATAATAATAATAATAATAATAATAATAATAATAATAATAATAATAATAATAATAATAATAACAAAGTTATCCTCTTCTTTGGTCGCCAACAGCTCTTGATGGGCCTTGGCCTGCTGTACTATTTTAATCCAGGCAACTCTATTACACGCCTTTTTTCCTGTTGGTTATTTTCATTGTTCTAAGATCTTAAAGAAGTAGTCCAACCATCTCATTTTGGGGTCTCCCTCTAGGTCTATTGCCCATTGTCTTTCAATTTAATGTCCTTTCAACTACATTTCTGTCATCAGATCTTTAAATGTGACTCAACCAATCCAGTTTCTGTCCTTTAATAAAACGAGTTATAGTTTCGTTTTTTACTAGGATCTGCACTCCTATGTTTGTTCTAATAAGGAATTCAATTTTATTCCAAATCGGGCCATAAATTTTTCTGATAATTTTCCTTTCAAAAATTTCCAAAATATTTAAATATTTTTTAGATAAGGTCCAAGTTTCACAACCATAAGTCACAACTGGTCTAAGTATTGTCCTAGACAACTTAAGCTTAATTTCTTATGCAATAAATTATTTCTAAAAAGATGCTGATACTTGAAGTAACATCTGTTTCCCTTTTGTATTCGAGGCTTATTTTCTTCAGAGGGGTTGTTAACAGTATTAATAACTGAACCTACCTCTAATTTAAAATTATCTACTATCAAGAATTCCCTATGATCATTTGCAAATTTAGTTTTTTCCATGTACTTTTTCATTAATTAAGAGACCAGCCTTTCCTGCTCCATCAATTAATATTTTTGTTGATTCGATTAATCCCTGTCTAGTTCTACTTAATATCACAATTTCATCAACGAAACACAAAGTTGTGTTGTTTTACTACAGATAAGACCTCTTAAGTGTAGATTTCTAATAACCTGTTCAAGTGTCAGATTGAATAATAGGGGCGATAATGAATTAAGTTGGCGAACGCCGGCATTAATGTCAAAAACATCTGAGAGATCGTTATTGATCAGAATTGAGGCCATAGATCCCTTCAGTGTAGCTGAGATTAGTTTTAATAATTTGATTGGTATCTTTAGCTCAGCAAAAGTTTCAATCATTTCGGATCTGTCTACCTTATCAAAGTCCTGCTTAAAATAAACAAACAGTGGTATCATCATCAGGTAATATTCAGGTAATCAGATCAGGTATAATTCATAAAATGTTTCATAAATATTTTTTACTATGTGAATTGAGTCAATAGTTAAGCATCTAGATCTGAACCCAAACTAATAGTCCCCAACTGTCTTCTCTGCAATAGTACAAGTTTTCTTTAGATAAGACAAGTGTGTATTTTGTAAGTCACATTTTATAATGTAATGCATCTGTAGTTAATAATAATAATAGTAACAATAATAATAATAGTTTTAAAGAATATGTAATTTTGTTCTATCCTAGAATATATAATCCTGTCTTTATTTAGAGTAGCATTCAAAAATTTATATTTTTAAATTAAGGAATACAAGTAAGAATACGCCACACTTTTTACATGCATTCGCTAGTCACATTTAATTAATTCAATTTCATAATTTTTCCCAACCTTACCTTATTTTTTACTGAACTTGAGACAGAATCCTGTTAGCACTGTCTGGCCAAGCTAATTATAAGGAAAGAAGGTCAAAAACGAAAAATATTTGACAGATTGGAAGCTTCTTGCAATCATTGTTATAAAAATTGACACTTTGGCAGGTAAAACAACTCCCAACAATTTATTCATAGTTTTTCAATCATTTCAATTTCATTTTTTCTGGAGGGACGTCTAGTTACTCATCTACGTAACGCACAATTAAAATCTCGTATATGGAAATGAAAGGATTTAATTAAACAGACACAAACTTGAACATAAACGACCGCCCAAAAGAAACTACTCAACCCAATCCCGAAAAGCACATTTCCGCGTGTGCGTCAAAGAACTAATAACGCAAAGTAAGAAAAAAAACGAGATATTAATTTAAGGAAACCCCAAAAAATAATTACTGTCGAGGAGAAGAATTCCAATCACAATTGCCGGTCCGCGCCGTCAATCCCTTTCAGAAAGGTAATAATAATGGCATTAAAAACAAACGAGGATAGGTAGAGTCAAATTTAAGAAAGATGAGTCCCAAGAAAAGACACGAAGAAAGGTGGTTTAGAGTAATAATGATAATGTAGTGGAGAAGTAAAAAAGGCCTGTCGTCGAAAAGGAATTTGGGATGTTAGTCTCTAAGATGAGTTGTCGGCACTCTTTGTACTATACTTACGTGTGATGAGGACGCTGAGAGAGTGATAATTATCTCAAAGGGGTGCTCTAGTTAACGATCTTCGGTTGTGTCTTTGACTTATCTGACTCCCCTCTTGATTAAGAACGACGGTGAGTAGGGGGTTGAGAAGGGGGTTCTTTTTTTGTTTTTTAGGGGGGAAATGACAGTGGTGAAGGAAATATCAGGATGTTGCGACATGGATTATGTCATTTCTTATTGAGGATGTATTTCTGTAGCTTTGAAATAAATCTACGGTGTGTTTTTTAAGGGAATTCAACAAGATGGGGTGATTCCAAGACACAGTTAATTATTTTATTTGTTTAATTCTGAAATTCAGATTTAAGGTAAAAAGTTTCAAACTCTAGAAAATATAAAAAGAATGATAGAGACATTTAGGTTAAAAGACATAATAAAAAATGTACAAAATATAATTTTTAGATAAAAAACAAAAATATGACTTATACTTCAAATTCAATAATATGAAAAATCCTTGCACAAAATAAAAATTTTAATTTGGAATATGAGAAAAGTGATTCTTAAATTTTCAAAAGAAATACCTATAACAATATTTATTTTAGAAGTGGTACACTTTGAACTTTCTCTTAAAATAGTTTTCATCCAGTTTTTAAACATTAAATTAAAATGTAACTAAATAAGATAGATGGGGTCGGCAACCTGCGGCTCGCGAGCCGCATGCGGCTCTTTCGATGTAAAGTTGCGGCTCTCCAGTTCCATACGAAAAAATTAATAATTTATTATCAAAACCCTTAAAAATCAGTAATATATTTTTAAGTACTTAATCAAATCAATGTTACTCATAAGGAGCTGTGTAACAACCCAAAGTTCTCAATATGAGTCAAAACTCTACTTTTAAGGGTAAAAATTCCAAACAATTTCGGGGGAGAACTCCCAAACACTCCTCAAAATTTTGGAATATGTGCTGTTTTCCCTTGAAAGTTCTGTGACTTATAAGGAGTGATCCTCATTTGGTCATAATAGAAGTTCTAAAAAACTAATTTTAGGGGCGAATTTCCAAAATCTTTCTGAAGTGGGACCCCAACCATCTCTCTAAAGTTTGCTGTTTATTATAACTATATTATTTTTCCTTGAAAAGTCTAACTTAAAAAATGAGAGGCGCTCTTTGGGTGTAATCCAAAAAGGCCTAAAATGAGCTACAACGCTATTTTGAAGGATAAATTTCCAAAAAATTTTCTGGGGTAAAACACCCAGATCCTCCAATTTTTCTAGAATTTACTTTGTTTACAAAATTTTGAAATTAACTCACTAAAATTAATTTACAATGTGAATGTAAGTGATCTAAAATTTGATGTAAAAAAGTACCCGAGAGGAGGTACCTCACAAAAAAAGTTGTACTGAAGCAAAACAATTTAGTGGCTCTTTAAAAACTGGGAAATTTTGCAAATTGTAACTTTTGGCTCTTTCGTTTCAAAAGGTTGCCGACCCCTGAATAGAATGATTAGGAAAAATAATCAGTTAAGTAAAAAGTTGATAGGTTGAAACATAGTTCTTCACTTGCTGTACTTGTTCATCGGTATTTAACGTTAGTAAAAATTGCTTGGGGATGTGTATTAGGGTGGGTCAAAAAAATATTTTTCACATTTTCCCAGGGGCACAGCGACAAAAGGGTGCCAAATGGTCTCAAACTGACGTGTGTAAAATATTATTCGATTATAATAACTCTTTTTGCCTCCGGATTGGCCTTAAAGTTTCGATTAATATAGTAATTTCATGTAAAAATGGACAAACGAAAATCAAGCTTTTACCTCAATTTCACGAATCCGTCATGAATGTAAATGTGCACAATGGTATAAAAATCATCATTGAAGACTATAAAATAATTATAAATGAAACCAGAGTTGAAATACTTGAGTTGTAATACAACATATTTTAAAATATCTCAATGGTTAGAACTGGCAATCAAAAATTTCTTGATGGAATCATAAAAATGTACGAAACTCTTATTGCCGGTTGAGTAGGATTTTAAAAAGCATTAAATTTTTAATAAAAATGGATATGTCAGAAGGTTGGTACCTTTTTTGGGTTATATTTCAACCCCAAGGTAAACATTTGGATAATAGTTTAAAAGTTGGGGTTTTCCTTGAAATTTCTTTGGCATATTAGGAATATTCCATCCCAAGTGACCCCATATGAGTCACTAATGTCCAAAAATAAATTAAAACCACATTTTAAGAGTCAAATTTTGAAACATTTTCTTAAGAAGAGCGGTAGATCCCCGTTTTCAGCATAAAGCCCAGTATATCCCCTAAGTTCTTAAATAAGCTACATTACTTTTCAAAACTTACTTGTAATTATCTTAAACAGTTAAATTTGCTATATATTAACTTTTATGAACGCACAAGGGAATGCTAAGGATCCAATTTGAGCCAATCCCCCCTTTAAAGAACTATAATTTCATGGGCCTGGGTTTCAGTCTACTGTTATAGCAAAAAAATAGGTAAATCATGATTGAGGCGAATCATAACTGGTATATTGCCTAATGAACGAACTATCCATTCGACAATTGTTTAAAAAAATTTTTGCGATAATATTCAGATCCCCCAAGACCGGCCAGTGAAATAACTGTCCGCTGAATTTTGAAAGCGCGGCATATTTATGAAAAATATAACTACTTCTACTTTTAAAAATTAAAAATACCGCTTTGTATTGAGGGAAAATGTATATATCTGAACTACCATACTTAAAATATGTACCACTGACAATCCACTGTTTGTTGGCAAAAAAGATCCTCCTATTCTATGGCTATTGTTAATATGATAGCATATTACATTGCCACTTTGGTAGTTGTTTTTGTATTGATAGTACATAAAGGTGACTAATGTGATTAAAATTGCTTTTAAAGACCCTTATTTGTGAGCTTTAAGAAGTTATCGACAACAAAATTTAATTGATATAATTTTAAAAAATATATGAAAAATTACATATTTTTGTTCTATTTGAGGCCAATCCGGAGGCAAAAAGAGTTATTATAATGGAATAATATTTTACACATATTAGTTTTTGACCATTTGGCACCCTTTTCTTGCTGTGCCCGATAGAATTTGTAAAATTTTTTTTTCGCCATAGGAAAATGACCCACCCTAATGTGTATTTCATTTCTTATTGAAAACCCTGTACTCATGTCATTTTTTGTTATTATTGAGAAGGAAAAATTAAAACATTTGTTACAATTTTGCATATTTTGTAAAAACTTGTAACATTAATTTGTTTTTCATTGTTAGTAATCTTTTTATCCTTTTCTAATCACAAATATCTATTTCCTTAAAAAAATATTATCTTACTGCAATCAGGGATATTTAAGGAAATTTAAAAAATTATACTCGAGTGAAATTTTATTGTGTGCTTCCATTTCAAAAACAATGGATGTTTAGAAATGTCCTTTTCATTTTATTTTTAGGTGAAAAAAATTAATATATATCATCGTACTCTTTCAATAAAAAGGTAATTAAAGTTTTTCTTTAAATATTGCCTTTGAAAAACGGGTCAGCACATTTTGACAGAATTGTTAAGTTTTTTTAACATTTTAAATAAAAAGGGAATTGTTACCTCGGTTCCTCTACGATGCAAAGTTCGGTATGCAATATAAATAGAAGTTTTTTACTTCCTTCCTTTCACTAATAAAAATATGTTATTAAGAAAAACAGCAAAACCCAAAGTGCATTTAAAGCAAAGTTTTACCCAGAAAGATCACTAGAATAAAGAAGACAATTCAATACAAAATAGGGCATTTTTTTCACTTCCTTTGCAAAAAAAACCACCCCAATAAACATCACCCCAAAAAACAAATTCATCTCCATAAAAGCCTACTCTATATATTCATAATCCCATTTCCAAAGACTAATGAACTTGACCGGAGCACCAAAATATGTATCTCTAGTTCAATAGGTAAACATCACAACAAGCAAACGCCCAAGGTCACACCCTCTACTTCTACTCTCAGAAAATGAGACTTGACAGCATCAGTTACAGAGACCCGAGAAAAAGACGCTGCGTCCGTAGAATTCAATTTGCGAGAGAAAGATCTGCTGCTAATTTTTCTCAGGGAAGTGACGGGATTCCCTTTAGGAGAGGGAGAGAGACTTCTTGGGCGTTTTCCTTACGTCGGCCCTCTAATTTCTCTCCTTACTAATCGGATTTTTCTTTGACTTTGTTGGAGGATTCCCTTGTGCAGAGGTTGTTAGTTAGTGGTGGATCTGCCGATGCTTATTGATTAGGTGAGGTCGTTTTCCTTTGATTTATTGGACGGTTAAGTTGAAAGAGATTGATTTATGGACTGGAAAACATTTCTGGCTGCTAAGTGGCGTCTCTATATATTCACAGAAAAAGGTACAAAACCTGCACAATAATGACAATTTTCTTGGCTTTTGTATTTTTATTAGATATTTTTCAATTGATACATTTTATCAGGTTTAAAACATATTTGAAATAAATGTGAAGGCCGTCTTGCTATTCAATTCGGTCCATTGCTTCATAAATTTTTTCATATTTCCTGACCCTCTTAACGTTCATGAATAACAAAAATCTTACTTTTATGAATTAAATTTTAAGATCAGTTGACATAGTTTATAACTTCAATAAATCATTGTGATACAAAACTTATATTTTAATGTATCGTATTAGGTAATCAGTTATACTAGATACTATCAATATCGATTAAAAAATAATGAAAATTTTCTGTGCAGATAGTTATTTTACTTAAACTACAAAAACTTCTTTTCCACTTAAACACATCAGAAAACCAATAACTAGGGATGTGGTTTATATGTAATTAAAAATCCAAAATATGTACACTTTATTTTAGCAAAATATGTATTAAAAATACCAAATATGTAATAATAAAAAGAAAATGTCAAGTAATTTTTTTAAAGAGGCTCTTCAAATATTACGCAAGCTCATAGTAGGGAAGGGTGGTTTTCGTTATTTGCCGACAGCTCATGCTTTTTTTCTGCCTTGTCGCGAGAAAAAAAAGAAAACCATGCGTCTACTTTCCTTCTCGGCGCACCTGACACATTTCATCTGACAATCCCGACTTCACAACCTTTTGAAAGTTAAATTCAGCATTGAGTGCACTAATTTTAACTACAATTTGAATGCGTATTTCATTTTATTGGTTACTTTAATTTGAAAATCGGTCAAACGTGTGATTTATTTTTGAAAAACTTTAAAACGGATAAATATGTAATAAAAATATGTAGTTACAGGTTGAATATGTAAAAATATGTAAATAAACCGAAATATGTGAAAATATGTAAAATAACCATGGTCTTAATCGATTCAAAATATTTTAAAACGTATAGAATTCAAGAGCACACTTTAATACCAGATTCCTGAAGAAATATGTAATTACATATAAATCCTAGCCCTACCAATAACCTTAAATCTGACAGGTAGTATATTTCCGTCAGAACCAATCACCGAAGCCACATCACACTCACCGCATAAATTAACCAAACATTAAAATTTAAACCACTCAAAACCACCTCCCACCAAACCACCTTCAACTACTCTTTAACCACTCACTCACCACCTCTCAATTAAAACCCAATTGCCCACTTAATGACTCGATTCCGAATGAATAAAAACCAAAGCACTCCTCGAGAGAAAAATCAAAAGAGTCACACTTCCTGGACAGCCTTGCGCAACCTGTCACTCCTCTTCCTAACCTCCGCACGTGACGCAAAACAAGAAACGAGCCGATCGCCCCGAAACATTTTAATTACACATGCCGAGATGTCATTGGGTTATTACCGTTCGCCCCAGACGCGCGTCTCTTTTTGCTGTTTTGAATTTTTCTTCTTTTTCGGGATGACTGAAGAAAAGGAAGAAGATAGTCATTCTCTTTGTCGCAGCCACTGAGCTATGGGTTCATAGCGAAAATATAGGACATGCAATAAAACTATTTTGTTTGCTTTATTTTTGCAAAAATAACTACCTATTCAGTGATAGGTATAGGCTATAGGGGGATACATACAGGGGGAATCAACTACCTAGAGGGATAGGTATGGGGAATATATACAGGGAGGAATCAACTACCTAGTGATAGGTATTTAGGGGATATACTATACAGGGGAATCAACTACCTAGTAATAGGTATGGGGGGATATATACAGGGGAACCGACTACCTATTGATAGGTATGGGTTATTAATTATGTATGGATATAAGCTATACTAGCTGAAGCCGCAACCCGATGCGTTGCGCCGAGTAAAGTCTTCATTCTAGATTTCACGATGTATATTTTAATATTATCTTTTTAGAGAATAAAACAATATGAAAAAGAAAAATTCAATAACAATTATGTAGCTGCTTGTGTCACCTTTTTCCAGCCTTGCACTAGTGGAGTATATTAAAACATTTTATAAAAATTTTCTCAAAATACATTTCTCATTTTTTATATCAGCAATTACTACAATCCTCCCTGTGTATCCAAGGTGCCTTTTTCCTATCGCGGTGTGTCCGATATCTTTCCTACTCCGGTGTTCCCGGTAATTTTTCCTACCCTTGTGTTTCCAGTATTTTTTTTATCTCAGTGTTCTCGGTATTATTTATCCTATCCCAGTGTTCCTGGTAATTTTTCCTATCCCGGTGTTATTTTTCCATCTTAATTTGATTCCAATTAGTAATTTGAAAGCATAATGAAAAATCTAGAATTATAATTTTAAGGAAAAAATCTTAAAATAAAGGAAAATAACGGAAATTCTTTAAAAAAGTTTTCCCAAAGTACATTTCGAATTTTGAATATCAATAATTACCACAATCCTCCTGATATCCCAAGTGCCTTTTTCATATTCCGGTGCTCTTGGTAATTTATCAAATCCCGGTGTTCCCTATATCTTTCCTATTCCGGTGTTCCTGGTAAATTTCCTGTACATGTTTTTAAGATATTTTACCTCTCCCGGTGTTTCCGATATCTTTCCTTTCCCAGTCTTCCCGGTAATCTTCCCTATTATGCCGTTGTTCCCGGTAATCTTTCCTATCCCGATGTTCTTGATAATCTTTCCTATCCCGGTGTTCCCGGTAATCCTTAATATCCCAGTGTTCCTTGTAATTTTTCCTATCCCGGGGTTTTTCCCATCTTAATACAGTAATTAATTTGAAACCATAATGAAAAATCTAGTAAAGTGGCCGTATTTTATGAAACAATGAAATATTTTTAGCTATATTTCCTTGTCGACAATTTTCACTTTTCCATAAATATATTTTAATATTAAAGAAAAAAATCTTATATAATTTATTTTGGTGTTTTCATAACTGAAAATAGTTTTTATTAGATATTTATAGGATTTTCCAAATAAAAATTATTGAATTTTGAAATTTTCATCTTACTTACAAAAATCTCCTATAGTCTGTGTAATTAGAATCGGCGGTTGAAAAGTCACGTGATTTCCCCAGTCTCCACCACCTTTACCTGTGCGTTGCCATGGTTTTTAACAGCCTTAATTTTTTCCCACATCACGCCAAGCCCACAACCGCCCAAGATTGTCATTGAATCTAACTCGTGTCACAGCAGCCAATGAAATAATCGTAACACTTTTTTTCGTTATAAAAGAAAAACTAATCATGGTAGAAGTACAAAATTTTAAACAAATATACAATTATTTTTTTCAAAAAGATTTTCGTTTTGTTTGTTAAAAAATTCGAATTAGTTTTATAATTATTAAGATTCAAAGTTTCAATTTAATTTTACGCCCTGCCTTAACTGATGTGCAAAAATAAAGCAGACCGGTTACGTTTTCTCCTTCGTTACTATGGCGACGAACTGTGGAGAAATGGAGAAATAAGCGTAAAAGAGCAGAAAAACGCAAATATCTCGAAAAGTTTTTCGAATTTCGGAACGAACATGGGCTACTCCTGGTCCCTGGGTTATTCTGCGTCTTTTGGTACTTCTGGCACCCTTCTGCGTTCAGTGGTTTCGGAGGAGATAGATGGACATGCACACACAGCCAGCCACAAACATACGTTTGTTTACTCTCGGATTTTAATAGTATAGATAACATACTAGCGCTACGCGCTAGACCAGGGCTTCGCCCGGGTTTCCGTTTTTTAGTAAATATCATCGTTACAGATGGGCCATTTTTACCAGTCCATTTTTTAAAATTATTCTAGTGTGTTGCAGATTGGCTATGTTTATGCTACAACAATGGATTTTAAACTACAACAATCAATTTCAATCTACAACAATCGATGTTATGCCCACAACAATAAATGCTGCATCTTCTCTTGTTATACTTACATCAATGTGGTTTTGTCCTGAAGTTAGGCATGAAATATGGGTTTTTAAGCATAAAATTGACCAAAAAAGTTGTTGGGACTCTTCGATTTTATACTATTTTTCTTCAGAAACCTTCCCGGGAGCGAGTAGATCAGCGTGGTATAGTTTAATAGTTAATTTAGGTTCGAAAAGTTTAAAACTGTAAAGGACATACATACATACAGACATACATATAAACATTGATTTTCATATAGATAGATTTTATAGTGTGTTTGTCTTCTACCGGTGACAGCTTCATTGGCCTCTACTAGTATCGATCAGTGTCATTGTCCTCCATAGTCTATCTATAGTCTGTTCACTTTGAACTGGCGCTTGAAAATATTTCCTTCCCCCACTACCGATTGGTAACCATAGCAATTATCTTCGTCAAAGTGACGAAGAAGGCTTACTATTGGCCGCTCGAAGATAGTAACTATGGTTACGTACGCTTTTAGCGTGGGGGAAAGCACTATTTCTCAAGCGCCAATTCTAAATGAATAGAGTATAGGAAGACTGGTGGCAGGGTCCTTGGGCATTTCCTGACTGGTCAGGTCTATGGAATCCTCCTCGAGAATTTTCGCCACAATATCTGCTTGCAGCTTAAAGTTTGCATTTGAACAAACAAAATAGACCTGGCAATACAGGGTTCAGGAAATTTATTGTAACCTCCAAGCTAAAGGTGATTTAAAGAAAGTATAGTAAGAACATTTGTATTGTTGCTTTATTATCATTCTCATTTAGCATACTTCACATCCTCATTTTGACCATAATCATTATCATTGTTGTGAAATGGTGGATCCCAACAATGAGCGTTTCGGCGTAAAATGCAAGGTAAAAGCACAAGTTTTCAGTGAAATTTCTAAACCCTTTAAGGAAGAGTTCCTCCGCAAACCCCTATATTTTAAGTAAAAGTCAATCAGCCCTAAAAGAGGTAAGATAGAGATTTATTGTCAGAATTTTTCACAGTAGTACCATTTAAATAAAATTTTTTAAATTCATTCCATATGGATTTATTCCTTTTACAATCGAAATCTTTTCTTTATACCTCGTTGTACATAAATCCATAGTGCGGAGTAGAGTGGATGCCATAGCTTGACCTCCAACGCGTGTTGCTATGGCTGTAGCTAGTGCCAAGTTACGCGATGCGAAAAGCTCTATAGACACCCCCCACTCATCTCTTCATCTCTAACCCAATCATTCATCTTTTCAGAAAACAAACATTTGATGTGGTAATCCAAATGCTAATTCCAACCTGTCTCACGCTCAAATCTAACTAAATTTACACCCACAACGAAACGCGTGAAATCCCGCTTACATCCGACCCCAACTAAATCATCTCTAAGTTACACACAGTCTCTCTTCTCTTTTCTCAAACTGTGAAGAAATCCATAAATTTATTACGTCTCATAAAATTAGCACGGAAGTAGCTAGGAGTGATTTAAACCCTCGCCATGTATCAAGGTGATCTACTGCTGCGGGGCTGCAGGGTTTCACGCTTTTCTTGCTGATGTTCAACGTGGAGAAAGGGGGAGGGGGTCCGTGAAGACAGGGTGGAAGAGAACATGGAACTACTTCTCCGTTTCTTTTTCACAGAATCTCGGAAATATCCACCCCAGTTTTTTTGCTTGTGTAATTGTGATTTTAAGTAGCGTTTTGATAAGTTTTGTGAGTATGGTTTATTTTTTGTTTCTTCCTTTTATTAAAGTCAGAACATGATAAAAAAAATATTGTCCTTAATATACCCACCCTCACCCTGTAGGCCGTTGTAATTTTTTTTCGTACAGTTTGGGAAATTTTTAATGTTTTCTAGATTTTTTTAATCAAAATAATCCGGGGAATTTAAAAAAGAAGAGTTCACAAACAGAATTAAAAAAGAAATGGAAACGGTAAGAATAAATATTCGTATTTGCTGCTCTTTATCCGCTGTACGCTTTCAAACTTTATAAAAACTATTCGAATACCGACATTTTTAAACGAGAAGTTAGCTCGGAAGGAGAACTCTTTTCCCTCATTCATTTTTCTTAAAACTATATAACTATGTATGTATAAAGTAAAGTTACAAATCAAAGTGTATCTTTCAATACTAATAGTTAAATTTCTATTAACACTCAAGTTGCAGAATCTGTGACTTAATTAATACATTTGAAGTAATTTAATTCATTTAAATTATTTATTTTTCAAAACGTGCAACTTTATTAACTGAACTGAAGTTACATTCATTTTAATCATTTAATATTCTAAAAATAGCATCATTCTTCTGCTTTTTTATTAAATTCTTTTCTTCATTCAATATTTGTATAGCGAATTTTTTTTACTTATAACACAATTGAAGTTTATCATTCATTTTTTCTGGTCTCTGGAAATTTGTTCTCTGATCACGAACTATATTTTGATGTTATTCATCATCCACTTTAACTGGCAAGCAATGGAAAGTAAGGAATTTTATTTGTAAGACCGAGGACTGCCCAAGCTAATTTTATTTGAGGTAAATAGTTTATTTTACTAACAGTATATATGTGTTTAAAATGTGTTTACTCATATTCTATTATTTCAAATATTTTTATAAATAAATGTCATACCTCTACGTTTTCAAAACTGTGTCTACAACTTAAAGAAGTTTTAGGACCCAGAAGTATAAAAAGTAAACCAAAAAGTACATATTTCGTACTAAACACTAAACAATCCAAACATAATGAAAGTCCTGTTAACTTTCGTGAGTTGGTGGCATGAACTGTCAATTTCTCCTCATTCAAGTCAAACCAAACAATGAAGCTTTAGCTTTCTCATTTCTTCCAGAAACACCCAATAAACCAAAGATCGCGCTCTCTGACCTGAAAGAGAATCACTTTCTACATAAAATAAAAGCGAAAGCTTGGTGATGCGAGCTTCGCGTGTCGCGTGTAAGTTGTAGTAGATATTGGCGGCACGCTTAAAAGCGCTAATGCTTCCGTTTAATTGCCTTTCCCTCTCCTTGTTATAATTGCTACTCTTTGCGGATTGAACACCAGAGTATACATTCCAACGATGGAAGTTAATTGAATACGGGTATAGATTAACGACTATAGAGTTGCTTTCAGAAGATAATTTGGCATCGAGTTACAGAGCTTTGTTTTGGTTGGTAGACTTGAGGTGAATTTCAATTGGGGCGTGTGGAATTAGGTTGAAAGTTTTGAGGGAATCCAGAAGAAAAGCTGGTTGTTTTAAGATGCCTTATTTTAAAATAAATTTCCTGAATTTTTGTTTCATGGTTGGGTGTGTTTATAATTTGGAGTGTTCTACGCTTGATTTTTCTTTACTTGAGAAATTATTAAATTAAATAGGATAATATAATAAAAATACTTTTCTCTTCTGACAGTAAAGTAGTACAAATGATGATTACACAGGTCTGCAAAAAAAACTTTTTTCGAGCTGTTTTGGGTATTTCACCTGAACTTTGTTATTTTTGGTGCGCTGAATCCAAAAATGACCTCCATTTTTTCCTGGGACGTCACGTTTTTTGACAATTCAGATTTTTAGGTTTTATTGGGAAATGCCTTAAAATTTTGTTAAATTAACTTTTAATACTAAATTTTTTATTCAAATTTTTTTCACCAAATCTTTTTTTATGTTTTTTGATGTGCTGAATCTAAAACTGACCTTCGTTTTGTCATAGGACTTCACCTTTTTTCACAATTTGAGTAAATATGTCAATTTTTTAAGAAAATAAAAGTAAATATTTAAAAAAATTATTTTTCGACTCAAACTTTATTTGAAAACAATTTTTTATGATTTTTGGTGAGCTGAATCCAAAAAATACCTCTTTTGATTTTTAAGACACCACATTTTGTAACAAATTGAGCAAATATAGCAACATTTCACATAAAATGTAAGTATACTTAAGAAGTAGATTTTTTAATGAAAATTTATTTTTAAGGTTGTTACTTCCAAGGTTTTTTTTGTGCCCCGAGTTCAAAAATGGTCTCTGTTTTGCCATAGAATGTTATGTTTCCTGACAATTTAGGTAAAAATGTAAAATAAGTCATTATTTCAATTTTCATGAAAATAGGTTCATAAAATAAAATTATTGTTACATATTCTACATGAAAATCATTATATAACTAAAATAAACTTATTTACACAATCTAAAGCCAATTTTTCCTCCTCATGAAACTCCCCTTGGTACCTTTACCCTTGTGAGTAGCAAAAAGAACGTTTCTTTGAACTATACAACAAAAATCCTTCATTATTCCCCGATTAAATCTTCCCTAATATTTTATTTCCATCTCCATAATGTCCTGATGAGATAGTTTACTATATGCACCATTCACAGCTCCTAAATTTTAAAACTAAAGGAGCTAGAAATGCACAAAAACTATGAAAAATGGGCAAATTCGAATATAATTTTGCAATTTGTGAAAAATTCTGACGTATAGGATTTTTTTCAATATTTTTTTCGTAATCAGCACATCAAAATACATAGGAATCGCTAAAATTATTCAAACAGCTTTTTCATTGCAGACCTGTGTTATTGTTGTTATATTTGGTACAAAATGTGAAGTAAATAAAGTTCTTTGTCACTTTTCAACTTCTAATACCATATTGAACTACTCAAAGAGAACTGTTATACAAATACAAATACAAATTTTGTCGACCAGCTACAGGCTCGAAGCCCAACAAGGCTGGTCCATTTTTTATTAATTCACCCATTCCCACTGACTGTCTAGTTTTAGCTTTAACTCATATACACCCTTCGAATTTACTATATGTTCTGGCAATGCGTTCCATATATCTATTACCCTATTGAAGAAGTAGTATTTTCTTAAATCCCGATTGAAATGAGTCTTATTCAATTTGTACCCATGGCCCCTTGTTCTGTTATCCCTAATAAAGTCTAAACCTTCTGTATCCCCTTGCTTTACGAACTTGAAGAGCTGAATCAAATCCCCCTTCCTTCTTCTTCTCTCCAGTGTATACATATACCTGTTGAGCCTACTCAAACGCTCATTGTAATCTAGGTGTGCCATTCCCTTAATTATTTTTGTAGCTCTATGCTGAACCCTTTCAATTTTACTTCTATATCCTTTCTCATATATGGAGCCCATAATTGTACAGCATATTCCAGGTGAGGTCTTTCCAAGCCCTTATATAATGGCAATATTATATTCTTATCCCTTGAAGTTACAGTCTTTTTGATATACCCCAATAACCAATAATTGCCTTTTTACCCGCAGCAGAACATTGGTGACCCATTTTAAAGTCACTGTGTATTATCACCCCAAGATCCTTGACCGTATCTCCCTCCTTAACCCTTACTCCTTGCAGCCAGTACTCGGCTTCATTATTCTTATAACCCATATGCAGTACTTGACATTTCCCCAAATTGAGTGACATACCCATTTTACAGCCCATTCAGAAATCCTATCAAGATCACCTTGTAAATTTTCAATTTGTGTCTTGGTATCCACTGTCCCCCATATTTTTAAATCATCTGCAAATATACTGTTTATATTCTTAATCCCCTGACCTATATCATCTATGAATATTATAAATAAAATTGGTCCCAAATACATTATTTATTAATTATTATTTATTAATACATTATTTATAGATTATGAAGTGCTTTTGAATTTGGAGCAGATTTCTAAATATTGTACTTTAAATATTAGATACATTTTTATAGAGATGATGATATATATTTTTAATTTTTCATAATTTTTTCAATGATTTTTTTATTATAAAACAATGTGCTTTTATAAAGCCTCTAAAATTGACAATTTAAGTCTGCAGAAGCGTTAAATTTGAACTATAATTTTATGATATAAAACATAGAAGTTCTTAAATACAATCAGATATATTTATTAGGCCATAATCGGAACTTCTAAGAAACGTGGGAACGCGTAACAAGCTATCCATCACAAATCAAGAACCTAATCACCATGGATGAAGTGAAGTTCTTTGGGAAAAAACCCGGTTAATAACCATCAAATCTGCCTCCAACAAACAAGCCGCAACAGTGAAAGTGCCCGACTACCCCACCCCTCATTGTGCCCGCTTTCAATCGAGGGTGGAGAACCCTGACAACCCAGCATCCATCCCTTTGCAACTTTCCCTTCATTTATTCATTCAGCCAACTTTCTGCTTTGAATGCGATCTCAGAGAGAAGTAGCTTTTGAAAAGGGGACCGGGAAACAGATTTGTTGTGGTGTGGAAATGGCGGGAAATAGCCTCATTAATCCGCGTGGAGTGTCCTTTCAACGGTGGTTGTGAATGGATGAAGTGTGATTGATGTTGGAAAATGTGTTGGAATCAAGGAAAACGATGTTTTGTTGATGTTGTGATGCAGGAAATTGATTTTGTTGCCGTTTTATTGCAGTTTACTTAGAAATCAATTTTCGGAAAAGCATAATTTTTTATCAGTGGAAATAAGCTATATTGTTGTTGTAGGTGTTGGTTTATTGATGGGTATAATAAATATAAGTTATGATGAATATTCCTTTTTGTCACTGGATATTAGTGTACCTTTTACTTCGTAATCAATAAATAAGTCTGGAGATGGATTTGATGTGCTAAATATCAATACAGATTTAATAATTATCCATAACTTGATTCTTTCAAATTTCTAAAGCCAAAATGAAAATTGGCTATTGAGTCAAGCTATTTATTGAGCCATTAGAAATTTGGGCCTATTGAGTCATTTAATCAAATTATTTTTGTAATTGTACAAATAAAGATAGTAACAACCTACAACAGGCTTGAAGCTACACAAGATTGCCCACAAACAAACTTATCATCTCCTCCATTCCCAGTAAATATAAATTGTGCGTTAGAAATGTAATTGTGTGTATCAATATTCATTTAGATTAGATTTGCTAAACATTTTTCAAGGAATGCTAAAAAGTATAAATTTGAAAATAGCTAAGAATGCAAATTATTATAATTTTAAATTTATAAATCAAAAAATTAATTTTACCGATTTTATTTTAGAGTAAAATGGTCTATCAGAATGAATTTGAATCATTGGTAAAATTAGGTTAGATCTTCTATTATCAAAAACCCATGGTAAGAAATTCTACACACTATAAAAGGAAATGCTCATTTAATGGACATGAAACTAAATTAATCACCCTAATTAACTCCGCGAAATCTCACAACCGTTTAAAAGCAATGATTAATCCCTCGTTAAAGCAAATTATCCAGACATCCTTTCATCAATTACCTACCATGGAACAGTCATCGATCTCCTATAATTTGCATGCCGCCTATATTTCTCCATTAAACTCCAAGGTTTTTCGGTACCAACATTTCAGGAAATCCTCACCACCAAAACTATATCTACCAGAAAAGTTATCTCCTCCTTCTTTACTTAACGCGTAAATTAATACACTCCCATCCGACACGATCTGTAACAAAAGGTTAATAAATGATCCGACCTCAACAAAGATGAATCCGCTGATAATGTCTTAATCAAAAGGTTTTCCTCTTTGGATCTCCTATCACGCCGCGCAAGACACACCCATATCCAGATAAGATGTTCTATGGAGATCGAATCAGCCCCTTCCCCCTCAATTAGACTCATTTGCCACCCAAAGAGAGCGTTCGAATGTTCTGATGGAACACTTTGAGCCTTCCAGTCCATCCCCTCTGGATCTTCATCAAGGCAGTGCACGATTTTGGGAGCTTCCGGTGAAAAACGGGTTGAGGTTTTATTTTTGGAGCGTTATTAGTGCGCTTTGGTTTGGCAACGGTTTGTGGTCAAATGGGTTGCGCACGATTTTTGTTTGAGAAATAGATTTTTGATGTATCTTGTGTTTTTTGTTTCAATATTTTATGAAATGTAGGTCAAGATTTATATTTATCAAAGTGAAACGTAATATTCTTAATTGTTTCCCCGAATCTATTGTACTCTTTCGGTGCTTTTTAATTACAGTTAAACTTGACCCTTTTTGTTTTTACATTTTAGCCTCAAGCCTAAAATGTAACCTAAGAGTTTGGATTTAATTGATCGAAGCTGTTTTTTGTTTCTAATTTCTCCATGTTTTTGTTTTTAATGGTATTTCAATAAAGCACATTACAATAAGTTTAAGAAAGAGTGAAAAGCGTCCCAAAAAATTATGTGCACAACTTTTTTCTAATTTCAAACATTTTTTAAAATAGTTATTTTTCAAATGAGAATCGTAAAGAAG
Source organism: Tetragnatha versicolor (assembly GCA_024610705.1). NCBI lineage: Eukaryota > Metazoa > Arthropoda > Arachnida > Araneae > Tetragnathidae > Tetragnatha > Tetragnatha versicolor. The sequence goes on from JANDEH010000006.1 coordinate 34,886,265, forward strand.
TGTGGTATCGCTAAATGATTTCTTTCACGCATGAAACTGATAAAGGACTTTCCGAGTTCATTTTTATTCATGAAAGTGTTTGAAAAGCCCTATCTGTTTTAGACACTTAGAAGGACTTTTATTGCTTAAACATAATTTTAAAACTTTAATCCACTTACCTTTTACTGAAGCTGACTAAATTGTGTTAGAATTTTTTAATAACTCTAAAAAAATAAAAATGCAAAAACTTTTACTAAAAATACAACATTTGAACAGATTCTATCTAGTATAAAATATCTCTATTTTTCTCTAAGAAATTTCATTTTCTCTTCATTCTCAACACTTAAAAATAAGTAAATAATAAAATACAAAAACTATCTCTCTACCCGAAATAATCATCTTCATAAAATTTTATGATTAAAAAACATCCCGTAATTTATCAAACAAATATTTGAAGCATTTAAACTAACTGAATTATCAATCACAGAACCTGGATGTCTTTTTTCCTACCACAAACATTAGATTTAAAACGAGCTCTTTTAACTTCCACAAATTACCTCATATTACAAGTCAAAGACTTTACCAGCTAACGGGTAGCCTCCATCCATCTCTCATACATACCAACCACTTTTGACTTCACCCCTCTTACCCCATCGGCTCACCTTTTCATCACCAACTCACCCCATCCATTCTTCCCCCTTTGAAAGACTGCCCGCGGTCACAAAACAATCTCAACTCAACTCTTTTCGGAATCTTCTTGACCCCTTGTACCTGATGGGATCCTCTTTGCCTGCTTTGTTCAGTCGAGGAGAAAATGTAACCCAAGGAAGAAGAGGGAGTTTTTTTTTCAGAGAGCTATTTTAGAGTGAAAAAAATTTTTTTTTCTATACGTCCATCTTCTTCTGTGTTGAGAAGTGGGTATTGTTGGAATACAATACGCGGGTTTTGTCAGTTATGAGCTGCAGATGATTAATTTGCCCCTGGATGATGTAATGAGTTAATTGAAGTGGAATGGGTTCAATGGGGTTATTCTTCTTCTGTGTTGTAGACAGTGGGAAGACTAGAATGAAATTTAAGGTTGGATTGCTTTAAACTGATTGAGAATTTCTAATTGTTTTGGACATTTTTTAAGTTATCTTAATAAGAACAGAAACCTTTCAAGCCTTTGATAAATGTATCTGCAAATATAGTATACTGCGTGCATTCATTCATACCAGTGATATTTCTAGTATTTTTTTGGAGGAGTAAAAATACTCCTTGACTTTTTTAAAGGGAGTGAATTACGGAAATAGCATAAAACTACAAATAAAGAGACAAATTTTCTATAAAAACGCTTACTCTTTTAATGAGAAAAGAGGAAACAGAAAAAAATAAGAATGTTACTTTAGTTTTTAACAATTAAAGTAGTATAAGAAGAAAATGATAAACAAATTAAGAAAAAAATAAACAAATAAAAAAAAGCAACCCAAACAAATAACTAATATAAAACTATAAAAAGTTGGTGTTTTGAGTAGAAAAAATATTAGTTCTTTTTGATGGGGCGCCATGTATTTTTTAAGCTAAACCTCTGTTAAAAATTCAAAGCGTGAAAATACGCCCAACTAAGTTTTTTAAAGCGTATGTCTGATTTTCAATGCGTGACATACGCTCTCAGAGGCGTGAAAAAATATCTCTGCTCATAACATATAAAAATTATATCGACAAAAAGTTTGTTTTCCATACTACAATTTGCAATCCTTCTTTGGTAAGAGATAGAAAATATTCAAATCTAAACCATTCCTATTTTGATTCAAAAATAATTTATTGCTCTTTCCTTTTTCAGAAAGATACAAGTATAGTTACACAGAACTGCTTTATAGTTTTTAATTTTTAACCTTACTGAACTAAATCGTATTGATTTAATACTTTAAAAAGTTTAAAAACTTTAATCAATAGTCCATTTAATAAAACTTTTAAATATAAGCTGTACTGGCCCAATTTGTTTCCGTGATCGAAACGTGTACGAATGTAATTAGAAGAAAGCCTAAAAAATGTATAGTTTTTATGTTTAGGGTGATAAAATTAATTTTTGATTATTATAGGGGAGGATTATTTCACTGAAATATTTGAGTTTTAAATCTTTAAATGCCGAAAATCCCACAAAACTTAATCATACTAGAAGAACTCTATCAAGTTTCATATTTCATAAAAAAAATATTACTTACTACAAATATGTTATTCAATATGCATCATACTAATTTTAATTAACATACCAAAAATAACATCAAAAACACAATTTCGTTTCAAGTTCTTCCTCTCCAACCCTTTCAATACTTCGTTCGAGATTGCTATTGAATCACATAGAAAATTTAGAGCGGTCAGGACTCAAAGGATTAATGTCATCACACAGTTAATATCTCAAGCGAAAAATAAAACCAAAATCCCCCAACAAACTCTAACATGGTGGTTGAACTCCTCTCTCAACTCACTCTCTCGTCTCAGCGATCTCGTAAAGAAACAATCAGTCATCTCATAACGAATTAACTTCAAGATCGAGTTACTTAAAAAAAACGTCATTTAACAACAGGAAGCTATGTTCCTGCACCCTTTCCCAGCTTCCCGATACATCATCATCGTCCCCACAGGGGGCTGTCCATACCCTTTGCTCGGGCCTTAAAATCCAATTTCGGTAGATCCCCCTTTCCGAACCTCCCTGAGTTGCTTAGAAGCGGACTTCCGTTGGTATTAGAGAGCATTAATCAATGTTGCGTTTGAAATCTTTCCTCGAAGAGGATTTTTTTTTAGGGTTGAGTAGGATTGGGAATATTCTGGAGGAGTATGGGGTTTAGGGTGTGAAAAACTTACGACGAATGGGGTTGTTTCGTTTTCTTATGTTTTTGGTTGGGTGAGGGTGTTTAATTTACCTATAAATGATGCTTAGATTTCAGACTCTTTTTTTCACCACGCCATTAAAAATTCTTAAAATTGCTATTCTGAACTTTTTAATACTTTTGTAGAGTGAAAGCTGAAAGAATTATTTATATTAACTTAAGTTCTAAAATTTCGATATTTGAAAAATTATAAGCTATTTTTAATTTTTTAATTATTGTAAATAAAAAATTGGCTTATTTTTATAAAGCTTACTATCATAAATAAGCTTATTTGTCCGAGGTATAGGCATGGTAGAAGGAATGATTCGTCACTAAAATAATTTTTTCCTATATTGAATATTTTCGTATCGTATACTTTCGTATTTTGGTTAATCCTATATTGAATACGTTATATAAATTAACAGTTAAATAACTAATGTATTTCTTATAGTGATGAAATTCTTGGAACTTTCGTATTTTAGGTTAATGTAATATCTAAAAATTATATTGATTATCTTTTTGCATTGAATTAGATCCAAGTAAATTGAATTACGGGGAATTACGTCAAATCTTCTATAAAACGGTAATGCACAACTATTTTTAACCAATAATTTTTGCAATTTGATAAGAAAAAGTATTTTTATGTATGTGTTTATTTCATGTGTGAATGTATAACATCATATCATGGTACGCATGTTTCTCTAGCGCAAGTTATGTTTAGCAACAATAGCCATGTTTCTCTAGCGCAGATGCGTCAAATTATCCAGAGTCGATAAATTGCCAAATATAAACCTAATTTACATGAACTTGACCTTAAATTTAAATCGAGGTACTTGGGGCAACACAGAGTGAACTCCAGCAGTTTTTGCCGCTAACACATCAATTGTAACAAAACGATCTAAAAAGATTCAAAATCATCCCGCATCTGCGAGTATCTGTGATCTGAACTTGTGCTGTTTCTCTTTAATCTTTTTTGGTGCTGCCATCTAGTTGAATATCTGCACACATCTTTCACCTAATCAGAAACATACGATTCGATTTGCTTCGAAACACTGCTCATTTTTTGAAGGATTCAATTTCTGAATTTCCGTTGAGACAACCGCTATTCTATACCCAGTGAGCAATTTTTCAAATTTAATTTATTTTGATAGAGCTTCTCTAAAAACAAAATTAAAATTATTTCTTTCGAAATCTGATCATTTGTTAATTTTTAAAAATCAAAAAACTACAATGCGCAGAAGGGTTCAGGGTTTGACGCATGACGTCACTTCTGTCTTCGGTACGACACACTTGTACAAAAGCGTATTCGGCAATGGTTAAATAATTTCCTTTGAAGGTTGTAGATTCGGGCGAAAGCAGAAGTGACGTCACGTAAGCCACAACTCTAATTCTAGCGAGTGTAATTTTTGAAAATTAATTTCAAAAACACTAATGATAAAAAGATCTAAAAATTTGAAGAAATGTGTTTTATTGGATATCAATGATTTTCAACAGTCAAAATCTTGAATTTCCAGAAGTGTTGTATTCTCTATTAAACATTGAAAACTCTTGTGCTACAAGTATTTTTCATTTAACTTATTTTTATATTTTTTTCTTACGTGATTTTCTTAAAACTAATTTAGTGAAATTGCAGTAGAATTCGTAAGTCTCTGACTGCAGCTTCTCTTAATCTTTTTTGGTGCTGCCATCTAGTTCAATATCTCCATCTTACACAATCAGAAACACATGATTCGATTTGCTTTCAAACACTTCACATTTTTTGAAGGATTCAGTTTCTAAATTTCCGTTCAGATAGTAGTAGGTAGCCTGATGATGCATTGAGAAATCCTAATACAGTATAAAAAAATTTTATCTCGACTGTGCTGATTCGTTATATATTAATTGGCTCTAAGTTACAGCTTTTAAAGAAATTTTCACACAGAAAATTTAATTTTTAATCTCTATTTAGCTTTAAGGGTTGCGTTTTTTCAGAGATTTTAAGTGTTACGAATTTTAATCTTTAATTTCTGGTTTTAGCGGAAGATGGCAGCAGGAACCTTTAAATTGTACAACTGCGCTGCATCTTCTGCGCATGGGGTTTTTACGATTGATTTACTTTGGATTGTATTGTTAGATTTGGATGTCGTTCGGAGATGTTGCTGAATAAATGTTGAGTTTTCATTACCTCTCGTCTTGTTCTCTTGGCCTTCCCCCATGAAGTTTACATAAGTAAATTATTTTTTTTGTAGAAACTCTATTCTCTCTCTGCAACAGATGGCAGCACGACATTTCGTTTCACCGTCCATACAATGTGTTTCCGATTCCCCTTTAAAGGCAATATCATAAACGTAGTTTTCGTTTTTAATTCTAAAAATTTATAATTAGACAAAGACCAAGCCATAATGGAATGTCGTGTAATTGAAGTTTATTAAAATTTATTATGAAGACTGCAAAGGAAAAAAAACTAATTAAAAGACCCAGGGGCGGATCCAGGATTTTCTTCTGGGGGGCCACCACTGAAATTTTAGCCCTACCTGGGGTAACAAAACTTTTGCTTCGGGGGGAGGGGGTTAAATTTTTAATCATTTAAAAGTAACACTGAGGTTCACCCCTGAATATTTTTGAAAATTTGTCCCTAAAATTAGTGTTTCAGCTCAATATTTTAAGACCCTTCAGCTCCTTTTAAACCCAACCTCCTTTTAATGTTTAAAGAAGTAAAATAATTATAAATAGACCTAGACGTAACTGCTGAATTTTCAAAGGAAAAAATACGGTTAGCAGACGTCAAGGTTTTGGGGGTTCTATCACGAGAAAATTTTGGAAATTTTACTCTGAAAAGTATTGTTTTAACTCATTTTGAGACTCTTCAGGTTACACCCGAAAATAATTTCTCCTTGTAAATTGTAGAATTTTTAAGGGATAAAACAAAATAAAAACTAATGTTAAAATTAACGACTGGGGGATTGAATTCCAAAAAACAACTCGAATGCGGCCCTGACCTAGGAACATATGATTCCCTCAAACACTCTTATGCAAAACTTCTTGCTTTTCATGAGTTTTTAGCAGAAATTAAACACTTTTTCCTAGAAAATTCTGGTTATAATTTCTGAAATGTTTTTGAATCCCGCCAGAAGCGTATAGCTCGTGCAGTGCACCTGACACGCCTACATTATAGTATCAAGCAATTAAAATGCCCGACTTGGATCTTAATTCAAAGTTATATTTTATATGGAATGTAAATCATTGAGTCGCGGCTTGCTCAGTGGTGAAGCGGTTGATCCGCTCGAGATAGTTCCTCGGATTGAATCAAGGTAGTGGTTACTTTAGTTAATGCGGAATTTTATTTTTTGCGGAACGTTTCAGTATTTTACGGTAAAGTTCCTGGTATTTTCCAGGAACATTACTTTAAAAAATGGGCAACTCAGCTGCCCATTTTTTTAAGCAACGCGTTTCAGAATTTTTTTACAGTGTGGTAGAAACAAGAAAATTGGTTAATATTTTCCCATGGGACATTTTGTAGGATTTTGAATGATTTAAAATGAGGTAAAAAACATTCAAAATCACTCTATTAGAATGAAATAAACCTGAAAAGTTTAAATCTGACTTTTTACACTTTTTAGGATAATTTAGGATAGAGAAACGACATAGCCAGCAAAAACCTACATTAGAATAGTTGTCGAAGTTGACCGATATTCCATTGGGAAGTTCCCGCATTTTATATTTTATTTTTTATTTGATAGTTTTTTTTTAATTTCGATGCTTATTTGCTTTTTAATTTAATTTCAGTTTGACTTTTAAAAGAGCGCGAAAACAGCTTGTAGCGTCATTTAATTCGAAAAATTGATTTTAACGAATGGTTCAGGATTCAGATTGTTGATATTTACTCTAAAAATTGGTCAAAACAGATCTGACGTCATTCAATCTGAAACAATGTTCTGAGGATTCAAAGCTAATGTTGATTTTTATTTTAAGATATTGAATAAACTAATTTTTTAAACTTTTCGTGTCGATTTCGGAATTTATTTTGGGTGGAATTTCGGGTGTCCGCCTTATGGTGCGAACACATAACTTTGGGTTTAGTAATGACTAAAATTTGAGGATATTTAGATCCAAACGTATTTCAAAAGTAGTTATACCATGTTTTTAGGATAAAATTTTCGAAAAAAAAATCGTGGGAGGACCCCCTAGTGAGCTGAGTAACTATGCAGAGGGGGCTTAAGGGACCCTAATATACGCCACTGTTCGCGTAACAGATCAATTTCCAAAGACTGAAGGAAACTATTTATCTGCTGGCGAAACACAGCAGTAGTTGGTCGGAGACAACAGCTGGTTAAAATAAGCCGTAGTTATTATTATACTCTCCCTACCCTCCTGATGTCCACGGGAGTGTTGTTGGAGGTTAAAGGTCCTCCAAGGAAGGGGTTGATTTCTGGGTTCGTTGAACCCGGGTTGTGTAATTTGCAGGTTGGTGCGTTGCTGTTCATGAGCCCTCTGCAATTAAGAGAAACGAAGATGTTAAGTTTGACACCTCTCGCAAACAAGTGCTACTGGGAGGCGCATGGATGGCTGTGCAGGGGGTTTGCAGAGGTGATATGTCTCAATCAGTTGTTTTGTTTTAGTGGTGTAGGAATGAAGGAGATGTTTCTTCATGTAGGAAAAATAACTTAAATGTATCTATAAGTTTTATGTGGTTTTGTCAAGATTTCTAATCGTAACCAAACATCTAATCTAGATGTTTCTGCCATCAAATCAAACCTAAACCAAATGTATATTTATTAACATGGATGAATTTTACGAAAACAGTTACTTCAACATTTTATGGTTAAATTTGGTCACTCCATTAAAAATAAGTTTTCAGAATAATCGAAACTTTTATGGCGTTTTATTTTTGTAAGGTAAAACAGAACATGAGTTCAAGTTTCAGATAATTTCAAGCTGGTTGTTTTGGAAGTTAGGCTGTGAAAAAATGATGATTGGTAAATATAATTGCCAACTTATTCTCACTATTAGTTTTTTTATTGTTTGGTATGTCGTATGAGAACAAACCCATCCCGAAACCATTATTTGAAAAATAATTAGCATGCTGGTATCAGTGATTTCGTAATGAATTATAATAAATGTGAATGTAAGTATTTAAAATTTTTATTTAAATACACTTACACCGAAATTTCAAAATCGCTTTATTTTCAGTCATTTATTTATTGAATTTCATGATTTCGATAATGCTTCGCTATGATTGATTAATTTTAGAAATTTTATCCCTTCATTACCATCAACTTATAAATTATTTTTCATTGTCTATAGCCTTAAATCACATCAATTGTAAGTTTTCTGAACAAATTTCCGTACAAAACTCACGAAAACTTCCCAAGGGCATCTTCTAACCGAAAGCTACGTCACGACACAACCAAACACATACCTCCACAAGGCACCCACCCAAACAAACACGATATCATCTCCCCATTAAAACGCGTGTCACAGGTCGAGCATGACAAAAGCCCCGCAAACTAGAGCCACCACCACCGCAGCATTAAACGGTGGCACAAAGGGAGGCGCGTGGGTCCCACGCGCCACTGGCCCCATCCCACAGATGTCCGTGGCTCGCTTGCAGGCTGCCGACCTGCCTCAGGTGAGAGAGAGAGAGAACGGCTGGCGAGGAGGGAAAGTCAGTGGGTGGACGACACAATACGTGACTGCATCGAGATGTGAAAAGAAGAGTTTTTAGGGGGTGGGCTTTCTCCGAAAGGGGATTAATTTGAGAATGGGTATATATTAGGCATGGTTCAGCTGTCTATGAAGAAGGTCTAACGTAAAATGGGATAAAGTTGAGTGTTTTTTTACGTTAAAAGCAAATAAAAGCTGTTAAATAAAAACAGTTTGACCGTGTCAGGGCAGTTTATATAAAGTTTACATGTTCGACTGTAATATAAACCGTTATTAAAGTTTTAATATGTTTGATTGAAAAATATGACCTATAGTAGTACCGCCACGAGAAAAACTTATGTCCTACAATAATGTGGCGATTGATATAAAAATGTGTTATTCCCCTCCATTTAAGGGGGTGATTGTAATTCATAAACGCTGCAAACAATATTTTGAACAAGATCCACTTTAACCCCTTAACCCTTTCATTCCCAGTGAGTCCAATTGGAATCATGGTATTTGGGATTTTTTTCGTCTTTCCTAGAAATACCAAAGATTCCAAATGGATACTATTAGAATCTTCATCCAACTATCTTTTAAGAAATATTTTGGTTTTTTCCTTACCATTAAATTTTCATTTCCCAATAAACGATCAAAATTTAGCTTTTAGAAAAAATTTTTTTTTGCTATATCTGTGTAAAATAACTTTAATTTTGAAGCAATTTAAATTAATTAAAATTTAAGAATGCCGTTTTATTTTGTAAATAAATGACTGTAAAGACTATAATAATCTTTTAAAATAATATTCATAAAAAAATTTTGGTTGTAGAATTTATTGAAAAGTCATGAGTCCAAATGGCATCATTGGGAGTTTAGGTGCTCTTGATTACCAGTACATGACATGTTAGAAAATGCTATAAATCAAATAAAGCTATATTTCTGATAAATTACTTTAAATATTAATCAAATGTAACCAAAGAAATAAAAAAAACAAGCCAGCTACATTTTACTCTCGATATCTCGAAATTCGTTATCTCGAAAATTTCGTTATTTCGAAAAATATTTTACCCTGTCGACAAATTATATGAATGTTATGTATGTAAATGACTGTTTTTATCTTAAAAATAGAATACATCTATTTAGAGTATAACCTCGATGTTTCGAAATTCGTTATCTCGAAAACTTCGTTATTTCGAAAAAATATTTTTAATATTTTTGGATTATTTAAAGAAAAGAATAAATAAAAATGTTAAAAAATAATCTTATAACAATAGTTTATATCAATATTTACCTTTATTATCATTTATGAACTCTCTGAGGTTAAATGTGGCATTAGAATCAGTACCACTTTTTTACCCCTTAACTCCCAATGATGCCATTTGGACTCATTCAAAATTTCAATTAAAAAATTAAGATTAATTTTTTTCTTTTTACATTGTTATAAGGAAGGTAAAATGAGCATATTTTACAGATTTTAGAATTTTTTGGTTGAAAAATGAAAAGTTGGGAATAAAAGGGTAGTGTCGTCCGAGCTCAGCTCGGGCAACTACTACGTGCAGAATTTGTGATGCCCGAGCTGAGCTCGGGCAGGAGAAAAATTTACGTTTCCCTTTGTGAAGCCCAAACTGATTTAGTTTCGATGATGATAGTGATTTTTCGTCGTTTATAGATTGTGAGACATCATGTTTGAATAATCTTGTTCCTAATTTAATAAGATGTGTGCGTAATCCAATACCTTTTTATGTGTATGTTAAAATAATTAGTACATTGTAATTACATTTAAATTTTGATTTTTTATAAAAAAACTTTTTTCTAACACTTATATTAATATAAAGAACAAAATTAAACAGTCAAAAAAATTTTCCATTTTTGGTCAATTTTTCTGAAATAAATGTCACTGTTAAGGGGTTAAGAATGTTATAACCCCAATGCCACCTGTTTGCCATAGCGATAAAAAAGTGATAATTTACCCCATTTAATGGTGTCTGTTGATTTTTATACTACTATTTAATTATACTACTATTTATTCTATTTAAAAAGTTGTAGAAAAATTGAGAAAGGTATATTTAGTTGATTTGGAGTCGCAATTTAGAAAGGATGTAATACATAATTCAAAATACTAGTAGATAATTGAGGAACCGCGAATTATTTTTAACTAAACGAAAAAATTTTTCATCCCAGAAGAAAATTTTATCTTTTCTATTCTTAATGGTTCAGATGTAACCAAAGGCGTTGCAGTCCGAATCTTAAACGAATTCTTGTAAGCAGACGGAATCAACGATGTGTTGGTTTTTCTGCAACAAATGTGCCACCGCTGGATAACACTTTTACAGGAAGCTTTTAAAATGACAAACAACTTTCCAGCAACAATTATAGCCTTGCGAAGAAACAACATTCACATGTACTTGTTTACTTCGCAGTGACAAACAAGAAAAAATACCTCGGCTATATGATATGTATGTATCTCCTTTAGTTAACCAAATTTGGTTGCTTGAATTGAAAAAGAAAGTATCTGTAGTTTCTCATAAGAATTTAAACAGGTGACTCTACTAAAAAAAATTGCATCTCATTTTGTGAATGCTGAAATTTCTCCCTTATTGTACTCATTCCAATGTACCTATTTCAGGAAATCGGGAAAGCTTTAAGTTCCCATGCCTCTTAAAACTACTAGCTGTTTCTTAAAGTCTTATAAGCCTACTCAAAGAGACTGAATGGATAACTGCAGTCAAAAATTTTTTTAATCTTAATGTGTTCAGAATGGCCTAAAACCTCCAAAAAATGTTTTCATTTGCTTTTCAAAGCCCTAAATTTTAAGTTATTTTCAATTAAAAACAGCCTCTTTTTTTGTCTGAGCTGAAACAGCTTGTGACGTGAAATGTGCTTTGTTCCCGCTTGTTGCTATAATCCCGCTTTGAAACAATGTGGGCACTAGTTTTTTACAGACTAGTGTATCGATGAAAACGGTATTTCCCACATTTCCACTGGCACATGTGACGTCATATTGTTAGGAGCTTTCTGTATTAAAATCTGTCATAATTACCTTAAAAAATTTTTTTGGGGAGAGACAAGCGTATTTTTGGAATCAGGAGAGAATTTTTAATAAATTAAAATTGAATATTTAAAACTTTAAGATTTGCTGCAGTTCTCTATTACACATAGATCCACAGCATTTTCTACAAGTTCAAAACTGCCGATAAATAAGGAAGCTTTTCAATTGATGATTTAGTGCATTCCTGCAGCAATTGAATCCTTGCATGAAACAACATTTACGTGTAGTATATGTTTATCCATCAACTAAACTCCCCTGACAATATGATTTTTACACCAACTAACACAACTCCTCTTTTCCCCCTATCAAAACCCCTTTATACCCACACAACCGCTACCTAGCCTCCAAACTCCGCCGACCCGCAACAACACAAAAGCCGCCGATGCTTTCACTTCTCATCCCCCACGAGTCGCGTGCTCTCAATTGACTCCGCAAATGACGAGCGCACGCGTTCGCTCATACGTGACCACCACCACCCCATTCAGAACGTTGGCTGCGGAACGGACGGTTCGAATTAGATGATGAGCGGGGGATTTATTAAAAGGGGGCTTTGATGAGAGCTCTGTGGGGAGGAGTGAATGGTTGGGGAGATATAAGTAAGTGAGTTTTGCGATATTGGAAATGTCAATTTCATTAGTGGATTCGGCCTCGAGGGCATGGTTATGAGTGTGGAGGAGATAGATTGGGTATGAGAGTGCTTTTCAAAAGAGATGCTAAGAGGACCGTAGGAAAAAATTTAAAAAGTTTGAAATTTTCAATATGCGTAGTTCGTGAATATCAAGGAAAAAAGTTATACAGTTACGTGTATTCATGTTAGTTATTTTCGAAACTGTTGGATACAGTTAGTTCCCAGCGAGAAAATTAACAGTAATTACATGCGATATTAATGATATGTTTTTAAAACATTACTCAAATTATTAGATAAAAGTCAAACAAAATTTTTTAAGTATTCATTTTGATAAGGTTGATTTTTTTTGGTCTCCATAGTATGTTTGTTTTTTTATTGCATAATTAACTAATAAACTTTTATATGTTCATTAGGGTGGGCCTAAAAAGCACTTTTTTCAATATTTCTGTTCTAATGGTGCGTAAAGGCTGCCACTTGGGTCCAATAAGAACGGTGTAAAATATTTTTTTTTTCGATTGGATAATATCTTCTGCCCGTACTTAAGTTTTTAAAAATTGGCTAACTTTTTTTATAAAACAACTAAAATACCAAAGATTAAACCCTCAAATCTTGTTCATGATTTTATAAGGAACTTATATAGTTGTAGATATAATGATCCAGGTTCCATTTTTTTATCACTTCTCTTTCGGTAGAAATATCTTTTAAAGTCAAAAGAACTCTTGTAAGGTTGTTTTTTCTGCACTTTTAAACAGCTAATAATTCTAGAACTATACACTTAAAAACCTGAAATTAGTATAATTTTGTTCTTGATTTTATTCTCTTCGATTTGATGTGCATCACAACCACCATTTTGAAAAACAAAATTTAAAAAAGTGGGAATTTTTTTTAATTTTTAAAGAAAATTTAAATCTTTCTAACTTCTAAAACAAACATTTTTACCAAATTTGAAATTGAAATAAAATTTAATCATGTGTAAAAAATAAAAATATTCGAAATTTAGGCTTAAATCGCTTAAGGGTGTTCATCTGATTTAAAATATGCAAAATATTAAAATATTATTAAATAAATTTATAAATTTCAGAAAATATGACCTATAACAGATTAGGTACAAAATCTTACAGAGCTAGTTTCAAACTTTAAGTTTATTCAATTTCACCTTATATAATATTCCTTTTTAATATGTTTATGTCTAATTCTTTATGTTCTAAAACTTTCGTTTTACTTTGATTTGAATTGTTAAAAATAAAAATATTAGATTTAAACATAATTCTAAGGAGTATTCAGGTGAAATCGATGCACATTGAATTAACTTAAAAGTTGGGAACTAGCTCTGTAAGATTTTGTACCGAATCTTTTAATGATTCTGGAATATGGAATGGAATGGAATAGGTTTTGTTACCAGCGTAAAGCTCATAAATCGATGGTGTTTGCCCAATCCATTGCGAAGTGACAAGTAGCGCATAAAATATATCTTAATTAAAAAAAACACTACAAGCTTAAAAAATAGCGCTACAACTTACTTACTTCTTGTTACGAGCGTCCGGCTAATTGTAGCCGATGGCTCGGTGTCTCTGATATGGAAGGCAAAAAAATAGCGCTGGAATAATAACTTAGCAAGGATAGTAAAATTTATCAATGGCCTGAGGAGATGCTCCCTCTCTTATCTATAGGGTCTCCACCTACACCAAATTAATTCATGAAAGAGATAAGGGGAGCAAGGGATGTGACTCTGGTCATTTATTCACCTTTTACGAATCACTCAAATTGATTAATTTTTTTTTGTACTTTAGGTTGATTTAATAAAAAAAGTAAGAATATAAAGAGCTTTCGAAGTGTTTGTTTAATAATATAGGAACAGTTGTTTATTTAATTTTTAGGAGAGTAGGTATACTTAGTACTTTTTTACAACTTATGATGATTTTTTAAAAATATATTACTATGAATTGCGGAATGTTTAAATCAATATTCAGAATTTAATTCCGTATCATCGATAAAAACTTTACAAAAATTGTGATTAATTCAAATATCCTCACTTTAGGAGATAGATAGTATTTAAAATAAGAAATATTTATACTTAAGACAATCAGTCACTTTTGGCTTGCTTTTAAATTACTATATATTTTTACCATAAATTTAATGTTAATAAAACAAATAACAGACTAATCCCATATTTACGTAGTACCTAAAATGCTTTATATTTTTGGGGTGTATATTTTCTTTTATTGCTTACAACGCCATCAATTTAGTTCTAGCTGTTTCTAGTAGAGAGCAGCACTACAATAATTTCAAGTGTTGGGTAATGAATACCCAGGATATCCAGATCCACGTCTCCTCTCTTTTCCACCTTTTTTATTTTTTTCCACCTCCTTTTATCCCCAGTTTGCTCTCACATACATTTTTTAAAATTTTGGGAGAAATCACTTAATGTATGTTAAATTTATGCAGCGTTTTAATGAATTCCATTGATTATATTTAGAATTTACCCTATAGAAAATGTTTTTGTCCTATTCCAGGGCGTATATTACGGGGACCCCCCCGTGTACTAAAAAGAGTTAAAACCATTTCATTAAGTTATTTTTATATTAAGATCTCCAAAATACGATCCTACCTGAAAGTATAATAAAAAGGCATGGATAAAACCTATTAAATGCATGGGGGATAGCTTAGGAATAATTTTGGGTTGTTTTTCCCAGTGCAAAAATCTAGCTTTCGGGCTGATAATGACTTGGTTAATAGTTATATTTGGGACCCTTTCAAAATTAATTTCTATTTATGCTACAGTATTATTCATTTAATAGAAAAAAAAACGATTTAAAACTGAATGTAGAGGAGAGAGGGTATTATGGAATAGTCGGGTAATATGGAATACCGAGGTTTTTCAGTCATCTCTCGTGAAATACTTAATACATGGGAATACCATGAAATACTTAAGGAAGACTCCCATGATGCATGGTGCAGTGTAAAAATAGTTAACTTCTGGTTGTTGTCGTTGTTTCGTTGTGGTTGTTTAGTTTCCGTTTTTGCCGGTAAAGTTTGAAGATTTTAACCTACCAGTAATTATGAGACTTTAAATTTGTTGTTAAGCATAATGTACACAAAAATAATAATAGTTTCTTATGCTTTAGTTGTTTTTTAGCTATCAATGTTTTATCCGCCAATAAAATGGTTCATAATCCAAGAAGATGGTGTGTTGGGTATTATAGAATACTATAGGTCCATTCTAATGTACCATCTGAAATTTACTTCATGCCATCAACTAAAGGACCGGAAAAAAATATGCTGAAGCATCTACAAATATCTTTTGTAACGGAAAATTCTCCAAAGATCAACGAGGAGAAATTTGGATTCAATGCATTAGCTGTGCTCTATGGGCTTCAAGACTCAAAAATAGAATAAATAGGCTCAAAAACATAACTATTTGAACATAATTTTTTAAATATTGTTTTCATAGTTAAAAGTAACTATGCTATCTGAAGTCTAATCCGTTTTTCAATAGTTGTATAAACAAGTATTCCATATTAACCCGACTATTCTATATACCCTCCACTTGTAACTTTTTTAAAGTACCTTTTTTCTTAACAACAAAATAAATCATGTTTTATTCCACCATTGATACTTCATTACCATTAGTTATAGTATGTGCTTAAAATGATTTTGTGGGTTTTTAGTTCAAATAAGTAGAGTTATTCTTAAAAATATAAATGGTTTTCCATATTACCCTCCGCTCCTCTATATGTAAGCTGTTCTGGGGAGGAGTATAAAATTTGTCGCGAGCCACTTTTTACGACTCAAATTTTTCCGGAATCACTTTCTAGAAGGGGATAATTGGGATTATCAAACTCCCATCATAAAAAGACGTAGAGGAGTAAATTTCATTCGTGGAGCACTCCGGATATGTTATATCCCCTCAATTATTTAAGTTATAAATATTTTAAAAGTATTTCGTTACTAAGTATACATTTATTGTTTATAATTTAAGATTAAGAATAAATTATATCTAATATTGTTTGTTTGATAGGACAAATCTTTGTAAATGGGAAAATTTGAGAATTCGTCATTAAAAACTTATGTCTCCTCTTTCGTACTTTTGTGTATCTGTGCTTTTCCAAATATATTTACCATTAAATCACAAATCTTTCACCAAATAATATGATTTAAAATTGTTATTAATATTTTAAAATGACTTATGCAGTATGATTTACAATATTTATTTGTATAACTTAATTTTTTTTCCAAAATTTAGGGAACAAAATGTAAATTTTTCCAGAGTGAATTCCTTTAATCATCATCGTAGTGGTCTAAACGTATCGATGTAATAAAAGGTTCCAAAAGTTATTAAGCCTGAGATTGCTTAAAAACTATCTTTCGATTATTTCTTTTATTTAAAAACTCTTTTATATTTTTTTTCTGTAAAATCTCATAAGAGAATATTCTTTTAGCGTTCTATTCAGATCAGAGAAACAAGAGGAGGAGCATCCATATGCTAGAAGAATATCCATCACCCAAAGAGATAACATTTTCATCACTTCCCTTAAAAGGTTCGAAAAACAGGATGCAAACAAGTCGAGTGCGGTTAAGTGAAATAAATATTAATGAAAAAAGGGAAGAAGAGCCCACTTCTCTTCCCACAGGGTGACACTATGACCCCAAACTTCCCTCTTCAAAATACACCTTTTAACTTTGGCTACTGTATAATTATTTATAAACAATAGTTAGGGGCTTGATTGTATCGCACTTGCAGATCCCGAGGTAGATGGAAGATAAGTTAAACGCTTCCTCCCAATATTGGGAACTTGCGCGTTAGTTCCCCCCATAGTAGTTTATGATTTTTGGTTTTTCTCTGTATAATAGTGTTGGCTGTTGTCATAGATTTCATACTGTTTGGGGAAAGTTTGGATGATTACCATCGAAATTCAAAAGTTTATACATAAATCTGTATAATAAATTAAAGATGGGAATGAATTATTTTAAGATATTTTTTAAAGTTCAGTTTGAATTAATAATTTTCGTTTTCTTATTTAAAACTTTTCAGTAATAGAAAGCATTATTTTCTAATTATTTTTATGGTTTCATAATTTGTTCGTTATAGTTTCATAATGCAAATGTAACTACAAATATTAGTTTTTTTTAATTTGTAAATATGGAATGATCTTTCTTCTAAACTTGGGAATGTACAATGAAAATATCACAGTGTTTTCTCATTTTTTAACTTCTAGTATAAAATATTATTAAACTAATAAAGCATTCTACTTTATTTTGAATAAAATGCATAAAATATTTAAAGATGCTTTTCCAAGTGAGAGAAATAAATTTTTAAATGATTGATTGTAAACTATATTGCTCTTATTGATTATATCACATTGCTTAATAGGTGGTTATACTTAAAAATTGTAAGTACCAAAATTATTGTCAAAGCAAAATTATAGCAATGTTTTTCTATATGAGTTAAGTTTCATATTGACTAAACTTCGTAATGATAAATGATCGAATGTCGTGAGAATACGACCCGCTTTACTGAACTTACTCTCTAAAAACTACTCTTACTCTCTCACACTACAATTCATTCATCACAATTCAACAATACTTTTAATGTAAAAACACACAATGCATCAAAAGAAGGTTGCTTAGTTAAACGCTTTCTAATTCTAAACACTACAAGAAGAGGCAGGTACCAATATTTCAAGAGCCTTCCCCACTGTACTGGCAGCCGTTTGAGATCTTATCCACGGCAGAGCAAATTGATTTGCAGGAAAAGGGTGATGGTATCTATGCAAAGATAGGAAAACGTTTTGTTACCTCAAATTACTTTGTGCTTCTATTTAGAAAGTGAGGTTGTTCCCTTGTTTTTCGTGAAAAGTCTTGAAGTAATAGATTTACCTTTATTTTTGTATAGAGGACATTAGATAATAGACGTCAACAGTACAAAAGTGCTTGATTTATTCATTTCCGGGTAAGTTGTTGTTTTCTGGATATTTTTGTTTTCGTGAAGAGACTTGGTCTTGTTTATTTTAGTTCCGGGTACACAAGAAAGAAAACTGGAAACCGTTTCATAAGAGGTCAGATTCATGCTTTAAGCTTTTTATTCAAGAAATTTAAATTGATGTTTTTAAGAGCGAGATGTAAATAAGGCTATTAAATTGTGGAATGGAAATCACCTGAGTAGCAACTTTTTTTGGAAATAATTCTGATTAACTAACAATGTTTATTTTCCCTAGATAGTTTTTAAAATCGCTCCGAAAATTTACATGATTGAGAGAATGACACATTTATTATATTCATAAATTTTAAAAATGTCTGCTTCTCTTCCTTTAGTTTAATATCATTCAAATTATCTTTTACTCATTTTTATATTTACTACAAAAAACGTGTCTATTGTAAAATTTATAAGTTTATATGATTGTAAAGTTTATATGTTTATATGATTGTATATGAATGAAAACAGATTGTAACTTTTTTATTTTATTTTATATTAATTATATTTATTAAGATATTAACAAATTTCTTTTTTTTTTATTTTCTTGCATTATCTGTTTCTATATTAAATAATAAAATTATTCATTTATTTACATAAATAGTTAACTCAACGGTCGTAATCACCACTAACCTAACCTAAAGTTAACCTTGAGTCAAAACTTCTAATAAGGAAGTTGCATGTGTCAGATTTTCAAAAACAAACAAGTGTTCCGTATGGTTTTTTGTACGGTAAAATGAAATATCTAGTCAGTTTTTCAAAAAAAATTTACAGGTAATTAAATATTTTAATTTAAAAGTCGAGAAAAAAACACGTGACTGAAAACGTTTATTGTTTAAACTATAAGATGACGTCAACAATGATACCATCAACTCCATTGCTTTACAACAGTGTTTATAATATAAGATGACGTCACATCCAAACTCTTGGCGTTTTCGTGCGCTTTTAAAAAGGGGATTTTTGTTAATTTTTTTGGCAATCAAAAAATTTCTCGATCGGCCTCAAATTTTGGGTAGTTGCTTATTTTTGCAAGATGAATCGATAAAAAAAATAAAAAAAATCATGCAACTTCCTCATTGGTTGTTGAAAAAGAGAAACATGTTTTAAGCAAATCAGAGTAGTCGAAAAAGCTTGATTCCAGGTTGACCGCAGGTCAAGTTAGTTGTGAATACAGATTCTACTATTAGAGATTAACTTTAAGTGGTGAATCTTAACTAAAACCCAATTTGAATTAATAACCATACGGGGAAACTGCTAAGAAGAGTTTGGAAAACCCTCAGTATAAAAAGACAAATTCAAATCCTCATCCTCAACCACTTTCCTCCCATTCCCAGCCACTAACTACCCTTATCCCCCTGCATTATTAAAACCGACCCCTGATTGATCGCGATTATGAAGAAGAAGAGCCTCCTCAGCTCGTTTGTGCTGTCCCAAGTTATTAATTCCTTCGGTGAGAACGTTCCTTGTGGAGAGTTTCTTGACGAGGGGCCCACTTCCTGTGGAGATTTCCCATATGGCGTTGGGATCGACCCCCTCCCCCGGCTCAGACCGGACAAAAGATGCGCTCGTTTCGTGTCCGAAGTTGCTTCCTGTGGGTGGGAGTTGCTCTCTTTTTATTAGTTACTCATCTCATGAAATGAGGTTTGAATGAAGTGATAGAAAGGAGTGGTGTCATGGATCAAGTGGATTCCATGTCAAATTAACCAAAAATTCTCAATTCTCATCCTGACCATCTAAATATTTCAATGAAACCTTCAGGAATCGCTCTTTCTTATGATATAAATGAGGAAATGTTTTTATTATTCAATTTTCTTGGTAATTTTTTTTTCAATAAAATTTTTGAAAAAAGGGAAAAAATCCACTTTTTAGCTTTTTAATCTTATGTAACTCCAATTCTATTTTTCAAAAAAAATTACCAAGAAAATGAATTATAAAACGTTTTATCTTATTATATTATCGGAGAGAACAGTTTCTGAAAGTTTCATTGAAATCTTAGAGGGTCAGGTTGAGTGCCTTGATGATTTGGCATGGAAAGGGACCCAATAGTTAAAGCAATCTGAAATGTTTCTTCAAACCAAGGTTGGCCGATAATCACTTGAGATATATTACTTGATAAATATCATGTTCACGTTCATGTTATAAATTAACCTATAGCAGAATAAACATTTTCAGGCTAAAATATCTAAAAATTCCTTTTTGAGCACTTTTTTGACTTGTTAATGAAAAATTTTAAATTTTAAGTTATGAAAAATTTTAATCTTTTATAATTATAAATTTATGCTTATAATATTGTCATATCTATCATGTTTAATCAATTGATAAAATTATCATTTTTGATATTAAAAGTTAACTTTAATTAACTGGTAATATTTCTCAAATTATAAGTAAATAAATCGCTGATAAAATTAATATATTAAAGATTAGCTTAATTTTTAAAGGTAAACAATTTTTTTATTAAAGCAGAAATGAAATTGTATTATACGCATAAGCTCTAGATTCGTTGATATTTTCTCACAGTTATTAGCAAAAATTGTCTGAATGATAAGATTTTATTAAAAATGCCCTCAATAATAGTTTTTTAATGATACTACCTAAGTAAAATACTTCGATTTAGACTAGTAGAATCCTCTTTACAAAACAGCTTTCCTGTTTGAATTCAAATATAATAGCATGCATATTTGAAAATTTATTTATATCAAAAATATAGAACATTTTGATATTTATATAAATGTCATGATATTTTCCAACCCTCTTTCAAACAAACGAAGTTATTTGTTTCAAAATTGCATACGTGCGTTTCTTTGCATGATGATAATCATACACAAATTTTACTTTTTCTCACATCGTACCTATAACTTTTAAATGGGAGGAAATCAATTAAAAAACTAAATTGCTTCAAGTGTACCAAAAAAGGCTCTTTTCTTGCTTTTTATGTATATAAAATCTGTATTTTTCGTTCCCTATTTCCTTTTTTAGTGTCCCCTTTTAGATCAAAACTTTGATTTTCTTTATGTTTCCACATTATAACCTAATGAGGTATACATAATATACAGGTCCTCGCCTTTTCTTTTGGGGTAACACCGATGACTGTTTTGGACTAATATACTTATCTTACGTCATGATTGTCTTCATTAAGGATTTTTAACTATTAATATATTTAACTTAAATTTTACATCAGTTAAAACTACTCAAACCCGAATGTTATGAAAGCACACACACATAAACATTGCTGTATTACTTGTCAATTTGGAGGAATGGCATCAGCATCTTCTACTTTGACAGAAAGTCGAATAATATTTTTTTAGAAGCTTATCCTTTCTTCCATTAAAAAATGCCTTTGATTGAGAAAAATTGCCAAATAGTTTCCTTTCAGTCAGCAAATAGTACCATGTAATCCATTCCAAATCTCCTACTCAGGACCTAAAACCAACATTGTACCTCAAATCCTTCGTGGGAAACTAAACAGTTCTGCACCAATCCAATTGGGACCACAAAAATGCTCCATGCAACTCCCTTCATTCGAAAACTAAGGGGGAGGGGCACGAGCTTCGTTAAGGGGGAGGCAAGGGTGCTTTGGGAAAAAGGGGCTCTCATGAGGGGGAAAGCAGGAGTTTTTAGATGGGGGTTGACTAGATAAATTTTGGATGGTAAGTATGGGAGCTGAGATGATTTATTCTTTTAGATATGCTGAAAAGATCCATTCCGTGAAATTTTCAGAAAATAACATTTTTTACTTTCGATTTTTAAAGAATTTATGTTATAAAAAATTATTTAAATGTTAATACAATGAATTAAATATCTTATTTATAAATAAATTTAGATATTTAATTGTTCTTTTTTATAAACGTTACTTTAATTATAATTCATTAATAAGATTGTAAAGCAAAGTTCATTTGTTTGTAGCAGTGTCAACAAATACTTAAAAATATAGCATAAAACTTGCATAATTAGAATACTGTGTTTTTTAAATTTATGGATATATATTAACATAAACATACTTATTAATAAACTCTAAAAATGTATATTATTTTACATAAAATATTCAAAGGGAAAACTATTCATAATAACGTTTTAGGAAATAGTTATTTTATAAGAATGGTTTTAATTTATAATAACCTATAGGATATAATTATATTGTAGTTTTAACACATATCATAGCATTTAATAAGTTTAAAAATAAAATACAATCGTTTTTTATGGAACATGTAAGTTTAAAAGTCCTATATGTAGTAAGTTAAACTTAAAATTATCCATTTGCATTATCCATGGGCATTAGGGTGTCTCAAAAAGTGCGTTTTTTTGGAAAAGTTTGAAAAGTGCTCGGGCCGTTAGCTAAAAAGTTTCCTTTTGGTGTTAGAAGGTCAGTTGCAAAATTAAAACTAATTCTGTTCACTCTAACTATTGCCTCAACGAGAGCGAAATCTCTATGATGAGAGGCAAGCAACCTCTACCACTAAAACACTTACGCATCGCAATGACCTTGAAAAACAGTCACTGTTGACCGAATTTTCAACTTAAAACATCAAACTTAGCAAATAAAAAAGTTTTGGATTTTATGGGAATACCCCAAAACCAGAGGTTAACATTCCAATAATGGCATTAAGATCCAAACGAAACATTGAAAAAGTAATAAAAGCAACTTCTGAAAGAAAACACTTAATTAGACATCTACTGCATGATAGATAAAATTATTTTTCTACGGTATCATATTTTATTCGTATCTTGAATGTAAACATTCCATAACACCAGGGGAAAGTAGGAGTGGGTTACTTCTCTGCGAAAGTGAGACATTAGGGTGTTTCAAAAGTCTATGGGGAATTTTTTTGTCAAATTTCCTGCTCAAGTAGTTACTAATACTAAAACATTATTACCTTCAATTTTTCAGGTCTCTAGGACAATTTTGGACCCCCGCGCCCTTCAAAAGTATGTTTCCCATCTTAAATTATGGAAAATATTGAAAATATCGTCATTTTTGGTTCTTTTCAATTTTATGAGCCTGAACGCAGTCAATATCGAATTAAATCCCATACATCATCTTGGGACATCATTGTCTCAAGATCCTATTGGAAAAACATTCAATAGAACCTACTGGGGAAATTTCCATGAGTGTTAAAAGCGCGCTTTGACCGAAAAAGAGAATGCTCGCCGGCGCTTGCGGCGGGAGCTGAATGAAGGCCTCACATAGGGTTTTACTTCCCAAAACTGAGATACAAGACTATCAGATGATGCCAGCTGAAGTAAAATAGGAAAAATATTCAATAAAACCCCCATGTGAGGCCTTCATCCAGCTCCCGCCGCAAGCGCCGGCGAGCATTCTCCTTTTTCGGTCAAAGTGCGCTTTTAACCCCCATGGAACAACTTAACTTTAAACTTATATCAAAGATTTGGATTGGATTACCTATAAGTGTCATTTTAAAGTCTCCTACTGAAAGGGAAAGCTTAGACGAATTCAAGTGGTGCCGAGATTTTTTCAACAATTTGACTTGGCGGTCACCAATGATGTCGCAGAGCTAGGAGTGGCCCTAACATAAGAGTATACCTCCCTAGATTGAAAACTGAAGCACAGAGGCAAAATCTCCAACAAACTGTCAATAAATATAGAGCTAAGTTTTCTAAGACAGATAAGACTACTCTAGTTCAAGAATTTTAAAATTATCATGGAGCATAAACATAGAAAGTGTATATTTTAGTGCAAAAAAAACTGTGACATATTAAAGGCAAGTATTATATGAATTATTATTACATTATCTCAATCCAAACAGTCTAAAAATGGCATAAAAAAGGTAAGCAAAAGCAAGTAGTTGCATAATAGGTCGCGTTATGAAGTAAAGCTAGCGCTGCAGCCTATTAGACCAGGGACCAGGCTTTTCTCGTAACTTCAACCGCTTTGAGGCAATAGTTAGGGTTGTACTACAGCCTTAAAAATTTCAGGGAAGTTTATTGGTGCCAAAAGGAAGCTTTTTGGGACACGGCCCGATAAGATTTCCAAAGTTCGAAAAAATGAGACACCCTAATGGGCATAATTGAAAAGAGTATTCATAATATATTTTTCTGTTGGTTCCTCTCTCTCTCTCTCTCTCTCTCTCTCTCTCTCTCTCTCTCTCTCTCTCTCTCTCTCTCTCTCTCTCTCTCTCTCTCTCTCTCTTCAGCTTATCACACCCACTTATGATCGTTGGAACTACAGTAGCTGGGTCAAGAAATAAATTGGCAAGTCAGAGGAGCTTCTGCAACGATTAGGAGAGAAAAGTTCGTGCACCCATACTCCCCTCGCCCCTCCCCCTCGAATTTTCTTTCTTGAAACAAAGCAGAACTTTTTTGATGGATTTTTTTGCCTATTTTGACGGCTATCAGGATCCTCTTGAAAGGTGATATATGAGAGATTCTTTTTTACCAGTTCACACCAAAGCTTGTTTGTTGGGAAATTTGGCGTGAAAAAAGTAGTTCGTCTATTCCTTACAACTCTGTTCGTTAAGTTAAGGTAGATTATTCATGATTGTCTTATTCATTAATTAGATATAAGTTCGTTATTCTGAAGGAAACTATAATAGTAAATCTTAATTCCAGGTGATTTGTTAAAGATATAAACATAGACTTGTAACTAAAAGAATTTAGTTTGTTGTTTTTAATAAATAGTCTTTTTAAAATATAATCTTGCCCTTAATAACTAATTTCTTTCGACATTTTTATTTGTTATTATTATTTTTTTAAATTTTATTAGCTAACATAAAGTTATTTTTATGAGAACACGAAGAAAAGATGTAAAACTCAAAATGCTTACTAATTTTAGCAATTTTCTGACGAAAATATCAAAAAAAGGAATAAATGGTGAAGGGGATCATCAAAACAAATATAAGTATACATTATATTACAATTAGATTTCTGCTTAGTTCTAAGCACAAAAGTAAGAAATAAAAAGACTTGGATAAATAAAATTTAAAATTATTATGAAACCGAGTCATTAAGGTTATGTCATTAAGGTTATTATGAAACCGAGTCATTAAGTATCAATGAAGTAAGTGAACATGAATGAAGTCAAACCTTCCCTCGATAGAAAAAAGTTTTAACAAACTTCTAGATTAAAAGCAAATTTTATTTGGCATTAGTTTAAAGCACAAAGAATAATAAAATAAAGACAAATTAACTTTAATTCTTAATTAAAAAATACAATGAAGGGAGATCAATTTTGCAAATTCAAGGGACTCTATATCTGCAAACAGGGGGACAGTTATTTTCTCCTCTTTCCACTCATGTGTAGAACAAAGCGCGGAGATTGTTTTGAGCTCAAAAGGTCAATTTGGTATTTATGGACTTTTTCCCTTTTTTAAACTGGCGATTCAATTATTTGTTAAAAATATGTGTAAATCAAAACTATGAATTAAAAAACGATACCAAAGAATTTTTATGAGCTGTGCATAATTACGATAGTCTAACACCAAAAACACGAAATTTCAGACAGATTGATTTGTAAGCATGAAGACTTTCACAGCCGGTTTGATTTATTAAATTCATTTCTTTCGGGCTTGTAGGCCGTGGTCTAAAATAAAATAAAAGGTCCAGACGTTTCGTCGGAAGCTGTGTCCGACATCATCAGTGGAAATAAAACATTAGTTCATCGATTCAATAAGTTTGGTTTGGATTGGAGGTTGCCAGAGGCTTCAAAATACGGCCGTTAGTAGACTTGGCGAACTCTCTTTAAATCTCCTGCTTGGCCGGTGGGGGGTCGGGCGGAAATCACGTAGGGACTCGAATCACATTCCTGAGGGCCGGATGCCAATACTTCTGGAGGTGGATGCCTTCTTCTTTACGATTAAAATTATGGGGATATTTATAAATTTCAATAGCTTCTCTGTATAAACGAGGATAAAAATGCGAGGTTGAGGCCAAAACTCTAGTGTTGCTAAACAAAATATCATGGTTACTCATCTGACTGTGTTCAGCCACGGCTGATTTCAGATATTGTCCAAGGCGGCATTGTCGTTCGTGTTCAGAGAGACGGGTTTTAACGGAGCGTTTTGTGGTGCCGATATAGACTGAACCGCAAGAACAAGGGATCTGGTACACTCCAGCTGTCGATAGTGGTTCTCTTGGGTCTTTAACTGAACGGTATTTTTAAGCCAACAAGACAGCTACGTAACCTTTACCGTTCAGTTAAAGACCCAAGAGAACCACTATCGACAGCTGGAGTGTACCAGATCCCTTGTTCTTGCGGTTCAGTCTATATCGGCACCACAAAACGCTCCGTTAAAACCCGTCTCTCTGAACACGAACGACAATGCCGCCTTGGACAATATCTGAAATCAGCCGTGGCTGAACACAGTCAGATGAGTAACCATGATATTTTGTTTAGCAACACTAGAGTTTTGGCCTCAACCTCGCATTTTTATCCTCGTTTATACAGAGAAGCTATTGAAATTTATAAATATCCCCATAATTTTAATCGTAAAGAAGAAGGCATCCACCTCCAGAAGTATTGGCATCCGGCCCTCAGGAATGTGATTCGAGTCCCTACGTCATTTCCGCCCGACCCCCCACCGGCCAAGCAGGAGATTTAAAGAGAGTTCGCCAAGTCTACTAACGGCCGTATTTTGAAGCCTCTGGCAACCTCCAATCCAAACCAAACTTATTGAATCGGTGAACTAATGTTTTATTTCCACTGATGATGTCGGACACAGCTTCCGACGAAACGTCTGGACCTTTTATTTTATTTTAGACCACGGCCTACAAGCCCGAAAGAAATGAATTTAATAGATTGATTTGTGTTTTCTTTTCTTTTATTTCGTGTTATTTCGTTCACTCAAAACTAAGTTTGGAGTTCATATAGTCTATGTCATATGTCATTCTGATCATCTGGAAATTTTTTTAGGAAAAGTAAGAAAGAAAAAACAGGAAAGCAAGAAATTATAAAACATTTCGTGCAAAATATGTAAAATAATCCATTGTGTCTATTCTGCAGTTACATCAATGAAGGAATTTTCATTTTGCTACAACCAGTTTAACCAAATCCCATTTATACACGGAACGAAAATTAATAATCAGAATACAAAGAAAAGAGTATGACCTGTTAGTACACAGACCTACATCTCTATGCTTTAAAAAACCACTTAATGTTCATTAATTGACCAATACATTTCCTAATGAAAAAAAAACTAGCCATAAATTCCCAATCCAGACGCAATAATTTTTTCTCCCATTCCGGAACTGCATGTTATTTCTCGCATTGATCCCGCACAAGCGAGCTTTGTTTCGTAAATAATTTGTCTCGGCTTCCCACCAAGCGGCCTCCATTAAACACTTGTCCTCTTCTCAAGGAGAGAGATGAGCAATGGGCCCTTTTCGGCATCTTTTGTTTCCCGCCCCCGCTGGGCGCGCGGAGGGGGGTTTTGTTTATAGGTGTGGTCCCGCATTCATCATTCCAAAACTCACCTTTGACCCTCAATGGAAGTAGCCATGTATTTCGCAAAATCAGCGATTGGAATTTATTTCATTGGATTAACGTATTGTTTTGCTCAGGAGTGAAATCCACGAAAGTTGACCCATGCTAAAGTATTAGCGAAATTCGTTAGAGTTGAGTTGTTACTTTCGTGGATTTAGACAGTTCCTTTTTACTATTTCTATTACTATTATTATTTTTGTTATTATATTTATTACTATTATTATTGGATTGGATTGGATTTTGGAGACATACATTTTCAGGTCTGTGTGCTTGATCTCAAGGATCCGCTTTACTATTATTATATTTATTACTAGTATTATTATTGGTTGGTTGGGTATTTTGTTTTGGTGCTTTTTGCTTCCGCATTCGCAGGCATATAGCACGCATGGAGAACAGGTACTGTTGAGTTCTTTTTAGGGACTGTTAAAGAGTATGAGAAAGAGTTCGAAGAGAAATGGAGAATAAGCTCGCATGGAGAAGATGAACTCTATAAGGATTGGTTATATAGTTGAAGACAGGGGGAGATGTAATTTAGAGTTCGTTCTGTTCAGGATGGGGAATGGAGATATCTGGAATTGAGAACGTGACTATTATTATTATTATTATTATTATTATTATTATTATTATTATTATTGTTATTGTTATTGTTATTGTTAGTGTTAGTGTTAGTGTTAGTGTTAGTGTTAGTGTTAGTGTTAGTGTTAGTGTTAGTGTTAGTGTTAGTGTTGTTGTTGGTGGTGGTGGTGGTGGTGTCGTTGTCGTCGTCGTCGTCAACGTTGTTGTTGTTGTTATTTTTATTTGAAAATACGTTTATTTACTGGGAACACGCACAAAACGACGAATACTTAAAGATAAGAAATGGGACGAAGCGTAGATCAATGCAATAATATAAATACAGAGAGACATGTCGGGAAAAAATCAATTCTAGTCGAACAGTTATGAGAACTTATAGAATCAATATGATTTTCTGGTGTTATGCAGTATGGAAGTCCCTCGCTTGCCAATACCTTTAATTCTGGTGTATTTCCTAAAACTGTAGCGTATTTTTTAAGTGATGTTTATTCATAAAAATGCATCTTCTACGTTTTTTGCAAACCCATTATTTAATCACATGTTTTTATACTGTAAATAAATATTGGAGAAGAAATTATTTCCAATCTCTACACAAGGTTAGTCGAGTAGCTAACCAAAAATATACAATAGCGTGTCATCAAGGAGAAGATGGACCTTGACCTTAAATAGGAAAGCATTCTACCTTCATTTCCTCATAACATGACAAGTATGAGGAGATGTTTTAGGAAATATATTTCTAAAAGTATCAATTATTAACTGCGGCCTCAAGTTAGAAAAATTATTTTAAATTCAGTTCCCCTTAAATGAAAAAAAGGAAAATTTTCCTGTCAGTTTTCCATGAAATTTTGAGTAGAAGGAAATGTCATTTGCTCGAATAAAATAATATAAATAAAATGCACAAAATATGTGTGCTTTACAATGTATTATAGTTTCTTTTCCGAACTTCCTATAATTCACATTTAAGCCTAGTTAAAACAGCACATGGACAATTTAAGAGGTTATGTAAAAAAATCCTTTTAAAATATTAAAGGAACTTTAACAAATTTTAAATGCAGTAAAATTTTTAATTTTTAATTTTACCTTCAATATAAGTCACTGCAATTAACTTTAGTCTCATTAACAATCGAAAAGACAATTTCAGTTTGAAAACTTTATACCAAATATCTTTTTGCTATGAATTCTAAAGAAATTTTCAAAAAACTCATTTGAGGATTGAGAATTTCAAAACAAACACTGAACCCCAGCCTTTATTAAATTACAAGGTTACATTAAGAAATTTCGAAACACGGTACAAGAGCAATAACCTCAGTATATCAACCGAATTTCATCCGAGAAAATTTTTTCTGCTCTGATCACAGGGGGTCCTCTGCCGTATGTTGTGTACAGCGGATGATCTTATCATTGTACTTCACAGTGGGACACTCGCTGATACCATGCCGAATCAGCTTGACTCGTGCAAAAAAACAGACATAATGTCTCTATAATATGGAGGCATATTTCCCCGTCTTGTTGGAACAGCTTAAGATCAAGACAAATTGATTTTTTGCGATCGTAAACGAAAGCGAAATTGAGTGAAATCGGCATCGCTTCCAAAGAACCTGGATGTCAACAGTTACATGATGGATGACTGAAGAATTCCCGTTGGAATGTATCATCCCACAAAGTACCGCGGTAATTGATTTTAAATGTAGATTAGGTGTCATAACATGAACATGAAACATTTACTAGAATTAGTACTAGATGATTACGTCTTATAATTTAGCTAATCTCTGAAATGGATTGGAAGATGGAATTGTATTTTTTCAAGAGAATCTTGAAGAGACCGACTTGAAAATTGTTGCATTGATCATGGAACAATCTCACTGAAATAACTTTCTATAATCTTATGTCAAAGATAACCAAACTTCTCTTCTTCTCTTATAATTCCAATTAAATACATTTTAAATTTTTAAATCAAAATTTTTAATAATTTGTCCAAAAGCCAATATTTTAAAAATTTAAATTTTATTTCGCAACTTTTTGGTTGGATCTCACTGCCACATTTTCTATTTTGTTGTGAAAATTAAAAAGTTTATATAGTTATAAATATTTCGATTTATATTCTGTTCTTTTAGATTCTTCTATATAGATTTGATTCAGGTGAATTAAATTCAAAAATTATACGGGAAGATCGGGATCTATCATCTATACAGCAAACACTTGAACTCTTTAATGCCCATTTCCACCAACTTGCTTACATGTCTTTTCTTTTACTTTTTAACAAAGTCTAAGCTATCACCTTGAAATCTGATAATTATCTGTACTTATTTGTATACGTGTTTAAATAACGAATGTTAAAAGAGTTATATAAAAAATTGTGAAAATATAGTTCTCTATCGAACAGTGGATTGAAAAGAAACTATGGTAGTTCAACACTCGTACTTTTTTATTTTCGCCAATTTAATTTATTTATTAAGATTTTATCAAATAATTTTGCAATGCAAAAGCTGAGTCACCTGGTTCTTAAATATTCGATGCAACGGTATACCATCTAAATTTTCTTATAATACCATTCTTTATGATTCCAGTTCCCCATCTTTTATTCATCTCAAAAACTCACCTTTTTTTCTCACACACCAAACCAATGCATACATGTTATTATATCACAGACCTTAGTGATGACTTCATTTAGTAACCTAACATTAACAGGTAGCAACCACCAGCCCATCAAATAACCCATATTAGCACCTCAAACCCTTCAATACGTTTGAAAAATGAAAGACCAACTAACAGACCCAAAGGAAAGAATTATACCACTTAATCTTGAACCTATGACGGAATACAGCTTTTAAAACACCACCATGCGTAAGCAAAAGGTTGGCTTAACACATTTTGGTGTGAAAATAAACATCTAAGCTGCCCTTTCTCAGAAAGCTCCTAATAGAGACTAATTTGGGGTAAGCCTTGAGTAGAATCCGCCATCAATTTTACCCTGATCAGTAAGCGTTGACAGCCGGCTACCCTATTTAGCTCTACTTAATACTCTGGAATAGCAGGCCACCTCTGTAATTTGTATAAAGTCGTTAGCACCCGCTTGTGCGCTTTCGCCACCTTTGTGTGAGACATTAGGGCATCTTTTGAGAAAATGGTAAATAGCAATTTTTTGATAGACCCTCAGTAGTATTCTTTGGGGGAAATTATAGTTATTTGGATTAAGTAGAGGTGCTTGTGTGTGAAAGATCTTTAGAGCTTTTGAAGTTCTAGGTTGGAAATAAACTACAAGAACAGTTTGAGTAGGAGGATCCGGTTATAACCATTTGAACGGAAATGATATTCTTAAATGAAGCCTTAGCCTTAATACATAACAAAGAAGTTATTTCTACTAAGCAATAGGTTCCACTAAGGAATAAATGTAATAAAAGCCACATTTATTCCTAATTTATTAATTTTGAGTTTCTTGAGATTTAAAACAATGCCAAAGGACAGGCGGTATGAGATACTATAAAAGTATTTGTGGACTTTTTATAAAAGTATCTGGAAAATTCAAGAGCCCTAATATCGATATATTTTTTTAATTTTATCATTGAATATTTTTAAAAATATCTCCGATATTTTTTTGATTAAGTGGTTAAGTAAAAGTCCTCTTTTTCACTATGTTAATTGCATAATATTCTGTAATTATTATTATTTTTATCTCATATAACTAAAAAAAACATATTGGGCAATAAATAAACTTCAAATACAGGTTTTTAGTAGATCAAATGAACTGTACACCGTTGTACTGATGCGTAGAGTTTTCAAAGAAGTGAACCTTGTGTATTTACAGCTAGATGTAATTGATAGTAATGCTACCGAGCTAGATAATAATCATAATAAAGATAATATAATAGGTTATTTATACAGCTCAGTGAATTACGTATTGCTACAGCTCTTATTAAAACGTATAAGGAAATATTAAAACAGAGTATATATTTCTTAATTAACTTTTAAGTTACTTTTAATTTAAATTTTAACATGCTGAGAAAAATATGACAAACTCCCCTTATTCCTTTATAAATAAACAAAAATCATAAAAAATAAAAATTTTAAAATAAATCAAATATGAACACCATTGATACTAGAGTATGTTAGAGGAGGTCTAAAAACTAATAAAAGACTAATAAAATGTATAAAAAACATAGATATAAAAACTAATAAAATGTTTTACTTAATTACTTCCTTTATTTCAAACAGTACTCATCTCAAAACAAATTGAAATACAATATAATTCAGACAATCTTCATTGAGAAAAAAAAAGTGGTGCATTTTGAGTTTAAAAAAAAGACCTTAAAGATCCGAACCGTTTTTAAACAATTAATGCCAATAAAATACGTATATCTTTATACAAATTTCAACAAAAAGAGTAAGCGAAAAGAGAACTCATGAAAAGGAACAAGAGTTTGTACGAACATTACTACCATTAAGTAATACCCGTCACTTACATCCAGTGAACCCAACGACCGCTAACACTAGAAATTACATTGACGTAAAAAGCACGATCACCAGCCATGCGAATGACAAGTTTTAGCAGACCCCATTCTTAACTGATTCTTTAACACCGATAAGATCTCCTTTAGCACTCTTCGAGAGTAAAACCGTACAGGAAATATCTTCACGACTTAGCACTTTAGCGGAAAGGGCCCCTTAATGTTCACTCGTCTCGTCATGTAATAATTTCTGCTTTTGCAATACATCACCGTTTTCCTGACAGGCTTTAGGGTCACTCACCAAGAAGCAGTGACCACAATAAGTATTGGGTATTGGGTAGCCCAATCCACCCCCCCCCAACCTTTCAGTTTATGGGGTAATAGGGGGGGACCGGGAAATCTTTATTGTAAAAAAAGGTCAATACAAACAAATTCCACAGTATAAAAGTCTAAAAAAAATAACAAAGCTGAGAAAACAGATTTAAAATGTTGAAATTCAAAGTAAAACATTTAAAAGCTTTTACAAAATGCGACACTCAAAATAAGTCATATTGTAAAAAAGGTTAAAATATACAAAATCCACTGTGTAAAAGGTCTATATATAAAAGTAGAGTAAAATAGATTTAAAATCTTAAAATTCAAAGTAAAAAATTAAAAAGCTTTGTCAAAATGCGACAGATTCAAAGTGAAAGCTCCGCTGCCGCAGCCCCTCATCTCCGCCTCCTAGGCCAACTTGAGGCATCCGGTTGTACCTGAGCTGCACCTGCCATGGTAAGTAGTCTGGTGGTCTCGACCACAATAAGTAGCAGTGATTCACGCAAACTTTAAATTCACTTATGAGTGAATAAGGAATGGACAAGGTGCTTTTTATGATCATATGGTAGTATTTTAATGGTTATTTTTAGAAGATGTATGAAATATAACTGAGTTTTAATTAGGATTTATACTCTTCTATGAAATTCACGCAAAATTCTCAAATATAAGAACATGGGCCTATCGGTTGTGCTGTGATTAAGTTTTTTTTTAAATGCCTAAGACGTGTACAACAAAAACCATGCTTTAAGTTTTTTTGTCTCATCATAGCAGAATCCTCTATAAAAAAATTCTTTTTTAAAGCACTATTAATGTGTCAGTTGATCACGTTTTTGTTTTTTATGTCTTTTTTAAATTGTGTTTTCTTCTCTTTTGTAGTTTTGTAAACGTATGTTTTTCTTCTCACATAAATCCTTTTATGTTAACTTTGTTTTCTGTAAATTTAACATCGCAATTCACGCACTTAAGGATAAGGTGATAATTTCAAATAAAGAGTGTTAGAACTCATACTCAACTCAATGGACTGTATAAAAATCTCTCCTTTATTTACAAAAACAGGGTATATATACAATTTTAATACATACAGAAAAAGCCATCTAGAAATAATAAAAATATGTACAGAACAGCGCCATCTCACTAAATACACCAATCCCAAACATTCACCCCCCGTTGAACTGTCTAACATTCAACATGAATAATTAACTCTACCAACTCTATACCTATATAAATCAAATTAATTAGTACAAAACACTTTACACTCAATTACATTTAATTTCTTACACAAAATTTAACTTTCAATTGGTAAAAGGCACACTCTAGAAATTGCTCTTTTATACTCTCCACGTTGGGTTTTTACTTTCACAACTTACTATTCGATAATACTTTATCATTTTTTAACAAACTTTTAATCTCACAAGAAAACTTGTCCTCTTGAATCACCTTTATCAAAAAATTCTCAGCATTGCTTATTTCAGAAACACTAATTGGTCCACACATTTTAGGTTGTTTACACTTAGCATTAGTAATAAATCTAAATACATAGCTTAAAATACGCAAAACTTTTGCATAGTTATTACTTAAACCTAAAATTTGATTAACAAAGTTCATAGTCACTTTTATCACAAATGACTTGTTCTCACTTACATTTACTGGATCTCTGAGTTCCCCAAAGTACTCGTCCTGCTCACTTGGGATCAAGATCAGATCACCCTGTTCCATTGGTTCTCCAGTCAGGAAAGCAGGTCCTATCCACCATAACTTACTGTCCTGGAGTTTGTGAGGGTCCATCCCTCTGGAAATGAGATCAGCTGGATTCTCCGCGGATCTAGTGTGAAGCCACTGCGCATCACACTCAGACGAAAACCTCTGTATAATAGCCACCCTATTCCGTACAAAGGTTTTTAGGCAAGTGGGGTCTTTTCTTATCCATGAAAGCACGATTGTTGCATCGCTCCAAAGAAACACCTTGTTTACGTTAATCTTCAAAGCAAGAAGCACTTTCTTTACAAGTTTCACTAGTAGTACAGCCGCACACAATTCAAGTCTTGGAATAGTCAGACTTTTTAGTGGCGCAACTCTCGACTTGCTTGTAACCAAATTCACTCTTACGTCTCCTGCAGAATTCGTAGATTTGCAATAAATCACCGCACCGTAACACAGTTCCGACGCGTCTGCAAATCCATGAATCTCTATGCTTACAGCCTTGTCCTGCACAATGCACCTTTGAACCTTAAATTGGTCTACTGTTTGTAGGTTCATCAAAAATTGACTCCATTCCTTCCCCTCTCGATCGGGCACCGGACCGGACCAGTCCAGACCCAGCCTCCACATCCTCTGCATGAATATTTTCGCCCTTGAGACCACCGGTCCTAAGAGCCCCAAGGGATCGAAAATCTTTGCAATGATTGACAAGACACCTCTCTTCACCTTGAACAAGAAGTAGTCTTCTACTGGGCACCAGGATATGCCAAGCGTCTTTGTCTCAGTTGAGTCGAACTCGTACATTTCTCGGTTAAATGTGGGGTTCAGCTCTGGGTGGTTCCCAAACCACTTATGCAACGTCATTCCTCCTCTTAGGCAGATAGCAATAAGTTGACGTTGCAACTCTTTAGCATCTTCTAAAGTTGCAGCACCGCTCAAGACATCATCCATATAGAAATCATTCCTCACGACTGGTGCAGCCTTCGGAAAGTCTTCCTCTTCATCATTCGCTAGTTGTCTCAATGTGCGCATCACAAGGTACGGAGCGCTCGTAGTTCCATACGTCACTGTGACGAGCTCGTAGGTTCTCGGTGACTCGTATTCACTTTTCTTCCATAGAATTCTCTGAAGGCAGTGTTGACTCGGATCAATCCTGATCATGCGGTACATCTTTTGGATGTCTGCTGATAAAGCATACACATGAGTCCGGAATCTTGCCATAATGGAAAATAAGTCCTCCTGTATCACACCTCCATTGTACTGTATCTCGTTTAGGGATCTTCCATTTGAGGTCTTTGAAGAACAGTTAAACACAACTCTTAGTTTAGTAGTTTCTTTCTCGGGACGGTAAACTCCATGATGGGTCGCATAGTACGATACATCTGGCTCCTCCTCCTCCTCAGTAACTTCCTTCATGTGACCCAGTTTCTCGTACTCGTCCATAAATTCTCTATAGAGATTTAGATACTCTGGATCTCTCGACAGTCTAGTCCACAGCGACCTCAGTCTTTTGAGAGCGATCTCTTTAGAATCGCCCAAGCACGAAGGTTCCTCTTTGAGTGGCATTTGTACCACGTACCTTCCCTCCTTAGTCCTCCAATGAGTCCTCGCAAAATACTCCTCACAAATCGAATTCTCACTACCACCTATTGACTCTAACTCATCGACACTTTCTACTTCCCAAAACTTCCTCAACGTCTCATTAAGATCCTCTCTAACTAAACCACAATGAATCTTATCTCTCACCGACTCATTTACTTTCCCACTAACTACAAACCCAAACACAGTGTTTTGCAAAATCAAGTTAGGATTTTGGATCGAAATTTGCTCCGGTCTCAAAAGTTCGTAAAATATCTCAGCACCTAACAACAAGTCTATTTTACCCGGCACATTAAAGTTCCTATCTGCTAGTTTTATAGAATTCAAGACCTCACTCTTTATATCTAAAAACTTTTGTGGAATTATGTCCGTAATCCTTTTTACTTCTAACATTGTTAAATCTCTAACAAAACTTTTTTCCCTATTTGCGATCGTAGCAAAAACTCTCTTTGTTATAGCTAAACTTGAATCGTTTACACACGATATTTCTGTGTTTATCTTTTGTTTTTTAAGCTGCAATCTATTTGAGCACTCACTACTAATTAGACAAGTTTGACTTCCGACATCTAATAGACATCTTACCTCCTGCCACTCGGAGTTTCTGTCCTTGATCAGGCAACCAATCGTACTCAATAAGGCGTTCGGCTCATTTTGATGCAAGCTAGATGCTACCACAGGGCATCTTGAAGCTTCACCTGATCGCTCACCAGCTACTTCTGTATTTTCACTAACTCTTTGATTTCTCTGAAAGTGAATTAGACGATTATGCGGTTTCCCACAAAAACAGTTCTTGTACTTGCAATTAACGGCCGCACATTCTTGACCCAAGCACTTAAAACATGCTTTGTGCACCTTCAAGATTTCGATTCTCTCTGGAACAGATTTCGCGTTGAACTTTGGACACGCGTATAATCCATGATTCCCCTTACACAAGACACATTTGTTACTCTTTACCTCCGACAAAAATACATTCGCAGCAGGTTTGTTGTACCGAAAGTTCTGGAACTTTGGTTTTGTTTCTTCCGAACTTCTACGAAACCCTTTGGAATTCCACTCACTGTCCAACCTCGACTTCTTCGTAGACAAGAAGATATCACACTCACGACCTAACTCTTGTGGTTTGAAATACGACTCCCCCTGCTTTGTCCCTATATGACTCGTAAGCTCTTTGTCCAAGGTCATGAAGATCCTATCCGACACGATCAAGTCACACAATCCCTTAAAAGTGTCTACTCCTCTTAACTGACAGTAATAATCAAAGATCGCGCTTAATCGTGAAGCAAACTGGACGTAACTCTCGGTAGCCGCTTTTTGAGCTTTGCGAAACTGGTTTAAGCAGTCCTGAGGTGTTGCTTGAAATTCTTTGAGAACCACACCTTTCAACTTCTCGTAGTCCCTTAAGTCCTCCTCTGTAATGTGAATCATTAAATTGTTAGCCTTTTCTCCCAAAAGATTCAGTAGGATCTCCGCTTTCAACTCATCCGATACGTTTTTAATTTTAAACGCTCTTTCAAGTGACTGGAAAAATAAGTGAAAGGAATCGGCTCTCGTAGGAACTGGTATACACAACGTCCTCACACTTTTGATCAAAGTCTCCAGATCTTCCACTGATTCTGGTTTTACTTCGCCTAACCTTTCCTTTCTCAGATTCTCCAACTCTAACTCTTTTTCCAACTGTTTCAATTTAAGCTGTTCAACTTCTTTATCGGGAACGGCTTGCATCGCTTTTAATTTCTCGATCTCTAATCTTTCACTCTCTAACTTTAATTTATTTTTATCTAGCAATGCCCGTTCATTTTTCTCCTTCCTTTCTAACTCCTTGGCCTGTCTTTCCTCTTCCGCTGCTTCTTTGATCGATTCAACTATTGTTTTTACTAGCTCTGTTTCACCTTTGAACACCTCACTATCCTCAATCACGTTCCTGATCTCAATCATTTTACTACTTGTTACCTCTAACCCTAACTCTGACGCCAACATCAAAAGTTCGTCCTTTTTCAAAGCGTTAATACTAACCGCCATCTCAAAGCTAGATTAATCCACTCAAACTACACGAAACCTAATCAACCAGATCAACTACCTAACAACATCCACTTGAACCTAGACAATCCGCTCAACAATAGCTATTCATCGACAGATCAAAGCTACCCTGATCACTAACTACACCCTAAAACTAGGCAACCTAACCTAAGCAACTAGCCCTCTAACCTTCAGCAGATCAAAACCACAGCACTAACTACTAAGAACCAACTAAGGAAACTCACCCTAACTACGCAGCTCAAAATCAATCTCTCCTAAACTAAACCAACACACTTCATCTCTACAAATCTCACCTAACACTCAACCTAGCTCAATCCGACTCGAAAACTCCGGCTCTGCTGACCATATGTTAGAACTCATACTCAACTCAATGGACTGTATAAAAATCTCTCCTTTATTTACAAAAACAGGGTATATATACAATTTTAATACATACAGAAAAAGCCATCTAGAAATAATAAAAATATGTACAGAACAGCGCCATCTCACTAAATACACCAATCCCAAACAAAGAGTATGGGCTGGTTTTTCCTCTGTTAAAGAAGTAGCCTGAATCCCTTTTCTTTACTAACTTTTTGAACTAATTTAAAACTATACTGATTTAAAAGCGGCATTTCTACTAAATTTAGTTGAAGTACGTATAATTATTCATAACTACATTTCTCCAACCCGTAAATGGTGTAGTTCAGAGGTTGGAAATCGGCTATATTCACTGGAACCCCCCAAAGCAAGTTTGAAACAAAATCCTCTGCTTTATAGTTCCTAAACGGATTCAAAAACCAGGTCACCACTTCCACATAACAATTATAAACGCATAATCATTCCTTCACACTCTCCGACACCTTACCCCTGACATACCAAACACGATACTTCCACCCAACATACCCTGCTCTAACCCCTGATAAAAATCTCAGGAAGCGCCCTGAACACGACTCCTCACACCCCAGACACTCGGTGCCTCTTAATGCCAACGGTAATTCCTACCAAAAGGCATCACAAGTCGCAATTATAAATCCACCTCGCTCAAGGGGACACTCCACAGGTTGCAATTGATGATTCCCCACCATCCAGGGATGAACTGAGGGGCGGATTTGGACTTCGGCGGAACACGTGTTGAGGTCAGTTGGGACGGATGATCCGCTCCTCCTATTAAATAATTTGAGGACGGATTTCTTGTGATGAGAATTCTTAAAATGG
Source organism: Tetragnatha versicolor (assembly GCA_024610705.1). Taxonomy (NCBI): domain Eukaryota; kingdom Metazoa; phylum Arthropoda; class Arachnida; order Araneae; family Tetragnathidae; genus Tetragnatha; species Tetragnatha versicolor. The sequence continues at coordinate 34,925,660 of JANDEH010000006.1, forward strand.
GGAGAAATGGGATGTGAAGGTGTTCTGATGAGAAGATGGGCGGAAGGTTTTTTTTGAAAAATGGTGGGTTTTTAATTTATTGACCGGATTAATCATTTGGGTGTTGGGTCGGAGGTCAATAAGTGACGAGGAGGAGGCTTTTGAATTTTATTATTAGGGAGATTTGGTTTCTGTTAATGCGTGTAATGTTTCTTGAAAGGTCAATGACTCGATAAATTATTTTACAGGATAAAATGAATGGGAGGAATTGATTTCCCGGCGATCCTTTATTCGTTTCAACAAAGAAGCGAAGTTGATATCAGACATTTTTTATTTTGTGGATAGAAATTTTTCTTTTCTTTGGATAAGTTTTGAAATTAAAGGTAATGAAATTGTTCTATAAAAGATCTAATGATGTATCTGAATTGAGAAAGAAAGTGTAACATAAAAGCCTTTCTTCGAAACTTTGTTTAGCGTGACGAACACAACTTTTATTTTTACTTATTTATTTACTTATTTTTCAATTTTTAACACCTTGTAGATGAAGTATCACTTCCTTTCCTTCGAAAGAAAAGTTCTTATTTAAAATATTTCTTACAAAATTTGTTTTACGGGCGGTGTTAATAAGGACTAAAGCCGCATTTCGGACCTACCAAAACCTTTAAAAAGTTTATATGAATTTTCAGGACTACATATGATCTGATGACAGTTTTGTCCTTTAAATAGTGGCGTACCCTAGCCTGGATTAGAGTTTCTTAGAAAATCCATGTTTATTTTTGGTTTAATGATTTTTGAAATAAAAGATCATGCTATGGTTGCACAAAACTTCAAAACGTAGTCATTGTTGTAGAGATGAGGCCCGCACTGCCATCATTGCAAGCATCTTCACCCCTTTAAAATGTCAAAAAAGTTAATCATCAAAAATGATTCTACATGAGAATCCCTACTTTCCCAACCTGAAACAAAGAACAGTTACCTCAGATTTTCATGTGACCTGCTCTCGGGGCTTTAAAAGTCAGAGAACCCTCCTCTAAAATAATCTTTCCTGCCGCTGTCACCACTCCAATCCGGGGGAGAACGCCCCCTGTCTGGACAACCCACAAACCTGACCCCCTGCCTTGACCTTGTTTATAAGTCCGTTTCTTTTCGCAGTCGTACCTGTGTTTGTGGCGCGCTTCCGCGTTGCAATCGACGCCCAGAAAATGAAGCTATGAATGATTGGACCGTTTCTAACGAACGTGTGCCTAGTAATTAATGGTGCAGGTTGTAGCTGGATAGAGGCAGAGGTATAAATTGTTTTCCCATCGTTAAGGGCAGCTCTAGAAGCAGTGGTTCCAATCGTGTGTTGTGAGAACACATTTTCCCCCAACATTTATTGATAGTATACCCTCGTTATCTTAAACTTTGATGTCTCGAAAACCTTTATATGTAGAAAAAAATAGTTCCCTCTTTCAGTCAGTTATTCTCTATTTTCCCTTAAACTCAAAAACTACTCAAAATTTCTACTCATTTAACAACCTCCCTTTGATTTTGAGATATTGAGGTTATACTGTTAATCATATTTCTCTTGAATAATATAGGACCAAACAAAGTTAGTTTTCATCACAGCTTTTTAATATTTTTAATTAATTCTAATTGTATATTTCTGGGTTAATATTGAATGAACGAGCAATTTTCTTGAATGACAAGAAAATAATCATTTCCTTTTGTGCTGTTCATTCAATTTATTTAAAATGCTAGGGTATTTAAATATTATCTGGATTGTATACCTATGTACTAATTTGATTAATTTTACAAATAATTAAGTAACACGAAATTATAAATTACCTAAATTTTAAACATAAAGCACTGAAATTCAAATTCCAGTATTTCTTTCAGTTATAAATTTAGAAATAAGTAAATAGGTAAAAATGTCAATCATATGTTACGGGCAAAGTGATTAATTGGGCATTATTAATAATGTCCAGCGAGAGGGGAGGCGGGCAAAGTGATAAATTTCATTGATGAATGCCATTGCATTTATCACATTGCCCTCCTCCACTTCGGGCATTATTAATAATACCCGTACCCGATTTATCACATTTCCCGTAACATATACAATACATACTTCAATTAATTGAATCAATAATACCTAATTCAACCATTTTTAGCTCTATGTAAAAGCAAATACCTCCCTCGCTTCTACCACCCAAGAAAAACATACATCCAATACCTTCCACCTCCCACCCTGACATTCTTGATATTGAACTTAAACACTGATTTCTTCTTCCCAATATCAAATATCCCTCAACCTCTCCCCTGTAGGTCACTAGAATCAACCTTCGGACTCCCTGACTTAATTTTCCTAATTGGCCTTCTGAACCATTAACCTACCTACCCCACACTAGATGCATAAATAAATAGCAAACACCACGAAATTTTCCAAACCATCGAGTCCCAATCCCAAAGACCCCCTCACCCCAACAAGTCGACCCCCCACTATCGACACCCCCTACCCTTGTCCTTCCGATGCGGGCACGGCCCAATGGATAGCAAACGATTCTGTGAGATCGACCATGAGGACATGATAGCCGCAAAGGCAACGGCGCGGCGGCGTCACTCTATACTACCTTTCACTTGATTTTTACTTTTGGTGTCGAAGGTGGATTATTCGATGAACCATTGGGTTCGTTTAGGTCGATAAGATCTTGAGAGGAGAGATGAGGGTGATAAGATTGTTTTTTTGTGGTCGGGTGATTAGGGGGTAGGTTTGGGGTGAGTGAGAAATTAGTAAATTGTTTTTTGAAGAGTGGTGGGAAACGCGGTATTGCAAAGCTTGTTGAGCTAAGTGGTCTGTCTGGATTTTAATTACAGTCACTCATTTGGGAAACTTTCATTTATTTAATCCTGAACACGCTGAATTGGAAACTTCCCTAATAGCCATGTGATAGAAATGTGATAATTTTGTGACAATCACATAGGTGTCACAGATGTGATAGTGATATCACTGTGATATCCCTGTGATTCTCCTATGTCCGTTTTTTGTGATAAATATTTGTGATAATTAGTGACATCACTGGGATATCACTAAGTGATGAGCTGGTGACAAAGTGATGTCTATGTGTTATCGCGACGATATCACAATGTGACGCGAATCACCTTGTGACTTATATGTGATATCGCGACAATATCACTCTGTGATACAAATGTGACATCACTATCACATAGGTGTCACAGATGTGATTGTGATATCACTGTGATATCCCTGTGATTCTCCTATGTCCGTTTTTTGTGATAAATATTTGTGATAATTAGTGATATCACTGAGATATCACAAAGTGATGAGCTTGTGACAAAGTGATGTCTATGTGATATCGCGACGCTATCACAATGTGACGAATCACCTTGTGATTTATATGTGATATCGTGACAATATCACAATGTGACGCGAATCACCTAGTGACTTATATGTGATATCGCGACGATGTCACTCTGTGATACAAATGTGACATCACATTTGTATCACAGAGTGACGTCACAGAGTGACGTCACAGGGATATCACATTTGTATCACTATGTAATCATCACTACGGGGTCGCATTGTGACTGGAATTACATGCTGGATGCTTAAAACCTATTTATCATTGGTTTAAAAATTATTTATAATTAAGTTAAAATTATAAAAATTATTACTATTAATTACTTTACTGTCACCCTTTTTACCTACATATATGAATATTTAAATTCATATTTCCCGAACTATTGGTATCAGGATCATTGATTAATTGTAAAATACTTACTACTTGATTGATTACCTGAATACTAAAGTTGTCTTTAATATACCTACTAAAAAATCTTTTAGTTCTTCATATATTAAACCATAATTTATCTTCTTGATACCTAAGCATCTTGTCAAATTACTTACCTTATTTCATGCCACTTGAAATCTTTTTTTCACTTTCTCATTCTTGTTGTATTTAGTTTTTTTTGGAAACCTTTTCATTTTTGCAATCATATTAAAAGCTAACTAAAGTGTAACTAATTTTTTATCACTATACCCTTCAACTACACTCCTGAAAAATCTGTGTGGGAATGTTTCTTTTTACGACCAAGTACACCAATTTTTGCATCTACAAAATTATTTATTGTTACATATTCACAGAATAATTAAAGAACATCAGAACAGAATACATCATTAAAGTATATTAACACAATATTTTAGAACAGTCTATTCATTTGTAAACCAGCATCAGGCTCCATCTGAAACAGAAAATATGAAAAATAATAAGTCACAAATTTGCAGATCTATAGAGTCAGTTAAACATTCGATTGAGAAGCTGGAAGGAGACTTCCGCAATTGAAATATGGAACAAAACTAAGTTATCTTATCAAGAGTTTAAATTTTAATGCATTTTTTTAGTGATTTATGAAGTTTCTGTAGATTTTTTTTACATATTTATGATTTCAGAACATAAGGCTAAAGTGTGGAATGGTTCTGCAAAATGCAGAAAGGTTAACATCTCTGTATTGTAGTGATTGTAGATACTGTGTGGCATGCAAAAATTTAAACCGACTACATACATGAATAATTATGCTATTTTTTGTTTCCCAATGCATTAAGTGTACTATAAATATAAGGGTAAGGGTAAAATAAAATAAATAAAACTGACTCTGAATTGCCTCGACTTCTTCAGGTGTGAGTGGAGTCTTGGCCTCACTACCAGATTTATTAAACCTCTTGCGAGATCACCAGGTTTTTTATCATTTCACTCTCCACACATCTAAGCAAAATTTAAGGCCAACAGCTAACTCCATCTGCAATTTAAGGAAGAATAACATTATATAGTACTAACACATTTGAATTTATTTTAAGTTTAAATTTGAAAATAAATGCGTAAGTTTCGGTATCAAAAAGTTTCGCTTTTTCAGTTTTGATACCAATAATTTTACTATAAATTATAGAACACACTTGGAAAGGTCCCACCTTAGTGTAACAAACCATAAATATTACTCGTACAGAAAGTATATGCCCTCATCAATTACCAAGTTTAATTCACAATGCTTAATTGGAATGAATAGTTTACTAATTATTTACATATAGTAATTTAAACACATTAATGAACATTGTTAGAACACAACTTTTTCATGTAATCTTTAGATTTTAAGTGCTGGGGGATCTAAAATCTAATAAAAGTTTGTTTTTCCATCCAATCTTCCAATATTGAGTAGGGGCCAATCCCATTATATAAATGGTGTTTCAATAGTGTAACAATATGCTATTTCTTAAAATATTTCCCTGGACACATACTTCCAATTACAAAGTTTTCATATTGAAAAGCAAATATAAAGCTAGTTTAGTTTATGCTCCATGTGGATCTACTTAAGAAAATGCAGGGGAATAAATTTACAGGCCATGTAGTTTAAAATTTCAAATTTTTTTTACTTTTTCCTGAATAAGCCACAATAACATTTATCTGTAGGGTAAATGTGGGTATAGTGGATACTTTAAGGAAAATTTTGTTTAAATTCTCAATAAATATCAACCTATTTGCTTGGAAACAGTTATCTTATTTTTAGATTAATTGTTCTTAATTAAACTTAATTGTTCTTCTATCGATTTTACCATTAAAAATTTTAATTAGAGATTGGGTAAAGTATTTTTAATTTATTTAAAAAAAAGGACTCCAAATTGCATTGATAGTGGCCACCTAGATATAGCTGTTGTTTCTATGGTGGACACCTTTTGTATCTAAAGTGGCCACCTCCCTTTTTCTGCCTATATGAGGGGTGTTTATGCATGAAATTGAGTAGGTAGTCGTTTAGTTGTAATTAAATATTCCTTCCCAACTATATATATATATTAGATAAAATCAAATTAGCTTTATTTAATTTAGAATAACAGTTTCCGGCCCAAAGCCTACCCCGTGTAGCTGATTTGAGAGGAATTTAGAATGTAATTCAATGTTTTAGAAACCTTGGTTCCCGAAGCCAGAATGAAACCAAATTCATACAACACTCATTTTAAAGCACAATCAACAGTTTATGAAGAAAAACTAATTTAAATTAAATATTATTTATGTTTTTACTAGAGCTAAAGCGCTAGACCCGGGTTTCAGTTTGTTTATAAATATCAGCTGGTGCGTTACAGATGGGCTTCGCCAGTCCATTTTTAAAGAAAATTATTCTCATGTGTTGCAGATGGACTTAGCCAGTCCATTTAAAAAAAATTCTGGTGTGTTCAAGATGGGCTTCGCCAGTCCAAATGTGGAAATAGTTAAATAGAGGATCCATTTTTATGTTTATGCTACACCAATGGATGTTAAACTACAACAATAGATTTCAATCCACAACAATCGATAATATGCCTACAACAATTAAAGTTACATATTCTCTTATGATATTTACAACAATGGGAGGTTTCTATGAATTTAGGCATGAAATATGGGTTTTTAAACATAAAATTGACTAAAAAAGTTATTGAGATGCATCAATTTTATTTTTATTCAGAAACCTTCCCTGGAAAAAAGTTACCTCAAAAAGTTAAAAACTATAAAGGACAGACATTGATTTTTACATATACAGTAAAGCACCGTTTATACGTCGTTTTCGCTAAGTCCCAATTCATTCAAATAATCAAAATATTTTTCAATTATACGTCTTTTCATTTATACGACGTTTTACGTCGGTCCCTTGAAAGACGTATAAACGGTGCCTTACTGTATATATAGATTAGAAGCCATTGTGGTGGCCACTATTGATTGGAAAATCCAAGATTGTGTTGGTAAAGTGGCCACCCCCATAAATCCTCATAGAGTCAAATCTTTCAAATAAATTTTATACTCTTCTTTATCTTAATGTATAATTAAAAGTCAATCAAATGGTAATAATCAGTTCTGACATACCGTTTCCTTACGCGATTCAATAAGCAAAATCAAATTTCAGTCACTCGGTCATTGTTATTTTATAATATCTATATATCCTTCCTATGCTGATCTGTGGTAATTCACCAGCTTACCTGATTGCACAATCTACTATGCCTATAAATTTTGATGCCTCTAACTTGTTCTATTTAAAATTAATCATCTAGGTGGCCACTATTGGTACAGTGTCCCAATACCCACATTCACCTTATAGTTATAAAAATTTGAGTATTTGAAAATTATTAAAATGTATTCAACATTTATGTTCCCAAAAATGTTTAATTTCTAGCAAAAAAGATTTTACTAACTAAAGCATTGGTTTAGGTTTAATTTGAGTATTTTCAAAATTATTAAAATGTATTCTTTGCACAACATAAAAAGCTATTTTTTCTTTTGAAACCTATTTGAACACTAACATAAAATGAATAACAGTACATGGAATTATGCTGAGCAGTTAATTTTGAAAAACATTTTTTATTTATTTATTTAAAATGGGGTGCCACACTGAGACACCCATTTATCATCATAGCTGAACAATGCCAAGTCCAAGTACGGGCTTACACTGTAAGATTGAGAACTATATACCTTCATTATGAGGGTCATATTTTGAAAACAAATTTCTAGGGGAAATCCAGAAACACCAATTTTTGATATATAACTAATTCTCACAAGACAAGTTACTTACTTTATCAATACCCATCCAGGGGTATTCTGGGGACATCACCAGCAGCCCGTCTCATGCAGGGGAGGTGGGCCTGAAGGTAGAAGACAAAAATTAGTTCAATAATTATAGATATTACCATTTTAAAGGGGGGCTGAATTGTAGTAAAAAAACTTTGGTAATAAATTAGAGTTTTGTAAATCTTTCGGACAGGAATTGTAAATTCTTGGGCCATCTCATTCATAATTTCATACAGTTGACGTGTTGTTTTGATGTGAAACGGCTTTGAGCGGCAAAGAGGTTTATGTTTAAATTGAATGAAAGTAGTCGTAGCATACTCAAATTACCCATGGATATAAAAATAAATATTTCTCAGGAAAGGATTTCTCCCCAATAAACCCGTTAAGATAACCTACCTCCTTCTCGGGAAATATTTATGGGCTTGTTTTCCCGGAAAGGGAAAGACACCAGATCAGATAACATGGTCCTCTTCGTTCTGTCCCAATATTGTCAGTTTGTTACTCTGCATCTCAGGAAAAGGAGCTTGTGTTTTTTGTGTGTTAAAATGGATGGGCTTGCTCGAGTGGATCGGCATATAGGAAGAGGGTTGGCGAGAGGAAAAATGTTTTATTTTCTTAATTAAAAAATTATTTTGCAATTTATTTTTAAAGAGGTGTTTATATTTTAACCCTCCGATTTGTAATCTGTAGTAAATTTAAACCCTAATCCATATTAAATAGGATTAAATGCTAATTTCACCCAGGCACTGCTCCAAGGGGGGCACTTTGGACAGCGTTCCCTCTTGGACCCAAAAATGTTTTTAAAATGAGTTAAAACCCTACTTTTACAAGTTAAATTTCAAAATTTTCTGGGGAACGACACCCATACCCTCCTGCGGTTCCACAAGGGAATCTTACGTGACAATTATGAGAAAATCGCAGAAATTTTGTGTTGAGAGAAAAGTGATGGACCCTAAAAGGTTCTCAAAATGATTTAAAACACTACTTTTACAAGTAAATTTCAAAAAATTTTCTGGGGGAGAACTCCCATACCCGCAACGCATACCCACAGTGGTACCAACAGAGAATTTTGTGTGATACTTTTTAGAAAATATATCCAACATTTTTGTGTCAAAAGGTTAAAAGTGATTGACCCAGAAATGTTTTCAAAATAAATTAAATGCATATTAAAGGTCAAATTTCAAAATTTTTTCTGGGGGAGGACCCCCATACCCCCCAGCAGTACCACAAGGGGATATTGCGTGATAATACTTTTTAAAAAACACCAACATTTTGAAATTTTGTGTCAAAAAGTAAAGACCCCAACCTTTAAGCAGTGGACTATTAAAACAAACAAGGGGGGGTATTTTCTTGAAACGGGAAATGTAATAGAGGGAGACGGCAATAAATCGATATGCACAGAGCGGCAAAATCCCATTATATGGGCCTGCTGCCCGGTCTCCCCTATATCAACTTAATTCACGTTCACTGAGGTTTACCTGCTCATGTAAGTCCTTCTATGGAAGTACCGCTACTGGCATCAGCTAAAATAGGGCAAGATTAAAAGTTAATGTTCTTTTAAATACTTTGCATTTTGTTCATTGTAAGGTGACAAATTAGTAGTAAAAAGAAGTGAAAACACTCGGTGAACAAAGGAATCAGTTGGATATTTTTGGTTAAATAGAAGTCAATTTTGATTATTTTACAGAAAAACATTAGAATGAGAATAGATACTTTGTCTCAGATTGAGTAAATAAAATTAAAGTGTTGTAAAATAAGTATGAAATTATTTTTATAGGAACAACACAATACATATAACAAGGGAGCAGAAAGCAATTTTTTTGGATTTGTTGTGGATAGATGGAATGGGTCGCCAGAATCGATAGTTAGTTCCAATGGAGTAAAGGAGTTTAAGGATAAATTAGACAAATACTGGGAATCGGTAGTTTGAGTTGGTGGACCAACCTAGTTGGGCTTAACGCCTGTTGTTGGTTGTCAATATTTGTATTTGTATGTATCAAATAACGCTTGGATAGATTACAAGGATTATGGGAGCAACTATCCGTAGTCGGACATCGTCTTAAAAACAGCCCCAACTAGAAATATAAACTTAATAAATAACTATCTAAATAAAATACATTAAGCATTTAACTTACTGGAAATAAGGACGCCACGCGGCGCGGCGCGGCGCCAAATCAGGATCAGAGTTGTATTGTAAACAAACCTGGTGTTGCCATTTTCAGAAAGCAGAACTCAGAACCCAAACTCGTGTGGCTCAATTTATAAAATAAAAACTATGCTCGATTGGAAAAAATCATCAAGCTGTCAAAAGGAATCTTGATGAAATTTTAAATGTAAATTTTCATATTTCCAAATAGCTATGAAGGTATCACGAACGACAAATCTATTCTGTTGGTTAATGCGTGGGGTATCTCTCGCTCGTAATTTACGTTCTCATTTACCCTCGCTCTGCTTTATTTTTTCTTATTTAACTTCATTAATAGTTCACATTAGGACATTATTTGTCCTTTAATTTATGCACTAATGCATGGATGTTTCTTATTTTGTGGGGACAATATATTATTTACAGACATTTTTCACTGTCGAGATAATGCATTTTTGTCGCTTTTAACCCATTAAACACTTTCTATATATTTTTCTTTGACATAATCTTAAAGAGGACTTCAAAATATGCATCATATCAAATTTTCAAGCGATTTGTTACATATTTAGGGGTTTTTTTAAAGGCGAATAAGAAAACGGTATTTTGAGTAAAAAACACAAGTCCGAAAAAGCCCAATAATTGGTATTTAATAATAAGTTTGAAATTTTTAGAATTTTTATTATGGTAATAGAGTAGTATGGTAAGCCTTTTCCAGAAATTCGAGTTGCCATGTTCATTCTGGCGTCATCCAGGAATTTTTGAATACAAAAGTGATTAACTTGTCTTCATAGGAATCCACTACATTTTTCGGGCTATGAGAAAAAGGAGGAATGGGTAAAAATATAAATAGACCCCCAAGTGTTTTACATCATCGTGTTCACATCATTTAGTAGATTAAGAATATGTAAAGCATAAGGGGATTGGCTCCTTATTTCGGGAGGTTTTCCGGTTTTATTGGAAAACTTTAATTGGGCGTCACGTCCTTAATTTTAGAGGTAGGGTTCTGAAATTTTAGTATGTGTACCTCCTTAATATTTCCTGTTGAATGATGTATGACACTAAGGGATTGGACCCATATTAAGAGATTTTAGAACCGCGTGCTCGTTTTTATTTTCACTTTTTAACGCCCCTAACTCCCTTTCTCCAGAAAAAAACGTGGTCTCTCTAACAAGATTCAAAGAGTTCTTCAAAAATAATTTTATTACTAAGCTCTCTGATTATTATTTCGGGAGAAATCCATGAAAACTTGTCTTGGACCAACCAAAAAATGAATTTCTTGGTTGCAAAAATTTTATACCACCTCTTAGTTAAATCTATTATTCGAAACCGCTTTTTTTATGCTTTCAGAAAATATAAACCACTAAGCTAGGCTTTCAATATATCCGGAGCTATTCAGCGTCAAAGTCAGTACATGTAGGCTTAACGTGCCACGAGGCATCCGTTCGATCAAGGTACCTATCTACCCTTCAATGCTATGAAAGTAGCTTGAACAGCTAATAAGCATTGGGTGCTTGTATATAGCATGTAATGCTGCAAGTACATTTAAGCTTGTACATGTAGCATAGCATGCTATCATAAAAAAGCATGCACAACCGTAAAAAACTAGCATACATAGCGAAAACTAGCAAGAACTAGCATATTTCTTTGCTAGTTCCAGCATAAAATTTTGACCTGGGAATGAAATTCCTTTTGGAAGTTTTGTGAGTCAAAGAAATTCATCGGATATCACAAAAACGAAATTTTTCTGAAAGGAATTTTTAAGAGTGCTCTCAAAGTACCCGAGATTTGCGAGACATTTTATGAAAAAATTAAGTCTAAGATGTTTAACATTGTGCTTTACTTTTCATTATGTCCGTATTCCGTTTTTAAAAAAAACATACTTGCAATAAATTTTATGTCACACAAGGTTTTTTGAAATATATCAAATTAAAAAAAAGAACTTCATAATTTCTGTTTTTAAACCTTTGATGAATTGTTAATTTGGTTTATTAGGTAATATCAAAAATATGTCCCGAGTTGGACCCAAGAAAATAGGTAAGCCTAAAAATATGGTGGTGGATAAATAAATAAAATGAATTGTCACAAACCATCACATGGTGATATCACTGAGACGTCACGGTGTGATAGATCACAAACCCATCACATAATGATATCACTGAGACGTCACGGTGTGATATCACTGCGCTCCATTGGTTTCATACAATCGTATCTGGAAAACCCGCCGCCTCTAGTACAACCTGTTTGCGCCAGAATGGGCGCTGCACTGCCAGAATTCGGTTGCTCGTTTGGTATCTTGGCTCGGGGGCTAACTATTGGCAAATTACAAGTGCGATAAGTAGCCGGAGTTGATTTAAGACTATTTGGGATATGGAATGTCCTTTCAAGGGTGTCTAAATTGGGGGAGGACTCTCCTGTCAAGGGTGATGTATGAGCCTGAGATAAGCATTGGGGAGTGGAGTCGAACTGCTTGGTGTGTAGTGTACTCAAAACAAACTTCAAAATTACTGTTTTTTTATCACATTTCAAATATAAAGATTTAGATATTTTATTACGTAATGAAATTTATTTTAATTTAACTAAACTATTTAATTTAACTAAATTTCTAGTGATTTATTCTTTTATTTACCAATAGAAATAATTATTTCTTCAAAATGACCCGTTGAACGAGTTTTGAGTTTTTTTCGTTTAGTTTTTACAGTGTAAATTAGAGGTAAAATTCGATAAAGAAATTTAAAAATTTCTTTCTGAATTTATGCACGAAAGTTTAAAAATGAAACATGGAGTATAAAATACTTTCAGTCATAAAATGTGTCTGCAATAAAAAATAATAGGGGTAAAATTACCTTTGAAATTGTGCGGTGTAATCTGTGAATGGTACATTTTTTAAATTTCCTTTTTTAACCCAAATTTTAAATGTTTACACAAAAACAATAAATTGAAAGGAAAAGTGTTTTATAATCCAGTTGGTTACAATATTCAAGAAAATGTTTTTGGATTTGTAGGTAAAAATAGGTCCCTAACTTAGAATTGATTTGTGTCATAGCGCTTCTTTTGAATCTTTTCTAAATGTTATGTCAAAGAAAAGCTTGGACGCAAATTATTATTAGATGCTAGATGCTAGATTCAGAAAGAAGTCTAGGGGAAAGAGGATTATGTTTGTTTGCACTCCCCCTAATTTTGCACCTCACAATGTTTTAGATTTCAATAAAAATCCCTTCACTAACTAGGATTTAATAAACAGTCAGTCGGCCGCAAAAAAATCGGAACAGAGACGATTGTGAGCGATTGGTTGGGGTTAGAAGGAAACTGTAAAACGCTAATTTTCATGATGTAACGTCTATTTTAAAACAAGCTTTAATTTAAGTCTTTGAGGGGCCGTCTACATATTAAATGAAGCATCAACTTTCGTTTTTCGTATGGAAAATCATGGGGATCCGTCCCCCTCTTATATGGGCCTCTTATGTTAGGGGCCGTTGGTAAATTGGGGGCATACTTTATGATTAAGGTTGGAAAACACATTCAGAAAATTTTCGGTTTTTCCTCAAAAGTTTAAAATACAGTATTTCTAAACTGTCCCTTATTATCATTATTGGGGGGACGTCGGACGTGTCCTCGGCGGTGACTCTATCACAACTAACTCTTACATTCATAATATTTATTTTCATTTGCGATTGCAATTACAGTTCTTAAAAAATTTCGTTAAAATTTAATAAAAACTTTTTCCGTTTTTACAAGCTTTTAAAAATATAAAATATTGCAGACTTAGTCTAGGGTAACTAGTAAGGTGTATATCTTTTATTTCCTGTAGGATATCAATAATTATAATAATGTAAATATCATTTTTGGTTTAATTGAATTGATGCTCAGTAATCATTTCAAAAACATTTTGATACTTTAAACTTTTAAAATAAAATACTTAAAATTAGGCAGTTAATTGTTATTTTTTGTTAAAAAAACTAATACTCTATTGTTCCCAATAATAGGTTAAATTTTGTGTTTTATGTCTAGTTGAAGACATATAATTGAGAGCCTATTTAGCTCCTTTGGAATATAAAAAATCTTTCAGTGTTGTGTTGTTGTTGTTGAATAAATTTGAATTTGAATAATTAGATATTTCTGTTATGGTAGGGACCGAAAAAAAGGTTGCCAGTCAGAATAATTTAATGTGGTTATTAATTTAATAAAATTTATGTATAAATTTTCTGAGGTCTTGAGTCCGACCACATCATAATAATTGGGGTGCCTTGCCTATAACTATTTTCTTCTTGAAAGAAAATTTAAAACTTTTGTACTTGACCGGTTTCTGCAATAAACGTAGAGTTGAAACCCTTTTTCATATAGTATATCCCCAACTTTTTTAAGGATTTGGAAATAAAAATCAGAATGTTAGTTAAGAATAACAATTTCTCATCAATTTCAATTACAAACCGATAAAATTTTTTATAGCTTTAATACTTTCTGGTTTGGTTAGTGGGCAGTTTTCATAAACCCTTTCAACGGTACACTCCTATAAATTGGTCGGATAATTTTAAATTTTAGTTAAAGAACTTTTACTGTCAATTAATTGTACTACTATGATTACAATCAAGCCGCTGATGTATATGCCGTCGTAAATAAAATTTCCAGTAGTAAAAGCAAAATATTAACCTACTACCTACTAATTTTGAAAACAAAATATTTTTCTTGTGTTTGCAAATGTGAACTTAAGAATCCCATGACTCTGACCCCCTAACTCATTTTTTTAAAATGTGTGGCGTTTTATTGATTTCTGGAAAAGAACCTTCAATTCTAAGTATACTATTATTTCCCAAACTACCCAGAGTGTTATCACGAATTACGCATGAAGTTATGCTGAAATTTTCTGTGGTTTTTAAGTGCACTTCACCCAAGACACCGGAAATGCTCCCGCTTATTTTCTCCTCAACCCCCTCCCCGGTCATATATCTTTCGGACACTTTCCCCACCACCCGCGGTCATCACTAAGTGACAATAAGGTAAACAGAGCAGCCTGGACGAGTCTAAATTACAGGGGATTTTAGCTCAGGCTCTACGATCTAGCTGCATGACTGGAGGGCTATGGGTCTGATGAAAGGGTTAACTCTACAAAAAAATTATTATTTGAAGGGAAATTTCTGTTTCCTGTCTTTTGTTGTTCAAGGACAGGAGATTTTCTTATCTTAACACACGTAAACTAACAAGGACTGGTGCCACTTCTATATATAGAAAAATGGACAAGGAATGTGTGACGAATTCTTTGTCGGCATTGTAACTAAACTTTTAGTAATTGATAGTCTATCTAAGCGGTACGATTTTAAGGATTTTGATAAAATCTACAGGGTGATTCAGAAATGATCATCAATATTTTGGGGGAGGTAGAGGGGACCTAGACAAGCATACTTCGAATAGGAATGGGGGGCGCAGCCGCACCGTTAAAGAGCACTAGGACCTAATGTAGTGCGAGAGCGTTACAAAAGAACGTTTTGCTAAGACCCGTTTAACGAAACAAAACATAATAATTAACGAAAAAACCTTTTTTAAAAACAACGTTTTTAAAATGCAATAAAAAGTATAAAATAATTTTTTGTAACTCCTTATAAAACGAAAAACGTGGGGATCATGCAGTAATATTTACAGCTACTACTCTTGGCTCTCTATTTAAAGTTTAAAATTATTTTAATGAATGATGAAAGTTGGTTAAATGAATTTGATGAATTAAATATCTAATGCATGATCCCCACGTTTTTCGTTTTACAAGGAGTTACAAAAAATTATTTTATACTTTTTAGTGCATTTTAAAAACGTTGTTTTTAAAAAAGGTTTTTTCGTTAATTATTATGTTTTGTTTCGTTAAACGGGCCTTAGCAAAACGTTCTTTTGTAACGCTCTCGCACTACATTAGGTCCTAGCTCTTTAACGGTGCGGCTGCGCCCCCCATTCCTATGTCGGTTTTTAGCTTTTTGAGCACAATAGATATTAAAATATCGTTTTTTCGGCCAATGAAACTTAACGTTGACCTCTAGATGTCCATCATATCCGATTTTTATACCAATTGAAAAATAATTTAGGTAGTTATTAGAGTTAGAAAAAAAGTCGATACTACCCTCAAAAAACACAAGTCTGCAAATCCTTAATAAATCGATAATTATTATTTAAAAATTTTGTTTGATTTTACTTATGAGTAAGGGACCGTTATGGCAAAGTTTTTCCAGAATTACGCGTTTCCATGGTGATTTTGACGTCATCCAGGATTTTTGAAAGCAGAATGGAGCTTATTTGTCCTAAACGAGATTGACTCTCGAATATTGGCCAGATTTGAGATCTCGATTTGGTTATTTCTTAATTTACATTCTTATGCTTTACATATTCGGAAAGCTTATAAAAAACGGTACTAGGAATTTGAAATTTTTAGGGGAACATGTAAAAATTGCGTTCTACACTGGGGGTTTAAAGAAATTTCGAAAAAGCTCAAATTTTTTCCCAAATGTATAGGTACATTTTTGAAAAAAATTATAAGTTGTAGCTGACCCATACACAAGTAAAAGTACGTGTCGCACTAAGAAATCAGTCCCATAGAATTTGAATAATAATTTTTCCGACTTTATATCTTATTAAATTCGTATACGCCTCCCTAATTACAACACCCCTTCGAAACTTTAATAGGTTGCAGACATCTACTCTATGTACAATATATCCAAATTTTGAGTTTATAAATTAATATTAAGTTGTTCAATAAGCCTTGCAAAGTCGATTTCCGGTCACTAGGAGATATTTAAAAAATTCCAGTTTGAAAAATTCCCGCCCGATTTATTTTAAATTTTAGTATGTTGTGAAACTTTGAAAGAGCTTTCGAACGGCGTATCGCACTAACCCGGGCTGATAAATTTTCCCGCCATTTTTTTACTTTAAAACGGGTTTTTATTAGTACACGACCCCCTAACTGACCTCGCCCCCTGAAAATTTTATAGATTCTCTGGAAAATTCGTTGGAATGGCATATTAAAATTTCAAGGTCCCAGCTGTCTTAAAAACGAAGAAACAAGCGTTTGAATCTTGACACGTGTTGTCCAACGACGTACGAACCCCCATTGTCTTTGTTGCTATGCAAAAACTGGAATTAAAACTGGAATGCGTTGTTCTCGTTCGATTTTTCTGAAATTTCAGTATTGTGTAGATGTAGAGTGAAGAAATATTGCCTTGGATCACTCTTAATTATCATCTGTTTAACGTTTTGTCTGGCGCCGCTTTCAGCGGTGTTTTAATCAACTAAGATTTCCTTTGAAGGGAATTTAATTCTTTTATCAGTTACGGATTTCTAAATAGGCTAGCTAGGCTATAGCCTACGGTGGAAAATTTAAGTAGGCGGCAAATTTTTGACTGCCGACTTTTTTCTGAATATAAAAGGAGAAGAGAAATAGGAAACACTTAACATAAGCTCTGGAAAAAGCAGAACGTCCTTTCAAAAAAACCCAATGATGTTGTTTAAAGGAACTGTTCTCTTTGTTACCCAAAGGTTCTCAAAATGAGCTGAAACATTACTTTAAGAAGCAAGTTTTCAAAATTTTTATGGGGGTGACCCCCAGACCCCCCATTTTTACTTCGACCTCACATTGTAAAATTGTAACATTTCGTGTAAAATATTACTTCAAAGTGATCTAACACTTCAGATATAAATACACTCGGGACCTTAAAATGACGTTCAGTCAGACCGCCCCGCCGCCCAATAAAAAATAAGAAACCAAAAGTCAAGTCAATCTTTGCCCCCCAACCTAAAAACTGAAATGATGCCTCGGTTTAGTTTAGTATGATGTATAGCATATATAGGCGGCAAATTTTGGTTCAGTCTATAGGCGGCACAATCCACCCCTGTCTTTTAAAAGAATCGACCATGGCTTGTCATAATTAATTTTCATGTATCGACGTATCGTTCTTTTAAATTTGTCTGAAGCCTGCTTTGGTGGCTATTTTTATTAAACCATTAGTTAAATTATAAACCATTAGTTAATACAATAATTTTTCTATACAATTTAGCACCTACTCTACGATGTGCAGTTGTCAGTTTCTCTCTTTCTTAAGTTTTCGAGATAATAATAATAATATTAATGAACGGTTTTCGCTGACCATGACCATTTTTCGCATATCCATAAAAAATCTGTCAAAAAATTAATGATTAATTATTTAACTATATTTTTTGGTAATTATACATACTATGATATTTTGAAAAAGTAATATATTTCACAAAAATAATTAACAGTTTATTTTCTCTCAAATGTACCACTTTTATAATTAAAAAAAATCTAAAAACAGGTATTAATGAAAATAAACTGTTAAAATTGTATCACCTATTTACGAAACAAGTCAAACGGCACTTTTTTTCAAAAATGAGTTATAAGATAAGTGTCATGGGATTCTGTAACTGTAGTGGTAAACGCACATTTTAGTGTAAAAATAATAAAAATAACGTGATTCTAAAATAGTTATCTGGCATGTTATATTTCAGCTTTAGTGTGGAATGTGGAAACGAAGTTAAACGACGTAGCTTGACTGGGTTTCTGCACTTGAACTGCGGGGGATTTTGTTAATTCACTCTCATCTGCAGCTTTTTTAAGACTGTAGTTTTTTATTTAAGCGCATAAAAATAGTATATGCGATTGGAAAAATCATTCTTTAGAGTCATGTCATAGTAAAAACCATATTTTTAAAGTTTTTGTACGAATCTCACTCTCAAGACTAAGGACGTTGTGGTAGCTATATATTTAAAATTTCCATGCGTGTGGTCATTTATTATACATATATGTGATTGAGATTTTGGATCTATGAATCACTTTATTTAAAAGGGATGTCAAATCTATATCCTAGATCATAATATTAAACAAATTTAGCGGAGTTTAATTGAAATATCTGTAATTAATGTTCTTAATTACTTAACATGGATAAAATTTTTATATTCAAATACAGCAAGCATTTATTTATTCAAACTTCTTAACCAAAAAAATCTTTCCATGAAAACAACAAGGCCATCTTGAAATCAGTTATATCAATTAACAGTAAATCAATTTATAGGAGTTATGAATAGATAATTAACTTTTAAATGTTTTAAGTTAGTTTGCCGAACCGTCGTGATAACCAAAAAAACCGGTCTATCGTTGAGCTGGGATAGATGAAGTTTTCATTTGCAGGACCCCCTGTTGTGTTTCCTCCTCGAATTCGAATGAACGCGGTCGTGCATGCGTGACGAATGTACCAGCAACCCCAAAACAAACCCGTTCCGAAGGAAGTAACATTTACGACGCCAAGCTTAAACTAGCCTGTCGGGCAGGAGGCTCTGGTCAAGTAGAGCAACCCTGTTCGGCGGAGAGAATGAAGTTGAGAGTCGCCAAGCACAACCGGTACTATATGTGGCTCCTTTCTCGGATACGATTGTATGAAACCAATGGAGCGACTGAGACGTCACGGTGTGATATCACTGAGACGTCACGGTGTGATATCACTGAGACCATCGCGGTGTGATAAAGCACAAACCCATCACATAATGATATCACTGGGACATCACGGTGTGATAGATCACAAGCCCATCACATAATGATATCACTGAGACATCACGGTGTGATATCACTGAGACGTCACGGTGTGATATCACTGAGACATCACGGTGTGATAAATCACAAACCCATCACATAATGATATCACTGAGACATCACGGTGTGATAGATCACAAACCCATCACATAATGATATCACTGGGACATCACGGTGTGATAGATCACAAACCCATCACATAATGATATCACTGGGACATCACGGTGTGATAGATCACATCGAGATGTCACTGTGATATCACAGAGAACTCCACAGGGACTGTTGAATGGTTGTCACAATGTGATCTCCCAGTGATGTCGCATTTTAGTCACACTGTGATATGTGACAAGAGTGATCATTTGTGATATCCTGGTGATATCACTGTGACTTTTGTGCTATTAGGGTTGTCGCTCGTGGGAAGTTCTGTATTCCCAGGGAGATAAATCGAAGGACATTTTTATACAGTAGCTTATCCAGACTGGAAGAGAACTCACTTTCCCTTTAACTTACTCTCTCTCTCTCTCTCTAACATTTATTTTCTTTTTAGTCAAATTTGTAAGTTTTATTTTCTCTTTGCTTTCTGTGAAATGCATCTTATTTTTATTTTGTCCTCTTATTACCCACAAACCCACAAAAATAAAATAACTATATTACTAGATTAGATGTCTGACATTATTTGTAGGTTCCAATATTCTTCGAGCAAACATTTTAATATAATTTAAGTATGGGGAAATTGTATGTATTCAGCTGCCATGAGCTTGGAAGCTGCAAAGTATTATTAACTCAATAATCATTCATGGCATTGTGTAAGAAGGATTCTAACTGAAGCCACATTTTCAAACAAACCCCATCATATGAATTCATCGTTATATAGCTCTAAATAACTAAAAAAAACTATCTAAAATACAATTTGTAAATAAACTGTAAAAATGAATTTGAAACATTTAAAACACTGAGCTTTTTTACACGTTTTCCTTTCTTGTGAATCAATCAACAGACCAACTTTTGACTGACAACTTGTTATTTCCTTCTAAAAAGTAAGAGTGCCACCGTTCTCTAATTTTAAAGATAAATACCTTTTTAGTAGGTACCCAGCTTCAAAAAAATTGTATGTATCCAGTGAAAGTTTTCCACCTGAAGGTAGAAATCATCCACCTGAACCCGCACTTATCAAGCGTTTGTAGTGCATCAGAATGAAAACAACCTCCCGATATGTTCATCCAAGCGTCAAAAAAAGACGCCTCCGAAAACCACCACCTCACACTCACTCAACAATATCATTTTTCGACACCTCTCCCCCCAAAAAACACCAGAGAAAGTGGAATTTCCCCCTAAATAGCGAATTTAACCAGAAATCATCCTCATCAATCGGTACCCAGCAAATAATAACAAAGCAGGACAGCCACTTTCCATTTTTCAGCATCCAAATAATCTCCGCTGTTCAAACATAGCCCAGGATAATCACAGGCTTTGACCGGGGTGTTTCATATTCATGCATTGACACCCCAGCAATCGAGCTCGGCATTACTATCCTCGTCATCAGTGTCATGACAGCTTCCAATGGCAGAATCCGCTATTAACATCGGCCATTGCGTGATGGCGAAGGCGTGGTGGCAATCTTGACGCGGACAGGTGTCTAAAAAGTTGCCGTTTATTTATTTATTTGTATTTATTCGTAGCAGTGACAGACGGGGACGTAAACTTGACCTGGTTTTCCTGGCGGAGCGGAAATTAGGTGGGGTGGGCGGAGTATTAAAATGGATTTTTCGGGGGATAGAGTGGTGCTGAGAGATGCAGTTGGGGATGATATAGGCGAGAAGTAATGAGCTTTTGTCTGTCGCGAAAATGAGATGTGTTTTTTCGCAACGAAGGTCGGTAAATCAGCGGGGAATCATAAAATGTAATGTCGTTTCGGATGTGTTATTTTTTGGATGATATTTTCTGGATGTGTTACTGTTGTGAAAATGGAAAATAGACTCAAAATTCACTGGGGAATTCAAAATGGAGAATTTTTTTGGAGTAGCCTTTTTATTCGGTTATTTAATTATTGACTTTTTCCGCACTTAATTATTGCATGAAACCAATTCAAGCTCTAAGACTTAGACTAAGTCTGAAAGATTTCGGCGCCTCGAGCATAAGTTTAGATGGGTGCTCGTTGGCGTCAGACATGGGTCAAGATTTCGCGATTTTCAAAATATAAGTAAATTAATTAAATAATTAATCAAAAATTCACCAGATTTAATCACCGGATTCCTATGTTTATAAATTATAATAAATTGTATGCATAACTCCATACTTATAATTTCAATTGGTATAATCTTGATATTATTGATAAACAGTACTAATATTTAGTTTTTTCATTACTTAATATACTTAATAATTTTATATCCCCAATTAAATCCCTTAAGGAAAACAAAGGAAAACACCCTTTGGGCTCTACCCATCCTAGAAGTTTGTCAGATCGATAATAATACGATCTTTATAGATTCTTACATATTTTCATTAGTTTATTTATTTAGTATCCCTAACAGACGGCCAGTTACATGGGTAAAACATACAATGAAGGAAAACACACTAAAAGACACTAAAGACTATACAGGCACTTACTAAAAGAAGAGCGTCAAAAGACATATTAATACAAAATGGCAAAGCCTGATGACAAATTAAAGTGAACTTTGATATCTCTCCTGAACTTAACAAGACTGTCAAAAAAATACTATTATGGGGTAAATTATTGATTATTTTTATAAATTTTACTAATGGTTGGTCTTTCAAGTAATTTTTAGTAAAAAAAGGTTCTAAGTAAGTTGTTTGATTTCTTATTAAATATTATGGAACAGTTAAATTGAATTCTTGTAAAATAAACAGGCAGTCAATATTATTATTTATTACTTTATAAAAAAATTAAATATGCTTAAACGTCTCCTAGTTTCTAGTGAAATATTTTGCATTAATAAAGCACTAGATTTAAAATTTATGTAACGAAGGAACTTGTTCTGAATTTTTTCAACAGACAAAATAAGGGATTTACCAACCGGATTCCAGATTACACAGTTGTGTTAAGAATGTCCGAATTATTTTTCACACAAAACAATGCATCTCTCTCTTCCTGAAACCTAACACCCCACCAAATCCCTCACTATCTATCTCACCTCAATAATTATATTCTTCCTAATAAAGGCATTTGACACTAAATCCTTCGACATGCCTGGATGCGTCTCAATTGCATTTCCCAACCAATGAATGAATTCTACCAAAAAGTGTCTCCAACTAACACCACATCCAGAACAATGGCGTTCGGGGGAGGAAGAGTCCAAAAACCACAACAAACAGGAGGGGAGAGCATCATGACCACCACTTGATATCCTTCCCATTCTTCTTGGAGAGGGATGACGGAGGATGTGGCTCGATGATGGATTACTTCCCACATCTTGGCAACAGTTTCTTCGAAGGTCGGCTGAGCTGCAATTTCAGAGCGACTGTGGGATGGGAATTGAAGTGAAATAACTCGAATTAAGAATATCAGGATCGTAATTTTGTGAACGTTTGAATTCGATGTTGTGATGCGGATTCTTTTGGGTGGCTTGTGCCACACACTGAGATTTTGTGAGATGGGATGAATGGTAACCCTGTGTAGATGTATGTGATTATTATCTATTCTATAGTTTTGGAAATAGGATGATTTTTTTTCGTTTAAGTATAATGTAGTTATCAGAATAAAATGGTCACTTAATAAAATGGGTATTTGGTAAAAAAAATAGGTTCAGTTTTTCATTCAAATAATTATTTTTTTTATAACAGGCCAATTTGACATCGTTCATTTCTCTAATACCAAATTACTCTATATCATTTACTTTGTAAAAGATAGAACTAAAGGTACAGCAGCTCTTAGATGAATACTAAGGTGCAATAGTCAGTTGAAAGACATTATCTCGAAGACTTTTAGATTTATTTATAATATCTATATTCAAACAATTAATTTCATCAAAAAATTATAAATGATTAGGTTTGAATAAAAACAAGAAACTCTTTGAATAAAAAAATGAACAACACCCTAAATTCTAGGTCTCATTTGAATTAAAGGATGTCAAGCTTTAATTCAATCACTGAATAATATTTCGATAACACTGATTTATAGTACCATTATAATATAAAGAAAACTACTTTTTTATAGTCACTCGATTTATTATTGAAAACAAATTTACCCATGAGCATTACAACATAAAGCAACAATCGTTTAAACATGGATAAAGAGCTATTTGCAAACAATAACTGCCAGGCCAATCACTATCACACCAAAATAACTCACATCATGTTCTCTCACGAAACAAAGCACTCTCTGATCTTTCCTCATATCCCACTGAGTGGTTTCCGTTACTCAATTTACCTGCAGTTCTCTCCCTCTCAATTTGCATCTCCTGCTTGAAAGAGAGCTTTATGAGAGAAAGAAAGGAGTTCATTCATGATGTATCGATCTATCTATACTGAGAGTGAATTAAGATTTCCCGCGTTTAAATTTGTTTTGTGAATAGATGTGAGGGGGCGTCTCGTGGATCGTTCCGGCTGAAAAGGACTGCTGGTATATTTATTGCTGTGGGCATCACGAGTGGTTAATTATTTACGTTTAAAACTGGAATTACTGTTTGTGTAAACGTTTTTATAATTTTTGGGTAGGTTTTTCGTTTCCGTTAGGTATTCAGAAAGTAATAATCTGTTTTCATGCATTAACTTAAAAATATATAGTCAGTGCTATCCAAAAAATTCTTAATTGCACTAAATTAATTTTTCCTTTTTGAAGTTTTCTTTAAAATTTACTTTCTTACCATGGCAATTTTTTCGATTAAAATTGTGTTAATTCATGTCAACTTAAGTCATATTTAATAAAATCAATTGTGAATTGTTTGAAAACTATCTTTAAAAATATTTTGTTTTCTTCTAAATTTCAGGAAGTTGGTGGTTGGATTTAAAAGTGAGCAACTGTGGATTTAGATAAAAGTTTTGTATTCTTTATAAGGCACCCAAATGTATGTGTACAAAAATAAATATATACGAATAAATCAACCAAGACCAGAGAAAATCAAAGAAATACAACACTCCGCCTCTTCGTCAGGGGGACAGGACCAGAGCGGAGGGGGTGTTTCTGAATGGTCCCCAACAAGCAAAGAAAACAGAAATACAAAATGCATAAACATGAAACAAACATATATTTAAGCAGAGCATAGATTGAAGTAGTAGTTAATAATAAGAGATTAATAATAATAATTTTAATAGATTTCAAATTGGTTATAAAATTATCTCAACCTGTAATAAAAAATAGAGATGTATTCTAATGGTTAAAATAAAGTGAATCGTTTTTTTAGGAAAAATTTATAGGGTCACTTGGGGTAAGTGGGGCCCCTTTTTGGCCTAGTGCATTTTTGGAGCTCAATAGAAGAATTTTGAGCGGGTTTAATTTGAACTTATTGACAAATTTCGTTAAAGACACTATCCATTAAAAAAATTCATTAGTAGTTTCTAAAACAAAGCTTTACATTTTTCTTAATTGGTCTTTATTTAAAAAATGAGATGGGTGTATCCCTGTCTCACTTAACCCAAGTGATGGGGTAAGTGGGACACCCCCTCTTTATTTATATGGGAAGTGAGCAAAACTTAAAAGGAATAATTAAGTGGGTCTTACTTGATAAAGTACAGAAATTTTCACCACAAAATATTTTATTGAAACTGTAACCATGAGTGAGAAACCTACTCACATTAAAATCAATATGACGAGGTAAGAATAGAATGAAAAGCAAAATAAGTATTTTAAAGAATGTTTTGAAAGACCAAAGGGATGTGTTTTTACTTTAACATATAAAATAGTGTTGAAAAAAACAATAAGGTTGATTAAGATTTATTTTGGCACATTAATAAACATTGTAAGATAAAAAGAAATCGGACACACTAAATGAGAATGAACACTATGGATGAAATATTTCACTTTAAAACGCAAATTTGATTTAAAATGTCGATCAAATTATTTATAAATTTTAATGAATTTTGAAGTGGTGAGTAAAAGGTACTGCTACTATAAATGAAATTTTGTGAAAATATTGGGGGAAATCGTCCCTATAACCCCCCTTAAATCCGCCCATGTCTTCAGTAATAGTTCCTATATCATTTGGGACCCTATAGAACCATTTATATCATAATAAGGGGTCTCACTTAATAAATAAAGAGGGGTCCCACTTACCCCACACTGAGGGGTCCCACTTACACCAACCATGCTAAAACTATGGGGTAAGTGGGACCCCCCTCTTAAACACTTCATAATTGAAAATTTTGAAAAATTTCAAATTACCGTATGTATTTTAGGTCAAACTCTGCATAACAGTTCAATAAACATTAAAATGTAATGAAAACTTACCTGGAACTTACTCTTGAACAGTCCAAAAAATCCCTTCTGGGAATCTATTTTAAATTAGTTTTATAATCTTAAAAATAAATGAAACAAATCTCAAATATATGCAAAACACATCGGTGTGACAAGCTGTAACATAATCAATGCGAGTAAGTGTGAAATTTCCTGTACATATTATAGTTTTAGGCGGGTGTCCCACTTACCCCAAGTAACCCTAAGTTACTTAAGTCCAGAAGAAAGTTCTTTACTTGAACGATATGTGTTACTTTCTTTTTAAAGTTTCTTTTATTTTATTTCTTCCATTCATTTTAAATAAGAATAATAAGAAGCTTCAAAGTTTCAAGAGGGATGATTAAAAAATATCAGTAAAAAATAATTTAATCAAAACTTTTAGAATATTTTTAATTTTTGAATGGAATCCCTAATCTGTGCACTCTATTCGATAGCTTGTCTCCTTAGGATGTTTCACCAATATCCACCCATTTATCTGTCAGAAGTAAGATATCTGCGTTCTAAATTTAAAAATGACTTAAATTTCAAAATGTCAAAAAATGATTTTTTGTTATTTCAAATTACTTTGTTAGGTAACCTATTAACCAATATTATTTAAGGTAGATACTTATATTAAAAGTAAAGCTCTTAGTGCAACCTTATTTTAATTTTCAACGACCCCTGAAATTGATGAGTAAGAATAGCCTGGGGTTATCCGGAAGACTCTCTACTGTCCGATTTTCTTCAATGAAAGTCCACACAGGAAAGAATGAATTAACCTTACGCTTCATTTAACACAGCGTACGCTTAAATACTAGGATGAAAAGGAAACTATAAATACTTTGTTCTTCCTGTCTTTATTTTTAGTATTTTCTTCGATCGTCTAAGAGTTGCTTAAGATTCTTCTCATACCTAGAAATATTTTTTTTCCTTTTTATTGGTGTCAGAAATATCATATTTTATCCTATTCAGGAATTAAGATAAGCTTTTATAGAGTACGATATAAAATTACGTCAATAGGAAGTTGATAGTAATTAATTTTTAATTTTTGGTTTTTAATTAGTATATGTGTATTTTATGTTATTAATAAATGTATTTTAATAGAAACTATTACAAACTTATATTAAAAGAGGTTTATACAAAAAAAGTAGCATGAAATAAACAATTGTCCAAAATAAAGCTGTTAGTTTTATTAAAAGGTGACATTTTCAAGAGTTCCACTTCCTCTATATTAATTCAGCGCTACCCCTTTCATTCAGGTTCAAATGGTTTAGGAAGTTTATGAAGACACCCTAAAAAATTATTCCCACACTCATCTGTGTTTCATTATTGCTTTTATTTAATTTCTCGGAAAAGTGAATATAAAAAAAATGACTTTATATTTTTCTTTACTCGCCATAACTTAAATTAAAACGCAAAACTGATATAAAATGATCGAATTATTTATAAGTTTTACAATAAACTTTGAAGAGGTGAGTAAAAGTTGTCTTACTACCCACCGTTTTCAGGAAAATGAAGTTAAAATAAACTTATTTAATTTTTTTACTTCATAAATGATGCAAGAACAATAGAATATTAAGATAACAAAAAGACAAATTCGATAAGAAATATTTCTTGAATAAAATGCTAGTGTTTCTTATTACCCCATAGTTTTGTTTAAATGGAGTAATAAGAAACAAGGAACTTAAGAATGATCCACAACCCTAAAACAAACAAAAAAGTGAATTATAATAGCCCATTTAACCTCCTACAAAGTTCACTAAAAAGTCACAAGATAATTTAACAGTTAAGACAAGATATATTGAAATAGTTGAAAAAGCATGACTTTTGGTGGATGATTTTGCTGGCGGCATCAACTTAAAACGAGGATTTTTTATTTAAATAATTATTTTAAAACGATAAAATTTTTATGGTATATAAAGTATGTCTTAAAGATATTGTGTGATTTTTTCTGATTTTTAGGCTCACACACAAATCTGCAAATTGAAATGTTTCTTATTTCCCCATTCTCCCCGGGTGAAACCATAAACATTTAAATGGCCGTGGGCAAGAAAATTCATCTGGTCAGATCTAGCGGATCAAAACTTTTATCAAATTTTAACTATTGCTTATTATTGCTTGAGCTTTATAAACTATAGCTCATCATATTGCTTGATTTCATCGATAGAAATCCTAAACGCAGAATGTTAGAAAAAATCATATGTTATGTATGTTAAAAATATAGGACATATTCGTGAATTGTAATTTCAATAATAATACATTTTAGAGAATTAAAGGTAATCCATAAACAGGTAATCCATCTTTCCGACTATTCGCATTTTGATAATGTGTATAAACTTAAAAGGTTTAAAGGTTTGAATATAATTTTTCCCAGGAGAGAGAGAGAGAGAGAGAGAGAGAGAGAGAGAGAGAGAGAGAGAGAGAGAGGGAGTGAAAATTCAAAAAATGCTTAATGATTACAAATCCTTAAATTTCTAAAATATTAAATTTCTAAATTATTTCATTTCTTTTTTTTTCAAGCAGTTATATTGTTTATTTTATAGTAAACTCTCACCTTTCTAACATCCAAGATTTTACGTCCTAACAATGGATTTTTTAATACGATTTTAAGCACACTCAAAGACTAAAAGCACACAATGCGTGCCTCTCGTTCTCGTTTCCTTTCATCGGAAACCCTTTTCCTCCAAAATACCTTTTTTACTGAGGAAATGGTATACGGGTGGAACCATCTTAGCGGGTTTAATTTAAGGTCTTACAATCAACGTCAACTTTTCCACAATACACCTAAAGTTGTCCTTCAAGATTATTCATTAATGAGAACTTATTTCTTCCCAAAAGTAATGTTGGAAAACGGTGTATTTATAACGTCGTGTGCTTTCTGACCTTGGGGTGAAAAGTGCACATTGTCAAAACTAGCTAACATCAAGAAAATCGCTCTATGTATTTACTTCTATTTTAATGATAAGAATTTTGAAGGTGCATTGTTATGCAAGAGAAAGAATTTTTCCCCTAAAAATAATATAAACTTTTTCATGGGCTTTCATTTTCATCTAACTGAAATGCTTACTATCAAATTTTCATAAATTAAGATGCCGCAAAGCCAAGAATTGATTCAACTAAGACATATTTTTCATACTACTTCATGTGTAATAATTTATCAATTAAGTACGATTCATTTATATTTTGAAATTAGTTGTTTATTCTCCAAAAAATATTGTAGCTCTTCCCCTAAATTTGTTTAATAGAAAATTTTAAAAAATAATGATAGAAACAAAAAAAACGCTTTATATAAAAGTGGATTTAAAAGAGCTACTCCAAAACAACTGAAAATTTATTCTTCTCAAAGAAACAAATTAAAATAATCTTACGTTAAAAAGGCATCCATTGTGATACTTTTAATATAAAGGGAACCTTAGGACAATTTTTATTTATTTTAATTTTTATACCAAGCATTGCTATTACTAATATATACAATTTACATCTTTGCACAAAAATAAATAAATTTTTCCGACCAATTATAGTGGTGTCCTTTAAAAAAAACCCACTTTTTCAGTTTTCCGTCATTAAAAGCTTAAAAAATATGATAATTTAATCGAGCAAAATTGTGTTGTAACGGCTCGTCCTCCTCTACATTTTAGTGCTTAGTAATTTTAATTCCGACTCTCCGTTACAAATTGGCAGACAAAAAAGTAAGAATCCAAAAAAAACCCAATTTTCCTAAAAAAAACCCATGTACCCTAAAAAAAACCCACCTTGAAAATACTCAAAATATTAAGAAAAAATATGATTGAAAGGTTTATTTTGATAGAAAAGATAATAGTTAAGATAATTAAAACCAAGTTCATTACAAATTATTTCTAAAATTAAAACTGTGATAAGTTTTTCTACTCAAGAATTTTGCCTTCAAAACACAACGACAATAGCGTTTTTATTGTTGTATTTTGATGAAAACGACCTATTAAATACAAATGCTTAGCTTAATACAATTTCTATAAAAAAGCTTAAGAACGGTAATTGGCACTGATATTTTATTTTAAACCCGTAACTATTTACTCTCAAAACCCATTTTCGAGTAAAACTCGGTAAAATGCTATATTTTCATGGAAAATGGCTGTTTTTGGTAACATTGAGTTTTTATCAAAAATACTGAAAAAAATTTGAGAATTACCCAAACAACTATTCTATTTGCATAATTAGTTGTAGATCATGAATAATATTAAATATTTTGCAAAATTTTTTATTTATTTTATCATTTATTACAAAATGAAAAGTGGGTTTTTTTTAGGCACACTATGGGTTTTTTTCACCCCTCATTTCAAAGACTACCGTAGGGTCCCTAATTGGCCGACTGAGCTGAAATTTCAGTATTTTATTCTCATAATAACGGGATAACACAAAACCACGTGAAGAATGCTTTAAAATGTTTATAACATATATTTTTACAGCATCAAAATCTGCATAACTAAATCATATTTTTAGCCCAAAATCGACATTTTCTATTTATTCAAATAAATAAGTAAATAAACGGTTCTTTGACATGCTTTCAAGTTCCCTGCCACTCTAAATGGCTTAGGAAGACATGGGAAATGAGAATTTAAAATTATTTTAATTATTTATTTAAAATATCTCGATGGGTTTTTTTTTAGGGTACAATTTGGAGTGGGTTTTTTTTAAAGGACACCACTATATCTCTTTTATTGAATTTGCAACAATAAAATAATAACCCTCATCTATTCTTTTTGAAAATGATACTTAAATGTTTTTCAGTAATTAAAATTAACAGACATTCATTTACTAAAAACTTGCATTATTTTTCATAAAACTATTAAAAAATAAATTTTTGAGGAGTAACAATAGTTTTAAAAAGATACTTCCTAAAGTTTTACACAAAAAACTCCAAAAAAGGCAGTTCTTCCATAACGAATGGACCCTGAAAAGCAACATTAAAAAAAATTTTCACTAAAAAGCTCATTTGATGGTTTGAGAAAAAAGCAACCTTGCTTTTCCGAAATCAATTACCCATAATTACAATCCCCGGCACACTTCGCAACCACCATCCTACAATTTAATGAGGTGGTGGCTGATCACTAGAACGTGATGCCAGCGCCGCCTTAGAAGGTTCCTCCTACCATAACATATTCCACTCAAGATTTTCATTTTCACACATTTGTAGGCATGAAATTCCAGTGAAAGTTATAAATATCCATCACAATCTATTAGCATCGTTTAGGGCGACACTAAATTGTTTTAAGGCCTTCCGAAAGTCCTAAATCTTGTTGGGGGTCCCTTAAAAGAACCCGCGAGGTAAACAAGTTGCTGCTTGTAATTAATACCCATGACCTGCATCTTTACTTAATATGAGATTGCTGATGACCTAGTTCGGGATATTGGAAGAGGGAGGCATAGATGGAGGGTCTTAATAGCAATTAAATTATAATCAACCAGATAACGTCATTCAAGAAAAATAGGGGGATGTGAGTGTATCTTGTACGAAGTTCTTATTTTTAGGTTTCAGTTGGTAACAAAACATAAGGAAACATTTATTTTTTAAAGTTCCAGAATATTCTTAATTTTTCTCAGGTTATAACATTCAGTTATTTTCCTTTACAGATTACCTAACGTATTGTTTACTCGAGTTTTTCATTACCGCTACTTACACAGTAATTATTTTCTCTTTAATTACATATTCATTGTTCTCTTCATATTTCCATAACTTATTTTCCTTGTGTCACCTTGGAGAAAAGGTAATTTCACACCAATATGTTTAAAATGCTACTTTATTCAAAAACCTTAAAAAATATACTTGTGAGTCGTATATAAATTCACTTGCAATAAACCAAAACACATAGTTGGTTAGTGGTTTAGCGTGTCCGTGACGGAATCATATGTTTCATAGTACATATCCGTGGACTACTTCATATCCGCAGGGAATTTCTCTATGCTCTGAAGAGATGCTACCAAAAACGCCTAAGCCTAGTCAATGATTATTACATAGAGAATTTTCATACTGGCTCTTCCAAAGCACAAAAATTGCTGTCAGTGAAGGGAAGACATACCATCCCCTTTTTAAACAAGAAAAGTTCCTTGTTAAATCCCACCAGATCCTTTAAAGTGTCTTAATGCATTTCGAACCCACTGAATATAAAAATTTTACGACAACACCAACACATAGATCACACATTTAATTTGCCGATATCCCACTAATCCGACAATGTCATTACCTAAAACCGACAATTCCGCCCCTTGGGGCGTTCCAGGGCTTACCTCAACGCCCTGAACACCCACCTTAAATGCGCAGGAGTGTCTCTTCCTTCCCTCTTAGCGTGGTCGCAGGAAATTGATTAACTGATATTTATCAAATCGCGTCTCGCTCATTCCCGCCCTAATCAAACCACCCAACGTGTGCTGCGTATTATGAATTATTCATATGCCTTCAATGAAAGTGAACTGATAAATTCCTATTACGATAACGGAAGAAAATTAGATAAGTATTTAGAGCACTGGTTCAGTGGAGTGTTGCCTTGTGAGGGACAACTGTCGGAAATTGTCGTGAGTTTTCTAGACCAATTTGTGGTGTAAGAGATGATTTGAACAAATTTCTCTGTTGTAGAATGATTTTTTCTCTTGCATTTCATAATCATGTGCTTTTTTACAACGTTTTTATTATGTCTCTTTCAATCTTGTCTGTCTGTCTGTCTGTCTGTCTGTCTGTCTGTCTGTCTGTCTGTCTGTCTGTCTGTCTGTCTGTCTGTCTGTCTGTCTGTCTGTCTGTCTGTCTGTCTGTCTGTCTGTCTGTCTGTCTGTCTGTCTCTCTGCCTGTCTGTCTGTCTGTCTCTCTACCTGCCTGCCTGTCTCTCTGTCTGTCTGTCTGTCTGTCTGTCTGTCTGTCTGTCTGTCTGTCGATCTTTTCGGGTGGAATAAAAAAGTAGTTTAAAATATTATATGTTTGAGAAGTTTGTACAGCCTTCTTTCTTTGCCTCTTTGTGCTCACATACATAATTTCAAAAATAACAAAGAACTTGACATATGTAGAATGAAAAAATTCCAATGCATATAACATTAAAATTTTAATCTAGTTGTACGTAATATTTTTCCATATTGATTTAATCATAATTGGTAAAAATTTATATAATTTATTTTATACAAATAAGTTGTACAAATTTTGCATGAAATAAGTTTTTAAAAAATATTTTATTTTGAAATTTCAAACAAGAGAACACTTTATCGGCATAACTTTATACGTTCTTTAACTTCGTTTTTGTTATTAGTTATTTAAAAGTATGTTTTGGAAAGAATAGATAAAATGGAGAAGCACAGAAAATATTCAAGGTTAAAACTTATTTTATTTACACACAAAAAAAATTTAGAAAAAAACTAATATCAGAATTCAATAAATTTTCAAATCCTGTACGCTTTGCATTACGAGTGGCAATCCTGAATGAGTGGCATTAAATACAACAACAATTTTCAATTATAAGTGCCTTTTTTGAGTTACTCAACATGTGCTTCTCTACTTTAGTTTTTGCATGAGTATTTCTGCATTTATCATTTTATTTGTACGATTACTTAGTTTCTAATTTGTCCAATGCCTTAGAGAGAAAAGCCCATTTCGCACGCCACAAATATTAATTTTCAACTTTTAATTATACTTATGATACATGCATGTTATTTACATGACGTATGTGCCTAATGTTACATTTAAGCGATGTATTTATCACATTTCTATTGAAAAAAACCCTCCTCTCTCAAGCCAAGGCATTCCTTCATCACACCACCGTTATCCCAAAAGTTCACCCAATAAATTACTCCTCCCTTCAGGTTTGATATCAACACCACGCAGCTACCGTAAGGCCCACTTCACCAAAAAGTCACGGTCGTCAGCCAAATTGATAGACAGGATGTTACCTGTCCCTCACTCACAACACCCCACCGGGTCATCGTTTGATGCGAGCCGATTGGTCGGAGGGATTCGGTTACAAGGGGAGCGTCTCCGACCCCCCTCGGCCCCCTTCACACAAGGGTCAGGCCGTTGGGAGAACAAAGAAAGAAGAAATAAATGAATGGGAATTAGCGATGACCGCAGTTTTTTTTGTCTTGGGTGCCTTTTTTGGTGCAAAAGTCACGGTTGTGTAAATGGTGTAACGTTTCTGGAGAATTAGACGAATTGGGGTCCTTTTTTGCGAGTATAATAGAGAATGATATATTATGATGTGATGTAGTGTTGAGGAGAAATGCTTGTTATGCAGGTGAGAACCAGTCGAATGTATCCTTTTGATGGAGTTTTAAAACAAGAAAACTACATGATTTGGCTAAAATCTCTACACATCTAATGAAATAGATCTGTCCTGTATTAAGTAAAATATACTTTTATGCTTACTTATACCACAATAAAAAATATCCAAGGTAGAAAAACTTATTATATGATATTTTTAAATTTTTTTAATATACAACTTAAAGAATCCGTATAAAAGGTGTTTGATTTCACGTTTATTTGTACTAATTGAGATATAATTTAAAGTTTTATGCATTCCTAAAAATGTAACTCTCAATTTTATTATCTAACCCATTAAATATCTGTTTTGGTCGATAAACATTAGATACATCGCCAAAAATTGTAAACCACCTGAATGAAACTTACAGTTATTTTAATGGTAACTATATATAAATTTGGCGACATTTAACGGAACAGATAATATAGAATTGAACCAAATGTTAAAAACAAATATTGTAACATATAATATTTAGTTCACTTTTAAAAATATATTTAAATATGTTTTAATTCCTATTTTGAAATAACCTTTCAAGAAAATTTATTTATACTCCCAGAATGTTAACACGAAAAATTAATATTACCGTGGTGGTACCTTTCAGCTTAGCTAATCTTGAAAACCGTAACGCGGAAGCCCTATTTTCTTACGAGTGCCATTTCTATAGGTGTAGATATTTGAACTTCTCAGATTCTTTGGACTGTTTTATCCTAATATGTCATCACCTCAATCACTCTTCTTTAAAGCTAAAAAATACACATGAAACTCAACAAAAGACCTAACATATGCTTATAACTCACAGTATGACAACTGTAGGTCATTCTTGAAATCAGATACTTTGTTTTGTTCAGTGGGGAAAATTTGTCATTGCTTTTGTTCATAAATGTAGAAAGAATCCAATTTTTTATAAGCACCTGAAGATTCCCTATTGGATGCCTTTGCAGAAAATCGGATGATTTCCTTTAAATGTCAAAAATCTTTTAGGAAATATACAAAAATACTTTACTTATAACCATGTGTTTGCAAACAATTTGTTTCGCAAAGCAGCTTTTACCCAACAACATACTACGTATGTTTAAAAGAAATAATGACTATCTTCTTAAATGAAAAAGAAGTGTTTTTAATTCTTAATTAATGAATAAGTTAAAAAGAACTGCATTCAATATCACAGTTTAATAAAAGTCATCCCTCAAAAACACTCAAAAATGTTGAAAACGTTCTTCTAATTTATATTTTAAAGAAATGAAAGTTTCAGAAAATATTACAATTGAAGTTAATGGTATTCCTCTATTTCGTACAAAATTAAAACAGTAATTAATAGCAAAATGCATTACATTACTTACAGGTCACAACCGTAGTACGATTTAAGACCATATGGAGTGGACTAATTTTTAGAGTTAAAAAATAAGACCTAAAATATCTTCGAGCGGAAAGTTTCTAAAAAAAAGCACCATCATTCTACACAACCAAACAGTAGCCCTAAGCATTTCACTAAAAAGTATCGAAGGAATCAGGTTGCATTCAGTGCAAAGTGTGAAATCCACTGCCACTCACACCAGTCATCATTGATGCAGTGTTATAGAACTTTACCTTGAAACGTCCTTATGGACAGAAGTAAACGGAAATTACCAAGAAACTATTAACAGCGTTTAACGTTTTACTTTTTGACCCCAGGAATGACAGGTGATGTGGTGCATGACACTGACGGAGAAAATTACAGCTTGGAATGGCTCGTCGGCCTCCTTTTCATGTTGAATAACCCTTTCAATCCTGTCTTAATGATGAGTTTGTGCTTTGGATTGTGCTTTTTGATTGACTCATACACTTTATGTGTAACATTTTTTCTTATGTTGAGTACTCAACGTTTCAGACCTGTTTAGCTACAAAGTAACTATTCAAGAAGTGTTTTGTAGGTACAGATGCGAAATAAAACTAATGTGATGGTCTCTGAGGCAAGCAATTTGCTTTTGATGTCGAGCATGATTTATAATTATATGCTTCAATCTTTTATTAAAAATATGAATGCTTTTCTTCCATTTTGAAAAGTAAATATAATAACTGTGAATAACTTTTTTGTATTTAGTCTATCAATAAAGGCATGAATGTGTTATTAAAAAAGATACTATGTACAGATCAGAATATAGAATGCCATATGACCCTGAGCATAGGTTATTAGCAGTGTTCTCGGGTCATTAATTTGTGCTTTTCAGTTATCATATTTTTATACTGTTAAAGAACTGAAGAGCAACTTGATTCAACACCCAATGATGCAAATTCTTTATAGTACTAAAAACCCTGCTAACTAGCATCTTTTTTATGCTGTTAAAGAAATAAAAAGCAACTTGATACACGGACTTATAACGGACTGTTTACATTTTAAAACTGCTAATCACATCTACCTGACTAAAAACTAATTAGGAATGCATGTTGTATTTCAAATAATGTATATTATTTTTTTTATTACTAACGTTTCATCGTCTGTTTTCCTTCATTTAAAAAAACTGTAAATCGTCAATAAAAGCCTTTTAATGCAGGTAAACATAGAGCATACATTATTTTAGAGGAAAGAAAGAAAAGTTTTTATTGTTTTTTTTTACAAAATGATATTTAAAGATACACAGAGACTCGGGAAGAAATTATCCACTTTAATATTGTTTCATAGTGATCATTTCTAAGTGAACCTTAAGTTTACTCAGCAATTTGTCGTTTACACAGTTAAGTTTACACAGCAATTTGAAAAATCGTTTAAAAGTAGTTTGAACTTGATATTTAGAGTTTATGACATATTTTTCAGTATATATTTCATGGCGTAATATTATCAATATGTATCGAAAAAAGGGTACTTAGACTTTATTATTAATTATTATCGTTAGATTATTTCATAGAGTTTATCATCAATTTTTATCGAAAAAATGCTACTTATACTGTAATATTACCGTTAAAATAATGATAAGAAGAGAGAAATATGGGGAAATTTCTAACTATAGAAACTTGTCGTTCCCATTACAGGTATTTTCTTTCAGTCTTCGTTCCAATCGAATCTGTATGCCACTCACTCACAAGCTCAGGCTATCAGGTAAATAATAAACCCAAACATCTTTTGTACAACTAGGGGGCTCTGCCCCCTGCTCGCTATCGCTCACCAACCCCCGGAACTGCTTCGCAGTTCTTTGAAGATCGCTTCGCGATCTTAGTGGGCAGAGCTCGCTTGTTTCATCTCAACAATCCAGGCTCGTCGACTTAGTTAATGCTCCTTTGATACCGAAGCTACTCATCTCTCTAGTTTATCAATGATTTAATTCGAATCTTTCATTCCCTCGAAGATATAAAAATAAAACACTGTTTCTAAAATATTCATCTCTTAACTTCAATTCTTCTTTCTTCAATTATTGAATAGAAATGTTTTTAAAAAAATATCAAGCAAGTCTACCAATTATCATCAACCAACTTAGAGTAAAAACCAGCCTTTAAGAAACTTTAAATTTTTAATATGCACGTAAACATCTAGTGAATCGTCGGAAATTAAAGAAATAAGACTCATAAAAATAAGCTGTTTCCCTAGTGAAAGACCAGGAAGAGAAGAAAAAATTGAAACTTTGAATCTCAATCATTCTAAAACTAATTCGAATTTTAAAAAAAACGAAACGCCAATATTTTTATAAAAAATAACTGTATATGTGTCTAAAATATTGTACCTCTATCATGATTAGTTTTTATTTTATAACGAAAAAATCGAAATATTTTCGAAAATTTCGAAACTTTAAAATTGAATTACTCAAAAACTAACTCGAAATTCGAAAAAAGAGCGATGAGGTGCAAAACTTCATGCCTAAGAGTATGTGTATGCAAAAAATCACTTTTCTGCTGTAAATAGATTTTGCTGGAGGCGAACTCGCAGCAGAAAAAAATAATTTTCGACTTTGACATTAAATAACTCCAAAACTAATTATCTAATTAATTAGGTTTTGGAACGAAAATGGTTATCATGCATTTGTCTACCAATGGTCAAAATTTCATAATATTCCTTTGAATAGTTTTTGCGTAGTTAGAGTTCAAAATGTTCAAAAATAAAATTTTCAAAATCAGCGGCGGCGACAGCGGCGGCGGCGGCGGCTGCGGCGGCGGTCACTGTTACTTTTTTTTAATATAGAGAGATAATCGAATATTTCTTTTTTTGACAAATAAACCTAAACAAACCCCAAAAGCCACCCAATATATATCGCTTTGACCCAATTTCCCTAACCTCATCTCAAAACAATAGATCGAAACGTGAGAACGACTCCCTTCCGTTAACAGAAGAGCGTTTAATTAAAACGCTCAATTCGGCTCCCAACGTCTCAATCATCTGCTTTGTTAGAGCGACAACTAATTAATGGATTCGCTCAAATCTGCTACCAGAGGAAGTGTGAGCTGTAGAAGAAGATGCGCAGAGCGTTAAATCTGTAGCGACGGATATTGGTCTATTTGTCAGGTTTGCTGATGAATGAGTTTTACGCTTAGGGAAGAAATGAAATATGGGGAAAACGTGACTGTGGCTTGAGGTCTGTGTCGTGGGTTCCGTTAGTATTGGGTGTTTTCCATTGTTTTTTGTGGAGGATTCCGTAAATGTTTATGTTTGGTGAGCTTCTTACGTGTTGTAGGTCATGGTATACGGAAAACGCGGATGTCAGGCGTATCATACAAAAAAGAATTCCATAAAATGGAAATGTTTCATTAATAGACAAAGCACTGTCTTATTGGGACCACCTATAGTTTAATTAAATCATAAAGGTTCTGCGACAAGAAGTAGATTATTTTAGCTCCTTTCAGTTCTGCCTCCGTATAGAAAAATCTCAAATTCAATTGATAACCCCGCCAAAAAAAGTTCAATGTTGCTTTCTGAAATTTAACTTCCCTGACAATACTCACCAGTAAAAAATATAACTAAAAAATATCCCTAGAATCTCAGTTGTTCAACTTCCAAAGAATTTAAGCCCTCGGTAAGTGAAATTCTTATGGATACTCTTTTTCAGAAAAAAGGTAATTTTTAGTTTGAATTTTAATTATACCTGCAGGGTTTGGAATTTGTAATTATGGAAGTTTTTTTCTCGCATGTATACAGAGTGTTTCAAAATTGCGTTGCAAGGCTTTTATTCGGAACCAACGCCTCCTAGGGTCATGGAAGCATGGTCTACCCCTAAGTAAGTGAGCCTGGGGAATGCACTGAAATGACTTACAGCGCCCCTAGCGGTGAAATTAAAAAGTTTAAAAAATTGATTTAAAAACTAAAGGAGATAGAGCAAAAACCTCAGTGCTAGTTTTATTGCCAACGTCAAAAAAATTTGATCAAAATATCTTGAATATTCGCGGAGATATTAGCTTGTGAAAATAGCACTTTTTCAGGGGTCAAAAAAGAAAAAATTCGCATATTTGCAAATTTTTCAGTGTTATTTTGTAGTTTTGTGTTTTTTTAGTTTAAAGAACACAAAATTTAATCAAAAAATCAAAAAAATTTGCAAATATGCGAACTTTTTCTTTTTTGACCCCTGAAAAAGTGCTATTTTCACAAGCTAATATCTCGGCGAATATTCAAGATATTTCTCATGAATTTTTTTGTCATTGAGTTTTTCATGACGTTGGCAACAATACTCTCACTGAGGTTTTTGCTCTATCTCTTTTATATTTTAAATTAATTTTTTTAACTTTTTAATTTCGCCACTAGGGGCGCTGTAAGTCATTTCAGTGCATTCTCCAGGCTCACTTACCTAGGGGTAGACCTTACTTCCATGCAGAGTGTATCTGAAATGGTGCAACAAACTTTCAGGGATGATAGTAGACACCTAGAAGAGTCAGAATCACATAGGATTTGGGGGTCCCAGACCAAATCCTGTGTGATTCTGGCTCTTCCAGGTGTCTACTATCATCCCTGAAATACTGTTGCACCATTTCAGATACACCCTGTATATTATGATAGTTACAATTATGAAACCCAAATATGAACTAATTATAAAACCAAATGCATGTTTTTTCAACAAAAAATTTTACATTTGATCTGATATTCTTGAGTTGTATGTTAAAAAATCACTATTCAGCTGAATTACTTCTTTAGGCCAAATTATAACGAAAGTTTTCTAGAGTAAAAAACTTCTATACCTTTTTTTAAACAAATTTTATTTATATTTTATTTTTTACATATTTAATTAGACTTTAAAATTTATTCTTATATCCATCAAATCATAGATCAAATGGTATTTCACATCACCAACCAAAATAAATAAGGAAGGAATTACTGTTTTAGGGAAATGGTGCAAAAGCCAAATATTGATCATGAAAAGGAAAGTTAAAAATATTATTTGCACAAGTTGTGTTCCAAAATGTTTTTATTACACAGATTGTGAATCCTTAGGAGGATTAGATTCATCAAGTTAGTTTTATTTTTGTATTATAATTTTTCAGCTTTTGCATTTATACCTTTCAGTGAAACAACTACCCTTACCATTCATCCTTTGGATTTTCCCAACCCATTCTTGATTGGCAGTAAAAAAATAAAGCTATATTGGTATGCTGGTATGTAAAAATCTTCAAAATATATGATGTAATTGAAGCTTCATGTCTGCAGGAGCAAACTGCCGAGCAACTGTTTTAATTACCATGACTATACTGCACAAAAACTTTAGTCAATTCCCCACACTTTTTAAAGCAATTTTTCAGAATTTTTTGGCTGCGAAACTAAGCTGAATAA
Source organism: Tetragnatha versicolor (assembly GCA_024610705.1). NCBI lineage: Eukaryota > Metazoa > Arthropoda > Arachnida > Araneae > Tetragnathidae > Tetragnatha > Tetragnatha versicolor. The sequence continues at coordinate 34,966,312 of JANDEH010000006.1, forward strand.
CTAGGTTGCCGGCTAAGAGGTAATATCACTTACACATAAAGCATTTAACTGAAATTTTTACAAATTACCCTTTATATAAAATTAAAAAGCAGATGCCACAGTAATAATTCCATTGGTTAACAAACATTATTCGACATTTGCAGAATTCCCTCACCTATTTACCTCCTTGGTTAGGCGTTATTAATGATTTTATGAATCCTGCTTATAATTATCGACTCCACATCCGTAAAAAAGGAACTTTTGGTAAAAATAAATTAAAAAAACACTTAAGCTTCTTCACCCCGAAACCGCTCTCCCATGGGAAAAAGCTACTTCATTCAGTTGCTAATTAGCTCTAATTGAGAAACAATCCCCTGTAAATATCCCACGAACCCATGCCCAAGCAATAATCTCTGGCCGCTAAACGGCGTTTTTTCCCTTAAACGGCGTTTTCCCAAATTGGCCGGGCGTGTTACCTATGCGTGCGGGCGCAAACAATGTCCACGCTGAAGGTGCGAATACCCTTTAATTTGGCATTCATTACTTCGCCGCTAAGTACAGACCACCGGCGGTGGACAGTGTACATTGCGCTAATTCGAGGTGCTAGAGAACCTCCCTGTTTCTATTGTGTGACGTAAACAACAATGGAATTTGTGATGATGAAGTTTTGTTTCCCGTTACGGGGGTGTAATGTTTTAGGGAAATGATACGGCGGTGAAAGTGATCTTGGGGAGTGTTTCTCGGATTGTTTACGTGTTTTGTCAAAATGTTGCGTTGGGAAGTATGTCGGGGGTGCGTATTTGATGTAATTTGATGTTTTGGAATTCTTTTGGTATCCTGTAAACATGGAGTAATTGTATATTTTAGTTTCCTCTTGGAAGTGTGGCGTGTTGGAAATTTGTTTTTAATGGGGGCAACATTCCAAAAGAAAACTCTTAGCTGAAAATATTTTATAGGTCAGTCCCAAAGATATAAGCTTTTTTGCTCTCCGGTTAGGAGGGTAGAATAATTTAATGAGTGAAGAAAGATATACTAAACATAGATAAAACATTAAATAGTGTTAATGAGATTAATTTTACAATTTTTAATCAGTTGTTGGAATTGCTGGAGACCAAAGTAGAAGCATTGTTTAGGATTTCAAAGTCATAAGGGAGATTCTCTAGAAATGTTAAAAATTGCTCATTGGATATCAATATATTACTTTCTCTTACTTAGGATGAGGTCATCTAACATTTTAAGAAAGACTAGCTGTTTCAACCCGGCAAAGCCGGGTTTTACAGCTAGCCTTCTTTGGCGCTGATGCGAGATTCACTCGTTACTACCTTTTCGTATTTATTCATTCCCTATTATTAAATATGCAGTTTTAATTCATTATCTTCGAAAGGGGTTTGTCTCCGATTTCACATGGCATTGTCACAAATTTATTACATTGAAATAATTGTCATTTTAGTTTGACCGGTCGTCAGCCCAATCAACCGAACCGGATCTGTACAAACTTTTTCTTAAATGAAATCTTACTACCCCGATATAAACCCATTTTAAGTGTCCTAAAACCTTCCACTTTAAATTATTATTTGATTTTTATTTGTCTCATTGTTTGTAGTTAAATGTTTATCCCTTTCTTCGTAAAGAGAAAGAAGAAATACTTCAATCAAACATGTGCCATAATGTTTTATAAATTCAATACGGCTCTAGTATCCCGTAGGGATAAATCTAGTGAACCGTCAAAACTTTGAAATTTATTTTCAATGTAGATTTTCTTCACGCTCTTTAAGGACGGTTTGCCTGTGTTGGTAAAAATATTGACTAAAAACAATGGGCAAATTGAAATCAATTTGTAATTAAAAAAGGGAATGCTTTGGAGTAATGAAACCTAAAACTGGCTCATCTAGGGGTGAAAAGCTTTCTTTCAAGATCGAGTTTGTCCAAATCGGTTCGGGGGTTCGGGCTGGCGGCCGGCCGAAAGGAACCTCTCCATAGAGTTAACATTAGAGCAAAACGAAAAGAACGCATAATTTTAAAATAGAAGGTTTTGGAGGAATGCGACCTAAAACTGGCTCATCTAGGGGTGGAAAGCTTTCGTTGAAGGCCGAGTTTGTCCAAATCGGTTCAGGGGTTCGGGCTGGCGGCCGGCCGAAAGGAAGCTCCCCATTGACTTAACATTACAGCAAAACGAAAAGAACGCATAATTTTAAAATGGAAGGTTTTGGAGGAATTACACCTAAATATGGCTCATCTAGGGGTGGAAACCTTTCGTTTAAGACTGAGTTTGTCCAAATCGGTTCGGTGGTTCGGACTGGGGGCCGGAAAAAAGTTCCTCCATAGAGTTAACATTAGAGAAATGCGAAAAGAACGCATAATTTTAAAATGGAAGGTTTTGGAGAAACGCGACCTAAAACTGGCTCATCTAGGGGAAGAAAGCTTTCGATCAAGACCGAGTTTGTCCAAATCTGTTCAGGGGTTCGGCCTGGCGGCCGGCCGAAAGGAACCTCTCCATAGAGTTAACATTACAGAAAAGTGAAAAGAACGCACAATTTTAAAATGGAAGGATTTAGAGGAACGTGATCTAAAACTGGCTCATCTAGGGGTGGAAAACTTTCGATCAAGGCCGAGTTTGTCCAAATCGGTTCAGGGGTTCGGGCTGGCGGCCGGCCGAAAGGAAGCTCCCCATTGACTTAACATGGGAGCAAAACGAAAAGAACGCATAATTTTAAAATGGAAGGTTTTGGAGGGATGCGACCTAAAATGGGCTCATCTAGGGGTGGAAAGCTTTCGATAGAGACCGAGTTTGTCCAAATCGGTTGGGGGGTTCGGCCTGGCGGCCGGCGGAAAGAAAAACCCAATTATTTTAATATATAAGACTAGCTGTTTCAACCCGGCAAAGCCGGGTTTTACAGCTAGCCTTCTTTGGCGCTGATGCAAGATTCACTCGTTACTACCTTTTCGTATTTATTCATTCCCTATTATTAAATATGCAGTTTTAATTCATTATCTTCGAAAGGGGTTTGTCTCCGATTTCACATGGCATTGTCACAAATTTATTACATTGAAATAATTGTCATTTTATTTTGACCGGTCGTCAGCCCAATCCACCGAACCGGATCTGTACAAACTTTTTCTTAAATGAAATCTTACTACCCCGATATAAACCCATTTTAAGTGTCCTAAAACCTTCCACTTTAAATTATTATTTGATTTTTATTTGTCTCATTGTTTGTAGTTAAATGTTTATCCCTTTCTTCGTAAAGAGAAAGAAGAAATACTTCAATCAAACATGTGCCATAATGTTTTATAAATTCAATACGGCTCTAGTATCCCGTAGGGATAAATCTAGTGAACCGTCAAAACTTTGAAATTTATTTTCAATGTAGATTTTCTTCACGCTCTTTAAGGACGGTTTGCCTGTGTTGGTAAAAATATTGACTAAAAACAATGGGCAAATTGAAATCAATTTGTAATTAAAAAAGGGAATGCTTTGGAGTAATGAAACCTAAAACTGGCTCATCTAGGGGTGAAAAGCTTTCTTTCAAGATCGAGTTTGTCCAAATCGGTTCGGGGGTTCGGGCTGGCGGCCGGCCGAAAGGAACCTCTCCATAGAGTTAACATTAGAGCAAAACGAAAAGAACGCATAATTTTAAAATAGAAGGTTTTGGAGGAATGCGACCTAAAACTGGCTCATCTAGGGGTGGAAAGCTTTCGTTGAAGGCCGAGTTTGTCCAAATCGGTTCAGGGGTTCGGGCTGGCGGCCGGCCGAAAGGAAGCTCCCCATTGACTTAACATTACAGCAAAACGAAAAGAACGCATAATTTTAAAATGGAAGGTTTTGGAGGAATTACACCTAAATATGGCTCATCTAGGGGTGGAAACCTTTCGTTTAAGACTGAGTTTGTCCAAATCGGTTCGGTGGTTCGGACTGGGGGCCGGAAAAAAATCCCTCCATAGAGTTAACATTAGAGAAATGCGAAAAGAACGCATAATTTTAAAATGGAAGGTTTTGGAGAAACGCGACCTAAAACTGGCTCATCTAGGGGAAGAAAGTTTTCGATCAAGACCGAGTTTGTCCAAATCTGTTCAGGGGTTCGGCCTGGCGGCCGGCCGAAAGGAACCTCTCCATAGAGTTAACATTACAGAAAAGTGAAAAGAACGCACAATTTTAAAATGGAAGGATTTAGAGGAACGTGATCTAAAACTGGCTCATCTAGGGGTGGAAAACTTTCGATCAAGGCCGAGTTTGTCCAAATCGGTTCAGGGGTTCGGGCTGGCGGCCGGCCGAAAGGAAGCTCCCCATTGACTTAACATGGGAGCAAAACGAAAAGAACGCATAATTTTAAAATGGAAGGTTTTGGAGGGATGCGACCTAAAATGGGCTCATCTAGGGGTGGAAAGCTTTCGATAGAGACCGAGTTTGTCCAAATCGGTTGGGGGGTTCGGCCTGGCGGCCGGCGGAAAGAAAAACCCAATTATTTTAATATATAAGATTACACGTTTTGAAGGAAGTTTAATTTTCCAAAATTTCTGTTCTTAATTTTTAATATTTCTTAAGAATCAATCCCCCACAAACACAAAAAAATAAATAATTCCTACAATAATTTTACTAATAATACATAGTTTTAAATGAATTAAATACTAAACTTTGTTACCCAATATGTTTGCTATAAAAATGTAGGTCACCAAATCCCAATGTAACTTCAAGCTAAAATGAAAACTTTTCTATGAGAATCAAAAAGGTTGATAAGCTGCCCTAGAATACTGATGTGGGAGATGGTTCCCAAATGAATCCCTCCATATAATCGAAAGAAAAATAGTCCCCTACACAATCAAACCCTCCCCCGTACAAAAACTCCCCCTTTCCAAACCACAAAGTCCTCGATTGATAAATCCCCAGCTCAATCACTACTCCCCTTTGATTGACTGAACACTCCATTTCCTTCCCCTTATCAATAAATAACCAAAAGACAACCTCCTTTCCATGGAAAGATCGTGAGACATACCAACTTTCACAAAAAGCTACCTCGGCAGCCAATTACATGGCCCCTCATCCCTGACGTCACATCCAAAAAGATGAATGATTCCGAATAACGGTAATAGTGAAGTTTTATATAATAATTATATAGCTTTTACCCCGAAGTTTCAGAGGGGGACTTTTTTGTTCGTATTTTGTAACTCGGTGTAATCTTTGCGGGTTTGTAATTGAATTTAAGTGAAGCTGGGAAACAGCGGCGGAAGGCCCATTCTGCATGTAAATTGCGATCGGGAGCTATTGTTCGTGGATACGAGTGTAACGGAAGCTACCGACTGAGGGTCTGTATGTGCCTCTGGTTTTTATTTTTAAAATTTTTTTTCGAGCGTCGTCCTAGAGGGGAGGTGAATTTATTACTCTGCAGGGTCGGAATGGATCTGAAGAGATCAAGGTAATCTTTCTTCATCAGTGCAAAAGTTTCACAGGAAGAAAATGTAACTAAACTGTAAATATTTGAATGCTTCACTCTCGAACTTTACATAGAAAGTCGTGAATATAACCAATACCCTCTGTAAAGATACTTTTCATTACTCCAAACTCCTAGACCCTTAGAAAGAAACTGAAATAAAGAAATTTATAAAACTTTTCTCATAGTGTTAGAGACAGTGTAGGTAGACCATGAAAACCGTCTTTTTAAACGTATAATTTTACTTTTTTTTAGTTTGATTTAACCCAAATTATATTTTTGGAGTTATAAAGTGGTGACAGAGTAAGGCTGAGCGCGCAATGGAGACTTTTGTCTCGGAGACTTAAAACACTAGTCACTCGAGAGCAATGCATTTCTATGAAGAAATTCTTGGCCTAGTGATCTTGGTCTCGTGGCTAGATCACTAAGCCAAGAATTTCCTCATAGAAATGCATTGCTCTCGAGTGACTAGTGTTTTAAGTCTCCGAGACAAAAGTCTCCAGTGCGCGCTCAGCCTAAAGAAAACCCTTACGATGCTTTTTTGTAATTTGTCTTTCTATCTGTTAACAAATAATCCACTCATATAATCTCTCTATTCTAAAAAAAAGTTTTTAGTGAACGGTTTCCAGAGAAAGGCTTTTTAATTACTGAACCAAATGACACATATATGGTATCAAAGTGTCCAGATTCTTTCCAGATTTCCGAGTAAGCCCTTCGATTTTTCAAAAAAATTCTCAATTTTAAAATATTTCCATTTTTTTAGATAACGGATAAGGTCGCAGTTACAAAGCAAGTACTGTCATTCAAATTATTATGCATCCAATCACAACAACCGATTGACGCTATATTTTAAGATGAAACATGTTTTTTCACCTTTTAAAAAAGTACTTTCTTGATGAAATATCACTCAAAGACTGATAAAAACATATTCTAAAAACTTACATGAACGTCATTTTATACTAAAATTTCACACTTTTTGTCCAATATTTATAATTTTTAATATGATTTTATCGAAATTAATTGTAAACATAGAGTGATGTTTTGTCTCTTATTATTTTCAATTGCTTAAACGGTATTGTTTAACAAGTCTGGGTTTTAAAAAAAATATGAATGATAAACACTAGGCATATTATACTAACGAGTTACTTTAAAATAAGGGTTTTTGTTTGGTCCGAATATTGATAAACAGTTAGAATTAGTTATTTTTATAATCATAGATTAAAAATAATTAAGATGAATATTTTTGAAAACCTTTCGTTTAAATTTTTGATAAGTTCGAGTTTATTCAAACTTTTAAGGGAGATTTATTCATGGAGGGGATTTGGTGAAGTATTTTTAGAAAGTTGGTTGACGTTTTTTCTGTAAATTGTTTAATAAAGTGTATTAAGTTCAGCGAATTGGAATTTGTGGTAATTGCGAAGCAATTCCAAAAGGTCCTGCGTCAGCAGTTTACAGGGGTTGGCGAGCGATAGCGAGCAGGGGGCGGTAGCTCCCTAGTAATAGTAAAATAAAAGTTTTACATATTTAATGAACTAGTTTTAAAAAGTATCAAATTTATTACTATTATTCCAAAAATATAGCTTCATTCTTCATGTAAGAATAAATAGCCTTAACAAAGAATAATTATTTTACTCTTAAATTCTTGTTACTAATTTGCTAAATTTGTTTAATTTCTCTTCTCTTAATTTATTATAAATTTGAGTTAATAATAGTTTCGAAATTCCATCTTTAAAAGGATAGATTTCTTAATATTTTTAGCTGATTAATTCTTCAAAAAAATTAATTGATGCGTAAAATTGATTTACAATACCAAAAATATTGAGATTTAATTAAACAAAAAAAATAATGATAATTTTTAAAACTTAAAGTTCCTTCTATGCGAAATCGTGTTGCTTATGAAGAAATTTATTTGTAATTCGAGATATTTTTGAGGATAAATAAGAAGAATTTTTAAATACATTTAAGAATTGTATTTTTTCTTTTCAAAGAAAAAAAGCATTATAAATTCCTCTAATCCATAGCTTTCAAATAGATATTTCCGTCAAAAACTGTACAATATTTCCACAACTAATTTGCGTATAGTCACAAAATAAGATGAACAGTTATGGATTAAGAAATGTGTGAAAGTTTGAGTTCCAATCCCATTAAATTTTTCACATCTCTATTAATAGTTTTATTCACCAATTCACCCCAACTTTCAATCCCTCAACCTACAAACTCCCGATGCCATAAAAAATAAACTAACTAACCAACCAACCAACCTAACTCCAAACAACCCATAAATTTTAATCCCAAAACAATATTAACTCCCATAAAAATACAACCATAAAAATACAACAAACAAAATTCAACCCACACATTATACCCATAACTTAAGAAAACCAGGTAAGGAAGTTCCGGCGTAGACAAGAGAGGATGTGGTGTTCTTCCCCAGATTTTCTGCCTCAGTGGCTCAAAACAGGGCAGTCCTTCCAGGGACGGATAATAGCATATATTCCTCTTCCACTTCCGCCGAAGGAAGTATATTCGGCGTTCTTGAGGCCAACTCCTTTTGCAGATGCATCGTCGTCGCAGCTATCACTCAAAGCCATGAAAAAATCTCGCCTTTTGTGATTGAGGAAAAAGGGGGTTCTTCATTTACCCTTTCGAAAGCGGCCATTGTTCTTCCGACGTGTGTTATCTGTAGGAGGAGATAGTTTTTGAGTTTTTTGGAGGATGGAGGATTTTTTGGAGGGTATGGCGGAAAGGAATTCAATTTAGAAGCGTTTTTTTTCTAGGCCGAGGACTTTGTAACTAAAACTAAGAGCTTGACTGGGGAGAAAACCGATTGTTGTGCCCAGGATCGTGTTCGTGCTCTATCATTTATGAAGAGTATTCCTTTCAAAAATCCTGTTTATTTTAAACACCCAGAAAAAAACTTAATTGGAATAGAAATTTCTCAGAAAAATAAATTAATGCAATTTCTTTTCATTTGTCTCACTTAGGTAACGATGGTTGTTTTAGGTCTTGCTTTATAAGTTTCGTGTGCAAATCAAAAGATTTATAATTTTTCAAAATACAATAAGAAATAAATGCATTTTTGTTGTGACAAAGGAGAGAGGGGCGGTGAAGTGTGACACTTTGTGACATAGAGGAGGAAGGGTGTCTAAATTGTTAAAAAAGAAGTGTGATATCATTTATGGAAGGCCCCTAAAATATTTATTGAAATAACAGGATTTATAAAAAAATTGAATCGAAAATTTTAACAAATTACACTGTTCAACAAATTTGACCTTCAAAAATTTTTCCTTGATGAAAATAGTAATTTCTTATGGATTTTGGGTCACTGAATATGAAAATCACCATTAAAATTCTCAATTGACTCAGGATTTTGGGGGAACAGCCCCTTCTCCTTTTTACGTTTTTCGACGACTTTATAACTTTAAACTCGATTTTCAGTGTCAAAAAGCATTGTTTTAGTTTTAAAATTGCTCCCCAGGGGACAAGAAAGGTTCAAATTAATAAAATATGATAAATTTATAACAAATGGATAGGTTGAAGGGGTAATTATCCCCCTAAAAATGCAAAAAAATCAAAAAAATTATAGAGGTTTCTATACGCTATTTTTTCCTCTTATTTTTTACGCAATCCCCGTTTGAAGGGTCCTAACCCTTCTCCAAGGACCCAAATTTGATGACAATATGCAGCAATAATTTTTACTAAAAGCGGCTGAGGTGTTAGCCTCCCAGAAGCCACCGCGGTAGAGTTCGGAAGACTTCCAGAATCGCGAAGGCGCTCGCGAGCTCAGGAATCTGGCTGATTAATATTCATGATTACAAATGACGTTTTTCTTATATTTTGGTTCCATCCTAAGTAGAAACTCTTCAGTTCTTTAAAAACTGACTGGTTTTAGGGAGTTAGGATTCCAAGTTTTAAGATGTTAATAGATGCACGGCTGTGGATGAAAATTACGGGGCATCCCCTTAAAAACTGAGGGTGATGGAGGAAAATGGGTGTCATATTTGAATTCAGCAGATCATTTTACACTAAAATCAGCTGAAATTCAGTTAGTGGCTTCAAATTTTTTTGTACAGCACACTTTAACTCTAAGTGCGGTATTGAACCCTTCCGTGCGTGCTTTGTGGGCGCTCTCACCTCAACCACTTTTAGTAAAAATCATTGCTGCATATTGCCATCAAATTTGGGTCCTTGAGGGAGGGTTAGGACCCTTCAAACGTGAATTGCGTAAAGAATAAGAGGGAAAAATAGCGTATAAAAACCTCTATATTTTTAGCTATTTTTTGCATTTTAAGGGGGTAATTACCCATTAAACCTATTCATTTGTTATAAATTTATCTTATTTTATTAATATGAACCTTTCTTGCCCCCTGGGGGGCAATTTGAAGTCTAAAGCTATGCTTTTTGACCCTGAAAATCGAGTTTAAAGTTATAAGTCGTCGAAAACGTAAAAAGGGGGAAGGGCTGTTCCCCGAAAATCCTGAGTCAATTGAGAATTTTAATGGTGATTTTCGTATTCAGCGACCCAAAATCTATCAGAAATGACTATTTTCATCAAGGAAATTTTTTCATTGTTGAACATTGTATTCACATCAAATGCAATAAGGAAGTTGCATGTGTCAGATTTTCAAAAACAAACAAGTGTTCCGTATGGTTTTTTGTATGGTAAAATGAAATATCTAGTCAGTTTTTCAAAAAAATGTACAGGTAATTAAATATTTTAATTTAAAAGTCGAGAAAAAAACACGTGACTGAAAACGTTTATTGTTTAAACTATAAGATGACGTCAACAATAATACCATCAACTCCATTGCTTTACAACAATGTTTAGTATAAGATGACGTCACATCCAAACTCTTGGCGTTTTCGCGCGCTTTTAAAAAGGGGATTTTTGTTAATTTTTTTGGCAATCAAAAAATTTCTCGATCGTCCTCAAATTTTGGGTAGTTGCTTATTTTTGCAAGAGGAATCGATTAAAAAAATAAAAAAAAATCATGCAACTTCCTCATTGGACAAAAATTTCTCATAGAGATTGAGAAACGGAATAATAATCTAATTTCAAGATTTAGAATCAACTCCATAACCCAAGGGATTCCAGGACGTCTCAAAAGGTTAAACACCCCCACAATTGGACAATGACCCCTCAACTCAACTGAAAGAGAACACCGCCATATGATACATCATCTCACCTCCACATACAACAAAAACTCAAACATACCCTCCCAAATCATCACACTTTCAAAAACTCACCTTCTCCAAAATCCACCCCCTTCTCGGTGCTAAGGAGGTGTTGGCACGGCCACCCACTTCCCTTCCCTTTGATCCACCCGCGCACAACGGTAGGCTAACGACACTCCAAGTGCCCATTTCACGGCCTGAAATTGATTCCAGCGACGCCTTTAGTGTTTGCTTTGGTGTGGCGGGCCTTTTAAGAAAGGGTTGTGGGGTCTCGACCCCTGTATTTTTGAGAGGTGGCGCGTGGTCAATGAGTCAGTCGCGCCGCGGAGTGGGAGGGATCTCTGTTTTGAGGGTGGAGATTGACGAATTTGACGCCTGGAGGAGACTGAGAGACTGTAAATTATCATGGTAGATATTGTATTATTACTAGTAGGGTGTTAGTGGTTTTTTTTATTTTTGACGGTAAGGGGCCATTCATTAATTACGTAAGGGTCCCGAGGGGAAGGGGGGTTTGAAAAATCTCAACATACCCTTACTTGGGGGTGGGTCAAACCAATTCTTACGTAATATTTTCCAAGTTAATGTAAACAAATTTCAATCAAATAACTATTGAATAACCCCAGAAAAACTTAAAAATGCTGATGATCTCGGTATATTATCGAAGCTTTAATTTAAAAAAATAAAGGTAAATAAGATGTATCTTTTTTATTGGAGTTTAAACTGATAAAACGAAATGGAATCTTACGTAAGAATAGGGGGGAGGGGTTTGAAAAATCTTACGCACCCTTACATGGGGGGTCAAAAATTACCAAAATCATCCTTACGTAATTAATGAATGGCCCCTAAGGTTAATGAGAGAGTTAAAAGGATGCAGAGGTTGAATGCATAATTTTTATATCAAAATACATTATGTTAAAATTGTGCTAATTATGGAATTGTGTCCCCTTTAGCGCCCTAATTCTTGATTCGCAAATAATTTTGTTTGACAAGACACTTGCTTGTTCTTGACCTTCTTTAGTACATAAAAAATGCGGAAATTTATGAAAGCAGATAAGACTGTAAACATAGCCTACACCTGTATAACTTAGAAATGCTACAAAAGATCACAAAATTAAGAAAAAAATAGTAATAGAAAAGAAAACATGAATTTTAAAATATCAAAAAAAGATATCAACCCTACTTTTTATGGCCAAACTTAAAAAAATCTCATCATGACTAAAACACTGCATTCATACATTATTTATCACACATGGTAGATACCATTGGGGCATTATTTTCTTTAATTCATGCAAAATTCTTTTTGTGTCCTTTTATTCTTTAAGTATGCTTACAGCACTTATTAGATTATACTATTATTTTTTAACGGAAGAACAAGCTGATTTTAAAATTCTACATGGAAATAAAGCAATTTATTGCCATAAACTTCCTACCCATTTAAAAATGCTCGCAACAAAACTATACCAGACTATTTACAATTCAACACTAAGGAAATATCTTCTTCATATCTCAATTAGAATATTCTACTAGTAATCTAAAACTTCTTTAAATCTGTTGGAGATATTCATTTCTTTTGCGATTTTTTATAAACAAAGAAAACTACAATGTACCTAAAAGATAAACTTCACGAATTCATATCCATCTCTTTCGGACTAACACCCTTTTTCAATCGATCCCCTCGAAGCAATAGAGTGAGAGTGCAAACAAGCAAACCTCTCCTCAGAGCAATTAAACTACAAAAAGACAACAGTTATACAACTCTAGCTGCGGCAATCCCTCTGACACCAATTTGCAATCCAAACCAATGCTTTCGGAGGACGCGTGCCAGCCATAAAGTCAGAGAGTCGCTTCATTGGAGCCGTCTTCCATCTGGTTGTGGGGAAAAACAAGCGCCAGCACCATTTTTTCATGCTTCGGATCCCATTCGGAGATGATATGGGCCATTTGAGGGATGGCGTGTGCTCCCGGCTTTTTAATTGTTGTGTTGTCTGCTGGGTGCGTAGTTTGGGAGTGTTTATAATAGTGTTGTTTGAGGGAGTGCGTAGATGAATGAGGTAAAGGTTAGCAGTCGATTACGTTGGAAAAGAGTTGATTTGATCACTTTAAGTTGTGCAGTGTTATTATATCTATTTATGCAAAAAGAAGAGTAAACCACTTTTTGGAGACTTGGTGTTTTCTTGAATTAAAAAGTCAGAACTAAAACACGGCAAATACTTTTGAAAATAGCAGTTACATAAGATTATATGATAAATAATCAACTATGATTAAATGTCTAACTACACATATACACAACTTCTTAATTCTAAAACAACCTTATGAGTGTAGATAATTATCTATTAAAATATTATTGTTGAAATAAGAGTACTCATTATGAAATTAAATTTCTTGCATATAAAAAGTATGATTAAAATAAGAACTTTTTACCTATTGATTTCTTAAATTAACAAAATATTTGACACAGAAAAGGTGATCAAGTAACATTTTGAAGTTAGAGTTCAAGTTAAATGTATCAGATAGGATATTGGCTTGATATTATTCTAGAACATAGGCATTGGGAAATTTTACCTAATAATCATAGAAAATTTAATTTATAGGTATTACTCGTATATTTACTAAACTACCTACATAAATTAAATGTGAATACGGCTCTTAAAGAATTAGTTTGTCAATAGTACAAAACTACAATTATATTTTTATCTATTTTAATAAAGTAATTTGTGAAAAACTAACTTAAATTAAGGGAAATTGTGTGTATCTATCAATAATATGTAACAAACGGTATTAGAAACTTGTTTTTAGGGTTTGTTATAAAGTAAAAACTTCGAATGTAAAGTTTTTTATAACCTTTATTAACAATGAGTAAAGAAACATCAATTAAACTTTCCTTTTATGATCATAGTATAATATATTATTCTTTCAATATTGTATTGAATGTATAGAATAAGTACAATTACCCAACGAACAAAAAAAAGACTCCAAGAAAGAAGAATGACAGTCAACAATACGTTTGATCTTCTGATCCGAATTGAAGGTAAGTCAAACTTCCAATTTGTTATCCCTCAGTCTAATACACATAAAACTCTCCAAACCACACAAATTAAAGTTCCCAAACAACAATCACATCAAGAGGTTCCATACAATTACGCCCTCATAGGAACATCGAAAACAACAAATTCACTACTTTAATCACACAATACTCCCTCGTCCGGTAGACCACGCTTATTGTTTACTTCACTTCTAATCACAACCCTTCCAAGGAAGTCGGTACTTCCTGTGAGGTAAGTCCCAAATTACCCCCTTCCTCGTGGGCGGCTCCCCACTCCCCCAAGACAAATCATTCTTGGGGAACCCTCAACTCCCTAAAGTGAGACTTCACATGTCGCGACAACTTTTCCAGCACCGGAGCGATGTCCACCGCCAAGGGACTCTAACCACAGGGAAGAGACCCCCGAAGTCACCACCCACTGAGGTCTCTACCCTCTAATCAAGGGGGCGCCAGACTCAGGTAATGTTCCGGGATCGGTGAGTGACCGTGGGTCATCAGGGATTTGACTGGCAGCCAGTCAAATCATTTCGTCATTATGACGTTTATTACCCGATGGTTACGGAAGGGTGGGCTCGCTAGAGATGAAGGGGTGATGGGGTTTCGGCAACCGGAGGAACGCCTTCGTCTTTTGGGCTGCGTTGGTGGTCATTTGGTTTTTGTATGTTGGTGGTCAATGGGAGGCTTTCTAGTGAAGTCTGGTTTCGTGTTTGCGAATGACTGAAAGATTTGATAATACTATATTTAATCAATAGAAAAAAATATCAGTATAGATTATGGTTCAGGAGTGGCAATGGTCTCCAAAGGTATAAACCCTTGATATCTCAAAATTTTTATTAGAAAATGAATCATATGGTTATTTATCGCATTATTTTTAAAAAAAATTTATTGGAACTTTATTCCCACTCTTTTGAACAATTTCATTACTATTCAAATATTCATTTAAACACGGTTGTACATTAAGTTATTACATTTCTTTAATAAATATCTTTGCAAATATTTCCCAGTTAATTTAAAAAGAAGAGGTATATTTTGTGTGCACGACAATTTCTTTTATATACTTTGTAAACAGAAAGTTATATATAGTTTGAATTCTCTTATATTGAATTAATTCCTTAAAAAGGCGAGTAATCACCCAAAAGCTCTAAGGGAAAATAATGCGTTTATAACTTATAAATAATAAAGAGCAACCCCCTATTCTTCTTTCTTAGCGAATTTTTCTTATTATTTTAAACAATACTTACACTATGAACCATTTTTCTTTCGTGTCATCTGTCGAGTAACTGTATTAAACGGATAAATCTTTGCAACTCTTTTGTGATACTACAAATTAATTAAGAATGTCTTATTTGGAAAATAACCTAATTGTTTAAAAAAATCCAAAACTTATTATAAGTATCATTTAAGTATCCATTTTAAAGTATTTAATTTAGATTCAATGACGCTCTTTTAAAAAAGAAAGACTGAAGAAAGAAAATCCAAGGACTAAAAGGACTGCTCCCTTTGTTGGGTATGCTTTTAGTTCTTTTGATGGTCCCTAGATGGCAGTAACACCAGCAGGTTTCCAGGTTTCACCTTTGATTTTGATTCGGTCTCTCAAGGGACCTGTCGTGAGTCACATGGTCCGCTTATTCATTGGACTGCATTAAACATTTAACATTACTCCCTTTAAAACGAGTAATTATTCTCATCCAGCTGAAAGGGATGACAAATAGACAGGGGGAGGGGCCACTGTGTTTGGAAATGGATTAGAAAGAAATTCGTTTTGTTTGTCTTATTTAAAATAGTAAAGCCCCAAAATATTTTGTAGTTAACTACTTAATCCCTCAATAGATATTCGAATTCAAATGCGTGTTTAAGTTATTTTTATTAATAAGTGAATCTTTTAAAGTTTTATGCAGGGTATTTGCATTACATCATTGCTCCACCATGGTCAAGTTTTCGATACATCTCAATTTTACTATCTTGAAATTAAATATGTCTGCATCTGTAATGCCAAATAAAAGTGTATCTAAATATATAAATTTTAATGCGTTAAATACAGCTGCTCTGCCTCTCGGGAATTTTTTTATATTTCTGGCCGGGTAATTCAAATAATTTTGGAAAATACACTATCATTTTCAATTAATTTAAAGATATCAGTTGTTATAGGTCGTAGTTATTTTTGTAGTATTTTTCTGGAATACGCAGAATTTCTTTTAAAAAATAGTAATTGAAAAATAGTACACTTATTTGTTAATCTTTATAAAGAGTATTTGGTTTATTATTAGTAATGTAAATGTTTAGTTGCAAAAATATCATTTTGGAAAAACCTTAAAGTAGCTTTCAGAAACGATTGAGAGGTGTTTGCAACAACAATGATCTAACTCCATCAGTTTTACATTGGAATTAGCTTATTGTTGCCGCAAACTTTTCATTTACCTTTTTTTTCTTTTAGTAACAAAATTTTATCATCATTAAATTTTTAAATAAGTTGAAATTATGAGGATAACGCCACAAACTGTGCAATACTGTAATTTAAATAAAATAACGAAAAAAATTGCACCACTGACGAAGGGGATCCAAAGAATCCCCGAAACGCCGTATGGCTTTTAATAAATCTATGTGCAATTTTTTTCGTTGTTTTATTTAAATTAAGTTGAAATTATATTTATAAGTATTTTTTGCACTGTAACAAAACTAAACTAACTAACTAAACTCATAATTTTAACACAATCAAATTTCCTGAAACATAAAAACTTACCTTCAAACCATTTATTTTAAAAATGATTCTAACTGAAAATCTGCAAAAATTGCTGATATTCTTTTTTCCTCCAATTTTCAATTGAATTTCGGGATTAAATCTTGCAGGTTTTTGCTGATCTACAAATTAAAATAACAATCCCTATCTTATAATTTTTTAACTACTTAGACCATGACTCTAATAAAATAAACCTATTTTTCAAATTTCAGATAACTCTAAGAAACTGCCTGAATAAGAGAACTTAAAAATAGGTGAAAGACTAGGATATGATAGCATATCCTTTGGTTGTGCAATGTGCAAATTTATAGTTGCCACGAACTTTAAGCAGAATCATTTAACTTCTTACTAAATGTTTGTAAACAACTTAGAGGAAAGAAAGATAGACACCATTTGTTTATAGAAAATAACATTTATTTTTACATTATAGGTAATATAAAAATAATCAATAGCTTTTATATAAATTCATCCAAGTTTTCAAACAACTTTGTTACAAGGCAGACGTTTTACACTTATTACCAATAGGTAAAATATGATGTGCTACAGATTTTTAATAAAAATATATTGTCATTCATTTTCTAAGTACCAAAATAGCACTTTGATTTCTAATCGTCTTAGTACTTGCGTAAATAAACATCTTTGCATTTGGTACTTTGTAACATCAGAACTAAAGTAGCATTTGAGCAGTTAAATAAGTTTTGCACAATAACTGATGTCACAAATATGATTTTTTTAAAAAAATACATACGAAGTTTTCATCATATCAAACTTATAAAATCAAATGGCATATAAAGTTCAGAAACTCCACTCAATCTAAAAACAAAAAATCTACTCAGACTAGAATGTTGTCATGGTAAACAATTGACTAATGTTTAACCCTTGAAATCACAAATGGCCACAGGTATTTGGCATCATTATATTCTTAAGGCAGTGTAAAGTAATCAAATTGAATACTGTATTCATTGCGTTTGCAAAAAGCACAAAGTACAAGCGCACACTTACATTATTTACAGCCCTATTCACAGCCATCAGCATCGGTGTTGAATCCTTGGGAAAAGAAGGATTCCACCAATCAGGAGTCAAGGAGAAGCTAATTTTTCTTTCCTTCGCTCTAGTTAACAGCACGCTGATGAGTGTGAATATAGCTGTAAGAAAGTTATCAAGAATGATATTTAAAAATAGTTTTAAATTTGTTCATAAAAAGTCCTGAGTACGTTTGTACTGAGATAATAACGAAACATGACAACAAAATTATGGAGTATGAAATTAATGGTACCAATGCCCGTTCAATTCTCTAGCCTCAAATGATCATGACTTATGAATAAAGTTCAAAAACTGTAAAAATACAAAAGTTCTTCGATGGGAGGACAGTGGGGATCAATCACTCCAGAGCACCTATAGGACAGTCTAATGAAAGTGAGGTCATGGAATGTGTATCGCCAGGAACTAGTTCATATAAAATTATATCACCGTGTAGCTTTTTACATTGGCACATCAACAGTTAGTAAAATAAACCACTGCGAGTTACTACTCTCTGAGCAAAAGTTCGCTGAGGGCAGTGATGTAGCTCTGCGCCATCTGAAGCGTCTCGTACTTGGACAGCTTGCGGTCGTTCCCGATGGAAGGCACGACGTCTCGGAGACGGTCGAACGCGACGTTGAGACTGTGCATCCGTCTCCTTTCCCTCGCATTCGCCGCGAGACGTCTTTTCTTCATGACTACCGGTGGGGCCGACGAGCACTCCCCCATCTTCCTCTTGTTAGAACAACTCCTGGGAGACGTCTCGCTGCCGTCTCCGTAGAGACTGTCTCCGTCTTCGTCGTCCTCGTCGTCTAGGTTACCACCCGGCCGGTAACCGTCGGGTTTAACCGGCTGTTGGTTACCGAAAGTGAAGGAGTTACTCAAGTCCGAGATGATTGTCTTTGGCGCTATGGCACTGTATTGTCTCTGGTTGATGGCGACGGTTTGTGGGGGTGTGTGTCGGTATTGAGTGTTAGTTTCTGGGAAGACGAAGGCGGGTTTGACAGGGCTGCAGTTGGTAAGGTCGTAGAATGTTCTGAGGTTGTTGTTGTTGTTGTTCTCGTTGGGGCTGGGTACTGGGGTGGAGAGGGCACTGGTCGGGCTGGAGGAAGGACTGTAGTTGCCGTCCGAATAGGGGGTGTAGATTGGGTTGTAGGAGTCGTGTTGGTTCATGCTGAACTCCATTTTGGATTCCATTGTCGTTTGCAGGACGGAGTCAAGGTAGTTCATGTGGCCGGATTGGCGGAGGATGTCCATCATGAGTTCTGCAGGTGTTAGAACCTAATTGAAGGAGAAAAGTATTTAATGTCAAGAAACGAAAGTTTTTAAATATTTGCTCGATCGATTGATAGAATTTATATTTATTGGTTAAAAATTTTGTAACTTTACGAGCATTGGCATTCATAAGTTTAAGATCTTAAAAGTATTTTTACAAAATTTCAGAATAAATCCTTTACATATTTTGTTCAATTCGAAATAGTTTTTATGAAAATTTACTTTGAGAAAGAAGAGTACTAATATTTTATGTAATAACTAATCTATTTTAAAATTGTGTGCAATGTATTTTAAAAGACAATTCAAGGCGATGAAAAATATTATTAGTAGTAATTTAAAAATAAAAAAATTTATATACTTTACAAATATGCGTACAATAAAGTTACAACTATATTTAATTTTAATACATTTAAGAATATAACATATTTATACTATAAATATTGTTCAAATTTTAATAATATAAAAATATTAACATGAAACATATTAAAATATACTCTCTACTTTGTTTTAAACGTTTTGGAATTAACGTGGACATGTGACTGATCTGTTTTTTTTCATAACAGTTAAAAAAAACAAGAACCAAATTGAGAAACTAAAAATTACTGTCTGATATAAGAAACATATGAATTCAAAAACAGGAACAAGTATAACTTTACAAAAATTGTTATAGATAGTGTACGAATTTCTCAAAAAATTATCATTACCCTTTAAAGTACATTTTAAAAACATAATTGTGTGTTTCTAATGTTATGTAAATTATAATATTATTACCAAAAATTGTAAAATGAGAACTAAAATACTAAATTTATAAAATATTCGAATAAAATAAAAAAAACGTGAAGACACTAAAAGAAAATAATTAAAAAGAAAGGAGTTGCATTTAATTCATTTTTAAAATTAAAATTTCTATTAACAAATTTATTTTCCAATCTTAAATTTTTTCATTACTCCTCTTTCATTTTAGAAACATTAAGTAGCAAAGTAACAAAATCAGACAAAAATCAAACAATGATAAATCAAAGTTCGTAATGTTTAAAAATTATTAAAAAATCAAGGTTTAAAAAACTATACATTAAAAAATTAACTAAAATATATTAAAATAGCTGAGAGACACCATACAGATCAAAAACAGAAAAAACTTAATATAACTTGTGATCATAAAAAATACAAACAAATTATTTACCTCTTATGCATCTAATTAAAAGTCAGAATCACTAAGTCACTAATTTATCCAAATATCTTCTCTAAAAAATCACAAACAAAACTTTTCTTTCCTCACGACACTTTCCGAGGTACACTTCAACAACACACGTGCCACTATTTTCCTCCGTGTATCTCTTCACTAATAACGCCGGAACCTATCGCTAGCACACCTTAGGTCGACCGAATGAGCTTCTGACATAGGGTAGGCCCGTTATATACCTGTTGCGGCCCAAGCAACCCCCCCTCTATGTCGCCCGCGGCCAGGCGTATCATTGCGAGGGGGTCTGCAGAGAAGGGGGCTAGAGAGGGGCGGGTCTCGATCCGATTGTGGCGGGAACGGAGTCTGGAAATCGTTTGCAACTTTTTTTTTCTCTCTCGCTCGTAATTCTGATGACTTTTCGGCCCGGTCTTTTAACTTGGGTTATTAATTGGGTTTTGCTTTGTTTTTGGAGCGTTTTTCGTTTGAGGGGGGTTTTTTGATTAAATTCGGGTGGGTTCGATTCGTCGTGGTGTTTCTTTTTCGGGGTGGTTAGAGGGGTTAGAGTGGTTGTTTTCACTGTCTGGTGATAGGTTTTTGAGCGAAAAAACCGCGTTGATTGAAGGGAGAATTGAAGAGATTGAATGTGATTAAATTTTTCTTTGACTTTACTTCCTTAGATGATGCGACTGATACTAGGGTTTCAATTTTTTCCCATCTTACTTTGAGAATAGCCACTATAGCTTTTCTTTCAAATAGTACATGCAGTCAAAAAATGATTCCCGGTGAATGTAACAATAGTATAGATAGAATCAAGGAGAATGAGTATAAATTTGATACTTTTACCGCATCCGATTCGTTTAACGTTACATTGGAGATTATAATGATATTAGAATAAAAAAGATATTATAAGGGTATATTATTCTTTTGGTTTATTTTTTGATATCAATTCAATTCAATGTATCAGATTAAATATTATATAATAATAGCTTTTAAACATTAAAGATTTATATCTTTTTTAAGAGAAGATGGTTAGCGTTCAAGCAAGTGCTTTTACATGCTGAAAATAGCACTCTAGAGTTACCTTTTGATTCAGTAACCGATATTACAGTGAAGAAGGATCAATCAAAATCAAATAAAGACACGCCATCAAATTTGATTATCCCACCGAAATCTTATTTCCGGTGAAACATTAAAACTCCATCTAAATAGTTCCTGCAATCACACCACTATTAAAAAAAGAAAAAGATCCTCTTTCAATGCAGACTAAACATCCAGGTTCAAAATTGGCGGTGGTCCGCTGGTCCAAGTCCACTGAAAAACGGCTTGGATTGATAAGAAAATCCATTGGACCGTCAGACCAGTGGCAAAAAAATATCCAAGTCTCTATTTTTTGCTATGAAACTAATTAGAAACTTTAGGTCAATGAATGCAATGTTAACATTTAATCAAGAAAAGTACTTAATAAATAAGATATATTCCAACTTATATACCTTCCTGATTCTTAGTTAGTTTGTTGTTAAGTTTAATTTTCAAAATTAATTATTGGTATTCACTTTAAATGCAATACTAATTACTTTAAAAATTGAAACCTGCCCTTTTTAATTCAGCAACCAGCCGAGAACCTGTAAGATTAGCAAAGTAGTGATTCACAAGACCAGTGAGTTTTTTCTCGAATTTCAAACGCCTCTAAAAACCTATCCACATACCACCAGTTCAAAGCCCTCCGCTCGGACTGGGCGTGAAAACAGGGGCCCAGACGGACCCCCGTCGGGCCAGTTTACATTTGGCCCACATTAAATTAGCCCCTGCATTGGCCTTTGCCCGGGCCGCGAAGCCCCCCTATCGCCACCAAGGCTGCCCGTGTAATTTGTGAAGGTTAATGCGCAATGGAAGTGTTGCTGGCCATAGACTCTGATGGCGAAGACCTCTGGATCTTTTCTAGAGATGGTGGGAGGTAGGAGAATAGAGCGGTGCGGTTACTTTGATTATGCAATTGCAATCAGTGGTGGAATTTATTGGGTTGCATTTGGGCTATCAAGAAGCGCTATTCTCTTTCTGGGATCCCCTTAGCAACAGGGATAATTGCTTAAAAGTTTGAATTATCTAAAATTTGCGTATGTAATGATTCGCGATAATTCTATAAGGCAACCGTTATTTTATATAATACGTATTTTTTTAGTGCAATTATTATTTAGTGATGTTACCATTATTGTTAGTACCATTATTGTTTAATATTTCATTAATGCAATAGTTATTTAATATTACAATTTAATTGTCAGTTAGAAGACGGGAATAAGTCCAAAAAATGACAAATTGACTTTTGGGACTCAAAACTATCTCAAAGCTTTGCTCTAAAAATGAATGGAAAGAGGGTGAAATAACTCCCCTATAGGGAGATATAGCTCCTTGAAGTTGTGAAATCGATTTCCATTCATTGTATTTTTTCAGTTAATTTGGAATTAAAGTTAATTTGTCTTTCTTTTCATATTCTTTGTAAACTAAGTTAAAATAAAATTTTCTCTTAATTTCAATTTTTTTTTCAAACTTTTTATGCAAGGAATGTTTGACTCCATTCATATTCACTCACTCCATTGATACTGCTTTAATAACTCAGTTTCACTATAATTTTGAATTTTATTTGTCTTGGTCTGTCTATTTCTCACTTGTGTGCTGTGAACTAAGCAGAAATATAATACAAACGATGAATTTAAGATTTTCCATCACAAGGTTGAAAATGGCCATGAACTTTTTTCAACTGTAAAATACTTTTGAATGCACCTATATTTTTTCCAAAGATTGCCCTTTTTTCTAAGAAAATTCCTGAATTTTCAGTAAAAATTTGGTGGTTATACAACGAAAATTCCTTTATTTACACAGTTTTTTTTCGATTTTCTCAAAACCTGGTTTTTGAACATTCCCTTCTTCTAACTGTCGGTTCATTTAATGGAATTTATTAATTAAAGAGTGTCTGTTACACACTCCAAGGATAAAATATATTTTGTTTGTTAACTTAATCAGATAGAGTAAAAGGTTTTAAAAGATATTTCATTACACTTTCGTGCAATCAATTTTATAAAGGTTTGTTAAATTCCTGTTTATCATTATATAAATTACGTAACTAATCCAACCTTGAACACCCAATTAAAAAAACTTCTAACTGCAACCGCCTGACTACTGCAACGAACCAACACCCATATCACCTCTCTTCTCCCACCCACTTTCCCATAGAGCCGAGTATAGGGAAATATCCTAGCAAATGGGATACATCACGACCGACTGACTGAGCCAACAAGAATCCGCTGCTGAAGAGCACCCTTCAACAATGGACTGACTCACGACGTCCTTCCAGCAATGGGAAAACCTCCCTCACCCCTCTTTGTGCGGACTGTTTGAGTTCCCGAATGTTTTATACATTCTTTTCCAGCTCCTGCGTTGATTGGTTGATTGATTCGGGAAGTTTATGGGGAGGTGTCCCAATTTGAAGTGGAACCATATATTTCGTGGTGAGTGGTGTATTGCATATTGTTGGGGTTCTGTTTTACCCCTTGTGGTCCCCTTTTAGTTAAAGTGATGGCAATGATGAGGTTGGAAGTATTATTGAATTTCAAGTAGTAGCTTTTTTTTCGAGTGTAAACGGTTTTAGGATCATGTTTAATATTAACTGTGATATATTGCACCATAATATTACCCGAAATATTATACTATAGGCATCAGTTCTTTTCTTAAATCTAAATCTAAAAATGGAACGTTTATTTAAAAATAAAAAATGCTATCTTATATTTTTGATAAAGGGTGAGAGTGTAAATTTTTTATTGGCTAAATCTTGACTTTATTTTCGGTTTTTAATTAATACCTACATATCTACCCGAAAGAACACTTATAACGCTAGTTTTTCATTATCATACTCTAAGTTATTTAACACTGAAATTGAACACTGCTTGAACAGTACTGTAAAGTATGTTTTTCCGCATACTGTGTACCGTCAAGGAAAAACTAGTTCTACAGGTAGCAAGCGATGGGGTTGAGATAGTTGATAACGATTATGAACACAAATACAGGGTGTTCCAAAACCAACTGAACGATTTCAAAAATTAATAACAAATAAACTAAGAGAGATAAAAATATGCGGTCTGCTGCTACCTACTTGGTTCGTCAAAGAATTTTTTCACACAAAATTCTGAAAACTCGTAGTTCGCAAACATTTTGAGAGATGGCAGCACTGAAAATTCGAACATTAGGGAATTTTTATATCCCAGATCCCTATTTTAAGTAGTCTTAGGGATATCAAATTTTGTGATATGATCGATTCTAAAATCGAATAAAAAGAATCATTTATTACTTCTGGTAATCAAACCTTCATTCCAGTCAAGAAATCCTGTTTTAAGGAAGTTTGACTTATTAAACTTAAAATAAATTTTTGAACAAATGAAAATGATCTTTTAATCTAAAATTAAACTCTATATTTGCATGTATTGAAGCATCAGTATAAAAACCTGAAACCTTTTTGTTTAAGGATATGTGAGGTGACTCTTGGGATTTAAAATGAAAATCAGAGGGTTCGGGAGGTCAGCTTAAAATGTTTCCATATAAGCCGCAAACGCAGCAGCCTCTTTTGGGAGAATGAAAGGGAAAGCGATCGGATTTTCGCAAATAAGGTTTTGAATCTCATCGACAACAGTAATATTGAGCTCAATATAAAGCATATTTTTCTCTCTACTTCTCTTAGATCTTAAACTATATTTATTACTTTTTTCCCAAGCTAGATCCTGGATATGCTAATTACTTTTTATTTTAATCTCTTTCTCTATAATGTGATCCCAACCTCCTCTAGAAGATTGACAATTTTTCAGGCACTGATGTATAAAATATAGCAAAAATTTTGTAATGGGGGATGAAGTAGACCTCGCGGTTTGGGATGAAGTCTTGGACCATGGGTTCTAACTTAATTCTTCATCCTTACGATGTATCCTTACCTACCCTAAAAGTTTGTCCCATTGATAAAGATAAACCCGTAGAAGGTTGTGAAGTTGTAAGAAGAGAACTCTAGAGAGAAAGAAATTTATTAACATCTGATAATGAATATATACAAGTAATGATGAAATTTTGTACTTGGTGAAAAATCAATGGCTTCAAAAGTAGGCTTTCAACTCTGTAAAATAATAATTATCTTTCTCTTCTTTAAATAACAATGTTTTCTATGTGGCCACCATCTACGTTAACAATATGTCTCAGCCGGTTAACAAAGTTTTCTGTCACTTTTTTCAGAGTATTTTTGGGGATTGCAGTACATTGTTGGCAAATGATCTTCATAAGTTCCGAAATAGTAGTGGGACTCTGTCGGTAAACTGCATCTTTCAAATGACCCCATAGAAAAAAATCACACGGATTTAAATCTGGTGAGTGCGGTGGCCAGTTACCTTTACCCATTTGTTTCTGGTAATCTAAGGCTATTACTCGGTCATCGAAATATTCTTCAATAATTTCGAAAACATCTCTGGTTCGATGCGGCCTTGCGCCATCTTGCATAAACCAGTGATCCTCCATGGAAATGTTTACACCTTGAAGTACGGCTATAAACTCCTCAAGAATTTTAACGTACCGAACAGAATTTACAGTCTCTTGCAGGAAAATTGGACCAATAATACCCTCACTGCTAATGGCAGCCCACACTGTTATCTTTAAGGAATAGAGCGATCGGGGTATGGTCACATGGGGGTTTTCTGTACCCCAGATCCTCCAGTTTTGTTTATTAACAAACCCATCTAAATAAAAGTGCGCTTCGTCCGAAAACCATACTTTATTGAGGTCAATATTTTTGTTGTCGATAAGATTCAAAACTTTATTTGCGAAAATCAATCGCTTTCCTTTTGATTCTCCCAGAAATGGCTGCTGCGTTTGCAGCTTATATGGAAACATTTTAAGATGATTTCTCAATATTCTATGCGTTGAGGTTATGCTTATGGTACAAGCAGCCGCAGTTTTTCTTACTGATGATCTCGGGTTCTTAGAAACATGACTTTGCACAGCTTGGACACTTGATTCTATTGCAGCTGACTGCGGCCGTCCAGTATTTCCCACTAAATCATCTTTTACTGTGCCGCACCTTAAAAATTTTGAATATAGCTGTCTTATTGTATTTGGATTTGGACCACACTGGACATTAAACTTGACCTGAAACGATCTTTTAGTAGCTGTTGTACTTTTGTTGAGTCGGTGATATTCCAAAACTAAGAATATTCTTTCTTCCAACGTATACCTCATTTTCAGCTGTTTTTTAAGCTTATAAACACCTAATTGCTCTATAACTTATGGTTTTATTCACCTTTGAATAGACCGGAATTAACGAGTAACCTTCCGGAGTACGTTTAATATGGCCGTTTTATAGCATAAAAAAACTCCGATTTTCATTTTAAATCACAAGAGCTATATTTGTTCTTTATTAATGAAAATTTGTTAAGAATAAATTTAATATTATTGGTATTCATTAATAACATTAGAACCTCCCTTATCGTTAAACAAACCACTTTGCCTGAAAGGATAGGTATAACCCTTTTACCGCATGCCATAAAAGTACCGAAACCGAAAATCATTTTTGATCACCGTGATGTCGATTACCGAAGTTAAATGATCCCATATTATAAAAAGATGTTTTTAAGGTGAATATCCATCAGAAAACCAGCAATATGTGGCTAAGTCTGTTTTTCTAATCAAATTTTGAAATAGACAGTAAAATCTAAAATAAACAAAAGGGGCAATTCGAAACAAATTTTTAATAAGTTTGTTTCAGGGTTATCAAAAAGTGTAAGTTTGCATAGTTATCCTTCAATACATACATAGTCCAATTTAGATTAAAATATCATTTTTAATGAGTTAAAAAAGGTTAAACATTATTAAATTAAAATATATTCTTAAAGTTCATTTATTCAAAAATTTATTTTAAGTTTAATAAGTCAAACTTCCTTAAAACAGGATTTCTTGACTGGAATGAAGGTTTGATTACCAGAAGTAATAAATGATTCTTTTTATTCGATTTTAGAATCGATCATATCACAAAATTTGATATCCCTAAGACTACTTAAAATAGGGATCTGGGATATAAAAATTCCCTAATGTTTGAATTTTCAGTGCTGCCATCTCTCAAAATGTTTGCGAACTACGAGTTTTCAAAATTTTGTGTGAAAAAATTCTTTGACGAACCAAGTAGGTAGCAGCAGACCGCATATTTTTATCTCTCTTAGTTTATTTGTTATTAATTTTTGAAATCGTTCAGTTGGTTTTGGAACACCCTGTATTTCTATCCGTTATATATCTAAAATTTGAAATACCAACCAAAGGTATAATTTCTTTTTAATGAATGAAAACAAGAGTTATGACAGGTGATGCAGAAGTTAACCTCGCTGATCATCGAAATGATATGACATCCGCTCAGATTATGTCAAAATAAAACGTTGTTAAATTTAAATATGTTTTTCTCTTCTTTAAATTAGTTAATATCGGTATACATTGAATCCATTGGTATTCATTAAAATGCCTTAAAGATTCAGTTTAATAACACTATTCTTAGCATTTAAAAACAGAAAAGTCCGAGTCGTTTAGCATAGCGAATAAGAACATTTACTGATACAAACACGGGTGTAGATACATGAAATCGAAAGTAGTAGTTCCGAAGTAAATTAATACAGTCACAATTGTAGTCACAGTTCGTGAATTCAAAAAAATCATAACGATTGCAGTTAAGGAGTCGGGACAAACAATTTTGATTATTTTGCCTTAGTGTTTCTATTTTTCCCTTTTGTGCTGTGAACAAAGCATAAATATAATTATTTAAATGTGTCGATTTGAGTGATTTTCAAGATTTTTTTAACTAACATTTCATAATGTGTGAAAAAAGGAATATGTCAATCAACTTTTTTAAACTCTCCAATATTTTTGAATATACAAACATTTTTTTCTATTATTTTCCTGTATTCTAAATAAGGTCCTGAATTTAAAAAAATGGTGCTTATACAATAAAAATTCCGTTACTTTTACATTTTGGACTTATTCCCTTTATAAAACTGAGATTCAAATTAAGTGTTTTTCCCCAGTTCCGTTGTTCCTGCAAAGAGACTATGTAGCTTTAAATGAATGAATTAAGATATCCTATGCTTAGAAATCAATTCACAACATCCAATCTCAGCAATCCCCACCCCCAGAACTCCCCTCCTCCAAAAACGCCCCCATTTTTCCCTAATCCAGTCTCCAGGGCACGCGAGCATAATCCTAAGTGAATGCACACACCACCCCATACCTTCCATTCGGATTATGTCATCAGCGTCGCATCCTTTTCAACAGCAGAGCACCCCCCATCCTTCGGTCAACCTGTGTCACCGTCCGCCCACGTGCCGGTAGATGAGATCTCGGTTCGGCTTGTTTTCTTTCTCTGCCTAATTCGATTTAAATCGTGTAAAAGGGGCAAAATTGAATGGGATCGCTTGGCTTCGGAAGAATTCGCTTTTGATGTGGGATGGAGTGGTTGATTTACAGGAAGGATGGGACTCTTTGGGTTGGTTGGTCCCACGGGGATCGGGAGGATTGAGTCATCTGTGTTATCTTTTCGTAAAGCGTTTGGTTTTTGAGTCGGTTTTTACTGGAGAGGCGCGGTGGGAATTTTCATTTTAGTTTCGGTTGAAAATTAATAAGCTGGGATAAATTCTTTGTATCCGGAACGAAAAAGTAAAATGTAAATATTTCTGATGGATTTATCGATTTTCTTATTGAACTCTATGATGAAATACGAAATTGGGAATCACTATGAATTAACGTAAAATAAAAAGGGCATTGTAAGTAACTAAGGTCCCAAATATAAATTCTCAAATATATTCAAAACAATGATATGACAGTTTCTTTTTTGTGACGTTTTAGACATTAATCCTTTTGAAATAAATAAATTGTTTTAAAACTATCATTTTGTTAAAACTTTTCTTTGAAAGATCCGAAATCTTATGTTTTATAACCCCAGAACCAATAATCCTGAAAAAAATTCCTTCGCCTCTTACGGTTTCATCAGTTTTTTAGTGTTCTTCCTAGTTTCATAAGGTGTAAATTGCTTTACATGTTGTATGAAAAACTATAATTGATGACGTTAGTTTAATAACTGAAGAAATGCTTTAATTATTGAATTCCAAAATTCAAACAGTACAAAATATTCAACCCTTTCTGAAACAAATATAGTATTGTAATATCTCTCTGAACGAAACTATATGTTAATAATGTACTTTTATTTCTTTGATTTAAAAGTAACAGCATTAAGTTACAGTGTCTTAAAGTTAATTCTAAAGTAACTCTTACGTTTTCAATAAAACCTTTTGCTACGACAGTTGTTCTTTTGATAGCAACTCGGGTATGGGGCCCTAAGTCCCAAAATATCCCTATAAGTCACATATTTTCATATCTTACACAAATCATAACCCATAATCCCTCTCATACACCACAACACAAAACCTAAAGATTCTAATCCCACAACTTTCACCTCCACAATCCACCCTAACACCCTCATAATCCGCCACAACTACCCTCACACCAATAACATTAACAGCTAATAATCCATTCAAAATTCAATGGCTCCTTCAACCGTATTACATTCATACATTCACACACTGTGTCCCATAGATGGATACGGCCCCACACACGTGCGCTGAGGACCATGAATATCGTGTCGAGGTGTGAAGAGGGGTACACCCCGGTGGTACGAGTCCCCAAACACGACCACTTGACGGTACTTGGGGTACTTTAACCCCCGCAGTTCTCGAGAGGGTCGTTTAGACGCTGAAAGGGAGAACTTCATTGAAAAGGATATGCGGGATGTTTTTTGTGATGGAGCGAAGCTGGAACCGGGTGTCATTCATTTGCTAATTTTTGCTATACAATGGGTACTCGAGGCGGGTGTTGGTTGGTTGGTTGGATGCGATCCAGTTTCTTTCGGCTTTTGATTTTTCTCATGGGTTTTATTTTTCTTTATTCTTTTGAGGATGCGACTCGTGAACTGAGGGGTGTATAAACGGTTCGTACCAGGGAGTATCTTTGTCAGCGAGGGAAGTATGTAGATTATGCGGTTGGAGATTTCTCTGAGTTAAACGTCCAGTATTCAGTATTGTGTTGTAAAATTAGGTATTCTATACTTAGCACGCCTTGACAATTGCTTAGGAAACACCTGTTCCTTATGGTACTATTAGGCGTTCGAATACTTATAACTCTGCTGAGTTTTTGTCTTAATATTAATGACTGATTTTCGCATTGATGGTTGTAGTTAATAAAGAAAAATCGCAACCAAGAAACACCCTAAATCTATACCTTTGTGCTGATGTAAAGCCTGTTAGTTTTGGTAGATGAGATGCTTTTCCACTCAGATATTTTCATTTCAAATATGAGAAACGGAAATAGGTTTCATGGTCTTGGAATTGATTTTCAAAAAACAGTTTGACGTTTTTTTTAGTTGAGAAAACTCAATGAAAAAGAAAGATGGTTGATCGGAACTTTTGAAATTTCATCAAGAGAGAGGTTATTCTGCTCAATATGCTTTCAGCTAAACGTATTGAAAACTTACCAGTAGTTCCTGTTATAAAAGTTTCATTTTTAAATTCACTTTATTGATCGAAACCATAAAATTGAAAGCAAGGATCTTACAATCCTCGCTTTACTAAAAGAATATTTCGTTTCCTTCTCTCAAGAGTACAGCAATTTTACCTTCATATACATCTTAAAATATCTTACAAGAAAATTAAAGTACCTTTAGCTCTTCAAAAATGTAAATATTACTGGAATTATATTATTCCTAATAATTCTATCATCCTTTACTTTGCTTATCCAGTAGGTGTATCGAATCATCCATCTTCCTCTTGCACATTCCCATTTCGTCTCGATCAATAATAATGTCATTAACTTATCGGAATAACATTAAATATCGATCTCAAAAGCTTTGCTATTGATACAAATGAGAAGTAACGTTGTGTGATTCGCCAAAACCGATTCAGAGGACCCTGTTATTTCATTTTTATTTTATAATAAAGTGCGTTGCGTTTGGTCATTAAAGTGAGTTATAACCCTGAAATCTCTTTTTCCTCTTAAGAGGTTCCAGTATACAGAATTGTCCTCATGATGAAAGTATAGAAGGGATTAAAAATCTCATGTCTAACACCTATTTTAAATTTATTAACTATTTACACTGTATTGTGAGACCATAATAATTTATAACTACAGTCCAATAATTGTCTTATAAATAGGTCGTAAAATGTTTGACTCAAATTTTAGTTTAACCCGTTCAATCCTAAGTTGCCCGAGATTAACATAGAATTTATGGAATATTTTGGAGCGTCTAAGACTGAAAAGGTTAAACTAATTTATGATAGTTTTAATATTTGCTTAATTAAAACAAAAAGGACTGATAAAACGTATTCGAAAAATTTTAATCGAAAGAATAACGTAGTATGTGTGTGCTTATGTATTTTGCTGAGTGAGAAGTTGACACAAAGATAAAGGTAATCACACAAAGTTTGAAAGCTATAATTCAAATCCAAATTTTCTTGCCTAGTTTAATAAACGTGAAAAACTTTATACTAAGCAGAGGGAAGCAGTGTCGGTTAAACTAAAGCTGAAATAAAAATGAAAATAGTATATTGTTCTGATACATTCCTTTTCACTCAACAGGTTCTTTTGGTCTTTATATTTCGGTAAACGACACATCCCACTACATGCTTGATTTCTCCTGCATGACGACTTGCGGTTGTAACTGGACTTCTCTGATGAGAATTAAAGCTCATCCACACTGTTTCACTTTCACTGTGTGTTCATTATGAGTGATTCACTGCTGCGAATCGCAAGTTTTCTTAGAAAAGTGAAGGAGCATGCATAAAGTGAAACGCCAAGTTAAACTTTTCACTTTGGGTGATTCCTCCAAAGTGAAGATCAAAAGTGAAAAGCCTGAATGAGCATTAGAATAGTCTGGGAATCGAAATTTATTGTTAATTTTAAAGATTACTCTATCAAAATTCATATTATTAATAAAATCTATCTAAAACTAATAAACTTATTCCTTTATTGTTTTATATTTATTTGAAAATTTCCTTATTTGAAGTTCCCGGTATTATAGCCTTAAATTATAAGTTTAAAAGGCTTAAAAGGAAGACCCTTTAGTTCACCCTAAGTTTTTTCATTTAAATTCATTGAATTGTTTTTCTTTGTATAAAAATTAATACTTTAAAATGTAACAAATTTGATGTTCTAAATTTTATGTGCTCTTTTAAGTTTTCTAACTTATATCAAGTCAAAAGTATGGATATCTCTAACAAATGATAAAATGAGGAAGTCAATTAAAAATTATTTTATTAAATCAAAATATTATATTAAACATATCCACAACTCACTTTATCAATGTAAAATATAACATTCTCAGATTTTAATCATTCTGTATCATCAAAAAAAAACAGATTGGCAACAACTCGAAAGTGAGATCACATCCCCCCCCTAAAAATACCCTCCATATTATCTTTCCTGCCGAACTCCGTCAATAGTAACCTCTCCTTCCTCCGTCAATATATCGATCACAAGAGGGCGCGCTGGTCGACAAGGATGTAGCGGCAGATAATGTCAGTATTATTGATCGTAATCAGTTACGTCACTCATTCTCCGACGTCATTCCACCTTTCGCAATGGACGGCTGCGGTGACAACGAACTTCCCGAATGCGAAGTTTCCATCACCGAAGGCGCTGGGACTTCGCTATATAGTCCTCCAGAACTCAAAGGCAGCAGCGAAGTTCTCAGGCACTTCATCGAAACTTACGAGTCACTCCCAGGGTTGTGGAACCCTTCGGACCTCACCTATCAAATCAAATCGCGCAGGAACGCGGCGTTGGAGCAGTTGAGGTCCATTTATGTGCAGATTAAACCCGGGGCCACCGTAGACGATGTGAGGAAGAAGATAAATACGCTCAGGACGAACTATTGGAAGGAGATGAAGAAGGTGATGGTCGCGAAGGAGGCTGGGGAAGTGTACGAGCCCACCTCGTGGGTGTTTCACGCGATGAAATTTCTGAACAGTTGTGAGCAGATTCTGAAGCCGAAGTTACAGTTACAGTCTGCGGAGGTGAGTGTTTAGTAACCGTAACCGTTTGTTATGGGCTCTCCTGTTAAATAGGAAACTTTGCTCGATTTATATTATTTCGAGATCTATTCTGATTTAAAAAACAAAACACTTAATCATTCGGTTCTCGAGATATTTACGCATAAATTTGCAAATCGGACTTTTAGTTTTATTAAAAGTGCTATTCATTTTGGTTTATAAGCGACTTTTTAGTTTTAAATTTGCAATATTTTATTTTAAGTGAAAAAATTAACTTTTGAAATTTAGTTCTATTTTTTATTACAAACTTCCGAGCTGAACGGTTTCATCTGTAATATTTATGCATGTGAGGGTAACTTTTGGTAAAACTGTGGCCTAAATAGCTTTATTACTTTTTGAGATATTAACGGTGTAATGGCTATTTGATACATCAAACAGCCCGTTTTCACCAGTTTTCCTTATAAAAGTTGAATACTTGTATGAATCGGTTGTCTTTCAATTGTTAGCATTAGTTCATAAACCATTTAAAACAGTGGTTCCCAACAGGTGGTCCGCGGACCACTAGTGGTCCGTGAGGCTATCGGAGGTGGTCCGCGAGAGGATTTTTAAACACATCCAAAAATGTGTTGAAATTAAAAAATCATTCGTCTCATAAATAAAAATTGTTCGGTTCTTTTTTCTCTCCTATAATTAATTTGTTCATTTCACTCACGTTATTCAACTGATGTTTATTACAAAGTAGAAACAAAATGTGATTATGGTGTGCGAATAAAATTAATTGACACTCAGAGGCGCCAGTGTGGGGAAAATAAAGAATGGAGTGTTCGGACTTTTACATGGTTTGTTACGAAGCGAAGCGTGTACGTGCTGAAAGATAGTACAAATTGCATGCTAATAGGAAGAGGAAATTTCTGATACAAGCGAAATAAGGTTTGTTCGAAGATCTAAGAAAAATTTATTGTCAAAAATGCGAGTCTTTTGAACGGATAAATCGTTTTCTTTTTAAATTGCTCCTTTGAAATAACTATTTATTGTCTTCCGACTTTTGGAAGAACATCAGTTAGCCTCGCCTATACAGGGTGTTTCAAAATTGCGTTGCACGGCTTTTATTCGGAACCAGCGCCTCCCAGGGTCATGAAAGTAAGGTCTACCCCTAGGTAAGTGACCCTGGAGAATCCATTGAGTTGACTTACAGCGCTCCTAGCGGCGAAATTTAAAAGTTAAAAAAATTAATTTATAAACTAAAGGATATAGAGTAAAAACCTCAACAAGAGTATTATTGCCAACGTCAAGAAGAACTCATTGAAAAAAATTTGATCAAAATATCTTGAATATTCGCGGAGATATAAGCATGTAAGAATAGCACTTTTTCAGGGGTCAAAAAGTAAAAAGTTCGCATATTTGCAAATTTTTCAGTGTTATTGTGTAGTTTTGTGTTTTTTTAATTGAAAGAACACAAAATTTAATCAAAAAATCAAAAAAATTTGCAAATATGCGAAATTTTTACTTTTTGACCCCTGAAAAAGTGCTATTTTCACATGTTAATATCTCCGCGAATATTCAACATATTTTGATAAAATTTTTTTCAGTGAGTTTTTCTTGACGTTGGCAATAATACTCTCACTGGGGTTTTTGCTCTATCTCCTTTAGTTTTTAAATTAATTTTTTTAACTTTTGAATTTCGCCGCTAGGGGCGCTGTAAGTCATCTCAATGGATTCTTCAGGGCCACTTACCTAGGGGTAGACCTTACTTTCATAACCCTAGGAAGCGCTGGTTCCGAATAAAAGCCGTGCAACGCAATTTTGAAACACCCTGTATAATAATTTCTGCTACAACTCTCAATCAGTGCATGTGCAGTTTACTGTTTTGTGATAAAGAATTCCTAGTCATCTTCATTTGTCCTATAGTTTAAATTCCGAGATAAGTATGTATACTTTGTTTCAAATTTAAATCTACTAATATAACAATAGGGGAGAGTGTTGTACCTATGGACAAAAATCACGTTTGGATTTTTCTAGGACAGGTAAAATCACATTTTGACCATTTAAAGTGCCCAACCTATAGTCCTAACCTTTGTGAGTTGAGAGATATTTTTTATTAGCCAAAATCTTGAAAATTGGATTCTTAATCATGTATAATAACTTTGAAAAATTAGTGTCCAAAGGTACAACAACCTGTTGTACCTATGGACAGACCCAGTTGTACCTGTGGACACCCTTAAAAAGGGAAGTTTTAGTTGAAAAAAGCTGAGAATGAACATTTTTATTGATGAATTACCTTTTAATAACCTATTTCAAGCCTTTTTAAAATTGAAAATTGATTTTTTAAAGTAATGTAGTTTTAGATCGTAAATGATCATTAAAACGAAGTTGAATGATAAAAGTCTTGATTTTTTACCAAAAACACAAAAATAACATGGTATTTTCAGATCAGAATTTAAGGTAATAGTTTAATCAATCATGCTGATTGATCTGACAACTTCACTGATCCAAAAAAAACAATTCGATCGACACTTAGTTGTGCAAGCATTTGGTGGTAATAACAGTAATAATTTGGTGGTAAATCTTCTTCAGTGGAAAGTTTAAGTGTTTTTAATCATCATACTTAAATGCGATAAGGTGCTTAGGGTTTTACACCATATTTTACATTAAATTCCAAGTAGAATTATAAATTTAAAAAAGTAGTTTAGATCACAACATATTTGATTTTTCATCTAAAATTTACATGAAAGTAATCGCTGACAAATAGATTACCATTTAGAATTAATTTAATATTTATTAAAATGTATTCAGTTAAATGAAACCTGATTCTAAAACGCTGATTAGCTACAGACACCCACAAGAACGTGTCCCTAGGTACAACACTTATGGTGTCCGAAGGTACAGCATCAGGTGTTTTTGCATTCAAAGTTCTATAAAAGATAAAAGAATTGATATCTGACTATTTCTAATATCAAAAGTCAAAATCTCTGGGATTCCCCCATATATCCCATTTTATCATATCATAATCATAGAGGAAGAAAATAGTTAATGTAGTGATGCACTAAAAAAAACTTTGAGCACCTAAAAACAGTATTTTTATTATAGAAAATTTAAATAATATTTTAAACAGCTGAGATTTCACGTTAGCAACTAGATAGCATCTGCTTACATTTAAAATCGACCACAAATTCAAATTTACATTTTTTCCCGAATTTTAAAAGGAGATGGCTGAAGGTACAACTGTCCGTAGGTACAACACTCTCCCCTACTGTTGTTGGGTATGAAAAAAAAATGACTCCTTAATACTGATGTTATTTAAACCTGGGTTAACTTGGGTGTAGGTATGATTATGAACCTTTCCAGGGCTAACAGATCGACGAGCGAACCTGAACAATTATTGTCATTTGTAAAGTACCCTCGTCTTTAATGGCTTTTATAAAAGGTTTATTTTTAATAATTGGATTTAAAACAATGTCATGATAACTTTTCTTTAAAGTTTAATAGATTATTTGATTAACCGTTCCATTAAGATGCGTATTAAGACTCTTTTTCCTGTACTATTAAGAAAAAAATCAATCTTTACACTCTCTGTGAGGAATGAGTGCATTAAAAAAAAGTTAAATTTTTTAAGATAAAATTTGGAATATGGATGGTCCGCCAAGGTTCAAATTTAAGTGAAGTGGTCCGCGGACATATTTGAGTTGGGAACCACTGATTCAAAACAAGTGTCAATACAAAATACATAGATACATGGTAATAAAAATCTCTGATAAGACATTTGTAACAAATTTGATTTTAATAAATGCATTTATTAAATCCTCCCTGTACATCTTCATTACTTCACAATCTAGGAAGATTTTTTAAAAACATGTAATGAAATGTGTGAATTAAATATATTCTCCATTGCAAATAATTAGGAAACATTTATTTATACTATAAATAGACCAAAAACATTTTTTATTAGAACTTATTTAATCTCAAGAATGCAAATATAGTTTGTCGAATTCTTTTTCGTTAAAAAGTTATGTAATTAGAATAAACATAAATTTTTTTTTCTATGTTAACGAAATTGAGTTTTATGTTCGAATTCATTTTATGAATATTATGATTTCGTTTTATGTTCGAAATTGTTAGATGGGGTAATCAATATTTTTTGTGATCTAAAATTACAATTTAACATTTAATGATTAGTTAACTTTATTTTCTGACGCTGCTTCACTGCAATGAATGTATCGCTGTAAGGAAATACATGTACAGGCGTACCTGCTGTTTAGTGTAGACTTATCTGCATCTCATTTAACCCATCACTATTTATGTTTGGGATAGTTACTTAATCAACTCTAAATTAAGCATTCCATTCAAACTATAATAAATGGGGTTTGTTGCAATGAATGTATCGCTGTAAGGAAATACATGTACAGGCGTACCTGCTGTTTTGTGTAGACTTATCTGCATCTCATTTAACACATAACTATTTATGTTTAGGATAGTTACTTAATCAACTTTACATTAAGCATTCCATTCAAACTATAATAAACGGGGTTTGTTTAGAATCGAATTATTCTTCATGCTTTGAGAATAAAAAAGGTTATCACACTTAACGTGTTAAATATAACGATATATAGCATTTACAGAAAAAACAAGCTATACCCAACAGTTAGGATTGAGGGGGTAGTATTCTTTGTCACTAAAAGCCACTCAATCTTTTTAAAAATTATTTTTCTAGTTTTAAAATAAATTTTATGATTACATAATATCTTTATTTGGAGAGTTGACTTTCTATTAACCCCCTTTCTTTAATAGTTCAAAATATTGATATAGACCTTATCCAAATATAGTTCAATTTAAATTGCTAAAAGGGGTAGTCTACTTCATTAAAAATAAAACGCAGAATCCCAACCGTCTGTGTAACTAACACTAACTTTTTTAATTGATCACATAGCACAATAAGAAGAACCTAAATCTAAATATTTTTCCCTAGCCGCAACACGACGATGGATCAGACACTTCACTTATCAGCCAAGACGACGTACACGTCTTCAACGTAGATGCCCCCCAAACAGCCATGTCATCCAGGCCTTCCCCCATCTTACCCCCTCAAAAGAAACAGCGAATGTCCCAGCCTTCTTCGTCAAAACATAACGGCTTCAGCAGCTCACCTTTGCTTTGTCATTATCTCGAAGAAGCCAAAGAGTCCCACGAATCTTTTCCCACCATTGCCAAAGTTTGGGGAGAGAAACTCTTAACTCTGAATCCAGAGCAAAGGTTATTCGCTGAGAAGGCAATCAACGATGTACTATTTGAGGCAACTTTGGGGAGCCTGCATAGAGACTCTGTGAAAATTAACGGGGGTTATCAAAACCCTTATCAATAATGAATAATTTTTTTTCTCTTGACATTTCTTGGGAAAATTTTCTGTTACTATAATTCCATAAAGTTCTTCTGAAACGTTTCAAATCACTTCTATATAATAATGTAATTTATAGTGGGCCAGTTTATTTAAAAAGATTAAGTATAAATAACGGTAGAAGATATAATTATATAACATTGATTTTATTGGATTGTTTGTTGTTATTAAGTTAGTCTTCCTTTAGTGAGTTTATTTCTTATGTATTTTTCTAGGGTGTATTTTTAAACATTCTCTATGAACGTGTACTTCCTCCAGTTTGTAAAATATTCACATCTTGTATTATATGTCATGATACGAAATCATTTGATGACAAAAAATAAAAAACTGTAAAAGAAGTTGAACATGATTCGAAGGATTTATTTTGTTTCAAACACGAATATAAGAAAACAGATAAGCTGTAACTATTTTAATATTATTACGAGATAAAATAAAAACTTTTCCAATCAAAATTAACTTTCAAAATAACTTAACAAAGCGAAACTTTAAATGAAACATAAACTGTGTCAATTAATTCAATATTTTTTATAAAGATTCAATGGTTTTAGGAACATCATTAGTTTAACTAAACTAATTGTGTTCCTGATATTGTTTGTGATAATTTAGATTTCAAAGGTTTCTTGCAAGTGTGAATTTTGGTTTATTCGGTGGTTATCAAAAAATTAAAACAAAGGTTATTGATAAAAAAGCTTTTTACTTTTACTATTTCAAGAAGTAAAAGGAAAATATTGTATGACTTATTTTTTTCATACAATTTAATGAATTAAAAGCAATTTTATGTAGTGATGAACATCATTGTTTGACACATTCAATAGTTTTACGTCAAAACTGAATTTAAGTTGAATAACTGCTCTTAAACCACTGAAAACTAGTACTACTTGTTGATAATAGTCACGAAATCCCTATATCCTTTCGGGCAATCACCAATTATTTGTCGCATCACGTAAATTTGTGGTTTACTGTGCAGCTACAACTTCCTTTCTCAAGAGGCAGGTGATTTTATCAGACAGCAATTTGGTCGAGAATTCTTTCTTTTAGTGATCTTGACCTTGAATTACGAAAGATGTCCCCATTGGAAGAAAATATAAACGGTTATATTTACAGTGAAACGATTCCCAAAAATAATGCTTCTGGTCTTAATAACGGGAAACTATTATGTACAACTTCAGTTCCTTTATGATGTTTCAGTTTATTTATTCAATACTTATATTTCTACTGATGCACATATTGTCATTAAACTTTTCAGCTTCTTTCGTTAAAATTGTAGTTTATCGTTAAAATTTAATAACATATGTAATTTGGAATTTCATAAGAAACCTCCCCTTTAATCAAACGTAACGCCCTAGTCCCTTTCGAAAGCCCATTCGGATGGATGATATGATTGTATCATATAATTTGATCTTACAGCCTCATCCAGACACGCCTCATCAATGACTGATGCTTTGGCGTATCAAGATAAAACGGGCATTGCTAATTTTTAAGGTTTGTTTACTTTGCGTAATAGGTGTCACCAAATCACATAAATCACCCTCTGACCTATTTATTTTTAATGTGGATACCATTCCGACTTGATGCCTCCGCATATATCTAGAATAATGAATGTTTAAATATTAGTTTATATTATGGACTGTTGTTTGTGTCTTCGGGGGATGTTTTAAATCTATGCATGTAAAACTATCAGCTTTTTTTATCTTATTATTTTCAGTTTAAGGATCTTGCACGGTTTAAATTCATCTGTCATGTGTGATCAGCAGAATTTGTTTCATTCAATCCATTTGCCATTAAAAACCATTGTTGATTAATTTTCTCAAAATTTAAAAGTAAGTTTTATGAATATGTTTTTGAAATATTTTGAGTATGTATTCTGTTTTTAAGCGCACTATTTTAGTTCTTTAAGGTTCTATAAAATTCTATTAAAAATACTTTACAAACCAGAAACTTGTCCTCTGGGTTATATAAGTTTACAGTTTAAAGGGTTATTAAACATCACAGACAGCAATTCAAAGCTTATTTCAAAATTTTTACTACCTAGGAAGATAAAGCTATTCGAAAGCTTGTGTGGGTAAATTTATCTATATAAGTAATTATCTGAACGAAAATTTATCCTTTATCATGTTATAAATATTTGATATATATATATTTTTTAATTTTGATAATTTTTTATATAAACTTTGTACAAAGTTAATAATTTCTCTAAAATATCCTGACTTGTTTAAGTAATTTTCACTGCACATAGATTTGAGTTTTTTAAAGTCTTATTCAAATTACTGCCTGAGGGTTTCGTCTATTTTAGTTTATATAAATCTTCTTCGGTAGCTTTGCTGTCGGTTAATTTCTATTTTTTGAGATAAAGTCTTTTTTTTCAAATTAGAGAAACTTTCCGTTATTTGAAGTTTGATAATTCTTTCAAATTAGTTACAAGAGTTGATCTTTATGGCAGTCAGTATAATATTACAACAAGTTTTAGAATCCCGAATGACATTGTGACGTTACCGGTAAACATATATATACCTAACTAAAAGTAAATTGGCTTTTGAATAAAATTGATCCCGTACTAACTTGTTTTTTATTTCATTTATTCCTTTAATGGTTATTTTATTAAATCATAATTCTCTATGTGGAAAAGTTCATGGAAAATGCATGTTTTCTAAGCATGCGGAAAATTTTCGTCAAAAATAATAAAAAATTTAGAGTAAAAAGACGAACTATTTTACACTGTTCCTTTTCTCAAAATACATTTTTCTTTAATGTGAAAATGCTCCCCCTTACCGGTATATTCTTTTATCACCTTATAGCATCAATGCAACGAGTCCGAATCACTCCCCTAACTTCAATCAAGTATCTTGACGTCCTGCATTCGTCCCACTGATCGCTATCTTGACCACTATTTCTTTCATCTCAGTCGGCATAGGTGGGGTCCTTGTTTACTTTGGAGGGATATTGACTCGTTCTCATTAATAAATCATACATTGCTTTTCTAAAATGCTTTTTTCTGGATGTATGTGCCTGCCTAGATCAACGTCATTTCCATCTTGTTATTTTAGTTTTTTTAAGTGGTTTAGGGTTTTTTTTAATTTTAAATGAATTACCTTTAAACTTGTCACACAGATAATACTTTTGGTTATTTTATCCTCATTCATAGGTGGCTATATTATCTGATACTCCATTTGCGGTTAAATATTAGGATATTTTCGGGATCATTTGAAAATTATTTTGTAAGATTCTTACTAAATTAAACCTTTTTTTTGTTTTATTACTTCATAACTAAAAAACATAATTTATTAAACATAATTTTATTAACAATAAATAATAATATAAAAACACACAAAAGAAAAGAAAAGAAAAAGAAATAATACATATAGTTCACTAAGGGGCCAAGGGCCCTTCCAAGTGAAAACATTTGGTTTGTTCAATACATATATGCTAAAAGAGAAAAAAAATTATAAAAAGAAAGATTTATACACCAAATAAGAAACCAAATCACAAATAAACACACATAAATATACATTTTCAAGATAATTAATAAAATTAAATGGCAAAAGACAGAGCACAAATATAAATTAATCCCTTTTTTGGCTCTGTATAACATAACATAACAGACCAATCTCTCCCTTTTTTTCATTACACAAAAAAATTAACTAGGTGGAAAATCAGGACTATACAATATAAATAAAAACAAATTTTTCTTTAAAAATATCTTGTTTGTATTTGAGGTTAAATAATATGGGAGTTGATGGGAGTTGATTATAAAGAAGTGGACCTTGATACAAAAAACTCTTGTGCATTATTTCCTTATGTGGTTTAGGAATTTTTAATAAAGGCGTTTTTCTCAAATTATATTGGGTAATATTACTTTCATATGAATTTATATTGTCATGAATAAAAATTAATAATCTAAAGCAATGCAGTTTTTTTAAAGATAGGAAATTATTTTGCTGATTATCATCAATATATTTGAATATTCGTTTTTGTAAATTTATTAGTGGAACTAAATTTGTAATATAATCATCTGCCCAAAAAATAATTCCATATTGTAACTTTGATTGAATCCATGAGCTATATAAAATATTTAAAAAGGATCTGTCTACGTAATTTTTTAGATGATAAAATAAATATAAATTATATCGAAGTTTATTCAAAACTAAGTAAATTAGTTTCTAAGTTTCTAAGTAAATTAATTCCCTTTAAAATGCCATCCACAATTTTACCAAACATTAAACTCATTTTAATTTGATCTTTCTTTTATTGGATATGCAACAAAATTAAACTGTCTTAACTCCACTGAATCATATGTGTTGAAAATGGTTTTATGAAAAGTTTTAAAATTTAATTTTTTTAGGTTGGAACTATTTAGTACACTGTTTTGATATTAATGCAAAACACTAAAATTAGCTTCCAAATATGAGGTTTTTAGAAAGTAAAAAAGAGTAAAAAACATTTTTTTTTCATTTATAACAATCATTAGTTATTCAGCAGTAAGATACAGTAAGTCCTTCTCCATATTGCAAACTTTATTGTCATATTTTTCTCATTTAACTTTTTATTTATAAACTCGATAGAAAAAAAACGCGTATTGAGAGTTCAAGTGCAAGTAGTGGGATCTTTTGCAAAACTATAAAAGGTTCTCTACTCCACAACTAAACACTAGCCGAGGTGTAACAATCACAGATAGATAGGAAACAAAAAAAGACTCAAAATGAAGGCCAAAAAGTAGAACAAAAACGTGGAAACAATCCTCTTTAGGATCGGTAACTCGAAACCTCTAAAACTACTTTCGAATTCTCATTAGCATTTAGTTTTTTGTTCCCGGTTCCTTCATTCGACGCAAGCCAGAGGCGTTGGTACAAAGGGGTCATATGCAAATGTAGAATAACTTTTTCGCCCTTGAAAGATGTGGCCCCTAGAAGCTAACAGTGGGGCTTCCCTCACAATAGAGAGTATAGACCTTTTAGTTGGTGTTTCGTTTCGTCTGGGTGTAATAGAGTTGAATCCCTATAAACTTTTCAAGTGGTTCTTTTCTCACTTTCAAAAGTTACATTCAATGTTTGACACCTTATTGATTATTACTTTATTTTGAATGCGCAGATTTGCTTCATGAAAATTTGAGCAGTAGAAAATATTATCTCCCTTTGATTTATCATATAAGAGGAGTAAGATATATATTAATAATCTTTCTTGTATTTTTGTTTAAAATTTTACACTTACCATATAAAGAAACTGATCGATCAACTGTTTGGAGTTACTACTCGTCCTTTAAAATGAAGTTTTTAATCATTCTTTCTTTAATACTGTGTTAAATAATTTGTTCATATTTTTACTTTCATCTAAAATTTGTGTCAATTTTTGGTTTATCTGTTTTATACTATTTTATATTTATTCTTAATAGTTAATTACACAGAGTTCATAGTTTTTAATAATTAGTGTAAAGTATCCAGTATTTGATAACTAAAGAAGTATTTCTACGTAAATAGTTTATAACGCCTCTCTCCTACATTAAAAAAAATAAGGATTTTCGGATTTCGGTGAAGAATCCTCCTTAGATAGTTTTATGCTTAAAACATAACTTATTAAAATAAAGGCTTAGAAATTCCTAATAAATTTCAAAATCACCTCAATTGAAACAAAATATATGCCGAA
Source organism: Tetragnatha versicolor (assembly GCA_024610705.1). Taxonomy (NCBI): domain Eukaryota; kingdom Metazoa; phylum Arthropoda; class Arachnida; order Araneae; family Tetragnathidae; genus Tetragnatha; species Tetragnatha versicolor. Next base: position 35,010,273 of record JANDEH010000006.1, read on the forward strand.
ACTTAAATATTACTTCAATTATTATTTACTAAAAATACTACCAAACACTGGGTAGTTTCACATGTTTTTATTCAAAAGTGTTATAAACATTCCAATAGTACAACAGTATATCCCATCCCCTTGAGTAGGCCGATGATAAAATAAATTTTTTACACTACTAAACTTGGTCAACTATAGATCTTAGTAGACAGCCCCTAATACGATTGCGGTTTACCTTAGTTTATTTGCAAACCCTAGAATTAGTGGCCCGAAAAAAATGCTTTCTCTTCTCTCCACTGTTTCAATAGAAAATCTCATTTAAATAAAACCATTAAAAATCTCAAGGCTAGGATAGAAAGTTTTGAAGTTACCTACAATTTATTCAGTTATATAAAAAACGAGGCAGTGTTTAAAAAAGTTAGTTCCAAAAACTTCATCAAACTATATACATTGTTTCCAAGATAACATGCTGTACCAAATCAGTTTTTGCCTACTTTTCATCTATTAAAACTCAAAGTCATCGGGAAACTTGTTTTTTCTTAAAAGGTAAAATTACATTCTTTTCACAGCAAGGGTTTGCCAATGGCTATTAGGGAGCTTACTGAGATTACCAGTTTAGCTTTGCTTTGGGAATGATCAAAAACCTTCCAGTAATTCAAATCGTGAGTATTTTTTCAGAGGTAACATTCGACTAAAAGTGAAGCTAATTTGAGTCCATATAATTATGTTTGTCTTGGAGAATTAAATAATTGATTCCATCACACCTGTAATTTTCTCGAGTATCTATCTTTAAGAAGCTGAAGAAAGTCTAAACTATAATGTATTTCACTTAATTAGACACTTCGTTATGGAAACCTCTCATTTTTGTGGTTCCTGATCATATTCGACAGTTATATTAACATCATAATTTCTTATTCCAAAAACTAAACGTTGTCAGTTGCAAAATTCACAAGCTTAATACTATAAAAATAGCATGCATAATTAGGATGAGCTTTTTGAATACCTTTTAAAAAATAAAATTTTCACCCAGTTAAGTAAATAATTTTAATTTTTAATTTTTTTCCTGTAAAAAAGGGAGAAAATATCTGCATACTTTAATTTATTATTTCAAAGGAGGAAAGAAATGTATATAATCTTAATATTATCTTTAAAAAGTAATTTATTCTTCATCCTAAAAAATGCTTATTTCTGATACTTTTATCTGGGCTTTTATCTTAAAAAAAAGAGTCAAAGAAAGTAGAATTGAGAGAACTTTCAACTTTTTGGATGACACTCTATAGCTGCTCATATTATAGCATTAATCTTATAAGACTAAAAGCAGACAGTTTCAAAAATACCTGTTAAAATATACTTGTAATAGGAAAAAATTTCAAGAATTTTGGGTGTTTCATATCGTCGGCACAAAGAAAAAACCGCGAATCTATAAATTTGTCGTGCTTGAGTTTTCAATTGTTTGAGCTCTATTTTGTACCTTCTTAGAGTAACAAAACATATTTAACTAAATACAGCTATTTTTCTGTTTGTATTTTTTCAAAGGACCCGTTTTGCTGTCTAGAATAGAGATGCATGAATCAAATGAATACAGATTTAGGACAATATTTTAAGTTTAAAAATCAGATATCTTGGTTTTTACAGATTCTAGATTTTGTCTCATTGCGAAAAAATTTTAAACCTATAAAAATAATTTTTTCTGTTACTTCTGCAGTTAGTAAACTGATACGCTTCTTAGATTCAATAGCTTCATTGAAACCTTGATATACCAACTTTTCAATGTCAAAACGTTTTTCGAAAGAAAGCTTCCTGGCCAAACCGCTCCTTTCAAGAATGAATTTCCTCCATTTTTTTCTCTTCCAAACTCCACTTCCTAATACCCGAATCATTATAATATGGTCATTCTTCCCACAAAACCCCCTTCGAAAACGCCAACTCCAGGGAAAGTAGGTGAACTTTTTTTCTTCTCTCTCTCAATTGTCATCCCGTTATTATTCCTTGCGGTCCCCCGGTTCGCTTTTCGTTTTCGTCAAAAACATCCGTTAATGGCGTCTTGCCTATCATTACTCTTTAAATGCGGGCTCTTAAGGCACTTCTTCACCTGCCTGTGCTCGCTTTTTAAAAGGCGTTTGGGTGGGTGGCTGCTGGAACAAATTGCAGGACTTTTTTTTCTTCTTCGGACTTTTTCTCGGCGACATCCGACATGGCGAAAGGGGGATGAGCGTTGGGAAGTGTTCGAATAGAATGAAGTGTAGTTAACAGGGCGTTCAATCAGGTGTTTTTTTCTCAGGCGATTTCCTTTTCCTACCGGTTTTAGTTTTCCGTAGGAGATTGGGCTTCTCTATCTTTGAGGTTCTTAGTTCCCCCATTACTGGAGTTATTATGGCAGTTTTGTATGATTACTCTTGCCTTCTGTGATGCTAGTTATTTTATCTTGATATAGCTATTTTATACTGATAATTCATGGCGCAGAATCATATGTATTAAGCTGGCTGATTTGAAACAAACTGTCTGGGTTGGACTGAAGAAGTATTTTGTAGCATTTAGATCCTTACTTTTTTTTCTTACTTTGCCCTGCGTTTGATAAAAACTTTTTTATTTGGAATATTACATTCTATGAATATTACTCATTTGTTCTTTTACTTGTATGAAAATAAAAAACCGAAATTAAAATGTAAGTTCATAAATAGTTTCAAAAAACAGTCTGTATAAAATAACTTAGTTTAAAATACCTTATTACTTACATCTCAGAAAAAACAAACGTATTCTTAAGAAACAAAATGTTTTGAAATTTGTGGTCGTAGATTTATGTCATGCCTTATGTAAATGCGTTGTTTTTCGTATCATTAGGATGGCGGGAGTTGCTTGAAAACTTTCTTCATTAATAAAGGTTGAAACAATTCCTAAAAGATACTCTGCTCGATAATGCAACAAATTTATGTATCTTCCATAGCAAATTTAACTCACATATTTATCCTTGTTGCTTATTAAGTGCATATAAAACATTCATTGTATATATGAAAACCAATTAACACCTCTTAGATTTTTCACGCAACTTCTAAGGGTGCAACGCCTTTTTGATAAAGATAACGAGAGAAAGCGAAAGGAATGCACGTCGTACGTCTCATCATCACTTGATTTATTTCCAATCCACTCTTCCAGCTGTTCTAAAGAGGAAAGCCCGACACTTACATCAAACACATTACAAACTCACTTTGGCTCGTTTCGACACAATAGTTAGCGTTAGTCTGATCAAATCTGCAAGTGTTATTCTTCTACCACATGCCCACCACGCGCCACCAATTAACCTATGCTACCTGGAAACACCTTATCTTAGGTGTGGATTCGTCTTTGGGGGAGGAGTATTGGTAAAACTTGTGTAAATCGAATGAGGGAAAGTTGTGAAAGGGAATTGGAGGTGGAATGGTCAGAGGGAGTTGGGTGGAATGATTTGTCAAAAGGAACCGAGTTTTGGGGTCTGTCATTGAACCATGAGGGGGATGTAGGGAGATAATTGAGATAATAGTGCAGGTGGAGAAGTTGCATGGTCATTTTTTTGTGGGAAATAAGTATGAGTGTGGTAGCTTGTTGATTTAAGTGTGCAGATTATTTTCCGTTTGGAAATAAGTAAGAAATGCTCTGAGAACTTTTCCATGTATATATAATAACAACTGAAAAGTTTGTTTTCTTTCAAGCTATGCATTCCGATTGTAAAAGAAGGCAGCTAACATCGAAGTACTACAGTATAAATGCTCCATGTTTTTTTAATCAAATAAATTAATTTAAAAGGCTTCCACTATATTGAGAATATTAGGGGCTTAATGAGAAACAAAACTTTTTTTTTAGAATTGGGTAGTTATCTTTATCTTCATGTCTTCATATAAAATTACATAAAAATGAAATGTAGTATTTCTTTAGAATAAAGGATTTGAGGATGAGTGATATAAGATTCATTTAATCAAATTAATGATTTATATTTCGTTTAAAAGCTTCTCAATTCCTTAAAAATATATTTGCTAATGTGACAAAATCATGCAGAAATATAGCTTTTTATAATTACACTTTTATTTGCTCATTTTTAACAATTATAAAAAAGAATCGCACAATTGTTTCTTTTAAAATATTCAGAACAATGTTCTTTTAAATTCGGTGTTATTTTTCTTCTTAACGATGAATTCAATAGCTTCATGAAATCTTACATCAATAAAAAATACATTAAGAAATAATTAAATTATTAGGATTCTTCACTTTTTTAAAGGTAATAGAATCCGTTAAAAAATAATTTTCTCCATTTGAAACACTAGTGATTTGCAAAAACACATTTCGTGTCTCTTCCCAGTCAATCCACCCAACTTATCGCCTGCAGTAATCAGAACTAGGTTCCAGCTCTAAAACTTTTTTGCGTAACTAATCCTCTTGTTTTTGCGGAGAGTACGCATCCGCTATGAGAAAGAGAAGACAAGTATCGCAGACATTTTTCCCTGTGAAAAGGTATTTGCGAGAGCTATCGGGCAGATATATAGTTACAGCGATCAACAACACCTATCTCTGTGAGTGTCTTCAGATGACCTCGTCTTGTTGTGACAGGCTGTAGGTCATGCCTTTTCTGTTTTCTGATATGGAACTCTTCGTGATCTTCAAGTTTGCCGCCAGTTTATCCTGGGAAACAACTAGGTTATCTTACTAGAAACCTAATAGTTTTTAACGCTTTGTGAATCTATGAAAGTGTTGAATCTATATTTGTTTTTATTACTATTTTATGATGCTTTAACATACGAAACTTATTTAGTGTAAGATCGTGGCATCATCAATTTCATCACTATTTCTTAAACACCAAGATCGTGGCATGTAGGTCAATTTAAATGGCCTTTAATCATGGTCAAATAAACGCGCGAATCCCCAGGAATGCTCCTGATCACTAAATTACAGCTCCATGGGACGGAGGATGACGCAGCTGACATCGTTTTAATAATACAATCCATCAATATTACCTGTATTCATATTTATAGCAGTGAAAGAAAATACTTGAGTACTTCATTTGCTAAAGCACAACTTTGTGTTATAAATGGAGATCATACGATCCCGCAGCAATGAATCAAGCACGTGAATTATGCGAGCTCCGATCGCATTGAGTTACAGATAAAAAGCCAGGTATCCCGTTGCTGCCTGGGCCAAGTTCGAATTTCTTCCAAAGCTTGAAAGTGGAAATAGTAATTATGCCCCTTCTCTTTTATCAATGGAAGCACCTGCAATGAAGCAGATAATCTATCCTCCATTGGCAGTATTGTTTTTCAGTTTTTTGGACTGTAATTAGTTCGTGTGTGATGAAAGAGCATCTTCGGTATTCCTTGCAGTTTTAGAAAGAAAAGAAGATGTTTTAGTGATAAAAGGGCGTTTAGTTTCAACTAATGTATTTTGTGGAAGTTACGGTTGAATCAAATATTTCTACCAACGCAATGACAATGCACAAAAGAAGTTTTGAGGCGAGTAAAATGCAAGAGATTACCTGGATATGTGGAAGTAAATTTTTAAAAACCTGTGCAAGGAGAATTATCCCGTGGAACGAAAACGTCTGTCCGAAGTGATTCCACTGTATTTACGTTTGATTGTATCTTACCGGGATCATTCAGTTTCATTTTAGAATATATCTTTTATAAGGATATGGATTTGATGGTAGTTAAATTTTAATAATTAGATTGTTTAACTCAGTGACTCTAAGGGAACATAAACTATTAAAGTTGCGCCCTTTTTTCCTCTGGACGTAACTACTTCTAGATTTGTGAGGACTTTCAATGACAAAAGTTCCTTATTTTACCTCTTTTCTATACTTTGTTCGGTAACTTCTGTACCAATCCAAAAGGAAAATCATGCAGATTTAGTTTTAGAGATCCAAGTATGATTTTTATAAATTAGCTAGATATACTGCTTTCTTAAATTAAATCATCATAAAAATCAATGTCTATCTATATTTTTATCTCCAAAAATAATTGATGGTAGGTGTTTAGGTGATTAGCAGAGTAAAATAATGAGAAATCCGCATGCATCTTAAAGTTTTTCGAAGTTGTTATTGTGTGTTATATTTGTAAAGGCAGTAAAAAATCCCATTTTCAATTTAACTAAAGGTAAGATTAGGTAATATATACTATTTTGAAACGGTGGACCATAAAATTTCTGCTATTTATGGAAAACCTTTAATGGATTCATCGACCCGGGCAAAACCCTCACTTGTAATATCTAGTAATATCAGACCCTGGAATTCCTGAGGAAGTGGTGATCGCATCGTCAATTAGTAGCGGAAGTGTGTGTTCATCGGTCCGTAGACCGTAGAACACGCGCGGCCTTTGGCCTAGCACGAGCTACAGGTGGAGATCCTTGGCGGACACCTGCGAGGGTCTTCCCGCCAAAATCACAAGTAACGCATGCTTAGCTATTTTTCAGCTGGTGTATTTTTGGCGCGAAACCGTGTTTATGTTTCGGAAGTGGTGTCATCCCTTTGTGGTGTATCTGCAGTTGAAGTTATTTTGCATGATAGACCATTAGATTAAATTTTTAAATCTAGTAAAAATTAGTAAATTGATACTGCCTTCCCTTTATGAAGAGGGTATCTATAAAACGTCGATTTAAAAATCACGTAGACTATATTTATATCAATGATAAAAAGTCTGGCTAATAAATGTTATTAAATGTAGTTTTTAATTAGTTTTAGTTTTTAATTGCATAACTGATAATGAAGCGTATAATGTCAGCCATTTTAAAGATATGAATCTTCCATCAATAGAGTTTGTTTTGCTTGATGTAATAGTAAGTCTGAAAACAAGTTATTTCCCACTTTTTTCTAATTAAATGCTAACACTTTATTTGTATCCATCATTTGATCTTTTTGTCTGTAATTTAAAAACTTTTGTTCAATTGTCACGTAAAGAACAGCATGTTTTTTTTAAATTAATGGAATTAAGATTGGATTTGATTGAGATTATTTTACTTTTTATTTCACGCGAAATATGTTTAAAAAATTAGAAACACTTTCCCATTTATCCCATAGTCTATACTCTACTGAAAGCATATTTTTGCTCTTTATGCTCCATAAATGCTCAGTTAAAAAAATGACATACAGTCATTGGCGGATTTTGGTGAGAAACCATGGGGGATTTTGAGGGAAATCTTGGGGGAAAGCTGTCCCTGGTGGTTCTGAAAGCCTGATTTTACCCCGCCTAACCCCCTAAAAATCCGCCCGTGCATATACAGTTGGAGTCTTTATTCATCCATTTCAAAATGGAATCATTCAAAAAAATATATTCTCTTGTCACAAAAATAGGCTTTTCTAACCTTTCTGACTAGGATAATCTCCTTCTTCCCAGATAGGATAAGTCAAAATTTCCCCCAAAAGCCCATGAACCATCTTCATCAGACAACACAAACTCTTTGTGTCACACGCACCTCATCCTTTACAAACCGGAAAAGACTTCCCCAATCCGAATCATAATATCCGGTGATGTCCATCCATAAGCACTCACTTCCGAGACACACAAGACAACACACACGAACTTACATCCATGAATTCCGCCTAACTCATTAGACCTATCTAGTGTTTTGTCATTAGGCCATAGCTTGGGGCACGCGCCTGTACGCATCGAATCTCTGGGTCAAGGAAGGCACCTGTGCGACAATAACATAGACACCAGTGCTTTTTCGCGCTTGGCTACAGTCACCTGCCTATAGATGAGAGTGAGCAATTCCATAGGAATGCCGAAAGGTGATGAAGAGGAAAGGGAAAATAGGGGGGCAGATGTTTTTGATTGGATTTATGTATGTAAATATTTTGGCGAAATGAGGGGTAGGGGAAGAGTGTACAAGATACTGAATAATGTAGCCTGTAATGTCAGCACAATTGAAACAAGATAGTGTATTGGTGTTGTGTCCTTTTAAAAGTTTATTTAAAAATTAAAATGAATTACATCTGAATTTGTTTAATAGAGTTGAAGTCTAAACTACTTATACAACATTTTTATATACATACTAATCTTTCTAATAGTTTTCATGAAGTGTTAAACACTTTAAATTTGAAAGGGTTATTATGCAGGTTCTCTGAAACTGTCTTGGATTTTTTTCTTTTACATACGCAGCCAAAATTTCTTCACAGATAACTAAAGTAAGAAGGTTTTTTCCTCAATATGGATTGTTGATTGGATCCAGCACATTCTTTTTAAGTCAGATTTATAACTATATCATATTTATTACTTATAATCATATCAACTTATTATATACTTCTAAATCATGACAGTTTTTGTTTTGATAAAAGATTAAACATTATTTTGAAATTTCAAATAATGTTTAAAATTTAATTAGGGGATGGATGGGACACTGGGTAGGATGGGACACCTTCAATAAATCTTAAAATTATAAATAAAATTAGTTTTTGAGTGTTCCACCAGGTAAAGCCACCATGGCTTCATAGTTGTTGCTGTTTACTATTTTAGTTGCAAGCTCCAACAAGTTTCTGAATGAAAAAGATGGTTTCACTATAGCAAAAGTATCTAAGTATTACACTTTTCAAAGTGAATTTTCAATCTGATTCTTGGTTGCTTTATTAATGGTTTATATTGTTTTCTAAACGGAATAATGTATTCTTTATGAATAAATAGTTGAGTTAAGCCTAAAAGCCACAGTTCTTTTATAAGAACCTATTTCTTAAAGCTGTTGCTACCGGGGTGGGATTAGTATTGATTAGTACTGATTAGTATTGCAGTTGAAAACATATTTTTCTAGATTAAAGAAGAATTTTAACTATTTTGTAATTTTCAATTAAGTTAGATTTTTCGAAGTACATATAGGGTAAAATAACTGATGTGTTTTAATAAATCTTTAAAATGTGTAAAATACTTCCACCTTTGTGGTTTTTAATCATATATTTAAAAAGTAATCATAAATTTTAATTTAATAAAATATGTCCCATCCCACTTGTTTGCCCATCCCATCCCAATTGTTTGCTATCACTTTGGTTATATTTTTTAAACTTGTTAAAGTGTTCCAAGATGTTAGTTTGAAAGTTTCAACTTTATACAATCAAAACTAAATTTTTAAAAAAATATTCTTGGAAAAAGTGTGCCATCCCTCCCCGGTCTCCCCTATAATTTAATCATTTTTAATCAAGACCATGAGGTTCAGGATTATACTAGATATAGTAGTTAGTTCATCAACCTCTATAAGTTCCAAAAATTATACAGGGTGTATCTGAAATGGTGCAACAAACTTTCAGGGATGATAGTACTCATCAAGACGAACAAGAATCTGTATAGAAAGGGGGTCCCAGACCAAATCCCAGGGAGTTAAAAATGGAGCGACACCCGAAAAAAATAATTGAAGAATTCAATTTCTAAAAGAACTACTATTGGTAAAAACTTAATTATGGTCTCAAAAAATGTGGTTTAATATGATCTTTAAAATTATCTCAAAAATCTTCACTTTAAAATTTGTTTTATTATGAAAAAAGTTCAAAAACACAAAAAAATGTGAAAACTCTGCCAAAACCTTATTTTGTATTTCGAAATCCTTTCTTTTGATTTGATAATATGAAAGATCATAGTTAAAAACCCTCAAGTCCAAAGTTTCACGTAAATAAAATCAATATTTAACGCTTGAGATCCTGTTAAAGCATGGTTTAAGTCCGTTTTTTGCGTCCGCTAACTGCCGTTTTGGAAACGGCTATAGGAAATAAGTTTCCGCACGCAAAAAACGAACTTTAACAGGATCTCAAGCGTTCAATATTGATGGTTTTTACGTGAAACTTTGGACTTAAGGGTTTTCAACTGTGATCTTTCAGATTATCAAATCAAAAGAGATGAGTTCGAAATACAAAATGAGGTTTGGGCAGAATTTTTACATTTTTTGTGGTTTTTTAACTTTTTCCATAATAAAACAAATTTTAAGGTGAGGAATTTTGAGATAATTTTAAAGATCATATTAAACCACAAAATTTGAGACCATGATTAAATTTCTACCAATAGCAGTTCTTCTACAAATTGAATTTTTCAATAATTTTTTTGCGGTGTCGCTCCATTTTTAACTCCCTGGGATTTGGTCTGGGACCCCCGAATCCTAGGTGATTCTGACTCGTCTATGTGTCTTCTATCCCCCCTAGAAGTGTGACCCATTATTTATGGGACACCCTGTATAGTGTTTTACATATTTTGAAATTCTTTGTGGAACACCTTAAAGAAGACAGCTTCTTCTAAGACGCAAAATTTTCAAAGGAAAAGCACAATAAAATAGGAACCTACAGGGGGGTTGGGGGTTCTCCCCCAAGAAATGTTTTTTAATTTTAGCATAAAGTGTTTTTTGAGCTGTTTGTGAGGGTTTCTCGGGGCCGCCCATGCTTTTGACTCTTAACATTACGATTAAGCACTATTAAAGACTTAGAATTTTGGCATTGTAATTGACTATAATTAAACCTAATCGATTCTCTTCGACGACTTACAAGTGTTTCACTTATTCTATTTTGCATCCTTCCCAGAGGCCTCTGGTAATAAAGTGAAGCTCTTTTACCCGAAATCAATGTAGTACCCTGGTGTGTCATGCTATTTTGCCCTTTACGAGGACTAGATTTCCTTTTCACGGCCATGGGTGGTCAATGATTTTTTTGGGGTGTCGCTCCATTTTTAACACCCTGGGATTTGGTCTGGGACCCCCTTTCTATACCGATTCTTGTTCGTCTTGATGAGTACAATCATCCCTGAAAGTTTGTTGCACCATTTCAGATACACCCTGTATAATTAAAAACATGTCTATGAGAATGACACATTTTTCACATATTTGTTCCTTGAATTAGGTCTTATTTGCAAACAAGCTACCCACTTATCTCATTAGAACGAAAAGTTACGTATTTTTTGTTATGACGAATCAGAAATAAATCAATCATTTATTAGACAGATTATTTCTGGATACTTTTTCATAAAAAAATTCCGAAAAAACTTGCAAAAAAGTCCTTATTATCCAATTACATACAGCATATATAAATACAACTACAAACTCCTCTTTCAAAACAAAACACAATGACCCACATTGGGTGTCCTCATAATCCCACGCTTTTCAACCTCCCCAAATCAGCATATGACGGTCACGGTCACACAAAAATACCACACACACTCAACTCCCAGTTATATATTTCAATAAACGGGAAATGATAACAGGTACAAACAGCTCCAGAACACAAAAGTACAAATTAAAACATCCTAAAGACTGTCATTAGGGGTCCGAACCACCTACCAAGATGTCAACTCTCATGTAAGACCCCCCTCGGGTTTCTGAATCCTCACCCTCGCCCTGGAGGGGTGGTTTTTCGGGAAATGACATGGTTTTGATGATGAGCTGTAATTATTCTTGTTCAAGTGAATGCTAGATAATAGAAATAGCTGTCTTTTGTGAGGGTGGATCATATCTACTTGTAAGGACTGATGGTGAGCATTCCGAAATTAACAACATCCTTCCCTATGGGACGCTTCTCTACATTTTCGAAACAGGAAATCCACGTCATGTTGTACGATATTAGTTTTAATGCTTTGGATATTGTCAACTGGGGACACTTTGTTCATTTTCATTTACCCACTTATGCAACAGTTTTCTTTAAGTTGTGTCCATTAAAAAAGAAAATTGGGAAAAAATCATATTTTTCTTATTTAACTTAGAATTATCATATGGTACATAAGTTCTAAAAAAGAGCAAAATTAAAAGCTAAAAATGGTTTTATTAGTCGTAAAAATTAATAATGAATATTTAACTCTCACAAAATTTAGTTTATAACAGACTCTGATTGTTTCTTTAACTTTCAAAGAAAGCTCTGTAAAAAAATACACCACTAAGCAACCAAACACTTTACAGACCGTTAAAAGTGCAAGTATGAATTCCCCTCCAACCTAAATTATAACTCTTATAAACCTTATAATAACCCATGACAAGAAGTCCTTTATTTCAGGCCTCCTCGTTTTGAAACCATCAATTTCAAATAGAAACAAACCTTCCCAATAGCGAAACAGACACCCCTTATTTAGAAAGGGTTTCAAGAAGAACGAAAGAGGACAAAAAGGGGTTTAATACCTTCAATTCGAACAATCGGTGAGCTCCTAGGCCACACAGATGGTAACTTGTTAGCCACCCGTGATTCCGCAGATGTAAGTGAAAGTTTCACAACCGAAATCATAGTTTTTGAAATCGGACACACCTTTTCTCATGATTTTTTTAAAAAACGTATATGAAATGTAACATGGATGAAAAGGAGCTCCCAACTTACGGATGACCAAATTTTTGACTGGGTGTTAGACCAAAGCGAATATGCTTGCTGCGGAAGGTTGATGGAAAATAATTGTTTCCAGGTTGCAAGTTCTCTGCTCTGTTTGTTTTTATTTTTGTCATTTTTGAGTTTGGAAAAAGTGATCTTGACCTCTCGTGATCCTTAAGGAAACAATTGAAATCCTTGGTTACAAGGTATAGAACTACGATAACACAGCGAAGACTTCGTGGATTTTTCTTGTTTGACTGGACTTCATTTTACTCTTTCTTAAATATTCACGCTAAATAAATTCTTGTTCTTACTTTACTTCAGCAGACTTTTAATTTCTTGGTATGTAAGCTGCTAAAAGTGTAAAAGTTATAAAGGTTCTAGTACTAGTAATATAAAAGGAAGTAGAAATAACGAATGGAAGATTATTAAAATTAGTTCTTCTCTTTATATTTTTTAATTTAGCTTTAAGTAAAAACATTTTACTGAACTTTTTTCGTTTCTCACGTTCAGATCCTTAAAAAAATTAAGATATGCATGCTTATTGCTTACGTAATTGGACCACCTATAACTATGACTGGAAAATTTAATTTCAATGCTTATTTCTCGGAAAAATCGCCAAACTTTATATGTTAATAAAAGTATAGTAAAGATGTAGTATTAAGCGTGTTTTTAAATGCCCATTTGAGTATTAAGTATAATAGTAATAAAAGTTTTAAGTTAACATTTGTTTGGCTATGGCTGGTTTTTAATCGCTTTATTTTCGTACATTCAATAGAAACGTTGATATTTTCGCTTGTGAAAATGGGTTACGAAGATTTCATCATTCTTTTTCCCTTTAATAAAAAAATTGTGTAGTTAGGATGTTGTATTTGTAATTTTAGTTCATAAAAATAATTTCGCTAATTTAAAGTAACTTTATTAAATAACTGTTAAAAATTGTTCGATTGATTTAAAATCCTGATAAAAACTCATTTTTATTATTCTTTAACTTATTAGAGTATTTTATTTTCTAAAAAAGGATAATAAAAGAATACACGTTAAAATTTGAATGTGCATTTATAGGTATTACAATAGATTGAGATATCAGTGGATACTTTTTTTTTCTGCACGTCACTGATACCACTGAAATCCCCGAAACCCCACCGATGTTAAAGCCATTATTCCAGAAATAAATTAGTAGTTCTATCTTTTCCTTTTTTTATTATATGTTTCATCTTGCTTACTTCTTTCTAATTCTTCAAAAAATATCCTTCGGAGATACAATCAATAGTTGAAATGTCTCCTACCTTCTTTGTGATTCCAATTATTTCTTGTTTATTCATTTTCAAAATGTTAATATTAATTTATTTTCAAATTTTTGTTCATAGTAGTACTAATATGTAGTGTTATGAAATTTTAGACAATGGCGTTCTTGACTTATTAGTAGAAATATCTTATATTCTTAAACAAATTTTTCACTTTCTCATGCTCTTATTAAATTTACTTTACTAGATTTTCGGTTGAAAAGTGATAAAGAAAATAAAAATGTAAAAAAGCATGTAAAATTTTTAAATTCAATGGTTTTGCATGGAGGAAGATTATGAATTCGTACATAGTAAACTCGATAAGGTATCGGTGAAAATATAGATTTATAGACTAAGAATTATATAATCTAAGAAACTCTTAGATTTAATATATTCGGATAAACCGTGTGTGAAATACTAAATTTCAAGCAAGGGAATATTGGATTATTCAGTAATATATATCACTTGTCTTTTTAATTTTAAGAATTTATGTTTACACGAAGGAACACAACTCTTTCTAAATGAAATAAAAGAAATTTAAATTAGATAATTAGATTGGATGGGGAAGATGTAAAAATCTACAATCTTCCATTTCTCGTTAAATCATGCAAATTTTAATTGCGGAGAATGAAAATTATTTTTAAATAAGCATTCTCTGCAGATTGGATGGTTCGATGAATGGCTTAAGCCTCAAACCATGCAACGCCTCACGGATCTTTGTTCTTCCTAAACCTATATTGAAAATTCTAAAAACTCAACTAATAAATAATTCATACTATTTTGGTTTAATATTTATCAAAACTCGCAACTAAAGAAAAAGCAATCAATCAGTGACATTCGATGCATCTTAATACTGTAATATTTTAGTTATGAACCATTATAATTATCTTTTAATAACCTATTTCGCAATACCCCGATAATTCTCTCATTGGGAAATTCACCCCATTCAGAAACCCTACCTCATCTCTGGTCCATCCCACTAAAACTTCCGAAAGAAACCACTCCACCGTTCCATCTCCCTCCATCTCATTGATGATGAAAGCAAAAACAAGAATACATCAAACGAATAAAAAAGAATAAAGAGCTCACATTTCACCCTGAGTCCCACAAAACTGGAAGAAAACCCTATTATCACAACCAGTTGAGCGTATAGAAATCAAAAATAAAAAGATTCCACTTTTCCGAAAAAAGCTATTCGAGACGCGTGGCTCCCTCGTGAATAGGCGGTCCCTCGACGTTAAAGTGTTACTGATGAATGTCATTCTGACGTTGCTCAATGTCCAACACCCAAATCTCTCAGACTGATCATTAGATTGAGATTGAGAATCGGGGCCGTTTCTACGACATTGGATTTGGTTTTGGAAATCGACACTGGAATTAACTTCATGGATGTCATTCCTTACAGGATGACTTGGTAATTAAGATTGGATGTGATCTTGGAAGTTAGGGAAGGTTGATTTAATTATCTTTGCCCAGTCTGTGTGAACTTTCTCTCCCAGCATACCTTGAAATAGATCATCTTCCAAAGGTACTTTTAAAACTAATACCAATTAATTTTTCTGTCTTAAGTGGCCCTGTTTGAACTCGCTGATAACGAAAATTTTGGAGATAAAAAGAGAAAATGAGACTATGATTATGTGATAATTTTTTTCACTAACCAAGCATCATTAACATTATAATCATTATCTCCTTTCTCTTTAACTGCCCCCTATACATCTTTTTATTATTAAAATTTCTTTTGTTCCAATTGAAAAACTTTACCGAGTTCATTTATTTTATATTATGTGCTATAAAGAGATAATTTACATTAAAGAGTCTATTATCCCCACTATAATAAACCAAGGATATATTGAACTGATCTATATCGTTATAACGGTACATATTCGATGAGCCAACTTGATTGATCGTGAGCATGGGCAACTTTTTCAAAGTCATGTTAAAATTTAGAAACATCAATCGGAATTACCTTTACTGTAGGTGTAGATAATTCCTTGAAGTTTTGTTGTACTTCTACTCTGATATATTGCACACATTTTCTCTTCTAACTTTTCAGCTTATCATCTTAATCGTTCGATGTTATTCCCTTCCTTATTTTACACTGGAAACGGCTAAAAAAATTAAGCACTGACCTTCCCCACTTTACTATAATTGAATCGTCAGTTTGAAGAAGGGAATAAGTCCAAAAAATGACAAATTGACTTTTTGTGCTCAAAACAATCTCCGAGCTTTGCTCTACACATGGGTGAAAAGAGGGGGAAAATAACTAACCCCTATAGGGAGATATCAACCCTTGAAGTTGTTAAATCGATGTCCATTCATTGTATTTTTTTAAGTTAATTTGGAATTAGAGTTAATTTGTCTTTCTTTTCATATTCTTTGAGCTGTAAACTAAGTTAAAATAAAATTTTCTCTTAATTTTTAATTTTTTTCAGACTTTTTTTATGCAGGGAACAATGGACTCATTCATATTCACTCACTCCATTGATACTGGTTTAATAACTCAGTTTCACTATAATTTTGAATTTTATTTGTCTTATTCTTTTTATTTCACCCTTTTGTGGTGTAAACTAAGGAGAAATATAATTTAAATGTGACTTTAGGGGTTTTTAAAGATTTTTTCATCAGAAAAATTTCATAAGGTGGAAGAAGGGAATAAGTCCATCAACTTATTTTGACTGTAAAATATTTTTGAATATACTTATATGTTTTAATGATTGCTCTGTTTTCTAAATAGGGTTCTGAACTTCCAGTAAAAATTTGGTGGTTATGCAATGAAAATTCCATTACTTATACAGTTTTTTTCGATTTTCTCAAAACTTGGTTTTTGGACTTATTCCCTTCTTCAAACTGACGATTCAATTACAACAACATTACTTTCACCACTCTACAGCGTTGAGGGTGTAGCTCTACCCTACCGTGAAACTGAGAACCTACAATCCCAATATCCGATGCGAAAAATCTCCCACGAGATCCTAATCCTCCACAGAATTCGCCTCCAAAAAGGTGGAGCAATGTAATAAAAAGACCAAACATATTCTCAGATACTCACACAACCGCCCGTTGACGAGATAAAACCATTCCATTCGAATGCCGGACAGGTGGGCCTCCCCTTCATCCGTTCCCAGTGTCCACCATTGTGACATCCAGGAAATATGACGAAAATTGGTCGACAAATTGGTGGGGTCAGGTATGGGAGAAAGCATTGTGATGCTTTTAGCCGGTTTTATGTTTTTAATGGCGTCGCGTTTTTGATTCGTGTGTTCGGATTTGTCTTCGTTTCTCATGGGTTGCGCGTGGGAGATTGGGAGTTTTGGCTTTTTTATCGTTTAATTGTTATATGAGGGAGTTAAATTGAATGTTGTAGTTTTTTAGTTGGGTTGTGTCTATGAGTAGGGGTTGAATGTGATGGTGTGTTGCTAATGGGTTTAGTTCTTTTAATACAGTTTTCCCACGTTTTTTTCTGCTTTTGAAAATTTGGTTGTTTTGTGTGTAACACTGTGTGGTACCATATGGTGTATAGAGGAGATGATAATATTCTAATTTTTATGGAGGGTTTTTTTACTATTGCAATGTAACAAAACCCAATTCTAAATAACTGTCAAGAGTTGCTATTTTTATTGTTTGAATTAAAAAATATAAATATATAAACAAAAAAATAAAACTAATTTATGAACAAGCATTAATTACAGTTATTAATTTAATAATGTAAGTGGTAATTAAGTAAAAGTGTTGGATTCAAGAAAATGTTTGTATTTTTTCTGTTCTTCACTTTATTACTATTTTATCAATAGACAAAAATTATGTTAGAGGAAAAGTAAAGAGAAATACAAATGGAGTTTTACAGGGTGTTTCGAAAAACCATATCTCATCGCAGAGTCATAGAAGTTATTTGTATGTGTGTACCCATATATGACCTATATGAATCTATTGATACATATTACAACGATCTTATCTACAAAATAAGAAAATTAAGTTAAAAAATTGAATGATCTTTAATATGCGAGATTTTATCGTGAATTTTGCTCAAAATCTGGTTACCCCCTAGTTACTTTGAGCTCCACTGACAGTTTATCTCGAGAATGGATTCAATCACGGACGTAGCTATAGCTTTTACAAGGGGGGGGTCCAGAATTTATTTTGAAAAAAAAAAACATTACATAAACTTATGTTAAAATCCACACACACATTTAGCAAAGCTGCTAACTTTCAATAAAACATAATAAAGGTTTGTAAAATATTTATGTATGATAAAGTATTCATCCGTGTGAAATCTTCCCAGTAATTTGCAATTTAATTTTGCTAAAAACACTTGTAAAATAAAAATATCTTCACTAAAAACGAACATTTTTGCTCATTTCAGTACTTATATACAATTTTTAACATGCGCTGTAATTTTCAAGAACCATTTTCATTAGAATTAGAGATAAGTCGATGATTTAATGGTGCGGAAACTTTAACCGAACTTGAACAAAAGTTCAGAGAAAATAGCATCTAAAGCAGTGTTTCCCAACGTGGGGCGCACGCCCCACCGGGAGGAAATATGATTTTCTAGGTGGGCAATTTGAAAGTTTCAAATAAAATTGCCCCTGTATTTACTTTACTTAAAATTGAATTTCTGTGAATCCGTGGTGTAAGCGGATGTACAACCAATCATTATTATGGAAAGGAAAAGTAACAAAATATTTATTTCCATTTTTTCTCATTTCTGGTTCAAATATAATTTTTCATAAGAGAGGACTTACCTTTTTTCGTTTCATTGTCATTTTTTGTGGATGGGACCCCCGCTTCGGCTTTGGCTATTTCTTCATTTTGTGGTAGTTCGCGAGGTGAGTAGTACGTTTCATAGTGTTTTTAAAGACTGCGTTTATTTTAATTCAGTAACTACTCACACGTGCACACAAATAAGCAGTTAGAGAACAAGACTGCGCAATACGAAAAGACAGCACATAAGAAGGCGCGATCGGGCATCGGGCTCCGTTTGTAGGAAAAGGGTGGTCATGTGGTAGAAGTCTTACGCTAGCTCATAAATCCACCCACGAAAGTATATACTCTATGTCTATCGAAAAGAGATTTATCTCTTTGAATCATTAATGAAGTGAAAATCATGAATATGAATCATGAGTCTTTAATCACTATGAAGAGCTCTGGCGCCTGTGCTTGACTGTGCGCAAGATTTGAAAATATAGGTATTCGACTGAAAAAAAAATGATGTTCAGGCCAAGGGGGGGGGTCCGGACCCCCTAAACCCCCCCTTATATCCGTCCATGGATTCAATTCTACCTCTATGGTATATACTTGTTTTTAAAATTTATTCTTCAAGCGGCGATTTTATCAAATCGTATTACTTTTGTAGAGGAATTCACGAAAAAAGCACGTTTTCTAGGCACGCGTATGTAAAATTTTCTTTAAAACACTGTAGAAAATTTAGTGCAAAAATACTTTCTTTGCAGTGCAATACTTTTTTGAGTATCCAGTCATACAGTCTCTCCTATAGATAGGAGAGACTGTATGACTGGATACTCATGTATAATTTCGATCGGACTGATTAATATTGCCTGAATTTACATTGAACATATTAATTATCTTGTTATGAAAAAATATCCCATATTCTAGCTATAGGGATACTATATCTGCTTATAGGGGACTTTTACTTTCTTCCTCTTTTCACTCATGTGTAGAGCGAAGTTAGAAGAAGTCAATTTTCCATTTTTTGGACTTCTTCCCTTTTTCAAACCGAGGAATCAATTATCTCCATACGAAAAAAAATATCCCATACAACGATATCAAAAATACCATGGACAAACTTTTTACGTGTGTAACAGAGAGAACCCTCACCGTAAACAAAACGCACCTATCATCGCCACAACTTTAATAATAAACACCTCACTTTCCAAAAACAATGACTTCGAATGAGTCAGACGGAGGGGCATCCCCGCGTCAAGAAACCCTTTAAGTGAGGGGCGGGGGCAGGTGTTGGGTTCGGCTCGGCTGGCGTTCGAATCAGCCGTGACCGTCATGCTTTGGGTGCGGCGCTCGGCTTCTGCTCGGCCTCTTGCCCAGCACATGGCATCGCACGCGTATGCAGAGGAGTTTTGTTCTTCAATTAGCATGGATGGGTGATCAGGGGGAGGAATTTTGGCGCGAAAGCGGAGGCATGTGCTTCTGATTGTTTTGCACGAGGGATGGTGTTGTTGTCAAGAGGAGGAATTGTTTGATTTGGAGTTGTGAAAGGTCCTTGTCCCTTGCTGCCATTTTTTTCAACTCTTAATGAAATTATTTTGGTATCTTCTCTGCTTACCAACTACATCTCTTTTAACATAGGTTCATAACTTGAAGAAATTAGAGGACCATTTTGCCAAAAGTCACGGAATACCCTTTTGCCATGCATTTTGATCTTCAGCATCTTTTTGTGTGTGTGCTCTTAAATCTATCTCTGCTCTCGAGAAACCCTTTAGTTTTTATTATTACTTTTGTTCTTTAGCGTCTGTTTAATTCTTAGCATTTCTGTTTTGTTGAGCCTTTTTGCATTTTACCACCCCCTTACTTTTAAAAATCGTTTTGCTTTGGAGCTATCTTATTTACTATTGCCTCACAACATCTCATTGCTCCTTAGTCTTTCGTCTCTTTTATCTCTTCAGCTTCTTTTTGTCTTTGATTATTATCCTTTTACTCTTCAGCATTGGAAAGCCTAGTTCACTTATAATAAAGAAAAGAAAAGTATCCGTTATTTAGTTATTTAATAACTATCCCATAATAGTCTACTCTAAAAAATAAGTTAAATTTACAGAAAAATCTGTTCATTTAACCCAGTAATTATTATGTTCGTTTAAAAACAGTCATTTTTTCTATTAGTAAATGCCGTTCAACTCGCATCCAGCAGTGCGAACAAAAAGACGGAGAACTACACTGGTGTTCAAAATTAAGAGAATTTGCACATTTTTTCGATTTCTCCAGATCTACTGGATATATTTAGATGAAATTTGGTATGAACATAGGTTGATATAATACCAAATAAATAATCATTCAAAATTTGTAATACACACGCATGCGCAGAAGTAATAACCGCCAGAGTTGAAAGGTGTGAAATAGCAGTTCCAGAATAGAGCAAAATAATGGGTTTATAAGGGGTGTGACACCCTCCCACTATCATGCATGCCTCCTTGAGGGATTTTATAGCATGAACAAGGCAGATAATAAAATGTCCTGTTCATTAAGCATACTTTCTCAGAAACCCCGTTTTGGGGCTCTGAAGGGTATGTGCAGGGGGGTAGCGAGATACAATTGCATTATATAGAGTCCCTCATACCTCCCCTAAAGTGACGAAGTCTTTGAATCTGGCTGCCCATTCCATATGGCGAATATCTTCCGTTTTAATAAAATTGCTAACCTGATGAACTCAATTAAGTGAAGGATTTCTATCGATTGAAAAGAAATTAAGACCGATAGAACCCCCCAAAAGGTGAATAAAGGTCTCCAAGATATCAACAAAATACCTTCAACCAAGATTTTCTCCTTTTGAAAGATGTAGGGGGTTTGGCATAGACTTAACAACATTCCTACAATGAACACCAAATCTCCGATTCCATAATGGTGAGTTTCTCCTACATTAAAGGACTGACATAGCATTCTGGTTCTTTCCACATGAGTTTGCATCGAGAATCAATGGTTTAATTTATTTGAGACCTAACAGAGAGGAAAATATTCACCTTTTGAATTTTACCTTATTAAAGACAATTTTTGCATATTTTTGACAAGTTGCAGATCCCTCCCTGCCTTTGAAAGAGAAACCCTGACAGTTTCAGGTAATGTGTTGATATCTTGGAGACATTTGTTCACCTTTTGAGGGGTTCTATCGGTCTTAATTTCTTTTCAATCGATAGAAGTTCTTCACTTAATGGAGCTCATCAGGACAGCAATTTTTATTAAAACGGAAGATATTCACCATATGGAATGGGCATCCAGATTCAAAGACTTCGCCTCTTTAGAGTAGGTATGAGGGACTCTATTTAAGGCAATTCCATCTCGGTACCCCCCTCCACATACCCTTCAGAGCCCCAAAACGGGGTTTCTGAGAAAGTAGGCCTAATGAAAAGGAAATTTTATTATCTGCCTTATTCACGCTTTAAAATCACTCAAGGAGACTCATGCATGATAGTGTGAGGATGTCATACTCCTTATAAACCCACTATTTTTCTCTATTCTAGAACCGCTATTTCATACCTTTCAACTCTGGCGGTTATAACTTCTGCGCATGCGTGTGTATTACAATTTTTGAAGGATTATTTATTTGATATTATATCAAGCTATGTTCATACCAAATGTCATCAAAATCGATCCAGTAGATCTGGAGAAATCGAAAGAATGTGCAAATTCTCTTAATTTTGAACACCAGTGTACTATTATGCTACTTCATGTAGGTAAAACCTGTAGGATGTATATCAGAGTTGCTTTATTATGTAGCCGTTGATGATTATTTGACTGGTGAGGGTGAGGATTAAACTAATTTGGGAACTACCAACTACATGACAAACGCAAAAAATAGAAAGCTTGTTTTTTTATCTTAAGAACATATCATTCCTGCAAAAAATAAGGGTAATTTATGAAAGATTTACATATAATTTAGTGTATCTACTACAAAATTTTAAACAAACCATACCCAATTTATTCAATCAGACAAATTTCTCAATCATATTCCCACGGGTCTTCAGGCAACTTGGACTCTCACGTCAGCGTCCTGTCAAGTTCCTTCTACTCCCCCGACAGGTCATCGATGACAAGTCGTCAATTTGTCGGAGCAAGTGTTACCTGGACCACCCAGGAGACCTGTTTTGACTCGTGGTGTCGACATGGGCGTGAAGCTGCTGAGGAATGTGATGCAACAGGTGATAGTTAGCTGTCAACCTAGTTAGTTTCATTTTACCTTTTTTTAATTTTCGAGGCGTGTGAAGACAATCTTTAACAAATACTTACACCATTTTTCCGAATTGGGACCAAATATTTACCTTTTCATGGGTAATTTTTAATGTTTTCTCAATCTATCAATTTTTTTTTCACATAGGATTTGTATTTTTATTTACGCCAGTGGTTCGTAAAGATCCACGGACTATTGTGTTTAAATTTGGAGCCTTCACGGGCCAACTCATTATAACTTAAATTTCTTCACCCTCACAAAATAAAAAAATTAAAGTTTATAATCCCTGAAAACTTATCCGATTCTCTGACTTAAAACTTAACTCTATTTTACGAAAAATATTTAAAAATTAAATTTTATCTCAAGATAGGTTTAAGGTGAATGTCATGTGCGTGTTCTTAAAGTAAGACGATAATTTATTAAAACATAAATTTATTAAAAGTTAACAACGTAAATATAACAAGGAATTATATGCAGCACTGACAGAATGCGATCGCTGAATATATATTGGAGAGGAAGGTGACGTCAACTGCTGAGCGTGTTGCCAGTTCACCGCAGCTTTCATAGCAGCTTTGGGAACGAATCGTCTATAGAAATTAAATAGACCTAAAAATCGTCTAAGTTGGGTCAAAGTATTAAATAAAAGTTTCATGTGGTTGGGGGGGGCTGCCGCCCCCTCCAAACCCCCCCTGCCCTAACTAAAACCAAACTCGTTGTGGGGGAATCAGAAACAGTAAGGATTCAGAAAAAGGGGAATCAGTATTCTTGGATGTACCAAAACTACGGATATCACTCGGAGAGCATAAAAATAATTTTTCTTGCACTAACTTACTTGCAAAATGGTCGATCCTACCAGCGACGATCCTTTGTCGATCCTACCACCGGCGATCCTCTGTCAGTAGATAGAAAATGACAGTTCACTGACATTGCGGCACTGCGGCTGTCTGGACCGGCGGCGGCTCTGCGGCTGTCTGCGCCGGTGATAAGGGCAAAATGGGCAAAATGCGACTCTCATTGATAAGAGATGGGTACTTTGGGGCTCTCCGAGTAGAGGGGAGGCTAATTAAGAAGATTAATTAGCAATTAACAGAAGGCGTGCAGGTACTTTGCGGCTGTCTGGCCTGGTACTTTAGGTGAAATGAGCTAAATGCGGCTGTCTGGCCAGGTACTTTGGGTAAAATGGACAAAATGCGGCTGTCTGGGCATATACTTTGCGGAGTGTCTGGAGTGGTAATTTGCGGTTCTACCAATAAAATGGGGTTCTGACTATAAGGGCAAGTACTTTGCGGCTGTCTGGGCAAGTACTTTGGGGATCTACCACTAAATTGTGATTCTGACTGTCTGGGCAGGTACTTTGCGGCTGTCTGGCCTGGTACTTTAGGTAAAATGGGCTAAATGCGGCTGTCTAGTCAGGTACTTTGGGTAAAATGGGCTAATTGTGGCTGTCTGGGCATATACTTTGCAGATATGTCTGAGCAAGTACTTTGCGGCTCTAACACTAAATTGGGGCTCTAGGACTTTGCAGCTCTACCACTATATATCGGAGCTCTAAGACCCACCAGCCAATCAGCAGAAAGCTAAATGATAGTTAAAATTATTTTACTGCATAAAATTATACGGTTAATTAACAAACTGTAACCACTTTTAACTATAATTTGGACAAAATTAGTTAATTGCAGCTCTCTCACTGTATTGGGGCTCTAGAACTCATACAAGAACAAGAAGCTAAATTGAGACTTTCTAAATTATTTAAGCTAAATTGGGACTTTCAAAATTATTTTAAGATAATATTAATTAATAGTTAAAGTTACATAATATTATTACATTATAATATTACAAAGGTTAATTTACAGTTTAAAGCTATTTTACATGAAATTATAAAGTTAATGAACAAACTAACCGCTGTAATATATCACCTATTAAATGCCCATACCAGAATAAAAGACCAAGACAATCACAAACTCAAATGTAGACTGCACTACTCGCCTGTCATTGAGACTCCCTTAACAATGCACCAGCAAACCGCCCCCTTACCTTTCACAGAGCAATATGTCTGATGTTAACGGGGTAGCCTCCATTGGGATTGACAGCGATTACATCTTTTCCCGCAATACCAAGGGGAGAGGGTTTTCAAAAGATATATATTTTTTCATTACAATCATTTCTATTTCGTTAAATTTACAGTTCAATATTCACTTTAGTTACAGTTTGACACAAAATGCTTATCCTATCACAATCCTTAACTTTGAAAATACAGTATTTTCACCAGAAAGGATGCTTTGAAAAATTGAGAATGATTGAACATTTTCAGACAACCAGACATCTAATACGTTATCCTATTGGTGGAATTATTTTTATTTTACTTTGATCAGGAAAGGATACTTTGAAAAATTGAGAATGCATTTTCAGTGCAAGCATTTTCAGACCACTTGACATATAATACGTTATCCTATTGGGGGAATTATTTTACAACTTAGATTAAAAATTACTAATTATATTCATATTGGATAAGATTTTAAATATTTTAAGCAATTTTTTTTAAATAAAATATACTTTTATTACGAATTCTGTTCGAGGAGTTGATTTTTTTTTTCATAGAATGTTAGAATCATTCAAGTTAAAAATGATAAATCCATTAATTTTAATAAAGTTCAATTGAAGATATTACTTATTTTATTCGCATAGAAGCTTTTTCTAGATTTAAACGTGAGAATATATGATTAATCACCTAAACAAAAACTATTCCATTACTCTTTTTTCTGAAAGCATTGTATGAATGAGAGAATTTTTATACAAAAATTGTAAAATATATACGATTTTCCCAACAGTTGAAGAAATTTCAATCATTAACCTTTTATTTAAAGTACGTTATGAAGCTACCACTACAGAACATACACTACATACAGGGTGTCCCAAAACCAACTGAACGATTTCAAAAATTAATAAAAAATAAAATAAGAGAGATAAAAATATGCGGTCTGCTGTAACCTACTTAATTCGCCAAAGAATTTTTTCACACAAAATTTCAAAAATTCGTAGTTCACGAACGTTTTAACAGATGGCGCCAATAAAATTTTGAAAATAGGGAAGAGCAATAGCCCAAATCCCTCTTTCTAAAACGTCATAGGGATATTGAAATCTGTGATAAAATCGATTCTAGAATCGAGTAAGAATTATTGAATATTCTTTCCAATTAGAAGGGCGAGTTTTAAAACAATTTGACCGATTTGAGTGTTTAAAATTGAAATTTAGATTGATCGCACACGTTTCAAACGCACATTTTTCTGAATCCAGCATGTTTAATTTCTTTTAACTTTACATTTTGTATTAATTTAGTTTGAATCGTTAGGTAGATAGTGATTAATCCTTCATTAACAATTTTTTAGACGGTCTTAATCTTTTTAACTGTTTAAATTTCCTCATACTATTGTAGATTTTAAAGACTGCATAATTTTTTTTGATTGCAAAAGAAAACTGATTCAATTAGACTGCAAGATAGATTAGAAGTTCAAGACAAGATTAGAAGTTCGAGAATCCCTTATTTCTACAAACCTGTTGTAGGAATAAGGGATCTTTAGCTAAACAGATTAGTGATTGAGAATGATCGTTAGGATTGATAACATGTATGATTTTTGCGCTATAAGTACGACGCACGGCCCTACCAGTTGATTCCTCGCGATCGACATGGTTCGACACTGTCGCGTAACGGCAAGGGCCAATGAGAGCCGGTACGCGTCAATCCAACACCAAGAACGCTGCATTTTTTAAGAAAAGTCGAGATATTTTTTCGCGCGTTTCGTGCGATTTAATTCATCAAGAGTGTTCTGGGGCGTTTGACACAAAGCGATTGGCGTGTTCCAGCCCTGTCATTGATTCTTGCCATTTAATACGCGAGGAACCAATGGTCAGACACGTCATGTTTGTCACGTATAACGCTTCACGTGAGAACGAAACATGTAAATTTTTTAACCGACGCGGACGCGCGTCGCCATCGCTCTAGAGTTGAACAACCGTAGCGATGACGTGCGTCGTGGTGATCCCAAGGTTTTAGTTTTTTTTGTTCTGATGCCAGTAATTACACCTTCAAGATAATAAAAAATAAATCCGTAGGGGTGACGCGAGACGCAAATCACCGTTGCATTTCCGACAGAAAAATGCACCCTTAGAGATCGGTTAGAAGTGATTGACTGAGGGATCTTAAACGATTCGACCTCACCCCAATGCTATGCCAACGCGCGTTGATCCTCGATGTTAAACAATCAGGTCCCGTGCTTGGTACTATAAATGCTCATTCACTCTGTTATACATTGTCTGTTAATCCCGAGTGATTCAAACCTGTGAATCGCTAGTTTTCACAGAAAATTGAAGGAAAAAAGAGTGAAACGCCAATTCACACAAATAGTGATGTCAGAATGATCCTTTAACTCCCCTTCATCCAAACTAAAACCAGTAGGGGCTTGAATGAAAGTGTAACTTTGAAATTAAAACAATCTGAATACGGAAAAGTGTGCGTTGGCATAGCGATCCATCCATCTAAATTTCAATTTTAAACAATCAATCAAAGATCATTTTCGATGGATCAAAAGAATTAATTTTTCAAAAAGTAGCAGATTCTAAATGTTTATTCAAAAATCTTATAAAAGTTTAATCTGTCAAATTGTTTTAAAACTCGCCCTTCTGACTGGAATGAAGATTTAAATCAAGTATTCAATAGTTCTTATTCGATTATAAAATCGATTTTATTACAGATTTCAATATCCCTATGACGTTTTAGAAAGAGGGATTTGGGCTATTGCTCTTCCCTATTTTCAAAATTTTATTGGCGCCATCTGTTAAAACGTTCGTGAACTAAGAACTTTTGAAATTTTGTGTGAAAAAATTCTTTGGCGAATTAAGTAGGTTGCAGCAGACCGCATATTTTTATCTCTCTTAGTTTATTTTTTATTAATTTTTGAAATCGTTCAGTTGGTTTTGGGACACCCTGTACATTCATTTTATTCATAACTTTTACTATATTTATTAAACATGTAATATTTTTTTCTATACTAAAGAGAACTGCTTTGATTATTTTTCAATTCATGGAATGGTTACGTTGAACATTTTCAACCTTTTTTTGAAAATAATAACTTTTTAACCCATCTACACTATACTTGCTTTACAAGAATTTTACCATCTGCTGTACATTTTTACAAACAATTTATATTATTCACTAAAGCAAACAATATAATACATATATGAAAGAAATCCTTATGAAAGAAATCCTGTTTTCTCTTACCTAAAGCATTCTTTCATCTATAATCCATATAGAAAATTAAACTATTCTAATAAAAATTAAAGGGGAAACATGACTCAAAAAGAAACATACATTATAAAAAGCAAGAAAATTATAACAGAATCTAAAAGAAAAACTAAAAACTCTGCTAAAAATAAAAACTTAACTGAAAATTTTGTTAAAAATTAAGACAAATGCAGAAAAATAACTTAATACTTTGTTAAAAATAAAAGCGAACACAGAAAAACTTTACAAGAAATGAAAACTTATACACTGAAAAACTAAAATCTTTGTTAAATAGAAAAACTTAACTGAAAATTTTGTTAAAAATTAAGACAAATGCAGAAAAATAACTTAATACTTTGTTAAAAATAAAAGCGAACACAGAAAAACTTTACAAGAAATGAAAACTTATACACTGAAAAACTAAAATCTTTGTTAAATAGAAAAACTTAACTGAAAATTTTGTTAAAAATTAAGACACACGCAGAAAAATTACTTAATACTTTGTTAAAAATAAAAACGAACACAGAAAAACTTTCACTGAAAACTAAAATCTTTGTTTAATATAAAAATTTATTCACTACGAAACTAAAAACTTTGTTTGAAATGAAATAGAAAACGAAAAACTTTACACAAGAAATAAAAACTTAACTAAAATATTTGTTAAAAATAAAAACGAACACTGAAAAACTTTCACTGAAAACTAAAATCTTTGTTTAATATAAAAATTTATTCACTACGAAACTAAAAACTTTGTTTGAAATGAACTAGAAAACGAAAAACTTTACACAAGAAATGAAAACTTATACACTGAAAAACTTAATACTTTGTTAAAAATAAAAACTTAACTGAAAATTTTGTTAAAAATTAAGACACATGCAGAAAAATAACTTAATACTTTGTTAAAAATGAAAACGAACACAGAAAAACTTTCACTGAAAAACTAAAATCTTTGTTTCATATAAAAATTTATTCACTTCGAAACTAAAAACTTTGATTGAAATGAACTAGAAAACGAAAAACTTTATACAAGAAATGAAAACTTATACACTGAAAAACTAAAATCTGTGTTAAAAATAAAAACTTAAGTGAAAATTTTGTTAAAAATTAAGACAAATGCAGAAAAATAACTTAATACTTTGTTAAAAATAAAAACGAACACAGAAAAACTTTACAAGAAATGAAAACTTATACACTGAAAAACTAAAATATTTGTTAAAATTAAAAACTTAACTGAAAATTTTGTTAAAAATTAAGAGAAATGCTGAAAAATAACTAATTACTTTGCTAAAAGTAAAAATGAACACAGAAAAAACTTTACAAGAAATGAAAACTTATACATTGAAAAACTAAAGTCTTTGTTAAATATGAAAACTTATTCACTACGAAACTGAAAACTTTGTTTGAAATGAACTAGAAAACGAAAAACTTTACACAAGAAATGAAAACTTATACACTAAAAAACTAAAATCTTTGTTAATTATAAAAACTTAACTGAAAATTTTGTTAAAAATTAAGACAAATTCAGAAAAATAACTTAATACTTTGTTAAATGTAGAAACTTAAAAGCTACAAAACCAAAATATTTGTTTAAAATTTACAAGAAATAAAAAGTTACGCTTAAAACTTTACCAAAAAGAAATTATAAAACTAAAAACTTTGTTAAAAAAATAAAGGCAAATGCAGAAAATAACTTAATACTTTGCTAAAAGTAAAAATGAACACAGAAAAACTTTACCATAAATAAAAACTTATACACAACAAAACTAAAATTTGTTAAAAATAAAAACTTATTCACTACGAAACTGAAAACTTAAAAAGTTACACTAAAAACTTTACACAAGAAATGAAAACTTATACACTAAAAAACTTAAATCTTTGTTAATTATAAAAACTTAACTGAAAATTTTGTTAAAAATTAAGACAAATGCAGAAAAATAACTTAATACTTTGTTAAATGTAAAAACTTAAAATCTACAAAACTAAAATATTTGTTTAAAATAAATAAAAATTTTACAAGAAATAAAAATTTACACTTAAAACTTTACCAAAAAGAAATTATTATGAAAAACTTTAACATAAAGAAAAACTTAAAAACCATAAAACTAAAAACTTTGTTAAAAAATAAAGGCAAATGTGGAAAATAACTTAGTACTTTGTTAAATATTAAAACTTAGAAACTATGAAACGAAAAACTTTACCATAAATAAAAACTTATACACTACAAAACTAAAATTTGTAAAAAATAAAATAAAAACTTTGAAAAAATTTTACAAGAAATAAAAAGTTACACGAAAAACTTTATCAAAAAGAAATACTTCGTGTTAAAAATAAATAAAAACTTTGAAAAAAATTACAAGAAATAAAAATTTACACTGAAAACTTTACCAAAAAGAAATTATTGCGAAAAACTTTAACATAAAGAAAAACTTAAAAACTATAAAACTAAAAAACTTTGTTAAAAAATAAAGGCAAATGTAGAAAATAACTTAATACTTTGTTAAATATTAAAACTTAGAAACTATGAAACGAAAATCTTTACCATAAATAAAAACTTATACACTACAAAACTAAAATTTGTTAAAAATAAAATAAAACTTTGAAACAATTTTACAAGAAATAAAAATTTACACTAAAAACTTTACCAAAAAGAAATTATTACGAAAAACTTTAACAAAAAGAAAAACCTAAAAACTATAAAACTAAAAACTTTGCTAAAAATCAAGACAAACGCAGAAAAATAACTTAATACTTTGTTCAATATAAAAACTTAGAAACTATAAACTAAAAACTTTAGGAAAACTTTGTTAAAAATAAAGAAACCAATACAGAAAAATTTTAAAAATAAATAAAAACTTCGAAAAAATATTACAAGAAATAAAAAGTAACACTAAAAACTTTATCAAAAAGAGATACTTGCAAATTATAAAACTAAAAACTTTGTTAAAAATAAAATAAAAATTGAAAAGTCCCACTAAAAAACTAAAAACTTTATCAAAAAGAAATACTTCTTGTTAAAGAAAATAAATTTAAAAAAAAATTGTACAAGAAATAAAAAGTTATACAAAAACTTTACCAATAACGCCTATACTTTGTTAAAATTAGTAGACAGATAGATTCACACCTCCTTCGTTGGGACCCTTTTTTAATTATTATGTAAAACGTGGGCTGAAAAATTTAAAAGTAGTATTTTTAAATTTCCTTCATTAAGAAGGAGTTTTCAGCCCACCGAGTTTTCATAATAAAAAAAGGGTCTCAACGAAGGGGGTGTGAATCTATCTGTCTTCTAATTTTAACAAAGTATAGGCGTTATTGGTAAAGTTTTTGTATAACTTTTTATTTCTTGTACAATTTTTTTTAAAATTTATTTTCTTTAACAAGAAGTATTTCTTTTTGATAAAGTTTTTAGTTTTTTAGTGGGACTTTTCAATTTTTATTTTATTTTTAACAAAGTTTTTAGTTTTATAATTTGCAAGTATCTCTTTTTGATAAAGTTTTTAGTGTTACTTTTTATTTCTTGTAATATTTTTTCGAAGTTTTTATTTATTTTTAAAATTTTTCTGTATTGGTTTCTTTATTTTTAACAAAGTTTTCCTAAAGTTTTTAGTTTATAGTTTCTAAGTTTTTATATTGAACAAAGTATTAAGTTATTTTTCTGCGTTTGTCTTGATTTTTAGCAAAGTTTTTAGTTTTATAGTTTTTAGGTTTTTCTTTTTGTTAAAGTTTTTCGTAATAATTTCTTTTTGGTAAAGTTTTTAGTGTAAATTTTTATTTCTTGTAAAATTGTTTCAAAGTTTTATTTTATTTTTAACAAATTTTAGTTTTGTAGTGTATAAGTTTTTATTTATGGTAAAGATTTTCGTTTCATAGTTTCTAAGTTTTAATATTTAACAAAGTATTAAGTTATTTTCTACATTTGCCTTTATTTTTTAACAAAGTTTTTTAGTTTTATAGTTTTTAAGTTTTTCTTTATGTTAAAGTTTTTCGCAATAATTTCTTTTTGGTAAAGTTTTCAGTGTAAATTTTTATTTCTTGTAATTTTTTTCAAAGTTTTTATTTGTTTTTAACACGAAGTATTTCTTTTTGATAAAGTTTTTCGTGTAACTTTTTATTTCTTGTAAAATTTTTTCAAAGTTTTTATTTTATTTTTTACAAATTTTAGTTTTGTAGTGTATAAGTTTTTATTTATGGTAAAGTTTTTCGTTTCATAGTTTCTAAGTTTTAATATTTAACAAAGTACTAAGTTATTTTCCACATTTGCCTTTATTTTTTAACAAAGTTTTTAGTTTTATGGTTTTTAAGTTTTTCTTTATGTTAAAGTTTTTCATAATAATTTCTTTTTGGTAAAGTTTTAAGTGTAAATTTTTATTTCTTGTAAAATTTTTATTTATTTTAAACAAATATTTTAGTTTTGTAGATTTTAAGTTTTTACATTTAACAAAGTATTAAGTTATTTTTCTGCATTTGTCTTAATTTTTAACAAAATTTTCAGTTAAGTTTTTATAATTAACAAAGATTTAAGTTTTTTAGTGTATAAGTTTTCATTTCTTGTGTAAAGTTTTTCGTTTTCTAGTTCATTTCAAACAAAGTTTTCAGTTTCGTAGTGAATAAGTTTTTATTTTTAACAAATTTTAGTTTTGTTGTGTATAAGTTTTTATTTATGGTAAAGTTTTTCTGTGTTCATTTTTACTTTTAGCAAAGTATTAAGTTATTTTCTGCATTTGCCTTTATTTTTTTAACAAAGTTTTTAGTTTTATAATTTCTTTTTGGTAAAGTTTTAAGCGTAACTTTTTATTTCTTGTAAATTTTAAACAAATATTTTGGTTTTGTAGCTTTTAAGTTTCTACATTTAACAAAGTATTAAGTTATTTTTCTGAATTTGTCTTAATTTTTAACAAAATTTTCAGTTAAGTTTTTATAATTAACAAAGATTTTAGTTTTTTAGTGTATAAGTTTTCATTTCTTGTGTAAAGTTTTTCGTTTTCTAGTTCATTTCAAACAAAGTTTTCAGTTTCGTAGTGAATAAGTTTTCATATTTAACAAAGACTTTAGTTTTTCAATGTATAAGTTTTCATTTCTTGTAAAGTTTTTTCTGTGTTCATTTTTACTTTTAGCAAAGTAATTAGTTATTTTTCAGCATTTCTCTTAATTTTTAACAAAATTTTCAGTTAAGTTTTTAATTTTAACAAATATTTTAGTTTTTCAGTGTATAAGTTTTCATTTCTTGTAAAGTTTTTCTGTGTTCGTTTTTATTTTTAACAAAGTATTAAGTTATTTTTCTGCATTTGTCTTAATTTTTAACAAAATTTTCACTTAAGTTTTTATTTTTAACACAGATTTTAGTTTTTCAGTGTATAAGTTTTCATTTCTTGTATAAAGTTTTTCGTTTTCTAGTTCATTTCAATCAAAGTTTTTAGTTTCGAAGTGAATAAATTTTTATATGAAACAAAGATTTTAGTTTTTCAGTGAAAGTTTTTCTGTGTTCGTTTTCATTTTTAACAAAGTATTAAGTTATTTTTCTGCATGTGTCTTAATTTTTAACAAAATTTTCAGTTAAGTTTTTATTTTTAACAAAGTATTAAGTTTTTCAGTGTATAAGTTTTCATTTCTTGTGTAAAGTTTTTCGTTTTCTAGTTCATTTCAAACAAAGTTTTTAGTTTCGTAGTGAATAAATTTTTATATTAAACAAAGATTTTAGTTTTCAGTGAAAGTTTTTCAGTGTTCGTTTTTATTTTTAACAAATATTTTAGTTAAGTTTTTATTTCTTGTGTAAAGTTTTTCGTTTTCTATTTCATTTCAAACAAAGTTTTTAGTTTCGTAGTGAATAAATTTTTATATTAAACAAAGATTTTAGTTTTCAGTGAAAGTTTTTCTGTGTTCGTTTTTATTTTTAACAAAGTATTAAGTAATTTTTCTGCGTGTGTCTTAATTTTTAACAAAATTTTCAGTTAAGTTTTTCTATTTAACAAAGATTTTAGTTTTTCAGTGTATAAGTTTTCATTTCTTGTAAAGTTTTTCTGTGTTCGCTTTTATTTTTAACAAAGTATTAAGTAATTTTTCTGCGTGTGTCTTAATTTTTAACAAAATTTTCAGTTAAGTTTTTCTATTTAACAAAGATTTTAGTTTTTCAGTGTATAAGTTTTCATTTCTTGTAAAGTTTTTCTGTGTTCGCTTTTATTTTTAACAAAGTATTAAGTTATTTTTCTGCATTTGTCTTAATTTTTAACAAAATTTTCAGTTAAGTTTTTCTATTTAACAAAGATTTTAGTTTTTCAGTGTATAAGTTTTCATTTCTTGTAAAGTTTTTCTGTGTTCGCTTTTATTTTTAACAAAGTATTAAGTTATTTTTCTGCATTTGTCTTAATTTTTAACAAAATTTTCAGTTAAGTTTTTATTTTTAGCAGAGTTTTTAGTTTTTCTTTTAGATTCTGTTATAATTTTCTTGCTTTTTATAATGTATGTTTCTTTTTGAGTCATGTTTCCCCTTTAATTTTTATTAGAATAGTTTAATTTTCTATATGGATTATAGATGAAAGAATGCTTTAGGTAAGAGAAAACAGGATTTCTTTCATAAGGATTTCTTTCATATATGTATTATATTGTTTGCTTTAGTGAATAATATAAATTGTTTGTAAAAATGTACAGCAGATGGTAAAATTCTTGTAAAGCAAGTATAGTGTAGATGGGTTAAAAAGTTATTATTTTCAAAAAAAGGTTGAAAATGTTCAACGTAACCATTCCATGAATTGAAAAATAATCAAAGCAGTTCTCTTTAGTATAGAAAAAAATATTACATGTTTAATAAATATAGTAAAAGTTATGAATAAAATGAATGTATGTAGTGTATGTTCTGTAGTGGTAGCTTCATAACGTACTTTAAATAAAAGGTTAATGATTGAAATTTCTTCAACTGTTGGGAAAATCGTATATATTTTACAATTTTTGTATAAAAATTCTCTCATTCATACAATGCTTTCAGAAAAAAGAGTAATGGAATAGTTTTTGTTTAGGTGATTAATCATATATTCTCACGTTTAAATCTAGAAAAAGCTTCTATGCGAATAAAATAAGTAATATCTTCAATTGAACTTTATTAAAATTAATGGATTTATCATTTTTAACTTGAATGATTCTAACATTCTATGAAAAAAAAAATCAACTCCTCGAACAGAATTCGTAATAAAAGTATATTTTATTTAAAAAAAATTGCTTAAAATATTTAAAATCTTATCCAATATGAATATAATTAGTAATTTTTAATCTAAGTTGTAAAATAATTCCCCCAATAGGATAACGTATTATATGTCAAGTGGTCTGAAAATGCTTGCACTGAAAATGCATTCTCAATTTTTCAAAGTATCCTTTCCTGATCAAAGTAAAATAAAAATAATTCCACCAATAGGATAACGTATTAGATGTCTGGTTGTCTGAAAATGTTCAATCATTCTCAATTTTTCAAAGCATCCTTTCTGGTGAAAATACTGTATTTTCAAAGTTAAGGATTGTGATAGGATAAGCATTTTGTGTCAAACTGTAACTAAAGTGAATATTGAACTGTAAATTTAACGAAATAGAAATGATTGTAATGAAAAAATATATATCTTTTGAAAACCCTCTCCCCTTGGTATTGCGGGAAAAGATGTAATCGCTGTCAATCCCAATGGAGGCTACCCCGTTAACATCAGACATATTGCTCTGTGAAAGGTAAGGGGGCGGTTTGCTGGTGCATTGTTAAGGGAGTCTCAATGACAGGCGAGTAGTGCAGTCTACATTTGAGTTTGTGATTGTCTTGGTCTTTTATTCTGGTATGGGCATTTAATAGGTGATATATTACAGCGGTTAGTTTGTTCATTAACTTTATAATTTCATGTAAAATAGCTTTAAACTGTAAATTAACCTTTGTAATATTATAATGTAATAATATTATGTAACTTTAACTATTAATTAATATTATCTTAAAATAATTTTGAAAGTCCCAATTTAGCTTCTTGTTCTTGTATGAGTTCTAGAGCATTAATATTATCTTAAAATAATTTAGAAAGTCTCAATTTAGCTTCTTGTTCTTGTATGAGTTCTAGAGCCCCAATACAGTGAGAGAGCTGCAATTAACTAATTTTGTCCAAATTATAGTTAAAAGTGGTTACAGTTTGTTAATTAACCGTATAATTTTATGCAGTAAAATAATTTTAACTATCATTTAGCTTTCTGCTGATTGGCTGGTGGGTCTTAGAGCTCCGATATATAGTGGTAGAGCTGCAAAGTCCTAGAGCCCCAATTTAGTGTTAGAGCCGCAAAGTACTTGCTCAGACATATCTGCAAAGTATATGCCCAGACAGCCACAATTAGCCCATTTTACCCAAAGTACCTGACTAGACAGCCGCATTTAGCCCATTTTACCTAAAGTACCAGGCCAGACAGCCGCAAAGTACCTGCCCAGACAGTCAGAATCACAATTTAGTGGTAGATCCCCAAAGTACTTGCCCAGACAGCCGCAAAGTACTTGCCCTTATAGTCAGAACCCCATTTTATTGGTAGAACCGCAAATTACCACTCCAGACACTCCGCAAAGTATATGCCCAGACAGCCGCATTTTGTCCATTTTACCCAAAGTACCTGGCCAGACAGCCGCATTTAGCTCATTTCACCTAAAGTACCAGGCCAGACAGCCGCAAAGTACCTGCACGCCTTCTGTTAATTGCTAATTAATCTTCTTAATTAGCCTCCCCTCTACTCGGAGAGCCCCAAAGTACCCATCTCTTATCAATGAGAGTCGCATTTTGCCCATTTTGCCCTTATCACCGGCGCAGACAGCCGCAGAGCCGCCGCCGGTCCAGACAGCCGCAGTGCCGCAATGTCAGTGAACTGTCATTTTCTATCTACTTCTGTCGATCCTTCCACCGGCGATCCTCTGTCGATCCTTCCACCGGCGATCATGTGTCGATCCTACCACCGGCGTGCATACGCAAAACATTGAAAGACTCGGGCTCGGCAAAATGGCGCACCGTGGAACGACACGAAAGCATTTAGACTCCTACCTTTCAGATGCAGTCTTCGTTCTTACCTTGTAAACACTGTTGAATTTACGTTCAAAACAACCTGCGCGGTGCGCACACATTATTTCACCCATGGGCGTACCGATTTAAATTGCGCGCGCTTGCGCCAGCGATCGGAACTAGCGCGATTTCGCTACGTTTTCCAGGGTTACCAGAATCAAAGGTAGTGTTGCGGGGTTTAACAGACTTGGCGACTTATCGCCCCTGTTGGCGAATGGACGGGCTAATACGAATGTACCGAATTTTTAACAAATGTAAAATTATATGAAAAAAACAAAATCTTTTACAAATATTTCACAAATGTTGGCCAAATCAAATGCCGACTTAATTTTAAACCCCTACTACCTGAAAAGTTTCAGGCGGGATCCTAAGATTTTTAAAAAATTAAGTTTTATACTTTACTTTTTTAACTTTAACGAAAGCTTTAAAATGGAATACATTCCTCTATTGCCTTCTTTCTGATGTGGATCCCGTGGCCTGATTGGTTAAATGTCAGACTTCACTGACGAAGGTTCCCGGATCAAACCCTGGCGGGATTCTGATATTTTTATAAATTTAGTTTTCTACTTTAAGCAAAGGTATAAAATGAAATATACATTTCATCCATGCCTTCTAGTGAATGTGCCTCCAGTGGCCTAGATTCCTGGATAGTTAAGTGTCAGTTTTCAGTGCCGAAGGTTGTCGGATCAAAACTTGGCAAGTGTTTGAGATTTTAATAAAATTACTGAAGTTTTTCTACTTTAAAGAAAGCTTTAAAATGAAATACATTTCATCCATTACCTTCCTGCTTATGTGCATCCAGTGGCCTGGGTGGTTAAGTGACAGTCTTCAGTGCAGAAGGTTCCAGGATCGAACACTGGCAGGATTTTGAGATATTAATATTATATTTATAAATTTTCTTCTTTAAGAGGGAATACATTTCATTCATTGCCGTCTTGCTGATGTGGATCCAGTAGCCTGGTTGGACAAGTTTACGTCTTTCGTGTAGAAGGTTCGCGGTTCAAACCCTGGTGGGATTTCGAGTTTTTTGTTAAATTTTCTACTTAAAACCAAATGCACATCAACCATTGACTTCTTACTAATGTGGAGCCATTAGCTCAGTGGTATGGCATATGCCTCTATGCCCTAAAAGTTTGGGGGTTCGATCCTAGAGACTGATCCTCTATTTTAAAATGTTTTTACCGATACAGTTACGGTCATAGTTAACTGTTACAGTCTCAGTTATATTATTTGAGTAACGAAAGACGGGTAATGGAGTAAAAATTTTGCAATCTTATAACTAAGGGGGCTATCTCCATATTGCACTCCGTTGGGGACCGTCCACAAATTGCGGATTGTACCCTGAGATTAAAATTTTAGGCAAAACTGGCTTCCTGACAGACCTTTCTCCGCTGGCCCCCAGGGAGAAGGGGCTTTCGCGGGTTATCCGAAGAACCCCCTAGGCCCGCGACCCCTCGGGGAGCAGATCAGGTCCGACAATAAGACCTCCTCTCGTCCAAGCCCCGACATCTTCGACGGGTGAAGGGACACGACTCGGTCACCAGTTTCTGTCCCCTAGGTCAGATGAAACATCAGGTACTCATAGAAAATAAAGTTCATTTATCTTTATGTTAAGTTAGACTACTATTAAGAAAGTTGAAAGCATAGAGAGAGGCAGATATTATGAATTACAATATAGGAAGTTAAGATAGTGGGGTATGAACTATGTACCTTCTGTACACCAGGACCGAGACTCTATCAACTGAGCCATCAAGGACGTTTGAGAAGCAGCTACTGGTCAAAGTGTATAGTGGAATCGTCAGTTCTTGAAATTTAATTTAGCTGTAAAATGCACTAAAATAGAAAGCTAAGTTAGTGGGGTTTGAACTGAGTATTGTACACCAGAGCCGTGACTCTACCAACCCAACTGAGCCATCAAGGTCGTTTGTGAAACAGCTACTAGTCAAAGTGTGCATAGTATGGAATTATCAGTTCTTAAAATTTAATTTAGGTGTAAAATGCACTGAAACAGGAAGTTTAGTTAGGGGGTTTGAACTGAGTACCTTCTGCACAATAGGACCGCGACTTACCCAACTAAGCGAGTGGTGAATCCAGAAGGGGGCTGCAGCCCCCCAGGAATAAAACATTCAAGTTTTGGTAATAGCAGTAAAGCCCGAAAAGGAATTTCAACACGTTGGCGCGGACATTCGGTGTTGTTACCCAAAGGGTCTCAAAATGAATCGGAACCCTACTTTTAGCAAGAATGCAATGGATGAAATGTATTTCATTTAATGAAGAAAACTTATGTAATTTTATTAAAATCTCATAAACCCTCCGGTGGTAGATCCGAGAGCCTTCCGTGCTGAAGATATTCGCATTTATCCAACCAGGCTACTGGATCCAAGCAAGTAAGCAATGAATGAAATGTATATTTAATTTTAAGGCTTTCTTTGAAGTAGAAAACTTAAAATTTATAAAAATCTCAGAATCCCGCCGGGGTTTGATCCGGAAACCTTTTGCACTGAAGACTGGCGATTATCCAACCAAGCCACTGGATCCATATCAGCCAGAAGGCAATGGATAAAATGTATATATCATTTTGAATCTTTCTTGAATCCTTTATGTCCCGACGGGACTTGTAAGTCCCACTTCCCAATGTTCAAATTCGTCCAATTTTCGTCATGTAAGGCCAAATTTAGTTTACTTATAGTTGCAGTTACGTAAACTTGACATATTTTGGATGAGGATGAGGAAAATAATTTGAGGCATAAAGGGTTAAAGTAGAAACTTAAGTAATTTTATAAAAACCTCAAAAACCTGTCCGAGTTTGATTCAGAAACCTTTTGCACTGATGACAGGCACTTAACCAACCAGACTACCGGATCCATACACGAAGGCAATGGTTCAAATGTATTTTATTTTATTTGATCCAATAAGCTTGCCCCCTCCCCACCGCAGGCAGATATTACTACTTGTTAACCCAACTGAAGCCTAGAAGAAATATTTAGGTAAAGTCGTCTTGTTCTAGTATTTAATAACCTTGACATATAGTAGGGGAGCCCAGAGTGTTTTTGGGGATTTACTCGAGCGCGTCAGATTATCATAGGGGGATACCTTGCATGCTTTTGAGTAACTCCACCAAATATAAGCCCTCCATGTAGGGGGGTTTGTCTAGAACAGCTCGTCAGATTTGTAAAAAAAATCGATCCCTGGATTTACTCGATCGCGTCAGAAAAAGATAAGGTAGGTTAATTACCAGCTAAAAAGTGTAAGTTTTCTAAAATCTGACGATTTGAGCGTGACGCAAAGGAGTGGGAGGGTTACAAAGTTGCAAAAAAATAACGATGTCTGTACATTCTCGAGCGCGGTTGAATTTTATTTTATTTTGAAGGAAATAATGCAAGAATCACGAATATAATATAATCTGCCGATTTCCACAAGCCGAACTAATAAAAATCGTCTATGGAGTTAGAGATTTCCATTACGGCCTATGGCCGTGGACTCTGTTTTAAATAATCAAAAATTGGGGGGAGGTATAGAGGGGCCCTAGACAAGCATATTTTGAATAGGGATGGTGGGGCGCAGCCTTACCGTTAAAGAGTCAGGACCTAATGTAGTGCGAGCGCGTTTCAAAAGGCCGTTTTTAGAAGGTCCGTGTGACGAAACAAAACATAATAAAATGAAAAACATTATTGCATGAGGTATAGGAATATCCGTACACTTAAATCCTCAATGTGATAGAAATCGGACCACTTGCTAAATCGTGGGGTGAGTTTTAAAACGTTCAATATTAATCTCTTAGTCAAATGATGGAGTTCCCTTAATGGTATTTAGAAAAATGGTGATCGGGGAAAGAATTTTCAATGATCAAACAGTTTCAATGATCAATGTTACGATCATTGAAAATTCCTTCCCCGATCATCATTTTTCTAAATACAATTAAGGGAACTCCATTCTTTGACTAAAAGATTAATATGGCACTTTTGAAACTCACTCCACGGTTTAGAAAGTGGTTCAAATTCTATCGAATTCATGGTGTAAGTAGTAGGGATACTTCCTTACCTCATGCAATAGATTTTTTCATTTTACTATGTTTTGTTTCGTCACACGGGCCTTCTAAAAACGGCCTAGTAGACGGTTGGTAGGCGGCGATGGCGGATGTTCTAGCTGTCAGATTAAGAATATCCCTCAACATAATCGTCAGATTTTTGGCAATTCATGACTAGAACATCAAGCTGCACCTACTGTATAAAAATCTGACGCGCTCGAGTATTTCAATTTTGCGATTTTTTTTTGCATTTTCAAAAATTCGCTACGTGCTTGCGTCACTTCCAAAACGTCAGAATTTTGAATGGGGCCATTTTTAGGGTTTATTTAACACTCCCTCCAAAAATCTGACGCGCTCGAGAAAATCCATTTTTTTTCTATTTTCTACCGCTCCGGATGACCACCCCCACCACGCAAATCGGCAGATAAACATACCTTTGGTATCAGAGATACGTTGGAGTATCAAAAATATTAATATCTGACGCGCTCGAGTATGTACATGTAACTGTTTTTTTTTACAAATCTGACGGGCTGTTCTAGACAAACCCCCCTACATTGAGGGCTTATATTTTGTGGAGTTACTCAAAAGTATGCAAGGTATCCCCCCTATGTTAATCTGACGCGCTCGAGTAAATCCACATTTAGCATCATGGGCTCCCCTACTAATAGACCAGGACCGTTTTAGTCACAGTAACTACTATAGTGATTACTTATAAAAATGCTTTACGTTATATGAATAAAATGATGCTTAACATCATGTTAAGAGATTTCTGGGAGGGCATTCGGGGCACTTGCCCTGCCCAGGGCCCCCAAAAACCCTTAAAAAGCTAAGAAAATGTGAGTGTAAAAAATTTATTAACCTATGAATTCAAAATCAATTAAGCTTATGAAGTTTTTAAATAAGTAATTTTTACGAAGTGTTTGCACTTGAATTGTAGATGATTTTGCTATTTTTAGTAAATTAATTTAAATTTTACTTTAAGACATATCGGGGGCCCCAAGTGAGTCTTTTGCCCTGGGTCCCCAAACTTGTAAGTCGGCCCCTGTTAACATCAGATCTTTTTTCTAATTTGTTGAGTTGTAAGTACTATAAAATATTTTAACAGAACTAAAAAATCAAGTTTGTAATAATCTTAAGCGTTTGAATTCTTCCGATCAGCTAAACCTTTTTGGTCTCATAATTGTTGTCAACAAAAAATACAACTATTTCCACTTTCTACTTTCAAAATTTAAATACATTATTTGATATAGACCAGACTTGAGGGAGAAAGGAGAAAATATATAATCAATTGGCGTTGTCAGCCCCTGAAAATTGGGAAGGACGACCCAAGAATTTGCGATTATACCCCCAAAAAAGTTTTTTTCATTAAAACCCCCTCGTTCAATGAATTTAAGGAGGTTTTGAATGAACCTATCTGAAGTTTGTGTGAATTGTAACCATGGGTGAATTTAGATAGTGAAGGGGCACATTAGAAATCGGGGGGGGGGAGGCAAGCTGTCCATGAGGGCTTTGGAAACATGATTTTTCCTAATAAAAATGGAATTTTCTTAAAAGGTTGGGGGCATTGACCCCTATGACCCCCTTAAATCCACCCATGGCCGTGAAAAGGAAATCTAGTCCTCGTAAAGGGCAA
Source organism: Tetragnatha versicolor (assembly GCA_024610705.1). Lineage (NCBI taxonomy): Eukaryota > Metazoa > Arthropoda > Arachnida > Araneae > Tetragnathidae > Tetragnatha > Tetragnatha versicolor. The sequence continues at coordinate 35,052,699 of JANDEH010000006.1, forward strand.
AATAGCATGACACACCAGGGTACTACATTGATTTCGGGTAAAAGAGCTTCACTTTATTACCAGAGGCCTCTGGGAAGGATGCAAAATAGAATAAGTGAAACACTTGTAAGTCGTCGAAGAGAATCGATTAGGTTTAATTATAGTCAATTACAATGCCAAAATTCTAAGTCTTTAATAGTGCTTAATCGTAATGTTAAGAGTCAAAAGCATGGGCGGCCCCGAGAAACCCTCACAAACAGCTCAAAAAACACTTTATGCTAAAATTAAAAAACATTTCTTGGGGGAGAACCCCCAACCCCCCTGTAGGTTCCTATTTTATTGTGCTTTTCCTTTGAAAATTTTGCGTCTTAGAAGAAGCTGTCTTCTTTAAGGTGTTCCACAAAGAATTTCAAAATATGTAAAACACTATACAGGGTGTCCCATAAATAATGGGTCACACTTCTAGGGGGGATAGAAGACACCTAGACGAGTCAGAATCACCTAGGATTCGGGGGTCCCAGACCAAATCCCAGGGAGTTAAAAATGGAGCGACACCGCAAAAAAATTATTGAAAAATTCAATTTGTAGAAGAACTGCTATTGGTAGAAATTTAATCATGGTCTCAAATTTTGTGGTTTAATATGATCTTTAAAATTATCTCAAAATTCCTCACCTTAAAATTTGTTTTATTATGGAAAAAGTTAAAAAACCACAAAAAAATGTGAAAATTCTGCCCAAACCTCATTTTGTATTTCGAACTCATCTCTTTTGATTTTATAATCTGAAATATCATAGTTGTAAACCCTTAAGTCCAAAGTTTCACGTAAAAACCATCAATATTAAAAGCTTGAGATCCTGTTAAAGTTCGTTTTTTGCGTGCGCGAACTGGTTTCCTATAGCCGTTTCCAAAACGACAGTCTGCGAACGAAAAAAAAGGACTTATACCGTGCTTTAACAGGATCTCAAGCATTGAATATTGATGGTTTTTACGTGACACTTTGGACTTAAGGTTTTACAACTATGATCTTTCAGATTATGAAATCAAAAGAAAGGATTTCGAAATACAAAATGAGGTTAGGGCAGAATTTTCAAATTTTTTTGTGGTTTTTTAACTTTTTTCATAATAAAAAAAATTTTAAGGTGAGGAATTTTGAGATAATTTTAAAGATCATATTAAATCACAATTTTTGAGACCATAATTAAATTTTTACTAATAGCAGTTCTTCTACAAATTGGATTTTTCAATAATTTTTTGGGGTTGTCGCTCCATTTTTAACTCCCTGGGATTTGGTCAGGAACCCCGAATCCTATGTGATTCTGACTCGTCTAGATGTCTTCTATCCCCCCTAGAAGTGTGACCCACTATTTATGGGACACCCTGTATAGTTTAAAGGGGCAACATTTTTTCTGAAGGAGGACCTCCAGCCCCCTCAAAAATTAGACGCATGTTAATAATTTTCCCCTTAAAAATTCTATAGTTTACAAGGTTTCGAAATGAGCTAAAACTTTGCTTTTTAGAGGCCATTTTTATGGGGGTGATCCCCTAACCTTTATTTTTACTTGGAGCTCAAATTGTAGAACATGGTCATTATGTGTAGCTTAATTTGAGAGCTGAGGCCCGCTTCTCCTTAATTTCATACAGGTTTATGTGATACTTTACTTGGGGAGAAAAATTAGGAGTTTTTAGTGTTTAAAGTTTCATTAAAGTTGAAGTTTCATTTTAAAAATTTAAATATTGAACTCAAAAATCATTTAAAATTAATATTTTAGCTAATTTTATGCTTTGAATTAAAGTAAAACTTTATGTATAAATGTACATTGGCGTACCTTATAGGTAAAATAATGTTGAGTCAACATCTCCCACTGAAAATAAAGTCTGTTTACAGTCCTAATGAACTGTACTCAAAAGAGCAGAGCCGAATCAAAGGGGGATGGGAGACTTCCCTTCCTTCCGAAATTATCATGATGGTACTTTTTTTTTCTCTTGGAAATTCTAAAGAGTACAAATAAGTGATCCTCTTTAGGTGTTATCTAAGGCTATTTAAAGCCAAATTTAACAAAATTTTATGGAGGAGATCCCCCAGACCCCCCTTTTGTTTTACAGATATCATTACCTGAAATAAATTTCTGTGGTTTATAGTCCTCAAAAATTATCTAGTCCTTAATATTTCGTTTTTTTTTCTCAAAAGCTTGGCATGACCCCAAATATTATCTTATAATCTGCTTGAAAGCACTCTTTGGAAAGCTAAAATTCAAAAACAATTTCTGGGGGCTCTAAAAACTTGGAAAGTAACATGCCTTCCGATATGGCCTTCCCCGAAATTCTGTTCTGGACCAGCTCTTGGTCAAAAGTGATATAAATATGCTTTTATATTTTATTACATAGTGAAGTATCATCGTCAAATTAATTAGAAAAACGTTTTCTTTGAATAGAGACAAGCAACAGTGCAAATTTCCAGAAAGCAAATTCAAAGGTTCAGCTGAATAATTGTAAATATTGAGATAAATACAAATATTTTAAATTCAACTTTATTTAAGGAGATTCAACACAAATCAAAACTACAATTGAACACTGGGTTCTCATAAATACAGCACTAAAATAAAAATAATCTATTCTCCCATTTTGTGCCTATAACGTCACAAAAATGCCATGAAAACAAGACTAGTTCAAACATAAAATTTCCCATTACTCAATCATACAAAACCTATGTACAAAATCTATCAGAATTATTACAGATAATGTAGGAAGGGGTTTCAGAATATAAATAACATCTAGTAAGTATCATAATAGTCAACTTTCAAAATAAATGTTCTAATTTCCATGGGCTTTAGAGTGATTCTTAAACTCTCTTCACCATAATTAACTGCAGATCCAGTGCTTTCACCTATGAGAACAACATTCATGTTTCAGTAACTCAAATTCATTGCAAAAACTTTACAGAAGCTAACAAGGCTAAGTTCCCAGGCTGAACTCATAGAAATGGACAAAAATTTGGGAGGGGTTAGTTTAGATGACTCAAAAGGCTCACAGTGAAAAAATAAGCTGCAAAGAGTTCTTAAAAATCCTCATTTTTAACGTAAAATGGAACGGAAATTCAGAGAAAGCACCAAATACTAAATGAGCTGGTTGCATTTTCTCTAAAGCAGTTTAAATTGGCCAATCAAAAAAAGATTCATCAAAACCCAAAGTCGTCAAGGGGTGATAACTTAATGGGTTTAGCTATTCAGAACCTGATTTTCAACTTAAATTTACTCTTCTCCTTATGAAATTTCACAGCAATTCTTTTTGCAATAAGTGTTTAAAGTCATTTCCTTATGCCTGTAAAATTTTCTTACATTTTTGTGAGTTAAGCCTGGGAATGTTACCTTGTTAGAGTTAATAACCTAATTTACATAGATTTGATTTGTGCATGGTTTACATTTGGGTCATTCCATGTGAAATCAACCAAAAATTCTCAACCAGACCATCTCCGATTTTAACAAAAATTTCAGGAATTGTTCTCTTCTATGATATAAATGATAAAATGTTTTTATTGTTCAATTTTATCAGTATTTTTTTATATTAAAAATTTTTGAAAAAAGGAAGAAAATGCAAATTTTTTGCTCTTTAATGTATCATAACTCCGGTTATATTTGTACGAGAAAAATCTAGTACCCCTTGTCTTAAAGATAATTTTGCAAGCTTTAATTTGATATAAAGTGTGGCTATGTCCACGAAATAAATTTACTTTCATGGTTTTTTAAATAAAAACGCTTTTAAAAAACAATGTTGATATCCTTCAATTTCTTTGAAAATATATATATACAGAAACGTTATAAATTATGATATCTGAAATTTACAGAATGGGACCGCAACGGAATCAGGAGTTATATCAAAAAGAGTTGTTTTTAATCACTTTTACTCACCACTTTTTAAGTTTAAGTGGCCAAATTTAAGTTAAGTTTAAGTGGTTCTGCACCATGTTTGGTCACTCAAACCTCCAAAATAGTACTTCAAAACAACTCTTTTTGCTATAAATCCTGATCCTGTGGCGGTCCCACTCTGTAAATTTCCAATATCATGATTTATAACGTTGCTAAATATATGTATAATTTTCAAAGAAATTAAAGGATATCAACATTGTTTTTAAAAGCTTTTTTATTTAAAAAAATCATGAAAGTAAATTTTTTCCATGGACATAGTCACACTTTATATCAAATTAAAGCTTGCAAAATTATCTTTAAAACGAGGGGTAATAGATTTTTCTCGGGTAAATATAACTGGAGTAATAATACATTAAAGTGAGAAAAATTACATTTTTTTTCCTTTTTTCAAAAAATTTTAATAAAAAAAATTACTGATAAAGTTGAATAACAAAAACATTTTCTCATTTATATTATAGAAGGGAACCATTCCTGAAAGTTTCATTAAAATCTGAGAGGGTCAGGTTGAGTGCCATGTTGATTTCACATGGAATGAATGACCCATGTATAAAAAGTCTCAAAGTTAATTCCAAAGGTATATTTTCAACTATTTCTTCCCCTAAAGTGAATTAAGTACAATTAAATTAAGTACTACACACAACCTCTCTATTATATCGCATTGTCCCGCAGTCTCTTCCTCTATATCTGTAGCTTAACAAGGAATGAATATTTTTTGTTTAGGAAGGTACAACTTAAAAATTAATCCTGAAAAATTACGGTTGAACTTTAAAATATAAGAAGGTTGAATGACCTGCAACTTGTAAGACGTAAAATATTAAGCTCCTATCTTTTTACATTTTTAAGAGTAATATTTCACGCAAATAAATAAACAAACGTTAATATCCTGTCTACTCAGCAGTAAAGCAAGCATCCATAATATCAAATCCGCCATCCGTTTATAAGAAGCAGATTTATCCTCCAAAAGGAAATTCCCAGGTATTCGCTCAAGTAACGCATTCATAATACATTGTTAACCTTCCTTTGTTAGTAACTTGGATTTCTATTATTGTGTGCTTACTCAGAGTTTCAAGAGTTGACTCAACAAATTCTACATTATAAAGCCAAGGATTGACAATATTACTTTTCTTTAACTGTGAAACTCTTAAAACAAGCTTACTGAAGTCCATCCAAACATGGACCCGCCTTCGGGCGAGGAACCGAATGATGTAACAATGATTGAAGCACAAGTGGAATCAAATAGTATGAATTTCGTAACAAATAATCACAGCGTAGAACAACAAATCGAATTAGGTTATCAAAATGGAACCCAAAACTTTATCATCATCTACAGCCCAACTAATGGAAAAATACCCAAAAACAACCCCAAGCTAATTAAAGATAATTTCAGAGGGAAAATAACTAACTTGGAAAATATTCAAGAAATAATACATACAAATAATGGGAAAATTCTAGCGGTCACCTCACACAAGAAGACCGCCATAGAATTAGCAGCAATAAAATCCATCATATCAAAACAAGTAAATACGTCAATCCAATCAGAAAGTAATACTACTAGATTGATTTACCCTCAACATACCCACACACATATCTCTACATGAATTAAAAGAAGAACTAGAATCTGATAATAGTTTGAACATACATAACATAAGAAGATTTACCAAAAAAATCAATAATCATACATACCCAAGTGAAATAGTACTCGTCACCATATTTGGTCGCATCATTCCCGATTACATCAAAATATGGTTGACAAGGCATAAAGTAAAGCAATTCATAGATCGCCCAAGGCAGTGCCTTAAATGCTACCAATACAATCACCCAACAAAGTTTTGCAAAAACGTACAAAGATGCGACCGATGTGGTGAAAATTATCTTAACAATAAATGTAAAAATGAAATAAATTGTTCTACATGCCATCATAATCACATTGCAACAAGTCAGGATTGCATAGGATACAAAAAAGAAGTGGAACTATTAAAATACAAAGCATTAAACGGATTAACCTACGGAGAAGCAAGAAGGAGATTCAGAGAAGCAGAAAAATCAACAACATACGCTAAAATTGCAAATAAAGGAAATCAGATAAAAATGACCCCAGAAGAACCTATAAAAAATATCATAAATAGGGATAACACTGAAATGGAAAAGATAGTAACAGAAATGCTAAAAAAACAAGAACTTCAATTTATGAACGTACTAAACGAATTCAAATCACAAATGATGACCCTAGTCAAAGAAGCAATTAGTGAATTAGGAAAACAATACAACACAATTAAAACAAAAGAAAAAGAAATTAACACTGAATTAGGTAAACTCAAGATCAATTCAAGTCAGACAAAGGAAAAAGAATCACCTAAAAGCAAAAAACCAAGAACAGACCCTAATATCAACAACGGATCGCAAATTTTCACAGCTAATTTTACAAAAGAAGATTTGTTAGCTCCTCCTTGTTTTAGTATAGGATATAAACCTACAACAACTCAAACAAATCAACCTACAACAAGTAAAATAACCTAAATATAAACTTTACTTATGTCAATAGATAATTTTTGCATAATTCAATGGAATGCCAGAGGAATTAAATCAAAAACAAACTGGCTCAAAGATCCACTTTTTGCAGATGCAGATATAATCGCCATCCAAGAAACCTTTTTAAAAGATCAAGACACAATTAAAATCGACAGAAAATATATATTCAGAGTAGACCGACGAAATAAAAAAGGAGGCGGAATATTAATGGCAATCAACTCCAAGCTTTCTTATAAGCAAATAGACTTATCAATGAATCAATCCACAGAAAATGAAATCCAAGCAATAGAACTTTTCCTTAAATCCTCAAATTTAAAAGTTTTAAATATATACTCTCCTAAAGGGAAATATTCAGACAATGAATTAGACTCACTCAAGCAAATAATTTCACCTCCATTCATCGTTATAGGCGATTTCAACATCAAGCATCCAATACTAGGCTCCATCAATGAATCTCCAGACGCAAAAAAGTTATTAGACTGGATAGATGAAATAAATGGTTTCATTCTCAACACCAGAACACCAACCTACCAAGGCTATCAAACAACTTCTCTTTTAGATCTTACCATACTCTCTACAAATCTAACATCGAAAACAAACGACAAAATAATAGAAGACTTATTTGATAGTGATCATTATCCTATCCAAACTAAAATATCAAATCCCAATCCATCTCACACAAAGAGAAATATAATCCAATGGAGCAATGTAGAAAATGAAGTTAAATCCATGCAAAATAACCCTAACAATTTCTTAGAAGAATGCATAAATATAATAGAAACAAACACCTTAGTAGTTAATATAAGAAAATCTAAAGAGCCATGGTGGAATACCAAGTGTGAAAGACTACTCCAACAAAAAAGAACATTATTGAAGTTATCTAGAAAATACATTCGACAAGATTTATGGATCAAATAGGGATGCTTCAAAGGATAAAGATCATATAAAAATTGCTGCAGTAAATAAGACAGATCAAACCACTAAGTCAGGTGCTATCCCTCTTCACAACAGCATCTTTTCAGGAGAAGCAATGGCCATCATCATAGCAATAGAAGAATTTATAAAAACTGAACTCCATTACATCATACTAACTGATAGTTTATCTGTTTTAAAAGCTCTAAAATCCGTTAATCCAAAATCATGTAAAATTATAATCCAACTCTATAATATCCTAAAAATGGCTCTAATAGAAAATAATAAAAAAATCGACATCATATGGACACCAAGCCACAAAGGCATACAAGAAAACGAAGAAGCAGACCAAGCAGCTAGAAATGCTCCCACAGATATAATCAGAGATGTCATTTCCCCAGAAGATCTCATAAATGAAATAACCAAGAAAGTTTTAAAAGAAAATGAAGAAACTTGGAAGTCAAGCAAGTATCACAATAGTTTTAGACACATGAATGGATTAACTCAAAAAGATCAACTTTTAACCCCAAATAGGAAACCAGATGTCTTAATAGCCAGATTACGTACAAAAACCCTACCCACCAAAGCCATACTATTCAAAACAAACCTTTCCCCCAACCCTTTCTGCTCAATATGCCAAGAATATGACTCAAATGACCATTTGTTATTAACTTGTAAAAAATATACAACTCAAAGAATTAAACTAATGAAAGATATAAATTCAACATCTGCGGATTTCTCAGAAATATTAGAGATAACAGAAAAAAACAAAAGTAGAAAAATTTCAGCACTATCCTCCTTTCTGAACTCCATAGAACTCTAAAACACTCCATATCTTAAACATACTCTATGAATATATAAATGAAATAAGAAGATAAAGAAGAAGAAAAATAAGAAGACGAAGCGACTCTTCGGAGTAGGCAAAAGTCTCTACCCAATCAACCAAGAATAAGAAGGATAGTAAGAGTATGCATCAAAATCAAAATGGTATAAGGAATAAAATTTTTAATAATACTTATTCAGGGTTCGTATTAAAGTTTAAAGAGTAAAATTAAGTACTTTTTAAGGATATTTTTTAAAATTTTAAGGACCTTCTTGAATGCAATTTATATTTGAACTGTGAATAAAATGCTTTCAACAACTTTTTAAGAATACTTAATATATTTACCTATCATAAATGATAATAACATAACTCTAATGTGTAAATTAAGGACTTTAAGGCCCCTTTTGTAATGACTAGGGCAATTTAAAGAGTTTTTAAGGACTTCACAGGACTATCCACCATGTTATTATTTTTGGATTCCAGTCTTTTTTAATAATGTTATGAGATGACAAATTTTATTTTTATTCTCGGAGCTTAATCATTTTAGCCTCAAAAATTCTTATTCTAATTTATGGACATTAATGCATTAAAACTTCAAAAAATATTCATGCAACTTCTCTGTTTGAAAAATCGTATAAAACTAGGTACTTACTATCACTAATAATGTGTTCCATAGAATTTTCTCTTGAATTTTCTGAAGTTCCTCCTTCACCTCCAGTTTTCCATTTCATTCTTTCAACTTCATACAAAAACCTATCAGCTGCAAGAGATGTTTCTTGGTAATATATTACTCTGAATGTCCGGAACAAATTCTAAAAGGAAGAAAAACTTCGTGTACATGACTGGAAACTTCTCTTGTAACAGAATAAGAAGCTTGAATACACTGCATTATGAATCTGAACTTCAGAATTGAAGAAAACAGTTTAACATTATCGAAGTTACTGATAAAGTACCTACATTTAATGAAACTGTCACAGTTTGACTGGTGTCTGGACCATCAGATTTCTCGTAAAAATTTTCTAGTCTCAGTAAAACTCTATGGTCATCCAGTCTTTCCAATGTCAGGATATTGACATTTTGAGGTAATCTGCGTTTTAAACCTCTAAACTAAAAGAAAAAATAATATTTTACTGCACATTTTAAAATTTCCTTACTTACTGTACCTAGTAAAAACAATAGTAAGCGCCAATTAGTTTACTTCGCTATTAAACATAGATGAAAGTTTCCAGGACAGAATAGGTTTAAACCTTTTTCACTGAAACCAATGCTTTCAATATTTCCTAATTACTTCTGGGTTACTATTTCCCATTCTATTCTGTCCTGATATCTGTCTCAAGACAGAAAACTTTCACCCATGCCAACTAAGCAAAAAATAATACTAACTTTTACATGCTCTTAAGTTATTTCGAAAATAATCAATCATAACATACATAATTCAATGCATGGCGTGACATATTTGCCAGAGAAATTCGAGAAAATGCCACTGTGGGTGGGAGAAACTGAGACTTTGACAAATGCTTGTTCAATATCTTCATGTCTTGGATTCTTCCTAAGGTGAGGTAGTGAGAACCCCGCACCACCAGACCTCTTCCATCAAAGCCTGGCTCATTGAGAGCTTCGTTAACACCAAAGCCATCATCATAGAGTAATCGCCTATGCACCTAAATTATTTAAAGACAACTTTTTTAGAATGTTCAGCAAAATAAAGAGGTTAATTTGATTGAAACAAATATGTACAGTAGGCAGTGGCGGATCCAGCGGGGGGGGGCCAGGGGCAAGTGCCCTCCCCGTCATAATTTCAACTACCTAAGAAATGTCGATCAGAATTGGAGATGCAGGGTTACGAAGTATGGGGATTAATGGGTTGAAAGTATGGATTTCTTTTTAATTTGTAAAAAAAACTGAAAAGAAATCCATACTTTCAACCCATTAATCCCCATTCTTCGCAATGCTGCATCTCCAATTCTGAGAAAGGAGCTCGTGGTCACATGCATATTCCAGGAAAAGAAGGATCGTGAAGGATTGTGAGAGGGATCTCTTCTCAACGGGGGGGGGGGGGGGGGGAACCGAGGCACGGGTCTTGTTGGAAAGGACCGCTTATCTGGACACAACTTGCTGAATATGCCTTTTTCTCACATCGGTCAGCAGTCAGAGCAGCGACATTCGCGCGTGTCTCAAGCTCAAAAGTCGGTGTATTTGTTGGTTTTAAGTGACTGAAAGTTTCATAAGAACATTGGAGGAAATTCTTATTCACAAAGGAAAAGTTAATTTAACAAATGGTTATGTAAATTTTATTTTACGATGAAAGCTCTGCGTCTTTTCGATACAATCAAGGCGAGTTTTAATAACTTTTTACTTATCAGAAATACTTTGAGCTTGTGGATTTGTTATGGAAGCCGCGAGCGTTTAGTTTTGTTATTTTTTCGCCTAATTATTTATTCATGTCGAAACTGACTGAAAAAGAAAGTTGAAGATTCTTCAAACGTTCAATCCAGCTTAAGCAATAATTAACACAGCCTTTTTACCTAAAACCAGCCAATTTTACCAAAAGGGGTCTTTCAACTTCCAACCTCAACTCTCGCTCCATTCGCATACACGTTATATTTTTCGTTTATTTTAATTGTACTTATAATTTAATAGTGCTTTAAGCTTTCTGATGGTATTCTAATATGGGTAGATCATAAATAACTAAATAATTCTTATCTATACACATAGGATTGTTTTAATTTCTCAGATCCATTAGGTAACTGAAAATATTGGATATAATTTGTAAAATTAAACAGTGTAACTTGTGCTTTAAAATTTATATTTCTAATTTAAGATACTTTTTTAAAAGTTAATTCTATGCATTTTCAATTTTTCTAGTTCTAGTAGTTATAGAGGTACAAAATGAGTTAAGCTCATGGAGTTGAAAACAGTCCCATCTAATTTTTCACCTCTTAAAATGAAAATTTACAGCGGGAAGTATGTGTCTAGGCAGGGGTCAGCAACCTGCGACTCGGGAGCCGCATGCGGCTCTTTTGATGAAAAGCTGCAGCTCTCCAGTTCCATACGAAAAAATTTATAGTATATTTTCCCTTAAAAAATCAGAAAATTTATTTTGAAGTACCTAATTAAATCAATGTGACTCACAAGGAGCAATGTCACCCAAAGTTCTCAAGATGAGTAAAAACACTACTTTTAAGGGTAAAAACTATTTCAGAGGAATCAATTTCTGGGGGAGAACCCCCGAATACCCCTCAAAATTTTGGAATATAAAAAATTTACTGTTTGTCCTTGAAAATTCTGTAATGTATATGAGGACTGATCCTCATATGATCTATTGTAGAAGTTCTAAAAAATTAATAACATTTCCAAAATTTTTCTCATATTTTTCCTTGAAAATCTGTCACTTAAATAGTTATTTAAGTGACAGAATTTTATATTTATATTATTTATTTAGAATTTTATATTATAGACTAGTGATGCACAACCTGCGGCCCGCGGGCCACATGCGGCCCGCGAACGAATTTGGATATTTCAGATAATTCCTAACTTTTGTTACTTTCCTTATTTTAACCGAGAAAAAGTGACGAAATCGGGAAAATCGCGATTTTTCGAGTTTCGTTTTGCTCGCGAAGTGTTCCGTTCCTGCCGCGATTTTTGGCCGGGCACCAAATTGAAGTTGGCTTCTTCTTGTATTGTTTGCCAGAAGTCCGGTGTTTAGGATCACGCGCCGCGGAAAAGTCGAAAAATAGCGATTTTTCGCGAAAAAGCCGTTTTTACGGCGCCTAGTTGAAGCTGGCTTCTTTTCACATTGTAATTACAATGCAGAAAAAATTTAAGCGTGGTCAGAGGAGTCTAATAAGTATAGTGATACCTCTGACATAGCTTTTTTTTATCAATTTTAGTATTTTCAACAAATTTTTCTTAAGGATTTCCCAAGTTCTAAATTTTTTCAAAAAGATCACTTTGAAACAAGATTAGATAATAATGCAGTGTATTTTTTAATTCTTTTTAGATCATAACCTGTTTCAGATATGCTATCAAGGGGGATAGCAGATGGCTGGGGGCCTGTCCCCCCAAAAAAAAATCGAACTTGATTTCTAAAATAAGTTAAAACCCTGTTTTTTAGTGTCAAATTTCTAAAATTTTTCTGGGGTAGGACCCCCAGACCCCCCTTTACATTTGGAATTCTATAATTATCATTTTTTTTATAAATATTAAGTTAATCAAAATGCAAATCCCATCTTATATGTCCAATATTTGGGCTAAATGTGCAAAAACTAGTCAATGCTTTGTTTTTTTGGGGTTAAATTTCAAAAATTTTCTGGGGAGGACCCCTAGAACCCTTTAATGGTACAAACAAGTTCCTTGAGATGCAAATTCTACCTTATTTTTACTGTTACTCTGTTTGCGGCCCTCCGTGTCTCAATCAACTATGTGAGTGGCCCCCCTCCCAAAAAGGTTGTGCATACCTATTATAGACAGAATTTATATATAAGAGCACCGCTCATTATAATGGAGCGGTGCTCTTAGGGTGCAATCCAAAAAGGCCTAAAAATGAGCTAAAATGCTATTTTGAAGGGATAAACTCCAAAAAAATTTCGGGGGGAGGACCCCCAGACCCTCCAAATTTTTTGGAATTCATATTGTTTACAAAATTTTGAACTTAAGTTCACTAAAAGGAATTTATAATGTGTAAGTAAATGGCAAGTAATCTAAATCTTGATGAAAAAAGTACCGAAAAGGAAGTACCTCAAAAAAAAGGTTGGGTCAACCCTCCAACTAAAATCCCCCTCCCAATCTAAAATCAAATATATAAGCAAATATTATAAAATTGAAACCAAAAAATCTGTGGCTCTTTAAAAACTGGGAAACTTTGTAAGTTGTAACTTTTGGCTCTTCCGTTTCAAAAGGTTGCCGACCCCTGGTCTAGGGGAAATAAAAAAAACTACGGGACACTCAAATTGAAACACCCTGTATACAAAGTAATAAATAGAGTTAACTTTAAAGCTTATCATTTACCATTAACTCGATGGAACCATCTTTAATGCTTGAGCCTCCTTGAGCTCTATCTGGTAAAATAGTGAGCTGTAGGTCCTGATAGTCATCCTGAAAGAAAGGTCAGATGTATCATAGTTCAAATAACAGATAAACAATTTTAATTATGATGCACATTATAAAAAATATAACTCTAGACCTAACAATATTGTAATATACTTTAATTTTGAATAATACTAGTTTATTTCACAATTTATTTACTTACCTTTATGTAAATTTGGGATGTAACAGGATAGTAGTTACCAGCAACCTTTTCAGAGTTATTCCAAGGAAATGTATTGTGATTACGACTACAAGAGGAGGATTTTGTTATTCCACAACAGTTTCAAGATTTTTACTTATACTATATGTAAAAAATATAAAAAGAAATTCTTAATTTTTATGATTTTAATTTACATACATGAACTATTTAAAAGGGATTATAGGAACAAAAAAACACCTCTGATCCAAACTCACAAAATTTATAAAATATTAAGAACTGCTCAAAATTATATTTATAGATAAAATAAGCACTTAAAATTTTCACATGGGAAAAATTAATACTCATAAAGTCTTACACTCTTTTCATTGTTTCTCTACTGTTTGAATCCGTGTAAAAAGTTTTATCATTCTGCATATCAGTATCAAAGCGTGTTATAACTTCTCTTCCAATATGATCTCTGAAAAAAATTTCCATATCAAAATTGTTTTTAACAAAACTTTTTTCACATTCTACGAGAATGAAATGATATCAATACATAATAAGGAATATACTAACTGAACTGGAACAGGTCCAACAACCCAGTCAAATTCTACAAAGTTTAGTCCTTTATAAACACGAATAATTTGGTGAATCCAGGGAGTAAAGAACTGATGAATTTCTTCAACTAAAGGGCCCTAAATAATTTAGTAAACAAAAGATATCAGCATTTTGAATTAAATCCTTTTTTAAAATTGCTATCATTCCTCAAATATAAAAATATATTACTGCTCAAAAATTCTACAAGTGCTATCTAAATTTGCTACACATCAATTCGTATTTCAGAAGGGGTCAAAGCGTGATTAAAACTTATTTGGCCACATGTTTAGTTGCCTAAAAAATCATTGGATTATATAGTCTTTGTTAAGCAAACAAAATAAAATATATTGCCAAATAAATCCCAACTCTGCTTTCTGAAAAAATAGAGCAATTTGCAAGTAGCAAAAAAGTTAGAGCATGCGGCATCTAAAGTCAACAAAGTATATAAATAAACTGCAAATAATTATGAATGATATTTTGGGAAATCTTTTGCATTTTTATGCATTTACTAATCTACATTTCACTCATATATTGCATCAGTGTCTCTTAACCTTTTGGGGTTGGGGCACACTTGGTTTATAGTAATTATAAAATTATCTTAAAACTCTTTATAAAAACCTATGAAACTGGCACAAGAACAAGGTTTTCCAAATAATGTGGAATTTTTCAATTTGTACAAGACAATCGAAACTTAAGCTACCTTAAATACTCTATGAGTTATGTTTTCTGCCAAAGGGTAGGCAGTGTCCCGTTGAGGATTAAAACAATAAGCTCCAGATGCTCTTTCAATGTGATATCCAGGCATTCCTTCGTAGTAATAAAATGACTGCTTGATGGGTACTCTTTTTCCAGTCTCTTTTATGATTATTTGTTTCAACAATCCAGAGTACCCATCAACAATAACTTGAAAATTCTGGAAAAGAAATCATTATGAAAGTGTAAACTGATAAACAAATTTAATTTTAAAAGAAGAAGAAATTTTGATGCTATCAAACCTTATTTATCTGGTTGTACTAAATTTGAATTGCTTCAAAATTGCTTATTATTGCAATTTAATATTTGTGTAACAAAATAAAGGTAGAAACACATTCTTTTTATAGAAAACACAGAAACTACATGAAAATTAAAACTTTTTAATTTTACATTAATCATTGCACATCCACCATAATTAAATTTAAAAGAAGAAATGACAAATGTATTTCCTATATTGCAAACCTCTATTCCTCTTCCTGGTTAAAACCTCTATTGCAAAGCATAACCAGACTATTTTCAGATTAAATGAACCAAAATAATTGTTTCAAAAGATTTGGAACCATTAAAAACAACTTACTTCATTCTGAATCAATGCATCATGGATAGAAATGGGCAAGCGTTCACTTTCTATATCTGCTACGGGTTCAAAATCTAAAAACCATATAAAAATAATAATAATAATAATAATAATAATAATAATAATAATAACAATAACAATAATTTATTTACACACAAAAAAAAGTTACATATTAAATCGAAAAAAGAAAACACACAAAATTTAAGTTGGCATATGAGCTACCCAGGGGTCGTAATTTTTTCGGATATTTAATGTAAATTTTAGCCAATAACAGAATTGTTTCAAATGAGTAAAATTTATTACACTGCCAGGGATCACAAATAAATTATTTGTCTCAAATTGAACTCTATTTAGTTAATTTTTAAAAACTAAATTCTTGATAATTAAAAAAAGACAGAAATAGTCAAAATGACTCCTGATATTATTAAATTTTATTAATATATAATATTTATTATCCTAATTACATAAAAAGTGTTTAAAATCTGTACAGCACAATATAATATTTATTTTGATTAAAAAAGCTTTGTTAACAAAGAATTTAAAAAAGTTTTGTTAAATAAAAAACACAATTGAAGACCCCATAGGTATAACAGAATGAAACAAAAAGAAAAGTATAAATTAGTCATATTTCATTATATTCTGGGCACAAATACAATAACTGATTTGTCCAATGGAATCTGCCCCATTAGCTGTCACAAATTGCAAACTTTGACAAATGTTAAGGGTTGCAAATAATGTTTCCATTTAATTATAAACACCCTTTACACTTGTAGTATAGTTTTCAGTCAGTGGGAAAAATATTAGCTTCTTCAAAATCACTTTAAAAATTACCACCACTTATTTGTAAAAAGTAATAAATATTGTTTCAAAATTGCTACCATACTTACTCTCTAGCATTTTTATTCCATAGACAGAAAATCCTAAAGGAGGTAAGGAAACGGGGAATACTAATTCATTAACTGCTAAACTTGACCTTTCGGGTAGACTAATAACAGATGCAGGTATAGGCACCACCTATATAAATAGTTCAAATCAATAAAAAAAAGTCCTAATAAAAAATAAAAAATATCATCAGGATACTTATGTTAGAAAACTAAAGCATACAGGGCAATTACAAAAATATACAAATAATTTAAAATTACTTTTGATGATTTCTAGTCAAATGACTTATTGCTTTAAAATCATGTGGGAAGATAATAGATACAAAGTAGTTTTTAAAAAACTGACCCTGAAAGCTTCCTTTAATCAAAGTAAAATACTCAAATAAAACAAATTTATTGAAGCAAACTTTAAGGAGCTGTACTACTTACTTGGGCAGGAACATATCTTCTTCGTTTATTGACTTGTCGAACAGAGTATCCTTCACTAACAACTGGCAGCCTTATAAAACGTTTTACATTATGTGCCATAGGATTGTATACAATAACAAGGTACTGAAAAATATCAATATAAAATTAAAAATAAGGTACCTCTCAACAAAATCCTTTAACCTAATTTAAGCATTTAAAGTTAGGTTTTGGTGCAATCCTTAGACCCTCACTAACCTGCATTTCATCAGACTTATTTTGATAATTAGAAAGCTAAAATTGAAAATCAAATAGTGAATGACTTTTTAGTGTTAAATCAAAGGGATAAATTAATATTTTTTTCAATCATCACTTAATTGCTGAATAATCTTGAAGTACTTTTTAATCCAAAATTATAATAAACCAAAAATTTTACCTTTTATAGCATGCTAAACTTTTAAATTTACTAAACAACTTTTTAAAATTTAATACAAAGGAGGCCTAATATAAATATAAAGAAAGAACTGTAAAAAGAATTATACAGTGATAAAAAAAGTTTAACAAGAATGGAACAAAATCATAGCCAACCCTTAAAACAGTAAGATATTAATTTTGCATATGGAATCTTTTAACCCTTTCGGGACGGGTGGCGCATATGTGTGCCGGAAGCGAGATGCTGCTACCTGCAAGCTGGCACATATATGCGCCACCACTTAAAGAGGCCCAGAGGACGGGTGGCACATATATGATACATGATATGCGATAAAAACTTCATATTAATATTTTTTATTCTCATTGGATGACACTGTATGTCTTCTACAAAGAAATTATTCGAAAGCGAACATATCAGCCTTCATGCTCATAAATAATTTTTTATTTTTGATAATTTGTTTCGAGATTTATTTATGATGCATAAATAACATGAGTAATGTGAATTTAGAATGCTTTCTTTCAACTTCTTAGCTAATATTAACTTACATAAGTGTTCCACTAGCCTCAATGTACATTTTTTATTAGTTTTTGATAGAAAAATGAATGTGTTGATCGTTTTACTATGAATTATTGCTATAGGTTTTGTTTGCATTCAGATAGAATTATTTATTGCTTAAAAAGAAATAATTCATATGATTGAATGCCGAGTTGAAGTTAGGATTAGAAGAGATAGGTTTTTAATATTATTCTTAGAATTAACCTTGTTTCAAAGATTTTAGCGCGTTGCGCATAATCAGTAAAAATGAATTAAAATGGTTTTGATCCAGATTAGTTCAATGAACCTTTATGAATAAGTGTTTGGAGGTAAAATCTTTTCGATTTCAGATATTTTTCTTGTAAAATTCATCTTTAAATGTTTAAATGCTAATTAATTGCAAGTTACTTGTTTTATAAAATTTTTCAAAGAAAAAGAGATAATGTTTAAAATTGTTGAGCATGAACTTCTGATAACTAAAAGTGTTGCTTTAAATGTTCACCTCAATTGTGACTATGTATCTAACTTTGTTTTGATATTCCGATTGCTTGTTTGACCAATGTAATTTTTGAGGTTATGAGTTCTAGTGGTATGTATTCTAAGGTTATGTGTTGAAGGGTCAAAAGTCTGTTTAATTTAGACAGTTAGTATCTGACTTTGTAACTGAAGTGAGTTGAGTCTGTGATGTCATCACCTCTGATTGGCTTAGGTTGGTATGACATCACATAGTTTTTAGATAAAAGCCCTGTGTGAGGCTAGCTGTCTCTCTTACTTTTTGCACTGATTATAGAATGTATACTTAGTCTTCCTGTTTGTGTCTTTGTTCCTGCTAGTCAGGATGACACGTTTAATCATTATGTTAAGTGTTTAGATATTATAGGGGTTTCTTGATAACTAGATGTTTTTCTTAGTTTGGCCACATGTCAGATTTAGTTGTTTTGAAAGTTAGATTTGATTATAGTTGTTAAATAATGTTTACATTCATTAATAAATTATTCTTTGTTATTTTAAAGCTCTGCTATTATTTAGTCTACCTTTTTAGAGTTTAAGGGTAACAATTTCAAAGGTGTTTCTTTCATCATGTGCCGAAAATTAGATACTTTGGACTACAATTTTAATTTCTATGATTTTTTTCCTGAAGTTCGACTTAGACGCGAAAAATGCCCGTTCCCGGGGGAAGTTCTTTCTACTCGTGCGGCGTCCTGTGAGAGCAGTTCAGTGGCTGATACGCCCGTCCTCAAAGGGTTAATCACTACATATTAATAAAATTTTCAAATGTAATAAAATAAGGTAATATATTACCTCTTTTTCTAGCTCAGTAAAAACACACTGGCTAACATTCAAGTGTTCACAAAAGTAAAGTCTGGGTATGATAGTATCATTTGATAACAAGATACGCATGGATCTTCCAACAGCATCCTAAAAAAACAATTGTGCAGAATTCAAGAGCTTCTTAAAACAAAGTAATATTTGTCAAAATAAGACATTATTTTTTAAAATTAAGCTTCAAATGGTTTTTTAATCATCAATAAAAGAAGGTAATTTTAAAAAAAGTAATTCAAATTTTAAAAATATAGTCTGTTAAATCTATAGCTTTGGAAGACACTCTTAATGCATGCTTCACAAGTGAAACATTTTCCCTATGAAATCATGTAAACATATATTTCTGTAATAAAAGCAAAAAAAGTAACTTCAATTTAATCCAACAAACCCTTTATCTAGTAACTAAAAATCCAGACACCATCAAAAAAACAGTTTTTCTTTCACTTTCTAACTACAACTTAATTTTAATACTCCATTGAGCTATTTTCCCTTCTATTGTACTAAGCTTTGGCTACTAAGCAAGAAGTTTTAAAAAGTTTTTTTGCTTCCATACAGCTTTTTATTAAGGTTTCATTAGTAATGTAAAGCGAGAATATTCTCCAGAGAATATTCTCGGAGAACGAGAATATTTTGAGAATATTCTCCAGGGGCGAGAATTTTGAGAATAATCGAGAATATTCTGTTTTTGACAGATAAATGGAAATAAATGTCAATATGTTTAATAATATGAAATGGCTATGTAGTATTAGTGTTAAAATCCTAAACATAATAACTTTGATGAAACTTACCCTTAAAAAGTAATCTTTAGTTTAGGGAATATTCTCTGAACCGTAATTTCATTATTTCGCATTATTTTTAATAAATAAGTAAATTTCATTGAGTAAGAAATATTTTTTAAAGTATATTAGAAGCGAGTTTTAATGGGAGAAAATACTCTTATCAAAAAAGAGGAGTCCATATAGTTGTTGAGAAAGCAATTGTAATACCAATAGCAATAGTTGTCAAACTAAAGGACCTTTTAAACCTGATATTTAGCTAATTTTGATATAACTCTGCAAAATCAGGAGAATATTCTTAAAAGAAAGAGACATCACATTAGAATTATCTGTTGAGAAAAATATTTCCAATTTTTTAATATTTATTTTACAGGAAATACATAAAATTAATTTATCATGAGAATATTGATTCTCAAAGTGGGTACAAAAAGTTCACTTTACTTTTTGCTTAAAAATAAAAATTATTTCTGAAAGAATAATTTGGCTAGATTTTTTGTTTGTATTATTTTAAGTTCAGATTCATTTATATTTTCCCCTTCATGAGAATATTCTCAATAAAATTCGGTAAAAATAGCTATAAGTTGTTAGGCTCTTGTGACACGCACAGAATTGGTCAAGGTCAAAGCATAATTAATGGAACAATATCCAAGTTCGGAATTTCGTTTTTCCCATACTTTAAAAATAAAAATATCAAAACTGAGGCATTGGTTGTATACAGTATTAAATAAAAAAATTTTGATACTCCCCCACTGCAAAACTCCTCATGGGAAGTTCCTGAAGTGTTTCATTTGAGGAAAAATCTATCATGAGAATATTCTCAAAATTACAATACAATTTATTTCAATAATTTATGTGTGTGTCCCTGAAATATAAGGATCTTCAAATTTTCACTCGTGTATAATTGCATCTTCTCATTTTTTCATGAGAATATACTCATTAGGATTCTACAAAATTACTTCTATGTACATAATTTTCTTCAAAAACACTAATAGTCGGAAAATTTTTAGTTAATATAATACATCTTGGTTACTCTGCATTTACCTTTCAAACATGTTGTCTTTCATATTTAATAGTGATTTTAAAAACATTTTAAAATTAAATTTGACTTATTTTAATTTACGATGTCCTCATTGTATAATCTTTAATATTCTTCTGATTTGAAGTTAATATTATATACCTGCTAAAAAATTAAAAAAAAAATATTTTAGTAGTTTCTAGGAGAATATTCTCATTAATATTAGTGATTTTAAAAACATTTTAAATTTATGATGGCTTCTCACTGTATAATCTTTAATAGTCTCCTGATTTGAAGTTAATGTATACCTTCTAAAATTTTTTTCCCAAAAAAACCTTATTTTAGTAGCTTCTAGGAGAATATTCTCGAAAATTCTCCTCTTGGAGAATATTCTCCAAAAGATTATTACCGAGAATTTTACATCACTAGGTTTCATTATAAAAAGTTGCAGAGTATAAAACATATTAAGAATTTAGATAAATAAAAATGTAATGAAAACTAATACACTGGTAACATCAATTAAAAAACAACATTTATTTTACACAATTAATAAATTTTCTAAAACTGTAGACAATTGTTTCGGGGATCAATGGATCCCCTTCTTCAGTACAAAAAGATGAAAATAAACATCAAATCAAAGTTATGTTTAAATTATTGATTTGATGTTTATTTTCGTCTTTTTGTACTGAAGAAGGGGATCCATTGATTCCCGAAACAATTGTCAACAGTTTTAAAAAATTTATTAATTGTGTAAAATAAACGTTGTTTTTTAATTGATGTTATAACATTTGCACAAGATTTTTTCGCTATAATACACTGGTGTTCAAAATTAAGAGAATTTGCAAATTTTTTCGATTTCTTCAGATCTACTGGATAGATTTTGAAGAAATTTGGTATGAACATAGGTTGATATAATACCAAATGAAAAATCATTCAAAAATCGCAATACACACATGCGCAAAAGTAATAACTGGCAGAATTGAAAGGTGTGAAATAGCGGTTACAGAATAGAGCAAAATAATGGGTTTATAAGGGGTATGACACCCTCCCACTATCTTGCATGCCTCCTTGAGTGATTTTAAAGCGTGAATAAGGCAGATAATAAAATTTCCTGTTCATTATTTTCTCAGAAACCCCGTTTTGGGGCTCTGAAGGGTATGTGGAGGGGGGTAGCGAGATGTAATTGCCTTAAATAAAGTCCCTCCTACCTACTCTAAAGGGGTGAAGTCTTTGAAACTGACTGCCCATTCCATATGGTGAATATCTTCCGTTTTAATAAAAATTGGTAATCTGATGAGCTCCATTAAGTGAAGGATTTCTATCGATTGAAAATAAATTAAGACTGATAGAACCCCTCAAAAGGTGAACAAAGGTCTCCAAGATATCAACACATTACCTGAAACTGTCAGGGTTCCTCTTTCAAAGGCAGGGAGGGATCTGCAACTTGTCAAAAATATGCAAAAATTGTCTTTAATAAGGTAAAATTCAAAGGGTGAATATTTTCCACTCTGTTAGGTCTCAAATCAATTAAACCATTGATTCTCGATGCAAACTCATGTGGAAAGAACCAGAATGCTATGTCAGTCCTTTAATGTAGGAGAAACTCACCATTATGGAATCGAAGATTTGGTGCTCTTTGTAGGAATATTGTTAAGTCTATGCCAAACCCTCTACATCTTTCAAAAGGAGAAAATCATGGTTGAAGGTATTGTGTTGATATCTTGGAGACCTTTATTCACCTTTTGGGGGTTCTATCAGTCTTAATTTCTTTTCAATCGATAGAAATCCTTCACTTAACCCTTTGTTGCATACAAAGTAAAAAAATATACAGTCGAGTCCGCTTAATGTGATCTCATTTGTCCGAGATGAAACTGATAACATTATCCGATTGATAACAATAAGCGATTTCATATCAAAAAGCAGTAAACAGTGTAACCAGATTATTTGCTTTAAAATCAAAGTTATGTAATCGTAACTAATGGATTTGAAATTATCTTACACTTTACATAGAAGGGAAAATGTAAGAGTAGTACAATTAATAAAAATAAAATAATTGCTTACTTTGTATTTCTATAAAGTAGAAGAATTTCTCCTTTTGCGCTCCATTATATCCTTTCATTTAAAAAATCCCTTAAATTAATCTGAATTCGAGTAAACAAGGGAAAAGCAAAATCTCTTATCAGAAACATCTGCAAGGTGGCGATGGTTTCTTACACCAATCATAAAATCATAAGCATGGATTCAGTCCCTCCCCCTTTACCCATTTTCTTTCAATATATGCGGAGCATCGAATATTTTGTTTTACATAACAGTGCAACTGTCTGATTTTCAGAAAAAAGAAGCATCAGATAGCTTAGGGTGGGGCAGAAGTTTACTTTTAAAAATTTGACCTTCAAAAAGAAAGTCGACAGTGGAAGTTTTTAGGGAATATGGACAAATTTTGATAATATTAAGCGGAGTGTTGATCCATAGTTGATCACATTAAACGATGAATTTTACATTAAATTAAATAGGAATGATCGGGACCTGTCGATTTCGATAACATTATCCGATTGATAACATTAACCGTGATCACATTAAGCAGATTCGACTGTACATGCATTTTCTCTCTTAAAAATAATTGTGCAGTTGGGCTGTCGTCTATGATTAACAGTTGAAAGCTCAAATAATGTAGAAGGTAAAAAACTGAAAGGAAATCTGTAAAGGCATTTACAGAATAGCAAAAAAAATTTAACTTTTGTCCACTAGAGTGGACATGATGCAACAAAGGGTTAATGGAGCTCATCAGGTTAGCAATTTTCATTCAAACGGAAGATATTCGCCATATAGAATAGGCAGCCAGATTAAAAGACTTCACCACTTTAGAGGAGGTTTGAGGGACTCTATATAAGGCAATTGCATCTCGCTACCCCCTCCACATACCCTTTGGATCCTAAAAACGGGGTTTCTGAGAAAGTAGGCTTAATGAACAGGACATTTTATTATCTGCCTTATTCACGCTATAAAGTCACTCAAGGAGGCATGCATGATAGTGGGAGGGTGTAATACCCCTTATATACCCACTATTTTGCTCTATTCTGGAACCGCTATTTCATACCTTTCAACTCTGGTGGTTATTACTTCTGCACATGCGTGTGTATTACAATTTTTGAATGATTATTTATTTGGTATTATATCAACCTATGTTCATAGCAAATTTCATCAAAATCTATCCGGTAGAACTGGAGAAATCGAAAAAATGTGCAAATTCTCTTAATTTTGAGCACCAGTGTACTATACATGAATTACATGAATAAGAAAAATTTTCAAGTTTAAATATTAACCTCACATAATGCATATCCTTCAGAAAGCATCCTTGTGTAATCTTCTGCAACATGTTGCTTTTCTGTACCTCTAAAAATAATCAATGAAAAAAGTTACAAATTATATTAACAAAAATTATTGTATAAATATCGAATTAGGAAAAGGACCTAACAAATAAAAAACATATGCCACTTTATTAAACTGATGATGCACAATTTGTTGGTAATTTTAATAAGATTTAAAATAATTCAAATTAGTGTTTCTAAATGAAAACCGAGCATACAAGCCGGGGAACAATTACAAATTTTAATAATAATTTTCATAAGAAATAACTGCAATTTTCCTCAGATTACCAAAAAATGAGTTGAAACCCAGTTTTAAATAATAAATTTTTTAAAATCCTATTTAAACTTAAAAAACTTTTAAAAATTAAAATAAATTTCATTAATAAACTTTTGATTTAAACCATTTACTGGAAACATTTATCAATACTTTAAATAATTCCTTCCTTAAGAAATTTCACAAATAGTTAAACTTACGTAATGCCATCATGATGCTGTACAACTCCTAGAGCTTTTTCTAAAACAAATAATGAATTTTGAAAATTTTGAAAACTGCAATAATGAATTTTTTGTGTTTCAGACATCACAGTTATTGAGTTTAAAATTTTCAGTTTTACTATCAAATTAAAATAAATATCAAATATTTCCTTACTCAATGTTAAGACATCTGCATTTTCCACATCTGCCAAGGTAACAAGCTGCTTGCATGTCTAAAGAAAGAGGGATGTCTTATAGCAAATTCAGAACTAATGGTTAAAATTATTGTGTAATAGTTTACTATTCCACATTTTTAACCCAATTTTTTTTCAAAGTAATACTTATTCAACCAAATTTATTCAAAGAATTTTTCATAGGATGAATTAAAATGAAATGTTTTCCCACAAATTCACCTTAGCTAGGAACATTGCCTACATAACAATTTTTCAAAACAAAGAAGTTTTCACAGCCGGCTTCCATAACATTTAATAAAAACTTTTGAGCTTTTAAGCTGTGGTCAAACGTTAAAAATCATAGTAAATATTTAATTAAAACTCTAAACGTTTCGTCCGAAAACTTCGCCGGACATCTTCAGTAGGAAAGGTGTTTAAAAATAAATCAAATTCGAAGAAGAAGAATTATAGAATTAGTAGACTACTTAAAAAATTTAACTTAAAAACAATTTTCAAGCCCGCCAGGAAATTGTCAACATTTATGCGCTCCCCTAAAGATCCCCGGGACCCCCTATCAAACCCAGGAGTTTATCGGATCCCGTGCTCCTGGGGATCTGTGTATATTGGAAAACTACTCTAAGAACCATTAACACCAGATTAAAAGAACATAAGAGAACTTGCAGATTGGGGGAAGTGGAAAAATCGGCCGTAGCCGAACACGCATTCCTGACTGGCCATAACATCTTGTTTGAGAATACGATGGCTCTGGATACCACCAGGCACTTTTACACCCGCCTCTGCCGTGAAGCCATCGAGATTTATAAACATGAAAATAATTTCAATCGTAAAGAAGAAACAACAAGAATAGATAAAGCGTGGGTTAGAATATTACGTAGATGCCATAGAGGTAGATGCAAGATGGACGAGAAGCTTTCATCACATCCAGCTAACTCATTGTGAAAGATTTTATTTTTAAACGCCTTTCCAACTGAAGATGTCCGGCGAAGTTTTCGGACGAAACATTTAGAGTTTTAATTAAATATTTACTATATTTTTTAACGTTTGACCACAGCTTAAAAGCTTGAAAGTTTTATTAAATTATTTTAAAAGTTATAAGTTGAAGTAAAAAATGTTTTTCAAAAGTTATAAGTTGAAATAAAAAATGTTTTTCAAAACGTTCACTTTAAACAAACAAAATTTTTTTAAATGTCAGTAAGTTTAAAACAGTTTTTACAGAGACTCCAACTTTCAAAGATGGTTGTCAGTAGTCCTTATGAGTAAGGAAAATTTTTTTGGAAGTTGACCCTAAAAACAGGGTTGTTTTAGTCCGATTTTTTCCCCTGCCATCCCCCTTGATGTCATATCTGAAATAGGTTATAATCTAACAATATTTTTTTTAAAATAATGCATTAAGCTTCAGAGTGATCTAACAGTAAAAATTTACAACTTAGGAAATCCTTAAGAAATATTAGTTGAAAACACTGACTAAAATCGATAAAAACGCGATTTGAGAGGTATCACTGGACTTACTAGGCTCCTCTGGTCATGCTTAAATTTTTCCTACAGTGTAATTACAATGTGAAAAGAAGCCAGCTTCAACTACGAGCGGGAAAACGGTACTTACGCGAAAAATCGCAATTTTTCGACTTTTCCGCCGAACGCGGTGATAAAAACCGGAACACGGCTTCTAACCACTATAAAGTTGTTTTTTCCACATCGCACTAACAACGCAAGAAGAAGCCGATTTCAACTTGCCGCCCACCGCTGCGCCGTTTTCCACCCGCTAGCAACAAAAATGAAATCCCGATCGCTCGCCACCCTGTTTTATGTAGACTGAAAATATCCTAAATATAGAGCATAATCGGGAAAAAAACTTGCGCTTTTAAGTGCTTTTTATGATAGATTTCCGATTTTCCGTAGCTTTTTCGATGTTATCCGTAGTCCGTAGTTTAACGACGGCATCCGTAGAAACTACGGAGAATCCGTAGTAATTGGAGTCTCTGTTTTTATAGTTAATTTTTTTATTTTAATCTGCTTCAAAATAATAACATATTTTTATAATTATTTTTACACTTATTAGATCAAGCAAAAAATTACACACACCTGAAGGAATCCATTCACCTTACGAGCATGAAATTTTAAGGCTGGACGACTGGTAAAATACCCTGTCCAATATTCATGGGTGTTAGAAGCATAAGGCAAAAAGTCATCTGTCATTTCAGTCCAAGTTGCATTAGCATTGTGCAGGCTGTGTAAATAACAAGTTGGTGTAGAATAAAAGATATTCACGTTCATTCCAGTGGCTTGCTATAAAAAAGGTTATTAAACAGGACTAGCATATTCACAACTAATAAAGACAAAACAATGTTATGCATTACATACTGAATGTTGAAGAACTATTCTTGTGTTATACAGTCGAGTCCGCTTAATGTGATCGCAGTTGTCCGAGATTAAACTGATAACATTATCCGATTGATAACATAAAGCGATTACATATAAAAAACAGCAAACAGTGTAACCAGATTGTTTTCTTTAAAATCAAAATCATGTAATCGTAATTAATGTATTTAAACACTATTTTTACACTAAGGCACTTGGCAACTTAAAATTTTGTCGAAGAAATAAAAGAGTAGTTCAATTAATAAATATAAAACAATCGCTTACTTTGTATTTTTAATTTTATAGAAAGGTTTCTTATTCTTCACTCCATTATATCCTTCCACTCCAATAAACCACTTATTTTATAATCTGAATTCCAGAAAACAAGGGAAAATCAAAATCTCATATCAGAAACATCAAGGAGCCGATGGTTTCTTTAACCAATCACAAGTTTGGATTAGGACCCCCCCTTTAACTGTTTTCTTTCAATATTATGCGGAATGTTTTCTTTTTCTTACTCGGACTGAGTTTCAGAAAAAAAGAAGCAAGAAGCACCAAATGGCTAAGTGGGCAGATGTTTATATGTAAAAATTGACCTTCAAAACGAAACTCGCACTCTGAAGCGGTCGTTTTTAAGGGGATATGGACAAATTTTGATAACATTAAGCGGCGTGTTGAATCATAGTTGATCACATTAAACGATGTATTTTACATTAAATTGAATAGGAATGATCGGGACCTGTCGATTTTGATAACATTATCCGATTGATAAAATTAACCGTGATCACATTAAGCGGATTCGACTGTACCTTGAAATAAAGTAAGAGTATGTAACACCATTTTGGAGCAATATATGTCAATGGAGGATTGTCAATGCTACAAGCATAACTTATGATTGTTTTATATGTAATAAACTACTTTTTACTTTTATTTATTCCACTGTGCCTCAGCCCCTTTTAATTTTATTGGATCTATCTTACCTATGTTTTTAACAACAAGATTAATATGCATTTAGCCCAGGAGGAACCGAATGATGAACCATGCAGATGAAGTTACTTCAGCCCACATTGCACACATTTACTCACACAACCCCTTTTTAGAAGGAGAAGAACAAATTCATTTATCTTCCCAAACAGAGAAAAGCAAGCTATGCCTGTTTGAGGATTCTAAACCCAGCCCCTGGCTAGACAGATGCGTGAACAACTGGACCAGAATGCTGATAAATTTCTTAAGAAAAGTATAAAATAGTAAACTTATGATCTTAGCATCATAATTTCATTTCTCAATATGAAATTATGAGCTTGGTCTGAATTTAGAACTCATTCTAAATCTTAAGCATACTCACTAGAGAATTGATGTGACTAATGAGAAAGTCCATATTATTGAACCATCTAAAAGCATCTCTAAAGTGGAAATCCATTCCCATGGTTACAACAATGTGATTTGTAGCATAATGTTTGGCCTTAAAAAAATACATGTATTTAAATGTAAGCAGTAATAATACTTAAGAAAAATGAATAAAGCTAAAAATTAATCATGTTTGACCTTATTTGCACTATATTACGTATTTGATTATGTTACCTGTTCTTTCATAATGGTGATGAAATTATGTGCTTTGTAATTGATGTTTTCATCCTATGATAAAAAAATACATTTTACCGGCAAATCTATTACTTTTATAAGTACAATTTGTAAAGAAATTTAAACAATAAGTGTCATAATTAGAAACTCATACTCCATACAAGAATATTATGTACCTCTAAAGTTTGTGATTTTTGCTAAATGATTTTTCTACATAAAAAAATTATTTGTTGATTCAATTTGATTGAAAACACAATGCTAGTACACTAGAAACACAAGTACACTGAAA
The DNA here is from genome assembly GCA_024610705.1 of Tetragnatha versicolor. Lineage (NCBI taxonomy): Eukaryota > Metazoa > Arthropoda > Arachnida > Araneae > Tetragnathidae > Tetragnatha > Tetragnatha versicolor. The sequence goes on from JANDEH010000006.1 coordinate 35,081,648, forward strand.
AAACACTATCATTCCAGATTTTTAAAAATAAAAAATATGGTAATTATAACAAAAGTTTATCAACACAAATTTTGGAGCTAAACATTTTTAGAAGCTACACAAAGATTCAGTGGCGGATCCAGGATTTGGTTTTGGGGGGGCTAAGAATTTTCATAATCCAATTGAATCTTCTTGTCAATGGTAATACGGAAAAGGTAGTGAATTATCCTACTCAAACCACTAAAAGGGGTGTTTGGGGGTACTCCCCAGAAAATTTTTGGAAATTTAAGTCAAAAACCCCACTTTTTCAACTCGTTTTGGTACGCCTCATCCGAATTTCGTATATATTTTTTTTGCATTTTGACAAACTTAGTAAAATATTAGACGTTTTGGGGGGGGCTTCAGCCCGAAAGCCCCCCCCCGTAGATCTGCCACTGCAAAGATTAAAAAGTTAATAATATTTGCGATTGTTATAAATAGTTTTTAATGTGTAATATTTTGAAGAATGTGAGAAAATCAGCAGGATACCTACTTACTGTAAGATCGTCATCAGAGCAAAATGCATCAAAACAGAATCCTTTTGGAGGCCAGTATACATTAGGTAATACACCAGTAAATAAATGAGCTTTTTCACCTGGGAAAAAAAATAACATCAGCCTACTTCCATACATTATTTAAATGGATAGAAAACTATCAATTAAGTAAAATGTTAGTTTTATCTTAAAGTAAATATATTAACAAATATTGTCATATGTTTATAACAGAAACAAACAAATTTTAAACATTTAAAAAGAGAAAAAACACTCTACTCTATTTAATTAAAAGAAATTTTGAATGAATGACTAGATTACCTAAACTTTCACTAGCTTTCCATAATAGTTCCAATGTTTTACTATCTTCTCTGAATCTTTTATCTTGATAATGTATTCGTCCAAGGAAAAGTCCATCAAATGCCATCTAAAAATGTAAAAAAAATAAAAATATTAATTTCAGTTGTAAAACAATGAACTCAAGATACCACAAGATCCTAAACTTAAAAGCCTGATTTCACTAAAAGCAATTCATCACACAAATGTAAATTTTATTCTTCATTAAGAATCTCTAGTTCCAAACTTAATTTTTAACCTGATGGAATTAACACCTGGGCAAATAAAGAAGCCTGCTCCCTTGAGTGTCCAAAAGGATCAATCTGCCAGCCAACTTTAGTTCTCCCACATGTACCAAATGTCTGGTTTAGCCAACGTAACCCAAGAGTCATCTGATCGATTATGGCCAAATAATGAGTTGCTGCTTCATCATTCATACTCCATCCACCACTTATGAACTCCAAGCGACCTATTAGTGAAAGAAATTTATTAGCACACTTTTTAGTCTTTCAAACAAAACTTCTGAGCTATATTCAAGGGTGAATGTTTTATTAGTCAATAAATGTATTTTTTTATCATTGATGGCAAAACAAAAAATCAATGGATTTGGAATCATTATTCATTATGAAAACATGCTTAAGTCGGCGTTAGAAATTCCAATGGTCTCACGAAACTTTGCCGATCTTACTGGTCCTCAACCAAAATAACTGGTCCATTAAATTAAAAAGGACATATTTCAATTTTTTGAAACTACAGCTCTTAAAGTGAATACCAATAATAAATTTTTAAATTTAATATATATTCAGTAATTATTAAGAGAGTAAACAGTGCTTGCATCACAATCAAACCAAAACACTTCCTAGAGTCTTTAAAATAAAGTAAAGGTCCAAATAAAAGTAAAAGGTCAGTTTTTGAAACTGGGATGGGAACAATAGAAACCTGATAAGATAATGACCAAGGTATGATGTTTCTTTCAGTTATGCTATACAATTCGAAATCTGTATAAAAGGTATTAATCCTTTGGATGAAAATTTCCTTGGAAGAGGGAATATAAATAATTACCATCATTAACTAATCTTCTCACATACTCTCTGGTTAAATCTGTTTGCTCATTCCACCACATAGTAAAAAAAGCTGATTCAACATAAATGAATTTTCTGTTTTCATTTTGCATTAGTGCATTCACAACCGAGGTAATAATTTCTTTAACCCCTAAAAAAACAAATAAGAAATTATTGTAGCTAATTTTAATTGATCCAAGTATACATTAGCTTTGACTTTGAAGGAACTAAAATAAGCAATTTACATCACTGATATAAGAATAAAAAATCAACAAGTTAAAAAGAAAACTTGGAACAAGAAATTGTTAGAAACACAAACTCTTATCAAATTACTAAGAAAATTTATGAGTAGTCCAACACACTTAAAAAATCCTTTTAAAATATATTTTTGTTTCTTACAGAAACACAATACAGTATACTCTTAATAAGAGGTACTTCTTATGTCAAAAACCTTCATTTTACAAGAAAATATGCTAGACATACATTAGGTCAGGGGTTCCCAATAAAATTTTGCCGAGGACCCCATGTACAATTAATTTACTGATGAGGACCCCTTGAACTTAAAGGCTTAAATTTCTTTGGATTATCTTTGGTGGTAAACAGAGGCTGCGCCACCTACATTAATCTATTTGTACTACAGTGACAACTAACAAGACTAACGAATGAACTGCTGAGTAGGATAATGCGTACTTCAAATTAAGGAAAATAAAAAAAATACTTAACTTCTCGGTGACATTTTGCGGACCCCCTATTGGGAACCCCTGCATTAGGTTATTCCCCTAATTTAACTTGCTATGTCCTCAAAATTTTTTACACATTCTTTTGACTTCATATCGAGAGTATACTGTATTAGGAATATTTTTATCCTTAGGATTTTGATAAATTTTGCTAACAAAATTAACTATTGATAATCTGCAGTTAATGTAAGTTCTATCAGTCTCAATTTATTTCTTTATACTTTTTATAATAGAGCCTATCTTGCAACAAGCTAATAAAAGGAACTTTTTATTGGAAATTCATTTATGTCTTATACTTACACATATCGTAATAGCTGTCAACAGTATGGAGCCATCCAACATCATCATGTGTATGCATTATGACATGAACATTTAACATGTCTGGTTTCCCAACAGGACAAGCCTGCAAGTAAACAAACATTTAACAAATATTCTTACATATAAATTTGAAATATTTTTATTTGTTTTATTAATTTTTAATAAGCATTTATCTTACCTTTTTTAAAATTATTCTTTAACTGTTCATCACATTTAGATAACAAAATTAATTTTATTTTTGTCATTTCCTTTAGATTTAACAATTTTGCAGTACAAAACAGATAATTTTTTTTAAAAATCTTATCAGACCTAATTTTATTCCTGTAATTTTTCAGCCCAAATTGTTTTCCTTGATTTCTTGTGAACAGCTTGTTTTCTATTGAGTTAAATATAAGTTTTTAGGTCTATTTATATGTTTTAGCTTTATCTCTGAAATTAACTAGAATTAACAATTTATTGCTGTCTTTGATGACAGAACACAAAGTCAAACAGTTATACAAAAAACTATATTAAAGTTAACTTCTGACAATTTTACTAAAATAAATAAAAACCAAAAAGATTAATTTGTTGGTTCATCCAAAGAATTTTTTCCTGGCGACAAAAGTTACAACAAACATCCTAGTTTTTTAAAAACTGAATTGTTCACTTGCTTTATAAACCACATTTGCAAAATAAAACTTTGCCAAAGCCTGAAATGTTTGAATTTAACAATATTTCTGTGTAAATTATATTTGTACCAAAATAAGAATGGAATTTAGGGAAAAAAGAGAAGTCAAATTTTTTACTTATTATAACGAAGTCCATAAAATTTGAAAATTTTAATACACCTGGCTAACCCTCAAGTACAATTAATGATTATAGAGTTATCAGTGTGTGATAAAAATAAAAACAGGAGGCATTAATGTAATAACTTACAAAATTTTATTTCAGTTGTCAGGAGAGTACAACATATTCTATTAACAAGATATGTTAAGACTTGAATAGATTTTATGGTTTTATTACAAAAATAACTATGAAACTTCAATGCTAAATTAGTCATAAATCTAAAATTAATTATAAGGATCAAAAAGGTTTTTTCAACTCGAAGTCATGAATATTCATTGAGATTCTTTTTTGCTAGTCTGAAATTTTATCCTCAACAGAAATTCTAATGATGAAGTGTTCTACTAAAACTAATGAACAAACTTAAATCAATGGAAAATTTTATGAATGCAAAAACCATTACTAAGAGTTCATTTAAAATCAACTGTAGCATGAAAGAACTTAAGAATTTATACATGAATACAAAATCATTATGTTACAAACTAAAGCTAAGAAATATGTAACTTGGTTTCATTTACCAATTGGGTGCTTCTTGTTTTTTGACACTAAATTTCTTGCAGTCTGACCAGTATACCAGCCAGAGGTGCAGAAAATTTTTCAGGGTCCAAAATTTCCCCAGAACACGATTTGTTTTCAACAAAATTTCCCCCAAAATGAGATTTCATTCAAAGAAGTAAGATATTTTTCAATTAAAAATTTTCTTTTTCAGATTCCATAATTTTCGCATAATCCATAAAAATTTAAATTTTAATGTGATCTTTATAACTCTTTTTTTAGTCTTTCTTACACACTTATAATCAGTTCAGAAGTGCCTCTTTTCTTAAAATATGAAAAACTGTCTATCCTTCTCAAATTTAAGCTACCTGTAAATTTCTCCTTAATTAACTCAACTTTTCATTGAAGAACATGAATGTTAGAAAACAAGAACGCTATTTATAGTAGAAATTGCTCATCCTACCACGAATACGTTGTTTTTCCTGAATACCAAGCAAAAAGCAAGGAAAAGCCAACTTTCAGGTATTCACCCAGAAAACTAGGATTTTTTGCGCAGATCCGTTGTTTTCCCACTCTACATCCGAAATTGCGCAGTTTTCACCTGATTTACGTTAAAATTGGAGGTTATAATGCAGTTACTACACAAAATATTTGTTTGTCAGCTATTGATGATTGAATTTTTTTAGTTTCTTTCTTTCTGGGGCAAAAATTTCCCCAGAGCTACTTGAATTTCCCCCGAACATCGTTTTGACATATTCTGCACCCCTGATACCAGCTAGAGCAAGGGCGGACAACTGGCGGACCAAGGTCTGCAAGATGTTATTTCCTGTACTGCCAACCATTTTCAATTTTACATTTACATTTGATCATTAATGTGTTCATAGCACACCAAAAATAGGTTGACTTTTTCATGGGTCAAATGTCCAGAAATTTCCTGGGGGTAAGCAAATCCTCAAACTTTTTCTTGCAGGGATTTGCCTCAAAACACCTGCGGATCAAGGTTTTGCAAATCTTTTTGGGGAGTAATCCTTAATTCCCGAACCATACCCCTCAAAATTCTCTTGCTGACTCATTTGTTTGAATGATTGCCTTATCAATACATATATTTTTAAAAAATATTTATAAGTAATTTGATATTTGAATAGTGTTTCTGCAATGTAAAATGGTTTAAACAGCAATTAACAAGAGGTTTCTTTAAATTAAACAAAGTTTAATTGAGAAGGTAGCGTACTGAAATTACATGAAGTATGTGTACTGAAGATGAGAATTTGAAAGTAAGAAATATTTTTCCCTAGACCTTGATAAAAATTTTCAAAATTAGGTGGAGACCCTGAGTAAAATTACTTGCAAATCCCTTGGCTAGAGGGTTATGGCCCAAGAAATTGCCCCAAAATTCAAAAAGAAGAGACACCCAACTGTTCAATAGCACCAATAACTAAATTATGCTGCTGATTCCCAAAAAATCTTATCAAGTATTTTTCACATTTTCATTAAAAATTAAAAGTTATTGCTTTATAACAAAGATAGAAAGATTTCATCTTAAAATAAAATAAAGCATAGATGTAGTAAAAGTTTAAGTTAGTATATGAAGTAGAATCCCGATTATCCGAGTTAAAGTGAACTGAGACTATCTCAGTTAACTCCATCTTATTCCTTTTGTTAAAATTAATTAATGTCTGTTAAAAGCCCTTAATTATGTTCTTTGTTTTATGTTAATTCGGTATTTTCAACAATGTTTTTCTCCATTTTTTTAAAAACAGGATTCTAGAAATGTTTGAAGCAGAAACTGGATAGGGTCTCGGATGATCGAGGTTTTACTGTAACAAATTCAGAGGATGTTGGATCAAATTCATCAAGTACACACTTAGTATACCTTTTACAAGTTATGGAAATATGAATAAAAACACTTTCATGAATTTTCTAAAAGAATATTTATAACTTTCAAACCAGTAATTATCAATTAGTATTTTAAGAGTAGGATTTTAACTCTTTTAAAGTATGATAGAGAACAATGGTTCCTTGGCATCCTTCTGAATTTGCTACTGAGCAAGTAGGTGTGATTAATATACATCAGTATTTGGTCATTTAAATGTTATTCATGATAAAAATGTACAACAAAAAATGGTCTATAAGGGTTTAACAGTTAGCAACAAATAGGTTGTCAGGTTTTAGACTGCCAGGAACTCTGGTACTAGCTTTTCAGCATGAATTATTAAAAAGCAGTTTCTAGCCAATATGGCAGTGGAGGAAAGTATCCAAACAGCCTCAAGCATGCTTAGGGCAGAGATACTTTTCCTTGTTTTTGTTCTTTTTGGTCACGTGTGTATCACAGAAAGATTTTGGACACTCACAGCACATGTACGTAGCCTTGTCTTTACACTTCTTAGCACAAAAATGTCGAGGGCAATCCCATGATTCAGATGGAGAATTCTTATCACCAAGACTAGACCTAACACAACGAACATGATAAGCTTTACCACAATCCTTGAAGGAACAGTGCACTAATTTACCACCAGTCTTGCACTTGAAGCAAGTAACTTTATCACTCTTCTGAGACATCTTTGGATTTGAAGCATTTTCGGATTTCTTTTTAACATTCTTTGCAACTGGTGCTTTCTCTTTAACTTCAGCTGCTTCTATCTTAGGTGTTCCGTTCCCTGTTTTCAGTTTGGGACCTTTTTGTTTCTTGAGGACAGTTTCCTTGCTATCATTAGAGTCTTCTGAAGCTTCTACATCACTTCCTGGGCCATCACCCTTCTGCCTTGATCCAGACTGTGGCTTCTTTCCAATAATACCACTGCATTTTTTGGCACCACAGTTGCACTTAAGTTTTTTAAAATGGGAAAAGTCCATCTGATAGTCAAAAGTCAGTTCTGATCCAGCAGGGATATCATACTTAGCAAAAATGCCAACCCTAGCATCACCATTTACAATCCACTTCTGTGTAACACAATTTGGATCACATGAATGATTCATAAACCTTGAAAAGTTCCCTTTTGGACCAGCATCAATTATTCTGTTAGCATCTAATGTGCAGAAATAGAAATTATTATCACCAACTGCCTGCTTTTCTTTGATTCTACGTTGGCATTCTTCCTCGTCAATTAGGTCGCCGCAATATTCACTCACAAAATGTCCCTCTTTAATGTCGGCCGTTGCTTGCAAGCCCCAACCACGAACTGATGTCCAATAAGGCTTCGCTGGAGCATACTCGCGCTTTTGGAATTTCTGATTTTGGCATCTGTCGCCAGCATTGCACATGCCTGGAGCACATTCAGTACACATACTTCTATTTAAACAAACAGCATCATAACCGCATGGATCACGATCATCAGCTCGACAGTTGCACGGATTGTTATCAAACTCATCAGCAGTATATATCTGAACTGAACCTATAGGACGGTTGGATTTTATATGCTTGTAAGGGGGATACTTCTTACTCTCTGATTGAAATTTGCTTGGTAAAGAAACAATCAGGTTGTTGGTGAGTTTGAGAGCTTCATTTAGAGCCTTTTCAAAAGTTGGTGAGGGAGCGACTTTACTAAAGTTGTGCCTCATACCTAAACTTTCCCTATCAACATGCTTATATACAAATGGATATACTCTACTTTTTTGTACCCAGTAAATTTCCCCAGTACCTAAGAACTTAATAGGAAACTCTCCATCATAGTGGATGCATTTCTTAGCTTCATCATCTACTTCAGAAACTCGTAAAATTTTTGCTGGCCACCAGCGAAAATCATATACTTTGGCCCACACAATGTCTCCAAATTGCAGAATTTTTCTTTTAACACATCTGAAGCACTTATTTTTACCTTTTTCAATCATTTCCATAGGCTGACAAGCTGAGTGAGATGCATGTGGACATGAATTACAAAATGTGAGATCCATATTTATACCACATACAACACAGAAAGGAAGATTTATAACAGGTTGATACTGTCTCAACTTTTCAGGTTTAAAATGGTCTGGACAGGACATAACATCACCAGTTAAGACAACCGCACCAGGAATAGAGCATGCATCACTTTTATGAAAAGCAGTTGGGCACTTGAAGCATTTATACATCTCTCCTTTAGAGTTTTGTGATAGTCTCGGGTTTGAGTTATGACAAGTCAAACACATATGCAGTGAACATGCTTTTGTTTCAGTCTTTGAAATGGGAAGATTGTTCAAGCATTCACTATGATAATACTTATTGCAAGATTCAACTGAGCATTTATTAACTTCACAATTTTTTACTTTACAAGAAAAACAAACTTCACTAGTTGATGTTAAAGTCATGTTGTCCTTATCACTCTTAAGACCTGGTGAATTCACATTTGATTCAGTAAGAGACTTTGGTTTTGAATCAGGAAGAGGCTCTAAATCGGTGATAGGCTTTGGTTTGAAATCAGTAAGAGACTTAGGTTTTCTACCTCTTCTTTTGGGAGGATAAATGGGTGTTTCTGGCTTCTTATTTTCAGAGACAGTATCAGTTGATTTTGTTCCTATTTTGGAATCACTTGACAGCTTGATATCAAGATAAGGAGTTGCTTTATCAGATATGTACATTTTATCAACTTTTTCACTAGTTCCCTCAACCATTTCTGAATTTTTTAAGTCAATACATTCTATTTTCTTATTTTCATTCGAAACATCATTCTGCGATATTTTCTTGACAGAAATGATAACGGCATCATTTGTCTTTTTCCTGGATCTTTTCTTTCTCGTAGAGCTTGTAGTCACAGAATCCGAGCTCAAACTACAAATTTCAGGTTTCTCATTACATGTAATCTTATTGGTTTCCAAGATCGCTAATTTCATTGGCTTCTTCTCTACATCAAAAGATTTACAAAGAAATTCTTTAGGAAACTGAACATCTTTTACTTCTGCTTCATCATCGGGAATAATCGAGTCATTTAAAAATAACGAATCACATGCTGAAACAGGCGTTTCACAATTTTCAAATTTAGATTCAAGGGAACTGATCTCTTCAAAATCCACCAAGCCAGATTCTTTTAAATATGGTTCAGCACTTTCTATAGAATTACTTTCTTCTATATCCACCTGGTTTGATTCCTTTAAACTAGATTCCACACTTTTTTCCACAGCAACATCATGGTTTAGAAGCTCAAAATGTTTATCGTCAAAATCCTCTACTTCCAATTCACTTTGAAGAGAAGATTCATTTGATTCATTACTTAATTGCATAGATTCTTTTTTGAAATAATCTCCAATATCTGACGCAGAGGTAAAAGAGAAGGTTTGATTGCCATCAGATTCTTTTACAGTTATTCGTACATCTCCAGTATCAACTGGGTGGCTGGTGTTATGTTCACGAAATCCATTTTGATGAAGAGTGTATTTAGGTTCATCTATTCCACTTTCAGGATCAGTATGTCCATTTGGAGCAGAAATAGAATCGTTAATTAGGGTTGAACGAAGAACACTTGAATTTGAATTGGTGACACACTTGGGAAAAGGTTTGCTGATAGGAGTAAATTTACTCCCTCCATTTTGCATACTTTCATCAGAACTGGGGTTATTACTACGCTTCCTTCTTTTCGTTTTTTCATACACATAGAAATCGTCACCAAAGCGCTTTTGTTTACGAACACGAGGAGATGAAAGTATTGAACTTGATTCACTGGATGTTGATTCGCTCATTTTCGCAGGGTAAGTGAAGCAATTGAATAATTTTCGAGAAAACCTGAGCACGCAATGAAGTTTTGTCAAATCATCAAGGGTTAGAAATCGAAAATGGACATTCTAACTCCAATATAATTAAGAAATCTCAAGAAAAACATTCAATGTTTTTAAATCTCAGGAAATTGCGGGAAAGCAATGTTTTTCGATTACGATAATTTGTAAATATTATCGATGAATCAGGTGGAGGCATCCAAAGTTGAGTTGCATACTCCTGTTCTACTGTGCTTCTTTTTCAATTAATCAAGATTCAAAAAATTATGTTGTCTGGAAATATTAAAAGCGTTGGAGAAGTTTAATGGATGGATAATAGTTTTTATCACCAACAATCTCTTCCGTTTTGCATCGTAGATGTAAAGGTTGTGGAAATGAGTTGAAAGATTGGTGTCGCCATCTATTGAGGAAAATAGTGTATAATACAAAATTGAATTAAGATAAGATCATTATTATCATCTCTTTCATGCTTCTAAAAAGATCGTATTGAGATATTGCGGAGAAAGAGACAAGCTAATTTGACCAAATATTGGAATCTGATATTGAGTATTTATATAAATATTCTGTGGCATTGTGGGCATAGTATCGATATTCTCCATTTTATTGAATGAATTTTAATTAAATCGAAAAATGAATTCGAAAATCAATTAAATGAATTGGGTTATTAATTATTCAACTTTCCCTTAACACTTAAGAGTTAAAGAAATACTATTACCTTTACCTGTACATCTCCTGTACAAACACAGAGTATAGAGCTTAACAGAGTGTTCATCTCCGTAGACGCTAATGGCAACTTTTTTAACAGGGCTTTTCCCATTGAAAAATCTCTGGCCTCAAGTCCCGCCTCCACGCTATTCCTGCTAATTCTGTCATTCGCCCATTGAAGCTGTCACTCAAATCCAAATCGCCTATAATCAGTGTTAAATTCAAATCAAATACATTTCGCGTTCACTGATTGGCTACTAGTGAACTGAATTATAATATGCGTGCTGAATAAATTAAAGATCTTAGGAGTAAAACGGCGGTTTGGTATCTCTGTTAAGCTCTCTACTCTGTGTGTACAAATCAGTGAGGTACCTCACTGATTTGTAAAAATGACTCTTTCCAAAAGATGTTCAATGGGTGAGAATACAGGGCCCGAGAACAAATTTTCCCTATCAATATTTTAAGGGGGTAAATATGGGCCCTCCATTGATAATGGAGTTCCATTACACATTTGGAGCAGTGGCAGAAACGTCTGTGCAAGAGGTATTTAATTTAGCCGAGAAATTTAAGAGTTTTTGCAATGAATATGATTATTCCTGAACTCAATGCATACTTTCAATCGTTTGCGCTGCTTTTAAATGGTATTTTTTAGATTTTATTGAGGGATATCGGTCTCATTTTTTGCAAGTTTTAACTTCAGGGTCATTTTTGTTAAGTGGCATCTTACCTTCAACCATGTTTGCAGTAGGTCTCATATGTATCTGATTGTGTTTAGGTCTGGGGACCCAAAAAGTAACTTTATTCTTTCAATATTGTTTCTTATGAAAAACTTTGAGAAAGCCAAATTGTGATTATCTGCGGATTTTTCACTAATAAAGAGAAATTATTGACTCGAAAAGTCTTCTAAATTAATAAAATGGGCCATGAGAATACAGATATGCAATTTCAGACATCAGGGAAAATCTCTTTTGAGTATAGGGGGTGTTGAAATGTCTATAAAGTATAGCACAGATTCAAAGGAGAAATTCGATCTCTTTAAACTTCATTTTAAAGATAATGGATATATTTTTACAGATATATCTTTCTTTTTAGACATGTTTAAGTCCATAAACAGTAATAATACTTCTTTTTTCAACGTTAATAACAAATGTTCTTTCTGTGAAACTAATGCATTTCTTTGGGCCGTTTCAGCACCCCTTATACAACACCGAAATTTTCACTGTTATCTGCAAAAGCATACATGTGTTCTCATATCCCTTTTACTTCTTTTGGAAGACATCTCGGGTCAATGATTTCTCTTTATGAGTGACAAAGCTGCACAAAATCACAATTTGACTATCTCGAAGTTGTTCATAAGTAACAATATTTATTGAATTAAGTTACTTTTCAGGTCCCCAGACCTAAACACAATCAGACACTAGAGAGACCTACTAAAAACATGGTTGACGGCATGGGCGGATTTAGGTGGTGAACCCTGGGGGTGCGTTCTGGAAAACTTGGGGGTGCAAGCTGTCCCTGATGGCTTTGAAATCATGATTTTCCCTATAAAATGGAATTTTCTCAAAAAATTGGGGGTGCGTTGCACCCCCATATGCATCCCCTTAAATCCGCCCATGGTTGACGGTAAGTTACCACTTACCAAAAATTACCCAGAAGCTAAAATTTGCCGAAAATGATGTTATGACCGATATCTCTCAATAAAACCTAAAAAATACCATTTAAAAGCAGCACAATTATAATAAGCATTGAGTTCAGGAATAATTATATTCATTGCAAAAACTTAAATTTCTCGGTTAAATACCTCTTACACAGACATTTTTGTCACTGCTCCAAATGTGTAATGGAACTCTATTATCAATGGAGGGCCATTTACCCCCTTAAAATATTGATAGGGAAAATTTGTTCTCGGGCCCTGTATTCTCACTCATTGAACATCTTTTGGTATGATTTTCATGGATGAACAATAATTCTACTAGGTGTTGTGTTTAAAAAACCATTCCGTCCTTAATTTTTGCACAGCAGTGTATAAGCTTTGCCCATTGTGAATGATCTGACAAAAGTAAACATTAAAACCCTATAAAAACTAAATTAATGTAGTTACATCTATTATTTTGTTGTTAAAAATTATTTTGAACTATCATCTATCAGAAACAAAAAATTAATTTAGTGGAAATTAGTTATTTTCGTCGGTTTTTATGCATAGTTAGTTCCCCATAAGATTAACATTGGCGGACCAACTTTCTGCACCTTTTGACGTCACGAAATTTTATGAGTCAACAATGGATAATTCAGTCAAATTTTTTAAAAATCATAATGTGTTCAGAATGGCTTACAACCTCCAAAAAATATTTTAATTTATCTTTCAAAGCCCTAAATAATAAGCTATTTTCCATTAAAAATAGCTTATTTTCAGTCTGAGCTGAAACAGCTTGTGACGTTAAATGTGCCTTGCTCCCGCTTGTTGTTATAATCCCGCTTTGGAAGACTGGAAAGACTGAGCTCTAGTGTTTTTTACTATTTACATCCTAGTGTTTCGATGAAAACGGTGTTCCCACATTTCCAAGAAGCACATGTGACGTGACGTCACATTTTTAGGAACTTTCTGTATTAAAATGTCATAATTACCTTAAAAAAAGTTTGTGCAAAAGACAAACGTACTTTTGGAATCAGGAGATAATTTTTAATAAATTAAAATTGAATATTTAGAATTTTAAGAGATTCCGCAATTCTCCATTGAACAGCATCTAATTTTACGAGTTTACTTTCCTTCTTACTTATTTATTCGACAAGTCTTCAATTTCTTTTTCTTTATTCTTTTACAAACATTATTTCAAACTACTAGCATCAAATAGGTAGATGTCAGTATGACACTGGAAATATTGTCTACTTTATTAGCTTCTTTTGGTGTTGGATAAAGATTTATCTCTTTTAAAAATGTTTTTCAATTTTTAATAATATTTTTTCATTTTTAAAATATTTAATCGAATATATACACTTTATTTACTATACTACTATCTTCATAATAATACCTTTTTTGCATTAAATAGGTGGAAAATTTTTTTAATGTTACAAAAACATGTTCTATACTTTCTCAAAAGAATTAATAAATTGTACTTTAAACTAAAATTCATCGTTAACCTTAAATTATTTTACTAACATATCAACGATATAAATATTTTTTTTAGAAAAATAATTAACTTTCTAAGAAAAAACAAAAGTATGAAGGGTTCAAATTTTCTTGATGAAAATAACCAACAAGAAGGAAAAAGCATTGGGGAATAACGATATTAAGGCAGGATTTTGCAAATTGGAGTAATATTGTGTCGCGTTTAGTTTTTCGAGGAGGGGGAAAGAGGATGCAGGGGCGTAGGCAGAGGGAGGGATTTGGGGATATATCCCCCCAAACCATAGAAAACCACTAAAAATACCCCATATCCCCTCCCGAAATATCAACATCCCCCTCCGAAATTTTTTTCTGGCTACGCCACTGAGTGGATGGGAGAGAAAAACAAAGATAAAAAGAAATGAGAGAAAGAGAGAGACATTGACAAAGTTATGGTAAATACAAGGAAAGAGAAATACAGTGGTGAAAGAAAGAGAGAAGAAAGATAAAAAGAAATGAGGGAAAGAGAGAGAGAACATAGTTCATAACGTGGAGACAAACATGCGGGGAGAAACATAATGGGAGCAAAAAAAAGGTGAAAGAAATGAGAGAATAAAGGTTAAATGAATGACAATCTTTTCTTTCCTTCAATTATTTGTTTTTAAATAGTCTTTCTTTCTCTACACGTTTCTCCCCCCCCCTCTATTTCTTTCCTTGTTTCCATTACTTTATACATCTTTTATATAGTATAGGATAGGATATAATACTTATTTCTTTCCTTCTTTCTTTTTTTAGCTCTCACTCTCTTTTTTTCTCCCGAAGGAACACTGAATTCCTTTATGCTGAATAGGAAGAATGGGGAATTCTAGTATAATATTTTTTTATTCGATAGAGGTAACCAAGAGAGGAATATACTCGCAGAAATTTTACTCTTGTCACTATTTACCAATTATGCACAGTAAAAAATAAATTTTAACTGAATGATAAAAGCTGATGAATTAAGCACCTAATGCAGGATCCCCACGTTTTTCGTTTAACAAGGAGTTACAAAAAATTATTTTCTACATTTTAGTCCATTTTTAAAAACGTTGATTTTTAAAAGTTTTTTTATTTCATTACTTATTTATTTTAAAATATTGAACTAACAATTTTTTTAAACTTGTCGATTATTGAATTTCTATTTCTTTTACTTGAAAAGTGAATATTTTTGTTTTCAAAAGATGCTGGTATTGCCCATTTTGGATAGTCACGTTATTGTATACAAAACTATAAGTTACTTAATAAAGTTTTCTAGTTGTATAATGTGTTCTATCCTTGTTATAAGTAGCCTCTTTTTTGAATTCATTTCAAAATGAAAATTGAAAAAAAATGCTTCCTTTAATTTTTTTGAATTCATTTCAAAATGAAAATTGAAAAAAAAATGCTTCCTTTAATTTCTGATAAGTTATAAAACTACTTTCAATAACCATGAAATTATTTCTAGAATTAACTATTTGAAAAAAATGTTAGTAATAACCACTAACTAATAACCACTTACTTCATAGCCACATGTTGAGGAATGAGAGTAATCAAGAACGGATATACAAAATAAGAGAAATAACACAATTTTTAGGTTCCAACCGGTTTGAATCATTTTAAATTATCAGCGAAACTGCAGATGTCTGTTTTATCTGAAAGTAAACAAAAATATTGTTATTTATCATTTATGAAATAACAATTTTTAATAAAACTCACAAAATTGACTGATTTTAAATTTAAATATTATATTTTAAAATTGAAATATCATTGATAATCATTTTTCACCTCCGACAAGAATCCGAAAAAATAAATTGAAGAAACAAAAACTATAGTAGTATCAAGAATATATTGAAGAATTATCATATAATAATATCATATAATATCATAGGTGTAAACTCAAAACTCTCAAGCGTCCCCTCCAACCGTGGACCGGTTTCGTCCTTGTTAGGACTCATCAGCACGGTATAGGATGGTAACGCAAGAGAGCAGAGGGCAAGTACTAGTCTAGCCGACTATAACTGAAAAAGTGGTTCCGCTCTCTTGCGTTACCATCCTATACCGTGCTGATGAGTCCTAACAAGGACGAAACCGGTCCACGGTTGGAGGTGACGCTTGAGAGTTGTGAGTTTACACCTATTGTCCGCTTAACCAGCAATAAATGGTGAAATTCTCCTTTCAATATAATATCATATTATTGAATAATAATATCATATTAATAATATATTATTGAAGAATTATCGATAGATTGTTCAAAAACAATTTTTCCAAGTTGAATTACTTTTATTTAATAAGTATTGCTTTACTTAAAAAAAAGGAAGCCTAACTTACTTCACATATTTATTAGCACATTTTTTTTAATTTGAATATTTTTTAAACTACTTTACCTTTTTAGATATTTTTCAAAACCATACAAAGTATAGCAAGCAAACTCTGATAAGTGCAGTTTAAATTTCCGTTTTCCGTTCCGTTTCCGTTTAGAACAATCAATTTTTAAAGGAGGTTCAAAAGTACCTCCTGTTAACGATAACCATCATGTAATCATCCTTATTATAAAATAGTTTTTTTAAACATTTTTTGAGGAGAATGAATAATACAAGATTTTTAAGTTGGCCTCACTAAAAGTTTTTTCAATGTTATAATATAATTATAGTCAAATACAAGAAATTAGTACATATACGTATCTTTTACCTAGCTGAATAAAACAGATTTTCTTCCTACAAGTTCCCCGTTTAGAGTTATCTTCTATTCTCATGTTTGTTTTGGATATGGAAGAATAAAAACATCAAAGAAAACAATAGGTAGTGAAAATCCCAGAATATGGGAAGACAAACTTCATTGTTTGTGGCTAGATTTAACAAACCAAAGGGTTAAAACCATAAAACTTCCTTATTTGACATGGTTCTCCACGAACTTTCATAAACATAAGAATAAGGATTAAACCTAAACAATACTTGTTCTTTGTTCCAGTTCCACTTTGACAAGAAAAGAGTTTTGTAGCTTTGTTTTTATATCATCTATTTTTAGAGGAGTTTTAGTGAAATCAAATAATTTAAAGAAAATTCAGTTAAAAATTATATGGGCCATTAATTTAAGCATTGATAATGGCCTCTTTTAAAATATGTACTAATCAGGAAATAAACAGGGTTACTTACAATTTTCTCTTTTTTAAGATCCTTATCATTTTTAGATAGATATTTCAGTAAGGTGTAAAAAGAGAAATTATCCCCTACATGAACATTTAACCAAAAAATCAAGTTTGTACCACCCAATACGTGAGTAAATTACTTAACATGTGTCCGTAAACAATGAAGGAAACGTATCAGGTAGAAAAAAAAAGAAAAGGAACGAACGAAAGGAAAAGAAAAGGATAATATACATATAATGAAATAAGAAAGTGATAAGTTATGGAATGTTTGTTTTATTTGCTTTTCATTCTGTATGAGAGAACAAAATAGCCAAAAAATTCTTTTTAAATAATTATTCTGATGTAATGATATAGAAACTCTTCTAAAATAAATAATATTTTACATTCATCCAAAAAATGAAAATTTTTAAAATGTTGAATATACAGAATTTAAATTCCTGTCAAAATCTGTCTTATTTTCCTCTTAAGGAAAACCAATAAGTACTTTACTTTATTCAATTTAAAAGTACTTTACTGACACGTTTAAATCAAGGTAACTTCCTAAGTAGAGCTGTTAAATTAACAAATTTTCAAACAAATAACATTTAAATTCACCATCATAATTTTCAGAAAACTGTATTACAACTTAGAAATAAAATTGCTATTTTTTAAAATGAATGAAAAGTTCTCTTTCACGTTTTTAAAATAAATATTAAATTATTAAAATAGAATTAAGATCAAAAAATAAAATATGGAATCAATTTAGAGTTTAATTTAGATGAAAATGAGCGTACAATAATGTGAATTTTGTGTGATTTCGTGTTCACAAAATAGTATCAAAAACAACTTTGGTAGAATGATAAAAACTATTTTACAACCAAATCAAGATGTATAATGGGGTTTTATCTTTATATCTTGACCTCAAAAGGTTGATGTAGTGTTTGGTTTATTTATTTTTCCAAACGCTGATAAAAGGTCAGGCTTTTGTTTCTTCCCTATTTATACAATACTTGATGTTATGAATGGACTAGATATTTTTTTATCAATAAAGTACTTGATTGAGTTGTAAATTGAATATGGTAAAACTGTGAAAGGATTATTAAATCTATTATTCTTAGTAAAAAGAAGCTTAGTATTATTTTGATAACTTACTTAATTTTAAAATTTTCAAACCTACATTAACATTTAAACTTTAACAAGTTGCTCTACTCAATTCCGGGAAAGTTTCTGAACACTTATTTAAAATTGGAGCATCTTAACTACATTTTTGGTCTACGTTCTACTTAAGATTCCATGTTTCATGTCAACCATCATGAAAGACGATATTATATAAATTACAGTAGGGAAAGGCCGGAAAAAATCGGGACCCGAACTTAATTCTTTGATTGTTAATTTTATGCGTGATCAAAACAGTCAAAATTGGTGATAAAAAGATAAACTGGTTCCTTATGAAGAAAAAAAAATATAAATTAATCACATATAATAGAAACATTGGTCATGCCCATTTTTAAGATGAGTAAAAAATACCGGTTTTATCCAACCATATCGGACAAAACCACGAGAACTGGATAGAATAATCAAAATAATATAGTAACTTCGAAGAAAACATTGTTTATTATAAGAAAACTTGCATGGTGGTGTGACATAATAAGCTTCTAGAATTTCAATTTATATAAAATTATCATCAAATAATTTAGTTTAAGCTCTAAGGGTTGAACAAAATTTCAAGTTTGGTCTTTTCATTATTTCATGTGCCCACCCTTTCCTGTGAAAGCACTGTATCCAAATCTCCCTAGATTTAGATTGTTCATTTATAAGCAAAATATGCAAGCTTCATACCCACATCCCGGTTTTGTCCGATAGTGCCTTTTTCAAGAAATTTTATCTAGAGTTAATAAAAAAACTCTTAAGAACCAATATAAACTTTTAAAATAACAGATAAATAATCAGGTATCATACACTGTACTTACCGAGATTTTATCCTTAGGTATTTAAGATTGGTGGCGTAATATTGTAAACGCTAAAATGGTGTGCGCTTTTGTCATGAAACTTAAAAATGATTCCCTCTGCAAAATGGGTGGGTTTATTTAACTTATGTTTACTGGAAGTTGTCCGAGTTCATTCCAGGAAATAGTTCTAGCATTTTTCACCAGATATCTCCCCAAATCAATGAATAAAGCCCAAATCCCTGTTTTGTCCCCCTCTCCCCTTACAGACGACTACGCTTAAGGTGATCACGGCTAATTCTATCAATCGGATAATGTTATTTAAGTTGACTGGTTTCGATCACTCCTACTTAAATTAACTCAAAATGCATTGTTTTGTGTAATCAGTATATCGTTTAATGCCATCAAAATTTGGTAAAATCCCTTAAAGACCTTTATTATTTTTTCTGTTAGAAGGCCAAATTTTAATACATAAACATACAAAATAAGTAATTTATGTGGTAATTTTATATGATCCACTCATATTTTCCTTTAAGAACGTTTAAATTGCAAAATACATACTAGAAAATCGTTTTAAATACCACTTAAATTAGAACTACACAGTGGTGATTTTGAAGCTAACATTCATGTTACACTATTTTCCATTATTTCATAGAACCGCTTATTATTATCAATCGAATATTGTTATCATTCTGATCTTAGATAAACGTGATCACATTAAGTGGAGTTGACTGTATAACATCCATTGTTGTAGGTGTAGAATCCATTGTTATTTGGTGTAACATTCTACATTGTTGTAGATACAATATCGATTGTAGTGCAAGAGTATGCATGTAACTCACCAGTTTACATTTAAAAAAACTTAAACCTGGGACACTGGGGTATTATAGAAAAACTGTTTAAAAATTAATGATATTAACATCATAATCTTCTTTTTATAGTCTTCTTTTCTTTTTATAAACATTTTATAGCACACGTAGAGGCGTTAACCAAGAGTCCTTTCATCTTTAAAAGCGCAATGGTACTTACTATTTTATATTCCCTAAAATAGTAAGATAACTATTTCCTTAATTATATTATTACTTATATTCCTTTATTTTCATTTCTCAAATCATAACGTTGTAGAACTGTCAGCAATAAAAAATTTTCTGAAACTTTTGTGACTTTATTTGTTACGAGATCTCTTTTTACAACTACACAAGATTTATAAGTAGATAGAATCAAAAACAAGGAAGACTATAATATCAGCTTGCTCATGAATATCAGCTGATAAAGCAAAGAAGTAAATTGAAAAGATCTTGTGTATGTCTGATGTCTGTTATATGTTAGTGTTGGGAAAATACACATTGGCTGCATTTAGTAAATCATGGTTTCAAATATTATTGTGAAATCCAGTCTGCAGCTGTCTGAATTTCTATGCTTGCGTTACTTCTATATGATAAATTATAAATTTTCAAGATTTTTACAAAACTTCAAATATAATGAATTAATGAAAATAATGTGGAATATTTATATTTATACCTAAATACATTTAAGTTTTGATTTTACTAACGTAACTATATTTTATAGACTTTATATTTTTATATTTTATAGAGACCCTACGGGCCGTATAGCAAATACTACATCCAAACGAGAAGTGTGTCCCCCCTCTTGGTGGGTGAGCTTTTATACTAGGTCAAACACACATATAAAAAAGTGTCTGGGGATCCT
Source organism: Tetragnatha versicolor (assembly GCA_024610705.1). Classification (NCBI taxonomy): domain Eukaryota; kingdom Metazoa; phylum Arthropoda; class Arachnida; order Araneae; family Tetragnathidae; genus Tetragnatha; species Tetragnatha versicolor. The sequence continues at coordinate 35,102,214 of JANDEH010000006.1, forward strand.
ACGGCTCTGATAGGTTCTTGGGGTGTTTGGCGGGGATTGTTTCTTAGGGATGACACCCCCGCGAGGGGAGGTTTGGTGAGGAATTTTTGAAGGAGTCAATGACCCCAATGGAGACAAAGGCTTTTAGGTCTTTTCTAGAATTCCTTCTTTTTGTTTACGTGTTCAAGAAGTTACTCTAAAACGAATTCCTACTAAGTTTAGCAATGAAAAATATGTTTTCTTTAAAATATCCTACTATACCTTAATTATAGAGGAAACTACTACCTTTATATAAAATGTAAAAATATTAGAAATAAAAAATGCTACATAGTTTTAAGAGAAATGAAATCCTAATTTGCCAATGTTTAAAAAATAAATTTTCTAAATTCCAAAACTATTTAAGTCAATTGATAGATAGATAAATCTTAGCTACAGTTCATAAGACTAAAAAAGGTTTAAAAAACAAACTTTTTCATTTTAACATAAAAAATACTAAAATATTTTAGTAAAATCTTCAAGAACAAAATTGTCACAGATTTTAAAACAAAATGTAAATTTTGCATCTTTAAATACGTATAAAAAACCCTTGCCACCATAAAAAACCTTTTGATATAAACATTTAAAAAGTTTCAGTTGAAAAAAATTACAGTTTACCCACTTATATATCACAAACAAATTTTTCGTGACCGTTTACATTATGAGTGATGAATAAGATGTAAACAAAACAATGAACAATAGAGAATAAGTCTTCATATAATGAAATAAAAGTATTGTCATCACAAAAACACAGAATTTCGATATCTTTTCATCTGAGATAACTTTTGTCGAGAAATTGAAGAAACTATAAAAATACCGAGAACGAATGTGTCACACCTTAAAACATATAGAATCAAAAAATGTTAAGTTGAATAACACCGTTGATAACCAGAAACTAACTCTCAAAAAAGAAAAACCTCAAAAACCTACTTTTTCTCCAGAAGAAGAGGCAACACTCCCCGTCTCAATCGGAAGGAAGAGATAGATACATAGATCCGAAAAGTTGGTTCCGAATTCAGCTGATGATCAGGATGGGATGATGCAAGGTTCCGTGACGACGTGATCCCTTTTATCAGTTCGCTGAGAGACTCGCGGGGCCACGCAAGGTCAAAGTTTACCGAATGAGCCACCAAAGCGTCATCAATTCGGGGAGATTTCGACGAAAATGTTGGGAAACTGAGAGTAGATGTCGTGAAAAATCAGGAAGGTTTTGGACAGTGTATATTCGAGGATTTCGCGAAAATGTCGTTTCGAAAAGTTTATTTAGAAAGAGAATAGTGGATGAATCCATTCAGGTCTCGAAACTTAATTTCTGTTATTTTTTATATTAAAAAAGAATGCACAGTCCTTTTTTTAGTTCCAATAATGGAAGAAATGGTTTTGGAAAATTTACTGTATTATTTATTGAAATTAAATTGTTTTATAAGGAATTTATTGTATAACAAAAATTGATCAGATACTTTGATTTCTTGAAGGTTTTAATTAAGAGAAATAAAAGACCAAACTAATTAACAAAGTTAAATTCTATTGAAATTCAAAAACATTTTTACAACAATAAAAAATCATAATATTTTTACCTACTATAGGTTTCTTTAAATAGTGAACATTAATATTTTTTACTTTTATTATGTTATGAACTATTCATTCATTTCAATAAACTTATTATAATATATTTATAAAAGTCAGTGCAAAGACCCTTTGTAAAAATAATTACATACATTACAAAATGAATTTGAATCGCCATTTTGAAAAAGGGAATAAGTCCAAAAAAGGTCAAATTTACTCTTTGTGCTCAAAGAAATCTCCAAGCTTCTCTCTACACATGAGTAGAAAGAGGAAAAATATAACTTGAATTTGGCGAAATATATAGATGTCAATTCATTTTTTATTTAATTTGAATTATATGTTAACTTATCTTTCTCTTCGTAGTATTTGTGTATTTTAAAAACTAAGCCAAAACAAAATTTGTTTTTACTTTAAAAGTGTTTTTATACCTTTTATTACGCAGTGAATGTTGGATTACATTGATGTACATTTAAACTGTAATTTTCATAAAACAGTATAACCTATTTATCGAGAACTTTAAAACCTTGAAAAATACATTTCTCCCCTTGAAATAAAAAACTTCTATATATTTTTCCTTATTATCTCGAAAACTCGCAACCCATTTGTATAAATATCCCTAACAAAGTAATCCCAATTTTTTGTAATATTAATATCAAGGGAATCAGATGACCACATAAAATTAAGTAGGTATCTTTTAATCAAAAAATGTTGTAGCACATAGAAAGTATGGTCATTGTCGGAAAACGAAGTTATTCCTCCTCAAGGGGAACATTATTCCAAATACTACAACTGGGGGAACTGGATTATTTATATTTGATGAGACTACATCTAAATTAGCTTTGGTGTCCTGGACGTTTAATCTTAACTTTAGGGATTTGTAATGTAAGGTCAACGAGATGGGGTAAGAAATTTCCGTGTCGGGTGAAACGTCCGTAGAATCTCAGCTTTATCCTTAATGAAATTACTTTCTAGAGAGTAGTAAATATTCATTTTTAAAAAGATTGTCCCATCTTGTTTCATCTCTCTTTAAAACATTCCAATACAGTTGAAACCGTATGTCAGGACTCTATATTAAATTTTTATCATACAAAGTAAAAATTTTTAGTTTACATTGATTACAATCCATTTCGAAATAGTTTCTCTTCCTGTCGTTTTTTGCATGTCTGTTTAAATAAATCTTCCGTTTTAGTTTTAATGAATACTTGTGAATGAATATAATGAATAGAATGCTTGTTTTCTTTTCCTTTTGGCAAGTTTGTGAAATTCCCATTGTTTAAGGCGCATGCAATAGTTGGCCTTAAATATCTTCTCTTCAAAATACGGAGAATTTCAGCTGAAGTAAATTTTGATAAGGATGATAACCCATTCTCCACGAATAAATTTCCCCTTTTTATAAAATATTTTTTTCTCGAGTTTATCCTTTCTAATTCCTTTTCCTCATAAAATTTTGTAAATACCACTCATTTCAAAACGGGTGTAAAATATACACTAAAATAATACATCCATGTTAAATATCAAGTTTATAATGAATATATAATTTGAATTTACTATTTATTTATGGTTCAATATTAAGCCACGTTCATATATTTCTAACTTACGAAGTACCAATTTATAGATAAGCTGGTTTTCAGAACTGACAAATAGTAACCAGCCAAGTGAGAAAAACAGGTATTAATACCCATACATTGGTATAACATTTCATCCTAAACGCTTGAATCAACATTTTTCTTTTTCCCGCGTCAGTTATATTGAAAACAATCCTCTTTGTTGCTACATGTCTTTGACAGAATTTTGAGTCAAAAGTATCTTCACGGTCTTAGTATAGAATTTGGTGTTCTTTTACCATCCTCTAAGAACAAGTAAAAATGTCATTGAGGATCTAAGTATAGGAAAATTGATATTTTTGACACATATTTTCATAAGGTAAAATTATATTTAGATGGAGGATCATGTGAATGGTTTAATTCTTTATTTTAGGACTGCTTTTAAATAATTGTATAAGAAAAAATTACCCTACATTTAATAGTTAACGCAAACTAATTTTAAAATTTCTACAGATTGTTTCTCAAAAGATTGATAAATGGTGATTATAGTAGTTAACCCCTTCGGACCTGGTGTGCGGTATACCGGACATCAACTTTAAACCTAGTTATTTTCTTCAAAATTACTCGAAATCCAGAAATTTTTTTTCCAGTTGATACTTTACATTCATATTATTATCTTTGAAGCAGTAAATTTGTATTTCCCGGTTGGCAACAACCCATTAGCCGATGTTTTGAAAACCATGTCTTCAACTCCCCCCTTCGGACCTGATGTGCGGTATACCGGACATCAACTTTAAACCTAGTTATTTTCTTCAAAATCACTCGAAATCCAGAAAATTTTTTCAGTTGATACTCTACATTCATATTATTATATCTGAAGCAGTAAATTTGTATTTCCCGGTTGGCTACAACCCATTAGCCGATGAATTTGAAAACCATCGGACGGTTTGTAATTTCTTTAAATATTAAGCTAGGAACTTGAAAATTTTAAATTAAGATATTTATCACCATACTATACTGTGTACCAAAGGAAAAAAATTTTCAAATAAAAATTTCATAATTCCGACTGAAGGGGAGATAATGACCAATCTTGATGGGCTTTAATCCTGTGTTTGGTCAACATGTATTTGTAACTAAAAATTAAACTAAAATGCAGGAAAAATATATCTGTGAGAGATTTAATAGAATTTCATTGATTCGGAAATCATTTGACTATTTTATATTGCCTGTGAGAGAAAGGTTGTCAAAAGAAACACTTTGATGAAGTTTGCATGTTCGAGATGAAAATAATTAATGGCTTTAACAGGAATTACGATTCTTAGAAAGAAAATCATTCTATCATATTTTCACATATGAAGAAACAAATTAGTTTTCATATTTTTCGCATGTAAAGAAACAAATTTAAAAAATCATAAAATTGTGATTTTTTGGGTAACAGCAATGGAACCAACGTTTCTTACAGAGAAAAACCATTTGTGTGGTCACTAATCATAAATAACTATCTCTACACTATTTCAAACTACATAGTGCTTTTCATTCATCCTTTAACCTCTTTTAATTTTCACTTAACTTCATTCACAATTTTACGAGTTTTTCATCGATGACAACCATTATCTGAAACCATATAAACATTAGAAAAACTCTACACTCAGTTATGATTTTTTTGAGTTTAACTTTATATTCCTTATTTACTAAGTATTTTCATTAACTATAGTAGGTTAATGTTGTTATTATGTCCAGCTGTTTTTTCTGCAGATAATCTTACTCATTTTCTATAATATTCATTTCTGTTAAAAAAAATTTTGAAAGTAAAATATTACGACGCGTTCAAGAGTTTTGAGGGGAATATGGACTGTTTTTGTAGTTCTAATACGGAATGGAATAGTTTTGTTGAATACGGAATAGTTTTGTTGTACCATGCCTAACAATTCCTCCAAAATTCATCTCAATTTTCTGATTACCCCTTTCATTTCACCTAAGGATTTTTGAAGAAATGTCCTTTAAACAAAAAGACTTCATGAATTGAATAAACTAAACAGTCCTTTCCGCGTCACGTTTACATTTCCTTACACGTTATCTTCTGCAAGGTTCTTATTTCACTAAACAAATAATACTACTTACACACGCACTTTATAGAATTAAAACTGGAAGAAAGAGGAGCAAGGTAAGAGGCGCCCGTTAAGAGATAACTCAATCATCGGACGGTTCCGCCAACTTCCGAAGATTGTCGACGGATGACGAAGGCGCAACGATTGACCGAGGCTGATTTAAACAAACAGGAGAGTTTTTTTAATAAATATAAACCGTGGGAGTTCCCGTTAACCGTGCTGATAAAAAAGCAAGGAAAGCTATTGATCAACGTCACGGAAGCTATGAGCTAAGTTGGTAAATGAAGAAAATCCGATTGGTTTGAACTTAAAAAATGACTGAGACAATGCTTTCGAACGTCATCTTCATGATGGTATAAGTTCGTTCCGTGTTTAATTTTTCTTTTCTCACGAAGGACTTTTTAAAATTATTTCTAAGAATCAAAACTACTAATCTGAGAATTTTAAATGTCAGACATATCTCAAGAGCGGTTGAAAATTTAGCAATTTCATTTCAAAATAAAACGTTGCCATTGTGAAAGATTTCTATCTCGATTGGAATAGATGTGATAAATATACTATTGAGGAAATTTAATAAATTTAACTTTTAGATTGCTAATTGGATTATTTTGAATAAAGCTAGCTTGTAGTAAAGAGAAACTGTTTTAATTGAAGAATGTAATTTAAATAGCGATAAAAATTATCTTCAAATAAACTGTTAAAATAAACTGATCAAATTAATTTTTTGAAATATTCTAAAATAAAATAGTGCTGAGCTTAGTAAAAGATACTAGTCAAAAGGAATTCTTTCTTTTTAAAATAAAATTACAGAAACGTTGTGTTAGATCTTATTGTGTGTACATAATACATAAATTTCATATTATTGTAATTGCATAAAGTATTTTTTAAATAATAAAATTTAGTAAAAAAAAGTGATAAAAACTTAGACTGTGATACAATATTTATAAGAGTCATTGTATTATGTTTTATTTCTGTATTAGCTGGTATACCCATCGTTTCTCGGGAGGGGGAACTGCTTTAAAACTGTGTGTTAAAATAAACAAGAATTATTTTTTGTTCCTTTCCAGGGGGTCATTTAAGGGCAATACGGTCTACTGCATTCCTGCTAGGATCCTTTTTTATGCTATAATTCCTTAAGATGTAAAGAAATTAAAAATACCCCTTCTTAAGAGTTAATGTGTGAAAACCCCCTTTTAAAGACTGAAACAACTTTTTTAAAAATAAGAGTCAGGGGAGACCCTCTGAACCTCTATTTTGAAGTGTTATTTTTTATTCTCTTCGATATCCTTTGTTTTCTCCACCAATTTCTACAAATACATTATTTACTAGGTGATTGACTTCTACGTGTTTCAATACCATTATTGACCTTTCTGGGCGTATACTCTTAACGATGTTTTGATATTCAGTTATACAAATTTGTGTCCCTTTCAGCTGCAAGAATATTACACAATCTCAGAAGTAGATTTTGACACTGGTTCCCCAATTTGTCCCTCTAACTTGTCCCAAAAATGTTTCATAGGGTACCGGTTTTGGACCATGAACCGGTCAAAGAAAAAAATTTCTATCAATATCTTGATCCCCCTACTTGACATGACAACATGGTAGGCAGAATTTTCTTCCTGGAAGTAACATTTTCCCATGTTATAAAATTGACAGAGGGTAGAAAGAATCTGATTGTCTAAAATGTTCATTCTGACATTAATGTTTAATTTAAAAATTGAAGGGTTCCACGAACCCCCCCCCCAAACAAGAACACAACCACTACAGAACTTGGCAAGGGGTACATTGCACGTTTCCTTGTAATTTTCCAAACTCAAGCTCACCCAATTGACTGGTACTGTCTGTCTGCCTCAAGTTGAGCTCTGGCTGTGGCTAGTTCACATCAGCGGTGGTATGGTGTCGAATGATAAATCGTAAATTTCGAGATCAAGATCATGAACCATGATCATGAGAAATCATAATTTTGTATTTTTATGACTTAGGTAAATGACTAAAAGTGTTCTTAGATCATAAAAACAAAAATTAAAAAAAAATCCTTATGACCGCTCATGTGAACTAGCGACGTCCAGAGCTCAACTTGAGGCAGACAAACAATATAGTGTTTTGTGTATACGTCGCTTCATTTACAGTCTTCTAGTGATTTTACGCCCAGTTGTGGCGTTCCAAATATCAAGCGAGGGGGACTTCTTATGGGAATATTGTGATGTTTGGTTGGTTTGCAACAGCAAAGCCGTGGATATTGAGGTAAGGCATTTTTCTTTAAAGTATTACAGTAGATCTAATCCCTGTAACCTGGATGATTTGGAGTGTTTTTTTACGGTTCTTTCAATCCTAACACGCCGACTGGACACGACGACTCCTTTTGGTCATTTTACAGTGACTTCTTGTAAATAGCTCCCATAGACTGATAATTCTCTCGAAATTGCGCCAATAGACTTCCCACTAATGTAACCACTTACTACATCACTTCTTTCAGAGTCGTCAAGTTAATTTCATTTTGAAATATTTTTACGATTTCCCCACATAGAACTTATCAGATCATGTGTAAGCATTGGAAGGCTAAAGAATTGGCAGGAAAAGGCAGTCGGATTTTATAAAATTCTGCAGGAGTCCGGTTCATTACTGAAGGAGGTAATTTCTGTCTACGCTTCACAATAAAGATTAAGGTCCATTATTTACCAAAAATTCCTGTAGATTTATTACCCCCTCCTCCCGCTATAACTTTATAAATTAACAAAACAAAAATAGGGGAAAACGCAATTTGATACAGCAAAATTAAAATTCATTTTTTGAGTAGAAAAAATAAATGACTATTCAAATACTTTTACTTTTCTAAAAATATCTAAGAATGACTCAATTTTATGGAACCAATCAGAAAAAAATATAAGTTTAATGAAAATTAAAATATAACGACTTTTGTAAAAATCAATTTTGTATCCATGTGCCCCACCAGTGGGGCACTTGGCACTTGGCACTCACTTTACACGTTAAAAGGGGTATTTTGTTACAGTGATAAAATTGCTCAAAAATAGTAATTAAATAACAAAAGTTTTGAAAAATAAAAAATGTACTTTTATTGAGTTGTATCTGAAGCATATTTTCAATAACTTTTCTGAAGCATAAAAATAGTTTTTCCATTAAACATTCAAAAACAAAAATAATTAAAGAATTTGAAAAAATGTCATTTTTAACAAATCTCTAATTCAGGAAATAAGATGCTAATTTTCATTGGTGTAGTGGCTCCTGAATTAGTTAAATAAAATTCAAAAGTATCTTTGTCGAAAATCGTCCAGAAATGAAAAAATACGATAGTAATTTGTTTGTTTTGGCCATTATAGTACTACTTTTTTCTGTTTTTTAAATAGAGTTCTTTATTTCCAGTAAAAGTACAAGAAATTCTAAGATGCTTTAGAGCAGGGATGGCGAACCTATGGCACGCGTGCCACTGGGTGGCACGCGACCGGTATTTCGGTGGCACGCGACATTCACTAAAAATGACACAAAAAAAATTTAGTACTACCAGATTTAGAAAACGTTTTAGCTAGCTGAAATTCAAAACATTTTCGGGGGAGGACCCCCGAACCCCCCACTCACCTCTTAGGTGCCGTTGGGCCGTTCAAATATTACGTAACAATATTTTCTTGGTCATTTTGGACTCCCTCCTCCCCTTTTGTCAGCAAGGTAAGCAAATCCCAACCGCCCTTATAATAATTACGTAAGGAAACTGACCTTAAGCCGTCAGAAAACAAAATCATGGATGCAAAAGGAGCCTGATTACTTTACGCAAAAGGGGGCATATAAGGGGGGGCGAAGGGGCCCTGCCCCCCTCTGAAATTCGGACAAGGTATACAAAAACAAGTTAAAACCCAGTTTCTTCGGGTGAAATTTTGAAATATTTTTTGGGGGAGTGCCCCCAAACTACTTCAAACTTTTTTTATAATACTCATGAAAATCAAAATCCTACCTAAAAATGTCCGAAATTCGGACTTAGATGCACCAAAAACTTGTTCAAAACCCTGTTTTTAGGGTCAAATTTCCAAAAATTATCTGGGGAGGACACCCAGACCCCCTTTACTTGGAACTTCATTATTAACATTTTTCTTAGATTAAATTCTAGAAAATAAATGCAAATTCTACCTAAAATGTATTAAAAATCTGCATTAAACCTACTAAAGATGCCTGGGAGGGACTGAGGAATAATTTTTGGCCCCTCCCGAAATAAATTTCTATATACACCACAGACTTTACGGCCCACCGCTCACCACTTGAGCACTTTAAGTTAGAAACTCCTGTTCTAAACTATCGACCCTCAAAGGAGGATTTCATTTTTCAAGGGTTTAAAGATAATTTATTAAAAAATAACAAGTGGCACACTTGACACCTGAAAATCATAAACCGTAATATAAATGGCACACTGGTCGAAAAAGGTTCGCCATCCCTGCTTTAGAGTCCCTAATTCAGTCGTTAGGTCATGTATTTATCAGCTGCATTTTCTTTTATAAATGCACATAGCTACAAAGCAAGCAGTTTTCTATCTCAAACACTCAAAAAACCCAAAAACTCGAAAACTGGCATAAATATCCGTCACTGATGATCTAACCCTTAACTAATTTTTCAAAAATATAACTGCTGAGATATATTTATCTCCCAACTTAAAATATGGGAATTTTTATGTGTATCAACGTGCCCCACATACCAGTGGCGTAGCCAGAAAAAAATTTCGGAGGGGGATGTTGATATTTCGGGAGGGGAAATGGGGTATTTTTAGTGGTTTTCTATGGTCAAAAAGGAAATTTCCTGAGTTTCGGGGGGATATATCCCCAAATCCCCCCTCTGGCTACACCCCTGCCACATACAAAGTGTATCAATTTGCCCCATTTGAAGGATAACACCCTATTGTTAAGAAAGAAAAACTCTAGGGTGGTTTTTTTTAATTTACAGATCTCTATATTCCAAGTAGAATAGCTTAGGAAGATTTTGCATTTTACTTAGAAATTTACATTTGGAAAATTTTGACGAAAAAAAATTTAGTTTCCTTCACTAAAATTTACAGACTTATTCCAGAGCTTTACGGTTTCATACGTAATGCTTGGGCATATAAAAGCAACTTTTCGTAAAACCCCGACCTAAATAACTTTGATAGTTTTTGAGATATTGAAAGTGTATCAAAGTGCCCCTTGTATCAAATAGACTATAATCGGCCACGCCCATGTTAATCACGTGATGGGGGAAAACAAACTCGCTATCAAATCATATCTCACTACAAACTATCACTGTGGTAACCAATTGCAATCTTAGTAGGTCACATGATGGGTAAAATGTGACGTCAAGACGGATAAAGTCAATTGCCCCTTTTTCCCCTAAATACTTTTCTAAGATATAAATCAAAACCTTGAAAAATTTCTTTGGAATTTAAATGTTAATAACCAGATTTTAAAATTGAGATTTTAAAAAAGGTCAGGTCGAGACTCCCTGAACTCCTTTTTTTGACGTTTAAATATAAATATATCTAAAGTTTTGAATAGCTTGATATTTAAAAAAACATTTGCTCTCTCTCCTGACTTCACTGTCAATCTCTCCCCATCAAAAGCCACACGCCAGCGCATCAACGAGTTAAATCAGCACGAATGATGTGATTTCAAGGTTAACAGCCAATGAAAACGAATATTTAAGTTAATTTCGCTTCAGAAACACATGTCCACGCCATCTGCATCGGACCATGAAGAGACTCCTATTGTAAAAGCGTGACCCGAGAAGATGATGACAGAAGTTGAAAAAAATATATTTTCATATGGTCCAGTGTAATGAAAGTGCATAAAAGAAGTGGTCAATGCCTATAATTATTCAATTCGTGGTCGAGAGCTGAATACGTGTTGGTATATCGGAACTTCATTATTGAAATTGGTGTGTGGGGGATTTTAGGAAAAAATGCGCAGTTAAGTTTTTAATGGTATCAAGATCGTGAATATTGAAGCAGCTTGGGGCACATTGTTGGCATGTTTAAGTGATTAGGAGTTTGGTTTTGGTCATGAAAGGTTGTTAAGCATCTCAAGAATATTTTTGAAGTATAAAAAAGATGGAATTTTAATATATAACACCTTTTACATGCATATATTTTTCATTAATTCGATTATTTTATTTTCACTTAACTTAAGATTATATCTGAACTAAAGAACTGTTCGCAAGTTTTCATATAACTTTTGGATTTGACTTAAGTTAATACAACTTTTAATCTCTAATTATCATATGTTCATAATGGGCAATTCCCGTATTTATTTTTTTACTCGATAGAGGTACCCTAGAGCGGAATATACGCACAAAAATTTTTAATTATGATTATTATTTATTTTTTTATTTAATTTCAAAGTTTGACTTAAAAAAGGGCGGGAAAACGTCAAATTTCAAAATGTGACGAGCTTAAATCCTATATATATATACATTAGGGTGGCCCTTAACCGTATGGGGTTTTTAAAAAGTTAAAAATATGCTGCTCCCACCCCCTAACTTTGTTCCAATGGACAAAAAAATGATAACTGAAAAATTATAGCCAAATCGGATAATATTAACCCGACCCGCAAACGCCTTAAAGTTTTGAGTTTTTGGTCATTTTTTTGAAAAACTGACAAATAAACCAAGATAAAATCTTCACAATTTTTTCGCAATTTTTTTATGATGAACTACTATTGTTTAGGATATATCGCCCCAGGTTTCGTGTTTTTATCAGCCCTCATTCGGGAGTGGTAATTTTTTAAGTGTTACGCAAGTAATGTAAAGTTGTTTTTCCTGCATTCTACAAATAGCTATTACTCTCCAACCCCTCAACTTAAACACATAAAATTGGGCTTATTTTGTTCGTATTTTTATTCTCTTTAATGTTAAGTTCATTAAAAACAACTACCTTTTTTAAAACATTTCAAAAAATTGAAGAAAAGGGGAAAAAATAAAAAAATAAATAAAAATTATAATTTTTTTTTAAATGTTGAAACAAAAATTTTATTGCATTTCACCTTCTATAATATACATTGATACCAAATATCAAGTCTAAAATTGGGTTTAATCTCATTGATAAAAAATTAAATTCCCCGTAAATTTGGTAGGTCCCTTAAATACCCCCTAATTCCCGGTAAAAGAATGATAAACTCAAAAAAACTCGTATGATTACTTGAAATGCTCGTATGATTGAAAAACATGCAAAAGGTCTAACAACCATAAGATGTAAAGCGTTTTTTTAGGCTAATTTTCTCTAAAAAAAACTTAGATCTTCCAAAAAGAGGTTAATTTTTTTAAATTAACTACTATCTATTTTAAATTCCTCATAAGGCATATCTTTTTTTACTATTTAAAACCAGAATTTTACTTCTTAAATAAATTACGAACTAAATTAGAATATATTTTGATTCTTAAAATAATACAGTATGAATGAAAATTAATTTTCCAAAAATATTACTGCTATTCTATAAGAAGTAGTTTAAATTCCAACTTTCTTTTTTATGGACTTTTTCCAGCTTAAAGGCTTTGGTGGATCCCCTTAGAATTCCCCAATTCAAGGGTTTATTTTTGTTTATTCGAAAACATCCAATGTGGCTATGCTAAGTGGATAGTTAAGGCAATTAAGATACTATTTCTATTAAGTATGTTTTTTTTAATAAAACTACTTTTTGGCTTGGTTTTTAAGGGTGGCTTTTAGCTATATACTCGTATTAGATTTTTAAAACTTAAAAATATGCACCTCCCATAGTTCCACTAAACAACAAACAGATTATGTGAAATTCAGTCGAATTGGGGAATTACAAAGCGATCCTCAAACGCCTTGAGAAGTTTGCAAAAATCATTAAAAACCTGAAAAATATAAAACTGCATTAAGTTTATTTTTCAATAGAAAACTGATTGCATAAAAAACTAACTTGTATTCCGTATATTAGCACCTATTGTATTACAACATACAATAAAACAATAAATATTTAACACAGTTTTTCCCTAAGGGAAGATTTAGTGGCCGATGGATACTTTTTTCGGTCTTCAGCAACAATTTGTAAAACAAACTGTTTTTCCGTTTCATTTTTCGTAAGAATGTTATTGTATTCCTGGATCAGTTTTACACCTCGTTCTTCTGCATCGTTTACAACAAAAACGTTGCCAAGCGTTTCAATTCCATTTATATAAGAAGGATCATCTTTCCAAAAGGAAGGGTCTTGGTTGGGGAATTCGGTACTGATTTTAAATCTTGTGAAGAAGGTCTTTGTAAGAGGAGTAAACAAAGATGCAAAGTCGTTGTTTATAAAGATAGAAAAATCATTTTGGTGTAGAATATACCTTTTAGGATGATTTTTTTCCTCTCCAAGTTCTTCATCTGGGTCTGTTTCAAGCATTACTTGAGCAATTTTTTCTTGACTAAGCTTGGAACATTATCATCGAAAATGGACAGAGCAATAGTTTCGGGAGCTAGGTACCAGAGATGGTTTGAAAACTTTTTTAAAGCAACCTTGCTTATTTCTGCATCGACTTCCTGATAATTTATCAGTTGACCCATAAATTGGAAATCATGGTAAGGTGCTTTAATTGCAAACCTACCCAAGGACCTACCAATTTTACGGGGAATTTAATTTTTTTTCAATGAGATAAAATCCAATTTTAGACTTGATATTAGGTATCAATGCATATTATAGAAGGTGAAATGCAATAAAATTTTTTGTTTCAACATTTAAAAAAAAATTATAATTTTTATTTATTTTTTTATTTTTCCCCTTTTCTTCAATTTTTTGAAATGTTTTCAAAAAGGTAGTTGTTTTTAATGAACTTAACATTAAAGACAATAAAAATACGAACAAAATAAGCCCAATTTTATGTGTTTAAGTTAAAGGGTTGGATAGTAATGGCTATTTGTAGAATGCAGGAAAAACAACTTTACATTACTTGCGTAACACTTAAAAAATTACCACTCCCGAATGAGGGCTGATAAAAACACGAAACCTGGGGCGATATATCCTAAACAATAGTAGTTCATCATAAAAAAATTGCGAAAAAATTGTGAAGATTTTATCTTGGTTTATTTGTCAGTTTTTCAAAAAAATGACCAAAAACTCAAAACTTTAAGGCGTTTGCGGGTCGGGTTAATGTTATCCGATTTGGCTATAATTTTTCAGATATCATTTTTTTGTCCATTGGAACAAAGTTAGGGGGTGGGAGCTAAACATTTCGAAAGTTCGAAAATAAGGGCCACCCTAATATACATTGATTTTAAACAGGTGATTTAATTTAAACAATTCAAAAAGGTTTCACTTTAAAGTAAGGCTGAATCAGATGTGATGTACTGAAATCCTAAACAAAGACAAATGGCTCGTCGATTTTAATTTTTTATTTCATTAACAAAATTTTTTGAAACTTTTCATGTCGATTTTTGGATCTAGATCTATTTTCTTTACTGAAAAAATGCATTTTTTCTGTTTTCAAAAAATGCTGGTATTATTATGCCCATTGAATTCCAAATTCAGAATTATTATGCATACCAACTACTGTTTATTCACTAATAAGGAACTCATATCATCACTCACTATTATAACTTCACCTATTATAACTTACTTACTTTTATCACTCTTCCTCTCTAATAGTTATACGAAAACTTACGAATAATTTTTATGGCAGTCAGTTCAAAATGAGAAATTTCGCATCATAATTGTCAATGTTTAGAAAAAATTGTTAATAGTTATCTAAAGGCTATTATATAGACTTTTGGAAACATCAATTTCTTTTTGTCAGGAAAATAATAAGATACATTGCGAAAGATCTGCATTGAAAGAACGTTTTAATTGCTATATATTATGTACGGAGTGAATCTGGATGGCATCTGTTAACACAGCTGGAAAGTCATCTCTCAATTTTTTTTTACTATAAGTACCTTCTAAAGGTCGTGACAGTCACATCTTACCTTATAAATGTTGCAGTTAAAGAAATACTAGTATTTCAGGATGACAAACAATGGACTACGCAGATATTATAACTTAAAAAAATCTGAAAAAACTTTAAAAGGAAAATATACATGTTTAGAGTAAGAGAAAATGGAAAATGAAAAAATAATAGAAAGTTTAAAAATGCTTCTTTAATTTCAAATAAAATCATAAAGACTATAAACTATGAACATATCTAGTAGTTTCTAAATGGGTTTCATTTTACAAATACCATGAAAAACATACGTAATATTTTTACATGCATTATTTTATCCATTAAAATTGACACAATAAATCTCTAAGATACTGACATAATTCAAAAGTTAAAATTTGGTATGGATATACTAAAAAACCATTCAATGCAAAAACCTTTTAATAAAAACAAATTTATAACATGTGAAAAGCCTAACCTTGGTGTAAAGCTATTATCAGTTTTAATGTTTTTGAACAGTTTTTGCATTGAACGGTTTTTTCACGACACCATTTGGGATAACCCAAATCTAAATTCGTTGATGGAAAGAATAAAAAATGGGTATTCTTATAATAGCTTTCATTAACTAAAAGTTATAATCGTTTATTTCCATAATCAAATTTACACAATGTGGTGTGTTTATATTCTACTAAATATCAAAAGCATAAGGACATTTTTTTGGCACGTTCTCGTGATTATTTTAATATGCTTCCCCTAAGAACTACGTTTAACACGTAACAGCAAGACAAGCCATGCGTTTCTCCACAGGGAACGTTTAAACTTAATTGCCAAATATTGTACAAGCTCGGAATGAAAATGAAGACAAGAGAGAACTGGTGCCAAAAATTTCTGAAGCCTATCCATCATGTCCTTTGGGAAATTAAAAGAGAACTATTTTAGAACCGTTACAATCAATGCGTTTACATTCGATAAAAAATCTTAAATGAAACTGCATGTGAAATATTATGGTTTCTCGAATTCATACCTAATTCTTTTGTATTCTTCTAATATAAGAATTTTTTAATCTAAAGATTTGTTTATTTGACTTTTTCCATTTAAGTAATTCAAACTTTGATAGTGGAAATGATGATTCATTAAACTTAAAAAAAAACAGTGTGTGTAAAATGTTTATTAATTCAGGTTCAAAATACACATATTGATTTATTTATTTATGTTGATAATCAAAACTTAAATACAAGAATTATTGTCTTCACTTTCTTGGATAATAAAAAGATTATTAACATTAAAATAATACAGATAATTTGTATAACTATTTTTGAGACCTTTCCATCTTCTATGGCAAGGGTTCTAAAATTATCTTCATTCCAAAGAAGGTAACTATCTTTTGAGGGGAAGGTCTATTTAATGCTGCTTTAATTACAGAAAAAAGTGCACGATACTACACAGTTATAAGAACAAAATTTAGTATTTTCCATTTTAAAAATTGTTTTTTACCTTTTAGGGAATATATTTTTTCTACCAGTACATCTATTGTAAATGACTATTTAAATAGAGCAGAGTTACACGCTTTCAATTTCCAATTTTATTATGTTTTTGCGAGTTCGTTTCCCAAAAGTAATCTGTATGACAAATAGGAGAAAAAAGTTGCTTCGTGTTGGTTCTTTTTTTTAAGTTTAATTCTTAATACCTTTATCTGACACCTGCATCTATACAAATCCCTCTCTCCCTCTCATAAAAATAATTATAGGGGAGAGTGTTGTACCTAAGGACAGTTGTACCTTCGAACACCGCATTTTAAAATTCGGTAAAAAATATAAATTTGAATTTGTGGTCGTTTTTCAATGTAAACAAATACTATCTAGTTGCTAACGTGAAATCGGCCTCTTTAAAATATTATTTAAATTTTATATAATAAATTTACTGTTTTTAGATGCTCAAAGTTTTTTTAGTGCAACACTAGATTAATACTTGTCTTCCCTAATAATTATGATATGATAAAATGGGATATATGGGGTGAATCCCCGAGATTTTGACTTTTTAGTTTTGATATTAGAAATCGTCGGATCTCTATTCCTTTATTTTTTATAAAATTTTTAATGCAAAAACACCTGATGTACTTTTGGACACCATAAGTGTTGTACCAACGGACAAGTTCGTGTGCGTGTTTGTATAGCTAATCAGCGTTTTTAAATCAGGTTTCATTAAGTGAATACATTTTAAAACATGTTTAATTAATTCTAAATGGTTATCTGTTTGTCGGCAATTATTTTAAAGTGACTTTTAGATGAAAAATAAAATATTTTGTGCTCTAAACTACTTTTGTAAAATTTTTTATTCTACTTTCCATGTAATGTAAAATATGGTATAAAATCTTAAGCACCCTATCGCATTTAAGTATGATGGTTATAAAAAACTTAAAATTTCCACCGAAAAAGATTTGCAAAAGTTATTACCACCAAATGCTTGAACAACTTAGTGTCGCGATCGAATTGTTTTGGGGATCAGTATAGTGATCAGATCAATCAGCATGATTGATGAAACTATTACCTCAAATTTCAATTTGGACATCCCGTGATTTATGTATTTTTGGTAAAAAATCAAGACTTTTATCAATCAACTTCGCTTTAATGATCATTTACGATGTTTAAACTTCATTACTTTAAAAAACACTGTTAAACAAATTTGACCTTCAAAATTTTTTCCTTGATAAAAATAGTCATTTCCTATAGATTTTGGGTCACTGAATACGAAAATAACCATTAAAATTCTCAATTGACTCAGGATTTTCGGGGAACAGCCCCTCCCCCTTTTTACGTTTTTCAATGACTTAATGACTTTGAATTCGATTTTCAGGGTCAAAAAGCATTACTTTAGTCTTTAAATTACATCTAAAGGGACAAGGAAGGTTGAGATTTGTAAAATATGAAATTTTGTAGTAAATGGATAGGTTTAAGGGGTTATTACCCCCTAAAAATGCCAAAAAATTGATTAAAATTGTAGAGGTTTTTATACGCCATTTTTTCCTCTTACTTTTTACACAATTCACGTTTGAAGGGTCCAAACCCTTCAGCAAGGACCCAAATTTGATGGCAATATGCAGCAATGATTTTTACTAAAAGCGGCTGAAGTGTTAGCCTCCCAGAAGCCCCCGTGGAAGAGTTCGGAAGACTTCCAGAATCGAAGGCGCTCGCGAGCTCAGGAAATAATATTATTGATTTTGAAAAGATTACAAATGACGTTTTTCTGATATTTTGGGTCTATCCTAAGTAGAAATTCTCCAGTTCTTTAAAAACTGACCGGTTTTAGGGAGTGAGGCTTCCATGTTTCAAGCTGTTAATAGATGCACGGCTGTGGATAACAATTAGGGGGCGTCCCCTTGAAAACTGAGGGGGATGGAGGAAAATGGGTGTCATATTTGAATTCAGCAGGTCATTTTACACAAGAATCAGCTGAAATTCAGTCGGTGGCATTTTGACTTTTTTGTACAGCAATTTAACTCTAAGTGCGGCATTGGAACCCTTCCGTGGGTGCTTTGGGGGAGTTAAATACCTCAACCGCTTTTAGTAAAAATCATTGCTGCATATTGCTATCAAATTTGGGTCCTTGCTGAAGGGTTTGAACCCTTCAAACGTGAATTGCGTAAAAAATAAGAGGAAAAAATAGCGTATAAAATCCTCTACAATTTTTTGGCATTTTTAGGGGGTAATAACCCCTTAAACCTATCAATTTACTACAAAATTTTATATTTTACAAATTTCAACCTTCCTTGTCCCTTTGGATGTAGTTTAAAGACTAAAGTAATGCTTTTTGACCCTGAAAATCGAATTCAAAATCATTAAGTCATTGAAAAACGTAAAAAAGGGGAGGGGCTGTTCCCCGAAAATCCTGAGTCAATTGAGAATTTTAATGGGGATTTTCGTATTCAGCGACCCAAAATCTATAAGAAATGACTATTTTCATAAAGGAAATTTTTTCATTGTTGAACAGTGAAATCTATTTCCAATTTTGAAAATGCTTGAAATAGTTTATTAAAAGGTAATGCATTAATAAAAATGTTCATTTTTAACTTTTTTCAACTTAAACATTCCTTTTAAAGGGTGTCCACAGGTACAACTGGGTCTGTCCATAGGTACAACAGGTTGTTGCACCTTTGGACACAAATTTCGTCAAGTTATTAAAAATGATTAAAATTCCAATTTTTGAGATTTTAGCTAATAAAAAATATACCCCTACTCACAAAGATTAGGACTATAGGTTGGGCACTTTAAATGGTCAAAATATGTTTTTATCTGTCTTAGAAAAATCCAAACGGGATTTTTGTCCGAAGTTCCCTGAAACACTCTCCCCTAATATTGAGTATCAATATATAAATGCATAGGCTGGTGAGGACTTTATAAAATAATTTTTGTTTTTAGCCCGGGAGGACGCGCGCTACTTTCTGTTACACGGGAACGCGCGCGGGGTCTCTCAGACCCCACAAACCGTTTTCCGTTCTAAACGTTCAGTGCATGCAAAATTTTTATTACGGATAGTTTAAATATATAATTTAATTGTTTAATGTGCATTATTAGTTGACTGCTTCTTATTAAGATATAATATAAGACTAGGAAAACAGGAAATGCAATGGAATGTGAGCAGAGCTAACGAATTTCTTTGGCTAAACTGAACCGATGTTTATTTTCTACAATCCTTTATTTCTAATTTCTTTTTTTGCAAGAAAAATTATGGATTATAGTTACATCTTCCTTACTTTTGGAAACCTTTTTGGCTATTTAACTCGCACCAATCCTCACAGTTTTGGAAGCATTTTCCTTAAAAACAACAACCTAACTCGGAAAACAACATACCTACTTTATTTAAACTTCATGAGGTGATGGGTGGAAACCTTTTAGGCAGCTACACGGAATTTCATATATTTTCATTAAAAATTAGAGTTTTTATGAAGGTTTATTTAAGCGTTGGGGTCTCGCAGACCCCGCGCGCGTCCTCGCGGGTTAAGACAACACTTTATAATAAGATACCAAAGAAATAACCAACGTTAAGTAGAAATTACATGGTCACTTTTAAAAACTGAGAATAAAAACTGAGATTTGACTTTTTATACACTATTGTTCATATGTCAATTAACGTTGCCGTGAATTTGATAAAATACTCCGAACGTTAAGAGGAAAATTAATTCAAAAAGTTAAGATCATTTTTTATTTTTAACGAGAATAAATTGAAAAGAAGTTTTGAAACCAAACAAAGAATTGAGTTGATGAAATATGGTCCTAGTGAAACTGTCAAAGTCAAAGTGAGGACATTGCAGAGCAGATTTTTCTTGTTTTTTACTAAAAATCACTAAATTAATTATAATATTAATTATAAAACCCTTCTGGCATTTTTTGGCTAATTTTAATACGATTTTCTCTCAAATTCTTTTTGGTCAGTGGGCACGTTGATCGACATTTTCATCTGGCTTTGAAGCTCATGGGCTATGTTAAAAGAATAAAGAAACCATGTTGATGGTAATCAAAATAATCACCAAAAATGGACGATGGTATTGATAAACGGCCTGCCACTTTTCAGTTGGATTATAGGTAGATGTTGACAATATTGCACTTTATAAAGCAATAAATAATTCAATCAATTATTAACCAATTTTAAAACCCAACTCCAAAAAATGTGGCAGACCTCAGACGATAATAACGATAATACTACATTGCCGTCCTAAGTGAAATTGCACATAAACGAGTTTTCTTAAAACTTCACTTTCTTTCTTCATTTGGCGCATTTCTTAATTGGCGAGAATATATTATGCTACCTCCAAACCACTACAATGGTTTTCAAAATCATGAATTACCATTTAAATAACAGAATTGAAAGCAAACTTGTCCTTCTTTCTTAGATAGAAATTCCTGTGGATTTAAATATAAATGAAAAATAGATTATTTAAAACACATTGTGCAATAGTTTTAAATATAAAGAGTACAATTATTATATCTGGAATATGCGAGTTGCTAGATATTGAAGCTGAAATGCGTATTTTTCATTATCTGCAAATTTGTAATCGAACCCCATTTACCTTCTTAATTCCGAACTCTTATGCAACCCAATGCCATAGCCAATTACTAAGATTTTTTTCCTGAAAGGAGGGTCTACCTCACAGAATAAAAAATCTGTCAAATACTCTCGTGGCGAGATTTTTCTCAAAGTAAATATGAACGAAATTGCCTTTATGTGCACTTTCGCTTAGGATAGCAGTACAGTACTAAGGGACAATATACATAGAGACACTTAAAAAACTTCTTTAACAGCTAAAAATGCTTTAACCAAGCAAATTTATTTCAATTTAAATACTTATTATCTTTTTAAATATATATGGCAACTTCTACTTTTAATAATAACAACCATTAATCATAATGAATCATTATTTATTTTTAAAGCAAGAAAAATATCTTCTGGGGGTTGGCGATTGTTAGCAAGTAGGAGGAGGAGTCCTTCTAGTTATGTAAATAAACACGTTATCAACTTCTAGAGCTTCTGTATCTTTTGAGACATAATTATGCGATCACATCCAAAGTTCACTTAAAACCAGGCCATGTACCAGATTATTAAATATCACAATTACCTATCTACGAAACTTTAAAGCTATATAAGATATTTTCTGAAGTCACTATTCGCTGAGACTATTTTGTAAAACTACGGAAAGATATTACAGAAAATAATGGTTTTTGCTAATAATTTTAAAAGTTAAGCAGACTGAAAAACGACAGACTGAAAAATTTAGCTTTACTAAGCATCTATTGGTATAAAAACATTGCTTATTGATTAGAAAATATTGATTCATAGTTTAGACGTAGTATATGAATATCGAATTTTATAAACAACCTGATTGCACTTTTGAAGTAAGGTGGACAAGGAAAAAAGTGTTCACATCCCTAAAAATAGTCAACAACTCAGAATCAAAAAATAAGTATTTAAAAAGCATCAAAAATAAGAAAAAATGGAAGAGCATCAAAGCACCCAAGAGAAATAAAACCCAATTTTTATAATTACTAGACGAAAAAATGATTTAAAAAAGTTTACATAATCAACGGAATTTTTGATTTAAAAAAACAGAAAGAGATAAACTTCTCTGTTGAAAAGTAATCAAAACTAAGATATTTCCTTTTGAATTTATCCAGTTTTAAACTAATTTCAAATAAGGTTTACTTACACAATTCAAGATATTTTTAAATAAAACCTAAAACAAACAATACGATATCGTTTGCTTATAAAACATAGTAAAAAACTTACAAAAAAAGGATATAGCTTCCGGCAGAAAGGTCGAAAACCGGATTTCACGGGATGGAAGCTTCAAATAGAGACACCAACACTGAATACAGAAACCGAAATCACAGCTGTCGAACTGAAACCAGTGATAGACCCTAAAAACTCCGGAAAAACGTGCTATCGCATTTTAACTTGCAGCGGGAAAAGTTTCCTTTGCGCATGCGCTCCTCATTGATTACGGACCGCACTCCAAGGACTTGGCAATAAAAATTTAAGGGGGAAAATCTTTTTACTTTTTTTCCTTGCACCGGACGAGGAAAGTTAAAGGCATATAACCCCATCAGAATTGACGTTGAAGTCACTAAAAGAGGTAAATATTGAGCGAGTGATCGTAGAAAATGAAATACGACGAGAACTTGCAGTAGAGAGGACAGCATTGTTCCAAATATAAAAAGAGAATCATGGGAAAATGGAGAATAAAATCACCATTTCAGAAAAACTCGAGCATTTAGGTTTATAACTGTTGCTAGTGAATGTTTTTATTTGGAATATCTTATTTTTTAAGTAAGAATTATAAAAATATTTCATAAATTAAGTAGGATGAAGGAGTAAAAATTTACTTTAAGATAAATCATTCCATAAATTTATTCTTTGATATAAAATGAATCTGATGAAATCTTTGATTTGTGGGAAAATTTGGGGGCACAGTAATTTGTTTTGATTAGGTTAAAAATATTTGTTAATAACGATGGCCGAAGAATACAGATCTAACTCTTAGAGATTAAAAGGATCAATGGCGAAAGACAGGAACTAAATAGGAAGGAAAATTAGAAAAATAATTGGTAAAGAGTAATAATAATAATAATAATAATAATAATAATAATAATAATAATAATAATAATAATAATAATAATAATAATAATAATAATAATAATAATAATAATAATAATAATAATAATAATAATAATAATAATAATAATAATAATAATAATAATAATAATAATAATAATAATAATAATAATAATAATAATAATAATAATAATAATAATAATAATAATAATAATAATAATAATAATAATAATAATAATAATAATAATAATAATAATAATAATAATAATAATAATAATAATAATAATAATAATAATAATAATAATAATAATAATAATAATAATAATAATAATAATAATCAAAATAGTTTTGTAAAACTCAACAAGTATAGTACTTTGCATTCGATTAAAAATGCAATTTTGGGGTAAATGATATTACAGTAAAAATAATAAACACTTTAAATAATCCATAATAAAATAAAATCAAGTTAAATCCAATTTAAATTAATGTTTTTCTTATTAATCTCGAGTTTAAAAACTTCCGATGTATTAAGAAAATGATGAGTAATGATGATTTTTTTACTTAATGTAATTTTAATCGGGTTTTAATAGCATCAAAAGAAAATTACATTAACTTTTTTATGCATTTCCTCACTTTCTTCCTAAGGGATTGACGAGAGCGTTTAATTTATTTTTAAAGTAGCCTGAGTAAGTCTGAACAAATTGAGGATGTTTCAAGTCATTCGGTTCTACGCTAATGGAAGAAACTTCTTTTTGATAAAGATATCCTGTACTTAAATCACTAAAAGAGTGGTAATATATTATTCAACATAGGTCTTACATAATAACGACACTACAAACATCACGGAAGAGTTGTGAATTTTTTGTCTTTTCAATACAATTGTAATTTGTTCGGAACTAAGATTAAAAAATCATGTTGACATATAAAGACTGTTCGAACAGGAAAAGGGAGAATACTCCTTTTTCTCATTTCTTCACCTCATTAATGAGGATTATACACTTACTTCCAAAAGTTAAGCACGGAACTGTTTTTTCAACCTAATACCTTGTAGAATTAGACAAGATGTTCAACTAGTGGGAATACGGGGCCCGAGAACAAATTTTCCCTACCAATAATTTAAGGGGGTAAATGGGCCCTCCATTGATAACGGAGTTTCATCACACATTTGGAGCAGGGACAGAAACGTCTTTGTGAGAGGTATTTAACTGAAAATTTTATTGTTTTTCTGAAGAATATTGTTATTCCTAAACTCAACGCATGTTTTTAAACTTGTGTGTTAACTTTAAATGGATTTTTTAAGGTTTTATTGGGAGATATCGGCCTTATCATCATTTTTGGCAAGTTTTAGCCTCTGGGTCATTTTTGGCAAGTGGTATCAGACCGTCAACCATGTTATTTAGTAGATCTCACATGTGCTTGAATGCGTTTAGGTCTGCGAACCCTTATTCTTTCAATATCGTTACTTATGAAAAACTTTAAGATAGCCAAATTGTGATTTTTTGTAGCTTTTTCACACTTAAAGATAAATTCTCGACCCGATATGTGTTCTAAAAGGAGCAAATGGGACATGAGAACGCATGTAAACGATTGCAGACATCAGTGAAAAGCTCTGAGACATATAAGGGGTGTTGAAACGGCAATAGTTTCAGAGAAGAAATTCGATCTCTTAAAGACTCATTTTTAAAAAAATCGAGATATTTTTAAAGATATTTCTTTCTTTTCAGACATGTATACATTCATAAACACTAAACAATGTTCCTTTTTTGAACGTTAATAACAGATGCCGTTCCTGTAAAACTAAAAAATTTTTTGTGCCGTTTCAACACCCCCCATATGCCATATGTGTTCCACCATATGTGTTCTCATGTCTCATTTGCTTCTTTTACAATCACAATTTGGCTATTTTTAAGTTTTTCATAAGTAACGATATTGAAAGAATACGGGTGTTTTCTGGGTCCCCAGACCTAAACGCCTTCAAGCACATGTAAGAGCTACTAAATAACATAGTTGACGGTCTGATACCACTTACCAAAAATGACCCAGAGGCTAAAACTTGCCAAAAAATGATGATCAGACCGATATCTCTCAATAAAACCTTAAAAATGCCATTTAGAGGTAGCACACACGTTTGAAAACATGCGTTGAGTTTAGGAATAACAATACTCTTTAGAAAAAACATAAAATTTTCCATTAAATACCTCTCACATAGACGTTTATGTCACTGCTCCAAAATGTGTAATGAAACTCCATTATCAATGGAGGGCCCATTTACCCCCTTAAGTTATTGTTAGGGGAAATTTGTTCTAGGTCCCTGTATTCCCACTAGTTGAACATCTTGTGGTATGATTTTCATGTATGAAAAATAATTCTACTAGGTGTTAGGTTGAAAAAACAATTACGTGCTTAACTTTTGGAAGTGAGTGTAATTTATAACATAATCTGTGAAAATATTTGTTTTTAATTTCATCCTTAATTGGGTTTTAGAATTTCAAAGATTTATGTTTATTCCGAAGTTACATTTATAGTTCCTTAAAAATACCAATACTCCCGATATTATTAGATGGCCTCGAATGAATTTACCATTGTATTTCGATGAATATAAAGATAATTTATTAAAATAGAACTCGAGACACATAATATGGTCTCATTTTGGTAGAAATTATAACCTGATCATTCTTCTCCAAACTTCTGCTATCGTATAACTCTCGACATTACACGAATGCTTATAATTTTTTTTCATTATTAGAATAGTTTCTAACACGTTTCCTGTCCACACATTTTAATTTTTTGAATGAATTACAGTGGGCCATAATACCACCATTTATTTTTTTATTCGATAGAGATATTCTAGAGCGGAATATACGGACAAAAATTTTTTAACTACTATGATTATTTATTTTTTTATGTAATTTCAAAGTTTGACTTTAAAAAAGGGTGTTTAATAGGCTGGGTCGAAAAAGACAAATTTTCGAATATCGAAACGCTTCAGGTCTCAAAAGTTGTGTCTTACCATGCTGATAACTGGAAAAATAATAAAAAAATTCCTAAAAATATCCCTGAAGAGCGCATCGGGCCTAAAGTTTGAGAAAATTGACAAAAATAACCTTAAGTTGAAAAAATTCCCAAATTTCGTGAATTGTGTTCATAAACTTCAAACTAGGTGTAAGTATATCCTTTTAGTTGTCTAAACTCAAATAAAAATATCTGAAAAGTTTACTTCATTTTTGAAATCCGAAAAGGAGGCCTAAACTTGGTGAATTTCAGTGAAAAAACCTAAAATTTAGGACTTGTAAAAGAAAGGCACTATTGAATGCAAAACTCAACAAATGCGCTTTTTATTGATAAAATAACTTCCTTTATACCTTTTCATCACCTTTTGGTCATTTTATATAGTGCATAATTAAAAAAATTAGTTACAAGAAGACACAAAAAATATCTCCTGTGAAGCATGCCTAAATACATTACCATACAGTAAACCCCATTTAATCGTAGAAAATATATCTTATTAAGTCTGTAAAATAGCTTTAAAGTTCGGTTTACAATCAAAATCAAGGATACAAGATTGTGTATGAAAACAATGCTGCTTGTAGGAATCCTTCTCCTCTTCTCCATCTTTGTTTTTAATAGCAAACTCCTTCACAAATATCACACATCTTTCGACAGCTTACTTGTGGCAAGAATGGTTTAGAAATATTATTGTGGTACAATGCTTTGTTCACAT
This sequence comes from Tetragnatha versicolor, assembly GCA_024610705.1. NCBI lineage: Eukaryota > Metazoa > Arthropoda > Arachnida > Araneae > Tetragnathidae > Tetragnatha > Tetragnatha versicolor. Next base: position 35,129,147 of record JANDEH010000006.1, read on the forward strand.
TTTATTATATGTCTTCAGAAATTAGGTTTTCCAGCATGGGTGAGGAAGAGGGCACGGCCCACAGTTTGTCCACTGGAGAGAATCAACCTAATATATTTGCATAAAATTTAATGGCAGGAGGCATAACAGTTTTTAACCCGCCCCTTAATGAACAGTTTTTTTATATTGATGGAGGGGTAGAAGTAGGCGTACATAGTAGTGTTTTTATTGCTATGAGCTACTTTTCAGACTCTTACTTCAATACTTAGATGGGGAAACTAGAGGACCATTAACTTTCAAAACAGGGCAATTGGCAAACTAACTGGCTGTCACCTGCCTACTATAGTTTTCAAAGGAATTTCAAGTGAATATTCTATGGATTAAAAACTGATCATAAATAAGATCAGAGGTACTTTCTAAGGCACTACAGGTTGGTGAGTGTTCTTCGATCTTGCTGTAAAAGATCTTGAGTTATTAAGACACTCTAGTCTAGATGCTTATATGTGTCATTCTCGTTTTAGGATAATACATTTCTGAAGGAAAACTCAATTTAAAAATGACAAGTAGAATATTACAAAAGAATATGTTCATATCACGACCTTCTTTGATTCAACATAAAATGTACTTGTAACGCTGATAGTAACGAAGCTGCTGTGGACATAAACATAAAATATGGACAGAGCGTTGTACCACGATAATCTTTTTCAGCTATTCTTGATACCAGTAAGCTGTCGAAAAATGTGTGATACTTATGAAGGAGTTTGCTATTAAAAACAAAGATGGAGCAGTTGTTTACACACACACAATCTTGTATCCCAGATTCATGTATCCAGATTTCTTGTATCCCAGATTAAACCCAACTTTAATGCTATTTCACAGACTTTTAATAAGATATATTTTCTACGATTAAATGGGGTGTACTGTTTGGTAATGTATTTAGGCATGCTTCACAGGAGATATTTTTTGAGTCTTCATGTAACTAATTTTTTTAATTGTACACTATATAAAATGACCAGAAGGTGATGAAAAGGTATAAAAGAAGTTATTTCATCAATAAAAAGCTCATTTTTTGAGTTTTGCATTCAATAGTGTCTTTCTTTTACAAGTGCTAAATTTTAGGTTTTTCACTGAAATTCACCAAGTTTAGGCCTCCTTTTCGGATTTCAAAAATGAAGTAAACTTTTCAGATATTTTTATTTGAGTTTAGACAATTAAAAGTATATACTATCACCTAGTTTGAAGTTTATGAACACAATTTACGAAATTCGGGAATTTTTTCAACTTAAGGTTATTTTTGTCAATTTTCTCAAACTTTAGGCCCGATGCGCTCTTCAGGGATATTTTTAGGAATTTTTTTATTATTTTTCCAGTTATCAGCATGGCAAGACACAACTTTTGAGACCTGAAGCGTTTCGATATTCAAAAATTTGTCTTTTTCGACCCAGCCTAGTGTTTAATCGTCCAATTTCCCAATGTGACGTACTTCTATCATACATTAGAACAGAATAGCTAGGGAATGCGCAGTTAATTCCGGCAGATAGTGGAGGACTAATCAATGGTCACCACTTTTTCCGGTCAGACTAAAAGCTCTCCATCCGCTCTCTTGCGTTACCTTCCTATACCGTGCTGATGAGCCCTAACAAGGGCGAAACTGGTCCACGCTTGGAGGCGACGCTTGAGAGCTGGAGTTTTCTCAAATGCTTTAATTGTACAAATCAAAGTCATTGTTGGGTTTCTCGTTAAAGTCTGTATGAATCAGTTGTGACCAGGCCCGTAGCCAGGAATTTCCCTTTGGTGGGGCGCCCACTTTTTTAGGGGGGACAAGAGGGTTTTCAGGAGGTATAGGCGTAGGTTCAACTGTTTGACTAGGGGACAAAACCCTTAAGGCCATCAGGCCTAAGGAGCTGTTACAAGACTTGTTCCGGAAGGAGTTCAGGTCCTAAATTTTTCTAGTTTACCTTTTCTGTTTTCCTAAGTTTTCCTTTTTTAAATTTTAGAAATTTGAGGCTTAAAGTACTGTTTTAGCCCATTTTTAGATCCTTTGGGTTAAAGTATAGAAGGAGCTGCTCCATCATGTAAGCTCCAGAATTGAAAAGTAAAAACTCGAAAATCGAGGTGGATCCCTCCTTGTTATCTTTAAATAGACATAATTTTATAAAGGGGGTAATTTTTTTCTCTAACTTCCCTTTTCAATCAGGGCTAGGGTCTAAAAATATTATTTAGCCCCTCCCATGTATATTTAATAGATTTATTGTAGTTTGCTATACATTTTGGGGTTGAATTTTCGTCCAAGAGAATTTATTAATTCGTGTGATCTGTTCTTATATTAATATAAGAACAGTTTTTTGTAATAATGGGGGATAGAAGTATCAAAGGGGGGTTTGGGGGTCCTTCCCCAGAAAATGTTTAGAAATTTGACCCTTAAAACAGGGTTTTAAACTGCTTTTGTGATACTTGTAGACCAAAATTTGGACATACATTTTTAAGTAGAATTTTGATTTTGATGAACTTGTTATTTAAAAAAGATTGTGAATAATAAAGGTTTAAATACAAATAAGGGGTATGGGGGCCCTACCCCAGAAAAATTTTGAAATTTTGACCCTAAAGACTGTATTTTAACTTAGCTAGAAGTAAATTACTCTTGTTTTAGAAGGGGGCAGCTGCCCCTCCCTGCCCCCCTGGCTACCCCATGGCTGTGCTTGTGGATAGAATTTGTGAACATTTTCTAGGGGGGACAAACCCCCCGTAGCTACGGGCCTGGTTGTGGCGTGCTTCTATCCTAAACGAAGACAAAGGGCTTGGTGATTTTAAATTTAAATATTTAATTAATTAAATTTTTCATGTGGATTTTTGTATTTAGATCTATTTCCTTTACTGGAAAAATGCTTTTTTTTCTGTCTTCAAAAAATTATGGTATTGCCCATTGTCAAATAATTCCCTTAAAAAGTAGTTAAAGAAATATTAATAAAATCTAACCCTCTTATTTATATTCCTTGGTTTATTATCTCGAACAGGATTTTTAACTATTCCTTATGTCTATTTAATAAAAATAATAAATAAATAATATAATAAAGATAATAAAAACTTATCTATTGTTTCGATAACCAGCTTTCTCAAAAACTATATTACGTAATTTAAATTTCGTCATTTTCGAGGAGATTGTTTTAACGGCCTATTCTTAAAACTTTCTTCTTCTAACGTTTTAAAATATCAATATTCTTATCATTACCATAGACAGTTCATAATTATTGTGTCATAATCTTTTTCTTTTCCCTTTAAAATTTTTTTATTCTTCTGTACGTGCGTGCAGCCAAGTTTAAGACATCCTTGTCATGTTTGCATTAGCCTTAGATAAGGTTATGAAACAAGATGCAGATTCAGTCACAAAATTAATACTTATAAAAATGGCTTCAAAAATTTCAGCTACACGAAAAGCTATTGCCAAATTATTTTTATAGCTTATGTATAGTTGTGTTTTAATAAAAACTATTTTACAAGATAAAGGTTCAAAACATATAGTAAATGCTCATATTGATATAAACTAAATCTGATAATTATATAAAAAATCGTATGAAATCGTTGAATGATTTGGAATACTTATAAACAATATCCTTCCTTTTGAAGGGTTACAAAAATCAAACGTATTATTTTATTGTAAAAGAATACAAGTAGGTAATAAAAAATTTTCCAACTTCACCAATCAGACTAAAAAATACAAAAACCTATTTAAAAGTAAGCTCAATTTTCACACGAATTTGAGAATCTTGAATGTAAAATTTAGTTTTGTCAAAATATTTTTGGGGATAAGGAACCTAGAAAACTACAATATCAATGAAAAATGTATTAATCTGAAAGGCAAGCTAACTTGATAAATTGACTTGATTATAATTAATAAACTTGATTACTTTAATACCTCGATGAAAGAATTTTACTACCATTAGAAAAATATCGCTAAAAAAAAATTGTAAAGCATTAGGAAAACCATAAAATCATAAACACAAATTTTAGGTGAACTTGATTTTATCGTTCAGTTGGTAAATTTAAGATTTTAAAAATAGATATTTTATTAGGTTCTTACTATAAAATTAGCATAAGAATTAATACCTATTAATCATATTATTTATACTCAGTCTTCTAAAACCAATAATAGATTCAAAAGTGCATACTGAACTTTCATCACCGTAAGTTCCCGTGTTATTCATGAATGAATAAATTAAAATGTTTGCAAACGTTATGTTTTTACCTATTTGTCCAAATTTTAGTGGTGGTGTACATAGTCTATTTAATTAGAAGAATTCCCATAAATATAAGGACTATCCCAAATAGTTCTAACAAATTGTAAAACAAATCGAAACTTCTTCCAATATAAAAAATTTTTCCTTAATAGTTTTAAACAAAATATTTTAAGTAAACATACAAGTAACAATGTTCAACAAATTTGACCTTCAAAGTTTTTTCCTTGATGAAAATAGTAATTTCTTATAGATTTTGGGTCGCTGAATGCGAAAATAACCATTAAAATTTTCAATTGACTCAGGATTTTCGGGGAACAGCCCCTCCCCCTTTTTACGTTTTTCGACGACTTTATAACTTTAAACTCGATTTTCAGGGTCAAAAAGCATTGTTTTAGTCTTCAAATTGCTCCCCAGGTAACAAGAAATGTACAAATTAATTAAATATGATAAATTTATAACAAATGGATAGGTTTAAGGGGTAATTACCCCCCTAAAAATACAAAAAATAGCTAAAAATTATAGAGGTTTCTATACGCTATTTTTTCCTCTTATTTTTTACGCAATTCCCGTTTAAAGGGTCCTAACCCTTCCCCAAGGACCCAAATTTCATGACAATATGCAGCAATAATTTTTACTAAAAGCGGTTGAGGAGTTAGCCTCCCAGAAGCCCCCGCGGAAGAGTTCGGAAGACTTCCAGAATGGCGAAGGCGCTCACGAGCTCATGAATTAATATTGATGATTTTGAAAAGATTACAAATGACGTTTTTCTTATATTTTGGGTCTATCCTAAGTAGAAACTCCTCAGTTCTTTAAAAACTGACCGGTTTTAGGGAGTGAGGATTCCATGTTTCAAGACGTTAATAGATGCACGGCTGTGGATAACAATTAGGGGGCATCCCCTTAAAAACTGAGGTTGATGGAGGAAAATGGATGTCATATTTGAATTCATCAGATCATTTTACACTAGAATCAGCTGAAATTCAGTTAGTGGCTTCAAATTTTTTTTGTACAGCACAGTTTAACTCTAGGTGCGGCATTGAACCCTTCCGTGGGTGCTTTGGGGGCGCTCTCACCTCAACCGCTTTTAGTATAAATCATTGCTGCATATTGCCATCAAATTTGGGTCCTTGGGGAAGGGTTAGGACCCTTCAAACGTGAATTGCGTATAAAATAAGAGGAAAAAATAGCGTATAAAAACCTCTATAATTTTTTTTTTGCATTTTTAGGGGGTAACTACCCCTTAAACCCATCCATTTGTTATAAATTTATCATATTTTATTAATTTGAACCTTTCTTGTCCCCTGAGGGACAATTTGAAGATTAAAGCAATGCTTTTTGACCCTGAAAATCGAGTTTATAGTTATATAGTCGTTAAAAAACGTAAAAAGGGGGAGGGGCTGTTCCCCGAAAATCCTGAGTCAATTGAGAATTTTAATGGTGATTTTCGTATTAAGCGACCCAAAATCTATTAGAAATGACTATTTTCGTAAAGGAAATTTTTTCAGTGTTGAACAGTGAATTTATTTATTGAAGGTTTTGATAATTCCCGGCCAGAAATGTTTTGCAAAATCAATTCCTTAAAACGGTTTTGAATATTTTTAGAAAACCACCATTTTATAGAAATACTGTGTTTAGAGTTTAGAGTGACATCTACAGGAAAATAAAACATTCAAGGATTTCTCTTACTTAAATTTTCTAAACTTAATGCTTAGTAAATACTTACCATTGTGTTATTTTCTGTACGTATGAAATGGTATATTCTTTTTGGTAAAAAACAACTTCACAGAAACGTATAATCTACAAAAATATATTTGGTTCTAGAAAAAGAAACAAAAATAATTATTGTTTATAACTTATAAACAAAAGAGGAAAAATAATTCCATACCAACTATGAAAGTGTGTTTTATAAAAAATATTCTTTAAAATATATTCAATCTTTAACTGCAAAAAATTCAAAATAATTTTTATTCATTGAATTTCTGAATATAACTGAAATTTTAAAACAAAGTTTTGAAATAACATAACTGGACTTCGAATACATTTTCCCGTTAAAAACTAGAGCTACTTAAAATCTACTGATCAATCAAATAAAAAAAACATGAGCTTTCATTATTTAACTGCGTATCTAATTTCAATATTTTATATAATAATTTAAACAGGAATCTAAGTATTTCCTATAGACATAGAGGAATATATTTAAGATAAAAATCAACCGTTTGAAGCAGTGGTTTCCAACTTCAAGAATAAGCGGATCATTTTAGTATTATCATTCATAAACCACTTTTACCCTCTTTACCCTGTATCTCTTTAGCTTAACGAAATTCCTTTACTCTTAAAAATATATATATATTCTCTCTTGATCCTCTGCTCTTCATCATCTTTTTGATCCCTCTGCTCTTCAGCATCTTTTTACTCTCTGCTCTTAAGCATTTTTTTTGTTCTCTCTGCTCTTGAACATATGTTTGTTCTTCAGCATTTTTGAATTTAATACTTTTTGATTCATTTTTATGGCTTCTCGCACGGACACATTAATTCATATCTGTCCATTTATTTATACGGACATAAATTAATTCCGAATTTACTGCTGTTGTTAATTTTTCAGCAGCAACAAATTAATTTAACTCTCGAATTTCGGAAATCTTGTCTTTTCCAAGTCAATAGTTTTTTTGTGAATTAAGAAGAGGTGTTATTTTTTTTCTTAATTCAAAAATTTTCAACTTTAAGAAATTACTGATCATGAACGTTCCACTTTCACAAATCGTGGCGTCATCTGCTTGATTCTTTTTAAACCAAACGCTTATGAAAAATAACAAATGAAATTTTAGCTTTAATTAGAAGAAAAGAAAAACTTTTTAGAAAATTTAAAAAATATCCATTGGATATTGTGTTTAAGACTGCTTATAAAACTACTGTTTCAGAATGAAAACGAATTATAAAGCATACAAAAACTCAATTTTATAAAAACAAATTTGAAGCATGTTCAACTATAGCAAACAAAAATGGGATTTTGTCAATCGAATAGTCAACAATAATGTTAAAACTCGTACTCTTCCTGATATCTTGAATAGTTCGGATTTGGCTTCTGAATTCAATACCATATTTAGCAATACGAATCAAAACTCTTCCAATTCTGATATAATAATTTATCAACGAATTCTTTAAATTCTTTTTCTAAAGTTAATTCATTTGATTTTGACGGAATTTGCGTAAGGTATTTGAAGATAATTGATTGAATAACATGGATTTCTTAACCAATTTTATAAATTTATCTTTCTCATCTTGTGAATTCCCTGGCTCATTAAAACGTGCTACTGTTACTCCGATTTTTAAATCTGGTTGTAAAAATCACCTTTCTAATTACCGCCCTATTTCTATTTTACCCTCATTCTCAAAAGTCATTGAAAAAAATATATCTAAACGTATGTTCAAATTTCTAAATTATACAAACTTCTTCGCAGGAAATCAATATGGCTTTATAGATGGACGTTCAACTGATATGGCTTTGCTGGAATTTTCGAAATTTATTTACAAAAGTATAGATAACAATAAACTTACAATAGCAATTTTTCTTGATATAAAAAAAGCCTTTGATAATGTTAATCACTCAATACTAATTGACAAATTAGAAAAGGCAGGTTTTCGAGGTGACTCACTTAAATAGTTTACTTCATACTTGTCAAATAGAACTCAAAAGGGTAAAAGTTGATAATAGTTTAAGTAATTATATTCTAACTAATCGTGGAGTGCCTCAGGGGTCTATCTTGGGGCCTTTATTTTTCCTTATTTATATAAATGACTTTTGTAATTTAAACTTATATGGTAAAATAATAACCTATGCCGATGACACAGTTTTACTTTATTCGTGCTCCGATGATTATGAACTTCTAAACCAGATTGAAACTGATTTGTTTGAAATAGAAACTTGGTTTAGTGCAAATGATTTGACTCTAAATTTAAACAAAACTAAATATATTCATTTTAGCCTAAGACAAAGTGATTTAAACTTAAACATCAAATATCATTCTTTATCTTGCAATAGAAATTCCAATAATTGTCACTGTCACATCCTTCAATCAGTTAATAGTATAAAATATTTAGGTTTATTTATCGATTCAAATCTTAAATGGAAAACGCATATAAATGAGCTAGGGAAAAAATTACGTTTTGTTCTATATAAACTTTTCCACTTTAAAAATAAAGTTGGTTTAATTTTCTAAAATCATTATATTTTGCTTGGTTTTATTCGTTATTTAATTATGCAGCTATCATTTGGGGTGGGGAATATAGATCCAATCTTCAACCGTTAATTTCTATACATAATAAATGCTTCAAACTTCTGAATCACCAATCTAGTCCCCATAATTTTAGGTCTCTTAAGTTATTACCATTACGGCATAATGCTTTTTATCGCATTCTACTTTATATTTTTCGTAATAAATATCTTTGTAAATTTAGAACCAGGCAATATAATACTAGATCATCTGAAATTTTTGAAACTCCAATATTTTCAAAGGACATATTTCGTAAACACTTCTTTTATCTTGCACCTAAATTGTACAATAGTTTACCTACCAATTTAATTCAAACAAATAGTTATTCTGTTTTCAAAAGAAATCTTTTTGAATTTATAATTAACATCGACAACCTGAATCTGTATTTCTCACTTTAAAGCAAATTTTTCATTTTAAATATTATTCATCCTTTTGCCATTTATATTGTGTGTGATTTTGTCTTGGTTTTTTTGTGTTCATTTTATAGTTTCAATGTATTTTCCCTTTTTTTCTTTATTTTTGTTATTCAGTAATGTATTTAATTTCTATTACGCCTGAACGGGATTTTTGATTTCCCCTTGGCGTATAACATTGTTTTTCCTGTATTATTGTTTATTTTTTCTTTAATTATGTTAATAAAATTATTATTATTATTATTATTATTATTATTATTATTATTATTATTATTATTATTATTATTATTATTATTATTATTATTATTATTATTATTATTATTATTATTATTATTATTATTATTATTATTATTATTATTATTATTATTATTATTATTATTATTATTATTATTATTATTATTATTATTATTATTATTATTATTATTATTATTATTATTATTATTATTATTATTATTATTATTATTATTATTATTATAACTTCACCCCATTAACTTTTATTTAATCTTAAACTTTATAATTTTTTTTATTTGTCACATAAACAACGAATACCAATAGAAATAGACAAAATTTTCAGTCGCCTGGGATCTTATTTGATCCATGTAGGTTTCTATATTGAAATATTAACAATGACGCATATACACAATCCAAAATTACTTAACACAATAAACAACATTAATTTAAAGATATAAAAAAGGAGAGGAAATAAATAAAAGTAAAATAATTACTGCTAGCCATAATGGTCTAAGAGCTGGATGCAAATTTTGGGAATGATAAGGTGCACGAGATATTTCACCTGGAACAGATTCGATTGATGATGGGAAAACTTATGTCACCAACACCAGAAGGCGGAGTGGAAGCTTTCAGTTCGAAAGGGGGGGTCGAACATGCAAACAGCGCGCGGTCCCTAGCGACAGAGATTTTGAGGAAATCGTTTGAAATTTTGCACAGTTTAAGGATAGTGTGAATAAAAGATAATGTAGCATTCTCAAAAGTATAAGTTGTGTTTTAAGGGTTGTAGAAAATAAACGAATTTTCGAATGTTTATATGAATGATCTGTACGGCTGACGAGGTGCAAGGCTGGACATAGGCTTAATGTATTGAAGAATGTTAGTAAAAGTTAGGGTAACACTCCCAGAAGACTAAGTGGAAGACAAAGGGTGGCCAGAAGTCACCAAAGGTGCAGAAAAATCTTAAAACCCGAATCATTCGGAAACTTATGGTTGTTTGCATATGTATAGTAGGGTGGGTCGAAAAAACACTTTTTTCGAAATTCGTTTGGCCTTAGGGGGGATTTTTGGCCAAATGTCTTCAATAATACGTAAAAAAAATTTCAGATCGATGCGACTATTCTTTCACTTGCCGCCGAGCCCCCAAAGTTGAAAATTTTAGACAAAAACCTGACATTTTTAAAATTTCGCAAAAAAAATTTTTTTTGGAAACATTTAAATTTTTAACATGGATTTGAATCATAATGGAATCAATATAGCGTATAAAAAATTTTAGATCGATAGGACCATTTCTTCAGTACGCGGCTGGCCCCTCAAAAATGAAAATTTGACAAAAAACACCCAATTTTTAAAGTTGGTCGGCGAATGCTGATTTCAGGAAAAATGGAAGGAGTTTATAGTGTAAACAATTTTACCTCTATAAAAATCACAGTCCATCTGTTTAGACTCACAAGATGGCCCTCCCCCCTCGAACCGCACCCCCTTGCCTTGCCCATGGAAAGCATCCTCAAAACCGAAGTAGTTGTATTTACAAACAGTGCTTTGGAGTGAGATATCCTTTTTAAAGAGCTCTAAGGCCCCGGTCACCCTGATAAGTGCAGGATCAGTCGGATCAGCAGGCGGATCTTATCGGGCAGTGGATATCTACCCCACTTTTGTGTTCCTAATTGACCACACTTAACCGCAAAAAAGAGATCGGGGAGATACGCCTGATCCTGCACTCAGGGCGACCATACCCTAAGTGTTTCCTTGTTTCGGGACATTTTTGTGCATGCGACAGTTCGCTTTTCATGCAGTTTTAAATTATGGCATCTAAGCATGGGTTACGGTCTAACGTTAAAAACAGCATCATTGGATTAACAAAGGAATTGTGTGTTGCTATTCTACCTACTGTGGAAGACGTTTTAAGAAGTTACCTTTGGGAAAGACAGCAAATGGACTTGTACAAAGGTAAGATGCTTAAATGAAAATAAACATTTGGCATAGTTGCCGATAAAGTGAGAGGAATTTGGAAACGCGCATCGATAGGCAATAACGCAGTTATTAGCAAACAACGAACTGTTGCTATGATGCTAAACTATTACTATTAAGCCCGGAATCTTCAAAAATATCAGAAAAATAATAATTGAAGTGTTGTTAGAAAAATAGAAAATTTTCAGAGTTTTGTTAAGAAAACACTCTTTGACATAGCTTCATGTAAATGTGCTAGTCCTTCCTACTGCAACTGTGAAAAACAAAAAAGGTACCGCTGCTGAAAGTTCCGTTTCTACTAGGTCAAAGAACAGAGAGAGGAAAAGAGGAAATTTAGATAAACGTGAAACCAATTGACGTTTTAAAAAGTTACAACGAGAAAAGCTCAGCGAGAATTGTGTAAAAAGACGGAAGATGAGGGTTGTCCTGAAAACTTAAGTCCAATGAATGAAAGAGAGTGAGTCTCCAACTTCAGATGAAGACTATATCCCTCCTAAACGTGCAAAACAAATAGCTAAGCCAGTTCAACAAATGCGATTGCAGCTACCCACCTTCACAACTGCAGTTTATAGAACTAAAACATCTAGTAGAAATGCTGCACTTTTGGCTTCGTCTCTTATAGAGGATATCGGACAAGTAACAACAGACAAGAAAGAAAGTGTTATTGTCAAAGGTCCGCATAGAAAAGAGGAAATTGTCAACTTCTCTACTTAACCAAACAGATGCTAATATTAAAGATAAAGAAATTAAAGGCTTGTATTTTGATGGAAGGCAAGACCAAACACTAATTTTGGAGAAGAAAAACGATACGTTTTAAAGGGTTTTTAAAAAAAGAAGAGCATATTGTTATAGTGGAGGAGCCTGGATCCCAATACCTAGTCACGTTACTCCTAGGTCAGGAAAGGGATACTCCATACAAAAAGCCATTATTCAATTTTTCCAAGAGAAAGGAATAGATTTAAGTAAGCTACAAGTTATAGGGTGCGACGGCACAGGAATTAATACAGGCAAGAAAAATGGAGTTATGACTGGTTTAGAGCATTCATTTAAGAAACCTGTTCAAAGAGTAGTGAGTTTATTACACACAAATGAATTGCCTTTTCGACACTTATTTCAATCACTGGACGGAAAAGGTTCCGGACCGAACACTTTTGAGGGACCCATTGGAATGTCACTACAAAATTGTGAAAATCTTACAGTCAAAAGTTTTAATACCCTTTCGGTAAAATGGATTAACGAACTAGACCTGGAGGAAGCAAGTGATCTCAGCTTAGATCAGCAGTATCTTCTCGATATGGGCAAAGCTATATCTTCAGGGGATTACCCTCAATATTTAGCTGACTGAAAAACTACATTACGCAAGGCGGTTGACCACTGCCAAAAAACATTACAATTATAAGTTGGAACTGAAAAGCCATCTGAAACTCTTTGGCGTATTGTTAGGTATATTATGAAAGTCTACGCCTTTGTATGGTTTTCCATAAGGCTAAAATCTTCTATTATTATCGAAGGATCACGAAATATTTGCAAACTAAAGTCATTTTCTCGGTGTCAAGACGAGGCTACGAAAAACATAATTGATTCCTTCCATTTTTCTTGAAATCAGCATTCGCCGACCAACTTTAAAAATTGGGTGTTTTTTGTAAAATTTTCATTTTTGAGGGGCCAGCCGGGTACTGAAGAAATGGTCGAATCGATCTCAAATTTTTTATACGCTATATTGATTCCATTATGATTCAAATCCATGCTAACAATTTGAATATTTCTCAAAAAAAAATTTTTTGCAAAATTTTAAAAATGTCAGGTTTTTATTTAAAATTTTGAACTTAGAGGGCTCGGCGGCAAGTGAAAGAATAGTCGCATCGATCTGAAATTTTTTTTACGTATTATTGAAGACATTTGGCCAAAAATCCCCCCTAAGGCCCAATGAATTTCGAAAAAAGTGTTTTTTCGACCCACCCTAATGTATAGCTGACATATAGAACAAACCATATGCAAACAGCCTGAAGTCTAAGTGGAAGTGTTCGGGAGATATTCAGGCGGTATGTACAAAACCGAATAAAAGCGCGCGGTCCCTTGCGACAGAAATTTTGAGGAAATCGGTTGAAAATTTGCACAGTTTAAGGAGAGTGTGAATAAAACATAATGTAGCATTCTCAAAAGTATAAGTTGTGTTTAAAGGGTTGTAGGAAACTAACGAATTTTCCAATGTTTATATGTAACAAATGACTTATAACATATAACTTTTCTCTTGCAACAATGACTAATAATACGCTAAAAACAACGCTAACAATGACTAAATATTTATTAGCGTATTATTAGTCATTGTTGCAAGAGAAAAGCTGTCAAACGACATGGTGCTCTACCACTTTACAACCAATTCCCCACGATCACTTTCAATTAGCATCGTAAAATTTTTACTTGGTCACTACTATGCAGAAAAGCTAAAATTTAAATTTTTAGAAATTTAAAAAATACATAACTTTCATATAAACATTCGAAAATTCGTTTAGTTTCCTACAATTCTTAAAACATAACTTATACTTTTGAGAATGCTACATTATCTTTTATTCACACTCTCCTTAAACTGTGCAAATTTTCAACCGATTTCCTCAAAATTTCTGTTGCAAGGGACCGCGCGCATTTATTCGGTTTTGTACTTCGCGCCTGAATATCTCCCGAACGCTTCCACTCAGACTTCTTGCTGTTTGCATATAGTTTTTTCTATACAGGGTGGTTCTGAAATGGACCGCCAAACTTTGAGGGGTGATAGTACTCATCAAGACGAACAAGAATTGATGCGGAAAGGGGGGTCGCAGTTACACCGTTAAAGAGCTAGGTCCTAATGTAGTGCGAGAGCGTTACAAAAGGACGTTTTACCAAGGCCCGTTTAACGAAAAAAAACGTAATGAAATGAAAAAATTGACTGCATGAGGTACAGCAGTATCCGTACTACTTACATCATAAATTTGATAGAAATTGAACCACTTTCTAAACCGCGGAGTTAGTTTCAAAAGTGCAATATTAATCTTTTAGTCAAAGAATCACATTCCTTAATGGTATTTAGAAAAATGATGATCGGGGAAGGAATTTTCAATGATCGTAACATGGATCATTGAAACTGTTTGATCATTGAAAATTCCTTCCCCGATCATAATTTTTCTAAATACCATTAATGGAACTCCATTGTTTGACTAAGAGCACGTTTTAAAACTCACCCCACGGTTTAGAAAGTGGTCCAATTTCTATCAAATTTATGATGTAAGTAATACGGATACTGCTGTACCTCATGCAATAAATTTTTTCAATTCATTATGTTTTTTTTCGTTAAACGGGCCTTGGCAAAACGTCCTTTTGTAATGCTCTCGCACTACATTAGGACCTAGCTCTTTAACGGTGTAACTGCGACCCCCCTTTCTATACCAATTCTTGTTCGTCTTGATGAGTACTATCACCCCTCAAAGTTTGGCGGTCCATTTCAGAATCACCCTGTATGTCAGCTATACATATGCAAATAGCCAGAAGTTTCCGAATGATTCGGGTTTTAAGATTTTTCTGCACCTTTGGTGACTTCTGTCCAACCTTTGTCTTCCACTTAGTCTTCTGGGAGTGTTACCCTAACTTTTACTAACATTCTTCAATACATTAAGCCTATGTCCAGCCTTGCACCTTGTCAGCCGTACAGATCATTCATATAAACATTCGAAAATTCGTTTATTTTCTACAACCCTTAAAACACAACTTATACTTTTGAGAATGCTACATTATCTTTTATTCACACTCTCCTTAAACTGTGCAAAATTTCAAACGATTTCCTCAAAATCTCTGTCGCTAGGGACCGCGCGCTGTTTGCATGTTCGACCCCCCCTTTCGAACTGAAAGCTTCCACTCCGCCTTCTGGCGTTGGTGACATAAGTTTTCCCATCATCAATCGAATCTGTTCCAGGTGAAATATCTCGTGCACCTTATCATTCCCAAAATTTGCATCCAGCTCTCAGGCTATAAGGTTAAACACTAGGGTGGGCCGATCTTTCTCTACAATTTTCTTCTAGTATATGCCTTTAGATACGTTTTATAGAAGTAATTTGATTTAATTTGATTTTTTTGAAAAGTTATGAAAATATCCTAATTTTTTCAAACTTTAGGTCCAATGCGCTAAATGCAATTTTTACCCGATTTTAAAAATTTTTGTTGCATTTTTCTTCTCTACCCCAGAGGCAAGTTTTCGCGGTATAGAGTTTCAAAATAAAAGCATATATATGAAGTTAATTTTAAAAAAAAGTACATTGGAATATATAACTCAGTAATTAAAAATTTTTAAGGAATAATGATAATAGCTACAAAGAAATTTTCGATATTCTCTATAGAAAATAAGAAATCCTTTAACCTCTTCTTAAATAAATATTTCGACGGGCTATTTTGTATTTCTGTAGGTAATGCATTGAAAAATTTAGGAGCTAAATAACAACTATGATCATTGATCTTTCAGATTATCAAATCAAAAGAAAGGATTTCGAAATACAAAATAAAGTTTTGGCAGAGTTCTCACATTGTTTTGTGGTTTTTAATTTTTTCGTAATAAAACAAATTTTAAAGTGAAAACTTTTATGATAATTTTTAAGATCATATTAAACCACAAATTTGAGACCCTAATTTAATTTTTTACCGATAGTAGTTCTTCTACAAATTGAATATTTCAGTAATTTTTTGGGGGTGTCGCTCCATTTTTAACACCCTGGGATTAGGTCTGGGACCCCCAAATCCTATGTGATTCTGACTCTTCTAAGTGTCTTCTATCCCCTCCTAGAAGTGTGACCCAATGTTTTTGGGACACCCTGTATATTGATCCGATATTAATTGAAAAATGATAATAATGATTTTTTAAAATTAATTCTGATTTACTCTAGAAATACAATCGAAAAGTTCACTCACCACAACTGACACATTAAATTCCGAATTGAAAAATATATATTGGTTTTAAAAATAGTAACCAATTTAATAGAGTTAACCTTTCACTTCAGTATAATTTTCCTTTTTCACTGAAACTTTCTTAACTTTTTGAAACAATGAGTATGAAAACATTTGGATGAATTTAGTTTAGTGTCTCTGACTCAAATTTGTAGACATCTTACAAATAATGGCATATTTTCTATCTAGTCCAGGCAACGAATGCTCAAAAAAGGTATAAAGGGAAATTCTAGGGTCACAATTTTTGACTTCGAAACTTTGTTTGGACTCGTTAGGAGGTTAACATACGTATCAAAAGTCCCCGCCCGTAGCCCTTAAGCCGGAGGGAGGAGGGGTGTTCGAAAGTATAATTTTTCAGTTTTTGGCTTATTACTCTTACAAAATGCATCCCCACGAAAAGGTTTCAATTACTTCTTTTAAAGTAGATAAAATTTGCAAAAATTTAAGACCCTTCCCAAGTTTATACGTCCAATTGATCCCGAGTTATATCTCCTCAAAATGGGGTAAATTCGAACATTTGAGTTAAAGTCGTCTTTAAAGCAATGTATTGGCTATATTACACATCTAAGATGAAAGTAAAGGCTATAAACTTATAATGCACTTATTTAGCTTTCATTTATGCCCTGAACCAAGTCTGTGAGATCAATAGTTCTCCCGCTATCTTTAAAAAACAAAAAGTTGGGATAATGACATTTTCCCAGTATAGTCCAGTCAAATTGTATTTATTTTGGGTAAAATTTGGGGTAGAATATATTTTTCGCTTTCTGTATGTTTTTTGGGGTGCTGAATCCGAATCTGAGGTTTCCGAACGAAATTTCGTGACGGAACATGGTGAAAATTCGAAAAAATGACAAAATTCACCCTTTTTATTCGTTTTTTGGCCGTAGAACATAACCTTTGCAATTCTGAGAAACAGTCAGTATAAAAATAAAGAAGAAAAAACAAGCTAAAAAAAGTCAATTACAACTTTTCTCTCAGATGAAGGGTTCAGACGCTAGAGAACGCTGAATATTGGGACGTTTTCGTTCGATTAGCGGAAAAACCAAAAAACGTCATTCCTATCACCGAAAAGCGGTCTGTTTTGGAACAGGATACTATAAGACCTTCTTTAATTATATGCTAAGTACATGAAATCAAACTTCTGCATACTTAAATTACATAAAATTTAATTTTATGTACCTATTTTTGTTATTCATGTGTACATATTATTGATGAGCATATGCTATAACAATGGCAATTGCAAAAATATCCGAATTTCGTTATTGCTCGTATTTTATTGTGAAGCTTAATTAATTAACATTTAAGTATTCAGAAGTTTCATTTCATGTATCTAACATATAAGTAAAGCAGTTCTTATAGTATTCTGTTCCAAAACAGACCGTTTTTCGGTGATAGGAGTGACGTTTTTTGGTTTTTCCGCTATTGGACGAAAACGTCGCAATACTCAGCGTTTTCTAGCGTCTGAACCCTTCATCTGAGAGAAAAGTTGCAATTGACTTTTTTGTAGCTTGTTTTTTCTTCTTTATTTTTATACTTACTGTTTCACTCAGAATTGCATAGGTTATGTTTTACGGACAGAAAACGAATAAAAAGGGTGAATTTTGTCATTTTTTTCGAATTTTCACCATGTTCCGTCACGAAATTTTATTCGTAAACCACAGATTCGTTTTCAGCAACCCAAAAAACAAACAGAAAGCGAAAAATATCTTCTACCCCAAATTTTGCCCAAAATAAATACAATTTGACTGGACTATACTGGGAAAATGTCATTTTCCCAACTTTTTGTTTTTAAAGATAGCGTGAGAACTATTGATCTCACAGACTTGGTTCAGGGCATAAATGAAAGCTAAATACGTGCATTATAAGTTTATAGCCTTTACTTTCCTCTTAGATGTGTAATAAAGCCAATAAATTGCTTTAAAGACGACTTTAACTCAAATGTTCGAATTTTCCCCATTTTTGAGGAGATATAACTCGGGATCAATTGGCCGTATAAACTTGGGTCTTAAATTTTTGCAAATTTTATCTACTTTAAAAGAGGTAATTGAAACTTGTTCGTGGGGATGCATTTTGTAAGAGTAATAAGCCGAAAACGGAAAAATGATACTTTCGAACACCCCCCTCCCTCCGACTTAAGGGCTAGAGGCGGGGACTTTTGATATGCTCACCTCCTAACTAATATATAAATCGAGAAACAATATTAGAAATATATTGTTTATTTGTATAACTTTAAATTGACTTATATACAAGTAGTATTAACTTTTCCTTCTTTCTCTTTTTCTGTAAGGGATTAATAGAAAAGAAATAAAGCTACAAAATGTTTATTGCAGAAATATATTGTTTTCTTTAATAAATTTTTTGTAACTTAAAATTTACTTAAACAACAAGTAGTTGGTGAATTGCGCCAAGTATTATAAGTATTATTTCGAAATAATTAGAAATTTAACATTTCTTATAAAAAACTAATTCTTTTATAATATTTTCAGGGTAATTGTTTAAGAAATATGGCAATATAGAAACTAATATCCCATTTTATTTTCTCAAAAATTTATAAAAGCTTATTCTAAAAATATTCTATTAAACGCTGGACAACTGTCATAGTGGTTAGAGTAGAGTAACTGACTACGAATCTAGGGTTAAAATCCTGGTTCAGGTATGGATGTTCATTACTGTCTCTGTAGAAATGAATGAATATGCCCCCTCCTCGTAAAAAAGGGGGTCATGGAAGTAAATGTGTCTGTCGTGGACAACTGTAGGTACTTCACCTTCATGGCTTCGGTACCACAGTTGTTTGCTGGGTAACGCAAAATAGGTACTACTATCAGTTTGACATAGATTGAAAGAATGTAATTCTCAATTAAATTCATTGGGTAAAATATTCTTTGAAACAAGTTTGGTGGTAGTACTAATAGCAAAAAAATGTTAGTCACCTATTTAGATACTTTTTAATACACTCCTAATAAAGCAGTGTATTGAGAAATCAATGACTTCAATGGTCACATTTCATAAAAAAATCCAAAAGGACAAAATTTTTCTCAACACACCTCACGACCTGATTGCAGATAATGAATTACCGCCACCAGAAAAAACCCATTGAAAAGCATCCCAACCCCTCACTTTCCTCTCGCTAAACGGCGCTGGTCACTTTCACCTACTGACCGAGAGTCCTTGACTTGGGATGATCGTGATCCAGCATCGCTTAACCCATATCTGCTGTGATGTCACGCTGATGTAACGTTACGTCAGGCCAAGGTGAAAGGGACAGTTTGTATTTATGTACTACTATACAACATGGGCTTCCACGCGTCCATCAGAGGTCAGGTCGCAGAAGAAAACAACAGATGTTATATAGATCCAGGACTCCAGAGTTGAAGGTTATGGGATTGTTTTTGTATTGCCGTAAAAAAGGCCAGAATTCGTCGTTTTTTATTGTTGCAATTGGCTTGAAATGGAATGGTGTAATGCAGTTGTTCCGAAATTGCGCGCCGCTGCACCCTGGGGGGCTGGGAACATTTTCTTATTCTCTCACCTATCTTAATAATTTTGAAGAGTTTTCAATTAATTTCTAGAAACGTGTGTCGTAAGACATTGTAAGGAATTGGTTCTCCAAAATGTTTTGAGCGAAATACCCGAGCTTGTCTATTTTTTTTTATCTAGGAGGAGGTTTGTTACTAGCAAACCATAATTATTACTAGCAACCTGAATTTATGGCGGTTCCTTTACTGTAAAAAAATGTAAGCATTTGAACATACTTACATTCAAAAATAAACAAGTTAGCATCTCCTTCATCCATACATTTCGTATTGAAGTACTCGTACTTAAAAAAAATGCAAAGTATTTTCTAATGATGTACTTAAATTTTTTGAATCAATGTCTTATTTTTTTTCAAATAAGGTGCCGTAGGAAAAAAAATATTTTAACTCAAAAGCGCCGGGGCCAGAAAAAGTTTGGGATCCATTTTCTTGTGAATAGTTCAATATGTTTTCAATTTTTTTTTTCAAATTCAAATTTATTACAAAAAGAAAACAGAATACAAATCGAATATCATTTATAGCAATAAACAAAAAAATAGTGGAAGAATATGTGACAGAAATTTTTTTATTATTTACGTATGTAAAAACAAAAAAACTAAAAATAGTATTTAGTAAATTTATTTTAAAAATAGTAAATTTATATATAGTTTTCTTTTATTGGGGTTATCAGATTATTTAGTGAAATTTCAAAAAGTAATATTTGATATTATTTTACAAACATGTAGAAAAGGCATGAACGTAAAACAGGGTAAAAACCTGGTTGCTTGGAAGTCACTGATCTTGTCTTAATTAATAGTTTCGTATTACTTTTCTCTAATCATGAATGCATCAAGCATTATTCTATTCTAAATCTCCTTTCTCGTGTCAAGGTTGTGTTTATTAAATATCCAAGTACTAATAAGGGTATACAGAGAAAACCTGAAGTAGCAAAAAAATACAGTATGAAATTTACAGAAATATGAAAATTTACTCAAATTTAAAAAAAAATTCATAAATATTAGGAATCCAAATAAAATACATAAAGCACTCGTGAAGCATGTAGAAGACAAATTGTAAGATCCCTGTCATTGCCTGAATTGATCTGAGAGAGTAAGGTAACACAATGGCACTTTTAAAATATAATTCAATGTTTATACTAGAATAAAGTAACAATATTAAATTTAAAATCATATTCCAGAAATACATAATAATTCAGTTTGGATATGCCAAAATCAAAACAGGATAGCTAATATATTACCTTTAAAAATCCAGGGTCCCTCTTTAATTACTTTAATAAACCAGCAATTTTGACTCAACTTTTTCAAACAGGCCTGGCAGATATTAATGCCGAGTTAAGAAACAATCTACATAAGTGAAAGGAATCCTCTTATAAAAGTATCATGGCACATATTGTAATTGCCGACATTACACAAAAGATAGGGAGTGGAATTTGTCTTTGGAAAGAAAATCTTTATTAGCTATGATTCCTAAAATGGCTTGATTCAAAGTGACATGTTCAAAACTTATTAAAACCTTTACACTCCTTGGTTAGCAGGAACTTCGACATCTTTAGGAAGGTCTAAGACGATGGTGTACCAAGTTCCAAGAAAGCAGAGTAAACATAAACACACTAAAACAGTGTGTTGAAATTTATTATGAATGCTGAGTAAATTAATAAACCAATTACTTCCGAAACATCACATACCTTTTAAAATATACAGGGTGTTTCAAAATTGCGTTGTACGGCTTTTATTCGGAACCAACGCCTCCTAGGGTCATGGAAGTAAGGTCTACCCCTAGGTAAGTGAGCCTGAAGAATGCACTGAAAGGACTTACAGCAACCCTAGCGGCGAAATTAAAAAGTTAAAAAAATTAATTTAAAAACTATCGCACTTTTTCAGGGGTCAAGAAAGAAAAAGTTCGCATATTTGCAAATTTTTTTGATTTTTTGGTTAAATTTTGTGTTCTTTAAACTAAAAAACACAAAACTACAAAATAACACTGAAAAATATGCAAATATTCGAACTTTTTCTTTTTTGACCCCTGAAAAAGTGCTATTTTTACATGCTAATATCTCCGCGGATATCAAAGATATTTTGATCAAATTTTTTTCAGTGAGTTCTTCATGACGTTGGCAACAATACTCTCGTTGATGTTTTTGCTCTATCTCCTTTAGTTTTTAAATTAATTTTTTTAACTTTTTAATTTTGTCACTAGGGGCGCTGTAAGTCCTTTCAATGGATTTTCCAGGCTCACTTATCTAGGGGTAGACCTTACTTCCGTGACCCTAGGAGGCGTTGGTTCCAAATAAAATTCGTGCAACGCAATTTTGAAACACCCTGTATATTCTCCAAGTTTTGAGCTTTTGCAGTTTATCTTTGAAATTTCCAATTAAGTCAGTCTGTGTTGAGTATTCATTGTCTTTTAGTTTAGAATAGCGTGTGTTGAAAGTCCACATTATCTGGCACTTTCTATTCTTGTAAATTGTAGCTGAGAATTTTCCGCTTTTGAAAGTTTAAACTGTTGCACTCATATTACTACACTCATCTGCGTTGTAGTTCAGATCTGCAGTCTTAGAAATTCTTAAAATAAACTCAGTACAGTTCATACTAAATAAAAAGACGTAATAAGGAAGTTGATGTGTAAGATTTTCATAAACATTCAAGTGTTCCTTATGGCTTTTTTGTATTATAAAATGAAATATCTAGTCAATTTTTCAAAAAAAAATGTACAAGTAATTAAATATTTTAATTTAAAAGTCGAGAAAAATACACGTGACTGAAAATGCTTATTGTTTAAAAATTACGATGACGTCAACAATCATACCATCGACTCCGTTGCTTTCCAACAATGGTCACAGTACGATGACGTCACATCCCAAACTCTTAGTGTTTTCGCGCGCTTTGAAAAAGGGAATTTTTGTTAATTTTTTTTGCAATCAAAAAATTTCTCGATCGGCCTCAAATTTTGGGTAGTTGCTTATTTTTGCATGAAAAATTAATTAACAAAATAATAAAAAAATCATGCAACTTCCTCATTATCTTTAATTTTCTATTCTCACGAGAAGGTCGATCAGTTATTGATTCAGTTATTATTATCCAATAGTATGCCCTGATAATCGAAATTTTCTGAAGCTTTGACGGTTGTTCTTTCTCAAATGAATCTCAAAATAAGGCTGTCTGGAAATGCAAGTAAATCAATGACGGACAACATCAGGAAAGTTACAGCAGTGCCATAATATTCTAGAAAGACTTTAAGAAGAGGAACTTGTCATGTAAATTCCGTGAACTTTGTCGTAGTGTTTGTCGAAATACTCATACAGAATTTTAGAAAGCAAGAGCGTTCCAAAACCACATCGTAAACCTGAAATGAAAATAAAAACTTTAAGAATTTCTTATAAATGAAAAAACTGTATCCAGTTTGATTAAGAACTTATTTATTGTTTCATGCAGAAAAAATTATAAAAGTAATTTTTGAGGAGATCAATCAAAAAGGACCAGGAAGGTATCCCATTATATTCAACTGCATTGAAACGCTGAAAATTCTTTGATTAATCTATCTGATATTTAGTACATTTATAGTACATTTTATTTTCCTTTATTTCTTTACTCAGTACCTATTTTCTACTGTTAAAAGTTTATTTAAGTTAGTACGAGAAAACTGTTTACATTACAATTATCTACATTGAATTTTTTGTATATATCCACTAGATGGGATCTCTATACTCTGTGGGGGTACCAAACCTACCAAAAAAACCCTTCACTAATGAGTAACTTCTAAATTACAGTAGATACGCTATTCATATTAAAATGAGGTACCTTGAAGGTATTAATTTAGTCCATGTAACTTACATAATTGTAAAATAATATCGAATATATTGAATGGATATTTTTCCTCTCCCTCAAGACTGGAAATACAGTATTAGGTTCTTTAACTCACACGGATAAAAGCATTTTGATTACTACTTTTAATATTTCACAAAGAAACTGTGTTATGATGTCAAAATAACATGATGAAAACAATTCAATTCCAATACTAAGCCATCTTCAGTGAGACAAAAAAAACTATAGAAACAGAATAAATTTACTTCTTGACCTCTCAGGAGAAAAATTGGTGATTTCTTATAGAAAATATTTAATCAAAATTGAGAAATATAAAACCATCCATTGTCTCACAGAGATTTGCTTCAAATTATAATTACCGCTTTTCCAAAAACATTCCCATAGATTTAACACCTTCCGGAAATCGAGTGAATTTGAGGATTAGTTGAGTTGGGTTGAGAGGTCACTATGCTGAGATATTTCCTCCTTTGTATTTGCAGGATAAGGAAAGGGTACTTTCTCTACGGGAAGAGCTAAGCTCTCTCCACTAATGATGCAGTGGAGTGTTTCTACCCATTGAAAAGCACGTTTTCAGAATGTTGTTTGTATATTTACCTAAATGTTTGGACCACTTACGAGTAAGAATAAAATGAATATAAGGAAAAATAGGTTAATGGGACTTATTGGAGGTGAATATTAAAATAGGAAGTGAATTGTGGATTTTTGTGGGAGGCAATGAAATCTTTCTAAGTGACGTTTTTCTAAGGAATTGTTTAAAAACTCTATTTCCTGATCAGTATTAGAAAGGTCTTTGTATTTTTTTTCTTTTTTTTTTCTTACATCGTCATTTCACTGACGAAGAGGGTTCAATACACCCTCGAAACATGTCTGATTTTAACATCTTTAAATAAACTATGTGCAAATGAAACGTCGTTTTTCTAATTTTAAACTATATTTGGTCTTTGTATCTTTGTTTAACATCAAATGCCAGCACTATTAAAATTTAACATATAAAACTCATACGAATTTTGTGATTCAAATAGTTTGGTTTTTATTAAATAACTAGGGGGCTATCGCCCCCTGCTCGCTATCGATCGCCAGCCCCCGGGAACTGCTGACGCAGTTCCTCTAGGATTGTTTCACAATCCTGTGCTCGCCATACGCTGGTACCGCCTAGCTGAGATTCATTACCAACAAAATTTATTGGTGAAAATAGAGTTTTATAAATAGTAAAATATGCAGCAGGGAAACATTATATACAGTGCATGAAAAATATGTATACAGTTATTATAAAATTCATGGGTACTGTTGCATTAGCCAAAAAAACCCACCATAAGCAGCATAATATATCAGATAAGTACTATGAACAGGTATTTAAAAAATAATAATTTAACAGTAAATTAATAAAAAAGTAACATTTAATCCCTCTTAACATATTTGAAAAGTTAATAATATCATTAGAGACTGAAATCGGAAAAAAATCAAATCCGAAACAATGCACTCATTTTGTAAACAAATTTATTGTTGCCAACCGAGTAAGAGAAATACAACGAAATCTGGGCGTTACGTAAGAGAATTATACAGGGAGTCCCATAAATAATGGGTCACACTTCTAGGGTGGATAGTAGACACCTAGACGAGTCAGAATCACATAGGGTTTGGGGGTCCCAGACCAAATCCAAAGGAGTTAAAAATGGAGCGACACCCTAAAACAATTATTGAAAAATTCAATTTGTAGAAGAACTACTATTGGTAAAAATTTTATCATGGTCTCAAATTTTGTGGTTGTATATTATCTTTCAAATTATGCTAACAGTTTTCACTTAAAATTTTTTTTACTACGAAAAGAAGTCAAAAAACCACAAAAAAATGTGAAAAATATGCCAAAACTTTATTTTGTATTTGGAAATCCTTTCTTTTGATTTGTTTATCTGCAAGATCATATTTTAAAACCCTTAAGTCCAAAGTTTCACGTAAATACCATCAATATTAAACGCTTGAGATCCTGTTAAAGTTTGTTTTTTGAGTGCGAAAACAGCTCCAGAAAACGAACGTTCAGGGAGAATCTACGAGTTACGGATAGATAATCGCTAACTTTCTTTTCTCTCCCAGTTTGGCGAAACATACCAAGCTCCTACAGATCGCCAAGACAGCTTGGGCGATTTGTTGTTGGCGAAAGTTGGGGAGGAATCTCGTATGGCAAATAATAGTGAGAAATTTAGCGAGCATCAATCTGTAATTCGTAGATTTTCCCTCAACGTTTCTTTTCTGGATCTGTTTTCGCAAGCAAAAATCAAACTTTAATTAGAACTCAAGCGTTTAATATTGATGGTATTTACGTGAAACTTTGGACTTAAGGGTTTTCAACTATGATCTTTCAGATTATCAAATCAAAAGAAAGGATTTCAAAATACAAAATAAAGTTTTGGCAGATTTTTCACATATTTTTGTGGTTTTTGACTTTATTTCGTAGTAAAAAACTTTTTAAAATGAAAACTTTTACAATGATTTTAAAGATCATGTTAAACCACAAAATTTGAGACCATGATTAAGTTTTTACTGTAGAGTAGTCATTCAATCTGTAGAGTAGTTCTTCTACGGATTGAATTTTTCAATAATTGTTTTGTGGTGTCGCTCCATTTTTAACTCCCTGGGATTTGGTCTGGGACCCCCGATTCCTATGTGATTCTGACTCGTCTAGGTGTCTACTATCCCCTCTAGAAGTGTGGCCCACTGGGACACCCTGTATATATACAGGGTGATTCTGAAATGGACCGCCAAACTTTGAGGGGTGATAGTACTCATCAAGACGAACAAGAATTGGTATAGAAAGGGGGGTCGCAGTTACACCGTTAAAGAGCTAGGTCCTAATGTAGTGCGAGAGCGTTACAAAAAGACGTTTTGCCAAGGCCCGTTTAACGAAAAAAAACATAAGGAAATGAAAAAATTTATTGCATGAGGTACAGCAGTATCCGTATTACTTACATCATAAATTTGATAGAAATTGGACCACTTTCTAAACCGTGGGGTGAGTTTTAAAACGTGCTCTTAGTCAAACAATGGAGTTCCATTAATGGTATTTAGAAAAATGATGATCGGGGAAGGAATTTTCAATGATCAAACAGTTTCAATGATCCATGTTACGATCATTGAAAATTCCTTCACCGATCATCATTTTTCTAAATACCATTAAGGAATGTGATTCTTTGACTAAAACATTAATATTGCACTTTTGAAACTAACTCCGCGGTTTAGAAAGTGGTTCAATTTCTATCAAATTCATAATGTAAGTAGTACGGATACTGCTGTACCTCATGCAATAATTTTTTTCATTTCATTATGTTTTTTTTTTCGTTAAACGGGCCTTGGCAAAACGTCCTTTTGCAACGCTCTCGCACTACATTAGGACCTAGCTCTTTAACGGTGTAACTGCGACCCCCCTTTCCGCATCAATTCTTGTTCGTCTTGATGAGTACTATCACCCCTCAAAGTTTGGCGGTCCATTTCAGAATCACCCTGTATATACAGTAGGGTTATGATTTTTTTCAGATTTAAAAGCCTGTGGTGGCAAATAATGAGTATTGGTCCATAACTCTCGAAAATAACTTTAATAATAATAATAATAATAATAATAATAATAATAATAATAATAATAATAATAATAATAATAATAATAATAATAATAATAATAATAATAATAATAATAATAATAATAATAATAATAATAATAATAATAATAATAATAATAATAATAATAATAATAATAATAATAATAATAATAATAATAATAATAATAATAATAATAATAATAATAATAATAATAATAATAATAATAATAATAATAATAATAATAATAATAATAATAATAATAATAATAATAATAATAATAATAATAATAATAATAATAATAATAATAATAATAATAATAATAATAATAATAATAATAATAATAATAATAATAATAATAATAATAATAATAATAATAATAATAATAATAATAATAATAATAATAATAATAATAATAATAATAATAATAATAATAATAATAATAATAATAATAATAATAATAATAATAATAATAATAATAATAATAATAATAATAATAATAATAATAATAATAATAATAATAATAATAATAATAATAATAAAATCTATAAGGGTTTAAAAAGGTATTTCAAGGTTTTTGATCTTAAAAAGTATTATCCCTCTTTTTGAGAAAATTTAGGATTTGATCAGCTAGAAACAAGCATTTTTGCAGAAAAGCACTTTTTGCATTAAAAGTTCAGTGGAAAGCCTAATTACTGTTATTTCACTGGTCTTTTTAATTTAAACATCAATTTAACAACAAAGGGCATCATTTGAGGGAGTTCCTTCGAAGAAATTCGGATTTAATTCATTTCGTCTACCGATAGTGCATTATAAGCTTTGGGGAGTGCAACATCCCTAGCACTTATTAATCTTAAATTATAGGGGCTATAGGGCACAATTTAGTTAATTCACATAAATATACATATAATTCATTTAAATATGTTCTAAAGAACACATTTAAACCAGTTTATATAAATATAAAAATATTTTTTAAATTCTGAAAATTGGTAGTTTTTTTTTCGCTTTTTTTTCAAATTTGGGGCTCTATAGGCACACCCTAGAGTTAACTTATAGGGCTGAAACTTCACACACTATCTTTTGGGACCAAAAGGAATGGGAAAAGCCCTGGGTAGCGAGGTTTATTGTAAAAAAGTTTTTTTTTCCCGAGACACACTAGTGATTGCTATATTAGAAAGTGAAATGAGGTTAGGCGCGCAAGGTTTTTCTCAATATAAAGAAAATAATGCTATAAAATTACCATATGGGCAAAAGTTCATCGAATGCAACATCAGTCTTTTTAATATTTTTAAAAAAGTCTCAGAATCATAACCCTAATATACAGGGTGTTTCAAAATTGCGTTGCACGGCTTTTATTCGGAACCAGCACCTCCTAGGGTCATGGAAGTAAGGTCTACCCCTAGGTAAGTGACCCTGGAAAATCCATTGAGATGACGATGACGTACAGCGCCCCTAGCGGCGAAATTAAAAAGTTAAAAAAAATTAATTTAAAAACTAAAGGAGATAGAGCAAAAACCTCAGTGAGAGTATTGTTGCCAACGTCAAGAAGAACTCATTGAAAAAAATTTGATCAAAATATCTTGAATATTCGCGGAGATATTAGCATGTGAAAATAGCACTTTTTCGGGGGTCAAAAAGTGAAAAGTTCGCATATTTGCAAATTTTTTTGATTTTTTAATGAAATTTTGTGTTCTTTCAACTAAAAAAACACAAAACTACACAATAACACTGAAAAATTTGCAAATATGCGAACTTTTTCCTTTTTGACCCCCGAAAAAGTGCTATTTTCACATGCTGATATCTCCGCGAATATTCAAGATATTTTGATCAAATTTTTTTCAATGAGTTCTTCTTGACGTTGGCAACAATACTCTCACTGAGGTTTTTGCTCTACCTCCTTTAGTTTTTAAATTAATTTTTTTAACTTTTTAATTTCGCCGCTAGGGGCGCTGTAAGTCATCTCAATGGATTCTCCAGGGTCACTTACCTAGGGGTAGACCTTACTTCCATGACCCTAGGAGATGCTGGTTCCGAATAAAAGCCGTGCAACGCAATTTTGAAACACCCTGTATAGATAATTGAAGGTACA
Organism: Tetragnatha versicolor; assembly: GCA_024610705.1. NCBI lineage: Eukaryota > Metazoa > Arthropoda > Arachnida > Araneae > Tetragnathidae > Tetragnatha > Tetragnatha versicolor. Next base: position 35,158,240 of record JANDEH010000006.1, read on the forward strand.
AAAATTTAAAAAAAAGTATTAATTAATCTAAAAAAAGATTTAACTAATCTCGTGGGGGGTGGAAAGTAGCTTAAGAAAAATTTTAAAAGGAAATACAAAAACTAGAGCATATGAAATATAACCATTTCTCTCCTCCGGTCTTTTATTTCCAAATAAATTTCAGTAAAAATTTTTACAAAAATTTTAAAACTATATCAAGCCATTTTTACTGGGTAATTATTTTGATTTTTGAAACTTAAACATTGACATTTAACTTTCATTAATGTTAAGGTTATAAAAGAGTTGTTTCGAATTTAAGTCTAATTACAAACTACGGCTGCTATTCTTTTAATCCATTTATTCATACCCTTGTTAACAATAGTTAGTGAAAGATTACCCCAAAAAAATGTTTAAAACGCACAAAAGCGCTAACAAATATCTCCCATTACAAAATAAACTTACCCAGGTTCCACAAAATTATCAGCCAATGTTAATTTTATTAATATCTACCTTTGCTAAAATGGCCCTTTCTGAAAAATCGGTCATTATCAACGATATTGCCCAGTACTGATTTTTGCTTGCCAATTTCTGTTCACCGACTTAAAATGGAACCAAAAAAAATTCCAATAGCATTTAACAAATTTGTTTCAATAAAATAGTGTTAACTACTTAAAATATTTCAAACCGTGTTTAGAACAATTAAGAATACCACAAAGTGCACCGACATTTATCAATATTCTCTAAATTGGCCAATATTTTTACAACACTAATCGATGTTCCTGTGCTACCAGATAAGTGTTTTTATCCTAAAAAAAGACCATCTCGTGCTTTGAGACCCGAGGCTTCAATCTAACCTAACAGGCTGTGTTTTCAGAAAATCGTAACCTACTTCTTAACCACGGGGTAGGTAAACAATCGGAACAAAGAAAGGGAGAGTGAGACCTCTCTTTCTCTCGAGATGGAAGTCCCGACAACCCTGACACGATGGCAGTCTCTGAGCAGACCCCGATCAAGGTTCAAGGTCTGACCTGAATCAGATCGGCTAGGTGGGAGAAGAGGTGAAACACGAGTCAGAGATACTCTCAAAAAAGAAAGGAGAATTCTATTGCCTGCGTGCTTTCCAACTTTTATCTAAATCATATTATGTATTCAAAGTTATTTAACTTGATCCGTAGAAATATTTTATTTTAACACTGCGTAGCGTTTAATAACGTAAAAAAGAAAGCTACCGGAGTTGATATCAAAATGTGATTCTTGAAACCTTGGAGGGTCTTATAATATGTTTAGCCCGATCAAACAGGAGCAGTAGCGCTCATTAACGCCAAATAGGGAATGCAACACTTGTGGAAATTCAAGATTTCGACTATAGGAAACCATTGATGAGGTTATGAAACGCATTTTTTCAATTTTTTTAGATTTTTTTCATCATTAGTTTTTTTTAAGTTAATTTTCAAAAATTACTCCCTCTAGAATTGGAGGTGTGACTTATGTGACGTCGCAACTGCTTTCTCTTGAATCTTCAACCTATCAATACTTTCAAAGGAAAGGATTTAACCATTGACGAAAGGATTTAATCATTGGATTTAACCATTGCTCAAAGCAAAAGTGACTTCATGCGCCAAACCCCACTTTTTCGCAAACCTTTCTGCGCATTGTAGTTTTTAATTTTTAAAAAAATAACTAATGATCGGATTTCAAAAATTTCTTTTCCAATCATATTTTCTAATGAAGTTTTATCAAAATAAATAAACTTTGAAAAATCGTTGCATTCCCTATTGGGCAATTCCACGGGTAACTGACTGACATTTTTTAAGAAAAACGCTTAGTATTTTGTTATTTTCTTCCCAAAAATAAATGATAAAAAAATACTTTCCACCCAGTTTATTGCTTTCTTGTTAGCTTAATCTAATGGCACAATTAAATTTTCAAAATATGTTTTTATTGATTTTTTAAAAATTTTAAACGATATGGTAACTGACTGACATTTGTGAAACATTTATGTCAGTCAGTTACCTTGTTGATTAAAATTTTTTAAAAATCAATAAAAACATATTTTGAAAATTCACTTGTGCCATTAGATTAAGCTAACAAGAAAGCAATAAACTGGGTGGAAAGTATTTTTTTATCATTTATTTTTGGGAAGAAAATAACAAAATACTAAGCGTTTTTCTTAAAAAATGTCAGTCAGTTACCCGTGGAATTGCCCTATTACGCTCTTCACGCAACCTCAGTGACCAATTCTACAGTATTTTTCCAACCTCAGTTTAGGCTGCCTAGTAATTGCATAAAACAGATGTTTCTTTAGTACATTACGTCTCACCGACCTATTCTAAATGAACAGACTGTAGCCACTTCTTGGCTATGGGATAAAACTGAACGTTTCGACCTCTACTTTGGATCTCATGACAACTACATGATCAATAAGGTAAAAATTATAATGTTTAAGGGTAAAAGTTATATATTACATGGTAAATATTATTGTATAAAAATTTTAAGTTTAATTTTTAACCCTTCTTAATAACGTGTTTTGAGTCCATCTACCGGGCTATGGGTATACAAATATACAAATACAAATTAAGCCGACCAACTACAGGCTTCTATTTTTTTAAATGTCTAGTAAGTAAGTTATTTATCATTTTTTCCAAGTTTTAGGAGTCTCTACCACTTTTACAATCGCTTTCTATTATTTTTCAATAGTTTATAAATCATAATTTGGGACGAATGTTTTTAAATAAACTTTATCATTTGAAATTATGACAATATTTCATTCATTTACGAAATTGCCAGAAGGTATGAAAAGTTTACTTTTATTTATAAAAATTTACTGTTTTCATATTTTTGTGAAACGCACGAAGATGATATCTAAAAGTACTGTTTGAAACACCCTTCAAAATAAAGTGAAATTTGGTTCTATATTCTTCAATCAGAATTCCTATATATATGACAACATTTTTTTAACTTTACCTCAATGTATTATCAAGAATTGTCACAAAGCATAGCCAAACATATTGAGGCATTAACGTATTATATTTGTATTACTTGAAAGATACTCCAATGATATTTTGAAAAAAATAATTGCTCAAACTGTATACCATTAAAAGTTCCCATAAAGTATTGCTCCTATTAATTTTTGGATTCAAAATCATCAAGATTGTTTTCAAATAGGTAATTCTAATAAATACTATTTTAAAATGTGAAATTTTAGCTTTTTAATGAAATTAATTTAGTCTTCTTCACTGAGTCCTTGTTTTTAACCATAGCTAGAATTTTAATTTTTCTTTTGTGTGTATAACATAAGCAACCGGATCTAAATAAAATTACTTTAGAATTTCGATTGCTATGGGAAAGAATTAAAACACACATAATTTCTTCCCACACTTAAACACAAATTATGTATTTTTACATTCTTCAAACCTCAGACTTTAAACCAAACGCATATTTGCCAATTGCACTCTTCAAACTGTCTATAAAACCAAATGATAACCAAACAACATCCTTTAGGGAAAAATATACTATAAAATCGAGCTTATGTGGGAAATAACCTATTTGCACTTGAGAAATATCTAAAATTTTCAAGGGCAGAAACGACCTACGATTGTACTTTACCTAACCTTTTGCTTCTTCGAAAAAAAAGTAAGAATGGTATCACAGAGTATTTTTCCCATTCTTTTTTTTTAAAAAAGAGCGGGCTTCTTTACGACCTATCACGCCCAACTTCAAAATATTTGCTCAAATCCTGAGCGTTTCCGTATTTGCTTCCAAGAGCGGAGTTTTCCTGAATGTAGAATTCAAGGAAACTCTTCGGGATCTTCCATGTCAGACCTGCTTATCAAGGTAAATGGATCATGCTAAGCAAATGAATTTTAAACATTAACAGTAAATTATTGGATTTGGGCGTCCATTTTGAGGTTGTGAAATTATCCTTTTAAAAATTTGATACACAACAACACTCTTTTTATATTATATTTCAATTATTATAAGATACGAAATATTAATACATTTTGATACTTACGTATTATTCCGTCGATCGTGTGCTGAATCCGAAAAGATATCACAACCATCTTCCCTCAACGTATTTTTTAAATGCAATGTCATATTGATAAAAATTTTTTTATTTAATTCCACTGCGCATGCATGCGGGTGCAGTGGAATTAAATAAACAAATTTTTAGCAATATGACTATTTATATGACTATTTACAATTAAAGATTTTTTTGCATTAAAAAGACTAATTTATGCTAGTTTTTAATTTAACTATGACCAAACCACAGGATATTTTTATACATATATTAAGATCTGTGTGTTTTACTATTATACTTTTTTACCTCCTATTACTATATACTACCTATTTACCTATTACAAGTTTTGCTATATATTTTATTACCTATTTTTTCTATTATATTAATATTACCTACGTATCAATATTGAATCCCAGAATCTTCTGCATCAAACACATCCAAATACCTAGGTCTTGATTAACGTTTTCCATAAAACACATTTATATATTACTGAAATACACGCGTGTTATTATTATTCTAACACAATAAGAGTGTACTTCAGGGAAAGTACTTAATCCCCAATTCTCAGTTTATAATTTTTTTATCTGCTGCAAATAGAGTTGACCATCATCCGGTGGCAACCCTTAGCAATCAGTCTGTTTGTCCTGCAGGATCAGAGTTTCGTGACGTCATCGTGGACAACCTTATTATTCCACAGAATCTAACCATCTTTAATGATGTTTAAAAATGCTTTTAAAGGACAATTTTTAAAAAGATATAATGGCAAGCAAAAGCAAGTTTTCAAATCGGAATTCGAATTCGGAAATGCTTCTGAAACTGAAGGACAAACACAGTTAATTTGAGTTAAGTCTGTTTGTCCTGCAGGATCAGAGTTTCGTGACGTCATCGTGGACAACCTTATTAACAGATTTCAGAAATTTTTGCCGTGAACAATGATATGCAAAATAGTATTTTATTTGAAATTAATCAAATAATTTTAGCGAAATATTTTTTTTAAATTTTTTTTACAAATGGGATAGGAGATAGTTAAGTTCTACATTCGATTTTCTCTTTCCCTCTTCATCAAGATGTATTTAATAAAAGTTGCATCTCAGTTTCTACTGAATCAGCAAAAAGTATGCATTATTAGGCCACGTGGAGCTTGCTCATAAGCGATCTGTGTGACTTAAGATTCCCTAGATTGCTAAGGCACGTTAGTATTAACATAACCTATGTCAAAAAAATTTTGCTTGGTAGGAGTACAAATGAAAATTGAACAACGAAAACGCATTTTCATACCTTCAAGACATTCTCAGCAAAACTAATTGACACAGATGGAGGACTTCAGTTATTATTATACTCAATGACAAGTAAGGATTTAGTTGATATAAATAAACATTAATGACGCAAACAAACACTCAGCACTATTGAACAAGAACACGCAACGGCGTAGAAGCACTGAAGCTCGATCTTTAATAAGGCAATTTCAAAATTTCATTTACACTAGTGTAAAATCAAGAGAAATTACACATAAATTTTACTATCCCCAGATCAACTGAACAGATTTTGATGAAATTTGGTGATATAGGTTGATACTATAATACCAAATAAACAATCATTCAAAATTTATTATACACGCGCGTGCGTAACAATTTTTTGAGTCTGAAGGCGTGAAAGCGAATTTTTTTCGACAGCAAAATATTTTGACGAAGTGTCACTTATTATAGTCTAAAAAACTCATAGTCTATGAGGGGTACGCAAGTAATTTTAATTGGGGTCCAAGTAATTTTGTAAACTTTCATCGAGGTCAGGAGAAAAAATAGGTTGCTATTACTTCTTTAAATTCTTATCTTCAAATACTCATATATTTTTACAAATATATAATTTGAGTACGCTACCTGCTTAATTATATTGTAAAGTTTAATATTAGGAGAAGTTTTTGCGTTAAAATGGGGGTCTGTGGGTTCCCCCCCCCCATGTAATTTTTTGAAATTTGACTCTTAAAAAGCGAGTCAAACTAATTTTTTATTGCGTAAAAATGCATATTAATGATTTCCAAAACTTTTCGGTGGTCCAGGAAATTAACCGAATTTTTTTTATCCAATATTTAATATCCTAAATGACTCTCACGTAGACTTTTCTGCTACCGTTCCGAATGTGTGTGGAACTTCTTTACTAATGGAGGGCCTCTGTGCCCCCTTCTTCTTTAAGAAACTGTAAAGGTAATTTGATCCTGCACTACATATTTCCACTCTTAGGAGGTATTATTAATGAATTTCATTAATAAGGAACTAAGATTTGTGTCAGTAGTCCAAAAATATAATTATCCTTAATTTTTGGACACGAGTGAGAATTTATCAGTGTTGATTGCAACTTAGAATGTAATTTAAAAATTAGTTTTTGAAGACGGTGCTATATTCTTAATTTATGGTTGATGGAAAGAAAAAGAAGACGTTTGCTTTATATATGGGCATCCTATTTGAAATACATCATAGATATAGTATATTTAATCATTTTATCAACTTTGAATAAATTCAAGTAAAACTTTAAATGAAATTTAACCCCTTAACTGCCAAGGAAATCTGCAATAAGTGGCTCCCCAGTGCCAGCGTTTTTCTCCCGAGCGCGCGTACTTACACTTTGGCAGAGCGCGCGTTTCTTTTTCAACTCGTTAACTACTCAAAAGACTGATTATTTCGTTCATATAAAGAAATTGCACCCTCTCAATGTATGGAGTACCAGTTAAAACCAGAATCATGACCTAATAAGAAAAAATAGTAGAAAATAAGAAGGAAATCAAATCGATCCGTTATAAGCATTTTTCTTATTTCCTTGCAGACAAACAAATTAAAAAAAAATAAAAATCCATTTTCTATGCAAAGGGAACTAAAACGGAAGTGTTAAACAGAAAATATAGCATAAAAAAGAATAAAAAACTCAAAAAGAAACACAGGCCATAACTTAACAGCTTTTATTTTTATCGCTAAAGAAAAAAACACAGTTCAAATTCATCTCCCCTACTTCAGAGAAATTAGAAGTTCCTTTGGAAACACTGTCAAGGTTATTCCTGGAATTATTTTTGGTAAAAACACAATGCAACACATCGTACTTTTACAAAGCGTAAATATACGCCATTGGCACTTAACACTCGGGATTTCCAAACCGTACATTTACGTCGACGGCAGTTAAGGGTTAAAATAAAATAATTTAAAATTTCGTCATTGATATCGTTATGTAATCAAATATACAGGGTGTTTCAGATAAGTGGTACAATATTTTAAGGGGAGATAGGGGACATCTGGACGAGTCAGAATCACATAGGATTTGGGGGTCCCAGACCAAATCCCAGAGAGTTAAAAATGGAGCGACACACAAAAAAAATTATTGAAAAATTCAATTTGTAGAAGAACTACTATTGGTAAAAATTTAACTATGGTCTCAAAAATTGTGGTTTAGTATGATTTTTAAAATTATCTCAAAAGTCTTAACTTTAAAATTTGTTTTATTTTGAAAAAGGTAAAAAACCCCAAAAAATTTGAAAATTCTGCTAAAACCTCATTTTGTATTTCAAAATCCTTCCTTTTGATTTTATAATCTGAAAGATCTTAGTCGTAAACCCTTAAGTCCAAAGTTTCACGTAAAAACCATCAATATTAAACGCTTGAGATCCTGTTAAAGTTCGTTTTTTGCGTGTGCAAACTGGTTTCCTATAGCCGTTTCCAAAACGGCAGTTAGCGGACGCAAAAAACGGACTTAAACCATGCTTTAATAGGCTCTCAAGCATTAAGTATTGATGGTTTTTACGTGAAACTTTGGACTTAAGGGTTTTCGACTATGATCTTTCAGATTATTAAATCAAAGGAAAGGATTTCGAAATACAAAATAAAGTTTTGGCAGAGTTTTCACATTTTTTTGTGGTTTTTAAACTTTTTTTGTAATAAAAAAAATTTGAACTGAAAACTTTTAAGATTATTTTAAAGATCATATTAAACCACAATTTTTGAGACCATAATTAATTTTTTACCAATAGTAGTTCTTCCACAAATTGAATTTTTCAATAATTTTTTGGGGTGCCGCTCCATTTTTAACTCCCTGGGATTTGGTCTGGGACCCCCGAATCCTATGTGATTCTGACTCATCCAGATGTCCCCTATCTCCCCTTAAAATATTGTACCACTTATCTGAAACACCCTGTATATTGTGAAAAATTATACAATGGATAATCTAAATATAACTTAACTCGTAAAAAATTGTCTACCCAAAATAACTCAGCAGATTGTTGAAACAAAATAATTCTTAAAGTCTAGAATGTTAATAACGCCTTATTTTTACGAACCTTTTAAATTAAAAATATAAATAAAAATTAAAAATTCAATGCTCTCACAAAGAGTTAAAATAAATTGCTATTCACACTATCTAACATTTTAATGTTTGAATAAGTGTTCTCCCTTCTATCTTCTTATGGTATTCTTTCTCACTATTAGAATTCAATTGAAGGTAAAAATACATAACATGTCTACAAAAAATTTAAGTTTTTAATACATTTTTCAAAAAATTTTTGTTTAATTGATTGTGTATTAGAAATAACAGTTTATCAACTCCTCCCCCTATACCTTTTACCTGTTTAGTAGTTACAATACAAAACTTTTTGTGCTTTTTTTTATCTTTAAAATTGAAAACTATTGACACCTAAATATAAAAACTTGATGACAATACTTTCAAGATTAGAACCTATTACAGTAAAAGTTGTATCTGCATCAAAAATAAAAGCTATTTTATGCGTTTTTATTATAATAATAAGGAACTTACATGTCAGATTTTCATAAACATTCAAGTGTTACGTATGGTTTTTAGTATGAGAAAATGAAATATTTAGTCAATTTTTCAAAAAAGTGTACAAGTAATTAAATATTTTAATTTAAAAATCGAGAAAAAAAACACGTGACTGAAAACGCCAAGTGTGTTTGCATGCACAGTGACATAGAATTCCATCACCAAATTGCAGTTTTAGTTCATGATTTCTTTTTTATTAAGTGTCCAATCTGAGTGTTTTAATAAATACTAGGGGGCTATCGCCCCCTGCTCGCTATCGCTCGCCAACCCTCGGGGACTGCTGAAGCAGTTCCCCTAGGATTGCGAAGCAATCCTGTGCTCGCTACGCTCGCTCGCCATACGTTGGTACAGCCTAGCTGAGATTCATTACCAACTAAGTTTATTGGTGAAAATAGAGTTTTATAAATAGCAATATGCAGCAGGGAAACATTAAATACAGTATGTACACAGTGCTTATAAAATTCACGGGTACTGTTGCATTAGCCAAGAAAAACCACCATAAGCAGTATAATATATCAGATAAGTACTATTAACATGTATATGTTATACTTAAAAGTTGATATAGGTGCTTTTACTTCCCCATTATTTCATTTCTCCTCTAAAACTTCTTTGTAAACACAATTAGTACAGTCAAATTAGGCGAAAAAAGGGCCGGAGGTAGACATTTAGAAATACAAGCAGAAACCCCCTGGGATGTGTTTAAGGGGGTCTGAGGATGCCTCACCTGAAAATCCCAAAAAATCCGGTGACGGGTTTTCCACCATTTTGAAAAAGAAGTCGGCCATATTGGATTTTTCCATAGTTCATAAAAACAGCTATAGCAGGTGAACTAATTGATTTAAAATGTTCGTTCTTCGTTTAAAATGCGTAATTCAGTGCGTTCTTTAAGTTTCAGGCATCAATTATTGGTTCTAAGCCATACATTTTTTAAAAATGAAGCTAAAATAGCAATTTTTTCGTATTTTTTTCGGTTGTAGTTCTTTCGTTTAATACTGTGTCGTAACTATTATAAATATCAAGACCAAAACAACTGGAACTTATTTAGGAGGGTTTTAGGCTATACCATACCGAAATTCTAAGAAATCCCACTATTAGTTTTCCGCCATTTTGAAAAAAACGATGGCCATACTGAATTTTCAATGTTTCTTATAAACTGCTATAACAAGCGAACTTATTGGAATAAAATGCTCAATTTTTTTATAAAATGCATGTCTAAGTGTACGTTTTTGAAATATCCTGCAGTAAGTTAATATTCTTAAAGATTTAATTTTAAAATCTAGGAAAAATTAGTAATTTGTCTGTCTTTTTCTGTTGTAGTTTTTTTATAGTCCAGACAAATTAGACATTCAATATAACAGGCTGAAAATTGGTGAAAATGTAGAGGATAGTGTCCTTTTTGATATCCTGAAATTTCCAAAAAATCCCTCCAGGGGAAAATCCGCCATTTTGGAAAAACCAACGCCATCTTGGATTGAGTTTTCAAGCATAGCGACTGAACCAAGGGGCCGATTAAGTTCGTTTTTGTCCCAAATTGTTTAATATTGTGCATTTTAAGAGAAAACATCAAAATATTCGAAATGAAAAACTTAATTTAATAGTAATTAATTTTTATTTAATTACTGCTTTGCTGTCTTAAAATGTAGGTAAGCATTCAAGATAACAAGCTGAAAATTGTTGAAAATAGAGAAGGCAGTGTCCTTATTAATATCCCGAAATTCCCAAAAAATCCCTCCAAGGGAAACCGCCATTTTGAAACAACCGCCGCCATCTTGGGTTGTACTTTTAAGCATAGTGACTGAACCAAGGGTTCGATTGAGTTCGTTTTTGTCCCAAATAGTTCAATAATACGTATTTTTAAGATAAAACCTGAAAAAGTTCGAAATAAAAACTTAATTTAATTGTAATTAAATTTACTTAATTAATGATTTGCCGGGTGAAAATGTAGGTAAGAATTCAAAATAAGAAGCTGGAAATTGGTGGAAACGAATAAAATAGTGCCCTGATCGATATTCCAAGATTCCCAAAAAATCCCTCCAGGGGAAAATCCACCACTTTGAAAAAACCACCGTCATCTTGGACTCTCAATTTAAGCACAGTGATAGTGGAGTTTTCTCTTTCCACAACAATGAAATTTTCCCAAAAAGACATTATTGAAGCTGAAAAAAACTGCAATTTTAAAGTCGAATATTTCAAAAACTATTTGTGCGATTTAAGTAAATTTAGGCTTAAAATGTAATTTATTTATTCAAAAAAAAACATGCATTTAAGTGCATGGTCAAAAATATGACCGTTTGATTGCAATATCGTTTGAGAATAGTTTGTTTTCTTCAATTTGACCGTTTTGTCCATTCTTTTTGATTTAGTTGCAACTAAACGGTGATATTTTTGACCATGCACGTAATTGTATGTTTTTATTGAATAATTTATCTACATTTAAAGCCTAAATTTACTTAAATCACGCAAATAGTTTTTGAAATATTCGACATTAAAATTGCAGTTTTTTTCAGCTTCAATAATGCCTTTTTGGGGAAATTTCATTGTTGTGGAAAGAGAAAACTCCACTATCACTGTGCTTAAATTGAGAGTCCAAGATGACGGTGGTTTTTTCAAAGTGGTGGATTTTCCCCTGGAGGGATTTTTTGGGAATTTTGGAATATCGATCAGGGCACTATCTTCTTCGTTTCCACCAATTTCCAGCTTCTTATTTTGAATTCTTACCTACATTTTCACCCGGCAAATCATTAATTAAGTAAATTTAATTACAATTAAATTAAGTTTTTTATTTCGAACTTTTTCAGGTTTTATCTTAAAAATACGTATTATTGAACTATTTGGGACAAAAACGAACTCAATCGAACCCTTGGTTCAGTCACTATGCTTAAAAGTACAACCCAAGATGGCGGCGGTTGTTTCAAAATGGCGGTTTCCCTTGGAGGGATTTTTTGGGAATTTCGGGATATTAATAAGGACACTGCCTTCTCTATTTTCAACAATTTTCAGCTTGTTATCTTGAATGCTTACCTACATTTTAAGACAGCACAGCAGTATTTAAATAAAAATTAATTATTATTAAATTAAGTTTTTCATTTCGAAAATTTTGATGTTTTCTCTTAAAATGCACAATATTAAACAATTTGGGACAAAAACAAACTTAATCGGCCCCTTGGTTCAGTCGCTATGCTTGAAAACTCAATCCAAGATGGCGTTGGTTTTTCCAAAATGGCGGATTTTCCCCTGGAGGGATTTTTTGGAAATTTCAGGATATCAAGAAGGACACTATCCTCTACATTTCCACCAATTTTCAGCCTGTTATATTGAATGTCTAATTTGGCTGGACTATAAAAAAAACTACAACAGAAAAAGACAGACAAATTACTAATTTTTCCTAGATTTTAAAATTAAATCTTTAAGAATATTAACTTACTGCAGGATATTTCAAAAACGTACACTTAGACACGCATTTTATAAAAAAATTGAGCATTTTATTCCAATAAGTTCGCTTGTTATAGCAGTTTATAAGAAACATTGAAAATTCAGTATGGCCATCGTTTTTTTCAAAATGGCGGAAAACTAATAGTGGGATTTCTTAGAATTTTGGTATGGTATAGCCTAAAACCCTCCTAAATAAGTTCCAGTTGTTTCGGTCTTGATATTTATAATAGTTACGACACAGTATTAAACGAAAGAACTACAACTGAAAAAAATACGAAAAAATTGCTATTTTAGCTTCATTTTTAAAAAATGTATGGTATAGAACCAATAATTGATGCCTGAAACTTAAAGAACGCACTGAATTACGCATTTTAAAACAAGAACGAACATTTTAAACCAATTAGTTTACCTGCTATAGCTGTTTTTATGAACTATGGAAAAATCCAATATGGCCGACTTCTTTTTCAAAATGGTGGAAAACCCGTCACCGGATTTTTTGGGATTTTCAGGTGAGGCATCCTCAGACCCCCCTAAACACATCCCAGGGGGTTTCTGCTTGTATTTCTAAATGTCTACCTCAAACCCTAATTTGACTGTACTAAATTGTAAATCGTCGTGGAAGATGCAATACAGCACATCTAACATTTGAAGCACCTTCAGTATTCCAATCCTCTTTCTCGCCAAATAGTTTTCGCGACTTCGTTTGGCGGTTTTAATATGGCTGTGCTTTTTTTGTATGTTCTCTCGAAAGAAACCGCGTCGAAAGTCAATAATTATTTCAAAGGAGCGATTAAAATAGAAAATAATTTATGTGTTTAAAAACTTTCGCCTTTTCAGCAGTAAATTTTTCTCATATCTTCGAACAAACCTATTTCACTAGTATCTCAGAAATTTCCTCTTTTCATACCACGATTTCTCGAAGACCCTCTGTCTGACCATAACATCCCAGTTTGAAGTATTTTTCAACACTTTCAAGCTTCGATTCGTATCAAACCAAGTATAAGTCCGATCATTCGATTCGTTATTAGCCCCACCCCAACGTCTCTAAGTTTTAATTAATCTGATGCAATACTTTTCCATACTCTGTCTGTAATAAACTACTGTTGAACAAAACTGTGCAGGATAATAGAAATGAACAAATGATTCATAGTAGAGAAAGAGAACCTAACCTTTTTTATTGATGAGACGTATGATTTTTTACTTATATGTTTTTGTATCTGTAGTGTTTTTACTATTTCCTGGAATGTGTGATTAGGAAAACTGTTTTTTAAAAATTTCCACACATTTTTTGGATAAGTTATTTAAAAATCTTCTCACGGACCACCTCTGAAGGCCTCACGGACCACCAGTGGTCCGCGGACCACCTGTTGGGTACCACTGCTGTATAATATACTCTCCTTTCTTGAGAATTTCTTGAAAATTGACGAGACATTATCCAAAGTATTAAGTATCCCAAAATTGAGATTTTTTCTGCAATAAGTACGATAGTTTCATAGAAGCAACCTAAGCCCATGGTGTGACTTTTTGCTAAATTTCACTCAGTAGCAGTAGGGTCAGTTGGAGTAAAATGGATATAGGGATTTTGACAGTTTATATTTATAAAATTTATATTTCAGTCTAGCAGATTTTTATTGAATCTCAAGAAAAATAAAAAAAAACATTATTTTTTTCTCTCTCTCTCTCTCTCTCTCTCTCTCTCTCTCTCTCTCTCTCTCTCTCTCTCTCTCTCTCTCTCTCTCTCTCTCTCTCTCTCTCTCTCTCTCTCTCTCTCTCTCTCTCTCTCTCTCTCTCTCTCTCTATTCTTAATGCAAGACTATGAGTATGCTTTGAGTTTTATTAGGTAACATAAATATCTCTTGGAAATCACACTCTCAACATCAAGAAATATTTCAAATTCTCAAATATATTCAACACATCCTACACCTTACAACAGTCTACATGACGCTAACAATCATCTGCTATATGTTCGCTTTTCAGATACTCTTTGGATGTATTAAAAAAGGCATACCATATTATTAGGTCATCCCGAAAGTTTTGTCGCTCTTGGGAGCATCTGTATATAAGATATTTTTGACACTTTTCCATTATGTGATACCAATATAAACTGTAACTTTATCTACCGTCAACTTGGCATCTTGGCTTGATTTTGGGGACTGATCGACAACTGGGCTTTCCTTAAATCTATGATAACATGTTACATCATTTCTTTTCTGCTAAAAATTTTGCGTATTTCTTAAAGTTAAGATTTTTAAATTAAAATTAACTGGCTACTTCCCTAAAACAATTAAAGTTTTATGTATTTTTAACAAGTGTGGAAAGTTTAACATCGATTTAAATTTTTTCTGAGGCATCCGGAGAGTTTTATCACAATTGTCCATATTAAATTGCTGGATTGCCACTCCTAACCCTCTATTAGGAAAGATCCGAATGATAATTTACAGGAATCTAGATCGCTGGAAATTCTACCGCCGCTCTACAAAAGTAGTATGAAATGAGTTTCAATTTATTACAATCTAAGAATGACTTAAAATTAAAATTAAATTACTTTGAATTTTAATTTTGAAAGTTATCAATTAATGGCAACTTGTAGTAAACAAAATCTTTTTAATCGTAGAAACTAGGAAAGCTGGAAAAGTGAGCCAACAAAAAAAGAGCCAAAATTCGCCAAATTGGCTTTAGATAGAAGTAGAAGTACTTTACTGGTTTACCTTAATGGAAAAGTACCAAAAAATACATTGCATACAGATGCTCCCAAGAGCGACAAAACTTTCGGGATGACCTAATATCATACCATCCAATCCTGTCTGAAAATTATTCATTCTTTAGTTCAGTGTACTATGTTCGTAAACGAAAAATCATGAAATCAAATCAAATAAAAACACCTTTGAATTTGGATATCCATCCTTATCTTGGTTTACAATACCGGTAAATTATTCTTCATAAAATGGAAGAACCTGTTATTTTTAAAAGTTTAGGCTTGATTTTAGTTAAAATATATTACATGTGGGGGAAATTCCCGAAAACTTATTTCACTGCGTTTGGAAATCGAACACAAATGAATCGGGTTTATTAAGGGGGTATAATAAGAATAAGAGAAAAAAAGAGAATCAAGTCTCAGACAGTGCTTCCATTTTAAAATTTATATTACATTTAACTGAATAAATATAATTTAAACATTTAGAGAATTCAAATAAAATTTTAACGACCCTTCACTTGGTTTGTTCATAAAATGGACAATTCCATGTCATAAAACTTAAAAATTATAAATTCCTTAATTATTTTCTGGAAAAAGTAAACCTTGTTCTCTTTATCATGAACCTTCTGAACCCAATCTTAAAACGACCTCCAAAAACGATTCCCGTAGACAAAACTAAAAGAACCCAAACACAACGGAGAAAGCGAAACTTTCGGATCGTCTCTTCCATTTGACCGAAACTGTGGCAACACCTCTGACGTGACGTCAGGCCTCCGTCGACCAATGAAATGCAGCCGCGGGTATTTGGGGCTTTGGGGTAAAAAGGTGGATGGAAAGCATGGCTGCTTAGTTGTCGTTCCCGTCTTGTGCCTTTGAAGAGCTGTGCTCGATTTTAAGGGAGGATATTTTAAACCAATTTGATTAATAAATGGTTCGGTTTTAATTAAGTCTTGGTTTTATCGCAAGTAACGCTGCGTGTTTATTCGGCGAAAGATTTTAATTCTCAAATAAAGGTAAGCATTTCTGAATTCTTAACTATTTGTTTTGTGTTTTTGAAGTTGATGCATTATAATTTAAGTCTTGGTTGTATTTGTAATATCGTAGAGATACGAACTTGCCTCTTGCACTATTTTGAAATTATCTTTAGATTCTTTACGTTTAACGGAAGTATGCGTATTAAATTATAACTAATTTAATCATAATTTTATGTAATGCCTGTATAATTTTCTTCGGTTACGTTATTTGCTGTCTGATATTCCGATGCATACAGTAATGATAGTATGGAATATTAGTATGAAGTCTTTTAAAAATGTATCCTAAAATGAAATTTTTAATTTATTAAGATCTGTTTAAATTTGTTTAGAAGTTATAGAATGTATTATACATTTGAGATTTAACATTCTAGATTTAATACTCAAAGGCTTTAAGTAGCAAATTTTAATTTGCACGTTTCTTTTAGTAGCGTGACAACTCGACTGTACGAGTCATTTGAAGAGAATAGATCTAAATTTTTAAGCACCTCAAAGCTACTCAAAACGAGCTAGTTGAATTTAAACATTATAACTTGACCATATTAAAAAGCATAAAAGGTGTTTTTAAACTTGGTATTATATTATTTTTTTATTTGTCAGTATGTTATTTGTTTTGTTTAAGCTCATTATCTTTTTACATGATTGCTGCTTTAAAAATCTTTCAACAAATTACTATAGAATCCAACTAAATTTGAGGAATGCTGTATGAATTGGTAAATTAAAAGCCATACCTATACCAGAATATATTACTATCCTTAGGGTACATATAGTTTATAACGAGTAATTTCCTCAGTCTTGAGTTTTAAAAATTGTTCGATTGTTTTCTTAATAACCGTAATATGCATATTTAAGTTGATCTTTCGCAAATGGATACACGAGATTAAAATTGAATTATTATTGAGTCTGATAAGTATCATTCAATATTCTTTATCAAGATTATGTATGACGGGGCTATTAAAATTGTGCTTAGTTATCTAAACAACGCATGTGGATTCCCGGATACATTTATAAATATAACCGCTGAGTGGGTGCTCTGGTGGGGGAAATTATAAAATGCACGTGATTATTTATGCACGTTCGTGATCTTTTTTATCTAGTTGAGAGAATCGTTACACAGAACAGAAAGGTGGAGTAAAAATTTTTCATTTCGAAAATCCACTTGTTTCCGGAAAGATCTTGCAATTACAAGTATTTCAATTTGCATAAAATAAATGTAAAAAAATTGCCCCAATGTAATACAACTTAAGAATTTAATATTAAGTTGGGTGGAAATGAGTCATAAGCGTTTAAGGGGGTGTTCTAAATCAAACATGGTAATCTGCTCTGAACCAACTGCTTTTAATCAGTCTAATTCTATTAAACTATCTTGCTTATTATCCTTAATCGTCTTGTGTAATAAATCTTATTGGGTAGTTTTCCCCTAAGGTGCAAAAGGTCTTGGGATATCCTTTTACGTCAAGCATTTTGAATCGAGATATATATCATATGATAGTCTAAAGAGGTAGACCGCTTACTTAAATAATCGGGTTTTTAAGCTTTAAAATTTATAATACAGTAAAGAATCTTGTTAGAGCGACCCCTCATGGGACTCACAATTTGCGGTTGTTGAAAGAAATAGCGAATGAAATTAACACCCATTCAAAATGTTGGAATTGTGCCATTACGTAATGAAGAAATTTTATAATAAAAAATGTTAAATACCAATAAAATAAGAAATGTTAAATTCACGTTTGCACCAATCAATTTCTTCTTGCCAATGATTTTGACAAAAAAAGTTTAAACTACAAATGACAGTTAAAGTAGGTTGTTTCATATAGGGTCTTTTGTGAAAGTATAAGTTTAAAATTTTAATTACGCGAAAATCATAGAATAAGATCGAATTTGAAGCTAAGAATCGGTTAAGTTAAACTACCCAAGTGACTAAGTGTGTGAAACTTTAAATACTTTCTTGCTTATCTAAATTATTCTAAATAATTAGTCGGTTAATACTCGTACTTCGGAAATTCTTAATTTATTAATAGTATTGCCATTTTTGTTTGAATATATACTATAAATCTCCCATATCTAGCGTTTTTTCACCAGCAGTAAATATTTTAGTAAAAAGCGCTGGTTAAATAAGATATTTTGGAGGCTTTATTTTAAGCTTATAAGTACAAGAATATAATGGCGGATAAATTTTGTAGCTATTAAGTTATCCAGGAAACCATTTAACTGAAATTCTTAAGGAAAACTTAATAGGAACATCTCCAAGAATCTTTCTGTAGAAAAAATATGTTTATTGTTTATAAAGAATTCACACCCGTTTTCTAAACTCGTAAGAATTTTTGAGATTTTTTTATACACACGATTGAATTTTGTCAAAGTTTTGTTAGGGGTTTAATGGACATAAACTTCACACTTTTGCCAATTTTTACTAGCATAAAAAATCATGTATGAACGAAATGATAAAATGATACTTAATGACATTATTGAAATGAGCGCAATATATTTGTACAATAACTTAAGCAATTTATTTGTGACGAAAGTTGTAATTTTTACTTCATGCGTATCAGGCCATTTTTTAAGGAATTCTCACTGCGGGGGCAAAAGTCAGGGGCGTATAAAGGGGGGAAAGTCCTCCCTTTCCCCTGAAATACAGACTGGGTGTACAAAAAGTAGTTAAATTACCACTTTTTATGGTTAAATTTCTATTCTATAAGCTACTAGGGATCCGCTCTTTCTACTTGGAACTTTCTATTACAATCTTTTTCGATGCTGATCAGGATGAAAGTTTTTCTATAGATGTATTAAAATTTTTAATCAGTAATAACATACTGGAAATGTATTTAATGGCTCAATGTAAATTACATTTAGGAGTTAAGAATATTGGGCCCCTCCAGAAAAAAAATTTTATACATGCCATATATTCTGATAATTTTCAATAGGTTTCGTAAATTACTAAGAACTTTACTGATTTCACACAGTGATTATAAAAATCGGCCCTATTAAAAATATATTAAAAAATGACGTGTAAAGAACCAAAGCTACTGCATACTATCCAATGTACCGGAAAGGCACAAATATTTACCTCATTTTCCCGAAGCATTGCTGTTTTCACTTATTTATCACACGGAACGAGGGAACGAATGAATGTTTATTGCCCCCCTTCCATCAGCCCTTCAAAGGACTCGAGTTCAAGGTAGAGAAAAAAAGAACAAAAGCTGCTCAATTAGAAAATGTTTCAGTAGATTTTGGATAATTTTATTTTCTTCTGTAAATTAAGGTTTTTTACTATTATTCAAAACCTTTCAAACATTCAAATAAAAAAAGCAATTTTGCTGCTATAGAAGATTATTGATAGATTTAAAATTTTAGGACTTGGTTTCTGACCTTATAATGGCAACTTTTCCAAGCTATAGCATTTTATTATTCAAACTTAGTTTTTTTTCACTCCACCCCACTGAACACTTCATTGTAATTTAAATTGAATTGTAATGCCTAATAGTAAACCTTATTTTAAAGAAAACCTTCATTAAGTGTTTTAAATTAAATTTGAAATAAAAACCTTGGAAAGAAACTCGAAAAGAGGAATCTTAGACTGTTTGTGACGTCAGTTGATTAACTTCTTTCTCAATATATTCTTTTTAATATTCTTTAAAAGTAGAAAATTCATTTCCCCTACAAAACAGTTTTACTTAATTTTAATATTTTTGAGACATTCTCTTTTTAAACATCAGCATAAATATTTAAATTGATCCCTTAATATTCTAAAATTATTACTAATTGACTATTTCTCATAAGCAATCTTGGTCATTAAGGGAAAGGCTACATTTTGATATTCTAGAGTTTAAAATTTAGTTTAAATTTGAAATTTACCAAATCTTGCAACCTACAAATTTGAATGTTTTAAAAATGTTTTCTCTGCCAGTCCAAAGTTATTAAATAAGATTATAAAGAAAATTTAACATATATTGACTAAAACAATTTTTTATTTTTAATAACTTCTTATATTTTAAGCATTGCATAGTGCCCATTGAAAGAACACAAAACGTCATCAATGCAACCATGGGTTAAGAGGGGTCAAGGGGAGCAATGCCTCCTAAACTTTTTGAGAAAATTTAATTTTTATAAGGGAAAATCGTGTTTCCAAAGCCATCAGTGACAGCTTGCCCCTCAAGGTTTCCAGAATGACCCCCAGGGTTTAAAATCTAAATCCGCCCATAAACGCAACACTTGCTAAAATGAAAATACTATAAGGACTCGCCTTCAAAAATCCTGAACAAAGAAAAAAAAATCATAAGATATAATCAAAATCTCGGGGAGGACCTTGTCACCACCCACTGACCCACAACGCTCTGCCACTCCACTCCATCCTTAAAGATCCCACTCCGTTCATTCTCCTCAAAAAATACCCGGACGTCCCCTATTTGGATCATGTCATGCCCGTCCTTGAAGTTGTCCTTTAACTAAACAAAAAATAGCTAACTGTAGAGGGATGATAGGCCCTTTGAACCCGAAAACACCTACATCGAGAAGCCAACAGGAAACAAATCAATAAACTGGGGCAGAAAGAGGCATTTATTCCATAAAACCAATTAAAGCACTAAAATTTCACCTCCCTAATCGTTTTTTATGTAACAAATGCCGAATTCGAACGATTTTGCTGGTTTTAATCCAATCATAAAAGGTTACGTGTAAATTTCCACTGTTGATTATTATACCTCCCATGGCCGGTAAAAACCCTTTGGTTGCTAGGGGTGCATTTCCGACCCCCATTCCCTGGTGGTTCTGAGTCGTCTATGTGTGCCCTTCCGCTCCTAGAAGTTATGAAAAAAAATTATCGGAAACACCCTGTATAAAAATGTTTCGCAACTCCTTACTAAAATTTTATTCCTATAAAATTTCAGTCAATCGACGCGTATTTCCTTTAGAAGTTGACTAGTTTACTGGAGGGTTTAAAAATTAATCAAAGTCTCGATAACATCCGAATTTTGATTCTTTTCGTTAAAGATCAAATCAAAGTTTGGAAGAATCTTAAAGAAAATAACATCCCCGATTTGATTTTTTGGGTATGTTATCCCAAATCATTCGGGATTTCCGTATATAGGAGGATTTATCCCACAATCCTCCTTGGTTATGCCCCAGACTCTGGGGGTCCCAAAGTTTCCTTAATTTTTCTTTTAAGAAGCACATGGTTTCAATTAATTTTTTAGTAGGATACCTAAGGGGACATCCATAAATTACGTGAGGTCAAAAAGGGGGGAGGGGTGTGGAAATATCTCACCAAGGGGGGAGGGGGGGTAGATTAAAATCTCACGTCAACTTTTTAAGTTAGAAATTATACGATTTTCTTTTTAAGTATGAGAAAGGAATACACAGATAAGATACTGCAAATTATTTTTAAAAAGTTGTAGGTAAATCTCACTTGGGGGAGGGGGTCCAGATTTTGGAAAAAACGCCTCGCGTAATTTATGGATGTCTCCTAACGGCACAAAATTTCTTTAGGAAATTACCACAGCTTGCTCCCCTCTTGGATCAAATTGCCACCTATGGGGGCTTTGAGCCCCCACGTTCTGGACTATCTTGCTCTGTTAGTTCTGGATATATCTTGCATCTAATATCAAAACAGTGAAACCTCGGAACAGTTGATACGACTCTTATTTGGTTTCCTTCTTGCTTGAGTGTGCATCAGTCGTTGAAAACTTAGCGTGTTTCGTGTCGGCCGAATCTGCTATTATTTTAAGATACGAGGATGGAGCTGAACGGTTGAGTAGGTCGCATTTCGATTTCTCTGAATCGAGGCTAAACAAACGGTATCCTCGTAACTTATTCAGAATATTTCCAATTCCGTTTCTCGTTTGGGAGTCTTCGAGTGTTTGGAGAGCTTAGCTCCAAAGGGACATCCGCCTTTCTTCAACTAAGTGGTAACTAACCTGTCAAGAGTGGGCTCGACTCTTTGAACACTACAGGTGTTCCGCTCATCATCATGGTGGGTTATTTCGGCTGTTCCGATTGGAGCGGCTTTGGAGTTCGTGTTTAGAAACGTTTTTCAAAGGGCTATTCCATGTGTAAAGATCCCGCAAATGTAGGACTCGGAGAGGTTTGACCTTCCTACCATGGCACTGAAATCGCTAAAAACGTTTATTTGTATTTTTTTACACCTAAGGGGAAGCAACTTCGACTAAAGACTTTTTTTATAGATTTGAAGAAGCATGAACTTTAAAGCTATTTTAAAATATCTGACGATTTGATATTTACATATCAGGAGCAAATTGCATAATTTTGAGCTATTTAGCTTGAATTGTAGGTTTCCACATAAGAATTTTCATGTTGAATGGAAAGTCCTGCCTTTCTAGAAGAAGAAACTATAAACGTTTAATCTAATTTATAAAGGTAATGCGATTATTAAATTTGGGGTTAACTTGTAATTAAAAACAACTCGTTAAATATTGTTATAAATCTGTCCTTTTTTACTAATAACTTCGAAAATTCTCAGATTTGTTTTACCAGGTAATGAAAGCCAGGTTTTGCTGCTCCGAAATGCATTTAATCAGTCAGTTTCACACGTTTCTATTTAAAATTAATCACTTTATAATGCAAAACTAAACTCAAATCTCGGAACTTCGGTTCGAATCAGAGTTCATAACTAGTGACATCACAAACAAAAAAATTCAACCCTTAAAACACTGTTTTTCCTTCAAGGTTGCTATTACCCCATCCATATATCTCCTGGGCCCGTTTGCTTCACTTAAACGCTCCAATGCCTTGCACCCATTGTTGCCGTTCGGTTCCTAAAGGTAAGAACCTCTCGGAACCGAACACATCTCTCTCATTTTCGCTTCGTTCCTATTTAATCGTCAGCACCACGGGGCGAGAGATGTCATTCTTTTGCATTATAATTGCTTCCTGAAACGTCCCATGCTGAGGTGCCGCCGCTGCCGAAGAGGCCCTTGAACTTGAACGCGGCCCTCTAACGTGCTTGAGTATGCTTGAGTAGTCTCGATGTTGCTTTCAATTAAAGAGCAAATATTGCGCGCATCCAGATCACGTCAGTTTTGATGGACGTAGATCAGGAAAAGTCGTTGGAAAAGTCGTCCGTTCGAAATCGGTTCCGTTATCGGGTCTATATAAAATGTTCAAATTGTATACAAAGTAGTGTTTTGCTTTTTCACAAAGCATTGAAACGTGCTGTCCGAATATCATACTTTCGGAAGAGGGTAAGAAGTTCTACAAAAACTTAGACTTAAATTATTCAAACATTGGCAAACTCCCGAATTTTTAAATCATTATTTTTTATTCGATCTAGGAAACAGAGGAATAAACAGTCAAAAGTTTTTTATTTGCGATGCTTATTTACTTTTTAATTTGATTTCAAAGTTTTTCGTTTCAAAAGGGCGTGAAAACAGATCGGACGTCATTCAATCCGAATCGATGTTCTTAAGATTTAAAGCGATTGTCAAATTTTATTTTGAAGATTTAAATCATAATTTTTTAAACTTTTCGTGTCTTTTTACTTGAAAAAGAATTTTTTGTTTTGCGGAAGTTTCCCGTTATATCCAACATTAACTTTTGAAAACAAGATTTTTGTGTGTAGTGGAAAGTTTTTTTAAAGCTTTATTTCGCACAATTAAAAAAATTGAGGGACCTCAAATATTTTTAATTATCCTCGAAGATAATTAAGAAACTTGGAAAGGGCAAGTGGTAGAGGGGCATTCTAGGATCTTGATAAAAATTTAAATTATTTTGTAAGTACAGAGATGCAAAACCCTGGCACATGTAACAGACCTTATTCCGACGATTCCGACCCACTAAAATGGGGAAACTGATCCAGGGAATAAAATTGCCTCTACAGACTACTTTAGACCTGGGCAAGATATTCGTAGGTGTCCTGATAAAAGCTCTATCGCTAGAAATTTTCAATCTGTGTCTCAGGTGGCTTGAACTAACAAAATTAAAATGGGTTACACAGGGAGTTTCAAATAGGAATTCCCCGTAGTTTAAAATTTCTAGTTATCAAATTTAAAAATAAAGAATTTAAAATTAGTGACTTCCACTTTATTACATCTTTCAAGATTTAAATAGTTCATCAACAAATTTAAGTTGAATATGTTTTTATGCGGTGATAGGAACAACTTCAAATAAATTTATTTGTAACGATCCCGTAAGATTTAAAACACTCGTATCCCAGTGAGTTATGAAGGTAGAATAGGAATTTTGACATTCAGAAAATAGAGAAAATTTGGCTAAGTAAAATTTGTAAACTGCAGGGGCCGTATAAAATTTATTTTCTTCCTTTTCTTAAGTAGATCCTCGTGGAATTGAAACTAAAGTCAAATCAAATTTTTCCACCTCTTAAATTGGCAATTTCTAATTGGAAGTATGTCTAGGGGAAATGCTTTTTGAAAATAACCTGATACACTGTCTTTGAAACACGTACGGTCGTATTCTGTGCTTTCTGACCAGCGGTTAAACGGCAATCAAAGTAGGATTCAACCAATCAGAGGCGGCAACTCATTTGGTTGTTGGTTAACCACTGAAGCAAATGATACAGCCGTTAGTATAACAATCAGTTTTAATCCAAAAATCTAAACGACTTCTAGAGTAGAATAACACATTTTATGAAGTAAATACTTTTTCATACGCTCCTTTTGCACATTATAAATTAATATTTCATAACCTCTTAAGCGAAGGGATTTCCTTTAAGATTGTTCTCTTGAACAATGGATACCTTTTTTAATAAACATCCTTTATTAGGGTTAATAAAGATGTTGAAAGATATATCTAGAAGTAAAGTACCTATTCTAGAAATGACTTGAAATAAAAATCAAAAATCATCGTTTTCCCTTTTACGAGTAGTATTTTAAATCTTAATTTTAAGTATGCTATTGGCTTCAAATGTAAGGCTTGAACTGCTTTTAGTTGATATCAGAGAAAGTATATCGCGTTTAGCAACGGAAATACTAAAGATTTAACCCAACGAGAAATTTATGCGGTTGGCCCCATTTATGTGTAGTGTATTTTTCCTACGGTTCTCTAACAATAGCATTCTTTGCAGGAAAAATAAAAAGTTGGTCTTAACCTGCTGGTAAAGTGCGCTTACAATAGATTTAATGCCTATAAAATATCTTGTTTCGGGAAGGGAAAATAAAATCGATGGAGACTCGTAAATCAGTTTTATTGTAATGGCGTCATAAATGGTAACTGATATTTCTGGCTGGATAGTCTTGTAATCAAAGAGTTGGCTTGCAGCATGCCTCGATGCATGAAGTATTTTACTTTGAAATGTGGATTGGACTGATTAAAGAAAGCTAATCTGCTGGTCAGAAATTGCAAATTGGAAGGTTAAAGCGTGGGTAAGAGTACCCAACATAGAATTTTTTTGCTAAACAAAGTGCAAGGATAATATAGTTATGAATAATTAAGTAGAGCTAAAAAAAGTTGACAAAAGGAAAACTTTTTGGGAAATTCAACACTACTTTTCACAGGTAGATAATCATTAAATTCAAGAAATTTCAAACATGGTTTATTTTACCGGATGGTGCTTTCTGAAAACTCTTTGGCTTCTATAGTCTATTCATTTAGAATAGGCGGCGGAGACGAAATGTATTATAAGCTATTACTATTGTAATTATCATCGAAAAATTTTGCGTGTGCAATGATAAGGCGCCTAAGAAGTATTAAAAATACTGTAAAAGAATCGGTCACCGAAAGATGAGGGTTATTGGGAGTTTTCGATCCTGTGTTAGGCGCCAATTCTAAATGAAAAGATTATAACTAGCCTTATCACACGGGTTCCCAACTGGCAATGGCGGCACGCGAAGCTCCCTGAAAACTACCCAAAATATAGTCGGAACACTTTTTAGCAAAATAAAATTCGAAAAATAACGGGAGGACCCATACGAATCCCTTATTCACCTCCTAGATTATATTATGGCTTAGGTTGTTTTCTATGATGAAAAATGAAATGCTGGATGTTTCTCTCGGGGGGAGAGGGATATTGTATGTTCTGATCCTGCAATTCGCCCTGAGCGTAGCAAGGGGTTTTGAAGGCTTCAGCCAACCTTTTTCCATGAGAAGGGACGAAATGGAGTATCCCAAGATTAACTGAAACACTATTTTTAGGGAAATTAACATATTCTTGAGGAAAACCTTTCCCTTTAAGTAATATTTAGTAATTAAAGTCGTATAGGGTAAAAACTTTAAATATCCTCAGAAATATTTGAAAATACAGTAATATCTTCACAATATGTAACTTTCATATTAACCCTTTCAGACGTAGCAGCTCCAAATTTTCCATTGGATTCAATGGTAATCTCGGGCGGCTTAGGATTGAAAGGGTTAGACTCTCCCCCAGAAAAACTTATCAAGTATATAAAAAGGAGCCAGATTACTTTGGGGCCCGCGACTACTTTTAATTTGGATTGCGGCCCTCGAGTACCTTGAAGTTTGAAACCTCTGAAATTTTCCCAATCGTAAATACCCATGCAACTCTTCTAGTGTCACCCAGATGGTCTCGAATGTCCAAAGTTGAGACGAGACTCTACTTTAGGATAAAATTTAGTTTTCTGGTGGAGAACCTAGGGAAAAAAAGAAATTTAGTCTTGTTGCGATTTTGAAATCGCAGTTTGCTTACAGGAATTTAAAATATTGCGAGATATACTCATAAAGTCAAAAGGAGATGAAGAAAGGATTTGGGCTCTGCAAGTTTAAAGTTTAATTCACTTTCATTAAACTAGCTAAAATGAGTGTAAGAAGAAAGTAATGAATTCGTAAAGTCCTTTATGTCATTACCCTTGGATTTTTCTAAACTGTTTCAAAATACGTACTATAAAATCGTATTTTATATAATAAGGGTGACATAAGTTGGATTTTATTGCAAACACTAGTTACAGTTAGTAACATTAAGCGATTTGATAATGATTGTGGCTATCTGGCATAATCAACTCAATCTTGGCCAAAAGCAATCGCATTAAGCAGAGTCTACTCTATATAAAGCTTAACTTGTTTAAACGAAAATTTTTAACCTCAATCTAATATCCTTGGTTACAGAATATTTAAACGAGAAATATTGACTTTTTATTATCTGAAACGAGAAATATCGTCGTGATGTAATTTTTTATTCGAAAGAGCGCACATTCAAATTTCAAGGAATTTGTCCATTATAAAACTATCAACGCAACATCAGTGTCACGGTCAAGGTGGCAATAACGGACGAATGCCGCTACTCTCACCGCAAGATTTATAGTCTGGGGTTTTCTCTCCTAATCCCTTCCCACCAGGAATTACGTCACTCGCGATATGCTTTAATTCGAATAGGATCGTTTGAAAGTGTTTGAACTCCCAATGGAGCGTGAAGCGTGTATTGTTAACATTGAAACACGGAGAACACAACTTGGAATTTAAAATTAATCGGAATTAATTCGCGCTTGAAAGCTTTAATTTGGAGCTGCAAACCCTGCGATTGCCTCGTTAAGGATTCATGGAACTGGGCGTTTTTAAAGGTGAATCAGTTGAAGCTGCGTAAATACAGCAATTTTATAGACTAGGACTTTATTAACGTTCATCTAGTTATGATCTTAACGAATTTTCTCTCTGGCGCGTCTCTTAGTCTCGTTAGAAGATTTCCATAATTTTACGCATTTAAGTTGTCGCAGGCAGTGTATTCAATCTGTATAAATAAAGTTCAAATTATAGTTAATTATTCAGTTTTTCGAGAGGGAATCTAGTTTTTAAAAGCAGAAATATCCAACCAATTATTGAAAATTTGAAACTACAAAGAACCAGTGGCGGATCCAGGATTTGGTTTTGGGGGGGGCTAAGAATTTTCATAATCCAATTGAATCTTCTTGTTAATGGTAATACGGAAAAGGTAGTGAATTATCCTACTGAAACCACTAAAAGGGGGGTCTGGGGGTCCTCCCCCAGAAAATTTTTGGAAATTTAAGTCAAAACCCCCACTTTTTCAACTCGTTTTCGTACGCCTCATCTGAATTTCGGATATAATTTTTTGCGTTTTTACAAACTTAGTAAAATATTAGACGTTTGGGGGGGGCTTCAGCCCGAAAGCCCCCCCCGTAGATCCGCCACTGCAAAGAACTTGAATATAAACGTTGTTGCATTTTTGTTAAATGGTGTGTTCTAATGGAATTGAGAATCTTGGTGAGTTAATGTTTGCATCACTTGTTGGATAATATTGACCATTTATTTATCAAAAAGACTGTTTGACAACAATATCATTACAATAAGTTTGAATATGAAGTTAATTTAAATTATATTAGTTCACATTTTTTTATTTCATTCAAATTAATAATTTTAATTTTTTTCTAATGTTATCAGGGTGTTCTATACTTCAGTACTTTTACTTAATCTTGTGCAAAATATAATTTTGAAAGTGATTTTTAAATTGAGGATATGATAAACTTGCGTTAATCGCGGGTTATTCGGTCATTTTTAATCTTGGTTCGTTAATCATAGGAAAGGAATTTTTGAATAATTCTACAAATAGTTTTTGAAATGTTGTGAACCTTGAGTAGAAACCCTAATTTTCAGAGTATATTTTCCTTTAACTACGCATGCATTTCATTGCTGAAATCGGAAGTATATTGGTGTGCTTTGTGATCACGTTATAAAACGGATGTTAAACTCAACACATGATTGTAGAGGTGCTTTTAGTTTCGAATATCCCAGTGAGTCAAATTCGGTCAACCGTGTAGTTCGAGTGCTTTTCTATTCAAATTTTACTCCCATTGATCATTACAATGAAAGCTACATATTGACAGCAGAGAGTAGTAGAATTCCAGCTTTAAGCCTCAGATTTGGTTAGAATACTTACTAAAAGACGTCGGATTCCATGATTAATTCATGAGTCTCTTGAAGTGGTTTCAAGCAAAATGGTTGAGAAGTCATTCTTCAGCCCTTTGCTTCCTCCAGATTAGTAAAGCTAGAAATTGTTGGAGAATTGTCGTTTGAAAATTAAACCAGATGAGGTTATTTTAAGATCGATTTCATGGTATTAATCTGCTACTCCTTTTGATCCATTAGCTTGCAATCATTCAGTTGGCAACAATCTGCACGTTAGTTTTAAAGGACTGAAAATCGTAGATATAAATATCGGTATTCAATATACAACAAAATAGGAATCCCGTTATGGAGTTTATATGGAGCTATTTAAAGCGTATTTTTTTAAACTGAATACAAAACCATTGGACATAAAGATGTAGCTTAAATTTAATTAAAAGCTCCTGGAATTAGCTACGTGTAAACAAGCTTTTTGCCTGCATATAAACATTTGTGTTACAGTTTTTCTGCTAAAACGATAGAAAGATGTACCTTTTAGCATATGAGGAGCAAACAATCAAACCATGCTTTCTCCTTCAAATACAAATTTTCAGGAAACACAAACTAATAACTTAAACAATAACTAATTTAAAACCTGATTATCGTTTGTTTTGTTCTATAACGAGTAACTGAGAATATTTGTAGTCATAATCTACCTAAAAACTTAAAATTAATTTTAAAAAAATGCATTTGAAATTTGGAGAAATCGCGTTTTGATCGAACACATAGGAGGAAACATGGTTTGAATGTTTCCAACATGGACAAAACACTTTTTTAATGAAAAAAGTTAATCCTACTCTTCTCAAACTATTCTTTTTATTTCTGATATACAATGTAAATTTTTAAAATAAACACTAGGGGATTTCGTATCAAAAAGTCCCCACCAATATTTTTCAATCACCAAATTTAGGCTCCCAAATGAGTGGGTCACGTGACGAGTAAGAACACCTATGATTGGCTGTGACTGGAGGAATCACTGTTTGACTGAAAACAGGCTCTGGAGATTCCGGCACTTTTTGATTGAAACGTCAATTTTTTAAGTAGTTTTAGAATAGGTTAAAACTTGTTTTAGTTGAAGATAATAGCATTATTTTGTGCAGTTTAATGTGGAGATCGTGAAAATAGCAGTAACTCATTTTTTATTTTTTTTTGGATAAAACACGGTTTGATTGTTTGCTCCTCATATTGAAACTTTCCTTTCTAAGTTTGGAGTATAAAATATCTTAAAATTCTTCTTATAAACCTTAAAATATCCTCTCACTAGAAAAAACTGTTGACAGCAAGTGCAAGTATCCAGCATGGTAAATACTCAAGCGTATGCTTTTAACAATGCTCCGGTAGTAGTCTAGGGGTCTAGGCGGAAGAGATGTAGTTAGGTCTCGTTTCTGAGCCGTAACCAGTGTTCTAAGGGTAACGTATGGATGGAGACTAACCCTAACACTCTGCTGGAGGAGTCTAGGTCAATGCTTTTACTTATTGTAACCATATATCCGAATTATTTTCCGGAACTGAGAACCACTGGGAGGTTCCTGGATATAAAGGTAAGAGTACAGAATCGAATCTAGGGTCTGAGTTTTATTACTTTTCCTCTTACCGGCATCGGCATTAATGAAATTGTTAATGTTCCGTAAACACGAGATTCATTTGCATTAGATGTTTCGGTGAAATTAATACCCTTTCGAGGATACATCAGAGGTTGTTAAATTTGTACCGGTATAAAATCTTGCACAGAACTGACTTTAAAAATAAGTAACGCGAATCTGTAATGTTTGGATATAAATTTTTTTGAATGATTGATTTATTGCAATTGCCGGTGAAATATCACTGTTTATGCTTAAAAACAAAACTGCTACTGAGGATGTTATAACAATATATTAATAGTTATTGTTGTTACTAATCTTCGTGATCTAGCAACAAGATCTGATCTATGAATCCATGCACTCTGGCAAAGTCAATCACCAGAAGTTGAGATGATCTTGTATATTAATAGTTAATATAAGTAATGTTATTGGGATTAAAGTAAAATTTCCGGCTGATGACAAAAAAGTAAAGTGTCTAAATAAAAACAATGTTCGCAAGCTAGTTTAATCTCTTTTTTCATGTACTTTAATCCATGCACCTCCAATTGAAACTTAAGCCTTTTTTGTTTGCATTACTTCATGTTTTTTATTAATTTTAAACCTAAATTTGAACAGTCTGCAGGTTACATTCCTTGGGTTTAGTTTAAAGTTTTGTTTAGTTTTGGGTTAGTTGGGTTTAGTATGTTGGGAAAATGCAAAAATGTAAATAACTTTAAAGGCGCTACCAAGGTTTTAAATCGGGTTGAAGAGAAGATTTTAGTGTCATTTATTAGTATTTACATACAAGTACGACTTTATAACTGCGAAATTGCTTCTAAAAAGGGGTGTCTCGAGGTACGCTGTGTCCCATGGTGTTCCACTCTCGCCTTTACTTTTAAATGAGTCTTTCAAGGCTAGCTGATCGTTTTTTAAATTTTATGCTATAAAATAAAATATAGAACTGCGGATGATGAGTCTCCTGTGACCCATATTTTTAAAATTTCTATGAAACGAAATTGAGCTCTTTAACGCTCAAATATTCTACAGGTGAATACCTATTACTTAAGATTAGTGTTGTCTCTTGTCATGTGCATCATGATGAAAAGGTTATTTTGCGTAACCAAAAGATCATGATGAAAAGGTTTTGCTTCCTCATGCATATTTAAGCTGCCTATTTTTCGGTATCTGGATTTTTGCGTTTCTGTCTCTTGAATACATCCTAAAACTAACTTTAATTTTACGCTTGATGATTGAATTCCAGGTTTTTGCGCTAAATATATTCAGTAATTGGCAATTTAATTTTTAGGATGGCTCCGAATACGCCCTCAGTTTTAGAAGACTCTTCAATGCAAGAAAAGAATCATCAAAAACCAGAGTACAAGACTAAAATTGTATGGTTCAACGTACTCCTTTTTATATACTTGCATGCCAGCTTCTTGTATGGGTGCTATTTAGGACTTACTTCAGCATTTGTTAAGACTTGCATATTTGGTAAGTATTAACGCCTTATATTTGAAAAGTTAAAGCAGATTGTGTCACGCGTCTGTATACATTATGATCTTTATCCTAAACCTCAAACATTTACGTACTGAAATCTTTAATTCAAAATTTAAGATTAATTTTCTATGATTTTTCGATGACCAATCACTGTAGAACTTATTTTTAAGTACGCATACCGATTTTTTAGAAAAATAGTTAAATTTCAAAAGTTTCAGAATTGTTGAGCTTCAAAATTTAATTTCTGAATTTGACCAAAGGTCTTCTAAAGAAGCTGCAACATCTCGACAAAAGAGAAGCAAAACAGGACAAGGAATAGGTAAAGATAATCGATCGAAGTGATCGCCTAGTAAGCAATTGATGGGGGATATCAAACTCTTAGGCCCAAGATACCTGGGAAAATCTGATTGTGAAACTCGTTACTAAAAGAGTTACCAAAATTTTCTATCAGTCGGTCACTATTTGAAAGTATACAAGAAATATAGTGCAATATTTTTGTTTTACGGACATTAACTTAATAAAAATGTTTTCTTTCTAGCATATATTTATGGAAATATTGGAGGTTTAGGTATTACAGCTGGTGCTCATCGTTTGTGGTCTCACAGATCTTATAAAGCGAAGTGGCCAATGAGGGCTCTTTTGTGTGTATTCGCCAGCATCGCTGCACAGGTATGCTGGAATAATGTTTTATACGTTTTACAATCATAAGTATTCCTACTTTCCTTGGTGCGATATAATCTTGTTTCGGGCATCGTGAAACTTGAAACTAGAGATGGAAAATTTCCGGAAATTTTGGGTAGGCGGAAAAAAACTGGGTTTTTTTCGGAAAAGTTGGAAAAATTGACCTTTTTTGCATAGAAAATAGTGGTTTTTGAATACATATTTTTTGGAAGCTAAATAATCATTCGTTGTATAAAAATCATTAGTCATTATATATTATAAGTTATTAAATCATTAAAAATTAAAAATAATTCTTCCAAAATAAAAATATGCAGCATTTTACGAGTAATTTTAAAACAAAAAAACTACAGTTTTTATAACTATAAAATAATATATGCAAAATAAATATAAAGCATGTGATTGTAATAAATAACATTAATTTAATATTTATTTACTAAACATAAAGTACTTTTAATGAATTAATTTTGTATACAACAGGATCCAATAACAAATAACCGATGTTTGCTATAATATTCAACATCAATATACATAATTGATCCTAACCTTTTTCACATAATCATTGCAATCATGTTTTCTTAGAAAGGTTGAGAAGTTTAAAAAAAATTCCTGCCAATTTAAAAAAAATGTTGAAGTCATTATATAAAAAAATAAAAAATCGTTCATTGTTTTGTTTAAATATTTTTGGAACTTATTTTTATTATTTAATTTTCATGACATTAATGTGTTCATTGTTCAATAAATACTCACACACCATAAATATTTTTTAAGCAACGCCGTAAAAAGCCTCAAATAATCCCAAACTTTGAAATCTGATCTAAATTTTTTTAATTCAGAGAAACTTAAACAAGTAGTAAGTCATTTCATATGCTTATGATTGTTAGACAATCTGATTAGGGAACGTACCCATACTACACGTGACCCATTTTTCCACGTTACGAGTTACCTTCCAATACCGTGATGATGAGCCCTAACAAGGGCGAAACCGGTCCACGGTTGGAGGCGACGCTTGAGAGCTGGAGTTTTCTCACATATTCCTCTAACCAGAGGTAGTGGTAAAGTACTCCCTTTTCATATCTGCAATAAAACTTGATCCTTTTTTGGCGAAGCTTTTGCATATCTTGGGACAATTTTAAAATTTTTGATTTATTTTTTTAGTGTACCGTAAGTTTAACGATATTTTGATAGTGTAACCTCAGGATTTTTCGCGACAGGACTTTTTACGGTCCTTACCAAGTAAACATCGAAAAGGTTTTGAGTGGATATAAGTTTAGAATTTATAATCAGAATAACTGGTTTTGTGAACTTTTCTAACGTTCTATTGAATTAATGTTTCAGAATGACATTTACGAGTGGTGCCGAGATCACAGGGTACATCACAAGTTCACGGAAACAAATGCAGACCCCCACAACATAAAACGGGGCTTCTTTTTCGCTCACATGGGGTGGCTGATGTGCAAGAAGCACCCTGAAGTAGCCACGAAAGGAAAGACTGTCTTCTTGGAAGATCTGTGGGCGGACCCCATTGTGAGATTTCATAGAAGGTAAGCTTATGCAGAGTGTTTTCGTAACTTTTACGCCATGGACAACGATCTAAAAGAATATACTTAAAAACTATTGAAGTAGAGGCTTTAGGGGAGTTTTTTTTATTGTAACAGTTGTTCTAAGGTTATTTACTACAGGGATATATTTCAGGGTATTGTATTTCTTCCAACGAATTTTTATCTAAAAGTTTTTAATATATCTTGGATTATAAGTTTTAAAAAAATCTGCGTATAATCTTGAAAGCAAAGCTGAATTTTAAAATGCTGAAATATTAGTTTAAAGGATATGGTTAGAGTTTATGTTCTTAATATTACACGATTTTGTACCGCTAAATCTTATACAGTGGGCCCTCGCATATACACAGTTCAGTATTCGCGGTTGAACAATGTTACCCCCGCATATTCGCGGATTTCGATCTCAGTTTTTTAGCAATGAAACTTGCATATTAGGCAGAAATGATATAATAAGGAAGTTGCATGTGTCGGGGATTTTCAAAAACAAACAAGTGTTTCGTATGTTTTTTGTATGGTAAAATGGAATATCTAGTCAATTTTTCAAAAAAAATTACAGGTAATTAAATACTTTAATTTAAAAGTAAAGAAAAAACACGTGACTGAAAACGTTTATTGTTTAAAAAGTATTACGAAAGTATTCGAAAGAGAAAAAAAATTCGGAAGATTCGGAGAAAAGTATTCAATGACGTCAACAATCATACCATCAACTCCATTGCTTTCCAACAATGGTCATCGTAAGATGACGTCTCATCCCAAACTCTTGGCGTTTTTGAGCGCTTTTAAAAATGGGATTTTGGTTATTTTTTTGGAAACAAAAAATTTCTCGATCGGCCTCAAATTTTGGGTAGTTGCTTATTTTTGCATCAAGAATCTATTAAAAAAATTAAAAAACCATGCAACTTCCTCATTGTTAGATTCCGGAATTTATTATGTAAAACCATTTTGAAAAATGTATCTTCTACTGATAAGGTTTTCCAACTAGTAACCTTTTTGGTATTTACTACAAATTATTTACATTAATTTACAGTTAAAACTACTTTTTGCATGAACCAGTTTTATGTAATAAATGACTAAATCTAACAATTATCTGTCATATTACCATATATGCGCATTTTAAAACTGGGTTCGTTATTCGCGGATTTCGCGTATTCTCGGTATACTTTGGAACGTAACTACCGCGAACAACGAGGGATCACTGTGAATCCCAACTTGTAAAAATTTCCTCAGTCCTATTTTAAAAAACACTGAATTTATGCAAACAGATAACAAGGTTACTTAATAAAACATTACGGGTGATATATCAAAACAAATACTTTATTAAATTTATGGAACTAAACAAACTCATGGGCACGGCAAAATGGGGTACACAGATTACTTCAGTGATTAGTAACACTGGAAAACGACAATTGACAACTTTTCTCTTTACGAACAGGTGATAGACTGAACCATCGATCAATTGGTCAGTATACCCGAAATTTTGTGGAATTTTGACTTATTTAAATTGCCAAATTAAGTTTTAACCCGTAACAGGGGAGGTGAAAAAAATGGAATAGAAGGGGAATTTCCATACAGTCGCACTTGTCAACATGCTAATAAGTAGGGGTCAGGGCCAAGATCACGAAAAGTGAAGCTAGGGGAAGAATCCATTCAATCCAAGCGTGTGGAGGGGGAGAAAAGAAAATGATGGGGAGTCAGTGAGACCCACTTCCCCTGCTACGGGTTAAATAACACCATTTGAATAGAAAATAAAACGTATTGTTGCCCCTCTTTATGAATGAGTCTATACCGGCCATCATATTCAAACTAGCAATGTCGTCGGTATTTCAGAAAGAATAATTTTAAACAAGGAACTATATGTGATATTTGCAGATGTCTTATGCAAAAGAACAAGGTAAAATTTCTAACAACGCATGTCCTCTTTTAGGTTCTACATGCCCATGGTGATATTCTTCAGCTTCTACCTCCCGACCATGATCCCCATGTGGTGCTGGGGCGAGACCGCTTGGAACTCCTTCTTCATCGCCGGCATGGCCCGCTACTGCTTCAGCCTCAACGTGACCTGGCTAGTGAACAGCGCTGCCCACCGCTACGGGGACCAGCCCTACGACAAGTACATCGAGGCCAGAGAGAACGCCATCGTGGCCTTCCTTGGTCACGGCGAAGGGTGGCACAACTATCACCACGTCTTCCCCTGGGACTACTCCACCAGCGAGCTGGGATATACGCTCAACCTCAGCAAGATCTTCATCGATTTCATGGCCCTGCTGGGTCAGGCCTACGATCTCAAGACGGCTCATCCGGAGATGATAAAGAGCAGGAAGGTCAAGACCGGAGACGGCACCAGGATGAAGAAGGTGGTAGATGAGGGGGAAGGGATGATGATGCTTCATAATCGTCTGGAGTTCTGCACCCCTTCGTGAAACGCTGGGAAGGACCGATGGGTGTTCCGGCTTCGAGCATCGGTATCCAGGCGGTCATTTATGATTTTGTAGTGTTTCCTCGTTTAGTTTCACGTGGTTTAATTTATTTTTTCGACAGCCGTTATCTTTGTTTTATTTGAGCTTTGCTGTCGTCTTGTTAGAGAGAGTATGTATCTGTAAAACCAATCTAAAAAGAAATATATGTGTCTGGTGGTTCCTACCTTGTCAGATTGAGTCAGTACCTGTTTAAAACAGTGGTTGGAAAGAATAATTGCACAAATGCCACGTTTCGATTACTGTTCGATGGTTTGTTTCAGAAAGATGCATGGCGGTTGTTAGTGCCTCAAAGGTACCTGACAATCAAATGGTTTGAGTCGTGACAGTTGTAATCGAACATTTATGCCATCTCCTAGTTTAGTCTCTCCGTCGCCCTTATTTGAAGCCTTTCGATTTTTTTTGTGTTGTAGATCAACATCGTAATCAAAATGGCCGTTTGGAGACCAGTGCTCTTGCGCGGAACGTTAACAGATATCAGTTCCTAGCTGTTGCCACCATTGAACTTTGCCTTGATGGGTTGTTTTTAAATAGTCTTGAAGACGTTTTTGTAATGAAGAAAAGGTTAAGAGTGAAGATTTAGATCTCGGCGAAGTTTTAAGTGCCGAATAATGTAAACTCAGCGACGGAGAATGTATATTTTGTATTTAATGTTTTTATCTTTGTAACTATGCTGTACCTATAGATTGTTAAAGATTTTGTGTGTCATCATTATTCGGATTTCATTAAAAATACCACACGAGTATTTTTTCTTTGAATGATTTATTTCACTTTCAAAACTAAATTGATAAATGATTAAGGAAAAACATTTTACTAATAAAACTTATGTAAAATTCATTTTTAAATTTTTCAAAAAAAATTTTACGCAAGTTTTAAGCTAATTTCTTGAGAATAGAATTATTTAGCAGATCTCCGAAATGTCTCACTTAGAATAGTGTTAAAGTGTAAAAATGTGTTACTGAATATGCAAGTTTCCCTATTTACAGAGTCCTTCCAGCCAGCCTGGTTTAATTAAGGGGACAGTTGCTCCCCCAGTTTCTCTTTAATATTCCCACAACTTAAATTGTTTTCCAATACTGATGTTAACTAAGAGTCGGTTTACAATCTCCTTAGTTGGTATTTTTGTGTCATCTCATTCACAAGCTATTAAAGGGAGTCAACCTTTAAAGATAAAACACTTTGTGTGTGCACCACCCACAGGAGTTTAATTGTTTTATTAAGGTCTGGTTGACAAAGTCAGAAGTTCACTGAAGAGAATATTCATTGCAGCTTTTCTTTCAGTCTTGTTCACATCACATTTGTTGGGAATTTTTTTTCATGTCTAGTAAATGATTGACTGCGCATTGTTAGTCATTAAACTACATAAATTAATCCATTTAATTCTTATAATTTAATGTGTCATGCTTTTAAAAGGTTCTAACTAGAAATTTTATGGGGGAAATAAATCCATAATAATTTACAAATTCTATTACATTAGTAATAGGTTTCTTTTTTACAATTGATGTTCTTTACAGTTGTGAATTTTAAATTTTCACCAAAATTGAATTCAACCAAGTAAACTTTTTGGATAATATTAAAGAATGGCTTTTGGGACTTTTCCTTTTAGAAACTGTCAGTTTATTCAGTTTTATAAAGGGGTATTTTTGGTGCCCCGAGGCTGATAATAGAGCAGTGGTTCCCAACAGGTGGTCCGTGAGGCCTTCTGAGGTGGTCCGTGAGAAGATTTTTAAATAACTTATCCGAAAAATGTGTGCAGAATTTTTAAAAATAGTTTTCCTAATCACACATTTCAGGAAATAGTAAAAATACTACAGATACAAAAACATAAGTAAAAAATCATGCATGCGTCTCATAATAGACAGAGAGCTGGATGCAAATGGAATGATAAGGTGCACGAGATATTTCACCTGAAACACATTCGATTGATGATGGGAAAACTTATGTCACCACCACCGCCAGAAGGCTAAGTGAAAACTTTTAGCGTGGAAGGGAGGGGGTCGAACATGCAAACAGCGCGCGGTCCCTAGCGACAGAGATTTTGAGGAAATGGGTTGAAAACTTGCACAGTTTAAGGAGAGTGTGATTTAAAGATAATGTAGCATTCTAAAAAGTATAAGTTGTGTTTTAAGGGTTGTAGAAAACTAAACGAATTTTCGAATGTTTATATGAAAGTCATGTACGGCCGACGAGGTGCAAGGCTTGACTTAGGTTTAATGTATTGAAGAATGTGAGTAAAAGTTAGGGTAACACTCCCAGAAGACTAAGTGGAAGACAAAGGGTGGCCAGAAGTCACCAAAGGTGCAGAAAAATCTTAAAACCTAACTCAATCGGAAACTTCTGGCTTTTTGCATATGTATAGCTGATATATAGAACAAACTATATGCAAACAGCCAGAAGTCTAAGTGGAAGCGTTCGGGAGATATTCAGGCGCGAAGTACAAAACCGAATAAAAGCGCGGGGTCCCTAGCGACAGAAATTTTGAGGAAATCTGTTGAAAATTTGCACAGTTTAAGGAGAGTGTGAATAAAAGATAATGTAGCATTCTCAACAGTATAAGTTGTGTTTTAAGGGTTAAAAAATAATACGGTTTAAAGAGAGACACCCTCTGTTAAGCTCTATACTAGGGTGGTCGCAAGGAACATGGGGAAAATTTTTTTTCACCGGATCATCGATGGCAACCCTCTATAATGTGCCAATAGGCTAGAAAATAATATTGAGAAAGTTTCAGCTCAATCGGATAATATTAAGACCCGCCTCATTGAGGTCAAAGTTGAGAAAAACAGTGATTTTTAGCAAAAAATCGTAGTTTTTCGGCTATAAAACTGAAACTATTCGTCTCAGAAGCATGATTTTTATCTCATTTGATAGTAAATTTTATTGGCTTGAAGTTAGACCCCATTCACATTTTTTAACTCAAAGTGATAGGGGGCATATCAGCATCTTTTCAGGTGAGATCGAAGAACAACGCCTTGAAAGTTAGCTTTCCTGCAAAAACCAAAAAAACGTCATATTATTGAACCAAATCAATTTTTTAGATTTTTATGTTGGTATTTTTCATTTCGTACATTAAAAAGGCTTCAGTTAGAGGTATTTTCAAAAGAATATGCTAAAGTATATAAATTTGAAATAATAAAATTAGGGGTAAATTTGGGAAAACAGAAAGGGAAATAACACTAAGTGTTTAAATGTGAATTATTATCAGATTCTTATGTAAAATGACCCCCTGAATCCGAATCTGACCCCCGTTTTTCTCCATCATCCTCAGATTTTCGGGGAACTACCCCACCCCTTCGTTTACGTTTTTCGATGATTTAATGACTGAATTCGGTTTTCAGGGTCAAAAAGCATTACCTTTAGACTTTAAATTACTCCCAAGTCGACAAGAAATGTTAAAGTTTCTAAAATATGAATGTTTGAATAAAATGGAAAAGTTTTAGGGGTAATTAACTCCCTAACATTCAAAAAAGTTGCGAAAATAGGTTATTTTGCATTATTTTTCTGTTATTTTGCATTATTTTTCTTTTATTTTCTACGCATTTAATTCTTAAAGGGGCCTTCCCTTTCTAAAGGACCGCCTTCCCTTCCGAAAGGACTAAAATTTAATGAAAATATGCTTAAATATTTTTCATTAAAAGCGGTTGAGGTGTTAGTTCCCCTGAGGCACCCGCAGAAGGGTGCGTAGGACTAAAGGAATCACTTCCACACTTGTGTCTTTGAGAATTAATATTCATGCTTTGGAAAGTTTAAAAATGAAATTTTTCATGTATTTTAAGCATTTCCTAAGTTTAGAGTGTAATTATATGTTTAAAGCTGTTATTAGATGAGCGTGGCTGATGATAACAATTCAGCACTTAAAAGTTTAACTGTTATTATACTAGGGTTGATTGGAAGCGCCCCCTAAAAATTGGGGAGTTGGAAGGAAAAGGGTGTCATATTTGAATTCAGAATGTCATTACAGAAATTCTGTTATTGACTTTCTGACTTTTTTGTACTCTAAATTGCTGCATTGTAATACTCAGCTTTATGTCCTTTGACAGCTTGAAACATGGAATCTCCCATCATATAGTTGGTCAGTTACTAATGAAGTGAAGAATTTTTACTAAAATACATCAACATAAACCACGTCATTTTAAAACTTTTCAAAGCATGCATTTCAATTCCTAAAGACACAAATGTGTAAGTAATTCCTATAGTCCTCCGAACCCTTTTGCGGGTGCTTCAGGAAAACTAACACCTCAACCGCCTTTAGTGAAAAATATTTAAGCATATTTTCATTTAATTTGGGTTTTTTAGAAAGGTTAAGGACCCTTTTTAATAGGGTGTAGTGGATAGATGGAATGCGTTGCCTGAAACAATTGTAAATTCAAGTGGGGTAATAAACGAGTTCAAGAGGAAAATTGACAGATACTGGGATTCCAGTAGTTTGAGTTAAAAAGACTGGACCAACCTTGCTGGGCTTACGCCTGTAGTTGGTCGACTTAATTTGTATTTGTATTTAAAAATAAAATGCGTAAAAAATAACAGAAAATAATGCAAAATAACCTATTTTCACGACTTTTTTGCAAGTTAAGGAGTTAATTACCCCTAAAACTTTTCCCTTTTGTTCAAACTTTCATATTTTAGATACTTTAACCTACCTTCTCCACTTTGGAGTAATTTAAAGACTGAACTAATGCTTTTCGACTCTGAAAATCGAATTCAAAGTTATTAAATCATCGAAAAACGTAAACAAGGGGGAGGGGCTGTTCCCCGAAAATCTGAGGATGATGGAGAAAAACGGGGTTCAGATGCGAATTCAGGGGGTCATTTTACATAAGAGTCTGTTAATAATTCACATTTAAACACTTAGTGTTATTTCCCTTTCTGTTTCCTCAAATTTACCCCTAATTTTATATTTAAAATTTAAATATTTTAGCATATTCTTTTGAAAATACCTCTAACTGAAGCCTTTTTAATGTACAAAATGAAAAATACCAACATAAAAATCGAAAAAATAGATTTGGTTCAATAATATGACGTTTTTTGGTTTTTGATGGAAAGCTAACTTTCAAGGCGTAGTTCTTCGATCTCACCTGAAAAAATGCTGATATGCCCCCTATCACTTTGAGTTAAAAAATGTGGATGGGGTCTAACTTTAAGCCAATAAAGTTTACTATCAAATGAGATAAGAATCATGCTTCTAAGACGAATAGTTTCAGTGTTATTGCCGAAAAACTACGATTTTTTGCTAAAAATCACTGTTTTTCTCAACTTTGACCTTATTGAGGCGGGTCTTAATATTATCCAATTGAGCTGAAACTTTGCCAATCTTATTTTCTAGCCTATTGGCACATTTTAGGGGGTTGCCACCGAAGAAATTCGAAAGTTGATTTCTTGCGACCACCCTACTCTATACTCTGTGCATCTAAATAACCTTTCTTGAATCCATTCCATATATGAATTTTTCGGCTTAAAACCGATATCCTTTTGTTTTACCTCTTTTTTGCACATAAATCTATAGTTCGCAACGGAGTGGATGCCATTATGGAGGAGAGAGTTATCAGGAGGCAAAATATACCACTGAGCGAATGAGGTACTGGCTACACCGTTCCGCCAGTTCTGCGCATTATAGCTCGGGCATCACGCTCCCATGATGCACTGCGCGAGGCGAGCTAGGAGATGCGAAGAAGGAACGTCATTCGCTCCGTGGCAAAGTTACGTATATATTTCGTCACCTCTCTCCTCCCACTCGGTCGCGAAATTCGAAGCGTTCGTTCCACGGAACGTTCGCGCAAGGTATTCTGGGAGTGTGATGCCCTTTAAGGAAAGCGCCCGAGACCGCCGGCTTCAAATGTGCACTACTGCGCATACATATTTCGCCTCCTCTTTACTCTCTCCTCCCTGGATGCCATAGCTTGTCCTCCATCCAACACTCGTGTTGCTATGGCTGTTGCGTCACGTAATGTGAAAAGGTCTATAAAGCAGACTGTT
Organism: Tetragnatha versicolor; assembly: GCA_024610705.1. Taxonomy (NCBI): domain Eukaryota; kingdom Metazoa; phylum Arthropoda; class Arachnida; order Araneae; family Tetragnathidae; genus Tetragnatha; species Tetragnatha versicolor. The sequence goes on from JANDEH010000006.1 coordinate 35,200,760, forward strand.
ACTTGAGTGTATTTATTCTTGATTATTACAGGTTCTATAGGACATATCTATTATATTGTTGTAGAAAAGTGTATTGAGGGAAATGCCTCGCAAAACACTAAGGGTACACTGTTCTCAACTTGCGTGCCCTTATCCGATTTCTGCAGGTCGGGCACCTGGTCCTGATGGGCGATTGGAGCAGCACGTGGCAGCAGGTACAGCAAATGAGATGACCGCAGATGGGCACGAGGAGGTGCTTGCCCTTCTCTAAGGCCTCCAGCATCGAGTCGAGGCACACTGGACAGCGGGTGACGGGTTTTGCTAAGGAAAGACATTTGCTTGCCTCAAAAACGTTGAACAGATTGCGTGTTTAATTACTCTCGAAAATTAAGGAAACTCTATTCTTTAGAAAAAAAGTTTTTGGTGAACGGTTTCCATAGAAAAACTTATTATTTACTGATCAGAAGGACACATTTCTGTATCAAAACGTCCGGATTCTTTCGAAGATTTGCAGTAAGTCTGTTGGATTTTTTTTAAATCTCAATTTTAAAATATTTACATATCTTTAGATTACGGAAAAGTTTGCAGTTACAAAGCAAGTACTGTCAAACAACTACACATCCAACTACGACCAGTTGACGCCATGTTTAATGTTGAAACGAGTTTTTTTTCACGCTTTAAAAATGTACTTAAAGTATTTTCCAAATTAAATATTCAAAAACTGATAAAAAATATTCTAAAAACTTACAGGTATGCTACTTCACACTTAAATTTCACAAATTTTGTCTGAAACTTATTGTTTTATACAGTAAGTAAGTTCAGGTAGCTGGGTTTTGTATGGATTGCGAAGCAATCGAAAAGGTCCTGCATAAGCAGTTTACGGGGGTTGGTGAGAGATAGCGAGTAGGGGGAAGTGGGCGCCCAGCATCAGCATCCAGCATCAAGTCGAGGCACAGCGGACGACGGGTTCTTCTAGAAAAGCATTGTTCGCCTCAAATTCGCCTCTGTCTTACGCTACAATAAGTGGATGATACCAATCTGTGACACCAACGAAATATTTAAGGTATCACACAATGGCTCGTGATGTAGAGAAAAGAAGATTCCATTAGTGCTTCGCCACTCACATGTTCGTAAATTTCTTTTTCATTAGTAGTGATGAATAGCCCCTCCCTATCGCCCCTCCCAATTTGCTTGCTAGACTAACAAAGTAAGCAACCGCTTAAAGCGAGCAAGATTTCGAAGCAATCTTGGGGAACAGTGTCAGCAGTTCCCGAAGGCTGGTGAGCGATAGCGAGCAGAGGACAGTAGCCCTCTAGTATACATATATTAATGTTACATTGCTTTTCAGCTATTTTGCATTGGAATGCCACAAATTAAGTACTACTTATTTATTTGTTTTCATTCCTGATTTGAACAACTATCTTTAATAGAGACATAAGCAGTACACTTTTAAAAAACGGAAATTAGATAGTACTTTAAGTTAGAATTCTACTTATGAGAACAATAATTGAGTATCACAGAAAAATTAAGAATTCATTCCTATAAAAAAATACATAACCATCAGAAAACGGACTTACTCATTACTATACAGTTAATGCTGTGTCTTGTTTTAGATGCTATCTATTACTTTTAGTAATTGTGAAGCAACCTTTTATTGATGTTATCCTTTTAACGATTATTAACAACAAATTTATGATGGACCATGTTTTTCGAGATTTTGTTTTTAATGATTACTATTGTAACAATTAGTTTATTTTAAAAAGTTAAAGGAAAATATAATTGCATAAAGTTATGAGGCACGTGGTTACTTCATACTGCTACTTAGTATGAGTAGGCAGTATTTGAGCGTTAGCCCTACCAGCATTGGAGAAGTTTTTTCTTGTAAGAAATAGATAATTTACTAGAAATAACTATATTAACATATTTAAAGATTTTATTGTAACTGGATTATTTCAGGGTGCCCTGTGACATGTATGTATAGTCATGCTAGTCTCTGGGGACTTACAATAAAAACATAGTTTGGCATACTATACAGGGTGTTTCAAAATTGCGTTGCACTGCTTTTATTCGGCACCAGCTCCTCCTAGGGTCATGGAAGTAAGCTCTACCCCTAGGTAAGTGACCCTGGAGAATCCATTGAGATGACTTACAGCGCCCCTAGTGGCGAAACATAAAAGTTAAAAAAATTAATTTAAAACCTAAAGGAGATAGAGCAAAAACCCCAATGAGAGTATTGTTGCCAACGCCAAGAAGAACTCACTGAAAAAAATTTGATCAAAATATCTTGAATATTCGCGGAGATTTAGCATGTGAAAATAGCACTTTTTCAGGGGTCAAAAAGTAAAAAGTTCGCATATTTGCAAATTTTTTTGATTTTTTGATTAAATTTTGTGTTCTTTCAACTAAAAAACACAAAACTACACAATAACACTGAAAAATTGGCAAATATGCCAACTTTTTACTTTTTGACCCTGAAAAAGTGCTATTTTCACATGCTAATATCTCCACGAATATTCAAGATATTTTGATAAAATTTTTTTCAGTGAGTTTTTCTTGACGTTGGCAACAATACTCTCATTGGGGTTTTTGCTCTATCTCCTTTAGTTTTTAAATTAATTTTTTTAACTTTTTAATTTCGCCACTAGGGGCGCTGTAAGTCATCTCAATGGATTCTCCAGGGTATGTTACCTAGGGGTAGACCTTACTTCCATGACCCTAGGAGGAGCTGGTTTCGAATAAAAGCCGTGCAACGCAATTTTGAAACACCCTGTATAATATAATGATAAAAATACATACCAGATGCACTGGGCTATAAAATAATTTATACAATACAATAATTTTGTTGTACAGGCCTGTGCTGATAGGGGGGACAGGGTGCTGGCCAGGGGCGACGTGTCCCCCGGCACCCTTTGCTCAGACGCCCTTTTGAAAAGACACTTTTCTACATTTGTTAACCTTTTACCTGCCGATGTACCCAAATGGGAACATCATTCTAAGGAATTTTTTTACCACTTAATTTTTCATGCAGGAATTTGATACTTGGTAGAAGCAACTCAAAGATATGAAGTTATTTTACATGCAAAAGTTTTTCACGTGCAATTTAATCCTTTTTGTAGAATTTACGTCAAAATTAGAGAATTTTTGATCTTTCAAAAGTTGCACAAGTTTCAACTTGTGAAAATTTTAAATAAATTTAGTTTTAAATAATTTTGCTGTGTTTAGGTAGCTGAAGTACACATCTTCCCATTTGGCTTGACAGAATAGCTTTATATTCCAATTTTGGAGAGTAATTACCAATACAACGTATATGTTCCCAAATGGGAACATCGGCGTTTGGGGTATAGTATTTGAGGGGATTTTTATAACATGCAAAAATTCGAGTTATTTCCTATTTTCTTTAATTTTTTGAACCTTTTTTGTCTCAAAGGATCTAAACAGGTTAAGAATGATGTTTTAAATCTAAAAATCTGTATTTTTTATTTTTTCCCCTGATTTATGGAGAAATAAATGCCAAATCCTTATAGCAGATTCTTACACTTGTATATTTTTCTATCTCCCCGATCGATTAATTTTCAGTAATTATCAATAGGGGTTATGCAAAGAGCATATTTTGAGTGCTTCTGAGGATTTGCGTATATATTTTTGTTCAAGTACTTTTTTTACATAAAAATTTTAGGAATAAAATTGAATAATTTTGAAAATAAGGAAAAGTGTGTACATCTAAAAACACTCTTCTAACGTAAGTTGGATGTAAGAAATATGTGGTTCAGTTCGGAATAATCCATGAGAAAAACAGCTTTAATGAATCAATGGAGATAATTATGATTATCACTTTTGAAAGCTAATTAGATTTGAATGCAATTAGTGGATTTGCTAGATATATGTATAGAACCGTAATTAAAACTAATTTTTCTCACAGAAACGTAACTGTTTAGCTTTGAAACGCATGAGAACACTCTAATGTATTTTTCATACCAAAATATTAACCATACTGCAAGATAAATGTACGGAAAAGCTTCTAGTACGCAATAAACATGTCAATTTTTTCTTATGAAAATCTATAAAATGTCACTCAATCGTCCAAGTATGGATAGTAAAAATGAAAAAACTGTCCACTATCATAAAAATGTTCATAACTATTGAGTAGAAACCTATTTCAATCATTTTATTTGAATTAATTGTAAAATATGTGCCTTTTGGAAATCCCCCTAAAAACTTCACCCCAAACGCCGATGTTCCCAAATGGGAACATCCTCAAAATCATACTTAGGATTTTTTTCTGCCAAAAAACGACTAGAATGGCTTTAGTAATGATGAAACAAGCCATTTACGCCAAAAATCAGAACCTTTAATACGAAATTTGAATTGCGGCGTTTAAAAGGTTCTTGAGTTCCTCAGTGTTTTTTCGGGGTCCTTTTCCATGAAATTGTAACCTATCCAATAGTGATTTCTGATTTTACAATTTAGTTTTAGTTCATCAGGTCTAAAGCGTGAGGGCAACTGCGAGTTTAAAGGGCACCCACCCAATTTTAAATGACAAGGAAAAGGGTGGTGAATTTTCAAGGAGCCAAAACAATACCTAAAAAGTGTGAGGGCGGAATCGCTCCTTTTTTTACACGCTAAAAATAAAAAGCTTCTCTTATTTTTAGTCTTGTTATACTAAACACGAATCGAAAAATTTTAAGTCCTCTGTAGAGATTTTTTTTATTTTGCCCTTAGTTCGACACGTTGAAATTGCTAATGCGGGTCTTTTATATTTTAGGGCGCTCTTATTTAAACAGGAATTTTTTTTCTAATATGTGCCCTTAGTAAAAAACGCAGTACCTTTGAGAGTGTTAAGTCAGAATGGTGTTTTTTGCTCAAATACGACCTTGATGACGATAATTTTAGGGCGCCCTTCTTTATAAAAAAGCTACCGCGAAATTTTAAAAAGCTACACTTTAATTTTTTGAACCGACCATGTATCATGCCATGGGCACTGCGGTGATTTTTCAAGCCGCCCTTTGGGTAACACTTCGATTTTTGTGAAGGTGGGGTGGTATTTTTCAGGTGCTCTCATCTCTATGCACTCACCAGAAAATTGCAAGGGCACAACAGTGATTTTTCATTTTCTTTAGTGATCGAAACCCATGGAAATTGCTTGTGTGGGGCGTTTAATTTTTAGGATGCTTTTATTTCAACAGGTAATTCCTTAATTAAATTTAATTTTTTGACTAATCCTTAGTCACCTTTGGTCAAAAATGTTTTACCTTTGAAAGAACTAAAAAATCCAGATCAGCTATCTTTTTTGCTATTATTATAGATGTGTTTAATGTAATTTCCATACATTATAACAGTCTCAATTAAAATCTAATGTAACAAAATATTAAATAAAAACAATCAGTCTTATTAATCGTAGAAACTAGGAAAGCTTGAAAAGTGAGACAACTGAAAAAAAGCCGAAATTCCCCAAATTGGCTTTAGATAGAAGTTTAAGTACCTTGTTGGTTGACCGTAATAGAAAAGTACCAGAAAGTATGAATGAAATATATACAGAGGCTCCCACAAGCGACAAAACTTTCTGGATGACCTAATACTATAAAAAGCACTAGGAGAGGGTACCTTAGAACTAATATTGAATCAACCCCCCCCCGAAAACAAAAGTAGGATCACAGTACTTGCTGGGGGAGGACCCCTACCTCCAATTTGCTTGAAGACATGTATTATTCGCAAAATTTAGGGGTTAAGTTCACAAAGATTTACACACTTGCCCTACAATATACTTCCAAAAAGGAGAAACTAGAAAAATTTAGATGGGTCCAGAACCCCTCCCTCAATGAAGAACAATTGTGATGTATAATTAAATATTCCGGATTAACTAAAATACTAAAAGAAAGAATTTAAAGTGATTAAAGTGGGGGTTTTCTGTGTCAGAAATGGTGGCTTATAAGTCCTAATGTTTGTTAAATAATTTTATGAATAAAAAGATGACAAATTCAGTAGTTCAACTATCTTTTTCATATTTTTCATGTCTCAAATATGTCCTTTTGAGGGGTTTAGGTAAAATTTTGAAACTATTAAAATTATGAAATAAAATCTCGTATAAACTAGTTTTAGTTTTTAGTATAGGTGGTACATTATTTCTTGAATAAACCAAAGGAACACTCCAATAGATACTAGTTAGCATTGATATCTCAGAATAAGAAAACCAAGAATCCAAATCAAATTCCTTAAATATCAATTCATCATAATAATGAGATTAATTAGGTTGCCTCACAAATTTATAAGAAAGTATGACTGCATATTGCTGAAGTAGGTTTAAGACAGATAGAATTTTCACGGGTTATTAAGATGGTTGTTTGGTATTTTATGGCGCATGATCTGTCGGGACATTATGCGCAAACGGGTTATTACGAACTAAATTCCCGAATGAATGTTTCCCCTTTTGGGCACACATCTGCATTTTAGATCGAATTTATTCATGCTTAGCAGAATTTTGCAACTGTTTTCTCGGTATTTTCTGTACATAAGTGTAAATCATCGTTTTAAAGTGGATATACTGCGTTATATCATACCAAAAATTTTATCCAAGAACCATGGGGTGCAATGTTGCTAAAGGAAGAAATTTCGATTCATACACGTGGGAGATATTATAAATGTAATAAGAACAAGCAGTTTTAATATTAACAAAAATCAGTGTAAAAAATTTTTTTTCCCAAATTTCAAATTCCAAATATGCTTGGATGTGGTGGAGGAGCTTAGCTCTCACCTAGCTAAAGAAGTTTCTCAAACCTGTTTATGTGCGATTTTTTATTTGTGCTACTTTTTTTGTGCTATTTTATTTTTGTGCGGTATATGAAAATTATAATCAAATTGAAACATAATTGAAATAATCTGGTCTCGTTAAATCTCTGTGTTGGGAATAGACCAACTTTTTATTTTGATCTATTGTTGAAATAAATAAAAATTTGCAAAAAAGCAATTCTAAGTCTTTTCGAAAGGTTTTGAGTTATTTTCTACGTGAGTATTTTTTATGCGGTCCCTATTCACCGCACAAAAAAGGATTTTTTTAATTGTGCTGCGAATACTATATTTTATAGCTACTAGTGAAGTTTGGTGAGAATTTTTTTGTACGATTTTTTTATGCGGTCCCTATTCCTTGCACAAAAACAGGTTTGACAGTATTTGTTTTGAGTATTTAAAAAAAACTAGTTTTAAGTTTGATGGTTTGTCCAACCTTATATATGAAAAGGGTTATATAATTTTATCTAGATTTGTATAGTTCTAAAACAATGCAATGGGCAATACCAGCATTTTTTGAAAATAGAAAAAAAATGCATTTTTCCAGTAAAGGAAATAAATCTAAATCCAAAAATCCACATGAAAAGTTTCAAAAAAATTTAGTTAATAAAATATTTTAAATTAAAATCGTCAAGCCCTTTTTCTTTGTTTAGGATTGAAGTACGTCACAACTGATTCTGCCATACTTTACTTTAAAGTGAAACCCAACAATGACTTTGAATTGTTTAAACCAAAGCATTGTTTAAAATCCATGTATAGGATGTAGTAAGTACTTCACATTTTGAAATTTGACGTTTTAACGCCCTGTTTTAAAGTCAAGCTTTGAAATTACATGACAAAAATAATCATCTTAATTAAAAACAATAACAAATAAATGCTAGAATTGCCCATTGTTTCTGTTTCTTATAAATAATAGATTTGGAGCTTTGACAGCAGTTACAAAAAAATAATAAATACTCTTAAAGTATTCATATACAAAGGCAATTCTCATCTATAAGAAATCACCAGCATCTGCATTTTCTTAATTAAAAAACTATACTGAATCTAACCGTATAAATATGAGACGAAAAAGCCAATTTGGGGGATAAATTTTAAGCTAAAAATATAAAAGGGGATTTTTTTTTGTTCAGATTGACTAATTTGACAGTTTAGGTTACCTTTTTTTCCTAATCTCTATGACTGTTTGATTTTATATTTCAATAAATATTCAAAATAACCTTTTTGTAACAAAAGTGTACCCAAACCCAAGGTTTCCTAAGAAATTCTGTGTTTAATAAAATGTTTTTTTTTGTTGTGAAAATATTTTCTAGTAAATTTGACAATCAAACAGAATATTGAAGCGTAAGGAAAATGTCAATTTTTTCACCTAAAAATAATTTTTTACGGCTTAAAACTGTACTCTTCAATGTGAAGGTCAGCTTTTCCCAAAATCAAAAAATCCACCCTTATCTCAAATATACTACACTTTGAAAAATTTGCATCAAGAACAAATTTGCTGAACTCAGTCGGGATGCCTTTACTTGAACTTATTTTAGTGACTAAGCATTCTACGTTTCAGAAACATGCAATTAACTAAATTGCATCCGGCATAATTATTTCCAAGTTTAAAAATGGATGTGAAACCTTAAATAAAATTCAAACCAAAGTGCGACGGAAGAATTTCTAATGCAAATAAAATAATTAAGTGCTAATTATCCTCAAATATCGATGTTTAAACAATATCATAATTTAAATAATTTTAAACCATAGCTGTTCAACATCATATGTAATGCACATATTTTTTATGTATGTAGGGTTACTTGGGGTAAGTGGGTCACTGGGGTAAGTGGGTCACCCCCCTAAAACTATAATATTGTTGGACTGTATCAAATAGTATGAAATAATTCTTCCATCGATAGCTCTAAATTACCTTTAATTTACAAACTTAACGATGATACAAAGACAATAAGACATCACGATGGACATGACATACACGCACGAAGAGCGAATTTTTACGAACTGAAACCAAAACTCAAAGCAGCGAGAGGAGAAACAATTCAACAGAGCGCGCCGGAAGTGGGTAATAAATTCAGAAACTGAAACTTGCCGAAGCGCTCCAGTGACAGAATTTAAAACCAGGGAAAGGAGGCGTAAACATCCCGGCCCCCGTTGAATGGTTTCTCCACAAACATTCAACAAGTAAATTAATCAAAAACAATCAATTAGCTGCTACAATAATTAAGCTCAACCAAATACAAAATTAATGACGAAGAAATACAAATAAGAACTATATAGTCCAATGAACTAAAAGTTAACTCTACAAATAAACATCAATTCCAACATTAAGATAATAGTTACACAAAGCTTATACCAAGACAAAAATTAACATTTATCTGTACTTATAGGAAGAACACATATTTTGGATATTGACCTGGTATATAGTCCAAAGGCTGTACGTACATTTACAACTCGAACACAGCCATCCTTACCTAAAATTACATCTGTGATTCTACCAAGAATCCACTTACCCTTTGGAAGATTGTCTTCCTTAAGTATAACCATATCATTAGGTTTGACATTATTTTTTGTGAATTGCCATTTCTGACGTTGCTGAAAATGGCTTAAATAATCCAACCTCCAACGTTTCCAAATTAGTTGAGTCACTTTCTCAACCCTTTTCCATCTGGAGAGACGATTGTCAGGTACCTGAGTTACCTCTGGGGTAGCTACAGAGTTAAGTGCTCTGCCAATAAGAAAGTGTCCAGGAGTAAGGGCTTCTAAATCATTAATGTGAGAAGACATAGGGGTTAAAGGTCTAGAATTAAGAATACCTTCTATTTCATTGATTATCGTTAAAAACTCTTCATAATTAAAGTTAGAGTTACCAACAGCCCTTCTAAAATGGTGCTTAAATGATTTTACACCTGCCTCCCAGAGGCCACCAAAATTGGGTGCCCTGGGAGGAATAAATTTCCAGTTAACATTTTCAGTAGCCAAAAAGGCTCCCAACCCTTCATCTGGGTTTGAGACTAACTTGTGGAGCTTCTTAAGCTCCAAGTGGGCTCCAACAAAAGTTGTAGAATTGTCACTGAACAGAGTATTACATTTACCACGTCTGGCAAAAAACCTTTTTAATGTTGCAATGAAAGCTTCTGAGGTTAAATCACTTACCAATTCAATGTGTATGGCTTTAGTAGCCATGCATACGAAAATTGCAACATACACCTTGTGAAGTGGACCTTTTCTCTGGTTTTTATATTTAATATAAAAGGGTCCAGCATAGTCAACACCTGTGTTAAAAAATGGAGAGCTGACATTAACTCTTTCAAAAGGTGGACTACCCATCAATTGGTCTACAACTAATGGTTTGTTCTTTACACAAACAATACAATCATGAACAATTTTCCTAGCCAAATTTCTACCATTAATTGGCCAAAATTGTTGTCTGGCATAATATAACAGAGTTTGTGGACCAACATGAAGATACCTTTTATGAAGATTTTCTAAAATTAAACAAGTAATTTTACTCTTGGGTGGCAATATTATTTGATGCTTTTTATCAAAGTTAACATTTGAATTTTGCAAACGTCCACCCACTCTTATAACATCATTATTATCACAAAAGGGATTTAAAGATTTCAAAACACTATTACCTGGAAGTGATTTACCCTTTTTTAAACATTTATATTCAACCTTAAATTCAGTTTGTTGAACCCATCTTAACAAAGCATTTTGTGCCCTTTCAAATTCAACAGCTGTTATAGGGCCATTTAAACTTACATCTTTTTTCTTACATTTATCAAGAAACCTGTAAACCAAACTCAAAATTCTAACTAGTTTTGCATAATTATTACTAATAGAAATTATATGAGAAAACACTGAATTTTCAATACAAGAGGTTAAACTAATTTCCACTGTTTTTTTAAGCTCACTCTTAAAGTCATCAAGATTATTAACATAGTCTGGAACATCAGATTCCTGAAAGGCAATGGATTGAGTTAGAAAGGTGGGACCATACCACCACAAACCCTGGTCCTTCATCTGGTTTGGCAAAAGACCTCTGGAAACGAGGTCAGCAGGGTTTTGGCTAGAACCTATATGCCTCCACTCAAAGTCCTTGGTCAGTTCTTGGATTTTCATTACTCTGTTGGCTACAAAAGTTTTTAGTTCATGGGGAGATTTTCTCAGCCATGCAAGAACTATAGTCGAATCAGACCACAGTACAATGTTCTTTGGGGTAATGTCAAGAGCTTGTAGAACTTTACGCAATAGTTTGGAGAGTAGAAGACAGGCACACAGTTCAAGTCGAGGAACTGAGAGGCACTTAATAGGCGCCACACGAGATTTACTGCACAAAAGTCTCACTGCAGGGGATCCAGAAGTGGGTACGGATTGAGCATAAACAACCGCACCATAAGCCGAAGTCGAAGCGTCTGCAAAACCATGGATGATGATGCATGGTTCACGAAGAGCAAGTCTTGGAATCTCAAGAGACTCAAGTTCAGGAAGCGTGGAAACGAAATTATTCCACTCTGTAGATAGGGATTCCGAGAGTACTTCATCCCAGTTCAACTTGGACAGCCACAGATTTTGCATAAAAATCTTTGCTCTAGAGATGACAGGGCCAATCAATCCCAAGGGATCAAATATTCGCGAAATGTGAGACAAAACATCTCGCTTACTATAAGAGTCACGAATGGGCATGTTGATCTTGAAGCTAAAGCAGTCAGCCTGGGTGTTCCATAACACACCAAGAGTCTTATTCATTGGGGTAGTCTCTAGCTGTGATGCAAAGTTGAATTCCAAGTCCTGGTTGTGGTTGGAAACACGAAGCAAATCTGGGTGGTTGGCACACCACTTGTGAAGTTCCATACCTCCACGACCCAGCAACTCGATCAATTGTTGCTGGAGGATTTTAGCTCCATCCAAGGTTGATTCACCAGACAGGACATCATCGATGTAAAAGTCAGACAAAGTCACTGATGCAGCAAGGGGGAAACCAAGCGATTCATCTTGGGCCAGCTGGTGAAGAGTGCGAGTAGCTAAGTATGGGGCACTCGCAGTACCATAGGTGACCGTATTCAGTCTATAAATCTGAATAGGTTGATCAACACTGTTCTTCCACAAGATTCGAAGAAGGTCCCTCTGCGATGGATGCATAAGGATCTGTCTATACATCTTGGATACATCGGCAGTAAAGGCATACCGATGCTTACGAAAACGAAGCATGATGGAGAACAAGTCTTGTTGAGGTATTTTACCCAACTTTTGAAGTTGATTCAACGACACACCATTCGAAGTTGCAGCAGAGCCATTAAACACGACTCTCAATTTAGTCGAAGTCTTTTCTGGACGGTAGACACCGTGATGGGGCAAATAATAACAGTTGCCTGGCTCCTGATCCTCAAAGATTTCCTCCATGTGTCCCAAGGTTTCATATTCACTAATAAAGTCTGCATATAAGGAATGCATAGTTGGATCACGATCTAGCCTTTTATTAAGAGATCCTAACTGTTTAGATGCCATGGTTTTTGATTCCCCTAATTCAATGTCTGATTTCAAAGGCATTTTTACAATGTACCTACCATCTGGCATTCTAGAATGTGTTTCTAAGAAATGCTTTTCACATTCCATTTCCTCATTACTTAAATTAACCTTAGTCTCGTCTGTGGATTCAATTTCCCAGAATTGCCTCAAGGTATCATCCAAATTTACTGACTCGCGAACAAAGCCACAATAGAGTTCCTGATTAGTACCCTTTACAGAAGTTGAACCACTAACCAAAAAACCAAATGCACTTTCTTGCAAAACCAAATGGGAATCCTTAACATAAATTTTCCTAGTTCTTAACATATCAAAGAACAGCTCCACACCAATTAAACCATCTACTTTCCCAGGCCTAAAGAATTCTGGATCAGCAAATTTAATATTTGGACTGAAATCGTGAAGATTTATGGCTAAACGTTTTGCAGGGGTGATACTAGTTATCTTAGAGACTACAACAAACTCTGAGACCCTCACAAAATCACTAGCAAAATTTGAAACCTCTACACTAACCTTAGATTTAACAGGAATCTTAGCATTATTTAATCCTGATATGGTCATATCTAACTTATGCTCTTTTACTTGCAACAAGTTAACTGCATCTTTACTTAAAGCATTTATCATGCTCCCAGAGTCACATAAGAACCTTAAGGGTTGTTTATTCCCATAAGCATCCCGAACATAAGCAATAGCTGTAGCAAGCACAACCTGAGGTTTATCTAAACAATTTGCACTAGCACAAACTGACTCATGGGGCTCCACTTGGTTTCCTATGTTATTATCATTAACATTCCCTGTATTCACTATAGAACCAGATGATTCAAGAACCTCATCTTTCCTTTTAGTATACTCAGGGTTGGGGAAAATATGTAAAAGTGAGTTGTGGGGTTTATCACAATTTTTGCAATTATATTTAGCATTACACTGCCCAACCTTATGTGAGGGGGAAAACACTTTAAACATAGATTATTTCTTTTTACTAAGCTAAATCTCTCCCTAACACTAGCTTTTATAAAATGGAAACATTTGTGAACAGGGTGAGAACCATTTTTACAAATGATACAAGATTTCCCATTTGAGTCAACAAGAAGACTCTTTACCTTGCTAACAACTTTAGATTTCCCAGTACTTCCCAAATTTTCCAAATACTGACATCTCTTTTTCAAAAATTCAATAAGATTGTCCCATTGAGGCAATTCTGAACCTTCAACAGACAGTTCAAAGAGCTTTCTTGTCTCTTTGTCAACTTTAGTTAGCACAATATTAACAATAATGTTTTCACTTAATTTATTCATTTCCAAATCTAATGACTTGAGAGCACGAATATTTTTGATTAACTTATCAACCATTGCTCTCAAATCCACAGCAGATTCATTAAATATTTTATCCAAATTTAAAATATCACTTATATAAGAATTTACTAATGCTCTTTTGTTATCATAACGTTCCTCTAAAGCTTTGAAAAGAGAATCAAAGGTATCCTCAGTTGTCTGGATTTGCTTAGCAGATCCGAGCAACGCTGACTTTAAGTAAAATAATTTTTGAGAATCCTCGAGCTGGATGTTTGTTGCAATCAATGAATTAAACTGCATTTTAAAATTATGCCAGTCCTCGAAATGGCCCGAAAACTTGGGCAAAGGTATCTCTGGTAGTTTAATTGACATGATCTGCTTATTCAAATTAGCATTATCATTAATACTAGGCAATTTAACAATAGAGGTTTTCAAACGCAAGAGGCTTACCTCTACTTCTTCAATATCGTTTTCCATGGAGGAAAACGTTTCCTCCATGAGAGTAAGATCCGCATCATCCACTGCCTTACAGTATTCAAGGCGAAGAGTTTCGAGCTTCTGTTTTATTTGCTCGATGCTATCTAACTTCATCTGTAAGACCAGCTGATCATCTTTAGAAATTTCTTCATCTTTTACGAATTCGATGATTTTGGTTATTTTCGTCTTCAGCGCGCCGCGCTGTCTATTTAGAGTTTTAACCAAGTCTTTGTCCTTCTCAGGGGGATCTGTGGTAACGACAGTTTTGTTCGCAGACTTCGTGTCCGGCATAGCGAAACAGCAACAAAATTCTTCCGATTGAAGATGAAAACAATGTTCAATGAAAATCGAAACTTACGAATGTTCCGATAACGAAGAAAGTTCCTTTTCCGAAATGAAGGCACTAGCACTAACGAAGGGGAAAACGAAAGCGAAGAAAGTTCGAAAAACGAAGTATATCCATAGGTTATTAAATCTTCCTCCGGGTCGCTAGGACCAAAATGTTGGACTGTATCAAATAGTATGAAATAATTCTTCCATCGATAGCTCTAAATTACCTTTAATTTACAAACTTAACGATGATACAAAGACAATAAGACATCACGATGGACATGACATACACGCACGAAGAGCGAATTTTTACGAACTGAAACCAAAACTCAAAGCAGCGAGAGGAGAAACAATTCAACAGAGCGCGCCGGAAGTGGGTAATAAATTCAGAAACTGAAACTTGCCGAAGCGCTCCAGTGACAGAATTTAAAACCAGGGAAAGGAGGCGTAAACAAATACACTTACTCGCATTGATTATGTTACAGCTTGTCACACCGATAAGTTTTGCATATATTTGAGATTTGTTTAATTTATTTTTAAGATTATAGAACTAATTTAAAATAGATTCCCAGAATGAATTTTTTGGAGAGTTCAAGACGTATTTTTCAAAGAAGTATTTCCAGGTAAGTTTTCATTACATTTTAATGTTTATTGAACTGTTTTGCAGAGTTTGACCTAAATTACATACGGCAATTTGAAATTTTTCAAAATTTTTAATTTTGAAGTGTTTAACAGGGGGGTCCCACTTACCCCATAGTTTTAGCATGGTAGGGGTAAGTGGGACCCCTCAGTGGGGTAAGTGGGACCCTTTATTATGATATAAGTGGTTTTAGAGGGTCCCATATGTTATAGGAACTACATCTGAAGACATATATGGGTGGATTTTGGGGGTGTTATAGGGACAATTTCCCCCCCCAATATTTTCAGAAATTTTCGATTTATAGTAGCACGTAGAAGACCTTTTACTCACCACTTCAAAATTCATTAAAATTTATAAATAGTTTGATCGACATTTTATATCAAATTTGCGTTTTAATTTAAATTATGGTGAGTAAAGTGAAATATATCATCAATAGTGTTCATTCTCATTTAGTGTGTCCGATTTCTTTTTTTATCTTACAATGTGTATTAAAGTGCCAAAATAAATCTTAATCAACCTTATTATGTTTTTTCAACACTATTTTATATGCTATAAAGTAAAACATATCCCTTTGGCCTTTCAAAACATTCTTTAAAATACTTATTTTGCTTTTCATTCTATTCTTGCCTTGTCATATTGATTTTGATGTGAGTATATTTCTCACTCATGGACACAGTGACAATAAAATATTTTATATTGAAATTTACTGTACTTTATTAAGTAATACCCACTTACTTCCTTTTAAGTTTTGCTTGCATTAAATATAAATAAAGAGGGGGTGACCCACTTACCCCATCTCTTGGGGTAAGTGGGTCACCCATCTCATTTTTGATGAAAAGACCAGTTAAGAAAAATATAAAGCTTTAATTTAGAAACTACTGATAAATTTTTGTTTATCGATAGACTCTTTAACGAAATTAGTCAACAAGTACAAAATAAACCCTTTCAATTTTTTTCTATGAAGCTCCAAAAATGTACAAGGCCAAAAAGGGGTCCCACTTACCCCAAGTGACCCTATAAAAAACAAGACATATAGTAGCTATTTTATTGCAAAAACATTTTTTTTTTCAATTTCTAAAATTAAAACTCGATTTCCGTAATGTATAATTTGATTTATCTTTTCATAGTATAACTAAATTAAATATAGTTTGTTAACATGCCATATAATTATTGTAGTTATTTTTGAATTTTTATGATTTGGTGAATGAATAACTTTGAATTAATAATTAACTTTGGCAAGCTTGCGACCAAATCTTATTGTTAAAATCTAAAGCTTTTGTGTCTTGGCCTTGGGTTATATTAAAAGTTAAGATTTGTTTTTATTTCAAACTTTTTAAATGTTTTATTGTTATGATTTCCTTAAAAATATCATGAAATCATATGAACGGCAAAAATAAAATAAAATATTTTTTTAAAACTATGTAAAACTGTGAAATCAAACGCTTATCAATGCACGAAAAAAACACTTTATTTGCAAAAATTAACTAAATTGCAAAAAAATACAAAATTTATGAGTGGCTTAGAAATATACTATAAGATCAAAATGAGAATCTTTCCAAAAATGCATTAAAAAAGTACATAAAACCTATGAGGAATAATTTTAAGTCCTCTCCCTAGTTACAGAAATCTAGCTTTTGGCCTGATAAAGACTTTTTAGACGATATTTTGGTTCCTTCAGAAATAAATTTATATTTACACCACTGCCATCTAGAGCAGAGATGGGCGTAATCAAACTACTTTTGTAATCAGATTAATAATCTGATTACATTTGTAATCATTACATTTGTAATCATTACATTTGTAATCTGATTACTTTTTGCAGTTTTTAATCTAACTACATTTGTAATCATTACATTTGTAATCTGATTACATTTTGAAATTTTCAATCCAACTACATCTGTAATCTGAATGAATGTAATCTGATTACATTTGAAGTTAGATTACATTTTGTAATCTAAATGTGAATGTAATCTGATTACTTTTGTAGTTTGATTACATTTGTAGTTTGATTACATTTTTAGTTTGATTACATTTTTAGTCTAAATACATTTGTAATCTTCAATCCAATTACTCTGGTACCTTTACCGGAAGTGGTCCACAACTTGCCGGAAGTGGTCCATGACTTACAGGAAGTGGTCCACAACTTACCGGAAATGGTCTACAACTTGCCGGAAGTGGTCTGTTTCTTACCGGAAGTGGTCCGTAACCTACGGAAGTGGTCCATAACTTACCGGAAGTGGTCCACAACTTGCCGGAAGTGGTCCGTTACTTACCGGAAGTGGTCCGTGACTTATCAAAAGTGGTCCACAACTTACCGGAAGTGGTACGTGACTTACCGGAAATGGTCTGTTACTTACCGGAAGGGGTCCATGACTTACCGGAAGTGGACCCCAACTTGCCGGAAGTAGTCTGTTACTTACCGGAAGTGGTCCGGAAGTGGTCCGTAACCTACCGGAAGTTGTCCATGACTTACCGGAAGTGGTCCACAACTTGCCGGAAGTGGTCCGTAACCTACCAGAAGTGGTCCATGACTTTCCAGAAGTGGTCCACAACTTGCCGGAAGTGGTCTGTTACTTACCGGAAGTGGTCCATGACTTACCGGAAGTGGACTCCAACTTGCCGGAAGTAGCCTGTTACTTACCGGAAGTGGTCCGTAACCTACCGGAAGTGGTCCATGATTTATAGAAGTGGTCCACAACTTGCCGGAAGTGGTCTGTTACTTACCGGAAGTTGTCCGTAACCTACCAGAACTGGGTCAATGACTTACCGGAAGTGGTCCACAACTTGCCGGAAGTGATCTGTTACGAACCGGAAGTGGTCCGTAACCTACCAGAAGTGGTCCATGACTTACCGGAAGTGGTCCATAACTTGTCGGTAAGTTTCGTAGCACTTCCGGGAAGTTGTGTACCACTTCCGGTCAGTTGTGTACCACTTTCGGTCAGTTGTAGACCACTTCCGATCTGTTTTGGACCACTTCTGGTAAGCCGCGGACAACTTCCGGGAAGATAAGAACTATGCCTATTAAGTTGCGTACCGTTTCCGGTAAGTTTCAGAGCACTTCCGGTCAATTGTGAACCACTTCCGGTCAGATGTGAACCACTTCCGGTCAGTTGAGGACCCTTTTCGGTCAGTTGCGGGCCACTTCTGGTCAATTGGGAACCACTTCCGGTCAGTTGTTGACTACTTCCGGTAAGTTGTGGACCACTTCCGGTGAGCCGTGGACAACTTCCGGGAAGTTACGAACCACTTCTTTTAAGTTGCGGACCATTTCCGGTAAAATGTGGACCATATCCGGTCAGTTGTGGACCACTTCCGGTAAGTTTCGGACCACTTCCGATCAGTTTTGGACCACTTCCGGGGAGTCGCGGACAACTTTCGGGGAGTTACGAAACCACTTCTATTAAGTTGCGGACCGTTTCCGGTAAGTTGGGAACCATTTCCGGAAAGTTTCGGAGCACTTCCGGGAAGTTACGAACCTCTATTTTTAAGTTGCGGACCGTTTCCGGCAAGTTGTGGACTACTTCCGGGAAGTTTCGGAGCACTTCCGGTGAGTTGTTGACCACTTCCAGTCAGTTTTGGACCACTTCCGGTCAATTTTGGAGCACTTCCGGTCAATTTTGGACCATTTCCTGTCAGTTGTGGACCACTTCCTGTATGTGGCGGAACAACAATACACCCTATTCGCACCCTACCATTATCAATCAGAAAAAGTAATCAAGATATGTTATATTAGATTACAATTGTAATCTGTAATCAGATTAACGATTACAAAATGTAATCTGTAATCAGATTACATTTGTGCAAAAGTAATCAGATTACAAATGTAATCAGATTACATTTGTGCAAAAGTAATCAGATTACAAATGTAATCAGATTACATTTATGCAAAAGTAATCAGATTACAAATGTAATCAGATTACATTTGTGAAAAAGTAATCAGATTACAAATGTAATCAGATTACATTTGTAATCGTAATCGTTAATCATTAATCTGATTACATTTTGCCCATCTCTGATCTAGAGCAGTGATAACCGCTCATCTCAAGGGTCTCTCTGGAAGGATGGGACTTTAAAATGCTATCCCCCGATCCCATCTTATATGTTCAACAGTGGCGAATCCAGGATTTTTGTCTGGGGGGGCTGAGTTTCACAAATAACTTATTTGCTATTATGGGCTGTTCAAATATTAATGTAAGTAACTGAAAGGGGGGATGGGGGTTGCCAGTGCCGTAGCCAGATTTTTGTTTCGGAGATTATACTCAACATCTTATCTGAGGTCTAATCTTAGGAATACTAAGTTTTAGGAGAGATGACTTTGGAAGGTTTTAGTTTTAACTTTGGTGCACTACGTTTCAAAAAAGTGTAAAAATGTCAACTGTAAGTAAAAGGGGGGTCTGGGGGTCCTCCCCCAGAAAATTTTAGAAAATTTGCTCCTCAAAATAGTGTTTTAGCTCATTTTGAAGCCTTTTAGATTCCACCCAAAGAGCACCACTCATTGTAAGCGGCAGAATTTTCAAGGAAAAAGGTTTACAGTATTATGAATTGGAAAATTTCTTGGGGGTTTAGGGGTTCCTATTTCAGAAAATATTTTTGAATTTTGCCCCTAAAAGTGGCATTTTAATTCATGTTGAGACACTTTAGGTTATACATCAAAGAGGATCACTCCTTGAAAATCCCTAAAGTTTCAAGGAAAATCCGTACTTATTATATTCCAAATTTCGAGGGGGTTTGGGGGTCTTCCCCCAGAAAAATTTTGGAATTTTTACCTTTAAAAGTAGGGTTCCGATTCATTTTTGAGACCCTTTGGGTAACAAACTGAATGTCCGCAACGTGTTGAAATTTCTTTTTTGGCTTTATTGCTATTACCAAAACTTGAATGTCTTATTCCTGGGGGGGCTGCAGCCCCACAGCCCCCCCTACTGGATTCGCCCCTGATGTTCAAAAATGAATCAAAAGACTGCTTTTTAAGGTAAAATTTCAAAAAAAATTTCTGGGGGAGGACACCCAGACCCCCTTTTTCCCTGGGACGTCAGCTAAGTTTTTTCAATAATATAGACTCAAATTTTCAAAATTTTTCTGGGGAAGAACCTCCAACTTTCTTAAAATATGGTTGCCCCCCCTTTGGTCCAGGCTGGATCCGCCACTGGTCTCAGCAGCCCTGACCAAAAGAATGATAGCTTTATTACTCTTGAGAGAGCTGTAAAAAACAAACTGAGGGAAGAAGAAAAATATACGAATTCTACTACTGATTAATCACATTGGCTTTTTAGCTTTTCCCACTCCAACGCTGTTGTTATTTGTTTCTTTATTATAGCTTCTTTTTTTTTCTTTTCAATAGAGAAAAATAATCTTTTCGGATGTTTCGGCAACTCAATAAAGATTTATGTTTACTTTTTTGTAGCTAATAAGTTTTTATTTATTTTCATAATGAACAAATTGAATTCGAAATGTAGATTTTAGTTTCATTCGCTTGGAGATACTATATGAAATCGAGTATTTCGCTTGATAATCTTCATCTTCATAATAATCCGCTAAATATAGGTAAGTGTCAGTTTTTGAATGCTTATTAAGTGTGAAATCAAAATTTTATATCGTTCCCATCTTTTCTATTTGATTTTTTCCACGTTTTTGTTCAATAGAAATATATTATTCGGCATTGTATCGCTTAAAATACGTTGCCAACTTGGTACCGCCACGCCGGAGCCGGAGCAGCACCCCTAAATCTTGAGCCGCCACTGGTGGTTTTTGTCAATGTAGTTTCTCAAAAAGCGGCTTGAAGAATTTGTTTTTAGAAGTGGGAGGGGTGAAGTGGGTGAGAGAGAGAGATGAATTTTGGTGGGAGTGGGGTATGGTATGGATTTTAGTGAAAATAAAACGCGTTCCATACGCTTCCAAATAAAACGCGCCCACCCACCGTCCTTCTAGCTCTGGAAGCTGGAAGGGAAGAATTACGTATCATTGGAGAAGATGTCATCATCACTTCAAACAAAAGCAAGTATTGTCTTGTGGCGCCATCTGTTCCCCAACAGTAAACTAAATATTTAACTGATGTATTAAAATTTCCTTCAGAGTTGGAAAATATTCATCGTGTAAAATTTGAATAGTGATTTACTTAAACTGTCAGTGCAGTTTTATGTAATTAAACAATGATTTTTAAAATATTAATTCAAGTGGTATATGAGCCCGGATAGCTCAGTCGGTAGAGCGTTAGGCTTTTAACCTAACGGTCCAGGGTTCGAGTCCCTGTTCGGGCGAAATAATTTTACTATTCCCGGCACTTGTTTTAAACAATATTTAGGATTTGGGAACATATCGGTGTTTATTGTGGTTCTGTTTATCAGAAGTTTCCTGAAATAATTGAAATATTTCATAACACTTTTGTAAAGCAATAGAAAAAATTTTATTGTGAAATTTTTCGTTTTAATGAGGTCGAAAAAATTTATTCCATTATAAATGTTTGCAGTAGTTCCGTCTTCGTCAGTACCGAAAATTTGTCCTGTTTGCTGTGAATTTTCTTCTTTACCGACATTTCAAATCGATATTCAATATGATTTTAAAAATTGCTTTAGATGAAAAAATTATTTGGAAAAGTTGACATCCTTCTCTTTTTCGTGTAAATAAATATAACTTGATTAACTTACGTCTAAGATCTCATATATTATATAACCTAGCGCCTAGCCCCTTAAAGCTTCATCCCATTTTTTGTGTGGCATAAATTGAAAAATCGACAAAAGAATACTTGTAGCGCCATCTAGTAAAATAGAATGAAGAAAATTATAAGTGATACTATTCTTTGGAATTAAATGAAGTTAACTGTGGAAATTTAAAGTTTTAGGTAACATAAATTTCTATGTAAGTTTTAATATAAACACAAAAAGATTTAAAAGCGGAGAAATATTATTTAATTTAAGACATACTTGCTATTTTATGTGGCGCCATCTACTAAAATAAAATGAAAACGTCGTAAGCGTTGTTTATACTTAGAATTTAAAAATGAAAAGGATTTAAAAACGGAGAAAAATTCATTTTAATTTATATTTTCTGTTTTTAAAATTCTCTTATTGACTGTCAAAACAATTTTATATTTCCATTATTAAAAATTCAATATCCATTCCTTTTATTTCAAAAGCTATTCTTTGTTTTATAAATTAAAAATGAGAAAAATTATTTCTTTGCCTTCAAATAAATATTTAAATACTATATTATTTGAGTTTTTATGAAGAAAATAATTATTGATGTGTTATCGATTTTTTACATAACTTAGTATGTGGCAATTTTAGATAAAAAAAACTAAATAATTTTTCTGTAAGTCAATAAAAAACGTATTCAAAATTAGATTTGGGTAAATTTTTACAGATTTTATAAATCTTACCAGCAATTGTAAATGCTCTAAAAATGTTCTCTATGAGTCCCTCGACAAAAATAAAAAAGTCTAGCAGAGCGTGGTTTCGATCCACGGACCTCTGGGTTATGGGCCCAGCACGCTTCCACTGCGCCACTCTGCTCTTGTCAGCTATAATCTTAACAAAAACCTCTAACGTCATTCTGACGTCTTGACGCTTTGAAAATCGGAAATGCTACGCTTTTAAAAACTAGTATTTTCACAATTTTAATTTTTAACAAAGGATTTCTTTAGAGAAATGCATGGCGCCCCACTGAAATTGAATAATAATAATTTGTCTACTGAAATTTTTTATATTAAATAAATATTTCATTTAGAATGTTTAATGAAATCCATATATATAATTCCCTTACGTGGCTCACGAATTCGGCTGTATTTGTTACCCGCCGTTGGCAACGATTGGTTTGTTTACACTTTGCGAATTCGTGTTTATGTTTTCCGCGTCTTCCGATTCACGACGCCTTTCAACTTTTTAGTTATGTCATGGATTAAGTAGAGCAGCAAACTATTTTCGTAATATCAAACGTAGAAGAATCTCGAGAAGTAATCCCGAGCAAGCGAGTATTCGCAGAACTAATCGGACCGAGTTTGATCGGTTGCGGCGTGCGGCACACAGCATTCCTGAAATTACATTGTTCACGGAGCACCATTGTGGAGAATTAGCTATAAATGTTTCCATTTTAATGTTTTTAGTTGAATGAAGTCAGGATGAAATATTTTTAGGTGTTCAAATAGCACTTTAATTTTGATGGCGATTGAGGTATGTCGGCAACACGCATTGGTATCGCATTAAAGGTATAAGCCAAGGTTAAGTATGAGCCGAATTAAAAATTTCCCCACTTTTGCAAGCATGAATCACTAACATTGTGGCCTAAAATTACCTCTTCCAAAAACACAGGACACTGCAATAAAAATGTGAGTGCTCCTTCCTAAAGTGCAGCCCTTTATTTACGGAAAACTTAAAAATATTGAAGGTAGAGAACCATACACATGAGTAACGAAGCACAATTTTTGAGTGTGCGGTAAATAGGGTACATCCACGATTACTTTGCAGAAACAATCGTAAGTTATTTAACCATACAGCTGTAGGTAAGTGGTATTTTCACAGCAACGTGATGGTCTGTTGAGTCAATTTCGCAGTATAGCTGCAAAACTTGAATTATTCTACACTAACTCGATTGCAACTTAAGTTGAGCCTGACGTCATGGCCGCACGGAAGAAAATTTGAGTAAACAGAAAGCTTTCTGGGCTTTGTGAGCTCTTATTGGCTGGCAAGTTTTATTTGTACTACTACGCGCTAAGACACTTTGAAAAATATTAATACTCAACATTTAGCAAATCGGGATGAAAAGACGCATTATATACGTGGATTTAAAAACTAATCTTATTTTAAAATTGAATCTCTTAATTTCACTCGAAATTCCGACACCGCACGTGGAACAACTTTCTTATGTTTCTCTCAGCATATTTCTACAGGCTCAAGTTAAGTCGCAACCGAGTTTAGACAAAGTATTTTGTGATTCAGTTGGGTAAAAAACTTTTTGCACAGAATAGTCGAACGCAATTTTGGTGTTGTACAAATGGTAACCATTATTAATAAATACTAGCATTAGGAGGGTAAAAAACCATACATATAGTATGTGACAAAGCACAAATTGGAGTAACACGGTAAGTTTAGGTAACACAGTAAGATAGTTTTTGGTCGAGTTATCCAGTCATAGTAAGAAATTATGTAACTTTCATGGACATGGTGTTTTACTTGCTCTTTCTTCACTTAAAGGGGTACAAATTTTCTTACTATTAGCAATGTGTGAAAAATTTTGATTTTTAGGATTTAATCATTTATACCAGTGGTCCCCAACCTTTTTACCACCACGGACCGGTCAACGTTTGATAATTTTACCGCGGCCCGCTGGGGAGGGGCGTTGATTGTTAAAATTCTAGATTATTTTGATTTATTAATTATAATTTAATTGTATTTAAACATGCTTTCAAAATAAAATACAGTTACACCATAAAATAAATATAAAGGGATTTATAATTAATTTCATTCCTTAATTTGGAGTATAAAACTAGGAATTAAAATTCATTTTCAATAAAATGGTGGGCTCGCGGCCCGGTACCATTTGATCCACGGACCGGGGGTTGGAGACCACTGATTTATACCATATTATTTGGTTGTTAATTATAATTTAATTGTATTTAAACATGCTTTCAAAATAAAATACAGTTACACCATAAAATAAATATAAAGGAATTTATAATTAATTTCATTCCTTAATTTGGAGTATAAAACTAGGAATTAAAATTCATTTTCAATAAAATGGTGGGCTCGCGGCCCGGTACCATTTGATCCACGGACCGGGGGTTGGAGACCACTGATTTATACCATATTATTTGGTTGTTAATTATAATTTAATTGTATTTAAACATGCTTTCAAAATAAAATACAGTTACACCATAAAATAAATATAAAGGAATTTATAATTAATTTCATTCCTTAATTTGGAGTATAAAACTAGGAATTAAAATTCATTTTCAATAAAATGGTGGGCTCGCGGCCCGGTACCATTTGATCCACGGACCGGGGGTTGGAGACCACTGATTTATACCATATTATTTGGTTGGTGCTATATATGCTCTTATTCAGCTCTTAAACACGGTATACATATTTTTCACACACTATTTAATGTTTCCATGCTGCATATTTCTATTTATAAAACTTTATTTTCACCAATAAATTTAGTTGGTAATGAATCTCAGCTAGGCTGTACCAGCGGATGGCGAGCGAGCGAAGCGAGCCAGGATCGCGAAGCGATCCTCCGCGAACTGCGAAGCAGTTCGCGCGGGGGTTGGCGAGCGATAGCGAGCAGGGGGCGGCAGCCCCCTAGTTATAAATAAATCGTTTTATTCATAATGGTTAATTTTTTCTAAGTTTTAACAGATGCTATATTTTAAAACCAAAATAGCATCCTCATTTTTTTCTATTTGGTTTTGTTGTCCAAATTTGAAAAATATTTCGCATTTCACTCCTCTTAATAAAGTCAAGGAGCATGGCGTAGCCAGGGTTCAACTTAAGGGGAGGGCAAGCATGGTCGACTTTTTTTTATGTTTGTAGAGATCAATTTTAAAGCCCCGTGAGAGAGACCCGTCAAGTTTTAACTGGGGGTTCTCCCCAGAAAATTTTTGGAAATATGCCCCTAAGAACATATGGTTTTAAATTGTTTTTTGGTACACGTAACGTAAACCCAAATTTGGACATACATTTTTAGGTAGAATTTTTATTTTACTGAACTTATTACAAAAAAGTTTGAATAATAAAGGTTTAAATACGAAAGGGGGGCCTGGGCCCTCCCCCAGAAAAATTTAGAAAATTTGACCCTAAAATATTAGGTTTTAACTTCACTATAAAAGTAAAGTAAAAAGTTAATATTACACGAGACTTGGGGGGCAGCTGCCCCTCCCTGCCCCCCCCTTGGCTACGCCCATGTCAAGGAGCATTCTTACTCCTCCAAAAAAGTCCTAAGAATAATACTGATAGGAATAATTCAATGAATAGAAATAGAAAGTTGGAAGCATGGGCGTAGCCAGGGGGCATTATATAAAACCCAGGTTTTTTAGGGTCAAATTTTCAAAATGTTTCTGGGAGAGGGCCCCCATAGGCTCCCCTTAAGCTTTAGTATTTACACTTTTTTATAATAAGTTCATTAAAATTAAAATTCTAAAAATTATTTTGCATAAAAATTTGGGTTTACGTGTACTAAAAAACAGTTTAAAACCCTCTGTTCTTAATTAGGATCAAATTTCCAAAATTTTTCTGGGGGAGAACCCCCAGATCCCCGCCCTTTGAAACTTGAACTTTATTACTAAAAACCTTTTTATATAAATTTTCTTGGACGCAAATTCTACCTAAATAAGTTTTGAAAAACTACATTAAACCTATAAATATGGATGGAAGAGAGACCACATTGTTTCCACGCTACCCACAAATTTTTTACATTAAGGTCAAAAACCCCTCTCGAAACAATACTGTGCCTACGCCCTTCTCTCACAGGGCTTTTAAAATTGTTCTCCACAAGCATAAAAAAGTCGATCCTGCTTCCCCCCCCGCATGGACGGATTTAAGGGGGTGTATGGGGGTGCTGCGCACCCCTAACTTTTTGAGAAAATTCCATTTTTACAGGGGAAAATCATGTTTTCAAAGTCATCAGGGACAGCTTGCACCCGCAAGATTTCTAGTACGCACCCCCAGGGTTCACCATCTCCGCTCATGCCCCCCGTAAGTTGAACCCTGGCTACGCCCATGGTTGGAAGAGTAAAAAAAACATTTGGAGGGGACCTAAAAAAATAATTAACTGTACATAATGATAACTGCGTTACTTTTTTTAATTAATTAATTAAGTTTTGTGCGAACGGTTTCCAGAGGAAAATTTTATTATTAACCCAATTTAACCGATTGACGGAAATTTTTGATGGTAAGTAAAATATTTCTATTCTTTTTTTGTGGATTTTGAGTAAACCCCTTGTTCGATTTTTTTTAAAATTCTCAATATTTTAAATAAAGTATTTTTCCTTAAGAAAAAAGATAGATAAGAGATAGATAGATAAATAAAGATTAAATCAGGGAATCACGAACGTTTTTGGTCCGTGGACCCCCTGACGCCATTTTTCGTACCCCGTAGACCCCCTGCTAGGGACCATTCAAAAAGTAGCTAAAAATAATGCTTATGATATAGTATATTTATAGTATACAAATGTAAAACAAAATAACGATTTGAATATCAAAAAGGGGATCTTGGGGTCTTCCCCGAGAAATTTTTTGGAAATTTGACCCTAAAAATGAGGATTTATACTCGTTTTGGTACCCAAAGCCAAAACTCGATTTTCAGGGTGGGCGACCTTTATGTGGCTGATTGCTCCACAGTTCACCAATTTTCTTCTCTCTTTTTTCCTCACCCCAGTGGCGTATATAGATTTTTATTTGGAAATAGTCTCCAAATATATCCTCTAAATCTACAAAATTAGTCTATCATGTTTACCGAAAAACAACAATGGGCAGGGTTAAAAAATGATTAACCGGTCTCGTGGACATTTCCCATTAGGGGCGTATACTATAGAAATTTATTTCAGGAGGGGCCCGAAATTAATATTCCTGTTATACAAACTCAATAGGTTCAATGAAACTTTGTAACACATTTTAAGTAAATTTGCTTCTTAAGGGTGTACTGAATAAGAGAAGTTGTGAGTAATTTGTTAAGTTTAATGAACCAAAGAGGGAACTGGGGGCCCTCCCCCAGGAGATTTTTTAGAAAAATTGACTCTAAAAACAGGTTTTTAACTAAGTTTGGTACCTAAAGCCCGAATTTCAGGAATAGTCCACTGAAAATAGAGTTGAACCTCAAACAAATTGCAATGGAAGGTTTCTCAACGGTTTTGACTTAGAAATGACCTCAATAATAACGTACTAAAAATCGGCCAAAATCGGCCGGGCGGAAGTTTAATTTTTTTCAAATTTTTTAAAAATGACCGAAAAATTTAAAAAAAAAAACAAACAATAATATAGACATCTGATACATGTTTATAGGTTATTTTTGAGTGCTGAATCCGAATATTGCATTTAGTTCGGAAAAAAAATTGAAATTTATAATTTTAAAATTAATTTGAATAATTAGCTATATGAAAAAATTAAAACCCCCCTAAAAACCTAACAAAAACATCAAAAGAGATAAATTCAACGGTTTTCATTTAGAAATGACCTAAATATTAACATACTAAAATTTAAAAATTTTACGAGTTAAATAAGTTAATTTTTTTTTCAAATTTCAATTTTTTTTTTGCAAAAAATGCATTTTTTTTTTCAAATTCGTGCCAAAAACTTTAGAGGCTTTTGAAAAGGTCATTTTTCAGTGAATACTGTCCACAGATAGTTATATAATGGAAAACCGGTGGAATTGACCCTCAATGAATTAGTTAATTATTTTAAATTCTGATATAAATATGCCAAAGGCCAAAGTATTACCTTTTTTCACATTTGTACTACATTTTACCAATTTCAAAATTTTAAATAAAACAATTAACTAATTCATTGAGGGACAAATCCACCGGTTTTCCATTATATAACTATCTGTGGACAATATCCACCGAAAAATGACCTTTTCAAAAGCCTCTAAAGTTTTTGGCACGAATTTGGAAAAAAAAATGGAAATTTGAAAAAAATTTTACTTCTTTAACTCGTAAAATTTTTAAATTTTAGTATGTTAATATTTAGGTCATTTCTAAATGAAAACCGTTGAATTTATCTCTTTTGATGTTTTTGTTAGGTTTTTATGGGGGTTTTAATTTTTTCATATAGCTAATTATTCAAATTAATTTAAAAAATTGAAATTTCAATTTTTTTTTCCAAACTAAATGCAATATTCGGTTTCAGCACCCAAAAATAACCTATAAACATGTATCCCATGTCTATATTATTGTTTTGATTTTTTTAATTTTTTTTTCGGCCATTTTTAAAAAATTTCAAAAAAAATTAAACTTCCGCCCGGCCGATTTTGGCCGATTTTTAGTATGTTATTATTGAGGTCATTTCTAAGTGAAAACCGTTGAGAAACCTTCTATTGCAATTTGTTTGAGGTTCGGCCCTATTTTTCGCTATTTTCAGTGGACTAGTTTACAATTTTCGTGAAGGATTTTCATTTTGATGAGCAGAATGTAAAGAATTTGTGAATAATTGAGTTCCAAATACAAAAGGTGGTCTGGGGTCCTCCCCCAGAAAATTTTCGGAAATTTGAGACAATGAAACATGGTTTTTACTTGTTTTTGTATACCTTGTATCTCTTTTCCAGAAAAAGTAAAAACAAAAAAGGCAGGAATAATATATGTTTGAGAGAGGGGGATGATAATCAAATGTTATTGAGGTGGTTGCCGGACGCACTCAAAACAATTATCATTCTCAGCACAATTGCTGTTCGCTCCTTGTTCTCTTCTCTTATGTAATTCATAATCTGGACCTAAACTTTAAAATTAATTTGATAAATTGGTATCAAGATCAAAACATCCAAAGAGTGGAAAATTTGCAAATCAAATTAGAAATAGATCATCGGGGGGAATCTAATGAGCGATAACGGTGTTCAGGTGTAGTTTTTATTTCTTTAAATATTCAAAATACTGGGCTTGGGAAAAATATTAGCACTTGAATTTAAAAGATGTATTTCTTTAAGCTTTAAGGGTAAGCTTTTATTTAAAAGAATGTTCTTAATAGAATGATGAGCACTTTACTTATAACTACTTTTATACTAGGTGAACATTTTAAAGTTTAAAGGCACTTTAAATTTGCACTGGGGGAAAACTAATAGTTTTCTTTAAAATAACATGAAAACATGCAAAGTTAAAGCTACTGCTATCTAAATTTTATGCTAATTTCCCATTAAATTAGGCTGCATTAAAAAATAGGTTGTTCGGAAGTTCAATCTCCTCCGAAATTATTATGACTTCTTATAAATCCATCCCCCCATGAAAATTCTGGAGGGTGCAAGGAAATGTTCTCATTTGAGGAAAAAAGAGATCCAAAATGACCAAAAATTAGTCAAAAAAACTACTCTCTAATATCAAATAAATTCTAGGGGAGGATCCCCAACCCCCTTTTTTGGTTTAAGGCTAAAGGTTATCAGCAAACCTTTGCGCGAAGGAGAGACGATTTGGTAATGTAAATTTATGAAGTTATGAAACAAGATTCTACGCTTATTATATGCTGAATTACAATTTATTTTAGGAATAATGATAGTTTTTTTGAAAATTATGTACACGTTTATTCATTTGAGAAAAGCGTTTGATATATTTGTGTTTAACAGGGGTTAATCTAAAAATACAATAATTTAACTAGGGTTAAAATTTAGGTAATCATTCGATAACGGAAAAATGACTCAACATAGAAATTAAATAATTTGGGATTTAATACTTTCAATTAATGTATGAATAAAACGCATTCTATGCAGATAAAAATCTTAAGGAAGGTTAAACGAGAGAAAAAAAATTACTTCTTCCCGGGGAAAGGACTTGGGAACGACCATCCCCCCACTATTAAAGTTCACCCACTTCTACCACTGCTTTTAACTAGAAAGTTTCTAGAACCTCCTAGCATCCATTACAAGCAGCAAGGTTTTATTTTTACAATCTCAATGTTAGAAACTACCGGCTAGAATAACAAATAAGAGCCAGGACAGGATCTGATACAGGTGTTTGAAAACTGAGGGGGCACCAGGATTTTTAAAACATCTCAAACAGCAGAAACTGAAAATATTGTAGGATAATAAACTTTTTTGTCCATAAAGCTACTCATTAAAGCATTTAAAACAGTGTTTCCCAACGTGGGGCGCACGCCCCACTGGGGGGCAATATCATTTTCTAGGGGGGCAATTTGAAAATTTTCAACCAAATTGCCCCCCAGGTGGGACCAATCCAGGGGGAAAATTAAAAAATAACTTATTAAATAAAAGTTTACCAAAATCTTATCATATTATTCTATCTGAGAATGTATGTCTGAAATCTGGACCAATATGTATCAAAACCAAGTTGAAACTTTGAAATCCTGTTTTTAGAGTCTAATTTCCAATCCTTTTCTGGGGGATGACCCAAGATCTCTTTGTTTTTAGAACGCTTATATTTGAAACTTTTTTGTTCATCAAAATCTTCCCTAAAAATTTATATCCAAAATTTCCCAACTAGGGGTGCCAAACTAGTTAAAAACCTGCTTCCTAGGATCAAATTTACGAAAATTTGCTGGGGGAGGACCCCCAGACCCCCCTTGGTACTTAGAACTTAATTACTCATAACTTGATTTAGTTCTTTAGCATGAAAATTCTATACTTAAAAATGCTGTCATCATTAGACTTATTAAATATACATAGGAGGGAGGGGCTAAGAAATAATTTTGTCTCCCTCTCAAAATATATTTCTATATATGCCACGGAGACCGGGGGGCATGGAAAATTCAGAAATGCTTTGGTGGGGCATGGACCGGAAAAGGTTGGGAAACACTGATTTAAAAGCTTCAAAATTACGATCTTTTTAATACAAATTATCTTCATGTCGTTTTATCCAATAAGCTTTTACCCTTCTGGAGGGTACGTCTCCCCAGAAGATCCCCATGCCCCCCTGAATCCGCTCTAAGCATTGATATATAATAATAATAATAATAATAATAATAATAATAATAATAATAATAATAATAATAATAATAATAATAATAATAATAATAATAATAGTAATAATAATAATAATTGTGAATATACGTTATACTAGAAATTTATTGCAACAAAAAGCATTAAAGTCGCATAAATTATCTTGTAGTCGCGTATCTTGTTATGCTACAAGAAATTGACGATTTATTAAGTAACTGGAAGTTCAAAAATAACTTCAATAGCTTCTTTTAAACATATCGTCACATTTTTCGAAAAAAATAAAAGGCGTAGTAGTTTTGGCGGACTTGTTAAAACATGCAATATTCACCTGTTCTCCGCAATTAAGTTTAAAAGTTAGTTTAATTTGAAGGTAAGGGAAACTTAATTCGAAATTCAGAATACAAATTGCTTATATAAACTTGCAGAATTTTTATTTTATGAATTAGACACTTGGGGGTAGTAACAATTAAAACAATATATGCAACATAAGCGATAAAACAACTATCTCTTAAAAATAGGACTTTATTTTATTTATGGACCAGAATCAAAAACCTATTAAAGTCACTTATGTATGAATGAATAAGGACGGGAAGATTTTGAGTACCGGTAATTCCTGGCTCACCACCAAACCATGCCATTCATTCACTAATTTAGAAACCATGCCAAAAATCGTTCATCCGAACACTTTGCTGTGAAGAAAGAACACACGATGTTTCAAAAGTCACCGTTTCTTAATCTCCCACGCCGTCCATCTCTAAAAAGTTCTTTTTCTCTCTAGAAAGGGTAAAGCTCAAGTGCTATTGGTAACATCGCGCGACAGATCGGACCTGTGGAGATGGGTGCGCGAACGTACGTTGGACGCACAGATTAGATCGCTCGTGGAGCTATTTTTGGGTCAGTGCCACCTTTGAATCGGAAGTATGGGAGATAAAGAGTTATTATTTTTGGCAAGGCTCTCGCGTGCGACCGATTCTTTATCGTTGCTTTGTCGCACGTGGAATCAGAGTATTTTGTTTTTGCTATGAAGAATACTTTTACTTTTTCGAATGTCGTGACACTGAAAGAGTGAGTACTTTAGGTGATAATGTATGTGAATGAATGGATGGGTGACATAGTCAAGCTTGTTCGATAATTTCGAGACCATTTGCTTTGGGCTGGGTTAGGATAGACCGACTCCACCTTTCATCTCTGCGGGGTCGATAAAACGAGTACGAAGTTCGCTTGGGTACAGTAGCGGATCCAGGGGGGGCACTGGGGCACGTGCCCACCAGAAGGGTAAATTTTTATTGAATAAAAGGACATTTGAAGATAATTTCAAAAAAAAATATCGTAATTTTGAAGCTTTAATGTGTAGCTTTAGGAAAAAGTATATTATCCTTCAATATTTTCCAAAACATCGCAGTTTCTGCTGCTGGAGATGTTTTAAAAATTCTGCTGTCCCCAGAAATCAAACTTGAATCCACCCCTGATCAATGCAATTGCTCTTATTATACGCTGAATCCATATTCTTTATATTGTACTCAACATTTCAAAACAAGTTCTAGTTCTAGTTTGAAATTATCTCTACAACACTACTTTTACCAAAAGATTTTAATTACGACAAATTACTAATGAGGAAGTTGCATGATTTTTTTAATTTTTTTAATCGATTCCTCTTGCAAAAATAAGCAACTACCCAAAATTTGAGGCCAATCGAGAAATTTTTTGATTGTCAAAAAAATTAACAAAAATCCCCTTTTTAAAAGCGCGCGAAAACGCTAAGAGTTTGGATGTGACGTCATCTTATACTAAACATTGTTGTAAAGCAATGGAGTTGATGGTATTATTGTTGACGTCATCTTATAGTTTAAACAATAAACGTTTTCAGTCACGTGTTTTTTTCTCGACTTTTAAATTAAAATATTTAATTACCTGTACATTTTTTTGAAAAACTGACTAGATATTTCATTTTACCATACAAAAAACCATACGGAACACTTGTTTGTTTTTGAAAATCTGACACATGCAACTTCCTTATTACGGTCTTTTATTCTTAAAATTTAAATATAATCTAAATCCAAACAATTTTAAAAATTAATCTTTTAATATCTAGGCTTGCGCTTGTTATGCAAGAGTTAATATAAATAGCAGCTATTACAACTTATTTTAGTTAGTAGTTATGAGGTGAATATATTTTTACTACACAGCAAATGTGGACACAGGTAAAAGCACTGGTAATGGCGGTAAAAAAACGGATGTACGCATTTGCGTAAAAGAAAAAATCGGGATATACGATATTGCATTGTTTAGAATGAACAAGTTTGTTTCCATTATCTCTCTAATTATATTGAAAAACAGTTATTTATTTATCTCAAAATATAAAAGAAGCTTATTATATCGACTTTTTAATTTTTACGCTTCATTGTTCAAACAAAAAAAAAGGTAATTTATACTCAGAACTTCTACCAGTAGATTTTCTGCAGGGCCTGGATTGGAAATGCCGAATGGGTATATCTTTAAAACTGAATAAACATGCGCCATAGAAGTAATTTATGGGCAATGTAGAAAAATTCTATGTGTAGAAAGGTGTTAAAATATGATAGTTTTATTTTTCGATGTTACAAAGGGAGCACATTACCGTTGGTCAGAAGTTCAAATATTGCACTTTAAAAATCGCCTGTATTATATTATGCATAAAAGATGGTATATGAACGACTATTTGAATATTTTCGTTTGAATAGATTCTTTAAATTGTTGTTCCATAGATTTATACATTATTTTAAAATTGTAACGAAAACTATAAAGAGTATTTCAATATAAACAAAATATCACAGTTATGTACTTACAATGAGGAAGTTGCATGATTTTTTTTTATTTTTTTAATCGATTCCTCTTGCAAAAATAAGCAACTACCCAAAATTTGAGGCCGATGAGAAATTTTTTGATTGCCAAAAAAATTAACAAAAATCCCCTTTTTAAAAGCGCGCGAAAACGCCAAGTGTTTGGATGTGACGTCATCTTATACTAAACATTGTTGTAAAGCAATGGAGTTGATGGTATTATTGTTGACGTCATCTTATAGTTTAAACAATAAACGTTTTCAGTCACGTGTTTTTTTCTCTACTTTTAAATTAAAATATTTAATTACCTGTACATTTTTTTGAAAAACTGACTAGATATTTTATTTTACCATACAAAAAACCTTACAGAACACTAGTTTGTTTTTGAAAATCTGACACATGCAACTTCCTTATTGTTGGGCAATGGGCACCTGTGGAGCGATGAGGCGGTGGCCATTATAAATATAATAGAGCGACGTGATCTTATGGACATAGTCTAGATATCTGGGCCAGGGGACATGGAACAACAACAACAACTTATTAAAACATGATTCATTAAATCCTTTTCAAAATGCAGTTACATTAGCCGTAAGACAATTAAACTTTTAGCTTGCTAATACTTGATTTATTAAAAGTACTTTCACTTCCCAGTCCACAATTCAGGAAATCTCACATCGAAAAAAAATGTTTAGTACCTATGCTATGAGTTTTAATGGAATATTCTAATGGTAAGTTCCGAGTGCTGAAAAAAACTTTTGGCATCTTTACCAAAACACTATCAACCCTAAGTTCAAGAAAACATAATCATCTGCATGTATATTTAAAGAACGGATTTGTCATCAGCGCGTGTCTGTGGTTCTCTTAAATAACCTTTGAGACTATTCGCACCAAGGAGCACGCTGGAACTAATGGGAAGAGCAAAAAGATGCAAAAATGAACGTAAAATAATCAACCCAAAAATACTTTTAGTGCATTCGAATATCTACGGAAACTTTGATTCTACCACATGTGTTTACCCTTAATGTGTATGTGCTAAATGTATTCTAGTATAATTCTTTTGTGTTTTTTGGGGGGAAATTATATTTTACTTCGTTTAAGGGAATAGTTTCTCATATATTTAACATCAATTTGCATCAATTGGATCGCCGTTTTTTTCTTATGTTGTACAGTCGTAGAAAAAAAAAGTGAGACAGTTCGCATTGTAAGCGAACTACTGGGGTTAGAAAGATACTGTAAACGCCAATTTTCATTATTTAACGTCTACTTTAAAAAAAGCTATAGTTTATGTTCATAGGGGGCCGTCTACAAATTAAACGAAGCACAAACTTTCGTTTTTCCTATGGGCGACATCAAAGATTATTCCCGATTCTGAAAGAGCTCCCTCTAAAACCCTCCAAAAACAATTTTCATGTCATTTGGTCCCCAAACAAAGCCAGGAGTGGGGGTTGAAGTTCGTCGAATTTACGTTGAAATCTCGTTCTTTACGTTGAATTCTCGATTTTGATCCTTTTAACCATTAACCCCGCACGAGAATTCAACGTAAAAAACGAGATTTCAACGTAAATTCGACGAACTTCAACCCCCACTCCTGGCTTTATTTGGGGACCAAATGACATGAAAATTCGTTTTGGGGGTTTTAGGGGGTGCTCTTTTAGAATCGGGAATAATCTTTGATGTCGCCCATACTTCTTTCGCCCATGCTTCGTTTAATATGTAGACAGCCCCCTAAGGACATAAACTATAGCTTTTTTTAAAGTAGACGTTAAATAATGAAAATTGGCGTTTACAGTATCTTCCTAACACCAGTAGTTCGCTTACAATGCGAACTGTCTCACTTTTTTTTTCTACGACTGTACTTATTTTCAACACCCTTTGTTGTTTTCATTAAACACCTTTACAATTCCTTTATCCTTTTTGATTGTGAGTATTCTCCTTAATTAATACTCTTTTAATAATAATAATAATAATAATAATAATAATAATAATAATAATAATAATAATAATAATAATAATAATAATAATAATAATAAAATAATAACAATAACAAAAACAAACACAATAATAACAATGATAATGATAATGATAGTGATAATAATAACAATAACAATAATAATAATCCATTTTATTTAGATGATCAATGTTCAATAACTAGAAAAAACAAAAAATTTAAACACTTACTTACACACTTATGGGATTAAAATTTAAAGGTTTAGTAATACAAGTGCATTACTAAACCTTTAAATGAGGCGTTGAGAGTCAGAGTGGACCAACCCACAAAAAATGAAAAAGCGTTTTTTTTTTTTTTCAGTAGAATGTAGAGACATCTATTGATTTCAGTTAGAAAATAATGCATTTTTTAGTTCCCACAAGATGGCATCACTTTTTCGTTTGATCTAGTAATTAAAATCGCACAAAAATTTAATGCCAGAATGGATCAAATCACTTGGTATATTCTGATTCTGACTTTCAACAGGATCCTCTAATTATTGATCACGAGAAGATCAAAACTAAACATTAAATACTAACCTCAAAAAAGAAAGTTTAAATATCACTGAAATTTTGTAAAGCGTTTTTCTCGAAATAACAACTGCTGGGGTTGGTCCACTCTGCCTCTCAGCGCCTCAAATAATACATATAGAAGAAAAAAGGATGAATTAAAAAGTATATGTAAAATTAAAAATGTATTACAAGAAAACAACACAAAACACATGCTTAAAATAATTCTATTAGAAAGAAGAAAAATTCATTTTTAAACTGATTCTTAAAAGCAATCACCATAATTACTTTTAACTTACCTAGTTACAATGTGTTATTTTACAGCCATTTTAGTGTTAATTTATTTATATATATAGTTAACTTATTTAGTTAAGTTAATTTATTTTGAGGAAGATATTTTTTGAACATTGTGTTTAAACGTTTCTGTTCCATTCATAAGTTTGTTTACTTTAAAAGACAGACAGGGCCTTATTTCTTCTTTCAGTTATTTTGTATTAACTTGTTTCGTCTTGCTCTTGCTTGGTATAGAATGGTCTAATTTGGCTCTA
Organism: Tetragnatha versicolor; assembly: GCA_024610705.1. Lineage (NCBI taxonomy): Eukaryota > Metazoa > Arthropoda > Arachnida > Araneae > Tetragnathidae > Tetragnatha > Tetragnatha versicolor. Next base: position 35,238,222 of record JANDEH010000006.1, read on the forward strand.
ACGCCATAAATCCCAACCAACCCCTTATTTTGTACTTTGAGACAAATGTCAGTTTCAGTTTAAATCAAATTATTGAAAACTTAATGTGTAGACTTAATACAGATTGAAATAGAAAAATAAAGATTCTTTCAATTTATACTGAAATATTTAAAGAAATCTGTTACCAATTGTCAACTTTTGAAACGATTTTAATTGGACATTACTTCTAAAACAAAGCGAGCTAAATAGAAAATTGAAAGATGAATGAACAAACAAAAGTTCTGGTATCGAAATTCAAGTCAATCAAAGTTGAAATGTATTATTAAGTGCTCAAACCCTTGAAAAACCAATAATATTTGATATTTTCGAAGACAGATTTCAAACAGGCTTTCTTTATTCAGTGTCCTTTTTGAAAGATAAAAAATCCATTAAGAATCGCGAAAGCTGTAAGATACCCGGTTGGCTAGTACTTTTTCCCAAGAGATAAAATAAATATGTTTATTCTTATGTTTAATAGACATTTAAAATACATTTGAATTCCAAAATATTTCCTATTTTTCATTTTCTTTATAAGCAAAACAGAAAAGGGTTAAAAGAAAAAGAGTTCATTAGTAAAAAAAACTTTATTTAGGTGAAATTTGAAATTTTATTCAAAAATTGTCTTTAAAACGTAGCCAGATACTTTAATTCCAATGAGCTTATAAATTTGAACTAGGTTTTTCAAAGAAATTTCCGAAATAAAATTTCAGAAGATTCAGCATTTGCAGTTGTGACCAGTGAAGAAATTGGATTAAGAAAACGCCATTGACGTCCAAGCTTACTCAAACTCATATCTTAGAACTCAAACAAAAATAAAGAAAAGTGAATTAGTTTTGAATTGAGTAATGGTGTCTGCCTAACAAGATGATAGGAACGGAAGGGCTAAGTTCTTCTTATGTAAGTCAAGAGTGGTTGAACTTGTACTTTCATTGAATTGAACTTTAGACTGAACTTATAATAGCAGGGAATTGGTTAGGAAATTTTACATAGCAACTCTTGGGTACAATACGGTGCGCTCTACTTTAAAAGATTTTGGGATACAACAATTCCTTTCTATAAATAATTTGTTTCTTTTATCTTGTTTAATTGTTAATGTTTTATCTTGTTTAAATGCATTATCTAAGTAGCCATAAAAAATTTTAATAACATTGAAATTTTAAATTTCAGAAATTACTTAAGTATCTTGGTAGTTTTAATTTTTTTCCTTTTCTTATAAACGTAAAATTTATTTTCCTCTAAATCACTTATTATTTTCATAGTTTTCCTCAGACGCATTTTTATATGATTTTGTTGTTTTTAGTTGTACTTAAAGTTTTTACAGAATATATCTTTTAAACATGTAATTATTATAAAGTATTGAAAAATTAAAATTAATTGTTTTATTAAGTTCCTCCTCCTGTACATTTCTAAATTAGACATAAATTAAATTATATTTTATTATTATTTGTTCATATTACTATTTTTTTTATCTAACATACTTAAGTTCTTCAAAAATATGTCTTACATTTTCTTATTAATCTTTATTATTTTCATCTCATTAACTTTTTGTTGTCAGCAGTACAAAACAATATATTTAAAATATTTATTCACAAAATCATAATATACCAATGTCTTCTAAACATTATTCTTGTATATTTATGCATTTATAAGCATACAAAAACACATGTTGTACATGTTTAAAAAAGGTGCACGAATCTTCTTATGAAGAAAATATTGCAATGAAAAATTGCATGTCGTTGTAGCTTCCCCAAATAAATTCATAGCTCAACCAAATAGTACAAGTCCTTAAGTCTCCTATTCCTATTGATCTCTTGGCGAACATTTTCTCTTAACGCAGTTCTAATTTTGGCGTGGGATAAAAGATAATCACTAGGTTAACTATGCCAGCTAATGGCTAGTAACGTCAATATGTGTGTCTTCCCTTCACCTAAGGAAACCTGATGGAGGGCGTTTTACAGACTCGCTATTTCCGACGAGATAGTTTGCGTTTCTGGAGATTTAAAGAATGTTGTGGGTAAAAAAATGTGATATGGTCATTACCGAGAGAAGTTGATGGAACGTTAATGCTGCAGGATCGAAATAATCAGAACTATGTATCGTAAGAGCTATTTCTAAGACCGGTATAACCACGTAAACAATATCCAAAGTGACGTTTTTATAGAACAGGAGTTTAGGACGGACATTGACAGCTAATTCATTTGAAACTATCTTATTTAGCATATTCATGAAATTCGTGTCAATTATATGTACCGGCAATTTGGAATGTAAACTAGTCTGAATAGCAAAAAATAAAGAGAAGAGTCTAGCTCACACATGAATATAAGACTTTATTGAATTTAAATATGTTGTTTTTTGTTTAATTAGATAATTAAAATGATCAGTTTGTTTTTTCGGGTTTTTGAATCAAAATTAAAGTTTAGTTTGTTTATTACGGAGATTAAATACTTTGCACATAACTTTCAATTTGAAAAATTGAACAAATTATTAACAAATTATTACCATTATTTCACAAAAATTACCTCCAATTGTGAAACAAAATTCACTGAATTAAGTATTTAAATTGCTTAAGATTTTTAAAAATTTATTAAAAATAAAAATTTAGTTCTTTTTGTAAAATATTTAATATTTCTGTTCAAAATACATTTCATAATTTTTTAAACTTCCATTTCATAGAAACACTCTATTTAAATTATAATTCATTCTTTCAATGGATAGACAAATTTTAACCATTTCGTTCATTAAAACTCAAAAAATCTAAATAACGTTTAGAAATTCAAATGATAAGTTTTCTCAATGTTTATTTTACAATATATCTTCATTAACTCTTTAAGAAAGTTAATTTTTTATACTGGATTTAAAATTTTCTCTGAATAATTTCAAAAGAATTTTTGATTCATCCAAGGCTGCTTCCTCTCTCCCCATTAGTATTAGTATTTAAATCCTTGTTTCATTTGACGCTCTTTATAAACCTGCAATCAACAGTATCTTTCTGGTTAGATATAAACAGTAAATAGGGGGTAAATTTAGTCATTAATGTATGTTAATAAAAAAATTTAATGCCCGACATTAGATTTCGAAGAACTTTCAAAACTTCCTGGGTAAAGTTAATAAAAAAAACTAAAGAAAGATACAAAGAATGATGAAGCAGTACGCTATTAACATAAATTATTCCAATCGTGAAAAGGGTATTTTAAATTTCTTTTAATGAAACAAAATAATTGTGCTATGAACCCTTTACACTTTTCTTTCTTACCTATTTTAAAATTTGGTTGAACAGGATTTGAAATATTGTGATTACAAGGAATGAACTCTAAAACTCCAGCCAGTATAAGGTATTAAACAAAAAATTCAAATACCTAACCAAAAGAAAAATAAAGCAAATTTTTATTCAATCTGATAATTTGTTAAGATTTTATCAGCTTTTTATTGACAGATTGAAGACTTCTTTCCATACTTCTTTTAAAATTAGGGAAATATTTTACTTCTCTAAAAGGTCCAGTGGAAAAAATAAGAACTTGAATAATAGAGAATTCTCAGACGCTTTAATAAAATGTAGAAAACAGCTGACAAAATCTCCACTAAGTTTAATTCAATTTTTGGGACCGACGTAGAGAAGAAAACTTAATAAAGTTCTGAAAAATAGAGCTGCATAATTTTACTTCAAAAATTTTTTTGGGTTTCTGAAGAAGGTTGGAAGTAGTTTCTTGAATAAAACTCGTATATTCTATAACTTTTGAGCACGATTTAGGTTCAACAAGAATTGGTGATTACACTGAAATGATGTGTTAAACCCAGTAAAAGTACGTATAAGGTAAGGGATTTATCTCAATAAAGTACTTTAAAACACGATCTGTTTGAATAAAAACAATGAGGAAGTTGCATGATTTTTTTTTATTTTTTAATCGATTCCTCTTACAAAAATAAGCAACTACCCAAAATTTGAGGCCGATCGAGAAATTTTTGCCTGTCAAAAAAATTAACAAAAATCCCCTTTTTCAAAGCGCGCGAAAACGCCAAGAGTTTGGATGTGACGTCATCTTATACTAAACATTGTTGTAAAGCAATGGAGTTGATGGTATTATTGTTGACGTCATCTTATAGTTTAAACAATAAACATTTTCAGTCACGTGTTTTTTTCTCGACTTTTAAATTAAAATATTTAATTACCTGTACATTTTTTTGAAAAACTGACTAGATATTTCATTTTACCATACAAAAAACCATACGGAACACTTGTTTGTTTTTGAAAATCTGACACATGCAACTTCCTTATTATCAATTAGTTAAAGTTGACAAAAAAAGTGATAAGAGGTAAGTGGTCATTGCCAATCCCTTAATTAAGAAAAATGTTCTTGAAGATCTTTCGCAAATCTCATCTATTGAAATAAAATAAAAGTTTGTGGATTAAAGAATAAAATTGAGAGGAAAACTTTAAATTTGAATAGTTTGAATGTGTTATCATATAAAAAATACATTCATGTGGAGAAAAAAACATTCATTTAATTCAATTGGTTAAATGGAATGTAAATACTCAATTAAGGAAAAAGAATTTCATGAGACGAGAGAAAAAGGTCTCAATGAAATGTCTAATGTATCTTTGCTGTATAAAAGTAAAAGTAGCATTCTGTTGTTATGTGACACCACAAAATATTAATATCCATCAATGTTTATAATTTGCTTCTTTTGTATTTGCAGTAATGATATTTAAAAAATCATTACTTTATAAAAAGACACATATGTTTTTAAAACGTAGGAACTTCTTTGTTTCAACATCATTTTCGAAAGACTGTTTGTGAGCTTCGTCCTTTCAAAAAAGCCACAGACAAAAACAATGTTTTTCCTACAACAAATGCCACTGTCGATTCATTAGCAATACCAAAGATGATATCTGATAACAGGAGAAAAGCATTTTACTATCCTGTCATACAAAAGGGGCTACTCTGCCACTTCAAGAAAAAATTTCTGGTATTCCCAAGCGTGCGGAACGTCGCCGATCAATACAATTGTACTCGTCACTCTCCTTTTTCCCTTAAGCTATTTCAAAGTGTTGCCACGGGAGGATGTCAGATTTCTATTTGTTTAACCGATCCGATCAAGAAGATAATCATTTCCACAAAAAATGGTGCACAAAGGAAACAGTTCATTTAGACTGTCAATTAAAATGCGTTCAAGGTTAAGTGATGTCGACTATTTTGGAGATAGTTCCCTGTTGCAGGTATATTTCTTGGCACCATTATCTATTGTTTTCTGGGACCATTGTCCGTTCCTTTCACTATTTAATTTTCAAGACCAGAACCTTGGAGTCATTTCTCCAAAGAGAGTCTTGTCTGAATTCCAATGCTGTCATTTCTAAAGTAAAGATAGAAGCAATTGACCATGAAAGATGTATACTGGAATTAAGATCACAAGAACTCCCCGAATTAATATTGTTTCTTATTATTAACATAAGTTATATTATTAATTAGTATGAAATATGACTCAATCGTATTAAGTTCGACCATATGTATAAATTAATTCTAAAGTAGGGTTGGTAGAAACATTAAATTATGATCTTGATGCTATGAACTGAATGTATGAATAAGTTATTCGTATTCAATTCTTTTAAATATTATTTGAATATTTAATGAACTTATATAAACTTCGAACTTATGAAATTTTTGAACCAGTCATGAGCATAATGATTGATTACATTTTATTGCAAAAGGTGTAGTTTTTTTATAAATTGATGTTTAAAATATTTCCTCGTTTTACTGATGTGACACTGCAAAAAATTTCACAGTAAATTTACAGCAAAAATCACTGGCAATAAGGGTGCCAGCTCTTTTTGCAGTGATTTTACAGCAATTTTGTAATTTTTGATTTTAACAGCAATTTTGTAAATTTAACACAGCAATTCTGTATTTTTACAGCAATTTTGTAATTTTACAGAATTTTGTGTTAACATTACAGCGATACTGTAATTATTCAGCAGAAAAACTAGAAAGCAATGTGCACATCTCAGTTATGTCTTGTTCTTCCATGTTTCTACAAGTATTCAAAATGTGGCATATTATGAACCACGGGAGATACCGATCCGATCTACGAAGGTTATACTTCATAGTTTTAGCATCACGTTGGTTCTTACACCTCATCTAAATAATTTGACTCTTTTAGTGGTGAGCGTAAAAACAAACATTGGTTTCCTGTCCACAAGGATTCAGAAATGAAAACCAGAATTTTCCAGGAAAGTATTAAACTGCTGTAAAAACTCATAAAATCAGGAACGTTACTCATTTAAATGTATTCTATAAACAAGAATTTCATTTTCTTTTAATATTTATTTCGATGACCAATTAATGAATTACAGATATTACAAGGAAAACTACCAGGACAATTACTATGTATATTTAATTTATACTAATGTAGGTGGCGCTTCAAATTTACAGCTAAAAAGGCAGTTTTTTTTTAGATTACAGCAAATGCGTAAAATATTAACAGCAGTTTTTGCTGTTAAATTTTTCGTTTTTTTTTGCAGTGTGTATCTGGTCACTAGCACAGCAGTTGCCAGTAAACTATAGCAGGTGGCGCTTCGAATTTACAGCTAGAAAGGCAGTGTTTTGAGATTACAGCAAATGCGTAAAATATTTACAGCAGTTTTTGCTGTTAAATTTCCGGTTTTTTTTTGCAGTGTAGGTTCTTTTCGTTATAAGGCAACGTAACGCCGTTAAGAAAATATATTAGAAGTTTATTAACACAAAATTAGAAAAAAGTTACATAAACTTCTCGACTACCATTTACAAAACTCCCGTCTCCATGAACTCCATCAAATTATTCACATTAAAATTATCATCACTTCTTTTTCTACTGGTGTATTCAAATTAGGTCTCCCTCGAAAGACACTTAAGTAATAGTGGGCACAACATATTACCTAACATATTTCGTTTTCACTCACTAAGCATCCAATGACCGTATCTCGATGTTGCACCTGCCATAGATCTCTCTGATCATCAACAAATCTTATTTAGATTATATTTAAAATGGAGTTCATATAGGCATTTAAATATCACAACATCCAAATCTGTTTTCAGAATTTTCAACAGCTGAATTATTATGATTCGCATCGGAATTTCGAATCCTATTACATTTAATGCACTGCCTTTTAAATACGATTTTAAATATATTTAAAGTTTTTAACTTTCGTCAGATCAGAATTCTTGTGAATAGCAATCTCATACAAACTCCAGAAACTATCCATGCCATAAAATCTCCTTTAAACTTAATGGTATCCAACTTTGGTATGCGAACGCTTTATGTTTACTTTAATCTATAATACCTCTCTGTTTACATCCTAAACTTCACCCATATGTTTACTTTTATTTAGCTCCTTAATTTTTTACTTAGCCTAAACTTCCTAAGATCTATCTTACATCGATATTCTTGTACATCCTCAAACTCAGCTTCAACATTTTTGGTTCTCAATAACTTTTTGATTTCATAATCTGACTTACCCAATTGGTCTTATTTTGACATCAGCAAACTTAACCATTCTTCTACCACATTTACATCTTGGTTATATAAGCGCAATTTCCTCTTCTATCTTCTTAATGAATTTCGTCATTGCCTATCTTAATACTTTTCTTTCCGTCTTCACATATTATTCATCTTAAACTTCTAGGCATCAACTATCCTAATTCTAGTCATCAATGGCTAACTCTAAAATTCCCCTCTTGAACACCATTTTGTCAGCCTTTTGCTGCTGTGTAGGTTCTTTTCGTTATAAATAATTTAGAAGTTTATCAAAATAAGAAAATATTTACATGACCATATCCTCCAACTCACATTTGATCAATTCCATTTGTGACAGACATGACATCGGACAACATTTTTGCTCCAAATAAGTACTTAATATTAATCAATAACTATTATTTTTAAATTTTCTTTTTTTCCAATTTAAAAGTAAAAGAGTTTATAACATTCTTAACAATTATCATAAAAATATTTTTTATTTAACTCCATAAAAACGGATTGAAACTTACGTTGTCGAAATTCGATCGCGCCATCTTGTTTAGCTGGAAAAATCCGATAGCAAATCATGCTGTTTATTAGTAAACAAACAAAATCGGTTTGTTTAGTAAATAAGCACACAAAGGGTTATTGTTGAATTCCCTAATTAAGGAAATAAAATGAATCTGACCATAATTTAGAAGACTGATAAAATATATTAAATGGAAAAAAAGATAAAATGGTAGATACTACAACTGTGAAAAATTAAAATGATAAACTTTAAATCTCTTACTTTAAGCCACAACCAAAGAAATTATTAGCACTTTTATAAGAACATAAAAAAACTCAATTTCGTATAATACGTATACACTGATTAGAACTAACTTTACTTCTCACAAAACAAAATCTTAAAAATATGTGTAAAAGTAAAGCAAATAATTTAGCTAATACTGTTAATATTCTGAATAAATGTTATATGATTTGTTAAAGGTGGAGAAAATATTGTTAATTTGCATTTTTAATACTAAGGCTATTTATTCAAGGTAGTCACACTTAAAAATAATTTGCTTGTTTTCTATTTCCTATTTCCTATGACAAAACATCCCGGAGGAAGTCTTTCAAAATCGAAAAAAAGGACTTATACTTGTTACAGCAATCTTCAACAATGTGCTATTATATATATAAGAATTTAAAGTTTTAAAGTAAAACGTTTTTGATAAACAAGTTGTTTATCAACGTAGAAGCTATGCACAACATTTTATTTCAAAAGGTAATAAAGCTGTAAATTCTCAATTCCTTTCAAAGGTTCTTTTAAGTGTAAGTAAAAGTAATAATCCTTAAAACCTAAAAAGGTTGTGGGTTTTAATGAGATAACTTAATTTAACATTTTACAGCTAAATTGGGAACATCAAGTTTAAAAAATTTAAAAAAAACATTAACAGTCATCAGAGGATTGAAAAAATTACCAAATAAGGTTGAAAGATAACTTGATTTTGAGAACTCACTAATAGTAAATGCTATTTAACATAAAAATATAAATAACTAGCTGTTATACCCGGCCTTGCACGGGTGGGGTGTATAAATTTATTTTTTAAAATATTTCTTAAAATACATTTATAATTTTGTAAATTAGCAATATTACAAATCATCCCGGTATCCCAGGCGCCTCTTTCCTATCCCAGTGTTCCCGGTAATCTTATCCCGGTGGTCACGGTAATTTTTCTAATCCCGGCGTTCCCGGTAAATTTCCTATCTCAGTGTTTACGGTAATTTTTATATTCCGGTATTCTGGGTGTCTTTATGGTAAATTTCCTATCCCAGTGTTCTCGGTAATTTTTATAACCCGGTAATTTTCCCATCCCGATGTTCTCGCTAATTTTCCAATCCCGTGTTCTTGTCACTTTTTACAATCCCAATGTTCCTGATAATGTTTAATAACTTGGTGCCTTTATAAAATAACAAATTTGAAACCATAGTAAAAAGTCTAGTAAATTAGTATGTCTAGTGAACAAATTAAGAAATTTAAAACCAGTGTTTAAAACTAAAATAAAAGATCTAGTAAATGAAAAAGTCTAGTGATCTGTGTCTCATTTGAAACAATGTTTTATTTTTAACTCGTTGTATGACTGGTAAAACAGGTTTTCAAACACGGAAAAAGAAGTGAAAAAAAGCATGAAAAATGGGAAAAAAAAGAATGAAGGACTGGTTTTCTCTTTATAAATTATAGCCCATGTCCTATTCTGATGTATAAGCTACATTATGGTAAAGTTTCATTAAAATCCATTCAGTAGTTTTTGCGTGAAAGAGTAACAAACATACAGACAAACATTCACAATTATAATAGTAGTAGGATACTCTAGTTTTTTAAATTAAAAACTGTCTATAGAGTTAAAAACTCCGTTTGAAATGTGTAGAAATGCTTTAGCTTTGAATTTCTTTTTCGGATCTAGTATAATTGTTGCCATCAAAAACTATCAGTTAATAAATTAAACTTAGGATCAACCGTTTCAGTTGTTTACGTAACAAAATGTCCAAGGCTTTGACCTTATTTTTCAATAAAATAATATGAGATATATGAGATATTTATGGAACTTAATTATAAAAACTGTTTGTAATAATAATTAAGCTTACTTTCTACAATATTCTTCAAAACTGTAAAAAAAATATTGTATATACTAGGGTTTTTATAGTCATTTCGTAAAGGACTGAATAGGTCACGAAGTAATATTCTAGGTCATTCAAAAAGATAATCAACGTCAAAAATAATAATTCTAAATGGATTAAAGAATCACGATGCGTAATCATTAGTGCAAAGCTTCTTAATTAAGACCCAGAATAGTTCTCAGATGCGTTCTAGATCCTTGACAGACACGTTCTCTGCTCAGAGGTTCTAGAAACAGATAGAGAATCTTCGGGATTAGAATTTCCGCTCTGCTGACGAAAGCAGTTGATAATTTAGGGAAAAAAGCTAAATGAGCCGGAGCTAGGTGATTGTTGAAATCTTTTTGAGAATACTGGGGACGAACGGAAAGTAGCGTAACTTGAGTGATCTTGGTTTCCGGATTGATTTTGATGATGGTTTTAGAGGTTAACCGTTTTTGCTCATCGAAGTGAAGTAGATTCTGAACTAAATGTAAAAGATTTGGTTTAAATTGGTTTTTCTTTAGAAAGCGCTCTTGATTTTATCACGCTTTTTTGAAAAATTAACATTTAAATTAGCATTTTATGTGAAAATAATTTAAAGGTTATTTTAACATAAAATGCTTGACGCTCTATGTTACAAATGTTTTGATTCTCTCTAGATGTACTAATCTTATTACCTTATAAACTGCTTCATAGTATGTATTAAATTTATACATAATATTTGAATCCTTAGTTTAAAAAAGGGAATAAGTCCAAAAACCATGTTTTGGGAAAGTAAAAAATAGTATAAGTAATGGAATTTTTATGGTATAATCACCAAAATTTTACTTGAAGTTTAGAATATCATTTCGAATACAGAAAAATCATCAAAAAATAAGTAATAATTCACAAAAATATTGTACAGTTAAAAAAAATGTTAATGAATTCAGCTGAGAAAATCTTAAAAAACTAATTAAATTAAATTTCTACGTGACTCACCGCACAAAAGTGAGAAATAGAAAGACTAAGTAAGACAAATGAAATTTAGAAGTAGAGGAGATCCGTGTGCACGTAAAGTGTACTACATAGGGCCATCCCACTTTTTATTTAAAATAATTTTAGAATTCTTTCTCAGCTTGGTGAAGGGGAACTCTAATTGTCATGCTATAAGCCATTTTTAAATCTTTCAGGGGAATGTTGTGGCTAGTTTTTGATAAAAATAGTTTTTCATAGGTGTAAAGTTACTTTTTGAAGCTTAGCTCTTAAATTATTTTTAAGGGTAAGTCAGATAATTGTCTTCTTGTTTTGGGCATAATTTCGTTTTTCAAGTTAGAAACGAAATGAGATATTAAAGAAGTTCCAACTCTCCCTTCCCCTTCTTTTTCTTTTTTTTTCAAAATTATAGATTTTCTACAAAAGTTACTTATTGGGCCACATGTTTTTCTTATAAGTAGGGCCGGCTCTAAGTACAACCACAATCACAGTCTGTGTGATTTAATGCCACAATGAATGATCTTGTAAGATTAATTTTCTAATTCTATTAAAATATAAGAAAGGGTTATACAGGGTGCATCTGAAATTGTGCAACAAACTTTGAGAGATGATAGGGATCATCAAGACGAACAAGTATTAGTATAGAACAGGGGATCCCTAATCTCTATTTTTACTAAACGGGATATGATAGAAAGACAGATCCGAGTGTACAGATTTAGGAATAATAGTCTCGGAGAAGAGAGGATCTAAAAAAAAGTATTGAAGAGTTCATTAAACAAGTTAAATAACACTTTATTTCTCTTTCTGTCATCAGCTTTTAAGATAAACTTAAAAATTAGGGATTTGATTTTTGCTCCAGGAAGTGTACATTTGTATAAATTAACATAATTTTTAGCATATAAGTCGGTTTAGTGTAATAAATTGCTTATATACTTGCTTATGTATTATTATTGTATTAAAACTTGTATTTGGTATCAATTTTTCACACTATAAATTCGAATACTTAAATTTTGTGATTTTTTCATAAGAAATATACTGTAAATAAATAATTTCCTTTAAAAATTTAAGTGTGTATCTTTCTTTAGAAATATGTTTAGTGGGATTTTAAACTTTTATGCAATGACCTTAGGTACAAAAGCTACCGGCCCTAGGTACAATAACATATTGTACCTTGGGCCATTTTTGAAAATTAAAGAAAAACTTTCTGCTTTAATATATTTCTTATATAATGAGTATATCTAATAATCAAAATAAGTAAAAAGTGTGAGGGAGTGTGCATGTCAGTTCATAACTCAGTTTTGGGGCTTTGAAAATAGGTGGCCCTAGGCAGGCCTGACGAGAGGGGGGTGAGGGGATACGATATCCAGGGCCCGGGCCCTTTCATATTGAATACTAAGACGGATACCATTTTGAATATTTTGGAAATTAATTTGTTCACATAAAGGTCCAAAAATTAGTAAATTCCCAGTTTTCTATGGGCATATTTTCAAAAACTTTCTGGGGAGGAACCCAGACCCCCTTTATTGCTTGTTACTCATCGTATTATCAAGAAAACGATATTTTTAAGTTGAGTGAAGTTCAGATCTTGTCTAGATATATTCTAAAAATTACATTAAGCCTATGAATACATGGGTTGGGTACTTCAGAAAACTTTTGCCCCTACCTCGAAATGAGAAGTATAGAGGTATGTCACTGGGGGCCCGCTTCTCAACCTTGTCCCCGGGGCCCGACTTGGCTCTCGGCGGCCCTGGCCCCAGGTACACGGATCTCCCTTACTATTAAATTATATTTTTTTACTTTTGAATCATAAAGAAATTTTGTTTTGAATGACCTTTCAGCACGAAGAACAAGGAATGAAAGACAAAGTAACTTGAATTTCAAATTTAATAAAAAATACAATGAATGAAGATCGATTTTGCCGAATTCAAGGGGTTAAATCTGCCTATAGGGGGGAGTTATTTTTTCCCTTTGTTTACTCATGTTTAGTACGAAGCTTGGAGATTTTTTTATAGCACAAGCCGTCAGAATTCACCATTGTTTTTTTGGCCCTTTTTTTAAACTGTCGATTCATTTATGAAATGTATTTCTAGTTTAAAATTTCAATAATATTATTTAACTTTAAAAAAATTAGAGTTTTTGATTTCCTTAAAAACAAAAAATAAAACTCTAGGTCAAGCTATAAAGCATTAAAATAATTAGAATGCAGAAAAAATAACACTTTTTGTTTCACACATTTGTGTATTCAAATTTAGATGACAGACAGTACTTTTAATTGTGTACTAAAAATGTTTTTTTCGACCCTCAGAAACACATAAAGGAACAATGGAAAATAAACTTCACAGGGATGAAAAGAAGTGCTTTTCTTTGAAATATCTTCCATGCGCGAAGCGCATGAGGCATGGAAATCAGTTTCATGGGAGAGAAGATAGCTCAGCATTTCAGAAAAATATAGGGCAATCTTTGAAGCAAGACGATGTAAGCGCAAAAATAAACTTGGTTTGAAATGGGGAGAAACTGTTGGTATAAAAGTAAATATTTTCTTTTACCATGTATTTTTTTAGATTCTTTTATTTTTGAAGGTATGTATACAGTGGATTTTTTTGAAAAACCAATGCACAGTGATTATAGGGCACTGTATATTTGGACGGCCTTTTTTCAACTAAACTCTACTCTAATTTCCACGGCTCGGCGTTCCATTGGTTCCATCACTAAGCGCCGAGACTGCTACGTAATCACGAGACCTACAGCGCATGCGCCACTGGCCGTTTTGGCCGTCCAAATATACACTTCGTGATTATAGTGTGAATGCAGAACTAAAAGTGAAACGAAGTGATGAACTAAAACCATAAGTTTGATCCCAGCATAAAATTATATCAAGTTCAATTTCAACAACATTCAATTCAACGTTCAATTCATTCAAACATCAGGATCATTTCCATGAGAAAGGGAAGAATTACCAAACTTTTTTGCAAGTTACGTTGATTGGTGAAATTTCCATTATAAATCAAATTACATAAATAATAGCTAAATGTATTGATGCATTTCATGATTGCTTTGTTTGGTGTTTTTTCTTTAAAGTTTCTTAAACACAAATGAAAAAAAACCTTTTTCTAATCTATTATTAACATTTAATGGTGTTTTTAAACTAAATACAAATAACTTAACTCTAAAAATTCAAAAATATTTTTTATAAGTATCGTTTACAAAAATCATGAATGAACCTAAATTGAGGACTTTGGGTCATGAAACAGGTATCTCTTCTTTAAAACCAAGTTTATTTACAATTAGATTCCCTAATTTAGCTATAGACTGCCAATTATTGTTGCCCTAATTTGCAGATACTTTCCTGTCGCCAGTTATGGGTTTTTAAACTGCAAATCTGGCAGAAAACAACCTGGGCCTCATTTCAACTTTCATGCAAACTTAGCTGAGTAAAAACAACAGTGTGGTAATATATCTTTACAGTTGACGAAAACAAAAATAAATAGCTAAATATGGTAAATCCAAAGAATCCGGTCTTTAGCGACATTTTTGCCGAAATTTGGTGTTGCCAATGCCGATTATTGGCGAGTAAGCAACTAAACTTCTAAAGAACTGGGTTGCTAGAATCCACCATTTCAAGCCATTTTTTTCGCAGGCCCAGATTCTTTGGATGAACCGTTTAATTTTCCCAAAAAAATCTAGGAGATATATGTCATTCACTTGAAAATTTCAAAACTTTTTTATGCACATAGCGACCATAGTGTGCACACAAAAGGTTGCTGTTTTGACTCTCGTATTAATCCTAACCTACGCAAGTTTATACAGCAACCCTAAAGCACGCCAACATTTAAGATATCTCCAAAAACCATCTAAAGTAAATTGGAATTGAAAGTGGAGGTACCTGGTTCTCGCACTCTATAGAGCCTCAACTGTTTTATGATAATAAACGTTAAAACGGTGATAAAAACCTGTTTAAAAAGTTCAAACAATTTTTTTTAAATACAGATGAACCAACATGTTATTATTGAAATACTGACATGAAAGAGGCAGGTGTGTCTTTATTTCCTCCATGCAAAATCGTGTGACCGCTCAGCTTTGTGCCGGCTCGGTTTTGTCTTTGAGTGATAAGCTCTCTCAGAATAAACTCTCTTCATTCTAAACCACTGAGATAAGCGAGAAAAAATCTCACCCCATAAAAATATTTTTCTGGGATTAGGATATAAAATTCACACTTACACTGACATGAAGAGCAACTAAATGAGTCCCTTTTCCTGTTAAGATCTTA
Organism: Tetragnatha versicolor; assembly: GCA_024610705.1. Lineage (NCBI taxonomy): Eukaryota > Metazoa > Arthropoda > Arachnida > Araneae > Tetragnathidae > Tetragnatha > Tetragnatha versicolor. The sequence goes on from JANDEH010000006.1 coordinate 35,253,604, forward strand.
TTGTCTAAGAAGAGGTGATATTGGTATTGAAGACAAGACACGTATATATTTGCATGTCATAACTTCAGATACCCTTGTGAGAAATCGTGAAGGTTTAGTTCACAAATATGATCTTTTTTTTGACAGTTCAAGGGATTTATAGACTAGAACTGGTGGGATTGCTCAGTTTATTTTTCTGTATCATCAAAAGGTAAAATATTTACCACATTATTCTATTTCAATTTTAAATAGATGTAAATTTTACGCAATTAGTATTCTACTACTTTTGGCTTTGGCCATATTAAAATTTTTCGCTCTTAACAGCAAATGATGAAATATGAAATTCACTAATTACACATTTCATTTTGAATTCATTTCTTTCTCATATTATTAAAAAATCCACTTTATTATATCTTTCTTTTTTTTCAAATTGCATTTTGATTGGTAAATTAGGTAAATAATACACATAACCCGGTAATAAAAATAAATATTCCATAAAAACTTTTTATTTCAACTTCTTATAAAATTGAATACTTTTTTAAAATTTCCAATATAGTTCAATACACATAAATACTATACAATTCAAAAGATAAATATGCTTAACTTATAAACTATATCGTATGATTCTTATTCCTTCAAAACAAATCATAACTGCATTACATCCTTTCAAAGAGACTGAAACCTATTTTTATGTATTCTCTTAAATTGAAATCATTGATACTGCAAATGAAACTTGAATCACTTGAACTTCTCTTATTCGTATTCGGGGATCATTCGAACTCCTCTGATAGTTCATTCAAGTATTGTGAAGAAAAATATGCGCATAAAAAATAAACTTTTGATGACGAGAGATTTCATAATATAAATGTAGTCATTTTTCTCTGTACATTCATTACTTTATTTTATGTTTATTTTTAATACACTATTCAATTTAATACTATTTCACTTATAAAATTATTTGACTCACTAATGTTTTTTTCATTAAATGATATCTATCCCCTCGTATTGTTTTCTAATATTACTTGGCACCATGAAGCACATCTCTAAACACTAAATTAGGGACGCATTGAAAACCTTTCATTCTTTCTCACTGAAAACTGCACGGCAGCTTTCAATAATACCTCTATAGCAGAATCGTGAAGAAAGTCTCAGAAAAAGATCTCAAGAGTCTTTTACCCATCACCAGCTGTGCTCCAACAACCTTTTGCGAAAGTGAATGTCGTCACGTACACAGAGCCAGAGCGGCAGATGTGTTTCATGAAATTAAAGAACAACAATAACGCCACAAAAGGATTAATAATATACAGCTCCATTCACTAGAATGAGCTATGGGACGGCCTTGAGCCCAGTACCTCTGTTTCGTTTTCACTTTCAGATTCCAGGTGAATAGATATAGTGGCATTATTTCAGGTCACAGACTGAATTGTATGGATAGAACCGTACCTAAGCTGACCCACCTTTCTGAAGTGGTCATTTTTCCGGCCGACCCGAGAGATTTGACATGCGTCACGTGATTCCGGTTACGTCACTTTCACGGTCCGGGTCAAGCGTAGTTGCCGGTATTTCGGAAGGAAGGGTGAGAAATCCTAACCAATCAGATCGCGCTATTCTTTTCGCCGATAAATTGGTTTGTGCGCATGCTCGAGTTGGCGGCAGAGATTTGGCGAGAATTTGGCTTCTTTGGAGGTACTGAGTTTAAAAAACGTAATTTCAACCGAAATGGTGTGCAGCCATGGCTCAGTGGGCAGGACGCACGGTTGCTGTACCAGTGGTCGTGGGTTCGAATCCTAGTAGACGCTTGTTTTATTTTACCAAATTGATACTTGATTTAAAGATTTTAGATTTTGTTTAATTAATTATTATAATTTTTGTACTTGATTTAAAGAATTTAGATTTTATTTAATTAATTATTTCCATTAGATTTGAAGATTTTGAGAAAAGTTTTGTAGTTATAATGTGAATATTTTAAAATTTGATAACATTATTTAATTTAATTAAAGAATTTAGTATTAATAAATTAAATGAAAATTTGTTAGAATTTTTTATTATATTTAAAAATTTTGAGAGTTTTGTGTAGTTATAATGTTAGTGAATAAATTTTGATGTCCTGATGTTCATAATTTTAAATATTTTAATATATTAGGGATCGTTTTACAATAGTTTCCTGTGAAACTATTGTAAACTATTGTATACTATTTCCATCGGGTCCAGAACTGTTTTTTGAAAAACAACTAACCAAGTCAACCAAAGTATACAGCACAGTTTGATACCTAAGAGAACGTCGCCAAGTTAGCGATTCCTTATAACTATTGGAAAGCTATAGTAAACCTAAACTGCGTCATGCGCTACGTAATCGGAATAACGCTCTGCGATTGGTTAGGATTCTTCTCCCTTCCTTCTGTATTAACGTCTAGTGTCAAGCGTTAAGAAAAGAAAGTTTTTTTCTTTTTCGGATGTGTCTTCTGGGCTTCGGGGAAAGTCCTTGGACTCGTAATCTTATGTAATTTCGGGTTAGCGGGTCTGTTTGATTCGTTGATGATACGTAACATGGAGGAGTCGGGTGATGTAATGTGTTTGTAACACGTGGGTGAACTTTGGAGGAGTCGCAGGTAATGCAGCTTGAATGCTTTGGTCGGTTGGGGCATGAGTTTATATATTCGAAGCAGACTTGAGAAATAGAATTTTTTCTCATGAAGATGGATGTTTAAGGTCATGTAGTGACACATTTTAGTCGTTAGGATACGTTAGAGTTCACACATGAAGTCGTTAACGATGTGCTCTACAGCTTAATGTTTACTTTTAAATACACTGTAAAAAAAGAACGTCTTTTGACGTATTATTTTCCGTGAATTTTTCATGGATTAATTCCGTAAACTACAAAACGGAATTTTCATCGTGAAGTTTCCGTTTTTTAATTTTCCTCTCCTCACGCATGCGTATTGTACGATTTCTCCACTAGTTCTGGTGAGACTCAAATATAGTTGTAAATAAGTAATGGAAGTTTGTGCAAGCGTCTTCAGGCGAAACGAACCTTCAGCAAATTTATTATGGGTAAGTAAGTTAAATATATTGTTTTTATTTTTTGTTTTTATTTTTTGGCCGTAATCGGGAATGACTAGGCTGCCGACGGGTAACCGTTGTGCGCATGATCGGGTTAAAGGTGTGGCTTTAAAGTATTTAGGATGGAACCTAGCGGAGCTCGCATGGGGTTGTGGTAGCGCGTCAGTCTAGAGTGCACATGGTCGTAGGTTCGAACCCCAGTAATTATTTTTCAGTAAATTTAATTTTAAATTTTTATTATTCCATTAAAAATTGCAAGAATTAATTTCTCTTGTTTAACAGTCATTCCTTATTTAATTAAATTCATTGTGTTTTTTTAAATGTTTTACTTTATCTAATTTTTTTTAAATTTTTTTAATTATTAATTAATTGAAAATAAAATTATTTCGCTAAAATATTTTATAGAAACATCAAGAATCAAGTCCACAAGGATGCGCATTGCTAATAAAGTATAAAAATCTTGCAGGGATTGTGAAATACAGTACAAAACAGTACGTCGGCAGCCTAGCAACGGCCGTAGTAAACGCTACCATGCTTTAAAATAGAAATACTCTGATATACTATTTTTACAGATATTTAAACATCGTACGATCGCTTTCTTCACCACGTAGCTGAAGTCTTAAAATATTGCATACCTAACTAGTCTTATTAGATCGCAAAAATGTGATCTAAATAGTTGTGATAACTTGTAACTTTTGATTAGACTTGTATTACTGTGATCGGTAGTGTAAATTATTTAAAAGAATCGTCTATTTGGATTTTACGGATTGTTTGTCATTTTTTTTTCAAAATTATAATCAGGAATATACTGAATCACAATAATATTAGTAATAATACGACCAATCCCTAAAATAACGGAAAGTTCCACTCCAATGACGAAAAGATATTAAACGAACGTTCTCTAAAATAACGGAAGGTTTCCCTCCTTTCACAGAAAAATACAAAACGGACATTCCCTCAAATGACGGAAAAAGAAAATACGGATACCTTCTCAAATGATGAAAATAATCCGGCAGCTGTGCTGCCGGGAAATTTACGTTTATTGAAGAAAGATTTTTTTACAGTGTATACTTCAAAAAAATAGTAGTACATACAAGAAATACCTTTTTACTGTACACATTAAACATAACACAAGCGGAAGTACATTCCTAGTCACCAGGGATCACTTGGTCCCTGAGGGTGGCCGTTTAGTGTTTAGTATGGCATTTACAATGGGCGTATAATTAGGGGGAAACGGGGTAATTTGGTACAAGGGGCACATTGATACACTTTCAATACTTCAAAAACTTTCACGGTTATTTAGGTACTAAAAGTTTTCACGAAAAGCTGCCTTAATATGTATAATCATAACATATGAAACCGTTAAGCTCTGTAATAAGTCTATAAATTTTAGTGAAAGAAACTAAACTTTTTTCGTCAAAAATTTTCAAAAGTAAGTTTTTAAGTAAAATGTGAAATCTTCGTGAAGCTATTCTCTTTGTTATACATATATCTGTAAGTTAAATAAAATAAGTAAAAAAAGATTTTTTAAAAAACGCTTTTATTGAAGTGTTCTAAAAGGTCAAAAATAATTTTTTCGGTTTGACAAATAATTTATTGGGAAGTAGAAAATAACTTTTTGGTAAGTAAAAAATAACTGATTTTATAATCACTAAAAATAAAAGCGTGGGCGCTAGTAATTTATATATTTTTTTTAATTAAAACTTTTTTATTTATTTTTTTAAATTTGTACAAATTCACCTGACGGTATGGACCCGTATAGGTAAATTCAAGTACAGTAACACTAACATCTATGCCGAACGAGGAATCGAACCCCAGACGTACGGCTTTGCAGTCAGATGCTCTAACCACTAGGCCATTACATCGGTATTTATGTGTAATTTTACATAAAAAATACCTAATAGAGAATTTAAAGTGAATCCATCCCACCCAAACCTCACAAATGAGAAATTTGTAAATTTTAACCCATGGAACATAGAATAAAGAATTTGGAATAAATAGTGAATGAAGAATTACTAGCGCCCACGCTTTTATTTTTAGTGATTAGAAAATCAGTTATTTTTTACTTACCAAAAAGTTATTTTCTATTTCCCAATAAATTATTTGTCAAACCGAATAAATTATTTTTGACCTTTTAGAACACTTCAATAAAAGCGTTTTTTAAAAAATCTTTTTTTACTTATTTTATTTTTTACTTTTTAGTCATCGTATTTTTTAAACAAAAACTAAAAAAAATATTTATTTCAACCATATTTAATCTTATGTTCAATCTTATAATTTTAGTTTTCTACTATATGATGGGTTCGCGAGCAACAGTTCAGCGCTGGCGACGACGAAAAAAATGGTCCCGCGACTCATTCTGAGCCTATTTCCCAATTTTGTGGGAGGGGTGACACACGAGAAACAACAAAGTTAATTAAAATATATTTAATATTGCTAGGGGTATCCTTATAATTACAGAGCGGAGCGATTAAGCCTGCATCCGCTCTTTCACCGATGAAATCCATCCATATCAAAAATATTCACAAGAAAAAGAAAATGCATTCGATAAAATAATAACCAATCGTAAGCCCAGACAAAAATAAAACTCAGAATTAGTGAGTGTATCAAGGAGCAAACAGTATTATCCACTCTTTTCAGTAGTCCATAAATTATAAAATATCTCTCTCGCTTCCTCGGGATGGGATAAATTTTCGGCGATTTCTCGCTTTTCTGGCGATTGATTTCTTTCTCGCAGTTATTATCTTAAATCGCTAATTATCTTAATTGGAAGGTAGGAAATCACATTTTGAAGATTAAATATTGTAGTTATATACCTAGTATATTATCTTACAGGTTTTGGGAGCCATTGGCTTCACGGAAGTGTCTCAAATATGAATTAAAAGGATAACTAAAAACACTCGTTAATTACCTAAATTACGGAGGTTTTGACTAGTTGATGATTGAATATTGCATTGTCATCGAGTTTCCACCACGGTGCAAAGTTTCAGAACTTTATATCGTTTGGAAGTGCCTGAAATATTATGTACAAGAATCCGGAAAGAAAAAAAGTGATTAATCGTCTATAATTATCGTAATTACTGGGCAATTCTCGTTTTGACTTTTGAATATGATGAAGTTATGCCTTATAAACAATTGTGCACGGTTCAGGGAGAATAGCCCCTTGGGAAAGGTCTCAAATTCTGGTTTTTCTGTTAATTAAAAATACTCGTTAATTAACTTAATCCTTTGGTTGTTTGACTAGACTAGATAATGGTTGGATATTGGAGTGTCATGAGGGTTCCACCGATGTGTAAAGTTTCGGGGCCCTGACATATCGGGAAGTGCCCGAAAATCGAGTTTTAAAATTCCACCCGTAAAACGCCGCCAAAAGCAAGTAGAATAAAAGCGTTTAAAAAAGAAGTTTATCCTTGTTACCAGTAGGGGGTATACTTAAACTTTAAATAACCTTTGCCAACTTTTTTAAATAAATGTTTTTGTTCAATAACAAGAATTTGGGCAAATTGATACACTTTGAGGTGGGGATATTTCATACAATCTTGGGGCACTTTGATGTAATAAAAATTCCCATATTTTGACATAGCTTTGAATTTTGTTCAACTAATTCAGGAGCAACTATACCTATGAAAGTTAGCATCTTATTTCCTATTTTTTAAAACTTTTGTTATTAATTACTATTTTTGAGCAAGTTGATCTCTGTATCAAAATACCCCATGTAATGTATCCAACCGCCCCACCGGTGGGGCACTTAGATACAAAATTGATTTTTCACAAAAGTCGTTATGTTTTAGTTTTCATTAAATTTATTTTTTTCTTATTGATTTCATAAAATATAATCATTATTAGATATTTTTAGAAAAAAAGTGTCTGAATATATTATTTTTTCTACTCAAAAAACGGATTTGAATTTTGCTGTATCAAACTGCCTCCCTTTCCCCTAATAAAAACATACAACAACATAATATTTCTAGAATAAAGACATATAGCTTATGTCGAAAAAATGTAAAAAAACTTAGTCTAAACAATTTCACACATTTGTACTTTTGAATTCAATATTGAATTCAATTTAACTAAAATACTTTAAAAAAACACTTTTACAGAATGTGATGCTCTTATTTTATTTATAAAGGTATGATGACAACACTTCATTCAAGATTTTAACTATTATTTGAAGGCAGAAAGTTCTTAACATCAACGATGATTAATACATTGATATTATTCCAAATACTTAAGTATGAAGTTTAAATTACTGGTTTTTTAATTCTCCGAAGCTAAGTATATTTTGTGCCTTTTAAAATCCAAGTTGCTAAAATAAACTGCAGATAAAATCAATTGGAAAAATGTGAAATTTACCTGGTTGTTTTAAAACTGACATATAAGTGGCATTTAAAGATGCTGATTAATTGGAAAATGATTGATTTGAAAAATAACTATGCGAAAAATAAAAAGCTTTGATGGAATGTAAAACAAAAACCTGGATTTACCTACTATAAATATCTTTAAAAAGAAAAAGTACAGTAAGGATTACGGAAAATGACTAATTCTTATACTCGTTTTCTTGTTTGTTTATGAACAAATGCTAAAGTGGATGGGATATTGAATATTGAACAAAAGATGAGAAACTGGGAAATTAGGCGAAATAAACACTTTCATCAATATTTATACCTTACAAAATTAAGTTTTAATGATTCCCTGAATGCGTATTGGAAAATATAACTTATGTAATATGCCAATATTTCTTCACACACTATCACTGAAATCGGATCCATTGATGAAGTAATTTTTAGACGAGTTATCTTATCCAACTCTTCTTAGGAAAATATCCACTGACGCTCATAATTTGTATAATTTCTACCTTTGTTTATAAATGGTCACAATCAGATTGGGAAATATAATTTTTACTAAACTGTATAAGACGAAAAATTCTTGGGGGTTTTCCCTCTAAATAATGATATGAATCAATATAAAATGACGAAATCAGCAATCAATGCAGTAAGCAAAAAAACAAAACTATTTTTGTTAAATATTTAATAACATACTTTCAAATAATTATCAGAAGGCCATTTTTCTAAAGAAGAACTTGAATCATATCGAATGATAAGTATTTCTTAACAGAATAGATTCTGTACATTACTCTTAACACCCCCTAAACTATATCAATTTAGTTAGTTATGAAAACTCATAAAAACTTCTTGGTATTATTATTATAGGGGACAGTGGGGCACCCCTTGGCACACTCGCCTTTTCAGACGCAATTTTATATCTATGAACTCGTGTTTGTAGGTACTAATTAATTAGACTAAAATCTACTCCTCAACGTGTTTTGGAATATTTGATGCGTCTAGAAAACTATTGACTTCCCTTTTCTTGTTTTTTGTGGTGCAAAGTTACAATTTATTACATTTACATTACAATTTATTACATTATTTTATTTATTACATTTACAAAGCATATTTGAAATAAAATAAATATATTTATGCCATTATAATTATATTCAGAATATAGTACGTGCATCCATTAAAATTTTAGAAAAGAAAACTTATTGCTAAACCTAAAAGAGTAATAAAAAGTAATATCCAAAGCATCAAGGTGGGGCACCTTTGGGCATGTTAAAATATACCTGAAACTTTTCATAAGTAAAAAAATATTTTTATTAAAAATAATAATAATTTAAGAAATAATATTATTGTAATTTAGGAGTTGATTCAAAAATATTTCTGGAATTAAACCAAAAAGTCAGTTATTTAAACCATGACAAAAATGAGGAAATCGGAGAAAAATTTGAATTAAAAATATGTTGGATTTGGTCTAATTTATAATTATTAGCTTTTTCATTTATAATCATAGCTTTTTCATTAATTTTATCATTTTTGTATTTTCAACATGAAAATTATAATTTTTGTACTATTAGTGAAAGTGTCCCAAGGTGGGCCACTAAGTGGGGCACCTTGGGACATAAAAAGAGGTTTATAAAATTGTTATTATGAATTCTCTGAAAGAGATACTTGGTTGTAAATTGTTTTATTAGATGTGCAAAGGACCATATCAAATATATTAGCTGTGTTTGAATAAATACCATTGTATAAAAAATAGAAAATAATTTAATAAAAAGTGGCCCAAGGTGCCCCACTCTCCCCTACTGTTGGGGTGTTACTCTCAAATTTACAGAATCAATACTAATGATACTTAACGTAGATAAACATAGGGGTTTTATTTGTATCAATTGCTGCTGTCTAATTGATGATAATAACTAAAACTAATTCATCATGTTATTAAGATAAAATATAGCTTAAAAGTAATAATAAGTAAGAACAAATCATGAATCCTAACATTGAAATGTTAACACTTAAATTTATAAGAACTATTTAGATGATACATCTATATATATAAAATCCAAATACGGGTGATTCATCATTCATTCATAACACTCATCACGAAATCTCCAAAACTGCCGGACCGATTGGCTTGAAATTTGACAGAGACCTTCCTTTCATCCATTAGACGCGCACTAAGAAACGATTTTAAAATCGAACGACTCCTTCCCTGCTTTTCGGCGCTTTTTCGACTCCGTTTTCCCCATTGAAATAACATTACACATTGTTGAAATGCATAAATTGCAGTGTTTACTTCTCTATCTTAAGGCGACGTCTTGCCTCACTTGAATGAATATAAGTGATTAACATTTATACATATTTTATTATTTACAACGAAATTTAAGAAGAAAAAAGTGTGAATATCTGTATTTAAATATTATAACAGTTATCAGAAAACCGAAGTAAATTAAAATAATTAATTTACTTTCTTTAAGATTTTAATTTCTCAAAAATAAATATATTTAAATAGCAAGAATTTAAAAGTTTCCAAGGAAACAGAGCTAAAATTTCATTCTTTCATAGCGGAATTGGTTTACTAGACTATAATCACTAGATTTTTATTATAAATAGCAATCTGTTTTTACTCTTTCAGAATAGCTTTTAAAGAAGTTGGTTTTATTAATAAGAAGACAAGCTTACTTGATAACTTTTTATCGAGGGATTTTTAAAATTTATTTTATTTTTGAAATTCATTTTTTGCGGAATTTTAAAAGGATAGCGGGAATACTTAAAGAAAATTCTGTTTAAGATTTTAAACACTGGATTTCAAATGACAGAGATGATTTCAAGTAGATTGTTTTTATCACATAGGAAGGATAAATGTTTAATAGACAAAAAATCGGGATGGAATGAGATATCACAGTTGGAACTGGGATGAGAAAAAGGCACCGGGAATACTGGGATGAAAATTATCGGGAACACCGGGTTATGAAAATTATCGGGAAAACTAGGACATTAAAATTATCGGGAACACCGGGTTATGAAAAGGTACCGGGAAAACCGGGATATGAAAAGGTACACTTTAAAACAGTGGTTCCCAACATTTTCCACGATTGTACCCCCAAAGGAAAATTACAATTCCCTGCGTAGCGTACCCCTCGCATGCAGTTGCAGCTGGTAGTTGAATTATCACCTTCGTTTAAATATATTACATAAATTGGCGGTTCCAGGATTTCGTTGCTGGGTCTTCAATGGAAGAATATTTTAAGATTTTAATTTTTTAAAATGTTCGGATTTCGTTGTTTGTAAGAAAACGCTACAAAAAACCCTTGAAACATCATTAAAAGTTGAAAATATATATTTCGTGGCATACCCCTAGGGGTACGCGTACCCCCGGTTGAGAACCACTGCTTTAAAAGGTACATTTTAAACACTAGATTTTTAAAAAAAGATTATTTCAATGTGATTGTTTTTATCACATGGAAAGGATAAATATTTGATGGAATGAGATGTCACAGTTGGAACTGGGATGGGGAAAAGGAACCGGGAATACCGGGATGAAAGTTATTGGAAACACCTGGATATGAAAATTATCGGGAACCGGGGGTATGTAAAGGTACCGGGAAACCTGGGACATGAAAAGGTACCGGGAACACCGGGATACGAAAAGGTACCGGGAAAACCGGGACATGAAAAGGTACCGGGAACACCGAGATACGAAAAGGTACAGGGAAAACCGGGATATAAAAAGGTACTGGGAAAACCGGGATATAAAAAGGTACTGGGAATACCCGGATATGAAAAGTTTCCGGGAAAAACCGGGTTATGAAAACTATCGGGAACACCAGGTTATGGAAAAAGTACTGGGGACACCGGGGTTATTGGCGATTCGAAAAATCTGACATATAACTTGGGAGAACTTTAAAAAATGAATTAATACACTCCACCCGTGCAAGGCCGGGAAAATCAGCTAGTCTATAGTATATAATAATTGTAACAGTAAATAATAATACTCGTAAATGTGTGGTAACTGTAAGATAAAAGAAATTATAAGAAATTGAAACTATTTTGAAAATTTCTAAAAAAATTTCCAAAGACCTATTTTCTATTTTTGGCTACTATGTTCTATTTTCTACATCAACGTTATTAATCTGTCCTTCTGCACTTTATACTTGTTGAGTGATACGCTATTTTTTGCTCGGTGAATCATAAAAAGAGTTTAATCTTTCTAAAAATAACTTGAGGCAAAGCAGGAAAAACAACGTTTGGATTGAATGAACGATCAATATATCGTTCGGATATTTTCCCATCTTAATGCATCGTTAAGCTGGAAAGTTAAACTTTCGATTTTCACAAGGAAGTTCTCTGATTTTCCATTATATATTTCTTATTCAAATGGCGTAACTATGAACAAACCATCTGAGGTTTTTTTTGAAAACTTTGTTATGAAGAATATTTTTGGTTCTATTTTTAAAATAAAACAACGAAAAAATTGCACATAAATTTATTAAAAGCCATACGGCGTTTCGGGGATTCTTTGGATCTCCTTCGTCAGTGGTAGTTGACATTACAAGAAAAATCAGCTTTTATACCCCGCAACAAAATAAGCGTTGCCAAAATGCAAAGAAGAAAAATGTATACAAAAGATCAAATGACGGAGAAAGAAAGGGTGTACTGGTTTGGTCATTAACTAAGACAGATGCATATTTATTGATTAAATAACCTTCGAAAAAATCAAGGTCAAGGGTTGAATTACAAGTTTTTATGATACTAGCGGAAGAAAAATCAAAACAATGATCATTATCCCAAACATGTTTTGATTTTTCTTCCGCTAGTATCATAAAAACCTGTAATTCAACCCTTGACCTTGATTTTTTCGAAGGTTATTTAATCAATAAATATGCATCTGTCTTAGTTAATGACCTAACCAGTACACCCTTTCTTTCTCCGATTTGAAGCGAATAATTGTTTTTGCTGTTGCATTTTGGTGATTTTCTTGTATTTTTGTCATTTGATCTTTTGTATACATTTTTCTCCTTTGCATTTTGGCAACGCTTGTTTTGTTGCGGGGTATAAAAGCTGATTTTTCTTGTAATGTCAACTACCACTGACGAAGGGGATCCAAAGAATCCCCGAAACGCCGTATGGCTTTTAATAAATTTATGTGCAATTTTTTCGTTGTTTTTTTTTATTTTTTTTTAATTGAATTTAAAATCTCCCCATGCTCCACAGAGTATAACATGGGGCTTACAGAAGTAAGTTACAATCTCAAATAAAAATAATAATCAGAACAAAACAACAGAATCAAAAAACACTTTCAACAAAATTAACAAATAATGTAAAAGTTTCTCTATTAGATATCATAGCAAAAGGAGATGCTGGCCAATTGATGTGCAATTTTCTCAAGGCCAATCTCAAAACTTTTCTTTGGGATGAAAATCTAGGGCAATCATAAACAATATGATGGACATCTTCTTCACCAAAACCACAGTCACAAGACGAAGAATGAGCCAAACCAAAACGATGAAGATACCTCCTGAACCCTCCATGACCAGTTAGAAATTGAGTTATTTTAAAGTTAGCATAGAAATGAGCACAAGACATACGATGGCCAATAGTCGGGAAATATTATTCGGGTTGTTTTATTTTAAATTACAGTATTGCACAGTTTGTGGCGTTATCCTCATTTTTGGTTCTACTTTAGAATATAGAAAATTTATTTGTTTTAATCTATAGCTTGAAAATATTTTAATTATGAGATTGAGAAAAATTATATACTATAAAATATATTACGTTGACTATGTTAAATTAACTTCCAAAAATTATATATAATATCTATCTCTTTGTAAAGAATGAATAATATTATATATTAAATATTATCATTAAATTTATTTGAAACCTCAACTAAACATGGTATCGAATTTGATATCTACTTCAATTAAGCTCCCTAATTATTTTGTTGAAGTAGTAAATGAATTACTGTGTAAATATTTTCAGTGTATTTTTATATTCAGTAAATTTAGAATATAGTAAACAAAAATATATTTACATTATATATATCGAGAAAATATGAAAACATTCTAAATACACTGATACATATTTTATTTTTCTGTTCTGTTTTTTTTAATTATTTCTAATACCATAAAATTATACATTGTAATATTCCTTGGTCAAAGTGTACATACTTTAAAATAATTTAAAAGTAAAATTTTATTATTTTATGAAATATTTTCGCATGCTGCAAAATATTCTTTGAACTATTGTATGTGTTTCCAAATTTTAATAATTAAATAATTGACTCGTGTCTGCCTTAGATTTTATTTATTAGATGGAACCAAAATGGATATAAAAAACCTGTATTCATTTTTAAAAGTGGTATTTATAATTTTTTTAACCAATTAGAGTTGCTTTTAATTTAAAATTTTAAACAAGTATTCCTAGACTACTCCATCGCATCAGATAGCCATACTTTAAGATGAACACTAATATCTTGCAAATCCTTAATCCTTTAATAACACTCTTTTAATTTTACAGTTACAGTGATAATAAATTGTTTATATGCAAATAGAGTTGCTTTTCAATTTAAAATTTCAACAAATATTTTATGACTACTGGCTTCAGATAGTCATACTTTGAGATGAACACTAAAATATCTTGTAAATCTTTAATCCTCATATAATCTCCCCTTAATCATTTTAATAACGTTCTTTTGATTTTATAGTTTAAGAATATGGACTAACTAAATTTCCAATCAATCGCAAAAGTTCTAAATTTTAGTAAAATTTTATTCTTGAATTGTGCTATTTAGAAAAATTCTTCTCTGACTGATTGACACATTTTTTATTTTTCTAAAATTAGAAACCCTGAAATGTTACTCCTTTTATCTTGTAAGTTTGTTTGTAAAAGCAGAACAATAACATTGTTCTGACGTAAATGTTTAGGTTCAGCTGCAACAGTCCAGTGCGATTTGGGGATAAGCCCCACGTGAACACTACGTTGACAACTGATGCAACATCGGAACAGATCACTTTCACACATGGTGACGAATAATCACCTTCTGTGTACACACGAAATCGTCGTCACCCCATCATCCTTCCTGAAAGTGAATGGAGAAAAAAATCACGCCGAGAGCGGGGGTAACAGTGCCCGACAGAACGATCAAACACGTGATCACCACGCGGGAGAAAGAATAGACATCACAAAAGAACAAAAATATGAAAATTGAGAATATTTCCGACCAAAGGAGAGAAAATACGTTCTTGCTGGTTGGTTAATTACTGTCATGACAACTACACCAGGTCCCCACATGACATCACTCTCCCTGGTCATAGTGTTTAGTTATTATTATTTTTTAATTTTATAACAACGGACTTTTCTACACGTGTTGCCGGCATTTTTAGTTTCGGGTTTAGCGCTGGCAACTCATCATCACGCCATCGCAGTCGATTTTTCGCGTGGCTCTGGAGAATCACGCCATGTGGTTCTATGGCCATCCCGGCAGCCAATCGGCGCGCTCGGCGCTGTGACGTCACACACGTGCCTCTATCTACCTCTGGCCGCTTCCTCTCCGAGCGTGGATTTCGAATTCTTATTTTAGAATCGCCGGTCAGATCTCAATCCTTTTTGTGAGGGAATAAAAACCGACTCACTTTTCGACACTTCGTTTTATCTAACCCTTTCATCGCGCTATCGCTCTCTTTGTCATCTTTTCTCCGGCACGTGCTAATTTTAGAAACCAATCGGACTTTGGAGCATCGGAAAGTCATCGATAAAAAATAATATTGCCGAATATATCGTTTGCTTCCGAATTTTATTTTCTTGTAGTCAATAATTACGACATCCTCGTTCACTGGGATTTTAACTGCCGGACTTCGGACTCGTAAATTTAATCAAAATACATATAAAGAGGAAACTAAACAAAATATGTCTACTCTAGTTGGATAGATGGAGACGGAGCTACCATAACTTATTAGAATGGTCAAGAGGAAATAATTCTTGTGTGTGGAATTTCGATAGAATTGGAGCTTCATATCAGTCATCTTTATTGTTCGGTAAGTCTTTTTTTATTATTGAACTTGTCTTCAATTTTTCTCTTATGGTGTGTATTTATTATAATGACTTGGATTTTTTATTCAAAGCTGGCTTTAACACAATTAAATGTCAACTTTTTTTTAACACTTATTTATTTTTACTTTTTATAATGAAAAAAATTTGAATTAATACTTCTAGTCCCTTTTATATATTAATGACATAATTTTGGAATAAATCTCATCTATTCCAATGGACCTCAAATATTGTTTTGCCCCTTGGGTCTTCCAGAGGCATCTTTGCCTGTTAAGATTTTATCCTTTGGAACTTTCATTCAAATTTGAATTTATCCCAATTAGACGCCAACTTTTTAAACTTTTTTAATTAATACTTCTAACTTTATAAGTATTACTTACATTATTTTGGAATCAATCTAATCTATTCCAATGGTCATTTAATGGTCTATTCCATTGGTCTTGGACATTTTACAGGCTTTCTCGCCTCTTTTTTTACATTATTTTGATATTTGAGTAAACTGAGTTCTAAATATTTGGTTCTTATTTCTCATGCCTTTGTTTCTATACAGAAAATCATAGTATAAAAATTTAATGCTAAAGTTCATTGGTGAAAAAAATATTCTGAACAACCGGCCGGAGCGATTTTTTCTTTCGTTATTATCGTTCTATTTAATGTACACTTGGATTATATTTAACTATGAGGGTTAATCTTGTGAACAGACTTTTTACAGGCAGTTTAGACAGTTTTATAATATTACTTTAAAAATCATTACTTAAATTTTAAGATTTTAACTCTTTAATATATAATTTATATTTCATGCAAAGGTGTATAATTGGGAACAAATTTGTTTTTAATGCAAATTAGCGTGCTGTTTTTCTTAAATATTTTGGCTTTTTATATTTTTAGTCTGATTTGGAATAAATTCTTGATTATAAAATAAAGCTTTTTTAAGTCAATTCCATTATCCTCCTATAAATCTATAAGAATATTTTTTTAATATAAGTAATTGTATTGTGTTATTTTCATGTCTTATAATAAAGTGTGGTTTATGATTATAACTTTGAAGAAAGATAAATATTTTTTTGATATTTTTCGTAATGCCTTTATCTTTTTAAAAATTTATAAAAATATATTTTATGTAAGATATTAAATTCGTATGTTGCATTTTTTATATTTTCAAAAAGCATCCTTCATAAAAACATTTAAAATAATATTTTAATTTTTTTACTAACTTTTTTTTTTATTTTTTCTTAAAAATATGAATTAAATTCTTCTAAAATATAATTCTTTATGTGTGATGAGTATTAATATAGTAAAAATCTTTGTAAGTTATTTATATTTCATTGCATTTAATACTTAATGTTCATTACAAAGTCAACGAGACAATGGTTTTTGAAAAGGGTTCTTAATTAAAAGTTCTCTCTTTGATATTACAAAAGACAATCGCATGAAGGTCAACAATTGACATTGATTATAATACACATACGTGGCGCCATCTAAAGTTAACAATCGCAATACATGTGTTTATTCACATAATTATGTTTGCTGTATTCAAACAAGTGTGTATAGGTGTGCGTGCAAGAAGTATGTAAGTGTGTATAGGTGTGCGTGTCTTAAGTTTCAGAATAACATTTTATTTGCATTGTATTTTGAAGTTTATTGCATTTTATGCATTTTATTGCATTGAAGTTTATTTACTTCAATTCAAAAATTTTATTACAGACAAAATATTTTTCACATAGTAACAAAATTGAATTAAATTTTCCAATACTTATATTAAAAAGAAAAAAAACGTTCAGAGAGCAATAATGCAAAGAGTTTATGAAAAAAGTTTTATTTCCACAAAAATGGAAAATCCTTTGGGTATATTATTTTAATATAAAATACTTTTTACTGTGAGTGTTTTCTTGTAAAATCTAGGTAAAAATAAATTACATTGTATTTTTTATCTAATCCATATCCCCAATTTAAGAAAGTTAACGAATGTTGTAGAACTTCTTTTATTCTTAAGAGTTTGTTCTTTTAAGGGATAATAGATGGTTTTAAATAATGTATTGTTCAATATATACAGGGTGATTCAGATAAGTGTTTCATAACTTCTAGGGGAGGTAGGGTACATCAAGACGAACAAGAATTGGTATAGAAAGGGGGGTCGCAGTTACACCGTTAAAGAGCGCTAGGTCCTAATGTAGTGCGAGAGCGTTACAAAAGGACGTTTTGCCAAGGCCCGTTTAACGAAAAAAAACATAATGAAATGAAAAAATTTATTGCATGAGGTACAGCAGTATCCGTACTACTTACATAATAAATTTGATAGAAATTGTACCACTTGCTAAACCGTGGGGTGAGTTTTAAAACATGCAATATTAATCTTTTAATCAAAGAATCACATTCCTTAATGGTATTTAGAAAAATGATGATCGGGGAAGGAATTTTCAATGATCGTAACATGGATCATTGAAACTGTTTGATCATTGAAAATTCCTTCCCCGATCATCATTTTTCTAAATACCATTAATGGAACTCCATTGTTTGACTAAGAGCACGTTTTAAAACTCACCCCACGGTTTAGAAAGTGGTCCAATTTCTATCAAATTTATGATGTAAGTAATACGGATACTGCTGTACCTCATGCAATAAATTTTTTCATTTCATTATGTTTTTTTTCGTTAAACGGGCCTTGGCAAAACGTCCTTTTGTAACGCTCTCGCACTACATTAGGACCTAGCTCTTTAACGGTGTAACTGCGACCCCCCTTTCTATACCAATTCTTGTTCGTCTTGATGTACCCTACCTCCCCTAGAAGTTATGAAACACTTTTCTGAATCACCCTGTATAAAATATACAGGGTGTATCTGAAATGGTGCAACAAACTTTCAGGGATGATAGTACTCATCAAGACGAACAAGAATCGGTATATAAAGGGGGGTCCCAGACCAAATTCCAGGGAGTTAAAAATGGAGCGACAACCCAAAAAAATCATTGAAAAATTCAATTTGTAGAAGAACTACTATTGGTAAAAACTTAATTACGGTCTCAAAAATTGTGGTTCAATATGATCTTTAAAATTATCGCAAAAGTCTTCACTTTAAAATTTGTTTTATTATGAAAAAAGTTAAAAAACCACAAAAAAATGTGAAAACTCTGCCAAAACTTTATTTTGTATTTCGAAATCCTTTATTTTGATTTAATAATCTGAAAGATCATAGTCGAAAACCCTTAAGTCCAAAGTGTCACGTAAAAACCATCAATATTAAATGCTTGAGAGTCTGTTAAAGCATGGTTTAAGTCCGTTTTTTTGCGTCTGCTAACTGCCGTTTTGGAAACGGCTATAGGAAACACGTTTGCGCACCCAAAAAACGAACTTTAACAGGATCTCAAGCGTTTAATATTGAATATTTTTACGTTAAACTATGACTTGAGGGTTTACAAATGTGATCTTCCAGATTATAAAATCAAAAGAAAGGATTTCGAAATACAAAATGAGGTTTTGACAGAATTTTCACATTTTTTGTTGTTTTTTAATTTTTTTCATAATAAAACAAATTTTAAAGTGAAGACTTTTGAAATAATTTTAAAGATCATATTAAACCACAATTTTTGAGACCATAATTAAGTTTTTACCAACAGTAGTTCCTCTACAAATTGAATTTTTCAATGATTTTTTTGGGGTGTCGCTCCATTTTTAACTCCCTGGGATTTGGTCTGGGACCCCCCTTTCTATACCGATTCTTGTTCGTCCTGATGAGTACTATCATCCCTGAAAGTTTGTTGCACCATTTCAGATACACCCTGTATACATACTATTTTGTTTAAATTGCCTTAAATATATAACATATATTATTTTTATTCGTTTTATAAACCTGATACTTTCATAAATAAAATTTTTTGAAACAAAACTGTTATAAGCGAAGTTATACACATCAGGTATTTTTTCTACTAAACAATAACGTGATTTCAATCAAAGCCCTTATCTTATTGCTTGGAATTTTTTATGTAAAATATTATTAAAGTTTAAAAAGTTTTCCCTCTAGATATTATACCGGGGATCAAGATATGATTTTTATAAACTGGTTGATGAAGCGAATCCGGCCTGCAGATTTTCATCGCCATATTTGGCGATAACGATTCCATGCTCGGATCCCACCAGTTTTCCAGGCGACACTAAAAATCGCCAAATTTCCGCTGCAGGCCGGATTCGCTTCATTTATTCACCTTTAAACTTTTTCTATTTCATTGAAAAATTGATTGGGATTTGAAAGACATTCCCTTTACATAGTTGGTCGACTTAATTTGGATGTGTATTTGTATTTATAGTTTAAAAGCTTGTGCAGTCTATGTCAAAGTGTATTTTGCATTGTTTTACGCAAAATTAATCTCAGACCACCACACACCGTACTAAGTTTTTCACATTAGCAACATCCAATCCATTAGTTTTCCTTAAATACACTTCACTGTACAGAAGTGTTTTCAATTCATCCTTTCTTTGGATAAAGTATTAACAAATTCAGTACAGACGCTTTACGATTTCCAAACAGCTGAAGAGCGGCCACTCAAACACTGACCAAAATTTCGAGAATACCGCTTCTTCCTTTCTCTGGTTATTTACTGTTGCTTTTTAGCGGCCGTAGCGCAACAGACAAATCTTATTGTTTTCTCCGTTGTATATGCGTCTCAGTGGATACTATTACAACGAAGGTGCTCAACTAACTGTAAATCATTCACCTCCAGACAAAAGGAGAAATGGATTTCTGAGGTGTAATAGGGAGGAATACCATGGTTATTTTAGGTTGAGGCCTTGATATTTTTTTCGGATAAAATTTGCGGCATGTAATTTACCTATACATTTTTATGTGCGAGATAATTAATTTGCATAGTTGGGGATTAATGTTTCACTGTTCTGTTTGTGAAACAAAATATCCTAGCCGATTTTACTTGTAAGGTACCGTTGAATTTATTTTCCTTTATATTCTGAAAAACTGACATCCATCGGATTCTGGTGTGTAATTTTATAGCTTCTAAACTCATACTTAAATGGTTATATTGGAATTTATTAATGTACTGCCCATATTTTTTTCACCTGAAATTTAGTCATCCGTTTAAAAAAACTTAAAGGGAAATGTAAATTAAAAATTTATATGACGTTTGTATTTTGTTGCAAAGGTAATTGAAATTTTTTTTCGTTATGTAGCCCACTAAAAATCTTCAACTGTTTCGGAGGCCAAAGGAAATTTGGAATTATCACTAAAAATTTAAAATTAACCTAATTAATGGCAACATGAAAAATATGGGGATATTTGAATATTTGGCATGCGAAATAAAAAAATAATAGATATTCTTGATGGCAGAGATAGTTGAATGGTACTGGAAAAATATTTCTGTTGTAATCCTCAAAAAAAGATAAAAACTAATTTTATTTAATTTGTTTTTTAAGACTTCAACAACGAAAATACTATAATATTCAAGTTACACCTCGTATGGGGAAAATAATCTTTGAAATTAAGTGGATCTCTTTTTTATTGAAAAATATAAAACCCGTTTTTGAGTTTTTTAAAACGTGTTGCGCCCATGTAAGAATATAAGCCTGTCACTGTAATGCATGTTTCCACCTAGTACACGTGCTCTGTAAAACGTGTTTTGCTGCCCCACATGCAAGGTATAGGGAAGCCAACTCGTCATTAACCGATTTACTAAAGATTTGAAGAGGTCGAAAGGATTTTTTTTCACCTACATGTTTAAAATTTGGAAATGCGTTTATCATGATCGGGTTTTTTAAGGGGATTCAGTACAAAAAAAACTTTTGTCTCTAATAACAGGATTTTGTTATCTTTTAAGGTGTTAAATTATGTGTATACTTCATACTAATTCATATTTAGCCCAAAAATCGAGTTCAAAAATTTATTTTTTAAAAAAATTACAAACAACTTCAAAACAATGCCCAAAATTACCCCAAATTTAAATTGATACTCCTCCCTTAACCTTTTACCTGCCGATGTTCCCAAATGGGAACATAATTTTAAGGAATTTTTTCACCACTTAATTTTTCATGCAGGAATTCGATACTTGGTATAAAGCAACTCAAAGATATGAAGTTATTTTACATGTAAAAGTTTTTTACGTGGAATTTAATCCTTTTTGTAGAATTTACATCAAAATTAGAGATTTTTGGGTCTTCCAAAAGTTACACAAGTTCCAACTTGTGAAAATTTTAAATAAATTTAGTTTTAAATAATTTTGCTGTGTTTTGGTAGCTTAAGTACACATCTTCCCATTTGGCTTGACAGAATAGCTTTACATTCTAATTTTGGGGAGTAATTACCAAAACAACGTATATGTTCCCAAATGGGAACATCGGCGTTTGGGGTATAGTATTTGAGGGGATTTTCATTACATGCAAAAATTCAAGTTATTTCCTATTTTCTTTAATTTTTTGAAGTTTTTTTGTCTCAAAGGATTAAAACAGGTAAAGAATGGTGTTTTAAATTCAAAAATATGTGATTTTTATTTTTCTCCTGATTTATGGAGAAAAAAATTCCAAATCTTCATAGCAGATTCTTACACTTATATATTTTTCTAACTCCCCAATCGATTAATTTTCAGTAATTATCATTAAGGGTTATGCAAAGAGCATATTTTGAGTGCCTCTGAGGATTTGCGTATATATTTTTGCGCAAGTACTTTTTTTACAAAAAAATTTTAGGAATAAAATCAAATAATTTTGAAAATAAGGAAAATTGCGTACACCTAAAAACACTCTTCTAACGTAAGTTGGATTTAAGATATATATGGTTCAGTTTGGAATCCTCCATGCGAAACACGGGTTTCATGAATCAATGGAGATAATTATGATTATCACTTTTGAAAGCTAATTAGATTTGAATGTAATTAGTGAATTTTATGCTAGATATCCCTATAGAACCGTATTTAAAACTAATTTTTCTCACAGACACGTAACTGTTTTGCTTTGAAGAGCTTGGGAACACTCTTATGTATTTTTATACCAAAATATTACCCATAGTGCAAGAAAAATTTACGGAAAAGCTTCGCGAACGTAATAAACATGTCAATTTTTTCTTATCAAAATCTATAAAAATGTTACTTAATCGTCCAAGTATGGATAATACGATGAAAAAAACATCCCCAATCATAAAAATGTTCATAATTATTGAGTAGAAACATATTTCAAGCATTTTATTTGAATTAATTGTAAAATATGTGCCTTTTGGAAATCCCCCTAAAAACTTCACCCCAAACGCCGATGTTCCCAAATGGGAACATCCTCAAAATCATACATAGGATTTTTTTTCCGACAAAAAATGACTAGAATGGTTTTAGTAATGATAAAACAAGCCATTTAAGCCAAAAATCAGAACCTTTAATTCGAAATTTGAATTGCGGCGTTTAAAAGGTTAATATATGTTCTTTTGATTTGATTTTTTGGCTCAACATAAATCAAACATATATAAACACTTGTAGGCATGGAAATTTGATTATCTACAAAAGTTTCTGAAAAATAAAAAACATAAAAAAATATATATAAAAAATAAAATTTTGAAAAATATCCTAAGTTTCAACTTTACTGCTCCGTAAAAAAATCTAATGAATATATTATAAAATCCATGCCTGAAGATGTTAAACAGGTGTTACTGATAATGACTAAAAAGTTTGAAGTGGTTTGGATGATTAGAAAAAAGGCTTGTGATTTTAAACATTAAAAACCTTGTTTTAACAAAAAGCCGTTTAAAGATAGAAAACTAGGCTTCTTAACACTATCTAGGCTTCAGAAATCTCAAAATTTTCACACTTAGAATCCCCGTATCAATATGAACCTTGGAAAGAATAATTCTAAGGGTATTATCTTTATTTTTATTGCAAAATCTCAAATTCGGAATTTTGACCAAATTTTGGTACTAAACCCCCTTAAATGTATTTATATTTTTTTCACTTCGAAATTTTTATATTTTCATATAAATCTTTTTTGTAGATATTTCATATTTTAATATACTGTATTCAGGGTGTATACAGGGTGTTTCAGATATAAGTGTTTCATAACTTCTAGGAGGGGTAGGACACTCCTAGACGACTCAGAACCACCCAGGAATGAGGGGTTGGAAATGCCCCTTTAAAGAGCTAGGGGTTTTTATAAGCCGGCATGGGAGGTTAAATAATCCCAAATACCTAAATTTCTTTATTACCTAAAACAAATTTTAATTTATATCTTAAATCCTTATTTCCAAAAGTTTTTTTTACTTTTCCTGTTGACAGTTTATGCATTTAATTTAATCAATTTCTAACCTAAATGACTTTTTGACATTTATCTCTTTCTAATATATACCTCTAAACCTTTCTAATTTATTTCTCTAAAATAAATAACAAGCTTCAAGTATTTGGAGTCAACTTTTCTCAAAACAAATAATCTACAGTAAGTTTAACTCCTCGCAACTGATTACCTAATTTATAAAAGACTGTTTAATTGGTGTTGCCTGGCAACGCTTGCATCCATTTCGGTTTTCCCCCTAAGTCGGGAGACACTTAAAGCTGCTTTTACAACTTACGATATCAGACAAACCGCTGCTGAAATACTTCACTTTAAAATAATTGGAGCCATAAAGGTTAATGGGATGCAGTCGGTTATGGCTTCACAAAGTGATTTGGAAAAATCATGTTTTATTACTCAAAAAATGCATTTCGGTATGAAAAACTTACTTGTTTATCACGTAGACTTCATATAATATTAGACACTTGCTTAGGAATGAAGTAAATAAATTTCTTATCCGATAAGATAACTGAGTAAATTTGATTTCTGTTAAAAGAAAAGTTATTCTTACAGTTCATTTTATTTAACCCAAACTTAAAAGTGTCCCTATTCGAGTTTTTTCTCCTTATATAAAATTTAAAAATTATGAGGTAAATTACAGTAGAACAGTTTACGTATGAAATTCCGAACAGAAATAATTTGTCATTGTTTTTATTCCTGAAATCCTTTGCAAAATTATACCAATCTAAAAATTATCCGAAATTTAACATTTTATTTCTCTTATATAATGAAAATTGGATGACGTATCAAATATCTTTTAACTTACCTTCAGAATTATCAAAAAGAAAGAAGTATGATAAATCGATAAATCTATCTAACTTGGTTTACACCTAAGTTCTGTTTTTATAATACATTGCTTACGTGAGATTTCACAGGCCCTTATTTACACCAAGAAAAGGTGCCCGTATTTACACTACACCCCTACGAAAGGTTACACCTGTTATATAAAAGCATGTAGGACCAAAGGTGTGCTTCTAAAAAATAGCTTAGTATTTCTGCTTTCCATTTATCATTGTTAATTTATTTTAAACAAAGCACGAGAACATGAAAATAACGATTTAAGGCACCCGTCAAAAGTTAACAGGTCCAGAACAAACACGAATTTGCACAAAGCTCACACTGCATTCACTTTACTTGAGAGAATTTTCCTAACGGCTCTATGTTATTTTATATCAACAAGCGGCACATTTGTCCTCAATGATGGGAAGGGGGATCGAATTTTCACCGTTTCCTCTACCATAATCGGTTAATCAGATACCAAAAGCAAAAAGGTGTCGATTAATGGAAATTCCGTTTTATAATAATGCTATTTTCAAACTGAAATCCAAGTTATTTACAGAAAATCAATTTGGAAAAATTAAAATGCACCACATAATTACCCAAAACACCGAAAAAAGAGAAAGAAATCAATAATGTTTTAAAATCCTTATATCCCCTCTCCTGATAAAATGGAATGCCGTCATCAAAAGAGGGAAGAATGGAACTATTTTCTTTCGCGAGTTTTAACGAATCCGCCCTTAAAAACTAGCACAGAGAATAAAATCATCTAAATGCAATTAAATCCCGCCATCAAACCAATAATCTCAGTCTCATCATACGAATCTGTCAAGAACCCTGCCAACAAGATTAACAGGTACCTCATCAACAAGTGCCTCTTCGGAAAAGAGAGAAAGAGTGAAGTACCCCCTTGCCGAAGGATTCATCTCCTTCTCATAACTTTCTCTCTCTTTCTCCTTTTCAAAACTCTCTCTCTCTCTGTGTGTCTCTCCCAATGCTCATCGAGGCATCCATTCTCCCATCCCAAAAGCGAAGCGATTAGTCTGAAGCCGGGAACACTGCACGATTTTTCCAGAAGCCCCCATTCTCCCTAGACGTGTATCGATCCGTTTCCGTGACGTCATTCCTTTCGAAATGCCCTCTCCTTCGCAATGGAATATGGCAACACACATCCTCCAGACTCCCGGACAGCGCTAGACGGGGGCGTACTTTTCGGGGTCAGAAACACCCAATTGCCGGACACAGTTGCCGGATCGTAGTGACCCTGCGATATGCCGAGGAGAGTGACCGGCCTCCTGAAAGGTTACCGGATCGATTTAGTAGTTGAGTGAGTATTTACCTCACATATGTTCGTTCACCCT
Source organism: Tetragnatha versicolor (assembly GCA_024610705.1). Lineage (NCBI taxonomy): Eukaryota > Metazoa > Arthropoda > Arachnida > Araneae > Tetragnathidae > Tetragnatha > Tetragnatha versicolor. The sequence goes on from JANDEH010000006.1 coordinate 35,279,457, forward strand.
TCCCCTTTACCTCCATTACGACGTATGGGGGCATTTTCGGTTTCTTCTGGTGTGTTGTTGCTCCTTGTTGTTCTTTTGTCACTTCTTGGATCGAGAAGATCCCGTTTACTGAAGAGATCGTCCGTTGTTATGTCGAAGGGTATGGAATGGGAGTAGTTTTGGGCTGTACGTTCTCCTACGCACCATGAAGCTAGACTAGACAAATTGATTGCCGGATGTATCGTTTCCATTGAGAGAGTTTTCACTATCGTGGGACCAAGTTTGATGTCTGCATTCCTCTATTGGAGATGTGTGTTGTTGTGCTGTAGAAATCCGAAATGTTTTGCAAATTATGCGTTAGGAAAAATTTAAGTCAATTATAAATACCTATGAAAATAAAGATATTGTCTTAGCAATTTCGAGCGCATGCACATGTAAACGTGTCATCAGGCAAACTAATTAGTGTCCGTCAGTATGCTCATGTTTTTTTTAAATTTTTTATAATTTTTTTACACTCTTTGGTTTACTTTAAAGAACATAATCTAATAAAACTATTGAGTAGGTACTTAAAATATAAATATACTAGCTGTTATACCCGGCCTTGCACGGGTGGGGTGAATAAATTAATTTTTTAAAATATTTCTTAAAATACATTTATAATTTTGTAAATTAGCAATATATTACAAATCATCCCGGTATCCCAGGCGCCTCTTTCCTATCCCAGTGTGTTCCCGGTAATCTTATCCCGGTGGTCACGGTAATTTTTCTAATCCCGGCGTTCCCGGTAATTTTCCTATCTCAGTGTTTACGGTAATTTTTATATTCCGGTATTATGGGTGTCTTTATGGTAAATTTCCTATCCCAGTGTTCTCGGTAATTTTTATAACCCGGTAATTTTTCCATCCCGATGTTCTCGCTAATTTTCCAATCCCGGTGTTCTTGTCACTTTTCACAATCCCGATGTTCCTGATAATGTTTAATATCTTGGTGCCTTTATAAAATAACCAATTTGTAACCATAGTAAAAAGTCTGGTAAATTAGTAAGTCTAGTGAACAAATTAACAAATTTAAAACCAGTGTTTAAAACTAAACTAAAAGATCTTCTAGTAAATGAAAAAGTCTAGTGATCTGTCTCATTTGAAACAATGTTTTATTTTTAACTCGTTGTATGACTGGTAAAACAGGTTTTCAAACACGGAAAAATAAGTGAAAAAAAAGCAGGAAAAACGGGAAAAAAAGAATGAAGGACTGATTTTCTCTTTATAAATTATAGCCCATGTCCTATTCTGATGTATCAGCTACATTATGGTAGAATTTCATTAAAATCCATTCAGTAGTTTTTGCGTGAAAGAGTAACAAACATCCAGACAAACATTCACAATTATAATAGTAGTAGGACTAGCTGTTATACCCGGCCTTGCACGGGTGGGGTGAATAAATTAATTTTTTAAAATATTTCTTAAAATACATTTATAATTTTGTAAATTAGCAATATATTACAAATCATCCCGGTATCCCAGGCGCCTCTTTCCTATCCCAGTGTGTTCCCGGTAATCTTATCCCGGTGGTCACGGTAATTTTTCTAATCCCGGCGTTCCCGGTAATTTTCCTATCTCAGTGTTTACGGTAATTTTTATATTCCGGTATTATGGGTGTCTTTATGGTAAATTTCCTATCCCAGTGTTCTCGGTAATTTTTATAACCCGGTAATTTTTCCATCCCGATGTTATACCCGGCCTTGCACGGGTGGGGTGAATAAATTAATTTTTTAAAATATTTCTTAAAATACATTTATAATTTTGTAAATTAGCAATATATTACAAATCATCCCGGTATCCCAGGCGCCTCTTTCCTATCCCAGTGTGTTCCCGGTAATCTTATCCCGGTGGTCACGGTAATTTTTCTAATCCCGGCGTTCCCGGTAATTTTCCTATCTCAGTGTTTACGGTAATTTTTATATTCCGGTATTATGGGTGTCTTTATGGTAAATTTCCTATCCCAGTGTTCTCGGTAATTTTTATAACCCGGTAATTTTTCCATCCCGATGTTCTCGCTAATTTTCCAATCCCGGTGTTCTTGTCACTTTTCACAATCCCGATGTTCCTGATAATGTTTAATATCTTGGTGCCTTTATAAAATAACCAATTTGTAACCATAGTAAAAAGTCTGGTAAATTAGTAAGTCTAGTGAACAAATTAACAAATTTAAAACCAGTGTTTAAAACTAAACTAAAAGATCTTCTAGTAAATGAAAAAGTCTAGTGATCTGTCTCATTTGAAACAATGTTTTATTTTTAACTCGTTGTATGACTGGTAAAACAGGTTTTCAAACACGGAAAAATAAGTGAAAAAAAAGCAGGAAAAACGGGAAAAAAAGAATGAAGGACTGATTTTCTCTTTATAAATTATAGCCCATGTCCTATTCTGATGTATCAGCTACATTATGGTAGAATTTCATTAAAATCCATTCAGTAGTTTTTGCGTGAAAGAGTAACAAACATCCAGACAAACATTCACAATTATAATAGTAGTAGGATGTTACGGGCAAAGTTATTATTTGGGCATTATGAATAATGCCCAGAGTGGAGGTGGGCAAAGTGATAAATTTCATTGATAAATGCCATTGAATTTATCACATTGCCCTCTTCCACTTCGAGCATTATTTTAATAATGCCCGATTTATCACATGGCCCGTAACATATATATTGATATAAAACCAATAATTTTCTTAAATGTCAACGTCAAGACATGTTTAATGTGCTTAAGGAAATTCTATTTTTTTATAATTATATTCTGAAGACGATTTTTAAACAATTTTTGAATAAGTACTTACTTGATGATTATTTGTGAGACAAATATGAAAAATTATTTAAATTTAACTTGCTTGTTGAATATATTCTTTTGAACATGGTAGGGTATTTCGTTGAAAGTGTCTCAATGATAATCATGTTCCTTATAAAACCCCTGCTCCCCTCTAATGTGCTCAAGATATTACATAAGAAATATTATCAGTTTTGGACATACATCGATATTGTTCTTTGTATTTTTAATGGAGAAATTTGATTAGTTAAATCTTAGGCAGAAATCTGAACCAGTTTTTAAAATATCTGCAATACATCTGACAGAATTTTACTTTTTATGACCATTTATTTAGATAGGCATAAAAAATCAGATCAATTCAAAGTCAAGGTGAACTGATATGCATTTTATAATATCTGTGTTAGTTCCTGTCACTTTTCCCCTTGAAATAATTTGTTCAGTTTTCTATAAAACAATATCGTTATGATAAATTGAATTGAGAATAGACTTAACATATTCCACCCTTTGAATAAAAAGTATTCTAATATGTCATTCGGATCCTAAAAATAATTCCACCACGTGACCATAGATCATGCTCATGGCAGAGAAAAGTTAATGAATCGAGGAAATCTGTTAAACATTTATGTCCTTTTTTGTCAGGAAAGTGCGAATATAAAGCATTTAAATACAGCGATAGAAATCAGTTCAACTCTTTATCTTTCCCGGAAAATCCTTTTTTATTATTGTTTGCGCGATATTCGATGGTATTAAAATATTGTTCGAGGGAACGTCCAACTGTCCTTCCACCCCTTTCTTTGACGTATGTGCTGAGCATATAAATTTTGCTGACGAAATAATTCCTCTATTTGTATATTCATGAGTGATTTGCACGTTTTCGTTTCTATTGCTCTAATGCTTAGACGTTATATTTTGTGGTAGTGATCATTCCTCGTCATTCGTTAAAAGTCGTTGAACAAGATTTAAGTTCCTTTACACAGTAAGTTATTAGTTCTTAATATATTATTGGTATCTTATAAATTTTTGATACTTGGTATTTAAAGCAAATTTTAATAAACTTTTTTTACTTTTTAATATTTGGTTTTTAAAGTTAAATTAAAACTAAAATTCTTTTAAATTTTTAAAATTTTTCTTACTCTTGAAAGGATTTCCATTGATTTTTCCTACCGAACGGCTGCTGACATGAGACTACTTCAGAAGTAAAATAGCTACTTTTATCTCATTTTAGAGAAAACCCCAAAATGTTATTGGTATTGAAAAATGTATAGGGTGGGTTGGGGTAAAGTGGGTCTTGGGGTAAAATGGGTCAGTTTTAATTAACTCGATATAAATCAAATTTAAATTGAATTATTTTCGCTCATTTTTTGTATTATAATCTTTTATCTGTTGGCAACATTTTCCGACTGTCAAAAATTTATATTCATAAATTTAAGAACTGAAAAAATATTTTATTTGAATGGTAAAGGGTGTTGTCGAAAAAACAGGGTTTACCAACTTCCAAATACCTATATATTGAAATAAATTACAGCATACTTTTGTAATATTTTTCCATAAAAAAAGTCTGAGAGACATTTCAAGCCAATCAGCTTAGAAAAATATAAAACATTTTATCTTTTATAAAAATATTTTGTACTTGGGGTAAAATGGGTCATAGTTAGGAGGCCTTCTGTATTAAGTAAAAACAATGTTTTTAATTTATTTCCCTCAAATATACATTGAACTGTCAAACAAGTTTATTTTTTTCTCCAAATGAAGTATTTTAATTGCTATATTTGAACAATGTTCATTAACTTCGGACTTTTACAATTTCATTAAAGTACAACTTAAAAAAAATTTTTTCAGATAAAAACGGCTTAGCCGATTGCCTTTTTTCTTATTTTCATGTATATTTAGTATTTCATGTATGTATTCTTATTATCATGTATATCTTTTTGCAATGAGACCCATTTTATCCCACGTTGGGGTAAAATAGGTCGTTATTTTGATGCTAAGTTTAACCAACTTATAACTAAAAAATATTTGATAAAATTAGATGAAAATGTTCTGAAGGATTGTAATGTCAAGATCCAATTGAAAGAAATCATTAAGAAATAATAGTTTTGATGAAATAAAACTTAGAATGTGAAAGTACCTTAAAAGTGACCCATTTTACCCCAAGTATTGGCTAAGATTGGCCCTAGGTATTGGCTAAGATTTATAAATCCACCCCCTAAAATGTGGTCTCATGAGATAAAAATATTTGTTTGAATGAATTAGATAGTTATTGTGTGGTACGCACAATTAGGATCAAATTTAATTTACTAGAATTTAAAAAGACCATGTATGTTCGTAATGAAATAATACTTTAACTTTAGCTGAAATACAAACATAGTAAAATCTAATTAAGAATATCAACCTTTATTTAAAACTGTTTATCGAACATAAATACACAGAGTACTAGAACAGAGAGTCCGTCGCCATAGGCGCTAATGGAAATCGAAAAGTTGGATGGATATGGGGCAATTTTGGCGCTGCGATCGCATCTACGTCACGAGAGGCAGGAAAAAAAGCCCGATTGGTTGAGAAAAACTTTCTCCTTCTCGTTGGAAAATAGAAGACTGAGTGACAGCCAATCACAGGTTTGGTCACCAAAATGTACTGCTGATCTCTCTGTCAATCATTTATAGTTCCTCGTGGCGCCCTCATATCCATCCAACTTTTGAATATATCGTTTTGGACCCTCTGTTAGGATTTTTCTCTGTGCCTAAATATTCCTTAAAATATAATTGAACGAAGTGTATATTTGGACGGCCAAAACGGCCAGTGGCGCATTCGCTGTAGGTCTCGTGATGACGTAGCAGTCTCGGCGCTTAGTGATGGAACCAATGGTACGCCTAGCCGTGGAAGTTATAGTAGAGTTTAGTTGAAAAATAGCCGTGCAAATATACAGTGCCATAATTGAAATTTTTCTTAAAATAGAAAAAAATATTAGTAATAATCTAAAATGAAACACGAATAATACAAAAAAAATATTTTATCAGGTTTTTTTAAATATAACCAGAATAAGTATGAAATAATATTATCAACTTTCTTCATGAAAAAAGTTATTTTCTCCAAATTACTTTGCCTTTTTGACATTTGATACACTAGTTCATTTCTGATCATTGTTTTCACGTTTCGCAAGTTCAATAAAACATACCGCTTTTAAGCTCCTGTCACGACTCACGAGACCAAACCTCGAGGTTTTGCAATTCGCGGTTGCGTTTTGAAATCCACAGCTGAAAATGCTCAAACTAAATTTAGCTGCTTCTCTTCTCAACTCGCCTCCAAATATTTTGCTTTTTCGGCTTTCTCGTAAATTTTTATGTACTTGTATGTTTTGGATCCGAGTAAGCTTATTTTTTGTATTTAAACAAACTTAGCTACTTACTACCGCAAAATTTCAGCACCTGAATTCAAGTAATATTTGATCAATATTTTTAGTTTGCATGTTTAAACCTTTCTAATGAGTAATGCTATCAAACGCTATCTTCATTTTACTTTAAACTACCGAGGTTTAAAATAAACAATTAGGTTTTGTGTATTGGTATATTTTAATAGGAAATATTCTTGCAAGCCCCAAAATTGATGCTTATTCCTATAAAGTTTTGACATCTATGCAAAGTCACTGGTTTAATTGCCCTTAAAATGACTTGATCCTATTTTTCAGTGACTTGTGAAATGAATTCGCTATTTTAAGAAAAAAATCGATTATATTAGTTAACCATCTGACTTGCATAATCTACTTTTTATGATCGAACAGAACATCCATTTTTTAAGCGTTGCATGATTGGTTGCTAACAAAACTTATGTATTATTTATGCCATATTTGTTTCATAGAGCAGGATATTTTTGTCTTTATGGCTTGTAAAGTCAATTCTATTTCAATATTATCTATACTATTCATTTATTAACGTTTTTCTCCTCAACGTAGTATGCATGTTCTAAGCTTATTTTTTAATGAAATGCTTAAAGTTATTCAAATCCTTAAAAGGTTTTTAAACGATAATATCTAAGAAAACTAGAAGAAAACAAACCCACTTTCAAAGTCTAATACGTAACAGTTACAGTAGGAGATCCTCTTGGCGATCGATCGTCCACACGTGCCGGTGACTTGGCGAACTTTTACACGCAGTTTAGTTTGCCCTTGTCGGCTGTAATGTTTAACTAAGACTTGAATCAAAACCCCCAGATTGTTTAACGGTCGGTTAATCTTATTTCATAACTTTCATAACATTATGATCACTTTGGTGGATCAGTATTAATATGATTAGTATATATTATGCGTAGATAAGATGTATTATGATAGCTTCAGAGATTAATTAGTTCATAGGCAAAGCCGATCTATACTAGACAGCAACTTAAGTTGAACCTACTACGTCACTAACAAAGTAGTTCCATCAGGGGTGCAGAATATGTTCGAACGCCCGAACATGGTTCGGGGAAAATTCAGTCAGTTATGGGGAAATTATTTGCCTAAGTTTATAAAGAAAAATTCAAGTTGTTATTGGTAACAAACAAATATTTTAACTAGTTACAATATCATACCCTCCAAATTTTACGGAAATTAGGTGAAAACTATAGAATTACGGATGATAGCGAAAACTTGGTCGAAAATACGAGTTTAATTGATGAATACCCGAAAATTAGCTTTTCCTTGCGTTTTGATTAATATGCTGGAAAAACATCGTATCCGTTTTTGACAAGAACTATTTAAAAAAAATTTTCAAAGAACAATTTTAAACTAATAAGGTGACCTGCAAAAAGAAGAATAAATAAAAAATTTAAAGTTTTTGAATACTTAGTAATTAGTGAACCTTGCAGAAATTCAGTAATTAAGAATACTATATTTTAAAAACTCTTCGTACTTTAGTAAAAGTAACATAACTGAAATGCAAATATGGGGGAAATTTTGGACAAACTAAACTAACTAAACACTTTTTTTCCATGAGTTTGAAATTATTTAGCAATGTTTTTACTTTTTGGAATTCAAAAGATAATGGCGATATTTAGCGGGAACATTAACGGAATTTAACCCAAAATTCTTTCCTATTGGCTACATCCCAGTGATCTTAAAATTTAAATTTATTTTTAATCGTAGTTAAACGTGGCAGACTTGGGTATGCTACTGTCTGTCTATCACAAGAAGAGCTCTGGCCGTCGCTAGTTCACATAAGCGGTCATAAGGCCTTTTTTAATTTTTGTTTTTATGATCTAAGAACATTTTTAGTCATTTACCAAAGTCTTAAAAATACAAATTTATGATTTTTCATGATCGTTATTCATGATCGTGATCTCGAAATTTACGATTTATCATTCGACACCATACCACCGCTCATGTGAACTAGCCACAGCTAGAGCTCTTGTGATAGACAGACAGTATATTGGCCAAATAACTGGTGTCGTGTTGTGAGAGAACGTGTTGTGAGCGGACACCGAAAAATCGTGTTGTGAGCGGACAATCAAGATCGGAGATCGAATCGATTAGTTATGCTATTTACATTCATCATGGTTATTTTAATTGTACTGTTATCCGAAAGTGTTAGAAACCCCATACTCAATCTAATATAAAGTGGCAATTCAGAAATAATTTTAAACCAGCCCCCCATAGGAAAAATACTTAGTTACAGGCTTCATTTCCCAAATTGAAAGAAATTTGGGCGCCCATTGGCGGCATTTCCAGGTTTTGCCTCATACTGGGTAAATCTACCGCACGGCCCTGATTATAACGCTCCTGGGTTCCCACGGGTCAGGGAAAACCTGGAAAAGTCAGGAAATTCAAATTTCACCTAAAAAGTCAAGGAATATCATAAAAATACCTGGAAAAGGAAAATTTTTAATATTTACGTGTCAAAATAATTTCGGCTCTACTATGTGAAAAAATAGTCAACTTATTGAAAATTAAATGTTCAAAAATGCAAGAAGTATCCGAAAAATGCCGTGAATTACTAGTTTTTTTACCGAAAAATCTTAAAAATTGACCTGGAAAAGTCAGGGAATTTTATTTCTGAAATTGAGTGGGAACCCTGTGCTCTTTTTGTGTGACATTAAAGAGTACCGAACCCTTTTTTTCTCAATCGTCCCTGTTACACCCAAAACGAGTTTGGTTATAGTTAGGGCAGGGGGTTTGGGGGAGGTGGGCAGCCCCCCAACTACCATTAACTTTTTACTATTCTTTTGATGTTGGAATTCGCAATTTTAATATCTAGTTTAGTGCTTATTTTATTGAGTTTTCTTACTTTTTAAGTTGCCGAATGAAAATTCGGACGAGATTTATATATATTTACATTTATTTGCTAATCTTTATTACACAAGTTAAACAATTTACTTTAAAATTTTTGCTTTTCTCAAAGTCGTAAGTAAAGTAAATTAAGTTATGTTATTTGTATTCATATTGGCTATTTTAATGCTCTTATTGTGTGATTTGCGTGTTTTGTGTAACATTAAAGAGTAAAGATCCCCCTTTTTCTGAATCGTCACTGTTACGGATTACACCCAAAATGAGTTTGGTCATAGTAGTTAGGGAAGGGGCGTTTGGGGGGCGGCAGACCCCACAACTACCATAAATTTTTTATAGTTCTTTTGATGTTGAAAATAGCATAAAAAATTGCTAACCGATTCGATCTCTATTTTCGATCTTGATTTTTTATCAATGTCCGCTCACAACTCGGCACCAAATATCTACTCCAAAGTGGTGAAAACCACTGAAGATCGCTAAGAACTCGTACTAAAATGGTTACTTCGAAGTTGGGCCTATCGAAGGTACAATTAATGATACATAATGGAGATAAATTTTTATATCATAGGTAATATTATAAAAAAGCTAAAAAAAATACTTGGGGTTTGATACCTGGAATGAATTAAAATGCAATGGGTTTTGATCTAGTTATGATATTACAAGTTTGACTTACTAGTTTGATATTACAATCAAATCGGTTTCAGATTTTGCCTTATTTAAAGATTCCTTTTTCTTTTATTTAATGTGGGAAATCTCAAATACATACACTTTTACATTTTTGTCAGAAATTTCAGTATAATTTGCAATTTAGTCTACTTTTGAGGTCATTTTACAGTAATTTTTTTCTTGACTTATATCATGCTTTCAGGTGGTTTTTATTGCTTCCAGTTCTTTACCATTGGAAGAACTTTTAAGTGCAAAAACTTATTATAATAATTATCGCATTAAACATTTACCAGTAGTTATTCTGATTTATATTAACTCTTTTTAATTCATATCTAAAGCTTAATAGTACAAAATTATAAGCGATCATACTTTTAACTTTTCTTGTCTATTTCCTCCCTGAACAAGCAATAATTAACTAATATCTTCTATTCCATAGCAACATCGCACTCTCCTCACCATGCCTCCCCTCTCCTCGTGCTCGAGCGTGCCCTCCACGGAGACCCAGACGACCACGGCGGGCGAGACGACCCCCTGCCGCCCTCGCGACTTCGACGTGCAGGACGACTGCGACAAAGTGGTCAACGCGGCCGACTCACAAGACGTGCCCGTCAAGATCGTGTGGCGGAACGCCTTACTCTTCGCCTACCTTCACCTCGCGTCGCTCTACGGGGTGTACCTCATGTTCACGTCGGCCATGTGGCAAACCAATCTATTCGGTGAGTACTATATATTCAGGAGAAAATACACGCACGACACTATAGTAAAGACATAATAATAAAGAAATATACTCTCAGTCTGATTCTCTGGGGCTGGATCTCCTTCCCAGAGTCTATGTGCGACTCAAATGGGAGGTTTAATATGACAGTCATGGAATAGTGTTAAAATCGTGGATATTGGGTGAATATATGGATAATCTATAAGATGCTTTATGAAAGGTTTATTTCATATTGGTATTATGTATTAAGTTTACCCTTTCCTATTTTGCGTAAATACGGTCTCCTCTTTTAGACGTTTTGATAAATTTCTAGAAAAAGCGGTGAAGTTTATCAACGCACTTAAAAATCAACCTATGAATCATTAGTGTGAAAATACAATATAGAAATCCTCATATTAAAGGGGCTTTTTTAATATAGTTAACAGTTATAAACAGTCTTTACTTAAAACGGAAGAATGAGAAAAATTCTCTCTTGGGGACACTCTTATGGGTCTGGAGTACAGACGGTGGTTGAGTTAATCCATAACGACGTTTTGAGATGTGCAATTACATCTCAATATTTCGGTAAATTAGCATAGTAAGATAACAAGCCGAGTTTAAATTTAGACATTGCTGTTTGCAAATCTGAATTTCCTTAATGATTTGTAGAGTAACATCGTATTCAGGAATGTAGTACAAGGAATTAGCGAAACTATGAATGATTATAGTAAAAAAAGTATAAATAAAGGTTAAAAGTATTCATTTTCCTTCAAGAGGAAATTGATTCGTTTCAAATCTGATCAAACACTTGTAAATTTCCTTGAACAAATCTACCATAAATTGTATGCTATTATATCAATTCTTACAACGATGATATAATGCAATAACCAATAATTCGGTAGGACATATATGTGATTATTTCCTTTTCATATCTTTCCCTTAAAGAAAAAATTTGTCAGATTTTATCATTTTTTGATTTTAATATCCTTTTTCAGCTGTGTTTTTGTACCAAATATCTGGCCTTGGAGTAACGGCTGGAGCTCACAGACTGTGGTCTCATAAGTCATACAAAGCCAAATTGCCTCTGAGGATTTTTTTGGCTTTTATTTATACAATCGCGTTTGAAGTAAGTGCAATTTTTTAATTTTCGTTTTCACGCAGTTTTTAAATGGAAATTATCTCACTCATTTCATTTCACTATATTTTATTCCGTTCCTCTTTTAAAAAGGATGCGTCTGTGTCTTATGGTATCCATTGCACACTAGCTTCCAAATTGCTGATTGTCCCACAGCTGTTTATTCAAGAAATATTTCATACAGATTTACTTAAAAATATTAATTTTGTTAATGTAAAGATAATTTCATTGACTTCCATTGAATACTAATTTTATCAAATAATGACTAATAAGTAATGAAATAAGTCTCTTAATCCATGTCTTTTATTCCTCTATTTTCATACCAATGACATTGTTTTATTTTCTTCAAACAAAAATATAGAAATGAGAATCTCTCAGATATTCTAAAAAAACCTTCCCTCTTTCAGTACACATTTTGGAACATGAACGTAATTTCAATGCAAACCCAGCAGCAATATCTATCCATTAATTGTCTTATGTATGGGGATAAACGGAATAAAATTTTTCACAACATAACAAGGGCAATCTAAATAAATGCCCCCTCGCTTTGTGCGGGATCAAAAGAGATCAGATGTTATCCCATTCTGGGTGAATAACTTTGTGTGCCGTTTTTGCAGAACGACATCTACGAGTGGGCCCGTGACCACCGCGTGCACCACAAGTATTCGGAGACGAACGCGGACCCGCACAACGCGACTCGAGGGTTCTTCTTCTCGCACATCGGCTGGCTGCTGTGCAGGAAACACCCCGACGTCATCACCAAGGGAAGGGCCATCGATCTCAGCGACCTCACCAACGACCCCGTAGTCGCCTTCCACAGAAAGTAAGTGGGCAGTCTGTATTATTATTCACCACCAACTACGGTCAGAGTATAACGTCACCAGATAGCTCAAATCCAATCAAAGACTGACAATTCAGTAGTATCAAATCGTTAGCAACTAACGGCCGTATTCACTAAAGCCCTGGATACTCTACCTTAAGTAGCGACATCACGCTCAATCGGCCGCCATTGTGGGGGGGACTCACTACTAGTCTGGATAGTCTTGCTTATCGTCACTAGTAGTGAGTTCTCCCTACAATGGCGGCCAATTGAGCGTGATGTCGCTACTTAAGGTAGAGGATCTAGGGCTTTAGTATTCACCACTAACCTAAGCTTAACCTGTATCAAAACTTCTAAAGACCGTATTCACTACTAAACTAACTTAAGTTTAACCTGGAATCAAAACCTCTAATTGGTAGTTTAAGAAGGAAAACAAGTTTTGAGCCAATCAGATTTGAAAAAAGCTTGATTCAAGGATAACCTTAGGTCAGGTTAATGTTGAATACAACCGTAATTGGAAGTTGAAAAAGTGAACTAAGATTTAAGCCAATCAGAGTGCTTGATTCCAGATTAACCTTAGGTCAAGTTAGTGGTGAACACAGCCGTAAGACAACTCTTCATATACTCTAAATAGAAGAACAGAATAACTGATATTTATTAAGGCAATTAATCATAAATATGCACACTGTACAAGGGTGTTTCAATAGTCCGTTTCACTGATTCTATTTTAAAACAACGTATCTTATGGTCGTGGAATTAAAGTGTGCCCATGGTAAAGTAACCATACTGAATCTATTGAGGTGACTTACAGCACTCTTAGAGCCAAAAAAATTTTAAAGGTTGAATTTAAAAGTAAGCGATCAAACACTTTTGTTAGAAATTGTGTAGATTATTAAGAAAAAGGGACACAAAAGTTTCATTAAATATCAAAAGGGGACAAGTTGGACATTTTTCTGAAATTGTTGACAAATTAGAATTCAACCATCAAAGAAATCACAAACAAAGTTGGAGAAAATTTTCGAATAAAATTACTTTTAACTAAAAATTGATACGTTATTTAATATAATCACCAATTTTGTCACTTCTTGCATCAATTATAAATGAAAAATATTGGAAATTGTTCTTTACAAATTTATCACTCTGGAATAAATTTAATTAATTTTTTAGAGTGCCAAAATTGTTCTGAAATAGCAAAAATTGTTTTTTTAATTATCTGTCTCGAAGAAATTATTTTTTGAATTGCTAAAAAGAAATGGCTTTTCTCGTAATTGGTATTTGAGCTTAGCAGCTGTATAAAAACCAGAAAAGTTGCATGCATTAAGAAATCTTCCGCGATTTTCTGTACTTTTTTTAACCCATCGCTGGTGATAAGAAAATGCAACTGTCAGCAAGGTGCTTTTCTATCTTCCTTCCAGAAGAGTGCTATTTCAGCATTGCTCTTAAATTATCAGGGAGGATATACGGATATATGCAAAGATGCTCTTATCAGGGTAGATTCAACTGATTGCTCAGTAAGTTCTTGAGTCACCAAGGGTTCCTATTTTTTCCAAATTAGAAGGAACAAAAATTAATTCTTAACATTTTTAATGCATATTTCTATTACCCTTTTATACTATTTTCTTACGAATTTCAATTAGTTTGATAGTCAAGTACGATGGTGAGGAAAAATTGGCATTCCTCCCATTTTATTACAAATAGTTCATTAAAATTTTCAACTTTTCAAATTGTGGAATAACTCCATTATGACCATAGTTTTAAACCGTTCAATCTCTGAATATTGCGTTTTATAAAAAGTGATAAGACATTTAAAAACCCAAATCATCCAATTGTCCTCTTTGAATAACTTCGACCACACCCTGAACACACGAAAGGTTTTAATGAACTAGTTCTTCTTGGACATATATGTCAACCTTTTACGACTGGGTCTGAAAATAAACGCGCTGAACTAATCACTTGGTCTATTTAAGACATTGACCATCCAAGATAATCGGCTGTGTAAATATTTTACTCTTTACTTGTGTATAATGGAAAGGAAAAAGTTGTATGTAAACCTGCATAAAAAACAAATGAGATATTTTTTGTTTTAAAAAATTAAGTCTTGAAGTTAAATTTAGTTTATGATGCCTTTAATATCCCCATTTAAGTTCTTAACTTAACTTTTAGCTCAGTCTTAAACATTTACAAAAATATCTCAATTTTCTTATTTAGTTTTTAATGAATTTCGATTGCCCACTTATAGTGAATGCTATTAAGTATTGTTTTTAATGGCACTATTGACTGTTTTCAAACGTATAAAGATTTTAATCGTTTCTAACTTACTTTTTTTGCATTTTGTCAAAGGACATTGACAACCCACTCATTTCAACCAAAACCAGGTTTCTGTCCCAAACAAATTTTAAAATCGATTTTTTTGACAAATTTTAAAATCAATAAAAAAATAGTTTAATTCTAGTCAAGTGAAAGAAGACTTTTGCTTACTTCGAAGATCCACTTCACCTTTAATAAGGAAGTTGCATGTGTCAGATTTTCAAAAACAAACAATTGTTCCGTATGGTTTTTTGTATGGTAAGATGAAATATCTGGTCAATTTTTCAAAAAAATGTACAGGTAATTAAATATTTTAATTTAAAAGTCGAGAAAAAACACGTGAGTGAAAACGCTTATTGTTTAAAGATGTCAACAATCATACCCTCAACTCCATTGCTTTCCGACAATGTTTATCGTAGGTTGACGTCAACATACGATGATCCCAAACTCTTGGCGTTTTCGCGCGCTTTTAAAAAGTGGATTTTCGTTAATTTTTTGGCAATCAAAAAATTCCTCGATCGGCCTCAAATTTTGGGTAGTTGCTTATTTTTGCAAGAAGAATCGATTAAAAAAATAAAAAAAAATCATGCAACTTCCTCATTGTCATTATCACGGAGAAAATTTTTAGTAGTTAGTGGAGTTAGGAAAAGAGGCTGGTATTTCTTTGTGTGTGTTTCTAAAAATTTCTGAAAAGTGGGATGATATTGATTTTGTTCATAAATTCGGTTCTTTGATAAATGCATTTCTAATGATCATTGAGTCATATTCATTACATAATGGGCATGTGGGGTCTGGAGCAATGATACTTAATTCTACATCATTGATTGCAGGTATTACGTTCGCCTGGTCCTAGTGTGCTGCTTCCTCTTCCCTACGCTGGTGCCCATGTACCTTTGGGGCGAGACCTTTTCGAACTCGTTCTTCGTGGCCACCCTTCTGCGCCTCTGCTTCACCCTCAACCAGACGTGGCTGGTGAACAGCGCCGCCCACATGTGGGGCACTCGGCCCTACGACGTCCACATCAACCCCCGGCAGAACATGCTGGTGGCACTGGGGGCGGTAGGGGAGGGCTTCCACAACTACCACCACACCTTCCCCTACGACTACGCCACCAGCGAGTACGGCATCCGCTACAATCTCACCACCCTCTTCATTGACACCATGGCGTGGCTGGGCTTGGCCTACGACCGCAAGACGGCGTCCAAGCAGATCATCACGGCCAGGAAGATCAGGACTGGCGAGGACAGCGTCAAGGCGCAGTAGTCCCGGCGATTTATTAATATTATCACTGTTATTTTTTTCTCGACTCTTTCCATACTACCCGGGACTTGGGCGTTGTTAAAAGACTATACGTCCGTTCGGCTGTTGATTGACGACAGGACGTTTTCTTCAGAGGCTGTGTTCTTTCCGCGTCGTTTGGGAGGATCGTTTTAGTGGTTTGTTTAGCCCGGTGTTGTTCCTTTTTGTTGATGTTTTTCGCTCTTCTTGTGGGGTAGTTTCTGAGTATTATTATTGAGATTGCTTTGTTTCGAATGTATATTCATCCAAGACCCTCTGCGTGAAGTATTCAAAAATTGATGCTGTAATTTATGATTTAACTACTGAATTTTTCTAAGGAATTAAGTTGCTGTTAATATCTTTGTAGTAAACAATATTGATAAGAAGTAACTAATAAATAAAAATTATATTAATGCATTTGTTTTTAGTTCATTCACACAGACAACCTCTTTTGTTAGAAGTTATTGAATCTATGTTTTTCATCTGGCCTAATTGTTCAACGGTTTAGAGGGAAATATTTGTGCTTTAAAACTAGTAATTGAGAACACACTACTCAAAAACTTCCCCACGTCTATATGTGTTTTTTGTAAAAGATGTATTGCGAAGAGTGATAATTCTCATGTAAGCCATTCCTATCGACTGGTCGAATGAATGTTTGTTAGAGCTTTTGAATCGTGATGGAATTTAGAAGGATATAGTTTGCTAGACTAATCGACTATTAAAGAAGGGAATTGAGAATTCCTGTCAAGTGTTGATGTAATATAAATTTCACGAGGGAAAATATGATCCAAAGGTATTATAGATGGAAAACCTTCCATTATCAAATAGGCCAAGAAAAGTTCTATATATTCACTGTACTCAATAAAGTGCCACTATTTAAATGGCTAAAAACGAAATTGATTGTGTTGTAGTTTTTTTAAGCTTGCTTATCCAGTGGGTTTATTTTTTCCACAGTGGTTCCACAAAGTCTTACAGTATTTTCATAAACTTTCACTCATATAAAAATGGTTATACGTGATTGCGATATTTTAAAAATAATTATCCACAATCCTAATTCTCGTGTTGTAGCATTATCATTTAAATTATTTCAATGTTAAGTTACCATATATTCAACCGTTTCTTAATAATATGCACAGAATATTGATAATTCTGTAAAAATAGCTAAAACAGATATAATCTCCTTGGAGCAATGGTTTTCAATTTGTCTCGACTCCAGGTTCCTTTTAAGTTTTAGACAAGCAAGATGAGTATAATCAGTCGTTGAGAGTAAGGTATCAGTCGTTCAATGTAAGGAGTTTCAGCTTTCACCGGACAGCAGTTTTCCCAACTGGTTCTATTGGATGTATTTAAATAAAAATTACACTTTTAAGTGTTAAAAATTGAAAACCACTGCCCAGAAAACGATAGTAATATAAATAATAAAAACACGACATCTCTCTTATGCTTTATGACATAAAATATTATGCAATGATTGATCATTGTACGTCGAAATATATTTTTTCTAAATATATTTACCCCTTGTATGTACCATGTACTAAAATTTCATATAGCAAGTACCATATAACAAGTAAGGCAATTAATAGAAAAATGACGATTTTTAAAGATTTAAAAAACTGATTTTTTGGAATCACTCTTTCTGTGTCTTCATACCCCTGCTTTATCTACACATGTGTGTGATTCTTACTGAGATTGAAAAATTGGACCAAAAATATCTGGATTTTAGCTTTTGAAGGTTAATTTTGTGTTTTTTGTAGAGTTTGCTTATCACCATAATAGATCTTGGGAGACATTTCATCTTGCACGTTTACTATAAATTTATAGACATGTTATGAACGTTATCGCGTTTTTTAATTATGTTATTATTTGAGTATTCAATACGAATTCATCAATTTTGTGTTCTAAAAAAACCTTGGATTTTCTTGCATTGTTAGTTACTTTAAGATTAAAACACATTAGTGCGCTTCATATTTTTAAGGTCAATATGGAATGGTACGACTTAGAGTTAAGGACTTACTAGTTTATATATAAGTAGAAAAAATTATAATCGTGAAATCAAAATTAAAAGAAAATTATGTTTCGTGTGGAAGATATGGGATGAAAAATCCTAGATTGTGTTATTAGTTTTTCATCAATATTAGATTTGATGACTATTTGTGGTTTGGGGAATTTTCTACCTTCTTTGTACTCGCCATATTGTTGCAACTGCTAAATTGTACCATGTAGTCCAAATTAACTTATTTTCTATCTGTATGCAAAGTTCAGCAATGAAGGTTCCACGCCCCAAACACATAAACGAGCTTGTTCCAATTTTATTATTTATAACACGTATAGGTATTGTGAATATAACTTTTATCTTGGTTCCATTTTGACCTTATGTTGCATCATACTTCAAGACTTTTCTTATACTGTCAGTTTAAAGATTAGACTGATATCTTATGTACGGTTATTTTGTTATGAAACTCCTATGGAGCGATAACATTTTGTTTTTTAAGAAAAATTATAGAACATATACTATTGTAACAAAAAAGTTATACTTAATTCTTACAATTTAGAATCTACTTATATTTGCTGTTAAATATATATTATATGTGGATCCGGTCCTTTAACCTTGTCTGTAAAGTATATTAACGTTTAAACTTCCAATTAAACCCTATGCCATAAAATATTTTCCGACGACGAGTATGAATTTATATCGCAAATTATATCTTTACTCACACACAGGCATACTTTAATTTTTGTATCTATTTTAATAAATTGAGAAGATATTTAAAAAAGAGGTTTTGTGAATTGGAATCGCATATTTATAATGCTTTGGCTGTGAAAAAAATTTGTAATGTGACCAATAAATCTATAATGAAATTGAAGTAATGTTTTTACTATCCAGCCAACAGTGTTTTAATTTGAAAGTATTATGATGATAGTTTTTATCCAAAAACCGCAATTACAGTAGGCTCCCTCTTAACCGGCTCAATAGGAGAGGGCATTAGCACAAAACCCTCAATTAATAGCCCTACAACTCAGTCGCTGACGTCATGGATATGGTGAAATTGAGTGAAATCTGTAATGGATATATCTTTCTTTGATGCACAAGGGCCTCTAATGCACAAAAACGCACGTTTTAAACGTTTACAGACTGATAAAAATGTTCTAAATCTTTTGATTTAATAAAAAAATTAATTAAATTTGTACAGATTTCTTGCATTTTCGTTTAGGTTTTATAATCTTAGGACTGGGTGTTTTTCTCAAATAATGAGGGTTATGGTTTTATGTTTTATAAAAAATCACCAGCAAAATAAATTTTTGGGAATTAAAAGAACAAAAATATTGGAATTTTCCCCAATTATAAATTGCATTCTTAACTACATTAAGTTCTTTAACTTAAGAATTTAAAACGTAAATATTTTAAGTAATTTTCAATAATTAGGATTCTGAAATGAAAATAGTGACATCATAAGTTCGTGATGTCAGAGATATGGGGAAATGAAAAGCTTCCACAAAAATTGAGTTGCAAGGCCTAATACAGTGTGTTTCAGTATGATTGGGTGGGTAGAAGGGACCTATACAAGAGCGAATTTCGAATAGAAATAGAGGCGGACATGAGGGTGTTGGGAAATAATGTTGTTCGAAGGCCATCTAGAAATTGGCTTTCCCAAGGCCCGTAAAAATAAACAAAAAATGATTGAGTGAAAATATTCATTTTAAACAAACCGGGCTGAACCCTTAATTTTGCACTTTTAATATCTCCTTCCAAATTTGAAATGCGTTTCAATTTTGTTAACATTTATGGTTTGAGTATTTAATATGCTGCTGTACCTTAAGGCTCATTCACACAATTTCACTTCTAATTTTCCTTTTGAAGGAATCCTCCAAAGTGAAAAGTGTGAACTGACGTTTCACTCTTTACTCCTCTACTTTTCTATACAAATTAGCTTATCACAGGAATGAAACACTCAGTATGAACAGTGAAAGTGAAATAGTGTCAAAAAACCTTTACGCAATGGAATCTATTTACTCAATGAGGAATTTTCATATTTTTTAAATTTTCAATTTTGGGGTATGTTAATACATTATAAGATGTGAAAAATCCAAATCTGCAATCCAAATTTTCCTCAAAAATTTATTTACTGAGATATAGAAGAAATAAAAGTTGAAAAAAGTCGTAAACAAATGATGCA
The DNA here is from genome assembly GCA_024610705.1 of Tetragnatha versicolor. Taxonomy (NCBI): domain Eukaryota; kingdom Metazoa; phylum Arthropoda; class Arachnida; order Araneae; family Tetragnathidae; genus Tetragnatha; species Tetragnatha versicolor. Next base: position 35,299,583 of record JANDEH010000006.1, read on the forward strand.
ATCGCAAACGCTCAAAAATCAAATTTGACGTCACTCGACACTAAACAAAAGACACTTAATAAAAATATTTAATAATACATTTTCCATAAATATTTGAATTTTAAGGCGGAAAATCTTAAAATATAAGAATGTTATGTTTTAAAATGATTTGATTATTTGATTTATTTGATCTTATTTTGGTGTTTTCATAGCTGATTTAACTTTTAAATTGGCAATTATAGAGCTTTTCTTATCAAAAATATTTAATCCTGAGGTTTTCATATTTAAAATAGCGAGTCAAGCAGATCCACTCTAGTAGAGAAATGGAGAAATAAGCGTTTTTAGCCATAAAATCGTTTATTACTTTTAAATATTGGATTTTCGAACTTGGGAAACTTGGTAGTGATCGTCCTCGCCTCGAGATACGTCTATGTACCGAGTTTTGTCAACGCCGGCTGCATAGTTTAGGAGGAGATGCGAGTTGTAGTCGTTTTGACATATACCGAGTGACATCACGAATCTGAAATCGCTGTTTTCCCGCCTTTTCCATAGCGCAAACTTTAAGCCGCAGTAAAAAAATAAATAATGATCAGAATTAAAAAAATATCTCGGTTTTAGGGTTTTCTCGTAAGGTAAGATCGATTAAAAAAATTAAAAAAATATGAAACTTCCTCATTACTCCACTTTCTGGATGATCTTCGTACTACATTAGGTTGTAGCTCTTCAAAGCTGTATCTCCACTCCCCCATTCCTCTTCGAAATATTCTTCCCTGAGTCCCCTCTCCCAATCCTATCATTTTGGCAGAGTTCTGAAACACCCCGTATAAAGAGTGTTGGCATAAGCTGGTTAACCGAATTTCCAGTTAAAGGGGAGATAATTACAAGATATTCAAATTTATTTTTGTAATTACATTTACTTACATGCAGTCTAGCTTACGTATAAAAAGAATGACTAAAAGAGTTTTCAAGTAATTTTTTCTGGTGGTGAGAGAATCTAAATTAGACGACTTTCTGCGAAATGGTTAATAATTGAAGGGATGATGGTGAAGAAGGAAAAGTATGTAACACAAAATCTTGTTTCGAGATACTTGGTCTAAAAGTATTTTTTGCTAATACTTTTGTGTTAATTAATTTTTCAATATAAAATACGTAAAACAGATACTATAGTATTAAAACTATTTTTCTTTTAGTAATTTGTTTGTACATTAAGACACAAAATATAGCAGTGTCAAAGAAAAAGGTATGGGATCTCAGAAATGTGTACTTCTAAAAGAAAAAAGATGTATGTTATACACAGCTTATTACATATCTCCTTCTTACACTTTATAGTGGTAATCACACACATCTTTCTTTACACTGCTATATTTTAAGGGTTAATAAGGGTCTTAAGAGATGGCGTTAGTACTAAAATTTAATTTAAAACATACTCCATTCATCCACAATAATAGCTCATTTTTTGAAAAAGTGTCACATACCTCCTTCTTACACTAACCCCTTCAATTATAATTTTCACATTATCATTTCAGAAAAAATAGTAACAAAACTAGTGATTGTTAAATTTAATTAACAATCACTAGGTGTAGCTATTCCTAATTACAACTATCCTATTATCAAGTCGATAATGGAGAGACTAGGCCTATAATCGAGTATCGATACTATGTAAAAACAATCCATTCTCTCCGGGAAAAAAATTCATTACAATCGCGAGGTAATCCATAGTATGGATCGATACCTAACTGTCGATCTACCAATTACATCTGTTGTCCCTACTTGGTACATTCGAGGGTAAAAATTAAATTTTAAAAATGAAAAATCTTTTAAGGTCAAGGAAGTAAGTTGTACCTTATAAAATGACTATTCAGAATTCCTTCAGAGTGTACACAGCGCTCATAGCAACAAAATAAGAAAGTTAAAAAAAAGAATTAAAAAACTAAAGAGGAGAACAAAAACTTCAATTAGAGAATAGTGTACAGGTACAGCATCGTGAAAGGTTTTTTTCGGGTTTTTTCAATAAAACCCTGAAAAACCCATGTAAAACTGGGTTTTTTCGGAAAAAGTGTGGATTTTTTAAAAAATCAGTGGTTTCTCATACATAGTAAATGGGTTCTTATGCACATCATATCTGATTTTCATGAATACACCTTCCATATTTAGTAAGTTATTAGAGTTTGAAAAAAAAGTTCTCGGTATCGTTGAAAAACACAAGTCCGTATTTTGCTTATAAATCAATAATAATTATTTTTAACAAATTTTTTGATTTCACTTATGAGTAAAGGACCGTTATAGCAAAGTTTATCCAGAATTACTGGAATTTTGAAGCAGAATTAAGTTTACTTGTCGAATTACAAGTTTTATACATCGTTGTAAAGGTAATTAAAAATAATTTAAGGAAATAAAAATTTCTAAGGGGTGTTCTTCCTACTGCGGAGCGTATTTTAAATCAAAGTTTGAAAGCGTAGTAGTATCTTTTTTCTCAAAGCCATTGCAGATTTATGAAATTCTAGAATGTTATTTCGGGACATCAAGCTGATTACAACTATGGGTCGCACTAAAGCCCTGGATACTCTACCTTAAGTAGCGACATCAGGCTCAATCGGCCGCCATTGTGGGGAGAACTCACTACTAGTCTGGATTAGGGATGTTACGTATTAGTTAAAGTGTGGAACCGGTTCCATAGTTCCAGTTCCAAGGTGGGATTAGGTTCCCTTAACAGTTCCAGTTCCAAATTTAAAACCACGGTCCCAGAGACAAAAAGGAGCAATAAAGTCAAAAAATTCAAAACTTGACCAGTGGTCAAATGGGGTTAACCAAAGGTCAGGGACCCCCATACCAACCATGAGACAAAAAGATAAGGTCAGAAAAGTTACATATAGCGAGAAAAAATGGATTGACCACTGGTCAAGAGATATTGACAATTGGTCAACACCAAAATGTTACCCGTCTCAAGGCGTTTGGTTTGATACCCCACATGACCTACTTCAGTGCCAAAGCAAAGAAGTTACAAAAAGTTGACCGGACTGACCAAAGGTCAACCGTAACCAAAAACACATGTTATAACAATAAGGATTACAAAACATCAATTAGCAACTCCAAAATTTTCTTTTGATGAATATTAGTCATTTTGGCCAGTGGTCAAATGAGGTTGACCAAAGGCCAGGACCCCCAAAACAACCAAGAGACAAAAAGAGAAAGTCAGAAAAGTCACATATAATAAGAAAAAGTGGAATGACCACTGGTCAAGAGATCTTGACCAGTGGTCAACACCAAAATGTTACCCGCCTTAAGGCTTTTGGTTTGAGCCCTTACATGACCTACTTCAGTGCCAAAGCACAGAAGTTGCAAAAAGTTGACCGGACTGACCAATGGTCAACAGTAATCAAAGAAACATTTTAAAACAATAAGGATTACAAAAGATAAATTGGCAACTCCAAAATTTATTTTATAGTGAATTTTAGTCATCTTGACCAGCGGTCAAGCTACAGGAAACTTAAAAAGAATTTCCAGATTTAATTCTCATTCTCACAAACAGACAGTTATACCCTTCCCAACGAAGCCCTAACAGAAAGAAACCTTATACGTTCCAGTTCCCTTACCAGTTCCAAAGAGTTCCCAAGTTCTAAACCTAGTTATAAGTTCCAAAATAGTTCCCAAGTTCTAACCGGTAATAAGTTCCAAAAGAGTTCTAATCAAGTTAAAGGTTCCAGTTCCATTCCAGTTACGCGAATTCCTCCCAGCATAACTAATCCACTCGAAACAAGTTCCACGAGAACGTATTAGTTTCCGTAAAGGCCGGCCGCTAGTTGAGCCTCAGCTCCGTGAGGTGATGCAGGGTGACTCACGGCGATATTCTGCAAGCTGTGAATCTGAATGCGACAGCGCACGTTACGGCGCAGGGTGAGTTGCGTGGTTCAAGCAAGAGACGTGAGTCACAAAGCGCAGTCTTTGGAAAGCAGTTTTTCTAGACGTGACTGGAGTGAGCGGTGTGATTTTTCTTAGTGCTGTAGTTAAAACAAAATATTTGGGGGATTCATAACTTATTTTTCATATTTTGATCATTGTTTGAACCAAAAACGCCATATCTTGAGAGCGCTATTAGTAATAGACATCTAGTGTTAGCGGCATTTTGTATTACTAGTGTGTACAGCTCCCGTAAAAAAAAACGTTACAGTGGGGTTTGCGGGCGAACCACTTGGGTTAGGAAGGCAAAAGAGGTGTCATTTTTCATTGTTTAGAGTATTCTTTAACCTAAAAAATTTTTGAGTCCTTAGGGGGTCGTCTTCATATTAAACGAAACACTAACTTTTTTTTTTCAATGGGGACCCCCAATTATTATGAGATTTTCTGAAAGGTCATCCCTCAAAACCCTTAAATACCCAGTTTCATCCAGATTGATTCACAATTAAAAAATTTTTGAAAAAATAAAAAATAATTAAATTTTTAAAATCATGAAATATTTTTATGGAAATCGATTTAGGTAGTAATTTTATGAAGAAAGCCAAAATTTCAATCGATTTCACCGAATAGTTTTTGATAAAAACGAACTTTAATCTTAAGGGGCCGTATACCGTTGCCGAATGCATAACGCGAATGTTCTTTCTCGTTCGTTTTTATCAAAAACTATTCAGTGAAATCGATTGAAATTTTGGCTTTCTTCATAAAATTACTACCTGAATCGATTTCCATAAAAATATTTCATGATTTTAAAAATTTAATTTTTTTTTATTTTTTCAAAAATTTTTTAATTGTGAATCAATCTGGATGAAACTGGGTATTTAAGGGTTTTGAGGGATGACCTTTCAGAAAATCTCATAATAATTGGGGGTCCCCATTGAAAAAAAAAAGTTAGTGTTTCGTTTAATATGAAGATGACCCCCTAAGGACTCGAAAATTTTTTAGGTTAAAGAATACTCTAAACAATGAAAAATGACACCTCTTTTGCCTTCCTAACCCAAGTGGTTCGCCCGCAAACCCCACTGTAACGTTTTTTTTTACGGGAGCTGTACCTATAATTACTTATTAAAAAGGGTGAAAGATGGCGCCATAAGCGCACACTTGACACTTGCAGATAATTATATATTTTATTATAGTACTAGATTTCTGTTACTTTCATAATATATAAATGAGATAAAACGTTTTTTGTTGATAAATAGATTTTCTAGTGTTTGTGGAATTATTTAACGGACCTCAAGAAATAAAAAAATCAATCCGCATAGATTCAAATTTCGAATCAATATAGCAGACGAGAGCTCCCGAGTCACGGCCTGAAATCCAATATTTCAGTTCTAAATATGGTTAAAAAAAATAAGAAATTTTAATATGGATCAATATAATATGTAATCTAAATATTGCCCGATATAATAAAAAATCTGAATATGGCTCAAGATTGTCCACTGCGAATTGAAGAAAAGTCATAGCGAAGTGTCGGAACCTGCGAACCAACTAGCGTAGGTAACTCCGTGAGGCAGGGTGAAGTGAGGAAGTTTTGATCACGTGATCGTGAGTCACCCTGCATCACCTCACGGAGCTGAGGCTCAACTAGCGGCCGGCCAAAGAGTTCTGTCACTGGAACTTATTTCTCTCAGAACCGTTAGCGATCGTTAACAGTTCCAGGCCGACCCGGCCCGTTCCGACAGCAAATCCATAGAAATTTCGGGCGGCAGTAATGAAAGCCCATAACTCGTGGAACTGTTAGGGTGTTAACGAAGCCGGCCCCGTTCCAACCGAAAATCTATAAGAATTTTGGGCGGCAGGGATAAAAGCTATCGACTGCTTTGGAGCGTTCTAATTGGCCAGGCGGCTGTCAGTCATTCTTTTTTTCTTCTGCTGCTTTTTCACCAAAGCTGCAGATGTCTTTCTTTTTTATTTACTTCCCTCGTTGCGGTTTTTCAGTGAGACACGTGCATTATTTGTTTTGAAAAGGGATTGATTTAGATTCAATTTTTTCAATGTACGAATCATAGCTCTGCAGCTGTGCTGAATGGGGGAATAGATAGAAGCGGTTTTTGCTATTAGAATATCACCGCGGCTGCGATTAACGGCACTGGTTCTCTTTCAGCTTGGAGATGGTCTTTTTATTTGAGTGCGTCCTCGTTCAATGTTAGATTGGATTGCAGAGAAATTCGGATTTGTCATTGATTTTTATCGGTTCCAGGATGGAACCGTTAAGCGGTTCTTCGTGGAACCGGTTCTAACGGTTCCATGCTGGGATTAGGTTCCATGGAACTGTTCCAGTGGAACCGTAACATCCCTAGTCTGGATAGTCTTGCTTATCGTCACTAGTAGTGAGTTCTCCCTACAATGGCGGCCAATTGAGCGTGATGTCGCTACTTAAGGTAGAGGATCTAGGGCTTTAGGTCGCACTAAGGGATCGGGTACATATTTCGTGATTTATATTAAGTTAAAGACGTTTCCGTAATCCTACTACTATTATAATTGTGAAAGTTTGTTACTCTTTCACGCAAAAACTACTGAATGGATTTTAATGAAATTTTACAATAATGTAGCTTATACATCAGAATAACACATAGGCTATAATTTATAAAGAGAAAATCAGTCCTTCATTCTTTTTTCCCATTTTTCCTACTTTTTTTCACTGATTTTTCCGTGTTTGAAAACCTGTTTTACCAGTCATGCAAGCCAATAATAGGAAACTTTAGTACCAGTGTTGTAGTTACTAGGCAATTTTATTAATCTCTATATAAATAAAAACGTTTGTGGCTGTGTGTATGTGTGTTCCGCATCTCCTTTTAAACCACACCGAAGGCGTGGACATTTCCTCCATTTCAAGAATTTTTTCCTTTGAAATAAATATATTTACTGAAAAATAAAATTTTTTTCATGGAAAACGAGTTAAAAATAAAACATTGTTTCGAATGAGACAGATCACTAGACTTTTTCATTTACTAGATCTTTTATTTTAGTTTTAAATTTGTTAATTTGTTCACAAGACTTATTAATTTACTAGACTTTTTATTATAGTTTCAAATTTGTTATTTTATAAAAGTACCAAGATATTAAACATTATCAGGAACACCAGGATTGTAAAAAGTGACAAGAACACCGGGATTGGAAAATTAGCGGGAACATCGGGATAGGAAAATTACCGGGTTATAAAAATTACCGATAACACCGGGATAGGAAATTTACCATAAAGACACCGGGAATACTGGAATCTAAAAATTACCAAAAACACCGAGATAGGAAAATTACCGGGAACGCCGGAATTAGAATTACAGGGACCACTGGGATAGGAAAAATTACCGAGAACACCGGGATAGGAAAGAGGGGCCTGGGATACCGGGAGGATTTGTAATATTGCTAATTTACAAAATTATAAACCTATACTAAGAAAACTTTTAAAAAATAAATTTATACACCCCACCCGTGCAAGGCCGGGTATAACAGCTAGTCTTATACAGGGTGATTCAGAAATAATCATCAATAATTTGGGGGGAGGTAGAGGGGACCTAGACAAGCATATTTCGAATAGGGATGGTGGGGCGCAGCCTTAGGGGTCATCCATAAATTACGTTAGGTCAAAAAGGGGGGGAGGGGCTTGAAAAAATCTCACCAAATCTCACCAAGGGGGGAGGGGGGGACGATTAAAATCTCACGTCAACTTTTTAAGTTAGAAATTATACGATTTTCTTTTTTTAAGTATGAGAAACAGATGAGATACTGCAAATTATTTTTAAAAAGTTATAGGTAAATATCACTTGGGGGGGAGGGGGGGTTAAGCAAAATCTCACTAAATCTCACCAAGGGGGGAGGGGGGGTCCAGATTTTGGAAAAAACGCCTCACGTAATTTATGGATGACCCCTTACCGTTAAAGAGCTAGGACCTAATGTAGTCGAGCGCGTTTCAAAAGGCCGTTTTTAGAAGGCCCATGTGGCAAAACAAAACATAATAAAATTAAAAACATTATTGCATGAGGTACAGGAGTATCCGTACTACTTAAATCCTCAATGTGATAGAAATTGGAATACTTGCTAAACCGTGGGGTGATTTTTAAAACGTGCAATTTTAATCTCTTAGTCAAACAATGGAGTTACCTTAATGGTATTTAGAAAAATGATGATCGGGGAAAGAATTTTCAATGATCAAACAGTTTCAATGATCAATGTTGCGATAATTGAAAATTCCTTCCCCTATCATCATTTTTCTAAATAAAATTAAGGGAACTCCATTCTTTGACTAAAAGATTAATATTGCACTTTTGAAACTCACTCCATGGTTTAGAAAGTGGTTCAAATTTTATCGAAATCATGGTGTAAGTAGTAGGGATACTTCCTTACCTCATGCAATAGATTTTTTAATTTTTTTGTTTTGTTTCGTCACACGGGCCTTCTAAAAACGGCCTTTTGAAACGCGCTCGCACTACATTAGGTCCTAGCTCTTTAACGGTAAGGCTGCGCCCCACCATCCCTATTCGAAATATGCTTGTCTAGGGCTCCTCTACCTCCCCCCAATTATTGATGATTATTTCTGAATCACCCTGTATATTAAAATAATTGGGTTTTTCTTTCGGCCGGCCGCCAGGCCGAACCCCAGAAACGATTTGGACAAACTCGGTCTCGATCGAAAGCTTTCCACCCCTAGATGAGCCCATTTTAGGTCGCATTCCTCCAAAACCTTCCATTTTAAAATTATACGTTCTTTCCGTTTTGCCCCCATGTTAAGTATATGGAGAGGTTCCTTTCGGCCGGCCGCCAGGCCGAATCCCTGAACCGATTTGGACAAACTCGGTCTTGATAGAAAGCTTTCCACCCCTAGATGAGCCAATAATATAACACGTTCCTCCAAAACCTTCCATTTTAAAATTATGCGTTCTTTTCGTTTTGTCCCCATGTTAAGTCTATGGAGAGGTTCCGTTCCGCCGGCCGCCAGCCCGAACCCCTGAATCGATTTGGAAAAACTCGGTCTTGATCGAAAGCTTTAAATCCCTAGATGAGCCAATAATATGTCACGTTCCTCCAAAACCTTCAATTTTAAAATTATGCGTTCTTTTCACTTTTCTCTAATGTTAACTCTATGAGGGAGCTTTCCGCCGGCCCCCAGCCCGAACCCCCAAACCGATTTGGACACACTTGGTCTTGATCGAAAGCTTTCCATCCCTAGATGAGCCAATAATATAACACGTTCCTCCAAAACCTTCCATTTTAAAATTATGTGTTCTTTTAGTTTTGTCCCCATGTTAAGTCTATGGAGAGGTTCCATTCCGCCGGCCACCAGCCCGAACCCCTGAACCAATTTGGACAAACTTGGTCTTAAACGGAAGCTTCTTAAACGGTCGCATTCTTTCAAAGCATTCCATTTTTTAATTACAAATTGATTTCAATTTGCCCCATTGTTTTTAGTCAATATTCAAGCAATCTGCAAAACCCACTTAACTGCAGTTCTTGGTATGATATTCCGTTATGTTTTTCTTCAATATCAAAACTGCCAAAATATTGATTTTTGTTGAAAAAACCCAAAAATGGACCCAAAATGTGGGTTTTTTCATATGTTTTTTAAACAAACCCATTGGGTCCAATCCAGCCAACCCAGATTCCAGGAGATATAAAAGCAATCAAAAATAACACTTTTTTATATCTTGAAAAAGAGAGCGTCCCATGCAATTTATTTTATGTTTAAATTCAAATTCGTCGAAATCCGTCGTCATGGTATCGTATAATATTTTAAATTTGATTATTAAAGATATCTTCATGAAATTTTTTTGAGGTTTCCTTTTGATCTTGTATCTATTTTAAAAGACGTTTTGTTTTATACTCTTTAGTTTTTGTTATAATTATTTTTTTTACCTTCGTATATGGCTGCTAAAATCCGGTAAATTTTATCAGTAGGTTCATAAAAGTCATTTTATTATGGATAAACCTTACTTCCATGGCTCTAAAAGGCTTTGTTTCAAAAATTAAGCCATGAAACGAACTTTTGAAAGAAACACTCTATATTCTGCGTATTTATTGTATTGATTGCAAAAACTTCATAGCACAATATTAAAAGAACTAATAGTATAAAATATTTAAGCATGAAGACTTTCACAGCCGGTTTGATTAATGAAATTCATTTCTTTCGGGCTTGTAGGCCGTGGTCTAAAATCGGTCGGTAAAATTGAATCGGTGAACTAATGTTTTATTTCCACTGATGATGTCGGACACAGCTTCCGACGAAACGTCTGGACCTTTTATTTTATTTTAGACCACGGCCTACAAGCCCGAAAGAAATGAATTTCATTAGTATAAAATATTGTTCAATTAAACAATATTTTATTTATGGTGAAGTGAAATTAGAAATGAACTGGGAGGAATATTACTTATAAAACATTTAATTAAAGTCAGAAGTGTTTCCAAGAACTTTAAACCTATTTTCTGTAAATATACGAGTCCAAAAAATCGCTCTATTAAACTCCATTTTCAATCCACCTTAGTCTCGTGTCATTTAGTAAAATCAAACAAAGTTGTGGTACAAATCATTTAAAAATCATAACATTTTAAAAGTACTAAATTCCTAGTAATTGATGTCAATATATATTTAGCCAAAAGTAGAATTCTTGATGAAAAAAATTAATTTATCAATTAAAACCCAAATAACATAGATATCAACGTACTTGGATAATCTTGTCTTAGGGGGTCCATATCATCCACGATGTTTCTTGTCCATATTGTGGCTCGCCAAACCGTTTCCCACTAAGCCAGTTTTGCGAGCCCCGTTTCGAATGGCCATACGTAGAGCGCTTCTGTCCTAGTCCTACCTGAATATCCCCTCCACGCAACAACTAGATGGCATTACCATCTTTAGTGACTCAAGATCAGCACTACAGGCCATCCATAAAGGTTATACACACTATATTCAAGACATCATTCGTCTTTTGCACCAGGACAACGGCCTAAACAAAAAGTGCATCCTCCAATGGATTCCTTCACACTGCGACCTGTAGTTCAACGACATATCTGATTATCTGGCCAATTCTGGAAGATGTCAAGATCAAAGTAACATCCCCACTTCCCTGGCAGATGCCAATGCTCTCTGGCCAGACTCAAGCTCAGAACCCCTTCCACAGTTAAAGCTAAAAATCAAATCACACAGCTAGATATTGACAGAAAAGCTGCAACCACAATCACAAGGCTCAGGATGAAACATCACAAGAACTTGAAAATCTCTCGTGATGGAACTAAAAACTACCAAAAATGCAGTAATTGTCCGGACGTTGAACTCACACCCAAACATATCTTTTATATGCACTGCCTAAACTATCCCACCGAAGAGGACTTATATTCAGAATTAGCAGTTGCCATAGCAGAACTTATTCAAAAGCACCACTCCATCTGATCGATCTCCAAGGACACGACAACAAGAAAAAAAGAGTCAGACTTGAAAAAAATTTCGTTGACTTCTTAAGAGCGACTTCAGTTTAATTGCATTGTTGCCAACTATATACGATTCGAAAGTTTTCTTTGCAACAATAAATCTATATATATAAAAATCAATGTCTGTATGTATGTCTGTCTGTCTGTCTGTATGTATGTCCTTTATAGTTTTTAACTTTTCGAACCTACATTAACTATTAAACTATACCACGTTGATCTACTCGCTCCAAGGAAGGTTTCTGAAGAATAATAATTTAAAATCGATGCATCCTAATAACTTTTTTGGTCAATTTTATGCTCAAAAACCCATATTTTTTGCCTAACTTCATGGAAACCCCCCATTGTTGTAAATATCATAAGAGAAGATGTAACTTTAATTGTTGTAGGCATATTCTCGATTGTTGCAGTTTAAAATCCATTGTTGTAACATAAACATAAAAGTGGCTCCTTTATTTAACTATTTCCACATTTGGACTGGCGAAGCCCATCTCTAACACACCAGAAGATTTTTTTAAATGGACTGGCGAAGCCCATCTGTAACACACCAGAATAATCTTCTTTAAAAATGGACTGGCGAATCCCATCTGTAACGCACCAGATGATATTTATAAAAAAAATAAAACCCGGGCAAAGCCGGGTCTAGCGCTTTAGCGCTAGTATATTTATATTTTCGAAAAAATAATTGTGTTGAAAAAAATCAGCCATATCATTATTACAACGTTTTTATTAGGTCGCTTTCAAACTTGTCTGTCTGGGTGGAATTTTGAAATTAATTTTTAACTAACTTCCCGATGTGCCAGAGTATCAAAATTTTGAACACAATTGAATCGTCAGTTGGAAGAAGGGAATAAGTCCAAAAACCAAGTTTTGAGAAAATCGAAAAAAATTGCATAAGTAATGGAATTTTCATTGTATAACCATCAAATTTTTACTGGAAGTTCAGATCCCTATTTAGAAAACAGAGCAATTATCAAAAAAATATAAGTATATTCAAAAATATTTTACAGTCAAAAAAAGTTGATGGACTTATTCCCTTCTTCCACCTTATGAAATTTTTCTGATGGAAAAATCTTTAAAAAACCCTTAAATTCACATTTAAATTATATTTCTCCATAGTTAACACCACAAAAGGGTGAAATAAAAGGAACAGGACAGATAGATTAAAAATTATAGTGAAACTGAGTTATTAAAGCAGTATCAATGTAGCGAGTGAATATGAATGGAGTTAAACATTCCCTGCATAAAAAAAGTTTAAAAAAATTGAAATTAAGAGAAAATTGTATTTTAACTTAGTTTACAGCACAAAGAATATGAAAAGACAGACAAATTAACTTTAATTCCAAATTAACTTAAACAATACAATTAATGGACAACGATTTCACAACTTCAAGGAGCGATATCTCCCTATAGGGGTTAGTTATGTTCCCCCTCTTTTCACCCATGTGTAGAGCAAAGCTTGGAGATTGTTTTGAGCACAAAAAGTTAATACGTCATTTTTTGGACTTATTCCCATCTTCAAACTGACGATTCAATTCAAATCTGGATGACAATTTGATATTATCTTGTTGGTTCGGTTAAATTTGCTTTCCTTGAACACCGGGGGGGGGGTTGAAAGTTCAACTATAGGACCATATTGTTAAAACAAACCATTTTTGTGTAGTTAGCTTCTCGTCATAGCGGACGTGAGCAATTTTTTTTAGTTTTGTTAAAAAGTGAAAGGAATCAAATCCTTGGAAGTTGTTTAGGCTGAATTAAAAAATTTACACAAGCAAAACTGAAGAGCAGAAAATAATTAATGAATAAAATTTTTTTAATAACTTCTTTAAAAATGACTAAACAGTATGAAATAATTTTTTGTAACTCCATGAAAAACGCGGGGCTCATGCAATAGGTAATATTTATCAGCTACTACCCTCGGAGCACTATCCACGCTATCATATATATGAAGCATTAATAAGCCGATAGAGAAGCTGATAAGTTAATAAATGCCTACTGCGCATGATCCCACGTATCCACGTATTTTCTACTTTTTAGTCCATTTTAAAAACGTTGTTTTTAAAAAGTTTTTTCATTCCTTAATTATTGTAAATAAAAGTATTTTTTTAATTGACACATACCGAACTTTGAAGATCATTGTGTTTTAATATATCTTATACTGTTTGAAACTGCAACTCATTAAGAAACCATTTCAAATCCCCGGTCATTCGAGTCGGTCATTCATTTGATTCAATGTTAAGAGCATTCTCCTATCCAAACCGCACGTGTGTGCACTTAACCCATTAGTTTATGAAGCTATTCACGTCCGTTATTTTGATGTCAGTGTAATTGAAGGTTTGAAATGTCGAGAACGTTTGACATTTCTCCTTACATTCATAAATGCTAATTTTCTCCAAAGGTCTAAAGTATGTGATTTAGTGGGAAAATTGTTGCCGTTATTGGTACCGTTATTGGATGTAGAAAGAAATGAAGTTCTATATTTTGATTAATGAAAATTAACTGTTTAAAAAAAAATTTTACAATTACACAAGAGAAAATTAAACAGTTCTTGATATTGTCAATTCATAAGTTAATTTTATTTAGAATAGAACTCATTTATGTAATTAAGTAAGTTAGGTGTTTTAAATAAGTTAAATTTAGAAAAACTAGACCTTTTGGAGTTGCTTCGCAATTCCCACAAATTCCAACTCGCTGAACTTAATACACTTTATAAAACAATTAAACAATTTACAGAAAAAAACGTCAACCAACTTTCCAAAAATACGTCGGCAAATCCCCTCCATGAATAAATCTCCCTTAAAAGTTTGAATATATATAAACTCGAACTTATCAAAAATTTAAACGAAATGTTTTTAAAAATTTTCATCTTAATTATATTTTTAATCTATGATTATAAAAATAACTAATTCTAATTGTTTATCAATATTACGACCAAACAAAAACCATTATTTTAAAGTAACTCGTTAGTATAATATGCTTAGTGTTTATCATTCATATTTTTGCTTAAACCCAGACTTGTTAAAACAATACCGATTAAGCAATTGAAGATAATAAGAGACAAAACATCACTCTATGTTTACAATTAGTTTAGATAAAATCAGACTAAAAATTATAAATATTGGACAAAAAGTGTGACATTTTAGTATAAAATGGATCAAATGTAAGTTTTTAGAATATGTTTTTATCAGTCTTTGAGTGATATTTCATCAAGAAAGTACTTTTTTAAAAGGTGAAAAAACATGTTTCATCTTAAAATATAGCGTCAATCGGTCGTTGTGATTGGATGCATAATAATTTGATTGACAGTACTTGTTTTGTAACTGCGACCTTATCCGTTATCTAAAAAAATGGAAATATTCTAAGAATGAGATTTTTTTCGAAAAATCGAAGGGCCTACTCGGAAATCCGGAATGAATCCGGACATTTTGATACCATATATGTGTCATTCAGTTCAGTAATTAAAAAGCCTTTCTCTGGAAACCGTTTACCAAAAACTTTTTTTTAGAATAGAGAGATTACGTAAATACCAAAATTTGTGTATAAGTACTGTTAAATTGATTCAAAACTATATGTTGAGAGATAAAAGAAAAGCAAATAATAGTCCCATGATATTTCTTTAGTTTTAAGGTTTAGTATATTGTTATTAACCGCTAAGTTAATTTTACATATTAACTTCGTACTTAAATATAAATTTTTTATTTATAATGTAGATTAAAAAATATAATAACCTGAACCCTAGCTTCCTACCCTTTGTAAAATGTTTATTTGTAGTTTCCCATTCCTTGAATCTTATTTCACCGTTGATAATATTACCTCAGTTTTTTTATGCTTAATTTTTTCCAAATTTCTCTTAATACAAAATTTTTTACCTAAGTAGTTTTTTTTACCCTGAAAAATAGTTTTCCCCAACTTTTGGGCTATGGGAAAACTAGAATGCCCCTGGAAAAGATTACCACCCTCATATACACCAGAAAGTAAAAGTAAAAAAGAACATAATAATCATCGATATTTCGAGGGGAATGAACCCGATAACTTGCCTTGGAAACGGGATAGTATATTCCGAAGGAAATATTGGAATTATACGGGGATATGAAGCTCTAGTCATATTTTAGTTTGACATTCTGAATTTTGGAGAAGGAAGGGTCGTTTTGTATGAGGTGAAATATTGGACATCCTGGTTTTATAAAAGAAACCTTTACTAGTTCTGGCATTATCATTCATGTGAAAAAAAAATGTCTAAATCTATACATCTGTAGTAGAGCTTTATAAATTTCTGACTTTACTCTGCTTTTTCGTATCTCAAAGAGTTTACAAGATAGACATGCTAAGTCTAAACCTTTCCACAAAAAGAGTGTTGTAAGTGGTGTTATCGATTAGCGCATAGTGACTTAACTGTACCTATTATTAGATATCACTTTTATGACTGTATGGTATCCATTTTAATGGACACCCTTTATAAACGAAGAAATAAATTTTAAAATTAAATTAAAATTTTTTGTTTCGATAATATCTTTCACGGAATGTTAATACCAGCCCCCCCATACAAAAAATGGTTTTCTTGTCATCTTGAAAGAAAATTCAATAATTTATTAAAGCCTTGGCCTTGACATTAGAGAGAAAGCTTCGCTGGAGCTGGAGGTGAAAATTTTGAAACGATACTTGTCCTGGCGCCATCTATAACACTGTTCAACAATGAAAAAATTTCCTTGATGAAAATAGTCATTTCTTACAGATTTCGGGTCGCTGAATACGAAAATCACCATTAAAATTCTCAATTGACTCACGATTTTCGGGGAACAGGCCCTCCCCTTTTTTACGTTTTTCGACGACTTTATAACTTTAAACTCGATTTTCAGGGTCAAAAAGCATTGCTTTAATCTTTAAACTGCTAGTCCACTGAAAATAGAGTTGAACCTCAAACAAATTCGAAGGTTTCTCAACGGTTTTCACTTAGAAATGACCTCAATAATAACATACTAAAAATCGGCCAAAATCGGCCGGGTGGAAGTTTAATTTTTTTCAAATTTTTAAAAAATGGCTGAAAAAAAATTTAAAAAAAACCCAAAACAATAATATAGACATGTGATACATGTTTATAGGTTATTTTTGAGTACTGAAACCGAATATTGCATTTAGTTTGGAAAAAAATTGAAATTTCAATTTTTAAAATTTATTTGAATAATTAGCTATATGAAAAAATTAAAAAAACCCTAAAAACCTAACAAAAACATCCAAAGAGATAAATCCAACGGTTTTCATTTAGATATAACCTAAATATTAACATACTAAAATTTAAAATTTTTACGAGTTAAAAAAGTAAAATTTTTTTTCAAATTTCCATTTTTTTTTTGCGAAAAATGCATTTTTTTTTCAAATTTGTGCAAAAAACTTTAGAGGCTTTTGAAAAGGTCATTTTTCGGTGGATATTGTCCACAGATAGTTATATAATGGAAAACCGGTGGAATTAACCCTCAATGAATTAGTTAATTATTTTATTTAAATTTTGAAATTGGTAAAATGTAGTACAAATGTGAAAAAAGGTAATACTTTGGCATATTTACATCAGAATTTAAAATAATTAAATATAATTTGTTTTGTTTGACTTTTCCCCTTTTAAAAACAAACATATGATAAGGAAAACGGGGGGTCTTGATCACCAAAATTCAAACCCATTTTGAATAATCATAATAATAATAATTCCATTAACAATTAAAGAAAAAATAAACATAAATACAGAAAGTGGAATAGAAAAATGACTTTTTCGGATAATTTTTTATAAAAATATTTTCAAATGACTCAATTTTATGGACCTAATTAAATAAAATATGTCAGCTAAAAATTAAAATATAACGACGTTTGTAAAATTTTGTAAGAATGTGCCATGCAGGGTAGTTGGGTGTATTGCTTGGGACACATTGATGCAGAGAAGTTTTCTCAAAAACAGTAATTAATAATAAATATTTAGTAAAATAATAAATGTTTTTGTATTATAACAGATCATAATGCGGTTTTACATTCTTTTCTTTAACATAGATCGTAAATTTTCCATTAAACTTTCGGAAATAAATAATCAAAAAATTTAAATTATAGTCATTTTTAGCAAATCTCTTATCAATGAAATATGATTTAAATTTGGGATGAATAATAACTCTCTGAATTAGCTAATTGAAATTTAAAGGATATTCAATGCCGAAAATCATAGGTACAGAAAGAAATAATTTTTGCGCCATTTATTGTACCATTTCATCATTATTTCAGCTAAAATTTTTAAAACACAGCTCTATGCCTATAAAAGTGTTTAATACTTCTCAAGGCAATGTTTCAAATTTCATGATTTAATTATGCGCTTATCAACTGCCTTCATTATAAATATTCGCTTTGAAATTAACTTCGAAGAAGATTTAACCCTCAAAAATTTTTTTATTTTTAAGTCAGTAATATCTGACTTTTTATGAAAGTTTAGAATAACATAAAAACCCTCTGAAATTCTGTAGGGATAAAATAAAAATAATAAAATTAACATGTCAGTTTAAAGAACACATTTCCCACTGGACTCTCAATTTTGTAGAACGTTTTTAGGTTCAGTATTAAATTTATGTGAAAACCTATTATACTACACTAAAAAGCAAAACAATTTTACTTTTGTGAAAATGCTTTGAAAAACAGTTTTAAAACTGGTTTGCAAACTAAATCACTTTATTTTTTTTCTTTTGAGAAATATAATATTTGGAATCATGTTATAATGTTACAAATTTTAAAATCTGCTCACATAAAATAGGGATAGATTTATTTAACTTGTTAGGTATTAATCTTAAAGCAATTAAAATTAATTATTAATCTTTTTTTCATAATTTCATCGATATAATCGAATTGAGTTCCATTTTTTTAATAATTTGAAATTGTAAATTCAAGTTATATGAATTTGCTTAAAAGTGTAAAACAATGGGAATTTAAAGATTTATAAAAACTGTTTTTAAAATAGTAATATATATGTATAGATTTCCTTTAGTGTAGGGTGAAATGGTCTCCAAGCTTAGTCTGGGACACCAAGTCTGATACAAGCACCATAACTAAATGAAAAAAGAAAGAAAATATTTTTAAATAATTTTTCTATATAGCGACAGAGTATTATTTAATTTTAAAAAGTATATAAATATGCAATTTTCTAATTTCATACTATATTTTAGTACGTATCTTTTCATTCCATATGAACTTATATATCAACACCGTTCCGGGTTTCTCCAACCTTAAACCTACTCTTACCGGGTTTCTCTACTTAAACCTAAGTTTTTCTAAAGGTGAAAGCTTCTCAACGAAAAGATTGAGATCCAAAAAAACTTTGAGTAGAAACTCGAACTTTCATTTTTAACTAAATAAATATTGTTCTTCCTCAAGTTCACTTATAGTAAACGTTCAGTGGTTTTTTTTCGGTATTTCTATCACCATTTTCACTTTGAATCTTCCCCTTTCTAATCTTAGTAAACACATTCAAGTGATTTTTTTAAAGAAATCCTCTTTAAACTTCTTGTTCACTTCTGAAAATAAAGTTATACTCTAGTTTTGAAAAGTTTTACATCTGTTTGAATAGATATAGATTGATTACAAAACAAATTTGTAGATTTTGGTTTTCGTACTACGTTTATTTCATCGTATGATTTAATACAGTTCCCTTTTAGTTTTTTTGCATAGTTTCCCTCTGTCGCTGTGTGTAGGGATGCCATTACTTATAGACTAAAATCAACTCAGAGATGCCTTTTGTAAAAATATATTTATTAACAGTAAACGTTTAAAAATATGGTAAAATCCAAACTGCATCTTAACAGAGGAGAGAGAGTATTTTTTGTTGACTTGAACCTATCTTTGATCTGTTTAACCAACTGTTCTTTTCCTAATTAGTCCCTATTTGTATTAATATCTCTAGTTAATAGTTAAAATTTCTGTTATTTTATTGAAAACCTGCTTTAATATTTTCTGGCCGCATTTTCCCACATATATTAGCTATCATCACTCCCCATTTAAATTACTAGAATTATTACTAATTTAATTTTTATAGCTATTTGCATATTGATATTTAATTCTATTAGGGGAAAATTAGTAAAATCGTCGTTCATTATTAAAAAAACTACATTGTATGATCATACTACATCATGGTCAACGATATTATTAACTATTTTTGTCCTTAACAAAGAGACAGCTTTTTGGAAACTTTTTAGCCAATTAAGAATCATTAGACAAAATAAGTTTGATAGTCTTTTTAGCTTGTTTAAGAGTTTGGGTTAGCTCAAGATATCGTACATCCATAATCACAGCCATCAGCATCGATGTTAAATTCTTGGTCAAAGAAGGATTCTAGCGATCAGAGTCAGCGAAAATCTACCTTTTCCTTCTTTAGCTGCTGGTTAACCATGACACTGATGGCTGTGAATATGGCTGTTAATGTTTTTACGAGATGGGGCTGAGCCCCATCTCTCGGAAAACAGATGTTTCTTTTAAGAACCGCTGCCCAATTTAATTTTATTTAATCCACCCCACAAATGATAAAATTCCAATGTGTAACAATGGAATATAGTTACATGACTCAAAAATTGTTATTTTCTCCAAACCCTAATTTCAGTCCAGCCCACACAATAAAATCCCTTAATATTTCCCTATGAATACGATCTTTTCAAATTATTTCTTTAAATAACCAACAAAACACAATCACACACATTACAATGAGAATCAAGTCCAATTCCGATTCATAAAATTGTTCCAAACTACCCAAATAAATACCTACTAAAATGATGCAACGAAAGCAAACACGTTGCAAACAAAAGAAGATCGCAACAAAAGGACATCCCACTGTTTGTTCAACCCATGCCGAGTGATCTTTTCTGGAGTGTCCCCTTTCACCACGTGCGTGACCCGATCCCAGGACCTCCCAACCTTGAGACCTCCCTACCTGAAGACATAGACAGGACTTCCCTTTCCTCCCATTTCTCAAGTGTCTCCAAGGCACCGTGACCTCGGATGTCTAAGATGCCCATTTCCATTAGAATGAAGCGAAAGTGTGAGAAAGATTAAGTTTTGTTTCCGAAAGAATGACGAGTGTTTGTGATGCATGATGGCGGAGGAGGGCTGGACGGAACCACGGCCGTATTATTCCTTTTTGGGGATTCCTGAAGGGAGTTGTGCTCTTGACCAGTGCTGGAATGCCTGGAAGTGCTGGTAAAAAGGCCTTCGGTGTGCGTGGAATCAAAACAGTTCTGAACAGAGGCGACTACTTAACTTTGGGAAGCTCTTTTGGGATCTGGATTGTAACCTGTGTTTTAACAAGTTTAATATTCATTTTCTCTTTTAGTAAAAGTTGCCATAAGATTACTTGAGTGTATAAATTTTACATAAGTTATAAGATAACATAATATCAATTAATATAAACCTAATCTCTCTAAGTATCGAAACCAAATTTGGGGGAGTTAAACATTACCAAACAGAGTTACTTGAGTTTAAAAACTCAATATATATGGATGATAGGGTACTTAGGATCCATCAATATAAACCTATTTAAAAGTTAAATTTGAAACAGTCGAATATCGTTTTTGGTCATTGGCCGCTAGGGCCTATGAGGGGCATCGGTCCATCGAGGCAAACAGCCTCGGACGCTCGAAGTAAGATGTAAGTAACTGTTGAATATAAAATCAAATAGAAAAATCGAATATTTTATTTAAAGTGAAATTTTTTATTGGTCCCGGTGGAACGTTTAGTAAATGAACACTTGTTTAATGTTAAAAAATGTCTCCAAAGAAAGGATAATTATGAAAACGTAAAGTATTTTCATGCGCTAGGGGGTTTTTTATCATTTTTTCCAATGGTACAGCTCCCGTAAAAAAAAACGTTACAGTGGGGTTTGCGGGCGAACCACTTGGGTTAGGAAGGCAAAAGAGGTGTCATTTTTCATTGTTTAGAGTATTCTTTAACCTAAAAAATTTTCGAGTCCTTAGGGGGTCGTCTTCATATTAAATGAAACACTAACTTTTTTTTTTCAATGGGGACCCCCAATTATTATGAGATTTTCTGAAAGGTCATCCCTCAAAACCCTTAAATACCCAGTTTCATCCAGATTGATTCACAATTAAAAAATTTTTGAAAAAATAAAAAAAATTAAATTTTTAGAATCATGAAATATTTTTATGGAAATCGATTCAGGTAGTAATTTTATGAAGAAAGCCAAAATTTCAATCGATTTCACGGAATAGTTTTTGATAAAACGAACTTTAATCTTAAGGGGCCGTATACCGTTGCCGAATGCATACCGTGAATGTTCTTTCTCGTTCGTTTTTATCAAAAACTATTCAGTGAAATCGATTGAAATTTTGGCTTTCTTCATAAAATTACTACCTGAATCGATTTCCATAAAAATATTTAATGATTTTAAAAATTTAATTTTTTTTTATTTTTTCAAAAATTTTTTAATTGTGAATCAATCTGGATGAAACTGGGTATTTAAGGGTTTTGAGGGATGACCTTTCAGAAAATCTCATAATAATTGGGGGTCCCCATTGAAAAAAAAAAGTTAGTGTTTCGTTTAATATGAAGATGACCCCCTAAGGACTCGAAAATTTTTTAGGTTAAAGAATACTCTAAACAATGAAAAATGACACCTCTTTTGCCTTCCTAACCCAAGTGGTTCGCCCGCAAACCCCACTGTAACGTTTTTTTTTACGGGAGCTGTACTACTTTAACATTTACATGATAACTACCCATAAAGACTAATCCACGACAAACTGTAACTCATATCGTGTTTTTTCATAGTCCAGGTTGTGTTTAAAAGTCTTTTAGAAGATACTTTTCTAGAAGGTACTATAAAGGAAACATTCCTACTTCATTTTCAATACCAACTTGCCATGGAACGAAAAATAGCATAATAATAATAATAATAATAATAATAATAATAATAATAATAATAATAATAATAATAATAATAATAATAATAATAATAATAATAATAATAATAATAATAATAATAATAATAATAATAATAATAATAATAATAATAATAATAATAATAATAATAATAATAATAATAATAATAATAATAATAATAATAATAATAATAATAATAATAATAATAATAATAATAATAATAATAATAATAATAATAATAATAATAATAATAATAATAATAATAATAATAATAATAATAATAATAATAATAATAATAATAATAATAATAATAATAATAATAATAATAATAATAATAATAATAATAATAATAATAATAATAATAATAATAATAATAATAATAATAATAATAATAATAATAATAATAACAATAATAGCCAATTCGAAGTTAAGAGCTATATAACTTTTGCTATTATTGATAGAACAATAAAGGAGGTTTATTTAAAGTATGAGATGATTTATTCGAAAAATATTTCTTCAAAGAAATAGCTAAAAATATATTTGTTGAAATGTTGTATAACTTTCGTTACACTTTTATTTAAGGCATTATAATTATAGTATAATTTTAAAAAGGAACTACTAATTAATTGCACTGGGGAACAGCCATTTCGTTGTCTTAGAACTGTGACTTGTTTTTGAATCACTTTTGGCCCCTGAATCCAAAAGTAACTGTAGTTTTTGTCTGTCACGTCCACTTTTTCGGCAAACAGCCCCGCCCCCTTTTTACGTTTTTCAATGACTTAATGGCTTTGAATTCGATTTTCAGGGTCAAAAATCATTACTTTAGTCTTTAAATTACACCCGAGAGGACAAGAATGGTTAAAGTTTCTAAAATATGAAAATTTGTGGCCAATGGATAGGTTTAAGGGGTTATTACTCCCCTAAAAACGCAAAAAAATCGTTAAATATGATAGAGTTTATTTTACGCTATTTTTTACACTTATTTTTTACGCAATTCCTTTTCAAAAGGTTCTAACCCATCCCCAAAGACCCAAATTTAATGAAATAAGCAGCAATGTTTTTTACAAAAAGCGGTTGAGGCATTAGCGCCCCCGAAGCACCCGCGGAAGGATTCGAAATACTATCTTTCGCTTAGAGGACGCGAACACCTCAACCGCTGTTAGTAAAAATCATTGCTGCCTATTTTCATTAAATTTTAGTCCTTGGGGGAGGGTTAAGACCTTTTAAAGATGAATTGCGTAAAAAAATAAAGAGAAAAACCCTAAAATGCAAAAAGGAACGTTATAAAGGATAGAGGTTATTTTAAGCTTTTCTTACTCTTATTTTTTATGAAATTCCTCTTTAAAAGGTCTTTACCTTTCCCCAAAGATCCAAATTTAATGAAAATAGGCAGCAATGATTTTTACTAAAAGCGGTTGAGGTGTTATCGTCCCCGAAGTGAAAGAGAGTCTTCCGAACCCTTCCGCGGGTGCTTCGGGGGCCTAATGCCTCAACCGCTTTTTGTAAAAATCATTGCTGCTTATTTTCATTAAATTGGGGTCTTTGGGGATGGGTTAGAACCTTTTGAAAAGGAATTGCGTAAAAAATAAGTGTAAAAAATAGCGTAAAATAAACTCTATCATTTTTAACGATTTTTTTTTGCGTTTTTAGGGGGGTAATAACCCCTTAAACCTATCCATTCGCTAAAAATTTTCATATTTTTAGAAACTTTAACCATTCTTGTGCTCTCGGGTGTAATTTAAAGACTAAAGTAATGATTTTTGACCTTGAAAATCGAATTCAAAGTCATTAAGTCATTGAAAAACTTAAAAAGGGGGCGGGGCTGTTTGCCAAAAAAGTTGACGTGATAGAAAAAAACTAAAAACAGTTTTCTAATCAGTGTGCCCATTGAACTCTAAAACAGCCAAAAAATCGAAGTCAACAGAAATTATGTTAAAAATTGTTCCCCAGTGTTGTATGAAATGTCCTCCCCAGTGTTGTCCTCCATGGAAACATTCTCTTCTGTAGAGCTAAAACAGCGATGGAAATTATATTTGATTAAAAATAAGCCTTAACTAAGAATTAACTGTGAAAATGTTTCTTAGTTCCATGGCATTTTTCCGTATCAGAAATATTTATAAGACAAATTTTAACTTTTATAAGTTTTTTAACAATCTTTCAAACCTTTTCCGAATACATAAACGGAATACTTAGAAATTACTGACTTCTTTTTTAATTCGATACGCAACTTCCCGAAAAAAAAGTAAAACCTGATTCGTTAAGCAAAAGGTATTACATAATCAAAAGTAACAGCCGCACTACTTCAATAATTATCTCCCTATCACCATTTGTATGAAAAAAGCATTCAACGCAAATGTCTCCCAATCACGCTCATACCCCCTGCCGTAATGTATTCTTACACAAGAAAAACTAGACCTCGAATAAATCTCAAGAGCACCCTACAGGGGATCCATTACCACGAAACTACATCATCCACTGAAACCCATTAAGAGAAATCAGATCCCCCTCTCCAACCTTGCATCCCAAGGTCACCCACCCAACCTCTCTCAATAAGTTACGACCATCTCTCTTCACTAGTAATAAATCACTCTAAAAACATCGAAACTCTTAAAACGTTTTTTATCATTCAACCGAAATTTGACAGGAAGAAGAGAGGAGCGCATCACACTAACAACAGTTACCTGCTTTGGCGGTAACCTCTTCACCTGCGACCTCGGAAACAGGTTGGAGAAAGTAGCTCTGATCCCTAGGCTGCTTCATCCCCACTCTCTCGTTAGATAGCGAATCCTCCGTATCTCTCTTTGGACTTGAGGAGAAATGATGGTGACTTTTACCGGCTTTTTGGTGGTGTTACTCTCTGCTGTGTATGTTTCCCCTGGTGAGTTGGATTTGTAAGACTAACTTTGAGTGTATGCAGTTACACGTTTTTATTCAATAAAATTTAAATTATTTTAGTATTTAAGCGTAGTTTTCATATCAACCTTCAGATTATCATAGTTTCTTCTCGTATTGATCATTTTACCTCTGTATATTTATAATTTAATTTATCAAGTTGCAATTTTTTTTCTCCCATATAACAACTCTTTCTACCTTCCGCTCTTAACTTTATTTTTTCCCTAGTTAATTATCCATAATTTTTTATATTTTGATGATATATATTGTTTTCAAAATGCTTATTAACAAATTCCGCATCATCTAATGAATTGAACAATTTATAAAATAATCTACTTCTGATTATTGAATCAAGTAACAAAATTTATGGAATTATGTTCCTTAAAACTTTATGTTTTACTGTTTATTAGTAAATTAGATCAAATTTTATCTCTAAATCTCCAACACAAATTAATATCGTTATTTAGGTTTCTGTAAAGCTGAATTTGCTTTGATAATCTTTGATTGGTTTTTTCTTTTCAATTTCTTTATATAGGCATTTGGGGAAAAAACCAACCTATGATATTTAAATTTATGTGATTTAGAAGAAGAGTTCTCAACCATTTAAAAGCCATAATTGAAAATACAAAACTTGGTAAAAATTTCGTAGCTAAATTTTTTAATGTAAAAATGTACCTACTTTTTAAAATTCAGTCTCGAAGGATATAGTTTTGAAATAGCAGAAAAACTAATTTTACTGCGTTAAAAGATAGTGTTTGCAATTTGCGCATCCTTGTAGATTTTCATTTTCTTAGAATACAAAACAACGAATAAATAATAAAGCGGAAAATCAGTGTTAATAGTTCTGAATCTGTGACACACAATTTTTTAACTAACATAAATTAAATAACTCTTTTAAAAATATATATTTATTTGAGCTGACTATAATGGGTAGTTATATCTGCTATAAAAAAGTTCACACTTGTCAATAAACATACTGTATTATAAAACAGTACTTTAATGAAAGTAAATTGAATGATGTTTTAAAAGTCGTTTACACCATAAACCTACATTTTCTAGACGTTGATAGTCTTGCTTGTAAAGTAGTTTAACTGATGCATTCAGTTCTCCCCTCGGGTCATCGTGACCATTGATCGTGTGTACTTGATATTGTAATTTTTAACTGTCATTTAAAGGAGAGGTCATTTCATGACTTACAATAGACTGATGATTTCCTGCTTTGTTTGATAACTAGAATAGTTTGATCTCCCATAACCGGCAATTTTGTCCCAGTTTTAATGTAAAATGAGTAAAAAATGTATAACGAATGCGTTCTCAGACTTTTTAAGATGTAAAGAAGGGTCAATGTTTCATGATCATGCTAATTGAGAAACTGCCCTTAACTGTTTTTTCCGTATTTTAAATTAAGCATGGGGCAATAAATTCCTTTTATTATTTATCAATAGTTATATTGATGAGAAGATTAGTAATAAAATATTGTTTGGTTTGATGAATCTTCAAAATGAAAAATTAAAAATTTTTAATTTTAATTCTTTTTTTAAGTTAAATCTTAATTATAATTTTAGAACTTCAAAATCAGATTGTTTAAATTTTTACAAAGCATTAACGATTATATTGTAACTACTACAACCCCACTTACTATAGTTTAAAGTTGTTCTTCATACTAAACGATTGTCCTTTTTTCAGCCATTACTTTAATCGTTTTTCTATCTTAGGCTCTCGTAAAAATAATCAAAGATTTCTCGTTTTATCAGATGGTATAGTTTGGTTTAAACTTTTTAGTCACATTATAACTAAACAAAGTTATAGTCACTCTAGACAGGGAAACAATGAGGTATTCTCTCGTTTTGAGATTAAATTTTATTAAAATAGTAGATAAAAAAACATGAAGAAAGACGTTTACATCAAGTATTTTCGTAGCCTAGTTTCTAAGATATAAATTTTTGAAATTTCGTTTTTTTGTTTGGGCGCGAAAACACTTTCGAATAACAAATCATGCGCTGTGAGGTCACATCCAATAGAAGCCCGTTTTCTGATAACGTGACTTTTCTGACGTATTGGCAAAAATAAAATTGAATTTTAAATTTTTAAAACACATTTTTGAACTTAAAAATCAGAAATTTGAGAGTTTTAAACCATAATCTATCAAAAAAGAATAAAAAGCAAATTCCTCACTCATGCACACTGTAAAAAATAATCCTGCAAAAAAACAGAAAATTTCTGGCAGCAAAAGTTGCCAGAAAATTTCTGTAGGCCGAAAAATCCTGTAAACAGAAAAAAGCTGTTACCTACAGGTAAATGCTGTAAAAAGAAACTTTCCGCCAAGTGAGCTACAGATTTTTCTGTTGCCTCTCAGTAATTTTCTGCTTGTGCGCATGCACTTATTTTAGTAGAGTTTTTTTTATAATTATAATTAATTAATATCCGGGGATAGAACCCACGACCTACCGCATGCTAAGCACGCACGCTACCACTGAACCAAAGAAGATTCAGTGTAGTGTTGCCAATAGCTGTATTGCTAAGTAAGTAAGTTTCTGTTTAAGTACAGATAAGCTAAAAAACTAGATAAAAGCTGTTTTTTTACATAAAATAAATAGAAGTGCGGTGGGAATGTTACATGACAGAATTTCTCTGTAAACATAAAGTCACTGTTATTGAAAATTTCTGTTTTTCTACAGTTTTTTTTACAGTGCAAATACCTCATTTTATATTATGGACTATCTGTATTTTATTAAGTTGTTTTGTTGTAATAATGCCACTTGGAATATCCAAGCTGCATCTTAGGGAACGTACCCATACTACTTGACCCGTTTTTTGCCATTTTTGACCCCCCTCCCCCCCCCTTGGTGACCATCCGTAGTATATGCCAAGATCCCCCCTCCCCCTCTAGTTGTCACGTAGTAATTCATAAATACGGTTTGCCATCATTTTTTGCAAACAGAAAGTTTAAAAAAATTAATTTTGCTTAATCTGTCTAATTTTAATAATTAATTTGGCTTAATTAGTCTTAATTTGGCAAATTTCGATAATTAATTTGGCTTAATTTTGTCGTATTGACTAGAAGAAATTGACTACGTGACGAAACCCTAACCCACCCCCTCCCCCCTGTGACCGAGCGTGGTATTTTGAAGACCCCCCTCCCTCCCCTGAATGGGTCACGTAGTATGGGTACGTTCCCTTATGCCTTTATCCTTTATGTTAATAATGAATTGTTAAAGCAAATTGTTAGACAAAACAGTAAAATTATATTCAAAATATTCATCACAAATTTATATTTTTGATACCATATATTATTGCTCACGCTCAGGGTTACCACGAGGTGGTTACAAAAGATGAAAAACTCTAATCTCAGGCACTCTGATTCAAAACTTAACGCTTTAATGAGACAAGTGAAGAGACATGCATCTTCATCTATCAAAGCTTTTTTAGTGTCCTTAAAGAGAGGAAGGTCTTTACGTGTGTTTTCTTCAAACCGGTATGTTCCGTTTGATGCATCGTAATGTAAGATACGGTTTTCATTCAAATAGAAATATTAAGTAAAAAGTCTAAATTGTCTCGAAGATTTCATTCCTTTATCTCTACTCAAGCAAAAAATTCCCCGTGTCGTTATAAGCTAATTTGAGGAATTTAAAGTATTAGATATTTTTTCATGACATAGTTCACAATTTATTTTTAAAACTGTTAAATGACCAAAATTAATTAATTAAACTAAAATGTCTAAATAGGATCTTATTAAAGGTCTTATTTTAATAGTGTTTTTTTTCTTTTCTATCCAATTATAGTAAGAGGTGCTGTAAAGCTTTAATTTCTTTTTTATATTTAATATAAATAGTGTTTATTAGTCCGACTAACAAGAATTTGTAATTATTTAACTTAGGGTATCTCGTAATTGGTTCAATTGGGGCTTATAATGTTAAGTAAAACTCCGGTTATTACATTCAGTTAAAACAATTACAAGTTGTGAGAAACTCTCTTTTTCATAATTCCCATATAAAATTTTGGTAACAGCTTTAATTTATTAGAATAGCTTTACACTCCATTAGGATAAATGTCTTTTTTTATCACATAAACAACAAATATCAGATACAAAATTTTTAGTCGCCTGGGATCTTATTTGATCCATGTAGGGGACTATATTGAAATATCAACAATGACGCATATACACAATCCAAAATACACATTACACATAAAATAACTTTAATTTAAGATATATAAAAAAATTAAAAAGGAAAGGAAATAAATAAAAGTAAAGAAATATATATAAAGAGGTGGTGTGGCAAACAGGGCGCCAGTAAATTATGATTCCTGCAGCCATAGGATTAAACACATAAAATTACTAGCAAATATATGAAGTTAATTTTTTAAAAAAAAGTACATTGAAATATATAACTCAGTAATTAAAAATTTTGAAGGAATAATGATAATAGCTACAAAGTAAAGAAATGTTCGATATTTTCTATAGAAAATAGAAATCCTTTAACCTCTTCTTAAATAAATATTTCGACGGGCTATTTTGTATTTCTGTAGATAATGCATTGACAAATTTAGGAGCTAAATAACAAAAGTTTTTGGAGAGATAGTTTTTTCAGGTTTTGGAACTAAATAGATTACATTTGGTCTTCGTGGATTAACATCGTTTCTTTTTTTTAAATAGCTAAATTTATTAACAATTTATTAACAATAAATAATAATACACAAACACACAAAAGAAAAGAAAATAAAAAGAAATAATACATATTGTTCACTAAAGGGCCAAGGGTCCTTCCAAGTGAAAACATTTTGTTTGTTCAATACATATATGCTAAAAGAGAAAAAAAAATTTAAAGAAAGATTTATACATGCATTTGGATTTGAATATAAATAAAGACAAAGTTTATAGAAAAAAGATGACGAACTGTGGAAGAATATTCAAAGATTTAAAATGACTTATGTTAATTGATCGAATATGATTCAGTAAGAACTTTTAAGACCTTTTTTGGTGTTTTTCAATTCTGGTTATATTTGTAAAAAAATATCCTCCCCATATCATTAAACCATAATTAAGTCGAGAATGAACGTAAGAATAATAAAGATTAGTTAGTAGACCACCATTTACTTTTTGTTTTAAATGATAGAAATTATAATAATATGCTACTAAGTTTATCTGCAATATATTTAGTATGAGAGTTCCATTTTAAATTTGAAT
This sequence comes from Tetragnatha versicolor, assembly GCA_024610705.1. NCBI lineage: Eukaryota > Metazoa > Arthropoda > Arachnida > Araneae > Tetragnathidae > Tetragnatha > Tetragnatha versicolor. The sequence continues at coordinate 35,329,905 of JANDEH010000006.1, forward strand.
CAATGTAAAGTCCAATGTATATGTTTTATTGAAGACACTTTTCGATGGGTTTGCAATCACAATTATTAAAACTTTTACATATGTTTTCATGGTATTTAAGGGATAGCTGATTTGAAAGATTTTGTTTTAAATTCAATATCATATATTTCGTTTTGTCTATGTTTAAGTTTAAATTGTTATGCAAAAACCATTTGCGAAGTCATTGTTAATAATCAAGTTAAAATCTTCGATTGTATCAGCTGAATAGAGTAAGACCGTATCGTCAGCGAAACTTATTATTTTATCATTTAGATTAAGGTTACACAGATCGTTGATAAATATTAAGAATAATAGGGGGCCTAATGTAGAACCTTGAAAAACACCCGAATTTATTGGGAGGCACCTACTTAGGGCATTGTTTATCTTAACAATCTGATACCGATTTGATAAATAAGATTTCGGGAAATTATGAAATGGTCTCTAATTCCCGAAGAAAAAAGTTTGTGCATAAGGATACAATGATTCACTGAATCGAATGCCTTAGAAATATCTAAGTAAACAGCAGCACACAGTTTTCTTCATATTCACATTATTGTAAATGAAATTTGTAAACTCTAATAAAGCTTTTTCAGTGTTGGAATTAGGTAAAAAGCCATATTGATTATTTGAAAAGAAATTTATTTTGTCCAAGTAAGAAAGTAGTCTATCTTTAATTATTTTCTCGAATATCTTGGAGAGCAAAGGTAAAACTGAAATTGGTCGATGGTTAGAATAGTCGTTCTTATCGCCTTTTTTGAAGATGGGAGTAATAATTGAAATTTTTAATGATTTTGTGTGGAAAAGTGCTTTCATTCACGTGGTCATTGAACAACTTTGTTAAGATAATATTTACGTGGGTGAGTGATAGAATATTTAATGTTTTTGCATCTATTCCATCAGAACCAGGACATTTTTTTGAGGAATGGCTACGAATGCATCTTAGGACCTCAATATCTTCTATATCAAACCACAAAAAAACCACAAACCTTTTTAAACTTTCGCCATTTATTTTGAAAAAGGCTTGAAATCCGAAGATTTTTAGCAAACTTTTGTCATTATTTTACTTTTCTAAAATAAAATACGATTAGATAAAAAGTCAACTCAATTCAACTAAGATCGGTTAAAATAGATTCAGCTGTGTTTTTGTCTAGATAATTTCGAGATTGAACTAGTGACGTTTCAACTATATAAGTCGAAAGCAAAATTTTATGTTTCCTTAACAGTAATATTTAAAACCAGCTATTCATGTCTTTCTTTTAAAACCACAAAACACCCTACACTTTTATTCTCAACATGTGAAAACATACGTGTTAAGGCAGCCTAAATGGCCTCGTTGTAGCAGCGAAAGCTTCCCTATGTGATAAAAATACTAATAATATGCCTATGTGATTTATGAAATGCAAGTTTGGCCTCGAAAACGTTCTTTACCTACTGCCGTCCTTTCCGGAATACTTTTCAGCTGCCTTAGAAGCAAGAGAGCGGGAAACTTGTTTTCTTTTTGATACTCCGAACGTATCATCCCACAAGAGAATCCATGGAAATGAGAAAAACCTTCTAGATATTCTTTGATTTTTTATCAAAATATAGGTACGGTTTCCCACTCTTGCGTAAGTTGTTTTTAAGGCAGGCGAAACTTGCTGATTTCTTAACTCCGCATACTGCATAAAATTTATGAATATGTTGATCGGTGGAATAAAGTTAATATGGATGCAATAAAAGTTTAGAGATGGTTGTGTTGAAAGTTAAAAGATTAGATTTTGTGATGACATTCTATTGATAGTTTTTTTAGTCTATTGACATGATTTTTTTCTAAAACATCCATAATATGTACATGAAAACCAAATTTTTATGCAGTTATAAAGATTTGTCTTGTAAATGTAAGAATCCCTCTTCATTAATAATGTATATATTGGTTAATTATTGTATGATAATAGTAGAATTAACAAAATGTTTTACATTTCAAATGCTATTGATGTCTTAAAATATAATTAAAATTAAATGTAGTAATAATAATTTTTAATTCCATAGTGTAAGTGTTTAGAAACCAACCAAACTAGAAAAGTCATGACCTTAGTAAAATTAGAGCAGTAAAAATAAATCTAAAACTATAAATAATTGCATGCAAATTTTGAAAGGCCTCCAACAATTTTGAAGGAAAAAAAGACTCAAAAAGAGATTAGCGGAAAGATGTGGCCGATTTTGATGCAAAAACTTCAAGACAACAAGCTGGCTTCCTCTGTGACCCGTATATTTTCTTTTTGAATGTACAAATTACACGTATTGGTACTCTTTTAACCTATTTCACCGTCAAGCATTTTAACGTGTATTATTAGGTTGTCATACAATCTCAATTTTATCATCATGAAACTGGACTAAAACATTTTGGCTTTTATCTTTTACGAAAACTTTAGTGCAGTTAAAAAGAACCGGAAAATAAATCATTTCCCTTATTCGAAATGTATATTTATACTATTATAAATGCATATTTATAAATCAGTAGGAAATATTTGTAAAACAAATTTTGAATTTGAAATATTGTTTATATATTGTTGTTATTCTATTTAACCAAATAAGTTATACAATCTCAATCTTAAAAAATATGCAAACACTGGCGCTATAATAGATAAAAAACGGAAAGCGACAGTTAATAATTTCATTAAAAATGTGTCAGGGAAATAAATGAAATTATAATATACTTTTAAGTAATGAAATATATTTTGATAGCTCGCATAAACAAGGGGATTTTTCTACCATACTGGGATAACCCGTTATTAAAATTTCATCCTCAGCAACATTTGCTTTAAAATATTAATGTTGACATTTTATTCCAAATGGAAACATTTATATATGATATCTGTAAACTTAAAGCTTATTTAATAATCTATCATTAAAAATATTCTTAAAACAAGATTTTGAAATGATCAAAGTATAAACTATTATTTTTTACACATGTTATCCTTATGAAATGTTACAAATAAATCTTACAGCAAGAATTAATTTTGAAACTTTTTGTGTTTTTGTAAGTTCTTGTAAATATTTTACTAGATTCTATACATAATCGCAAAAAAAGTTCTTCAATGAATAAAAATCTTTACTTTAAAACAAATAAGGTCGTAAGTTTATTTGTTATTAATATTATATTCTTTTTAATTATTCATATTTTCTGAAAACTGGCTTTGTGTTATTCTAAACAATTTACAAAGCTCAAAACTAATTCTGTAGTTAGAGAAACCAAAGATCAATAAAAAATTAAAACTCATTTTACCCTTTCCGTTACAGTTTATAATTATTGATATCTATAAATTGTAACATCGATATTAATAATTTTAGAAATAGCTCAAAACTAATTTAGTAGTTAGGGAAACAAACTATAACTATCCATTAAAAATGAGAACTACCATGAAAGTATTTAAATATTCGTATTATAGTTTGTTATAACGAATATCTATAAATTGTAATAGTACATTTTTATTTCCTGAAGGTAATGAAAACCAGTAAAAATGTTAATGTTTAAGTTTATCCTTGGACAAAAACTTCTAACAGATACGTCAGGATTACTGTCATTTTAAAAAGCAACTGGCAACCTTCAGTTAGATTCATTAAGTTTAAGTTCTATGCGCTATGTTACTCGTAATGTTTAACCTCATCAGAAAGTGAAGTAATATAATAATTTTAACAATAGAGCTAGGCGTGCATATTTAAAATAAACCTTATTAGAATGCTTAATCTTTAGCCCAGTGTTTTTATTTTCTACTAGCGGATATGCCCGGCCTTGCACGGGTGGAGTGTATAAATTTATTTTTTTAAGTTTTCTGATAATATATTTCTAGTTTTGTATATCAGCAATTACCATTATCATCCCGGTATCCAAGGCACCTTTTTCATACACTTGTGCTCCCGGTAATATTTTCTATCCCGGTGTTCCCGATATTTTTCCATTTTCCCAGTGTTCCCGGTAAGTTTCTCGGTAATTTATTTTGGTGTTTTATAACTGTTGAAACTTTAAATGGACAATTATTGAGTTTTTTTTCTAATAAACATATTTACTTTTGATGTTTTCATCTCATTTACAATACTGAGTCAAGCAGATTTACTCTAGTAGAGAAATTGAAATGATAATAAAAAATCTAGTAAATGTTTTTGGTCTAGTGGGTCGTGTTTTATGAGCTATTCCATAAATATTTAAATTTTAAAGGGAATAATCTTGAAATAAAGGAAACTAACGTTTGAAAATAAATTATTTGAATTTATTTTAGTGTTTTTACAACTGATAGTGTTTTTAAATGGACAATTATCGAGTTTTTCCTGTTAAAATATTTAATTTTTGAAGGTTTTCATCTTGTTAACAATAGTGAGTTGAGCAGATCTACTCTGGAAGAGAAATGGAGAAATAAGCGTTTTCGGCTATAAATTCGTTAATTACTCTTAATTATTCGATTTTCGAGCTTGGAAAACTTGACAGTGACAATCGACACCTCGAGATACATCTATGTACCGAGTTTTGACCACGCCTTCGGCGTGGTTTAGGAGGAGATGTGTCCTCCACCCAGTCACACACATACCCACAAACGTTTTTAGTAATATACTAGCGGATATGCCCGGCCTTGCACGGGTGGAGTGTATAATTTATTTTTTTAAGTTTTCTTAAAATATAATTATAAATTTGTAAATAAGCAAAATTACCAATCATCCTAGTACCCCAGGTCCCTTTTTCCTATCCCATTGTTCCCGGTAATTTTCAAATCCCGGTGTTCTCGGTAATTTTGCCTATCCCGATGTTCCCGGTAATTTTCCTATCCCAATCTTCCCGGTAATTTTAATATCCCGGTGTTCCCTGTAATTTTTTACCTCTCGATGTTCCCGTTAATTTTTCCTTTCCCGGTGTTCCTGGTATTTTCAAATCCTGATGTTTCCGGCAATTTTTTATATTCCGGTATTCCCGGTGCCTTTATGGTAATTTTACTATCCCGGCGTTCTCGATATATTTTTATAACCCAGTAATTTTTCCTATTCGGATGTTCCCGCTAATTTTATAATCTTTGTGTTCCCGATACTTTTTTCAATCCCGGTGTTCCTGTTTATTTTTCTGTTTCAAATTTAAAGGATTATAAAAAGTCTAGTTAATTGATAAGCCTAGTGAACAAAATATCAAATTTGAAACTACAATAAAAAAATCTCGTAAATTGAAAAGTCTAGTGAACCGTCTCATTTTAAACAATGTTTTATTTTTAAAACTCTGGTTCCATGAAAAAATAATTTACAATTTTCCATAAATATTTATATTTTAATGGAAAATATCTTAAAATAAAAGAAAATAATGTTTGTAAATAAAGTAATCGAATTTATTTTGGTGTTTTCATAGCTTATATCCTTTTTAAATGGACAATTATAGAAATTTTCAAGTTAAAATATTTAATTTTTAAAGGTTTTCATCTCGTTAACAATAGTGAGTCGAGCAGATCTACTCTGGTAGAGAAATGGAGAAATAAGCGTTTTTGGCTATAAATTCGCTAATTGCTCGTAATTGTTCGATTTTCGAGCTTGGAAAACTCGACAGTGACAATCGACACCTCGAGATACGTCTATGTACCGAGTTTTGACCACGCCTTCGGCGTGGTTTAGGAGGAGATGTGTCCTCCACCCAGTCACCCAGCCAACCACATAGCCACAAACGTTTTTAGTTATTTACTAGCGGATATGCCCGGCCTTGCACGGGTGGAGTGTATAATTTATTTTTTTAAGTTTTCTTAAAATATAATTATAAATTTGTAAATAAGCAAAATTACCAATCATCCTAGTACCCCAGGTCCCTTTTTCCTATCCCAATGTTCCCGGTAATTTTCAAATCCCGGTGTTCTCGGTAATTTTGCCTATCCCGATGTTCCCGGTAATTTTCCTATCCCAATCTTCCCGGTAATTTTAATATCCCGGTGTTCCCTGTAATTTTTTACCTCTCGATGTTCCCGTTAATTTTTCCTTTCCCGGTGTTCCTGGTATTTTCAAATCCTGATGTTTCCGGCAATTTTTTATATTCCGGTATTCCCGGTGTCTTTATGGTAATTTTCCTATCCCGGCGTTCTCGATATATTTTTATAACCCAGTAATTTTTCCTATTCGGATGTTCCCGCTAATTTTATAATCTTTGTGTTCCCGATACTTTTTTCAATCCCGGTGTTCCTGTTTATTTTTCTGTTTCAAATTTAAAGGATTATAAAAAGTCTAGTTAATTGATAAGCCTAGTGAACAAAATATCAAATTTGAAACTACAATAAAAAAATCTTGTAAATTGAAAAGTCTAGTGAACCGTCTCATTTGAAACAATGTTTTATTTTTAAAACTCTGGTTCCATGAAAAAATAATTTACAATTTTCCATAAATATTTATATTTTAATGGAAAATATCTTAAAATAAAAGAAAATAATGTTTGTAAATAAAGTAATCGAATTTATTTTGGTGTTTTCATAGCTTATATCCTTTTTAAATGGACAATTATAGAAATTTTCAAGTTAAAATATTTAATTTTTGAAGGTTTTCATCTCGTTAACAATAGTGAGTCGAGCAGATCTACTCTGGTAGAGAAATGGAGAAATAAGCGTTTTTGGCTATAAATTCGCTAATTGCTCGTAATTGTTCGATTTTCGAGCTTGGAAAACTCGACAGTGACAATCGACACCTCGAGATACGTCTATGTACCGAGTTTTGACCACGCCTTCGGCGTGGTTTTGGAGGAGATGTGTCCTCCACCCACATACATAGCCACAAACGTTTTTAGTAATATATAGATAGACTAGCGGATATGCCCGGCCTTGCACGGGTGGAGCGTATAAATACTTTTATTTTGAGTTTTCATAAAATACATTAATAATTATATAAATCAGCAATAACGAATCTTCCCGGTATCCCAGGCGCATCTTTCCTATCCCAGTGTTCTCGGTAATTTTTCCTATCCCAGTGTTCTCGGTAATTTTTCCTATCCCGGTGATCTCGGTAATTTTTCCTATCCCGGTGTTCTCGGTAATTTTTCCTTTCCCGATATTCCCGGTAATTTTCCCTCTCCCGATGTTCCCGGTAATTTTCCCTCTCATGATGTTCCCGGTAATTTTTCCTTTCCCGGTGTTCCCGGTAATTTTTCCTCTCCCGATGTTCCCGGTAATTTTTCCGTTCCCGGTAATTTTTCCTCTCCCGATGTTCCTGGTAATTTTTCCTTTCCCGGTGTTCCCGGTACGTTTTCCTATCCCAGTGTTCCCAGTAATTTTCAAATCACAGTGTTCTCGCTCTAGTAAATTAATAAATCTAGTGAACAAAGTAAAAAAATTGAAACTAAAATAAAATATCTAGTAAATTTAAAAGTCTAGTGAACCGCCTCATTTGAAACAATGTTTTATTTTTAAGTGATTCTCCATGAAAAAAAATTACATTTTTCCATAAATATTTAAATTTTAAAGGAAAAAATCTTGAAATAAAGGAAAATAACGTTTGAAAATAAATTATTTGAATTTAATTCGGTGTTTTTACAACTGATATAGTTTTTAAATGGACAATTTTCGAGTTTTTCCTGTTTCAATATTTAATTTTTGAAGGTTTTCATCTCGTTAACAATAGTGAGTCGAGCAGATCTACTCTGGTAGAGAAATGGAGAAATAAGCGTTTTCGGCTATAAATTCACTAATTACTCGTAATTGTTCGATTTTCGAGCTTGGAAAACTTGACAGTGACAATCGACACCTCGAGATACGTCTATGTACCGAGTTTTGACCACGCCTTCGGCGTGGTTTAGGAGGAGATGTGTCCTCCACCCAGTCACCCAGCCAACCACATAGCCACAAACGTTTTTAGTAATATACTAGCGGATATGCCCGGCCTTGCACGGGTGGAGTGTATTAATTTTTTTAAAATTAAATTTTCTCAAAATATATATTTATAATTTTTAAAGCAGCAATTACCAATCATCCCGGTATCCCAGACGCCTTTTTCCTATCTCGGTGTCCCCGGTAATTTTTCATATCCCAGTGTTCCCGGTAATTTTTCATATCCCGATGTTCCCGGTAATTTTTCATATCTCGATGTTCCCGATAATTTTCCTATCCTGATGTTCCCGATAATTTTCCTAGTCCGATATGCCCGATAATTTTCCTATCCCAATGTTCAAGGTAGTTTTTATGTCCCGGTAATCCCGGTATTTTTTCCTATCCCGATGTTCCCGGTAATGTTTCTTTTCCCGGTATTCCCGGCAATGTTTCCTAGTAAAATAATGAGTCTAGTGAACAAAAATAACAAATTTGAAACAATAATAAAAGATCTAGTAAATTTAAAAGTCTAGTGAACCGCTTCATTTGAAACAATGTTTTATTTTCAAGTCGTTTTCCATGAAAAAAAATTTACACTTTTCCATAAATATTTAAATTTTAAAGGAAAATATCTTAAAATAGAGGAAACTAACGTTTCAAAATTAATTATTTGAATTTATTTTGGTGTTTTTACAACTGATATAGTTTTTAAAGGGACAATTATCGAGTTTTTCCTGTTAAAATATTTAATTTTTTGAAGGTTTTCATCTCGTTAACAATAGTGAGTCGAGCAGATCCACTCTGGTAGAGAAATGGAGAAATAAGCGTTTTCGGCTATAAATTCGTTAATTACACGTAATTATTCGATTTTCGAGCTTGGAAAACTGGACAGTGACAATCGACACCTCGAGATACGTCTATGTACCGAGTTTTGACCACGCCTTCGGCGTGGTTTAGGAGGAGATGTGTCCTCCACCCAGTCACATACATACATAGCCACAAACGTTTTTAGTTATATACTAGCGGATATGCCCGGCCTTGCACGGGTGGAGTGTATAATTTTTTTTACATTAAATTTTCTCAAAATACATTTATAATTTTGTAAATCAGCAATTACCAATCATCCCGGTATCCCAGACGCCTTTTTCCCATCCCGGTGTTCTCAGTAATTTTTCACATCCTGGTGTTCCCGGTAATTTTTCCTATCCCGATGTTCCCGGTAATTTTCCTATCCCGATGTTCCCGGTAATTTTCCTATCCCGATGTTCCCGGTAATTTTCCTATCCCGATGTTCGAGGTAATTTTTATGTCCCGGTAATCCCGGTATTTTTTTCCTATCCCGATGTCTTCTTTCGATTTTTCTTTTCTCGGTGTTCTCGGCAATGTTTCCTATAGTAAATTAATGAGTCTAGTGAACAAAAGTAACAAATTTAAAACAATAATAAAATATCTAGTAAATTGGAAAGTCTAGTGAACCGTCTCATTAGAAACAATGTTTAATATTCAAAATTTTTTTGCATGAAAAAAGTTTTCTAAGTTGCTTATTTTTGCAAGAAGAATCGATTTAAAAAATATAAAAAATCATGCAACTTCCTCATTATCGAGTGTTTTCGCATTAAAAATGTTTAATTTTGAGTTTTCATGTCATTTACAATAGTGAGTCAAGCATATCTAATCTAGTAGAGAAATTGAAAAGATTTTTAAAAAAAGTCTGGTAAATTTTTTTGGTCTAGTGAGTCGTGTCTTTTGAGCTATTCCATAAATATTTAAATTTTAAAGGAAAATACTTAAAATAGGGAAAACTAACGTTTCAAAATTAATTATTTATATTTATTTCGGTGTTTTTACAACTGATATCCCTTTCAAATGGACAATTATCGAGTTTTTCCTGTTAAAATATTTAATATTTGAAGGTTTTCATCTTGTTAACAATAGTGAGTCGAGCGGATCTACTCTGATAGAGAAATGGAGAAATAAGCGTTTTCGGCTATAAATTCGCTAATTACGCGTAATTGTTCGATTTTCGAGCTTGGAAAACTTGACAGTGACAATTTAACTAATTAACATTGTTTAGGTATTTTCTAACTTAAACTTCAAGTTTTATACATGCTTTTCATATGATTATTTTTATTGTAAGTATAAAGGGGAAAACGGGGTGTATTGATACTCATTTAATATCTCAAAAACTATCAAGGTTATTAGTTTGCATATTCACTAAACGTAGCCTTTGCAAATAAAAATATTGCATGGGTATATTCTAAATTATGATTTGAACATTTAAAGCTTTTAAAAGGTGGACGTATTGTAAATTTAATGACTCCTTTTTCAAGACATGAAGTAAGTTTCATGTTTTAATATGAATATCACCTCTAACTAATATTTTTCTGTCTTTTTACTATAATTACTATAATAATGCATACACCTTTCTTTTTTTAACTTTTTGTTTCATTTTTGTCATGTGATTAAAAATAATTTTTAACATCCTTAAAATCCGCTTGAACCGCTGAAATGTCTAATTTAATTTAACATGGTCACGTTTTAATACGTAAACAATACTTCCTACGTTATACAAGACTTTCTTTTTTAAGTCTAAAAGCCTGAAACAGTTTTGTTCCATCAACCTCTATCTGTGTTTTAAAAGTTCAGAAAAGCAATTGTTTTTAGATATATTTTGTAGACTTGCATCTTGCATGCAAACAAAAAAGGAAATCTTAACACCCCTCTTATATTTACAAATTTGTTAGTTATATATTTTTTTTTCGTTCTGTACCTCCTTATATTTAAATTTTCAATTCTTGGGTTTTATAAAATAATTTTTAAGTAGACAACTTTTGCCAAATAAATGCTTTGAAATATGATTCAGAATAAGACTATTATTTAAAATGGAAATTAAATTAAACTGAATTCATAAAAAGTTTTTAAAATACGACTACATATCAGAATAATTTGCTATGGGGCCGTTTAAATATTACGTAAGCACCCAAGGGGAGGAGGTTTGCTCTCTCCTTATTTTTATATTATGTAAGATGTTAAAAACACTTATTTTAAAATATACTGTTTCTTGCATAAAAAGTTTCAAAATTCAACCAAAAATAAAATTTTACAAGAAAAAGTGCTTTTTTGGCACTGCTAAACATTTTGTACAAAAAATAGCAAAGGGTATTAGGAAGTTTTCTGATGTAATTATGAGGGTGGTTCGGTTTGCTTGTTATTTGCTGGAAAGGGGGTCAAAAATGACCAAAAAAACATACTTACGTAATGTTTAAACGGCCCATATGGATATTCTTTTAACATGGAATATAGCAATCATTTTGATATGATCAGTGTAGTTACAACAGGCTTGAAAAAACTTCAGAGTTTTCTAACCCCTTCAATCATCGTAAGGAATTTTTAATTTTGCTACAAAACAACCAGTAGCTGGTATTCACTCTAAGTGTTATAGGTCTCGCCTATTTTTCTAGAAATTGCATCTCCCATCAACAAAGGCGTACAAAGTGCACGAGAGCTCGTATTTCGGGTAATATGACCTCGATTCGAAAAATAACGGGGTGTCTTGAGGAGTGAGCCGAAATTGGAGAAGGGAGAAACACCCTCATTAATTCAGATCTCGACCCCGCCTAGGAAGCGACGAGAACACAAGAGGAATATTTTGGAAAATTCATCATTCAATAGGTGATAGTTCGTGATAGGTTAAATCAATTAGGTTGACAGTTTGGAGCAGGAGATGCTAAATTTTTAAGTACCTAGTTTGACCCGGGAATGTGTTGAAAGAAGATGCACAATTTTGAAAATCGAGGTATATTTATTAACACTATCTTTTATTTTTACTAGCTATCTTTTGACTTTAAAATGCTATGTAATAAATAGACAAAAATAAAAGTGAGTGACATTGCATGAAAAAAGTTTTTGTTGGAGATGGTAAATTAGACACTTAAAAAAGGTATTTTATATTTGTATTATAAATTTCATTTTAATTTAAGTTGTGTAAATGTATGACAAGATTTGAATAAGTATAAAGCTTTAATTTTACCCTTTTTCATAATTTTTTAAAGTATTTTCTGTCTTTATAAATTTTAACATTGTATAATTTCCTGTCCCAAATGATTTAATTGTTATAAATTTATAATGTTCATTGTTTATTAGAAAATAAATACATATAAATAGTTTTTAAGAACTTGAAACGTTAAACTTAGCACTTGGGGAACACTTATTCATAATATTATTTTTAACTCGCCTTCTATCTAAACAACATAGTACTAAATTATAAAAAGAAGTTTAAATTACATCCTGGTAATCTCCTATAAAAAATAATTGAAGTCTCTTCAGTATAAAAGAATGAAACATTTTTCAATGACCTTGCTAAGACAAAGAATTGTCATAATCTGGAAAATCCTTTAAGACAGTAAAGCCTTTTAAAGATTTGTAAAACGTTGGAAGGAAGTCTGGTATCAAACAGTTAACTAATATTTTTTTTTATTTTTGGGTGCAATGTAATCATTTTCATTCAAGTAAAAAACCCATGATTGTCTTAAATACATGGTTCCATAGAATTGTAAGCTTAAAATTACCTGTCAGGTCTATAATTTTAATGTCTGGTTTGAGTTTCCGGTCACACACACTCGTATAGTCATCTCTCAGATGGAAGAATAAAAGTAAGGAACAAATATTTTTGTGTGCCTTACGGACATGTATTTTCTAATGTTATGAAAGAATATCTATTGTTTGAGATCCTGCGTCTTAACATTTTACATCGATCGCAAAGATAAATTTTCAGCGAAGCTTCAAATTTCTAGTTCTTTTGTTCATGGCTACACATGAATAGGAATGACTGGTTTGAAGTCTATAGCATGAAGAATAGTATTTTTCTGCAAGTATACATATACAGAGATAGATTTCCATGATTTTTTTATTTAACTCAAAATTCATCTTTACTATTTTATGATGTAAAAACTCAAGAACGGAATCCTGTATAACATCCAGTATTAATATTGACGATTATCCGAAAGTAGCTATCAATAAGTAATAAGTGATCGTTGTTGAAAATTTACCAACATTTTTATTCGGGTGTTTAATGAGAAATTATGCAGTTACTTTAACTAAAAACAATTATTTATATAACAACATATAAAATAAATAATATACTCTTTTCACCTATTTATCGCTCATTTGATACTTGTTCTTTCGGAAGATTTGATAAGTTTTATAGCTCTTGCACTTTTAAGGATTCTTTTGCATAAACCTTTTCAAGTTTCTCAGAAACATAAGTTATAGAAAATGTGATGAACTGAATCTGCGATAAGATGAGAATCAGCAGAATTAAAAGTATTTTTTAAATAACGACAGTAAACCCATACATTCAAAAAAAATTTACTATTTCTTTAAAAATATTATTTGAGGTCAGTATTTAGAACGCTCTATTAAGTTTAATTTCAATTGTTTTGGCAACTCTTAATAAAATATTCAACCAACAGCAATGCAATTAACCTTTTAACGAAGGTTAATTTAAAGCTAATGATGTATGAATCGTGGTTTCATTGGCTAGTTTTAGTTTTAGAAGTGAAAACGATGCAACTTCGAATCATATACCCAGAAAAACATGATGTTTCATAGAATTACCACACATATTTTGTAATTCTCTTCAACCTACGAAAGTAGAATATTAATGAGTTCACTTAACAAGTTTTTAGGATTACATGGGTATTCTTTTTCTGTGCTAGATTTTTTTTATTTATATGCTCTGTAAATTTTAACAGATAAAAGAGAAAAAAATTAACTGAAATTAAATATTTTTTTTAAATAATATAATAGTGTTACATTAGTTTGGGACAGGTTCATGATTAATAAGTGATAGTGATGATGATGATGTCGTGTCTATGATTGTGCAACTATATGGCTCCGAAGCTGTCGAAGACAGCTTTTGCAACCTCGACAACCCTATCTGTATAAAGTAGGTCCACTGGGTCCTCCAAGCCGAATAAGTGATAGTGAATATTCTATAACTAATTCACACACTTTAAGAGTTTAATAACACTCTTTTTTAAAGCTTTTTATTTAACTTCTGGAAATTCTTTTACAAACTTATTAAGGTATTCTTTTCTAAAAATTGTTCTAAATTTACTACCAAATTATTATTAATTGTAAAAAAGTATCCATCTTATTTTATCTTTGGACGGTTTCTATAGTATGTTAATTTACCTTTTGAAAACATGTTTTGGCGTACTGAAATAATGATGCCTATTTGAAAAAATTACCTCTTAGATGTTTAAAAATTTTTTTTTGTTTTTTATAATAATATTGCAAGAAGGACACTTTAATTACTTTTAAAAATTAGTCTTGATAAAAACATTTTAGAAGCCCAGGAAAGTAAACATTTTAAAATACATTTTTCTTGTATTTAATTAATTCCTCTACAATCCTCTTAAGAGCTTATCTTTTTTTTTTCATAAAGGCTGATATCTTTCAAATATAGCGAACGAAATTATTTCAGTGATTATCTTAAAAAATAAGGTAATGTTAGGTCATTAAAATATTTTATTTTCATTATTTTAATGTAGTAGCTAAAATATTACTTAAAAAATTAAGTATATTCTTATTTCAATTAAAACTAAAAACGTCATCCTGTTAGTTTAAATAAAAACATGACTACACTAAATATATCACAACTTTTAATGGCACCCATTTATTACTCATAAACCGAAAATAAAGTTAAATAAATCTTCTTCGGCCTTTCTCTCAATTAGTTCCACTCCTCCATACCAAACGTGTTCATTACCAGACTCACCTTCCTATTAAAAAGGCATAAACAAAGGCCTTGGAGGAATGGATATTCGACCATCCCAAAACCTTGCAGAAAAAATCGGAAATCCTCCACAAATCATTCGCTTCTTTACGGAGCAGAGCTTACATTCGGAAATGTCCCAATCGGAAGGAATTAATTACAGGTGGTTTAGAACGGAAAGTGCTCGACCTTTCGCGACCTCTGGCGGCTTTTTATGTAGGTCGCGATCCCATCGCCTGCTGGCTGTAGGTCGGTGCTTGTCTTATTCGTTGGGCAAGGAATAGCTCTCGGTGACATCAGAGGTGACGTCACTCCGTTTGTGGAATCCGAGATGTAATTGATTAGTTGTTTTCCGGGCGAGAAAATTTGACTGGTGTGACATTCCGATGGAATTTTTGGAGGTTAACGAATTTAATGCAAAATTCTGATGTTTGACTGATCGATCCTTTTTTAATCTCTGTATTATCTCAATAGCTCCCTTGTTTTCATCTTCATGATGTTTTCAGCCTCTGATTTCCTTTCCATATTTACTCCTCAAAGTTTTCTCTTCGCAAAATAAGATGATAAGGTGTAAATAAAACAGGCACCTAATGGATTAATACTGCTTAGCTAACGATAGTAAACGGGTCACGTGACTTTTTGGTTTAGTATTTTTTTTATTTTATTTAAAATATACCGATTTTTTATGCATATAGAGGGTCTAACTAAGGTTAGAGGGAGTAAATGTATCTTCCTCTTTCGATCAACTGCCCTCGGATTCTTCCTCTCTCCCCTCCGAGTCTGTCAAAACCCCGTGACCCCTTTTAATATTCGTTGGTTAAGCAGTAAAGTGCATCATTTCATAAGACTTAAAGAAATTCATATATTGAAGAAGAGAAAGATGTGGTTCGTTTGAGTATAAATTCCAATAGACTATAAACCGAGAATGAAGTCCTATCTGATTTAGAAACGAAAAGATTGTTAGACTTAGTAAGATTTAGCAAGGAAGTTTTAGCATTAAAATATCATACAAAACTAGTGTGCATATATTAGACTCCAAATTATTAACCGTGCGTTTCATTATTCGGCTCGGTGATAGATAAAAAACAGTAAGTACTAAATTAATTCATTATTCTATCATAGTATTGCCGTCTAAGGCTCAGTATGATGTAACTCAGGTTGAATTTTTTTTTTCATTTTGAATTACGCATCACCTGCATTCAAAATTTTACACCGGATCACCCGAAGTAAACGATTTTCAGAAAAATACCCTAGAATTTATCGCTCATTTCAGTAGAGATGCTCGTTAAAGACAAATAAATTTTTCTCCCTTCTCAGGGCTCTTTTACAGTGGATCTGGATTTTGGCTGATCTGACAGGCTATCAATCACTTGACCCCGCACCTGCTCGGCACGCGTTCCCTCTCCTAGCCTCTCCAATGCAAGAAATAGGGGATGAGATAGTTAAGTATCATGTTTCACCCCCTTGTCAATCGAGTAAACAACCCCGCTATCTTCTATTGCGAAGGCTAGAGATGGAAGCGTGTCGGGTTCAGTGATTTATAGTTTTCCAGTTTCAGCCAAATTCAGCTGGGAGTATGCAGAGGCCCTCAAGCGACAACAAGTACTTTTTCTTTAATAAAAATACTAGGCCTGATATCTTTTCATTTCTAAATCAGATACACCCCATTCTCTGGTTACATTTTTTTAGTTTTCACCCCCAATAAACCCCTTTCATTTCCTCCATACACGGATCTCTTCAAATCAAACAATAAAAAAAGTTTGACCCATTCACAGGTTGTCTATTTTCTTTAAAACCGAGAACATACTCAAGCACAAAAGAAGAGAATAACTTTCATCCCCCAAAAGACCGTGTGTGCTTAACCTAGTGAATCTGCCGTTAAAGGATTAACCCGAAGGCAACCAACAGAACGTGCGATGGGTCACTAGGAAGAATTGGTCGCAGGTGTGACGTTGCAAAACCGTCGCTTGACAATCACTTTCCCCCAAAAAAAACCAACGTGTGTGGGTGGTGTATGTTTTTCTCAATGGAAGCAAACTTGGTTTTTTGTCCCTGCGGGAGGTTGAAAAAGGTTTCCTTCACTTTTCTTTTCCTTGCTTTTCTTTTTTATCGAGAAATCGCAATTTCGGGCAATTAGTTTTGTTCGAGAAGGTTCAAATTTTGATTGATATTGTCGGCTTTTAAGGATAACACTGGTCTACAAAAAAAAACTTTTTTTCTGATGGCTAGAATATTAAAGCTGTTTTTGTATATATTTGACCTCCTGATTCCGAATATGGCATCCGTTTTTGCTCATCAGCTCTAGTTTTTAAGATATTCGAAAATTAAGTTTTTTTCACTTTTGACCTAACTTTTATATAATATGGTGCTATAAAAATGACTTAAAAATAAAAAACTTAACCACCCAAGGCTTTTCCTATTCCTTAGAGTCTCAATAGATAGTGTATAAAGTTTCAGCCCCCCAAGTTAATTTTAAGGGGTACCTATAGGGCCCTAAAGTTAAAAAAAGTCGAAAAATTGGTCTTTTTTTCAGAATTTTTAAAAAAATATTTTTGAGTTTTCTAATTTGATAAAACTGGGTAATATATGTTTTTTAGAACTTATTTAGACCGCTAAAAATATTTTTACTTTAAAACTGCACCTCTTTAGAGCGATTTTTTATTTTTAATGCGAGAATTAGGGTTATTTCCCTCAAAAACGCTTGGTACCAATAATGGTGGTTGAAACGAATAAATTTCGAATTTTTCAGAAGTAAGTCATCAAAAAAGATGTCCTTTGATGTAAAACTGAATTTCACATGATAAAGATCAGTAAAACAGTAGAAGCTCCTCTCGAGCTTTCAAGCCCTAAAATTTGAAAAAATTGGAAAAAATGCTTTTTTTCACTGATCTGTATAATATGAAATTTCAGTTTTACATCAAAGGACATCTTTTTTGATGACTTACTTCTGCAAAATTCGAAACTTATTCGTTTCAACCACCATTATTGGTACCAAGCCTTTTTGTGCGAAATGACCCTTATTCTCGCCTTAAAACTAAAAAATCGCTCTAAAGAGGTGCAGTTTTAAAGTAAAAATATTTTTAGAGGTCTGAATAAGTTCTAAAAAACATATATTAGCCAGTTTTATCAAATTAGAAAACTCAAAAATATTTTTTTAAAAATTCTGAAAAAAATACCAATTTTTCGACTTTTTTTCAACTTTAGGGCCCTATAGGTACCCCTTAAAATTAACTTGGGGGGCTGAAACTTTATACACTATCTATTGGGAGCCTAAAGAATAGGAAAAGCCTTGAGTGGTTAGGTTTTTTATTTTTAAGTCATTTTTATAGCACCATATTGTATAAAAGGTAGGTCAAAAGTGAAAAAACTTAATTTTCGAATATCTTAAAAACTAGAGCTGATGAGCAAAAACGGATGTCATATTCGGAATCAGGAGGTCAAATATATACAAAAACAGCTTTAATATTCCCGCCATCAAAATGAGTGTTGACCAGTGTAATCGATGAAGTTTCGGTAAACGGTTGTAGAACATTTTATTCTTAAGGATCCCATAAATGTTTGGCCTTCTCCACTTTTATGGCTTCCTTCGGGAAACTTGGTAGTACTATATCCGTTGTTAAACAGCCAAGGTCACAGTTCAAAAGAATTGTTTAAAAAGGATTGCTTCTTATCAAACTTTATGGTTGTACAGCTCCCGTAAAAAAAAACGTTACAGTGGGGTTTGCGGGTGAACCACTTGGGTTAGGAAGGCAAAAGAGGTGTCATTTTTCATTGTTTAGAGTATTCTTTAACCTAAAAAATTTTCGAGTCCTTAGGGGGTCATCTTCATATTAAACGAAACACTAACTTTTTTTTTTCAATGGGGACCCCCAATTATTATGAGATTTTCTGAAAGGTCATCCCTCAAAACCCTTAAATACCCAGTTTCATCCAGATTGATTCACAATTAAAAAATTTTTGAAAAAATAAAAAAAAATTAAATTTTTAAAATCATGAAATATTTTTATGGAAATCGATTCAGGTAGTAATTTTATGAAAAGAACCAAAATTTCAATCGATTTCACTGAATAGTTTTTGATAAAAACGAACTTTAATCTTAAGGGGCCGTATACCGTTGCCGAATGCATACCGCGAATGTTCTTTCTCGTTCGTTTTTATCAAAAACTATTCAGTGAAATCGATTGAAATGTTGGCTTTCTTCATAAAATTACTACCTGAATCGATTTCCATAAAAATATTTCATGATTTTAAAAATTTAATTTTTTTTATTTTTTCAAAAATTTTTTAATTGTGAATCAATCTGGATGAAACTGGGTATTTAAGGGTTTTGAGGGATGACCTTTCAGAAAATCTCATAATAATTGGGGGTCCCCATTGAAAAAAAAAAGTTAGTGTTTCGTTTAATATGAAGATGACCCCCTAAGGACTCGAAAATTTTTATGTTAAAGAATACTCTAAACAATGAAAAATGACACCTCTTTTGCCTTCCTAACCCAAGTGGTTCGCCCGCAAACCCCACTGTAACGTTTTTTTTTACGGGAGCTGTACGTGGTTTCAAACCGGCGGCGCGATTATTTAATGAGTCGTTGAATTTATTACGTAATGAAGCAAATTAATTGCAGAGACAGAAATTCACTAATGCAAAGGGTGTCATTATTTTTTGGTCTTTTCTTGAAAACCCATATAAACCACAGAAGTATTTTATTCATATCTTTTTATGTACCAACGATTCAAGTTTTTTTTGTTTACTAGACACTATTGAATTTATCATATTAACATTAGTTTAAAAAAATTTTAATAAAAAAGATGGAAATATGGTTGCTTTTATGGTCTACTAAATTCATATTGGTCGTGGTATGTTTGTATCAAAATAGTTCCTTTTGCACCTTTTCTAAACATTTCAATATAAAATATTACACTTGAATATATCTAGTTAGGAATCCATAAAATTTTAAGACTTAGTAACACGAAGATAAAAACTAAGCCTGAAGATGTTAAGTTTGCTATCTATGATATTCACACCATAAACTTTTTAAAAATGAAATAGTTATACTTTATTTTTTAAAGTCTCTCTTAAACAGTCTGGTATGACCAATATTGAATTCAATTCAAAAAATGGGTGTGTTTCAAAGTATCGATACTACAGCATTTACTATATTTTAAAGACAACTAAAACGGGACGGGTATTTCTTTGAAGTAAAAAGTCAGTATTATTGAGGTATATTTCATGAAAATACGCTATGAATAACTTCAGAAATTTCTTTCACCATTGAAACAAATATTTGCAAAACAAAAATCCTTTCGTGATAGCCCTAAAAGATTCTTTTCCTAAAAGCCTTCCAGTAATATCCTCATTGTAATCTTACCCATAAACTAGACAGTCTCGTTAACCTTACTCCTTCAGGCAAAACAAATATTTAAACACTGAGTGGGAGACAGAGTTACCCCAACAATAGCGACGAGCAATCCACTTAGCTAGGGAATTCATTGTTATTTTAACTAAATGATACTGAGAGGGGACACCATTATTTCGGTGTTTTCAGCTTCTTTTTTCATACGGTCAATTAGGCTTAGAAACAGTTCCCTGGCAAATTAAAACATTTATTTGAGAAAACCCACACTTCGTATAAGATTTTTAACTTTCATGGATGAAATTATTTAAAAAGAATTTGATAGTTTCGCGTCTACATTTTTTTACATTGATGTAAGAACTTTTTTATTAAACGAAGGCAATTTTTGTCATCGTTAGTTTCATTTTTCAATAAATTAACCAATTAAAAGAAAGAAACTTTACGATGATAAAAATAAAGAAAATACGAATTGCTTCCTAAATTAGATCAATTTAAAGATGAAAAGAAATAATAAAAAATAATAGAAAATAATTTAGGGCAGAGTAGATTTTATTTCATTTAGTCATTAACAGTTTTTCTGGAATATTAAAAAAAATATGAGAGAGAGAAAGAGAGAGAGAGAGAGAATTTATATTTCAATGGACAGTCTCAAAAATGAGTAAAAATTACTCAAATCTGAGTATGTCACGCACACGCACTCAAACAGGCTCCGATCCAAATTTATTCAAATTTGAAAACATGCATGTACTCATTTTTGAAAATGTGCAGATACTCAAAAATAAAGCATCATATACTCATTTTTTAATTCGTCCATGACATTCTTATAAAGAGGGTGCATTGTGTTACAGTTATGATGACCATATAGCCACGTTACTATGACGTGGGAAGTAGACCGGTAAGTTGAGTGCGACGTCACAACGTTGTGTTACAAGTCGTCACCTTAGAATCAAAAACTACTATCTCCATTCGGCAAACTTCGGGAATCCCGATTCTTGGCGTTTAGATCGTTATAGAAAATAATTTGATTGGTTTTGATCTTTTCTACTCGATCATGTCAGCTCTTACAAACCAAAAAACGAGCTTCTCCACCGATCTGATCGCCAAGGATCGGGATTCACGAAGGTTGCCGAATGGAGATAGTAGTTTTTGATTCTAAGGTGACGAAGTTATCACACCAACTTAACGTTTCTTTTGATATGTTGCAGATATTTCAATTTTCAAATATAAACTAAAAATAAGCATAATTTGAGTGGTGAATATAAAAATGTTTGAAATTGAGTATGTGGTGGTGTTTCAAAATTGAAAGAATTGGGTCGTCATATTTGAACCAAAAAGTTTCATACCAAAATGAGAACATCGATTTACTCAAATTTGAAACTGTCATTTCACTCAGTGCAAATGTGTTTTGCGGTCCGTCTATCCCATAATCCAGTGGATTACAAAGTTTTTGAGACATAAGAAAAAATAGAATTTAAAATTATCACAGGACGCTTACAGATGTAAATTTCTCTAAAATAATAAGAAAAAAGGTGAAAATCTAAAAAGAAGACGAAGCGGCTCTTCGGAGTAGGCAAAAGTCTCCTTTCACTTGATTTAAGGACTTCAAACGGTCTTACTGTTCAAATTGAGGTTTTGAGGGTTTTTTTTTCTTTAAAATGAACTTTTGTGTTTGATGGACTGTATGAATGGAAGTTTTTATATAAATTCTTTATCAAGTTGTGCAGTTTTTTACTGCAAATCTGTGATTAACCCTACAGTGCATACTGTTGCCATTTGGCAACACGACATTTTCCCCATTTTCTACTCGAACTTCCATTTCCAAACGACAACACCATTCAATAAGTATAATAAATATAACATTCCATTTTATAGCACTTTAGATTGCCAGTAAAGGGCAGCAGGGGTACTATTTTGAGACATTTGTAAGTAGCTAGTGAGACGAAAGTCAAGACACAGAAAACGCCAAAATAAAAGGACCATATAAATTAAAATAAAAAAAATTTCCAGCTTGAAAAGAAATTTTTTTGAAAAGATAAGTTATTTTTTTATATTTTTAGATCATTTGGTTTTATTTCACTTCACAATTAATTTCACAAGGGACACAAATTAATTTCACAAGGACAAAGTTTTTGTCAATTAAAAGTAGAAGAAAATTAAATCAATTTTTTTAGTATTTTTTTACAAATTTACACCATAATAGAAGACACATAAATGATTTTAAAGTGAATTTAAAAAATCATGGATTGTAGGGTTAACATTAAAGCAACAATTTATGTCACTGGCATCAACATCATGATGTGATCTAACAGCAAAGAGAGAGAGAGTTAAACACAAATTCTATATTCAACTGTAATTATCGCCGAGATTCGTACAAGGTACAAAAGACGAGGTTCACCCTTAATTTAAAGTTTGAATGACGTGTGAGTGCTTCAAAGTGCGATGAGAAGGAAAATTGCTCAATGAACTTATACCTTTAACAAAATAACAAGAATTGTTTGAATAAGCTACATTCTCCTAATGGTACGAGATAATCCGTTACCTCATTAAATATAAATGTTCATTCTTTCATGATTTCAAGATTTTGGCAAGAAGTTATGTTTGCATCCTTTTGAAATCAATATGATAGTCATTTTTCATTTTGGAATTTAGTTTTCAGTTAATTCAAATACGTCCTCTTTGCCTAGTTTCGAAGCATTTAATTATTTACACGTTTGACTCATCTTGCCCTTGAAGAAGCAATTTAATTGGTCTAAAATTTCAAATTTGGAGTTTTAAGGAAATAAATCTGAAATATTACGAAACGACTATAAATATAACCAGTAGAACCCGGACTTTGATGATTCCTTTCTATTGTCCTGTTTTACACGTACCAGGAAAAAAAGATCACATGATAATTTCAAATATGAATATTTTGCTTTTGTGAGTTATTTTGACCTGATTATATTAAAACGAGATTGTGGGTGAGAAGGCTTAGTTTAAAGCTTAGTTAATTGAAGAGTATGAATAACCTTTTTGGGGTAAAGTTTTTCTTAAGTACTTAATTTATAAACATCGATTTTAAGTAGTTCTTACTCTTATTTGTATTTGTTTTTAGTGCACGATGAATTTGTAGTGATATTTTGTTCTTATTTTTAAAACTTCAGAGTAAGTAGCTCGATGTAGTCAAGTGGTCAATGTAGCTCACAAATGAATTTTATTATCCCTGGAATTAATAAAAGCCGATTCAGAAACTGCAGAATCGAAAATATTACTTAGCTATATTCATAATAAATATACAAAAAAAGTAAAGATAGTCAGGGTGCCAACTCGAAAAGTGTGCATTGGAGTGCGTATGGAATTTTATGACGGTTTCTGGTAGAGTTGATGGTGTAGATTTCAAAACCGCTTGATGCCACTCTGCAAATATTGAAAAAATTTTATAAATCAAGATGGCGTCCAAAATAGCTTCCATTGAAATCAATACTTTTGAAAATAAAAATATAGCATGCAATACATCATATATGGTATTTTTTGGGTCAAAGAAATTATATATAATGTTATTTTTTACTTTAATTAAGCTTGGAATAGGTTTTTTAATAAAACAAACATATTTCGTTGAAAAAGCAGGATTTTTTAGCACTGTGTTTTAATGTCTATATTTTGCTTATAAATTCATATTTTGCATTAATTTAAAATAAATTGGGTTTAGAATAATTACAAATTACAGTAATAAAAGAAAATAATACATTGCTTTTATTTCATTCAGAATATACCATCGGAGGGTCTAGCAAAATATCACCAATTCTCACGGAGTAAATAGTAAATTAAAATCTCATGTCAACTTATGGTTCAGAAAATATACACCTTTTCTATTATATTTTTAACACAAGTTTAGGAAAAATGTGCAGATTAATTAAAACAGGGAATTAGTAACCACCAGTCAAGCCGTGTTAATTACCTACGAGTTGAGACCAGATTTTTTATTTCAATACGTAATTGTATGAAAATATGTATCACATAAATAAACAAACAACAAGTATGAATATCAAAGAAACTAGTTTTTTTAAAGGGGGTGGGGGCAAGGGGAGTAGGGTCCACCATAATCTCACCAAAAGGGAGGGAGCAAGCGGTCCAAAATTTGGAAAAAAAACACCCTGTAATTTATGGACGTCCTCCAAAGTAATTAAAGAGAGCACTTCATTCTTATGATCTTCGTATATAGAGTAGAATACGTGGTAAATATGACGGAAGCCAATATGACGGAAAAAAATATGACAAGCCCAGTTTCGCTTTTCGCTCACCTTCTCTTCAGACCCTTCCACCAACAATAGATGAGTGTTTCGCACTGAATGTAAAATGGGCTCACTTTCAAGCCATAATAAGGCTGTCAGTTAGTCGTCATCCTAAACCAACTATAGATCCAACACTATTTGTTTGTCAGAAAAATGAAGAGAAGGAGATTATACCGATTCTAATACCTGAAATGTAGACTGAATACTAGAAGTGTCTTAGTGCTCTCTCAGCAAAACTGAGGACCCCTGTTCAACTATTTTTGGATATGGCTATAATTCCAGTAACATTTCCTGCAGCTTCATATGTTATTATTACATAGAAAAGGGGAAATGTTGCAAGCTTCACGCAAAACTTTCGGAGATTTTGAATGAAAGTGAGAAGTTTTTCATGATTCTACAGATTACTTTAAGATTATTTAAATTTGAATTGAAACTTTGATTTAGGTGGCTGAAATTGTTGAAATAATGAAATGAATTTGATTGAAATAATTGCTATTAAATGTTACTTAAGTATCAAAGGCAAAGCATAGTATTAAATTTTGGATTATATACATGGTTTCCTTAAAGATTTATGAAAACTGAACAAATAATAGTTAAAATTAAAACAGGAAATTATTTATCATACGTAATTTGTTAACTGGATCATAATATTTTTAGAAAAAAATCAGCTCCTCCAATATCAAATAAACAAGGATCTTTTGTAACCAAATTACGGTTCCATCATTATTATTTTCAAAATAAAGGTATTTCAAATCAATTTAAACTTGTTTTTGTTTAAAATAAATGTTCCCCTATTAAAAAACAAAATAATGATACCCCACATGCCATATTTTATTAAAGATAAATCGAAAATCCTATTTTGTGGCTACCATGGACGCCATCTTGAATTCTTCAAAATGCTCAACATTTGCGAGGTGGCATCAATCGGTTCTTCAATCTAGACATCATAACCTATCAAAATCAGCAATAAAATTTCATACACATTCTAATGCACGGTTGACCCCTTTTTTGCCATTTGACACCCTGACTAAGAGGTCAGTTTGGGAATTTGAATTTTTTATGTATCAGTGAAAGAACTGGCATCGATAAATCTCTACGATTCGATTTCTTTCATCATGGCTTTGAGTATTCTTTCATATTTTTAACTTAACTAAATCAAATATAAAGGTGTACATAGAAAATTTCATCTTGGTCTGATATCTAACTTTTAAACCATTATGTTTTACATACATTTAAATAAGATTATTTATGAAAAAGGTTATTCTGAATAATTCTTTTAAATAAAAATAAAAACGCTATTTTTAAAAGTTCTTCAGGGTCCTTTCTATTGTATTTAGTAAAAAAATTTTAGGTACACAAACTTATTAAACAAAAGATATTTCATATTATTACGACGAAAATGGACTGAGAAATTCTACTACTTAGAATTTCGTGTTTTATGGACTTTTTTGCCCATGGATTGGCTTAGTTTGAGAAGTAAATAGTTGAGAAGTGCCCATAAAGTTGTGAAATAATTTATCTTGATCTAGAATTAATAATAATTATCTAACGGTCAATGTAGAATACTCAATTAGTTTTATGTTGCGTAAGCCCTGTGTTTTTTGAAAAATCATTAAGTTTATCTCAGTGTTTTACAATCAAAAATAACTTGAAAACTATTTTCCTCATTTTCTTTGCTTTTTTCTATTTACATAATTAATTATTCATTAAAAACCTACTGAAAAATTATTCGAATTCTGTAAAAAAAATGCAATTTTACTTTTAATAAACAGTTTTAATGTGATGTAGAATTACTTATCTTTAAAAAGAACAAACATACAAATGTGTTTTGAAGCAAACTCATATTTAATTTCATGTTTTTAATTTTTAATTCAGTTTTGAGGGTAAGATTCAAATTAAACTGCTATTAGGGGAAAAATACTGGCTAGAACACGACTTTAAAGCTGCAATTTAAAACATCAGATCTTTTCATTTACATGACATTGAAAATAACCTACTTCTTGTTGGGTTAACAGGGTTAAACTATAATTAGACATTCTCGTATGTAATGGAAATCTGGTGTGAAAACAAATTAAAGTTCTATTATTAAATTCAACTGCGTCATAAATTGTAGTCCAAAAGTGGTAAACATTCCTACTTTTTATAAATCTAAATACTATTTAAAATTCGCATCCTGTAAAAGCTTCCAGAAACTTGAAGGTATAGAATTCCATGATTCATATTGATTGCTTCAGGGGTTTTTAAGTTGCGCAGTTTTTGAAATTGCATTAGATACGGGAAAAATTGGTTAAAATTTATTTGTTGTTTTCTTGAATTTAAAGTCAAATTAAAATATTAAATAATGTTTTTGAACAGGGAAGGGCTTTGCACGAATTAATTTTTTAATGCATTTTTATTTATTTTAGTTGGGAAAGTAAAGCACTGTTGGCTGTGTAAAAACGGATAATTTTCTTTTCTATTATAGAATGAATTTTTTTTTAATAAATTACAGTTTTAATGGTAGAATAAAAGCTATTTATAAAATGTTATAAAGGTGTTCCACTAATAATCATAAAAGAAATATTTATGCGTGTGAATGATATAAATGTAATTAGATATTTCAATCTAAAAAAGGCTAGGATTGTGGGGGAATAAGGTTAAATGAGTTTTGGTTATCGGATAAGCTTAAAAAAAATTTTATATCTTGGTAAGAGAGGTATAGTTTTTTATTCTTAATTGGGTTTATTTGGGTTTTTGTGTGTCTATCACAAATAAAACCGGAGATACAATCGTTTGTTACCGGCTGCTTTGGTATCTAAGCATTATTATGGTCAACATTTAAATCTCTTTTTCTCTATGATGCGTTTTTTAACTGTTTCTCATCTTAAATTTGATATAAGTCAAGAACTGTTCAAGATAAAGAGTTAAAATTTGAAACACATACTTTTTAAACATTTTGCTTTAATTTAGATTCGGCAAATTAAAAAATTTTATTAACTTTTCAAAACATGAATTTTAAAAAAAAAGTTGCATAAAAGTTTCAATAATTTTTTACTTAATTGTTTATATTTTTTCAAAATATTAATATTCTCTATATCAATTTTAAACTACCCCTCTTTTTTTGACAAAAATTTTCTCAAAACCTTTCTAAAACTTTTTGAGTAGTGATTTTTACTTGGGATTTGATGCTTAATCGCCAAAAAATATTCCAGAACTTTAATCTCAAAAATAAAAAAAATTATAATGTGTCCACTATATATTAAACATTATCACATTCGGTAAAATAAAAATTTAAAAGGAAATCAACTTACACAACACACCAAATACCTGGAATTATGAAAATGAATTAATTATTCAATTTAAATTCCTTGAAAAAAAAACAGAACAATACATGTGGAATATAGAAAATATGTGCTGAGAAAAATGCAAAACCAGAAGTATAATATTAAATTACAATATGAACAAACCTGATCCCTTTCAACTATGAAAACTAAGAACAATTATAATAATAGTTTAATATTAATATTATATTCCAAATCCGTTTTAAAAATTGTATTATATTGTTTTCGACGCATAATTTTCAAGCAAATTAGCTCGCCTAAGTGCATCTCATCGTTTTTTAAAAGCAATTTAAAATTTCATGCCAAATACACGGTAGAAAAATATATTTGAAAAACGTCCGCACACATCAACAGGGATTGACACTGTATGTCCCCCTTTTTGCGACAGGTTTGGGGCAGAGACTGTGCAGCGGAGGCCAGACCAACCTGTACTACGCCCACGAACGTAACTGCGACATGTACTACAAATGCGAGAACGGGACCCTGAGGGAGGGCATCTGCCCCGACGGACTGGTGTTCGACGACAAACAGAAACCCGACGTACTGCGCTGCGATCTGCCCTTCGACATCGACTGTAGCTACAGATCGGCCCTGCGTAAGTTGAATTGATAATGTCGAGCTTTTTAGAGGCTGTTATGGAACCGTGCGGTTCGTTTTCTTTACAACGAAGGGTAATAATATGACAACTGACAACACCTACACTTTAACCCAAAGTTTGTTGGTAAATACCTGAAGTTGTTAATGTTCAGTGAATCCAAACATTTTTTAAATGGGCACAATATCAGTATTAAATATTACCTAAAACTAAATTTTATATCAACACCAAGTTTACTCGTGGAGAACAAATCATTTCACGATGGTTATATACCCTTTTATTCAATTAGTACTTTAAAAAATCATTGTCTGACCGCCGCGAGAAAAACTTAACAGAAAAACAAAACTTTAAAAAGCAGTTCAATTCAAATTACAGTCACACAGATTTGGCACAATACGTTTTTTCACGTTAATGAATTCGCATTACCCCCAAAATTGATTGGAATAACGAGCTTCCATAAAAATCGCAACAATATTGCACGACGTCATAAGTTTTTCTCCTGTGGCGTCGGACTATAACTCTGTATTCAGCAAACTCTCATGCTTCTTTTTAACTTAGAAACTCCAGTTACATAAACCTTATTCCCTATTTCAAACTTACAAAACACAACCAAGACTAAGAATAATGGAGAATTGCAGCATCTCTTAAAATTCTGACTATTCAATTTTAAATTATTGAAAATTATCTCCTGATTCCAAAAATATGCTTGTCTTTTCCCACAAATTTTTTTCAATTAATTATGAGGTATTTTATTACAGAAAGCGCCTAACAGTGTGACGTCACATGTGCCTCTTGGAAATGTGGTAAGCACCGTTTTCATCGAAACACTAGGCTATAAAAACCTAGAGCTCAGTATTTCAAAGCAGAATGATAAAAAACAAGGCACATTTGACGTCACAAGCTGTTTCAGCTCAGACAGAAAAGAAGCTATTTTTAATTGAAAATAACTTAAAATTTAGGGATTTGAAAGGTAAATTAAAATTATTTTTGGAGGTTTTAAGCCATTCTAAATATATTAAGATTTTTAAAAAATTTTACTGCAATTATCCATTGAGAACACAGGTTACCAAAAACTACTACATCCAAAAAATGACCTCCCAGTTAATGAACTTGAATCTGAGACAAGTATTCACGGAATGTGACTATCTCAAGAAACTAAAGCAGTTGACACACATAGTGAACCAGTGTTCCTCAGTCTCAATTCATCCATCATACTCATCGCAAGAAGAAGGTGATCTGAAAATCGTGCTATAACATATAATTATTTTAGCCCTTAATTTTTTACGGTCATCTCCTTGTGCTTTTAAGTTTGTCATAAAAAGTTTAGAGTACCTGTCACCGACCACCCAGGGGAGGCGGGGTGCAGGCATAAAATTATACCATTATTTATTGGCCCCTCTCTGAGGAAATTAGTTGGTAAATTGAGGTCATGTTTTATAATGACGTTTCAGCAATTTCCTTTAGGGGGAGATTTCAGGGGACGGACGTTTTTACTAGTTTTCAGCATGAGTTATTAGTGTATTAATGAATGAGAATGTAATTAATCATCTGAGATGTTAGATTTCAATACATTAAATGGTTTTTAATTTAAAGTAAACGCTTATAGGACTTAAGTAGAGTGTAACACAATTTCTGTCATTTTATTTTTGCAATGCATTTAGGAATAGTCACCAGAACCTTTCCAAATTTTCGCTGTTTAAATAAACTATAGTATTAAGTTGAAACATTTATTAAAACTTTTATTTATATTTTAAGAGAAAACTGTTCTTGTGTAGTTTATATAAGTATATGTACTGTAACCCCCTAATGTCCTTGATAGTCTTCCCATATAAATATTGCGCAAGAAAGTATTTTTTATGTCATTCAATTTTTAAAAAAACTAAATCATAAATATCTTGAGGAGGATTTTGAAGCACGAAACTGGTTAGAAATATTTTTGAACTCTTTTTGTTCCAATGGCAGTGCACAACACGCACTATGACGGTTGTCATTTCTCCAGACATGCCAAAAACTAAATATGCCATTAAATTTCCCACATTTTTTAAATTATTTGTCAAGTTAATTAAATATCCATGGTAGTTTACGTAATTACATAGCAAAACACATTCTGATACCTCTTTAATATGTAAGTAAACAAAGAGTTGACATAAGGATATGTATAAACATGCATAATTTAGAAAAAATCATGCAGATTCATAATTCTTCTTGTGAGTCAAATAAGTATTTTGAAACACGTATGAAGCAAAGCTTCTTCTAGGAAGACCACATTTAAAGGAACGGTTTGATCAAAATCTAAACGCTACTTGTTAGGAATACTTAAACAAAGAATTAGTATGCAGTATCCTTACAAATTGTAAGGCATAAAAATAGGAAATTATT
Source organism: Tetragnatha versicolor (assembly GCA_024610705.1). Classification (NCBI taxonomy): domain Eukaryota; kingdom Metazoa; phylum Arthropoda; class Arachnida; order Araneae; family Tetragnathidae; genus Tetragnatha; species Tetragnatha versicolor. Next base: position 35,360,404 of record JANDEH010000006.1, read on the forward strand.
GTTTGGGAAACAATTCTTCGAAATTTCAAAGATTTATATGTTTTGTTTCGTGTGATGTGGTTGAATGTAACAACTTTTAGAACCTCCTATATCTTTATTAGTTCTTAAGTTCTTTTTCCAAAGGAACAAAATGAATTAAAGGTTATTTTGTACTTAAAAAGGGGTCATGTATTTTAAATAATCACTTATCCTCATTCATTTAAAAAGCAAATATTTTTTTCTGAATCAACAAATACGATACAGTTTAATGTAAACTGGCTTGTGTGTTAACTATTTTAAAAACTATAAAAGATTAAACTTGTTTGAAGATAGTAGAAAGGGTTTTCTTAAAAATAAACAAATATTTTTTTTCTTTTCATTTTTTTTGAAACATGAATAAAAACTAGGTGAAATAATGATTATATCACCTTATGATACATTTATTATGTGTTGTTAAATTTCAACAATGTTAGTTCAATTCATTAAAATTGTCAGCAATCTATCTAATAATAGTGATACTTTCCCTAAATTTAAAGATAACTTTATTTTAAACCTTTCTCTTCTTTATAGTAATTGTGCTTATTGTTTTTTTTTACTCTTTGTCCTTGCCATGTGAATGAAAACGGTTTTCTGTTAGACATAATGAAATAAAAAAAAATTACGACTTTGGGGGGAAAAAGACTACATTCCAGTTGAAAAGTTGAAATGTTTATGAAGTATATTTCACAAATTAATATTTACAGTCTAAACGTATTTAATATCGAGAGCTTATACAGGCACATGAAAAAACACGTAATTGTACACAACGCAATTATACAATTTTAAAAAGCTTTAATTTTTATTTCTTATTCAAAAGAAGCAATCTTTAAATTTATTTAGATCAGATAACAGTTTTACTGACATGTGGTCGATGGATGTTATGGATGTGGATCGATAGATCTGTGGTAAAATCATAAATAAAGAAAACTGCTTTTCAACTTATTTCCGAAGAAACTAGGCTTCATTGACAACTCATAAAAGTTTTAGACTGATCTCATCTCCCACTCTGTTCTTCAAACAGTCCATAAATTTTCTTTTTAGGTCAATATTACAATTTGTAAGCTGTATCACCAGAGCAACATCTATTAGAAACCTTGAAAACTTCAAAAAGTGTTTAGCCTAGTGCTACTAAAATTATCAAAATCATTCGTAAAATCGGCCCGAAGGACTTGCACGATATTGACCTTCAACCTCGCAGTTTCAGGAATAGACATCAAAACACCTTTTGGCCATAATTTTCGCTGAAGTGTAGAGCTATCGTTATCAGCTTGGAAAATCTAATTATATCCAAAACTGGAACGGCAACCGTCACTGCAAGGGACTAAGTCGAATATTGCTTATGCAAAAGAGTGGAACTTGTCCTTGTGACTTATGAATCTTGATCTTTCTTTTCCAGTTTAGAAATTTTTTTCTAACGCTTCCTTGACACATTACTCATAACATTAAGAAGATTTACTGCCATATTCACCGCCCTCTGCGTCGGGGTAAACCAGCGGCTAAAGAAAGAAAAATTTCTGCTTTTTTTTCTTAATTTTTGCGTTCCAAGCGTCATTTTTGTCCAATAGCAACCCTGTAATCCCATCCAATTAATTTATTTCCAGTATCCCAGTATGTAGACATTCTTTTAAAAGTGTGGTTGTGTTTTTTTACTGCAGTTTATTTTGAAAATTAACGAGTTTTCAGTGTAGATTTTGCACATTTATGCACAATACGTTTTGCTTAATTAGGGTACGGTTTAAATTAAAATTCAACGGTAATATTTAACAGAAAAAGGGGGAAAGGTTTTTCCCCACTGATTTGGGTCCAAATAGGTGACTAAAATGAAATCTGGGCTCCTCAGGTGCGTTGCAGAAGTTAGAATGTGGCTCTTTTTAAGTGCCTAAGAGTCAACAGTAGTTCTATGCAAATTACTATCCATATAGTATGGGAGGACATTCAAATTATCTTGGTTATTTAATATCAATGACAAATACAGAAAAAAAAGTTTCAAAAAGTATTTAAAAGTTTTTTTTCGCCATTAAGTGAAGGCAAACTCAAAGTCACCTCTGATTTAAAAAGGAAGCAAAGGAACCTCTGATTTAAAAATTCACGACCCTGCTTAAGAAGGAAAATTTAATAAAAACGCAATATCAGCTTAGAAAGGGTTTTTAGGAGAGTGGTAAGATGACTTTTAGACAAAAAGGAAAAATAAAATGTTTTAATCCCAATAGAAGGTACTCTTTAGTCTTATCAAGCCATAGAATGTTGAGCATCACTAAAAATTCATATTTTACATCCACGTTTGAACTTATTTCCAGAAAATATCACTGTTTTCAATCATAAACAAGGGTAAAGATTCCCTTAGGACCTTGACTTGATACATAGGTCACTGAGAAATAAAAATTTTGGGCTACAGCTCTAGGTTAATTGAAAGAGGAGATTTAACGCCCCCCTTAAAAGACAAAAAGTGATAAAATTGTACCGTATTCAATGAATGTTTAATGATTTTTAGTTTTATATTGTCTGAAACATGTATATAATCTTAGTTATGACAGTATTTGAAGCTAAAATAATGAGATTAACTGTTAAAAATGAGTGTTTTCAACGCATTTGTCCGTTTCTTACAGTACTGTTGCCATATTTGTAACAAAAAAACTGTACGTGCTGCAGCTTTTTCACAACTATTTCTGAATTCTACACCCTCAAATTAGTCGGAAATACCTAATCTCGTTTTAGTTAGCGAAAAAAAGTTTAATTTTGTCGACTAGTGTAATCTTTTAAGTTGTAATTATTATTTATTTAACTGAACTGTAAGTTTTAGACTTGGATTAAAAGTCACCCTTTTTCCTCCACAATTTTGATTATAATAAGATAATTATCTTTCTAATGAATGGTAATGGAAAAGTAATTTATAGGCTCGATATAATAGTATCTAATGCATGGACCTTTAATCTTTCATTTTCGTTTTTTTACGTTGAATTCTCGATTTTGATCCTGCGGGGTTGATGGTTGTAAGGATCAAAATTGAGAATTCAAATTAAAAACTGATATTTCAACGTAAATTCGACGAACTTCAACCCCCACTCCTTGCTTTATTTGGGAACCAAATGACATAAAACTTGGTTTTGGGGGGGTGTGCTCTTTCAGAATCAGGAATAATCTTTGATGCCACCCATATGAAAAACGAAAGTTGGTGCCTTGTTTAATATGAAGACAACCCCCTAAGAACTTAAATTTTTTTTGTATATAGAATACTTCAAATCATGAAAAACGATACCTTGTTTGTCTTTATATCACAAACCGTTCCGGAGATATAGGGTCTGAGTCGTTTTTTTACCAGTATTGCACAACATATCAAATTTTATATCTATTCGTTTTAAAAATGTCCTTTTAGTGGTGATTTTATTATATCTAAATTCTTTTTGTAAAAGAATTCACGGAAAAAGCACGTTTTTAGGCATACGGAGAAAACTCATTGTAAAAAGATGATTTTTACAGTAAAAAAAGCTGATGAAATATACCTATCAATAAGGAAAATATCAACGGGACCTTTCTTATCTTTTTTCAGAGCCTCCCCGTTCTTCAGAGCACTGCCCTCGCCATTATGGGCTGTACGCGCACGAAACGGACTGCTCACGGTTCTGGCAGTGCGTGGAAGGACACCCCTTCGCCTTTAACTGTCCGGAAGGTCTGGCCTACAACGAGTACAGTGCTCACTGCGACTGGCCGGACATGGTGGAGAACTGCGACTCCGAATGTACGTACTTTTTAGTTACTAAATCTTTTATTTTATTTTGTTTTTACATTGTCATGCAGGTATAAAAATCCATTTGCATGGCAAGAAACACGTAAAGACACCAAAAGGTAGAGGGAACACAAAAAACGCACACAAAGTAAAAACATATACCATAAAAAGGCATGAAAAGCACTTCCTAAAATTTTGAAGTTAGTCAAAAAAAAGTAATTATCAGGCAAATTGTTAATTATTTTGATAAATTGTACAAAAGTTTGGTTCTGCACTCTTAAACCGACAGTTTCAAAACTGAGTAAAAATTATTCAAATAGGCTCCGAATCAAATTTACTCAAATTTGAAAACATGAATATACTCATTTCTGAAAATGTACAGACACTCAACAATCAAAAATGAAACTTCTTGAGTTAGTGCATGGCATTCTCGTGAATCGGAGTACGACGATTGTCACTATTATTATAAAACTACTTAGCACGTCATAGTGACCTAGTTGGAGTAGGTGGGTTTATGTAGTACTGTTTTATTCCGAGTGATATGATTAGGGACATATGGAGTTCAAGTTCTTGTAGGATAAAGGGACAATCAAATTTGTTATTTAAAATGTTGCAAAAACTTTAAAACAGAAATACTTCTTTGGAGAATGTTAAAATACTTTTATCTCTCCCAAACATTGTTGTTAGAATTTTATTTGATTACGGACGATTTTTTTAACCTGGAAGGAAGAATGAAAGCAACATTATGATGATGCGGTATAACCTCAATATCTCGAAATCAAAAGGACCTGAAAAAAATTTCGAGAAAGAGGGTAATTCGAATAATACTTGAGCATGTTTTGGTCATTTTTGACTTCGTCCCCCCTTGTCATCAAAGGTAAACAAACCGCAACCCCCCTTATATATACGTAATAAAACTATCTGATCCCCTTTGTTTTTTTAAGTACATTCATGTCATTGCGTTCCATGAACACTTCACCTATCGTTAAAAATCTCCTTGTGAGGTCAAAATGCTTGAATTTTTCCCCGGTTATTTTTGGTTGAATTTTGAAATATTTATGCAAGAAACAAGATATTTTCGAAAATACAGTGTTTTTAACATGTTACGTAAGCACCCCCCATACCCCCTCCCCTCCCCATTTGTCAGGAAAAGAGCAAACCCCCTCCTCCCTTTCTCCTCGTAAGATTTAAATTGGTTTTAAAGTTATTTAAGTCAAATGTTTTACTATATAAACTGTTACTACTATCTGACATAACATTTAATGTAAAAAATATACAATCTTGTATAACTGCTAATGTGGCAACCTGAAAAACGTAGTGGCATCCATTCTGATTGAGTGAAGAGTGAAGGTAGTTGGGCATTCAACAGTTTTTGGTTCGGATCGGTGAAACTGTTTCTTTGTTTTCTTGCAGGGCTCTGTAAATGCTGCTTTACTGCTATAGTACTCTTGTTGCTGAAAAGCAGCCAGACTCAAAAATATACTAGTAGGGTGGTTCGAAAAGAAATTTCATATTTCCTTACTATATTAGATGATGGATAGTATGGGAAATGTGCCACTGGTGGCCGATTGCGCTGAAAAATTTTGAAATTTGTAGGGGAAACTGTCAAAATGCTTATATTTTGAATAATAAAGGTGGGTAAAAAAGAGGAAAAATAAACACAGATAAAATCATCATACTTTTTTCATGGCTTTTTACTTAACCTACTTTTACGAATTACATATTTTTAATGCTAATTTATTATTAGTATAATAATAGTAAAAAAAAGTTTTCCCGTCTTTTTAAACAACTAAAACTCTAGAACTGTAAAACTTAAAGACGTGAAATCAGGCAGATTTTATTCTTAATTTAATTCCCTTTAGTTTCATGTGTTTTATAACCCACTTTCATTTTTTTAAATCCCAAAATTTGAAAAAAAAATTGCAAAAATATTTAATTTTTAACATAAAAGTTTATTTCTTTATATCTTCTAAAATAAACATATATCCATCAAATTTCAAGTTGGAAATCAATTTTAATCATACAAAAACATCAAATGTTTTGGTTGGTCCTTTTCAAACATTTTTCCACACATTTAATAAAATGCAACTAAGTCTTAACTTGTTTCCGCCCAAAATCTTATCAATCTCAAAAGCTTAGAGATTGTTATCTATCGAATTTACTCTGCTTCGCATCAATATTCTTCACACAATTACAATTATGTTCCTTCTTCATACTTTACAGTCCAACACCTTTAACTATAGCAATTAATTAAAAAACTTTTCTCTCTAAAATTCTAACAAAAGATTCCCTAACAGCTCTTCTCCGGTTCCGCTGTCCCCAGCCAACAGATCAGGAGCTCCAAGAATTCGGAGACCCCCGATACCCTTTTCAAGGAGACTGCAGAAAGCATTACGTGTGCATCCTGACTCCCGATGGTTCCAGACAACCCAGGCTGCTTGCATGCGATCCTGGTCTGGTCTTCAACCCACAGACGTCCTCTTGTGATGACCCAGAGAATGTTTCAGGATGGTAAGTTTTACAATTGAATCGCCAGTTTGGAAAAGGGGAATAAGTCCAAAAACCAAGTTTTGAGGAAATTGGGAAAAAAAACTATAAGTTATGGAATTTTCTGTGTATAACTGCCAAATTTTTACTGGAAACTAGACCTTATTTGGAATACAGAACAATCATCTAAATATATTTAAAAATATTGTATACAGCAGAGATGGGCGTAATCAAACTACTTTTGTAATCAGATTAATAATCTGATTACATTTGTAATCATTACATTTGTAATCATTACATTTGTAATCTGATTACTTTTTGCAGTTTTTAATCTAACTACATTTGTAATCATTACATTTGTAATCTGATTACATTTTGAAATTTTCAATCCAACTACATCTGTAATCTGAATGAATGTAATCTGATTACATTTGAAGTTAGATTACATTTTGTAATCTAAATGTGAATGTAATCTGATTACTTTTGTAGTTTGATTACATTTGTAGTTTGATTACATTTTTAGTTTGATTACATTTTTAGTCTAAATACATTTGTAATCTTCAATCCAATTACTCTGGTACCTTTACCGGAAGTGGTCCACAACTTGCCGGAAGTGGTCCATGACTTACAGGAAGTGGTCCACAACTTACCGGAAATGGTCTACAACTTGCCGGAAGTGGTCTGTTTCTTACCGGAAGTGGTCCGTAACCTACGGAAGTGGTCCATAACTTACCGGAAGTGGTCCACAACTTACCGGAAGTGGTACGTGACTTACCGGAAATGGTCTGTTACTTACCGGAAGTGGTCCATGACTTACCGGAAGTGGACCCCAACTTGCCGGAAGTAGTCTGTTACTTACCGGAAGTGGTCCGTAACCTACCGGAAGTTGTCCATGACTTACCGGAAGTGGTCCACAACTTGCCGGAAGTGATCTGTTACGAACCGGAAGTGGTCCGTAACCTACCAGAAGTGGTCCATGACTTACCGGAAGTGGTCCACAATTTGTCGGTAAGTTTCGTAGCACTTCCGGGAAGTTGTGGACCACTTCTGGTCAGTTGTGTACCACTTTCGGTCAGTTGTAGACCACTTCCGATCTGTTTTGGACCACTTCTGGTAAGCCGCGGACAACTTCCGGGAAGATAAGAACTATGCCTATTAAGTTGCGTACCGTTTCCGGTAAGTTTCAGAGCACTTCCGGTCAATTGTGAACCACTTCCGGTCAGTTGAGGACCCTTTTCGGTCAGTTGCGGGCCACTTCTGGTCAATTGGGAACCACTTCCGGTCAGTTGTTGACTACTTCCGGTAAGTTGTGGACCACTTCCGGTGAGCCGTGGACAACTTCCGGGAAGTTACGAACCACTTCTTTTAAGTTGCGGACCATTTCCGGTAAAATGTGGACCATATCCGGTCAGTTGTGGACCACTTCCGGTAAGTTTCGGACCACTTCCGATCAGTTTTGGACCACTTCCGGGGAGTCGCGGACAACTTTCGGGGAGTTACGAAACCACTTCTATTAAGTTGCGGACCGTTTCCGGTAAGTTGGGAACCATTTCCGGAAAGTTTCGGAGCACTTCCGGGAAGTTACGAACCTCTATTTTTAAGTTGCGGACCGTTTCCGGCAAGTTGTGGACTACTTCCGGGAAGTTTCGGAGCACTTCCGGTGAGTTGTTGACCACTTCCAGTCAGTTTTGGACCACTTCCGGTCAATTTTGGAAAACTTCCGGTCAATTTTGGACCATTTCCTGTCAGTTGTGGACCACTTCCTGTATGTGGCGGAACAACAATACACCCTATTCGCACCCTACCATTATCAATCAGAAAAAGTAATCAAGATATGTTATATTAGATTACAATTGTAATCTGTAATCAGATTAACGATTACAAAATGTAATCTGTAATCAGATTACATTTGTACAAAAGTAATCAGATTACAAATGTAATCAGATTAAATTTGTGCAAAAGTAATCAGATTACAAATGTAATCAGATTACATTTGTGCAAAAGTAATCAGATTACAAATGTAATCAGATTACATTTGTGAAAAAGTAATCAGATTACAAATGTAATCAGATTACATTTGTAATCGTAATCGTTAATCATTAATCTGATTACATTTTGCCCATCTCTGGTATACAGTTGGGAAAAAATGATGCTGAAAGTTGGAAAAATCTTTTACACCACTTAAATTGACAATTAAATTATCTTTCTGCTTAGTTCACAAAGCAAAGTGGAAAGGCAAAGACAAATAAAATTCAAAAGTGTTAAAAAATTTCCAATAGATTTAATTTCATAGATTACTTATAAAATTTTCAATAAACATTAAAGCGGTGAATAATTTTTTTTATTTCCTCACCGTTTTCAGATAAATGAAGAAATAAGAAACTTAATTATTGAATTTAACTTTTTAACTTGATAAATAGACTAAACACAATAAAATATTGAAATGATGAAGAGAAAACACGATAAAAAATTTTTTAGGGATAAAATACACTGCTGGCCATTAAAATTGCAACACCATGAAAGAAAGCAAATAGAAAAAAGATATTTATTGTATGGAAACAATATGGTATGAAGACAAAATGATGAAATTTGTACAGAGTTTGGGGGTTTTTAAGGGGGTGAAATCAGTAGGGACAGCTACCGCCCCTGGCTGCTAAAACGGCCCTTATCCGATTAGGCATGGAGTGAAATTCGGCTTCAATGACTGAAATGGGTATCTCATTCCATGCTGCTTCAAGTCTATGCCACACTTCATCAACCGTATTAGCTGGAGACGGATGGGGGCCAGTCTTTCAGCAACCCAAGACCAGACGTTTTCTATGGGTGAAAGGTCTGGAGACCGTGCAGGCCAGGGCAATAATTGAATGCCCTGTGTGCCGAGGAAGGTCAGAACACGACTTGCAACATGTGGTCTGGCATTATCTTGCTGGAAAATGGCGTTCGGTAAGCCTTGAAGATAGGGTACAACCACTGGACGTATGACGTCAGAAATGTATCGATCTGCGTTTAAATTACCGTCAATACGAACTAGAGGTGTCCGGGTCGTATACCCAATGGCTGCCCAAACCATCACACCAGGTGAAGGGCCCCTATTCCGGTAACGAATGCAAGCAGGTAATGTGCGGTCTCCTCGTAACCTCCAGACACGTATACGGCCATCAGAATGCTGCACGCAAAACCGGGATTCGTCTGAAAAGACGACATCCTGTGTCCATCTTTGTCGTTCGGTGCACCAGAGTCGCCGCCTTCTCCATTCCATTCGCCGATTCCATTGTCAATGGAATCCGAAGTAATGGACGCCGAGCTGAGAATCCCCGCTTTTGCAAACGTCGTCATACCGTACGAGAGGACACTGGACGTGCTGCAAACATGCCAGTTTCCTGACTAATGGTCCGTGATGTGGTTGTACGGTCTTGCAGGACCGACCTCACGATATGCCTGTCCTCTCGTTCGTTAGTCATGCGAGGGCGTTGAAATCCTGCATGCCGTCTACAATGACCCTCAGCAACCCATTGATTCCATATCCTCATGACAGTGGTCGGATTTCGACCAATGCGACGGCCGATATCACGGAATGATAATCCACATTCTCGATAGGCTGCGACCCTGCCTTTATCGAATACCGAAACATGCTGGTAAGCATGTCTTCTTCTTGTTGGAGTCATTACACGATATTTTGAGCAAAATTCAACCTTATAAAGCGCTTTCCGAAGGAGAAATCCCCCTCACAATTTTCCTTTTATGCAGTGCTTCAGATATCGTGTCTCCCTCCTGCGTTGCCAAAATGCTCTGAAATTCTCATCATTTGCATCTTTTAACCTCTTCTTCCTTTCATGTAAATTTGACGTTCGTCAGAAAATTCCTTCTTGGTGTTGCAATTTTAATGGCCAGCAGTGTACTACGTGTTTCTTACTGCCTTATAGTTTTGCTTAAATGGGGCAGTAAGAAACGGGCAACGCAGCAGTAGAGAGCCTGTATATGAGAGAGAGGCGACAACTCAGTATAGCGCGTGCAGATCGGTAAACAGGTTTTCTGTTCGCCACAGGCGGAGTTAGGTTTCCCTCCATAGGATTAGCATGGGACCGAGACAAGCGGAATGATACAGTTTGGACAGAATTGGATGCGCAGAGACACTTTTAAGCGAGTTGTCGCATCTCTCTCGTATACAGGCTCTCTACGCAGCAGGTGAAAAAATTTTATTATTACCCTTGTTTCTTTTATTACTTTATTCTCCTTTACGTCTCATCTGCATATGTAAAGCGCAGCTTGGAGAATTTCTTTAAGAAAAAGTCAATTTTCCATTACTTGGACTTATTCCCTTTTTCAAATTAAAGGATCAATTCACTAAGATCATTTTGTTGAAGATAAATTCATCTGCTCAGAGGAAAAATCATTTGTCCTGTAAGCCTACGAATTTATTTCATTTCCCAGAGGCGTATTTAGGAACAGGTTCCACAGGGCGAGAAAATAACAGCCTGTCAAAGAAATCCATTTTGCACAGTTGCAATAATATTAATCATTTCACAACTTTTGTTCTAGAATTTTCTGTTATTTCACGTAGGGTCACTTGGGGTAAGTGGGACCCTTTTTTGGCCTAGTGCATTTTTGGAGCTTTATAGAAAAATTTGAAAGGGTTTATTTTGTACTTGTTGACTAATTTCGTTAAAGAGTCTATCGATAAACAAAAATTTATCAGTAGTTTCTAAAATAAAGCTTTAAATTTTTCTTAACTGGTCTTTTATCAAAAATGAGATGGGTGACCCACTTACCCCAAGAGATGGGGTAAGTGGGTCACCCCCTCTTTATTTATATTTAATGTTTTGAAAGGCCAAAGGGATATATTTTACTTTAGCATATAAAATAGTGTTGAAAAAACATAATAAGGTTGATTAAGATTTATTTTGGCACTTAAATACACATTGTAAGATAAAAAAGAAATCAGACACACTAAATGAGAATTAAAACTATTGATGAGATAATTCACTATATACTCACCATAACTTAAATTAAAACGCAAATTTGATATAAAATGTCAATCAAGCTATTTATAAATTTTAATGAATTTCGAAGTGGTGAGTAAAAGGACGCTACCATAAATCGAAATTTTCAGAAAATATTGGGGGAAATTGTCCCTATAGCCCCCCTTAAATCCGCCTATGTCTTCAGTAATAGTTCCTATATCATTTGGGACTCTCTAGAACCACTTATATTATAATAAGGGGTCTCACTAACTAAATAAAGAGGGGTATTACTTACCCCACACTGAGGGGTCCCACTTACCCCAATCATGCTAAAACTATGGGGTAAGTGGGACCCCCCTCTTAAACACTTCAAAATTAAAAATTTTGAAAAATTTCAAATTGCCGTATGTATTTTAGGTCAAACTCAGCAAAACAGTTCAATAAACATTAAAATGTAATGTAATATACATTAAATGTAAAATTTACCTGGAAATACTTCTTTGAAAAATGCGTCTTGAACTATCCAAAAAATCCTTTCTGGGAATCTATTTTAAATTAGTTCTATAATCTTAAAAATAAATTAAACATATCTCAAATATATGCAAAATTCCTCGGTGTGACAAGCTGTAACATAATCAATGCGAGTAAGTGTGAAATTTCCTGTAAATATTATAGTTTTAGGGGGATGTCCCACTTACCCCAAGTAACCCTATAAAGGCCCCCACAGACGATCAACTTGGTCGTCTCGTCAACCCGATTGTCAATTTGCGATGTTTGCAACCAAGTTGGTCGTCGGTGGAGAAGTTGATGGTTGACAATTTGGTCTTCAACTTGGTGGGCGGAGTTTAATCGGATCATGTTATTAAGAAAATAAAAAAAACTAAAACGCCGATAAAAAAAATTAAATAAAAGATAATTTTGTATTTGAAATGCTAAAAAATATTAATTTGTTACAATCTGATATAACTTTTGCTTCATTGCATTCATTACATTTTGGTTGTCAACCGGCGATCTGTAGGAAAATCATTAACCTGGTTGATGATCAAGTTCATAGTCTGTGGGGGCCTTTAGACTGCATTCTTTTTTCTTTAAGACAAAACATGATTGTTTTTTTTATCGGCAAACAATAAGATAATCCGTTTTTTATGTAAAAGCCTACCTGATTTTTGAAAATAACAAATAAAAATTTTGTTTTCGAGTTTTTTTTCCTTCTGTATTTTCATAATTATCAATTTCAAACTCTGATTTATTCTTATTTGTAGAGATACCTCAAATGAACTTTTTAAGAGAAATTCGTTTTCACCACTTTAAAAATTAAGGAAAATATTTTAAGTCAAACATATTTCCGTTGCATTAAACACAGGGGTGCCCAACCTTTTCCACCTCATGATCCATACTTTATATAAGGGTAAAGCTCGATGGCCAGAGCAGATCTCAAATTTTTAAAAAAGGAATTTCTGTTTTACATTTTTCTAGTTCTTTGGCAGCTTCACGAGAAAGGAACGAAACATAAACGGACCAATGAATCACCTTCGCGGGCAGCAGGTTGGGCACCACTCAAAGAATTAGGAAAAATATATGAAGTAAAATTAATCCGCCGGGCGGTGGTAGGGGTTCGCGGATGGGTACTGACTCCCAAGATTACTAAAGATTACAAAATACACATACAAGTCTTAGAAAAATAGTAATAGTTTTAATGAATTTGCATCGTACGGTTACAGTTAACTTTTTAAAAAAGGAAACGTTAAGACTCCCTATGGGGTAAGCAGGAAAATTTATAAATGCACAACTGCATTTATTTCCGAGTGCTATACCCGGGGAGAGGCTCAGACTCGAACCGAGGGAGATTCGATCTGAGGGCCTTATGGATCCAGCATACTGGTGCACTAACACACCAAGCCATCCGTTCCTGCAACTAGTCGAATCTTCTTATTAATTTGAAGTTGATACTTCACCGTGAAAAAAAAATACAAGTCGCTTATGGTTTGGGCACTTCAGAACGGGAGACCAGTGCATTAACCAACCATCCAGCTGTTCCTGCTATCATTGGTGAATTTTTTCCTCATTAATTCTAAGTTAAACACATAAAATCCTAAATGACACAAAATACCGACAGAAATACTGTACAACCATAGACGGGATTCGATCCCAGATCCTTTCGACTCAAAGCATAACCTCTAACACCCATGCTATCCAGCCGCATGCTGCAATGAATTTAAAACGAAGTGTATATTTGGACGGCCAAAACGGCCAGTGGCGCATGCGCTGTAGGTCTCGTGATGACGTAGCAGTCTCGGCGCTTAGTGATGGAACCAATGGTACGCCTAGCCGTGGAAGTTAGAGTAGAGTTTAGTTGAAAAATGGCCGTGCAAATATACAGTGCCAATTTAAAAAAACTATTCAAGACTTTGAAGTTTAACATAGTAATCGATTATAAAGAAACCTAATCAATTGTTATCACCATCGAGAACCTTTTTTTGGGCCTTCAAAAATTTTGGCAAATTTCAACAGATTGAAGAAGGCGATTTTTTTAACGAACAGCTGCAGTTATTTTTAAAAATATCAATAATTTAAGCTAGTTATGAACTCTTTTCAGGGGATTTGTGGCAGGTTCATTGAATAGATCTCCCCATCCTATCCCTAATCAATAACCAATTTGCTACTCAGAAACTGGTGCATAAATTATTCGTTTTATGTTCACTACAAAATTATTTTCTAATATGCTAAATATGAATTAAATCTAATATGCTAATTTATTAATATTGTAGATTAAAGATCGAATTTTTTTCAGCCAAGGATATTACAACAATCTTGATGCTAGAAGACTTCGGGAATTGTTTGGACGACGTCGATAAACGAGTTTCTTCAGCGGATATATTTTTTTCTCATCTGAAGACATAAGGATCTTCATTAGTTATTCTGAGACATTAGATTTGAGTGAATGTTGGGGCGAAGATTCAGAATTTGCTTGAATGGGTGCTGAAAATTCTTACGAGTACTTTCAAGAGACATTCCCTTCATGTATATCGTGTATTTTTGTGTATATCTGTCGGTTGTAAATTTTACCAAATGTCAAGTACTTAAATCACGTGTGCTTTCTTAAACTCCTGACACTTCAATTATTATAGAAAGTACGATTGATTTTTAATTTCTAAATATCCAACCTGATAAAAAAGGATACAAGTTTGGGTGTATAGAAAAGAAATATATATTTTTGAATTTATCTGAATGTGATTACTTTGTAGTATTTCAATTAACACTTTTTAATAAAAATTTTTAAACCTTTAAAAAATGTTTTAGAGTCATTTTGCCGCATTTATCGAAACATAAAGTAAGATCTGAACTTTTAGTACAGGTGAAATCAATTTTGGTTTCTAAACATATATTTAAAAAAACTAAATTGTACCTTTTTTAAAAATTAATTTTAAAAAAGTAACGACTAGAAATTATCATACTGACAGGCGCACATTTTTTACATAAAGAAACTTAATTTAAAAAATATGTGACCCACTTTATTAAATTACCGATGTTTAGTACGGAAAAACTTTATAATGGAAATAGTCTCATCATTAGCTGATTAATTTTAACAATAAAAGTTCAGGTATTTGGTACTATAACGTCCTATTCGAATACTATACTTGTAATATTTTACATTTTTGAGATAATTTTCAATTTTGAGATAAAATTAAACAAAAATGTTTACTACTCCCTAAAGCAGCAAGCTTAACTGTAAATCCCCTTTTCTCGACCTAAACGAATAAGCTTTTCTAAACTATTTTGGATGAAGAAATTAATTTCCTCTAAAAGAAGTCATTCTAACATGTAATGGCACCATTCTCTGGTTGCTCTTCACTATTCGTAATTTGGAAACAAGCCATATCATAAGTCACAAGGTGAGCACCGAGTTGGATGTCAAGGTGAACAACTCTTCGCTTCTGAATATGAACTCAAGGAAAATATAGTGATCAGTTCAGACTCACATCCCGTTAAAACCTATATTCCTCATTAAACATAAAGCACGATTTTCGGCGAACTTATATGCCTAGGTAAGCGCGACGCGATCGTAACAACGAATAGAATTTTTCATATAGTTCTCCGCAACGACGTGAAGCTAACAAAAAATCAGTTCAATTCCGTTAAACGTTCCTGGTAAAAACCGCCATGCTCTTTTGAACACCTAAGAATAGGAATAATGCTAAAATATTTCAAATCAAACTAATAAATAAATTGAAATGTTTAATTAGATCAATAACTGTTCAGTTATCTTTAATAATCAGAAAAATTTGTCGATATTTGAATAAATGGCGTTCAAAAGAGATTGGCGATATTTAGCGGGAACATTAACGGGATCGAATCGAAAAATCTAGCCCTTCCACTGGTTCTTACGACAGGCCAAAACGGAAGTGCCAAATATTATAATTTCACAGGTTTTTTCTAAGTTTAAAGAAAAACCTACGTTAATTTACTATGGAATTTGGCCAATAAAGTTTGAGTAACTTGGAAAAAGTCGCCCCCACTGAACTAAAAATATGGGAATGAAGAGAAAAGAGAGAAAGGAGAAAAATGGAAAGAAAAGGAGGAAAGAAGAAAAAGTACATTTTGAAAGAACAAAACAGTTTTAACAATCTGGAAAAGAAACCAAAAAGGTTTACAAAAGGAAAAGGGAGAGAAAAAAGGTTACAAAGAAGAAAAAAGTACTTTTTTTTAATGACTGAAGAAAAATTTTGGTCTTCCAGAATGTACAATGTTTTTCTTCTTCCGCGATTTCTAAAGACCGTTAATCTATAATTTACTGATACACTACCAAGTCTAAATTGTTAAACTTTGAGGATGAAAAAAATACCCTAATTTTTAACAACTAAGATTTAAGTTCGGTACGGTGAATATAAGTCTGAAAAAAAGTAATGAAAAAAAAAGTGTTCAATTTTGATATGTTTTTATTAAAACAAATAGGTTTCCAACAGCATATGCATAAAAATGTTTGAAGGACAATATACAAATTTGTCACATTTCAGGGAAAGCACAAGCATAATGGCATTGATTTGAACAGAAATGGACAAGTGACATTACCTTTAATAAACAGAACAACGAAGCAATGGGACGGCAGTCACATCACAAATCTTAAGATATGGATGGGCCAAAAGCATCATATAAAACATTCAACTTGTATCAGCATCTAAGAACTACAATCTTAATATCAAAAGTTCTTTATTTTTAAACCTACTATCTTATAATAGCTGTTTCTTTATAAAGCCACGGACAAACCATTAACAAGTTGTAAATTCTAAAAAAATGCAATACTTAAAAAATTAATTACCTAGGCAGAAAGTTATTATTAACTCATTCGAGAGGACTTGCAAATCCTTTATACAGTGCTTCATTTTTCTTCTAAACACAAATATGTGTGCTTAAAGAAATTTTAAAAAATTAATTAACAAATTTTAAAAAACTTGAATAAAAATTTTAATTTAATAAAAAGTACATAAAAATAAGCCACACGTAAATAATTTAATATAAAAAAATTATTTTTGTCAAAACAAGAAATCTATTCAGCATTTAAGAAAATTAATAAAATTTAGTGCTGACACAAGTTGATGGGATATGCTTATAGCAATATACCTATTAATTAAAAATACTTTAGCTCTCATTGGTGAAATGCTTGCATACATAGTCAAGATCTGACAAAATCAATTATTTATCACAAACTAAGTCAATTCTTTGGAATGAGACTTTCATAATACACAACAAGCTTTCATAGAATTTTTAAGTTCCCTAACAATTCAAACTGACAATGAGTAAAACTGTACATCAAAAATGCACATGCAGCAAAGAATGGAATTTTTCAAGATCACTAATCTAAAGAAATAAATGAGAACATTTTCCATCTAAGGATAATAGATTACCATTTTTATGTACATTACAGCTTATGATGCAGATCTACACAAATGAAACAAAAAAGAAACTTAACACATCAAAAATATAGTTAAATCTTTTCAATGAAAAACTTGATTGTACAAGAAATTTCTGGCTAGAATAAGCAGATTGTCAACCAACAAAACATAACTAGAAAAAAACTACCTGTCACTCATCATAAGTGAATTCATAGGAAAAATTAGTATGGCACATTGAATAATTGCAATAAAAGTACTAATTAAAGAATAGAAATCCATGTCTTTTTGCATTTTTGTTGGGGGGGGGGAATTAAAAATGTGAAAATTATTATTGCATATAAAAATAAAGTTAATACTGAGCAATGCAAATATTTTTGAGCAATGTTACATGATTATATGTTTAGAATTACTGAATTAAAATACTAATATTTCTTCTTAGCATACAGAAATGAAATCAAATTAATATTCACAAATTAATACTATCTCTTTATAAACACACAAAGAAAAATGCCAAAACCAAAAATAAGTACTTTGAAACCAGTCTGATAAAATTAAAATGTAAAGAAATATGAAAATCTAAAAAAAATGATTGTGCTAGGGAGATCCATAAAAATTATTATTATTCCAATAGCTAGCTCCCAATAAGAATATATTAATGCAACAAAACTAAAAAATATATAATTATAAAAATAAGACCAAAATAGACAAATTCCTAGCATGACAAAGAATGAATGTTAGTCAGACCAAGTGAACAGGATGATTCATCTAGAAAATCTAAGCTCTAATACAGACAACAAAATGCAAGAGTAAAATCCTAAGCATGATTAGCTGCTTAAAATACAGCTATAATAATAGATAAGAAACAATTATTTAATAGGCAGCTCAATAATTCATTAAAAATTGACTTCAAAAAATAGACTTGTGATAATTTTCTATCATCAAAAATTAATTTTCAAACTAGTCAAAACAAACATACTTATTTTACATTAAATTGGATATTTTAGACTTCTTTAGAAACAATAGTAAGTAAGATAAGATGCATGGCATCTACACCAATTCTTAAATAAGAATAATTAGCAAAGTATGATTACATTGCAAAAACAAAATTACAGTTATAAAATTAATTCAATAAAAGGTAAGTACACATCTTACTTCTGGCTTTGTTTTAGAATGAAAGCATATGATTTAGCATATAGTTTTCAAAAAGTTACAGCTTTTTTTAAATGAATAAAACTTTAAAAGCAATAATTATGAATTAGGTTTTGCCTTAAGCTAATTCATAAGATAATGATAAAACCTAACTGAGTTACGAAAGAACTTAAATTAAAATTTTTCATTACTAGATTCAAAGACTTGATTTTGCAATCGCTAGTCCTATTTAATAATACAAAATCAAGCAGTTTTCTTAACAAATTATTGCTTTTATTTTCGACTAAAAACAGAATATATTTATTTATGCTTTAAAGTTAAGGGTATAAGCATAAATGATGCACACATAATAGTTGCAACAAATAAGATCAATAAACTGGGTTTACAGGCAAATTAAATGTAAATAACAAAAACAATAAATTACACGTATGGTTCTTCAATATTCTTGAAAATATGATATTTAAAATTTTTACAATGCAATTATTTATTTTTATTTTAAGACAAAAGAAGCACATAGTTTTCAAGATAATTTCAATTTTTTAATATTCTTTTATACAGCAAAATAGTCATGCTAAAATTATGTTTTAACTATCCTTATCCAGTGGTAATATTTAGAGAATAAAAATCAACAACTTAACAATATGAAAAAATAAAATTATTTCAAAAGGAAGACCAAATAATTTTAAAAGACAACATATTCTTCCTAAGCCTAACTCAGTATCATTGAAAGAATGAGCACCAGAACCAACTTTGAATATGCATGTTCAATAGATTTTTTATCACACATCAAATATTAAATACTTCTTCATAAAACCCAAAATCTTTTATTGCTATTGAGATTTATTCATTTTATTTTTCAGAACCATTTCGAAATTATAATTTCCAAGTTATTAAAAATCAATATTATTTTAATAGGAAAACTTTCAATTGTAGAAAGCTGAACAAATAGTTGCCAAAAGTGTTTTAGTCATATGCAGAATTTCCTTAAAGGATGGCAATTTAATTTCAAATTAACAATTTAAAAGATAATCCAAAAACTATAATTATTACCTCAACTTAATTTTTCTGTACTAAAAACTATTAAGTCGAACTTTCAATTTAACATCCAAAATCCTTTCCTCTAAAACTGTCATTTTAGTGGACCATGGCATTTTCTGTTAATTTGGATACAACTAAGCATTAACTAATGAAATTGCTAGTCTAAATCTAAATTTATCAAACTTTTAATAAGAGCTAATTTATTCTATTGTAAAACCTTTTCCTTGTAACATTTTTACTTGCTTTCTATATAGAAGCACAAGCACAATTTTAGTGAAAAATTCATTTTAGAAATTTTATAAATATTTCTTTGAAAGCTAGAAAACTTGAGGATTCCATCTAATTGCTTTTATTATAAATTCATTTAAAAAATCACTTTTTTTTCTATATCTAGATTAGAATAAACAGTAGGAAATATTTTCAACTTTAAAAAATTGAGTTCAACTAATTTTCAAGGAATTGAGATAGTCCTAAGTGATATAACATAAAAACTCATGCAAAATGTTCTAAAAATAAAAATTTAAGCTATAAGTTCAAAACCATATTTTACTCAGCATTTTAAGTTTATATATGCTCTTATTAGAGAAAACAAAGCACTATAAAACTACTACTGAATACAGGGAAATCCCGTTACAACAAATACCAATACAGCAAAAAATCCTGTTATTACAAAAGTCCAGAAAATCCCAAACCGTTTTTATTTCAATCTTCAAAATACCGTTGCAACAAAATTTCCATTACAACGAAGAAATTTTACGGTCCCGTGAAGTTTGTTATAACGGGATTTTACTGTAATTAAAAATTATTCATAAAACTTTCCGTGCAAGTACAGCAATAATCAACAGTAAAATTAAAGTCAATATAATAGAACTAAAATAAGCTTTAAAACGCATGATAAAATGCTCAGTTCAAAAATACTATCAGATACTACAATTCCATGTATTTATAATCTGGCTACAAATCCACTCCAATAACTAACTGTATGTAATAATGTATGGTTCATAAACAAAGATCTAACAATAAACAGCCTTTATAGATAGATTTTGAACATGCTATCAGGATAGGTGAAATACTGATGAAGTTAATTCAAAATCATGAGACTAGTAGCATGTCGAGATCTTCAACAAATGTAACCAGTACATTACAGGATCAAATAATGAAATAACCCAAACAACATAGCTGAATTGCTTTTATTAAAGCAATCAGCTATACAATAAAATGAGGTTTAACCCTTTATCTACTGCAATATAATTTTCTACAATTTTTTTCTGGCAATTTTTTTTAGTCACTAAATCGAAAATTGAGGGATATACATAAATAAAAAAATCATCTTTGGGAAATTCAATCCAATAGAGCTAATTGAATTGATACTCATTAGTACTGCAAGGTATTTGAGGGCTAAAATCGTCTCATAATACAAAAAACCATAGGGCTTTTCATCACAGTTTTAAGTGTTTACACTTAATAACTTTCCTTTTATTAGTTTCTTAATAACTTTCCTTTTATTAATTTCTTAATAACTTTCCTTTTGATTTTAACTACTTTTGAGGGAAAAAACTGACAATCATGGGATTCCAATCAATATGGCAGCTGAAAGCACAACTTCAGTTTTGAATCGATTTGAATTGAATTTCCCGCTAAAATACTCATTATAGAACCCAAGCTGCCTTTTATGATGGAAGAGGAAAAGTAAAAGTGTTCCTGCAAAGTATCGTCAGTATATTCATAAGGCTCTGGTTATTTTATGTAATTTTAAAGTTGATGGGACTTGTGAGTACTGTCAGTAGATAAAGGGTTACATAATTCATTGCTTCACCAAATGAGTTCCTTCAGGTTACTTTAACAAAATCTAATAGCAAAAATGTTTGGCTTTCTAGTTTCTTGAGTATTAAATAGCTGTTCAAAAAGGAACAGGGGAATAAAGATGGGAATGGCATTTATGTTGAACGCAAAAACTAACATCAAAAGGTAAATTGTGGGGAAGGTATATAATAAAAACAAAATAGGAGACAACTGTAGAACTAATGCAGGACATGAAATTAAATACATCCCATGAGGACATGTACTTCAAATCAACAATTAATAAAATGTAACAATTAAAAACCTAGTGTTCAGTAGAATTGGTTTTCATTTCTACGAGATCACACTAGGCATTTTACACCATCACATTCTAAATACTAAAATCACTAATATTCACACAGATCAAAGAGTAGTTGCTCTCTGCAAAAGCTCTGTGATAAATTTCTAGAAGAAAATACAAATAAAATTATAAATTGCTTATGTAATATTATTAGCTACAATAAGTTTGTTTATTATAAATTGAAAAACTGAAATTTGTAATGAAGAAACTATACAGAGTGTCCCATAAATGTTGGGTCACACTTCTAGGGGGATAGTAGACACCTAGACGAGTCAGAATCACATAGGGTTTGGGGGTCCCAGACCAAATCCCAGGGAGCTAAAAATGGAGCGACACCCCAAAACAATTATTGAAAAATTCAATTTGTAGAAGAACTACTATTGGTAAAAACATAATCATGGTCTCAAATTTTGTGGTTTAACATGATCTTTAAAATTATTTTAAAAGTTTTCATTTTAAAAATTTTTTACTTCGAAAAAAGTCAAAAAAACCACACAAAAATGTGAAAAATCTGCCAAAACATTATTTTGTATTTAGAAATCCTTTCAATTAATCAATTCGCTTCATAAAATCAATATTAAACACTTGAGATCCAATTAAAGTTTGTTTTTTGCTTGCAAAAACAGATCCAGAAAACAAACGTTGAAGGAAAATCTACAAATTACGGATTGATGCTCGCTAAATTTCTCGCCATTATTTGCGATACGAGATTCCTCGCCAACTTTTGCCAACAACAGATCGCCCAAGCTGTCTTGGCGATCTGTAGGAGCTTGGCATGCTTCGCCAAATTGGGAGAGAAAAGAAAGTTAGCGATTATCTATCCGTAACTCGTAGATTCTCCCTGAACGTTCGTTTTCTCGAGCTGTTTTCGCACTCAAAAAAACAAACTTTAACACGATCTCAAGCGTTTAATATTGATGGTATTTACGTGAAACTTTGGACTTAAGGGTTTTAAACTATGATCTTTCAGATTATCAAATCAAAAGAAAGGATTTCCAAATACAAAATAAAGTTTTGGCAGATTTTTAAAATTTTTTTGTGGTTTTTTTACTTTTTTTCGTAGTAAAACATTTTAAAGTGAAAACTTTCAGCATAATTTTAAAGATCATATTAAACCACAAAATTTGATACTATGATTAAATTTTTACCAATAGAAGTTCTTCTACAAATTGAATTTTTCAATAACTTTTTGGGGTGTCACTCCATTTTTAACTCCCTGGGATTTGGTCTGGAACCCCCAAATCCTATGTGATTCTGACTCGTCTAGGTGTCTACTATCCACCCTAGAAGTGACCCATTATTTATGGGACACCCTGTATAAAATGCACAAAACAGGCATACAGCTGTTTCAGGGATACTTTGATCCCCTTTGCCAGTGCCTAAATAAAAAGCATAAATGCAGACATTGATTGTGCAATTTATATAGTTTGTTTCTCCTTTACAAAAAAATACTTCATACAGTAGTATTCATAAGTATTTTGACAAACACATTTTTCTGGATTTACTTTTGATTATTTTTTTCTTTGAAATAATAGAAAATGAATACAAAACCCTAAAAATTCATGCTTCAAAATTAAAATCAAGTCTTTTTTAGAATTGATTTAAAATGATACTCCATTGCAATCAAAACTATTCTGACAAAGTATAATATTGCTATACATTGTCCTTCTTTTCCTCAAAATTTCTTCTTTCATGTATTGCTAAAGCTTACATCTCTATTTAGCTCAAAAACTTGTTTGTATTACATTTAAAAAGTTGTTTTGTGGAGCAATAACAGGGGCCGCGCTAAGGTTTTCAAAACATTCGCCAGTGAATTAGCCAAATCATAAATTTATTAGCTATTAGCCATATTTTTTTGAGTAAAATCTAATTGCATGATTTTTTTAAGTTACTCCATCCAAAAATTAAAGCGTTCGCGGGCAGTCCGTGGCTGGCGCCGGCGTAAGGGGTCGTCCATAAATTACTTGAGGTCAAAAAGGGGGAGGGGGGTCCAGCAAAATCTCACCTAATCTCACCTGGGGGGAGGGGGGAGTCAATTAAAATCTCATGTCAACTTCGAATTTAGAAAATACACATTTTTTCTTTTAAATTTTTTAGCAAAACTACCGGAAAAATGCGAAAATTAGTCAAAAAGTGATTGAAAAAATCTCACGAGAAGGGGAGGGGGGATCCAGCGAAATCTCACTAAATCTCACCAAGGGGGAGGGAGGGGTCCAGAATTTGGAAAAAACACCTCACGTAATTTATGGATGCCCCCTATCGGATATCGGGTAAAACCGGTATTAACGTAGCTTCATTACATAAAACAGCTAATAAATACAGCGCCATCATATAGATGGCGCTATATTTATTGCTTATTTGCTAGACAGGTTTCGATTCTCAAAATCAGTTAAAAAGATACTTTTTAAATCCAAGTCAATCGGCTCATTAATTATGTAAAAAAATTCTAAATCATTAAGATAATAATCTATACAGCAAGCTTTTTGCTCAAGATTGATTATTTTTTTATTATCAACAAGTACTATAATAATAATGCTCCCTCAGAAATAAATGCATGCCTTCCAATATGAGGCAGCTCGTTAAACAAAATCCTTTTTTTTCGCAATCTTTTTTAATCGTCGAAATTTTCAATGGAGTATTTAAATATTAAAGGAGTATTAAAACCTGAGAATCTTAATAACATAAAATTATGATTATTTTTTAATTATGTTCAGTAGATTGTGTTAATCGCACACAGGCGACTTTTAAAAACGAAAGTTAAGTTCTGAAATTTATCCATTACTTTTGGAAGTTCACTAAAACGGAAAAAGTATTCGCCAGTACTTTCGCCGAAATTACTTTTTTCTCGCCATTTTCGCGATTTACTCGCATTTGGCGAATTGGCGAATGGTTAGCGCGGCCCCTGAATAATTGCAGCATCAGAACATGATCACTCAAAAATGCAAAGTTGTTGTACTCAAAATATAACTCTTTTAAAACATCCCCCTATATGAGTAATTAAATCTCATAAAAGAGTACTTTAGCAAGCATCCTGTTTTACAACTGTTAACAAAATCTACAATTATTCAATATTTTGGGATATTAAAAAGTACATAAATTGATTCCTACAACATCATCTAGGATACCATGAAGAAAATGGAGATAATTTTGGTTTTAGGTAGT
Organism: Tetragnatha versicolor; assembly: GCA_024610705.1. Taxonomy (NCBI): domain Eukaryota; kingdom Metazoa; phylum Arthropoda; class Arachnida; order Araneae; family Tetragnathidae; genus Tetragnatha; species Tetragnatha versicolor. The sequence goes on from JANDEH010000006.1 coordinate 35,384,974, forward strand.
TAATATTTTTCAAGAAACAGAAAATCATACTTGTGTTTTTTAATATGAAATCTCTAATGTTTTTTGAAGAGACAATTAAAGTTTTTATAAACTATTTTTATCATTTCAATTTAGAATAGAGTGTTTGTGTGAGACCTCAAAAACCTCTCCTGCCTACAAGATACTAATTTATAACTTCAAGTTTTTTCAAAGCTAAGGATGGCTGTTTACGCATTCTTTGGAAGATTATATGCTATTAAATACTTAAAAACTGTTTGATGTTTAGTGAGTTTAAGTATTTCTTTTCTGCAGGAAAGATAATTTTTTTAGATACTTATGGTATGTCCAAAAATATTTTAAACATGGAGTCCTATTGATTTATTTTAAGTCCAGTTAAAAAAACATTTAATTAATATTTGAAATAATACTAATAACTCAATGAAAAAATTTGATCAAAAAAGTTAAATTTCTAATAAAATCCAGAAAAATATCTTTGTCAAAGTAAAAGTACTTATGAATGCTCTACTTTATGTACAGAAGGTAGGATGATTTAAGTATGCAATGAATTAAGTAAAATGGTGAATCAATCGCTTTTGGAGGAAGTATTTTAATTCACATTACTTCTATGTGTTAGGATTACAGAATCAAGTAGGCAAAAACTGATAAAATCAACAAATTCTTTAGAAATTGTGTCAACCTCAAAAAAATACTATACTGACAAACCTTAGGTTCAATTAACATACTTCATATCACTGCACTTAAAAATATGCATAAAATGAATGCTTTAGGATAAATTAATTTTTAATGAAGTCTTAAATACAGATTGTGACTCTAAATACACTTTTATAAGCATTCCACAATCTTTATCAGAAAAACTTTTGCAGCAATTCAAAGTTAAAAAGTGATCCAATCCACCACATTTTAAGGTACAACTAACAATACCTGATTAGATCACTTTAGTATTGCACTCCATATGGTAAGAAAAAGCAAATATTTCATATATATGTTACAGTTAATGTTCAGAATCTGGTAATTTTCGGAATACCTAGGTAAAGTATGAAATATTTTGTACTTTACTTTTAGGTAATTCTCATTTTACCTTAGTTTTTCTGAACATTACCTAATTTCGGACATTAACTGTAACATATATACTTAAATGTTTTTTAAAGAAGCTTATAGGTAAAAAATTTATTTTCTTTTTAAAGATATCTTACCTCTACATCATCTGCAGACTGTTTGACACCAACCAACTTTCTCTGAAAAAAAACAGACAGTTTAAGTTGAATGCATTAAATAATATGTTCTTTTCAGTGATTAAAGTAAGACATGATTATTTATATAATTTTTTAAGTAAAGTCGACTCTGCTTTATGTTATTGCAACTGTCAGAGATTGAACTGATAACATTATCCGATTGATAACAATATGCGATTTCATATCAAATAGCAGCAAACAGTGTATCTAGATTGTTTGCTTTAAAATCAAAATTGTGTAATCGTAATTGATGTATTGAAAACAATTTTACACTTTGTACTTGACAACTTAATAATTTTAGGGGGAAATATAATAGTCTAGTTAATAAAAAAAATATATATATATATATAAATCGCTTACTTTGTATTTTATTTATTGAGCACTACACATTCAATTGGCGATTCTGCTTACTGTCAATAAATTTGTTTTCTTTCAACTTCCGGACAAGTTTATCATGTTTTTCAAAATTTTACATAGAAGAGGGCTTATATCCTTACACTCCAATAAACAATAAACCAAATTCCAAAACACAAGAGAAAATCAAAATATCTTACCAGAAACATCTGCTAGGCACTGATGGTGATATCCTTTCACCCCTCTTAGGGGACATCCATAAATTACGTGAGACGTTTTTTCCAAAATCTGGACCCCTCTCCCCCCTTGGTGAGATTTAGTGAGATTTTGCTGGACCCCCCCCCTCTCCCCCAAGTGAGATTTACCTACAACTTTTTAAAAATAATTTGCAGTATCTTCTCTGTTTCTCATACTTAAAAAAAGAAAATCTTATGATTTCCAACTTAAAAAGTTGACGTGAGATTTTAATCGACCCCCTCCCCCCTTAGTGAGATTTTTCCAAACCCCTCCCCCCTTTTTGACCTCACGTAATTTATGGATGTCCCCTTAAACCATTTTTTTCTTGTATGTGGAGAATTGAATGCTTTATTTTTCTATCAATCAAAGCAAAGAACCTTTACTGTTCAACTCTGACTCATACTGGGTTTCAGAAAAAAGCGCCAGACCTTCAAAACAAAACTTGAAAGTAGTCTATTTTAACCCTTTAGTGCGCAGCTTATCATATATGCAAAGCGATGTATACAAGCTAATTCTCCCCCTCCTTTTAAACTTAGATGCTCAAATGCGTGGTTTAGCACATCTGTAAAGCTGTGTTTTTACATGTATGGCATGAGTTTGCTGATTGATTGATTTACACTCAAGTAATAAGTCCAACTGTATTGAAGATTGTGGAAATCACATATTACCGATTTTGGGCTAATTTGATTGCGATTAAAAGTTAGTAAAAGTGTTCAGATCGATGATAATTTTTATATCGAAATTTGGACCTTATTTCTTGTCATATTTGGAAATATGACATATCTATCAACTATCTATGACATATCTGACAATATATATTTTGAATTTTCAGAGGGAGTTTTTCTTGATCCTCTAGGGCAGAATTCAACCACTTATCATATCTCATCATATCTTTGCGCTAGCAACTTGTTGGAAACTAGTGGAAAACTGTTCCCCCTCCACACTACCGCCTTTCGCGCCAATTCTTTGGCAACAAGTTTTCCACTTGTTGCTATAAATTTGAGAAGAGCAACTTTAGTTTTCTACAAAAAATCTTCCACTTGTTGCTCTAATTTGAGAAGAGCAACTTTTAGTTTTCTATAAACAATGTTTTCAACAAAAGTTGACAACTTTTAGTTGTCAACTTAGGTGTAAACGAGGCTTTATTGAACAAAAGACCAGGAAAAATACAGGATTTTATATCCCTAAGTTTGCAATAAACACATTACAGTTTAGTTTTCTCAAAAAAAATCAGATAGACTTTTTTCAAAATCCCGGAAAAATTGACCCTGACAGTCGAAAAAGAGGCAGATGTAAAAACAGGTCTAAAGTCTGAAATTTAGTCTAATTAAATATAATAAGTGATTAAAAGCTTTAAACAAGTTGAAATAAGTATTTTATTGCTTGAATAAAAAATTTCATTCTAACTCCATTGTACTTAATAGTGTGTTCTAAATAGAGATAAATGCGCAGCTTTGCATATATGCAAAGACTAAATAATTGCCAATAATTAAAAAAATAATTAAGAGGGAATTTTTTTAGTATTTTTCCCAGTGTTTGAGGGTCATAAGTAATCAATAAAAAAATATTGACATCAATAGGAAAATGTGCGCACTAAAGGGTTAACCCGTTGGGACTCGCGGGGTCATTTTATAACCCCAAGCTCACACAAACATTCCATTTAACGGAAAACTAAACACCTGGGGATTCTTTACTTCTCAGTAGCTGGGTTTCTGACCCTTATCTACATGCCTGAGAAGTTTCGTGGAATTCGGATTATTTTTCGGCCCCCCAGACGCATTTTGTTAGCTTTTGGGGTAATGGAATGACCCCCGCGAGTATCTTCGTTAGTGCTGCACATCCGTTTTTTCGTACTCCGCCTTCTATACAACCCACTGATAAGGGCCCAAAACATGTGTAAACAAATTTAAAGAAATTCTCAGGGGGTTCTATTTCATTTTAGTACAAAGAAAAGGAAGACACAGGTGTGGGTACTTTCAATACTGGTCCCCGTGACAGTTTTATGACTTGTAATTCACCAGACCACTGTATCCCGCCCCTTACATTCTTTGCTTTTGTATTGAATGGGAAAGGAGCTAGGAAAGTGTATTGAGGTAACAAGTTTTAGAAGAAAAAATACCCTAGTTTGAGTGTTAGGAAAAAATGTTGGAAGTAGGATAGAAAAACCACTTGTGTCTGTAATTTGTGTTTAAATTTTTTTTTTAGCAAAGCCCACGTTAATACCATTTGTGATAATTGTCTTTACCAAAAGAAAGCTTTAAGAAATTCATTATATAGTATTTTGAAGTAATTAAATTAATTTTTACGTTGAAATGATTTGTGTTAGTTTGTTACATATGTGTGTATTGTGTAATAAGAAAAATTAATATCAAACTCAAAAAATTATTTCTCAGCGTAGAAAATATTGCAGATTATAAGTTTTCTTGATCAGTTATGTTTTAAAGTATAAAAATTTAATGGTTCCGACTAAAAAAAATATTTTAACGATGTAGAAAAGAGCGAAAAGGTTGGGGTTATTCCATAACCCCCGCGAGTCTCAACGTTCGCCCGGGAGGTGCGAGTTCCACCGGGTTAAGGAGATAAGTGGCACATTAAGCGGTGTGTTGATCACATTAAACAATGTATTTTATTAAATAATATAGGAATGATCTGGACCTGTTAAATTCAATAACATTATCTGATTGATAATATTAACTGTGATCAAATAAAGCGGAGTAAACTGTAATAAGTAAAAAGCACTTAACAATAGTTTTTCTTCATAAATATATTTTTCCTCTGCTGTGAAATAATAGTGAGAAACTTATCACTATTATTTTATACATAGTGTCCAGTCTCTGTACTACTCATATATACTCTGTCCTGTCTGCACCTCTTTATGTCTTGAAAAATTTTAATGATTTAATTTCAACACACACAAATTATAGTTCTATTTCACACCAAGGGAATGTCAAAACATCAATCATGAAAAATTATTACATAGAAGGAACTTTTATGCCCAATTTTTAAACTGCCTCAAAATTTCTTATTAGGACATTGTAAGGCAGTTTAACATATCTGTTTTATAGGGGGCTTGGACACAGATCTATTCAGTTTTAAAATTTTTAAACTGAAATTTATTGATATGATTATTTAACATCTGTCCTACTCTTACAAATATGAAAATGAGACTTACTCTAAGCCAATCTCGTCTAGCTGGTTCTGCTTCAATATCTAGCAATTCATCTAGATCTATTTCTACTTCATAGCTACCAGAGTCTTCCTGATTAAATAAAAATCTCATTAGCTTCAGATTTATGAACAAATAAAAACTTATTACTGGCAGATTAACAAAAATCATGGACAATATATATTTCAAAATAGTCTGAAGCACACAAAGTTTAATATAAAATAAAACATCCAATACTTACTGAGCTGTCATATAAAACTTGCAGTTGATCATACATCCACATTTCAACGCGTAAACGCTTTTTTATTAAGCTCATTTGATGTTGTCCGTACTTGGCAGTCAAGTACTTTTTCTTTCGCTCTTGAATTTCATCATTTTCTAAATCAAAGTTAACGTGCAACATTGATTTGGGTGGACTTTGTCCAGGTTGAAGATTTTTCACTTCTGAAGTGGCTGCTTTAGAAAAATTCTGAGGGAGGCTACACTCCATCTGTTAAAACAAATAACACAATAACCAACCATGTAGCAGTAAACAGTTTTAGTAAAAACTTAGGTACTTACTTACATATTATCCTATCGACTATTCAGCAGCACTAATATTATAGAACATATAAAAGAATTATTTAAATTAGAATTTATTTAAATATGGAACACATAATGGGCTTTGATGACATTTTCAAATTCATCGCCATGGTCAACAGGATAATATGTAGGAACCAAAACTTATTTTATAAGAACAAGAACTGTATTGTAGAGCAGCTGTTTTTAAACTGGTCCACAGACCCCAGGGGGTCCCCAGTGCCTTTTTAGGAGGTCCGCGAGTTACCTTTAATGTTCTCCCGAAGATTTTCAAAATGAGATAATAAAGGGGCAAATTTCAGAAACTTTTCTAGGGGAAGACCCCCAACCCCTATCGGTACAGCTTTAGAATAAGTCCACTTTTACACTGTCGCCAAGTTGGCGGTATTTCATTGCCGATCGGTTGCTCCTGCTGGGTCATCGGTTGCTTACATCAGCGCGTCAGCTCATCGGTTGTTGATCGGTTGCTCATGTCAAGTAGATTGCTCAATCCAGCAGCCATGTTTATGCAAATTTATTATTAGTTGGAAAATAATATACGCTAGTTAGAGAGATCGTAACGGCAGAAATATAAAAATTAAATGAATTCTCACTTTTATTTTATAATTTTGAGGTGAAATAATTCATTACTTTTTTCGTTGTTCCATCAGCTTTGAGTCCAATCTGCGGTCTTGTCTTTCATTTGCCATTGCGGCGGCCATGCATGACAGTATACGATGTAATCCGTAGCGTGTTATTTTCCTAGGATCTCGTTAGATTTGATTAATTTAATTTAACTTTCTATTAAATAATAAGGCAAGATTGTTCATTCTGGCTATTAGTGCTTGTAATCCATAGTAAATGCCTTTATTTTGGTAGTTATCTAACTCCATGTTATCGGTTGTTGACCGGGGTTTATTTGGTGATGTTAATCAAGTTAAAGTCAATTTTCAAATTCATAATTAAGATGCTATTTGATTCAGGTCGTACTATTGTTTGTTCTTTACGTGCTTTGCTATAATCATGCTTGTATTTATTGTTTCTGTTATTTATTCGGGCTTTGAGCCAGGGTAAACAAGATGGCGGCCGTTTGCAAGGTTGCCGGATTTCTGGAAGTTCGGGTTGAAATGTTTCTAGTGACTGTTTCCAGCTGGCGCCAGCTGGAAACAGTCGCCAAAAGTGGACTTATTCTAAAGCTGTTCCCCCCTATTAAAATTTCGACTTCTCTACTTATAATTTTTTCCCTTGAAAAATCTGTGGTTTACAAGGAGCTGTTCCCTTCAGGTGTAATCAAAAAAGTCTCAAAATGAGGTAAAACACTACTTTTTGAGGCTAATTTTTAAAATTTTTCTATGCAAGAACACCAGATCAAGCATGAGTGGCAATATGCAAGCCAATACAATGAGATACTGATCTGAAAGTCCCCACAACTCAAAAGTATACACCAGTTATATTCCTCTCAGGCATGATATATACCCAGTTTATAATCTAATTTATTAGAGTGGTAAATAAAAAGCAATTCTTGAATGAAATTTTTATTGTATTCTCTGTTTTTACTTTATATATCTGGTAATTATACTTGCCAACCTCTCAAACTCAAAAATTAGGAGATTTCTTACAGAAATGAGAGGACATTTTTTCTATATCACCCTTGAAATATTTTCATAAAATAGTATCAACTTTTCCCATCACCATAATCAATGAAAAAAGATAGGTCTTATATTTGAAAACTGCTGGTTTTATTTGGTGTGAAAATTCTTGCACTAGCAAGATGAAAACCCATTCTAAATATTTTTTGGAATAAGGCGCTCAGATTAACTTCATAACTGGCATTTACTTTTTAAGCCAAACAATGACAAGATCCTAAACTAATTTAATACATCACAAGCTTTTACCAGAGAGTAATTACCCAAAATTAAAATGCTAAAAAAACAGGGGTATTAAACCTGATTCATGTAAACACAATATTAACCAATGTGAACTACATAAGAAAATCCTAAAGCAAATCATTCAAATTTAGAGTTTAACCATGCATTTAGTAAGTATTTAATTATTAATTTGCAACAAAACAAAATTAAAAAAAATTAATATTGAAGTAAATTTCGCATTTAGTATCACGAATAAAAGGAGCATGGTAAAATCGATTCCATGATTTAACCCCAAGCTTGCTGAACAAAATAAAAAACGAATACTACTCATACTTCAAGTTCATCCCCCTTTAATGAACTGAAAAGTTTTAGTCCTTGAGATGAAAGGACCACTTAACAATCTAGATCAGAGCACATCCATAAGTCACCCACCGGAAATCCGCATAGAACAATCACTTATCAAACAATAGCACACACCCCATGCAAAATTTAAACACAAAGAAATAATAAACGAATAGAAAAAATGAAGAGGACTATCTAAACACACAATTTAGATTGTGATTATGCAAACTTACAACGATCTAGTGTTTGATAACAAAAAAATATCTAAATTCTATGAATCTAAAGTTTACAACCGCCGTCTCTAGCAGAACACAAAAACAAGTTTCTGTCTGTCTTTCGTCTGGGTTTTGAAGAGTTGAGCTGTTGGTTTGCTGCTTCCATAAAGATATTCTTTACAGATGAGTTTCTATTTGCACTTCAATGCTCAGTGCTCCAATGTTGGATAAGGCAACTGTTAAGAATTTGTCGAAAAACGTACACGTCTGGAAATTACCAAATCTAAGTAACAAGTGTTGTCTTGGAAGGGTAATTGGGTCCTTTTTTAAACTAAAAATTTCCATACTTGGAAGTTAAATCTTAAATGTTGCCCTGCTGATGTGTACGTAGTTTTAGCTCATCTTTTTTTAATAGGTTAATAGGATGAGAAACAGTGCCAATATATTGGGCAAAAGTGGGGGTACGCTGTCACTCAAACTATTTGAATTGTCCCCCGAAATATTCACGGCGGAAATATATCCAAATCGGAATATCCTCCTCCCTGGAAATATTTAGATTTTCTGTTAAGAGTTGAAGAAAGTTTTTTTTAACTACGTCGAGGGGAATGGGTCGCATAGGCATAGACTATTTCCATCCGTGCAGCCCAGTAAAAACTAGCCTAAGAAGTGTAGTTGTCAATTGGTAAAAATTGTTTCCATTTTCTTGAAGAAAGTGAGAAAAGAAAAGTTGAGTCCCTACCCGTGCTGAGATTGGGGGTGGACGCCGTCCCCTAAAATATATGGACCGTCCACTGAAATATTTGGAACATACCCTCAAAATGGTGTTTTTGGTTCAAATAATGTTCAAAATATGAAAAAGAAGATGCGAGTCCTCCAAATATTTTACTTCTACTACAGCACTGGTCTAAATTACTGCCACAAACGAGTGATTACCAAAACTGAATGTGTCAAAAGTTGTCCAAAAACGAATGGAACATGGATACATTCCGTTTAAGACAAGAAATCATCAAAAAATTGGACTTCGACCAAGAATCCCCAAGGTATTCCATTTTCTTATGCCGAAATTCAAAAATTTTCCGCAGGAAAATCATCAGTATCGCTATCTGAGTAAACAAATTTTTTTATTACTAATACCAATTTTGGTAGGTAATGCACTTTATACCTATTGCATCAAATTCAAAATGGATACAGTGTGCTGCTGCCTATTTTGAGAAGTGAAATTCATATGTATAGGAAAAAATAAAGGATCCCGAACTATGGTGTACTGAATCCTCCAAGTTCTCATTGTTTGGAAACTGCTGGGTGGATTCAATAATTTTGCACATCACATGCTAAAAAGATACCTTTGATTTAACCAGTTTTATAAGGTTTTTCTAATATTTGATGTATACTTTAATCATTAAAATAATTCTTAGCATTACTATAATATGCTTGTATAGTAAATTAAAAATAATAATTAAAATAAATAAGACCATTATTTGCAGCCAGTTTTTTCTACTGAAATCCTTTTAGGAATATTATTTTAAATTCCTTCTTTTTTCAGTGTCACAATCTAAATTAAACCATAGCTTTCTTAATAAACAAATTGCATTAAAATATCTACTCCTTAAAATGAATATGACCAGAAAAACCTAAAAATCTACTAGGACATTTTATTTAGGAGTAAAAAGTTCAGGTTCTTACAATTCATCTTGAAAAGAAAATAATATTAAAAACATGGTGGAAAACTGTAAAATGTATCTAAGGATGAAAAAAGAATAAAAGTTTCATAAAATTTGCCAACTAAAAGAAAGTTTTCTTTCCTAGACATTTTTTTATATTTGATATAAGTAAAACATTTTCAACAAAGTTTTCATACTGTTTATTATTATCAATATATTTTTTAACATATCAACTAGTAAAGTGAGGATAGTAACAAAATGACTCTAAAACCAATGTACAAAAATTGATTGAAAACAAGTGGTAAAGTTTGCAAACTTATTTTGAATACACACATTACAGCCTTAAGCATAAAAAAAGCATTAACTGTTTGCAACATTGAACAAATACTTATGCAACAGTATATTTTTCTTAATTTCAAAGGCCTAACATGTTTCTTTGATAAAATAATGCATCAAAGCTATTCAAGATTAAGTTTTAGTATCTATTTAAATAGCTCACATACACAATCTTTAACTAGGCAGTTGTAATAATAGAAAAATATACTCAATATAGTACAAATACATATTGGAACATTCATTGACAAAAATTTACATCTTCGCAGCTAACCAAGTCAATTAAAAATTGGAGATATTAAAACATTCTATCCAAAAGAATGATGTAAAAAGCCTGCAGTAAGAAACTTTATGATAATTCTTGAACTCTTAAAATTCAGTTGCATCCCAGGAATGTTCATAAATGTGTAAAATAGTGTGGGTAGGTAAGAATGTATAGAAGGATAAAGACCTTTTATCACTAGTTGGAATAAATACAAAATAATTAAGAGGCATACTAATGAAATTTATAGGTGTTTTATAGTGTCTTTTTAAAAACATTTGGGTTACAGTAATGAATGCATATTCAAACAAATTATACGTAGAAGTATTTAAACAACTTAAGTTAAACTATCATAAAATGAAAAAAATATTCAAATTTTCCCACAAAAATTAAGAGTCTTAATTCTAAATGATTTATTAGTGCAATCTTAATATATAACTTTTTGTATCAAAGACAAAAAATAATTATTTTCACACCAATTTGTTTTTTAAATAAAACTTTTATAATGTATGGATTTTAACAACAGATGATAAGCATGAATGGTAGTTTTTGAAATTTTTTTAATTTTCAAATTTCTTTTGAAAAACAAATTAGTTTGTAACTCAGTTTGTAACTCAAAACAAGTTTGTAACTCAGAAAATTGGAAAGTTGAACATTATAAACATATAAACTGTATAAAAGGACTAAATAGGCATATGAAGTAAAAGAAATTGAAATTTAAATCAATTTTGAAACTAGAAATAAGTAAAATGTTTAGAATTATTTACATATTCACAAAAAATAGTTAAAACAGCAAACAATTTAAGGAAACATTAATCTAAAATATTTTAGTAAATACTGGCACCTAAAACCCCTTTGAAAAATAAAAATATGAACCGATGAATGTTTATACAAAGATACGAGTAACACTAGTAGAACAAAATAAAAGTAAAGAACATGCAATAAGTATAAGAAATTATGTTAAGCTTTAAAGCAAAAGAAACTTATTACTAATTGGTAGCTATCATAAAAGAGGCAAATTAATTTTTTACCTCTTAATAAGAGTAGCAAAAATAATTAAAACTTTATTTTGCATCAAAATAAAATACAGTGCAACTTTGATAATTCGAAGTAAAGGAGAAAACTTAAACCCAACACATTGAAGAAATGAAAATCCATCTTTTATGTGTCTTTCAACCAAAAGTTGCTTTCAACCTATCAGCAACTTTTTTCTATTCAGAAGTTGCAATTCTTGTTCAAAAAGCAAGGCTTACACAAACACATGATGAATGTTCACTCTAAAACTTTCCAGGAAAAGTCATGATTTGTTTTATCAAGAGATGATTTTATATAACAATGAATGGCAAAAAATCATTATGATGTTAAAGTTATGTAAGAAAAACTTTGAATTAATGAAGTCTGAATTATATCCACAATTTTTTAACATTGATTTAATAGGAATTTCAAGGGAAATGTTAAAACTTTGAACTATTCGAATTGTAGACATCCAGGTTATCCAAGTTGCACTGTATATAACCGGTTTATTAGATAATACAGTAAAATAAGTTGTCAAACAACACATTAATACACACAAAATATCACCCTAAATTTATATTGCAAACTTTTCTGAGTTTTCATTAAAGAAAGGAATAAAAGTTTATAAATCACATAGTGAAATTAAATAGTGATTTTACTGAATTTTTAGAATTATGCCTGCATAATTCAGATAAATTTTCACACAAAAATATATTACTAATGAAACAAAATACATATACACATTAAAATAAAATAGCAAATTTAAACAGATTTAAAATTTAAATATTCAACAAGAAGCATAAATACATGTTTTTACAAATTTTAGGAAACTACAATTCTTTGATTTGATCATTAGTAAAATTTGTGAACACTAATCCATTTTTTAAAGGATTCTCATTGAATCTTTTTATATAATTTAGCTACTACATATAACTGTAGTAAGTTTATGAAAATGATGTTAATGATGAAATGCAGACCTCCTAAAAATATAGCTTCTGAGAATATATCATACAAAAACTTTTAAAATGTTATTCTTGAAAACAAATCAAACTCAAGCCCTTGAGCTTTTGAAAATGTTTCCAATAATCTGAAAGTTCAATGCATTTTTTGTGTTTCTTATGACAACATTCAAGCATAAATAACCGAAACTTTGTGTCATTTTAAATATGTAATCAAGCTACTTATTTAAACTTAGCATAGAAAATCAACTTACATTTTCTATATCTATTTTTTCTTAAAATATTATATAGTAGATGTAATTTCAAATTATATCGAAAATACAAATTTTCATTCTATGTCAAGAGTACCCAATAAACCATGCAATAAAATTTTGCATGTTTGATACAATAAGCTAACCTACAAGTTACAAAACAAAATTAAAACAGTTTCTAGAATATTTAGTAAAAATATGATAACTGTACAAAATTCCTACACTATTTCAATTATTAGATGGAGTTTAAAGTTTCCTCATCATATATATCCAAGATGGATACATTTAAGAGCACTTTGGGTTCATCCATTTAAGATTTTATATTTTAAAAAGTTAAAATAATAGGAAAACAATAAATAACAGGATAATTCACACTTTAAGTATCATTCTTAAAAGTTTCCACAAAATGCAAATTTTGAATGTTGTTTCATATCTAATATTTTAGCTCACATAAAAAATTAAGATTCAATGGTTCAACAAATTTTTGTTATGCCTTGTCAGAAAGAGACTGATAATACTCTGAGAGTACTTTCCACGCTTTGGGAGCCATGAAGCCATCTGGGGGTTCCATGCAGTTTCGGGCTAGGTGCCTCATTCTGGTACCGGATATGAATTCAAAATCCTGTTTCCGATTAGGATCAAAAAGGGCCATTTGTTTCTTGGTTGTGTCATACGCAGCAACTCGGAATGGAATAATTTCGAGCTGAGTCAGCCCTGGAGCCATGGTTAACACCTGCAAATTAAGTGAGAGGTTCAAGTAAGCTACTAATCACTGCTCTGTAGAAGTTAGAGCTAATTTATAATTCTCTGCAATGAGTAAAAAATACACCAGTAAGGAAAAAATGTCTATTGTTACTCAGACAGTCCAACTTTTCAAACAGCCAATCAAGTGAACTCAATAAGACTTCAATGGACATGGTAAAATTTACTTAAAAAACTAATAAGTACTAACCAATAAAACCAATAAATACCAATAAAACCAATAAGTAACCAATAAAACTGAAAAAATTAAATATTTAAAATAACATTTTTTAAAATTTCTTCTGCATTTTTATCAACTTGAACAAATGTAACCTATCTAGTTAAATTGGTTAACGGTTATAAATGATTTTTATCATCTATTATTGAAGCCAATCCCTAACTTATAGGATATGGTTTAAAAATTTAACTTTTTTCCAAAATATTGAAAAGCCACAAAAGATGGAGGTTGAAGAAGTAATACAGCAAACTCAAGTATTTCTCTAGAAACATTTCGAATTTTGTGACCATGGCACTAGAGCCAAAAAAGCAACTGTACATTTACATGGGCACTACGAGAAATATAGAATGCAGTGCAGAAGTTCTATTCAAAGTGCATTTGGTTGTGCAAATTTAGCACAGTGACGATGCGCCTAATACTAATGACTTGCTGAAAAGCCAGATGACAGCATTGTATAGGATTTTACCAGATAAAGATCCATAAGTAAAATATATTTGTTAGAAAAAAGTTCACAAGGCAAGTAAGATACTTGTACGACTTTTATAAACAGATAGGGAAGAACATTGCCACACACCTTTGCCCCATGCGTGGGTTCATACAGATCCTTCTTGGTGTCAGGATGAGGCATTCCAGCAGGATCACGTCCCACAATATAAAAGTTAGCTCCAGTAGACATTCTGGCTTTAGCATGCCACTGAACCTAAAATAAAAACTATAGCGTTATAGAGGTATTCACTATTTTTTAAAAAGTTAGAATATGTACTTTATTATACCTGATTGATACTACAGTGAAACCTCAATATTGCGAGCCTTTATGGGGGGTCATATAATGATTTTAAGAAAAAATAATTGGAACAAAAATATAAAAATAATATAGAAATAGATAAAGTACCTGGAATGAGACACTAACAAGGTGCAAAATGTAAGACAACCAATGCAAACATTCCAAATAATATAGAACGCAATCATTCAGAATAATTAAGATTTCATAAATTCACTCCCTACCCCTTTTTATCTGTTCTAACCTCTTACGGCCGGTAACTTGACCAGCGGTTAACCAGGTGTCAATTCTCTGTGTGGCGGAAAACTATGTTTCCTTCTTCAACTGCCAATCAGAAGTCTGACTGCTGTTTAACTGCCGGTCAAGTTAATGGTGACTATGGCCATTAATAAGCCAATTTTTACAAATTCTGACTGAAATGGTGGTAACTATAATGAAAACCTCAAGTGTTAAGGCTTTCCGTAACAAATTAAAAACATTATAGCTGATAAAATAACCAGTACTTTCATGGTAAAAAAATGTAAGATTTAAGGGGATTTTTTCTATTTAAATGGAAATAAGATGATAACAAAATGCTTAAGATGGAATTACCAAATAAAGTATGATGAAAATCCCTAAAGACTTCCGTAAATTTAAAAGAAGTTCATACCTCCTTTGGACCAGCATACATCATAGGCGAAGGGAATATTGCTAACACAGTGGACTCTGGCTCAAGCACCCTCTCTTCCAGAACAGCTTTGTGCTGGGCTATTCTAGTTTTCAAAGGGACATCATCATCTTTGGTCCATCCCCCTAATTTTAAAAGTAAAAAGTCATTTTTGTATCATAATATCAACTTTGCATCTACACAAGAAACTAAACTTGAAATAACGTTTTAATAATTGAATTTAAAATAAAGAAATAAGGACTAAATTTTAAAATTGAAATCCATACAAGATACTGTATAAGAAACTTCATAATAATAATTTAATTCTTCCTCTATGTGATTTCACTGAATACTTTCTGGGGATCACTCATATACTGACTGAATAACTTTGATGCCAACAAAAAAGGAATTATTGAAAGTGGAAGGAAAAATCCCTTCAACTATAGAAAGGATGAACTGATTTTGAAAACTGTCCTGAACGATCACACATCGACATTGCTGCAGTTTAAATATGCATTAGGTTGAATAACTTAATATGCATTGCATTACACACACTTTGAAAGCATTTTGATACTGAAGCTGTTAAAATAGTTTAAAAGTGTCTAATAAATATTCATTTGCAGTTTCCAATTTCAGATAATCTTTTTTAAACTCAAGTTTAAAATTTCATGGTACAGTCGAATCCGCTTAATGTGATCACGGGTAATGTTATCAATGGGATAATGTTATCGAAATCAATAGATCCCGATCATTTATATTTATTTTAACTTAAAATTCATCGTTTAATATGATCAACTATAGATCAACACGCCTTAATGTTATCAAAATTTGTCCATATCCCCTAAAAACGTCCACTTTCGAGCTTCCTTTTGAAGTTCAAATTTTTATAAGTAAACATCTGCCCCACCCTAAGGCATCTGACGCTTCTTTTTTCTAAAAATCAGACAGTTGCACTCTGATAAGAGTTCTCTTGTTTATTGGAATTCAGATTAATTTAGGTGATTTTTTAAATGAAAGGATATAATGGAGCCCAAAAGGAGAAATACTTCTACTTTAATAAAAAATACAAAGTTAAGCTATTATTTATTTTAATTAATTGGACTACTCTTATATTTTCCCTTCTATGTATAGTGTGAAATTGTTTCAAATTCATTAGTTACGATTACATAACTTTGATTTTAAAGCAAATAATCTAGTTACACTGTTTACTGCTTTTTGATATAAGAAATCGCTTATTGTTATCAATCGGATAATGTTATCAGTTTCATCTCGGACAAATGCGATCACATTAAGCGGATTCGACTGTATAAGGTAACTGTCAAGAACAGATATAGTAAATCTTGAAGATTCAACTAAACGGCCTTCCTATAGTGTTTTTACATTGAAACTCATTTGTGTGATTGATTTAAGGCAGTGGTTCCCAAAGTGGGTTCTGCGGCAAAATTCCACGAAAAAATTTAGGGGTTCCATGGGACAAACTTTATTTCATTAAAAAAAATTAGAATGGTGTAAAAAATAAGAATGGACAGCGCCGCCCCCCTTGTACCCAAAAATGTTCTCAAAATGTGTTAAAACCTTACTTTTTTCAGTCGAATTTTAAATTTTGTTTCTGGGGGAGGACCCCCAGACCCCCCATGGTTTTTCGTACAAGTACAAAGTATTGCACAAGGGGATCTTGTGTGATACTTTTTGGAAAATCAACAACATTTTGACATTTTTTGTCAAAAGATAAAGGTTATGGTCTGGACAATTCTCCTCTTAGCTCCAAAAAGCTTATTAAAATGAGTTAAAACTCTACTTTTACAAGTCAAATTTCAAAATTTTTCTGGGCGATGACCCCCATACCCCCCAGCGGTACTAGAAGGGGATCTTGCGTGATACTTTTAGATAATCTCCAAGAATTTGACATTTTTACTAAAAAGGAAAGGTGATTGTCTGGAAACGTGCCCCCACCACTGGACCCGCGCCTGGTTTCATTTAATATCATACATTAATTTTGAAAAGTCGTTGATTAAAAAATATTCAGAATTCCGCGATCATTGGTAACAAATTTGGGGGTTCCACGACCAAAATAGTTTGGGAACCACTGATTTAAGGTAATCACAAGTAAGTAAGAGTAAAGAGGTTCAAAACCTATAAAAAATAACAATACATACCAAGGGGATGCAACAACAACACTGGTTTTTTGTATCCTCTTTCGAGCAAAGCAGCTCTTGTTTCTTTCATGAGTAAAGCGTGGCCATTATGCACAGGGTTTCGCAGTTGGAAAGCAAAAACTGCATCAGCCTAAATAAGAGGGGGAGATATTTAATTATGAGATAAGGAATAGATTTCAGAAATTATCAAATCAGAATAGAAAAACAAAATAAAATATTGATTACTAAAAGTTTAATTGCATAATCATAATTACTTGGTTCAATGAAAAAGTTTTCACAATTTCATTATCACAAAATAATGAAATTTTTAAATTAAAAAAAAGTTTTTGCTTTAGAATTTTTTTTTGATTGAAAAGGCAGCTTGATTATAAAAGTAAAGAGAAATCAAATTTCAGGAAGTTTAAACACACAACCAAAATTTAATTGCAAAATCAACAAGCCCTAGTACAAAAAATTAACACTTGTAAAATCATGAAAATGTTATCCTACTCCTATTTTCCTAAACTTTGCTCTTAATTCATTTGGTGTCAGCCTATACTCATCCAAACCATCATTTTGTTTGATTCTTTCTAAGACTTCAAGATTGCCTCCAGCTAGCCAATCTCCACTGTCATAAATCATCTAAAACATGAAAATGCAAGGAGTTAAAAATATTAAGTTAAATTATCCTAACTTTTCAAAAGAAATTTAAGAGCTTTTCTAAATAAAAACTTAAAGTACTTAAGAGCTCTTAAATTTCAATATATATGTTATGGGCAAAGTGATTAATTGGGCATTATTAACAATCCCCAGAGTGAAAGCGGGCAAAGTGATAAATTTCATTCATAAATTTTATTGAATTTATCACATTGCCCCGGCATTATTAATAATGCCCAATTAATCACTTTGCCCGTAACATATATAATAGTAGTGGAAGGTCATGGAAGAGTGATAAAATTGGAATTGAGTTAAACATTGTCTTAATTAAATAAGAAATGATGAGCTCACTTTCACATACGGATGACCTTTATTGTTCGTTCCAAATTGTCGACCACATCTTTCCTCTTTTCTGTGTTCGAAAAACTCTGGATTTCGCAGTATAGCCACACAGTTACCATTATAGCGGAGAGCAAATGCAGACACATCGTATAGTCTTTCCTTATCCTCAGTAGAAATAGGAAGGACAATGGGAACAGATTGGTTTATGACTCCACCTGAGGTTACCAAAAAATTAAAATCAATTAAGAATAACAAGAACCAATACTTATAATACAAAATTTTTAACTCTTATTGCTTTTTTAAAGGAAGAAATTAATGATGATAAAGAATGGAAAGGAATTAAAAATCTGAAATATACAAACCATCAAGCAAGCAGCCAAAGTGTAAGCATTGTAAGTATTGTCTTTCAGTCATAAACCCTTGAATAGGAGTTGCCCATCCTTCTGCAAGCACTTGAACCCATTGCAAATCCAAGCTACTTATTTCAACAGACTGAAGCGTTTCGGCCTCAGCCTTAGCTCGATCCAAACTATGGTTTGGAACAAAGAGTTCTTTAACACTGTCTGTAACAGATTCTGGAATGATTCCCTGAAACCCCAAAATAATATTACTTTTATAAATTATTTAAATACAAGAATCTAAAACTTATAGTGATAATACCCAAGTTCCAGATTTTCACAAACAGAAAAGGTGATACTCCACATCCACACATACATGTACATCCCCAAATTTCCGTTGAAATTTTGGGTTTTTCAGAACAGAAAATATTTGGTTACACCTGTGCAGGTCTACATCCTGTGTTAATTTGTAGGGCGTATATAGTTTATAGCAAATCCTCAAATTTCAACTGACTAATAAAAACAAGAATAGGAAGTTTTATGTTATTACTATGTTTTATGTTAGGTTGTCATCACCCTATTGATTCCCATTCTCCTGTAACTGAACAAAATCTTTTAAATCAATTAACTTGAATTTAGGCAGTGTATAATAGAGTCTTACTATATAGTCCAGGCAACGAAGGGTTATAGAGGGAAGTTCTTGGAACACAATTTTTGACCTTAGAACTTTGTTTGGACCAGTTTGGAGGTAAACATATCAAAAGTCCCCGACCCTAGCCCCTGAGCTTAATGTAGGGGGGGCGTTTAAAAGTCTCATTTTTCAGTTTTTGGCTTATTACTCTTAGAAAATGCATCCCCACGAAAAAGTTTCAATTATCTTTTTTAAAGTAGATAAAATTATCAACAATTTAAGACCACTCCCAGGTTTATAGGTCTAATAGATTCCGAGTTACATCTCTTCAAAAATGGAAAATATGTTTAAAAAGTTCGAAAAATTGAGTAAAATTCGTATTTAAAGCAATTTATTGGCTATATTACACTTTTAAGAGTAAAGTAAGGGCTAAAACCTTATAACACAATTATTTAGCTTTAATTTAAGCCCTGAACCAAGTCTGTGAGATCAATAGTTCTTACGCTATCGGAAAAAAACAAAAAATGGGAAGATGGGATTTTCCCAGAAAGGGGACCTAGAGGTTTGAGAGTACAGTAAAAGAAAAGAAAAGTGGTATAAATTAATATACCAATATTGAAAACAGTATTTATTTGTTTGAAGTATTCCATTTTTACCTTATAAAATTTATTAATTACCTATTTCTTAATTATTAATTATTTTCAATTTAATTAATTTTTTGTTCTATATTTATTGAATTTAAAAAATGAGGGTCATATTTATGAATTTTTAATACTTGTCATATATTGACTTTAAAAGACTTCAATTGACTTTAAAAGATTAGGTTTACTCCCCGTGCGACATCTCGTTTTTTATAGAATTACACTTTACTTATTTAGCAATAGAAATATTTGTAATCTAAAAAATACGATTAACCAAAGGAGAATAAATGAAATTTATCAGATTCCTCGCTTTTACAAGGAGATATATCGTAAACATTTCTTTTATCTTGCACCAAAGTTATTTAATAGTCTACCTGCTGAGCTACAAAATATTTCTTCCTATCCCTCATTCAAACGTTGTTTACATAATTTTGTAATTTTTTTAAATAATGTTGAAGACCTTTTCTAAAGGAAGCATAATGTATTTTTTTTGCCTTAGCTGTTTGCCAACTTGTAAAACTTTAATTTAAATAATTCTGTCTTTTGTAAATTAAATTAATCATTTATTATTGTTATTTGTACTATGTTTTTTTTTCTGCATTTTTGAATCTTATTATTGCTATGTATAATTCAACCCACCTATTTATTTATTTTATTTTAAATATCACTCAATGTTCGCACTTTTTTTGGTTACCTGAACGGGACTGTTTCCCCTTGGTAACTCATATTATTTTATATATTCATTTGTAATTTCCATAGTGTAAAATAAAGATTATTATTATTATTATTATTATATAAATTACAGCTTATAACATTTAGGAGGCATAGGTTCATGTTGGTATAACGGTTAAGAGGAAATTTCGAGAGGCTTTTGTCCCCTCAAAAAGGAACGGATACGGCTATGTTGGTGTAAAAAAGGAAGAACACTGAAAAAACAGCAGGCTACAGGTTTGTAGGAATACAGTAAAAGAGAAGAAAAGTAGTGAAACATGAAAGACATGACCACTCTATACAAAATGAAAGCTGATTAAATTTGCCCCAAGTTTTACTCAGTACAAGTGTAGGCCCGATGACCAGGTTCCTCACACTTAATTAAAGAATATCTAGACATGGGAAAATATTTTGCTATGACCATGTTTGTGCATATAGGATAGGCATTGTGATAATTTTACAAAACAACCGTTTAGTGAAAACGAAGTTTATTGGCATTGAAAAGTAAACATAATACATTACAATAGTAGGTATCATTCAGTTAATTTCTTGCTCTCTTAGGGCGGGGAGGACCTTGATCCTCGATTTTGTTTTCATCTTCTGTATCCTCTCCATCGGATCCCTGTAGGGAAACAGTTAGAGGATCCTCCTGTTGTTCTTCACTTTCTGAGTCAATTTGAGAGACCCCATTCAGGCAGTTCCCTGGCAGTTTTGGCATGCTGGGGAACATTTAAGGCTTGCTTTTTTACAACCACACTTCGCGCTGGCACAGTCTTTCACGCATCGGCAGAAAATTAATTTTAGGATATCGTCCGGTGCAGCTGCTAATTCCCTATGCACTGGGACCAGGCAGTTATTCTCCATCTTCCATCCATACATCTAATTCCAGCTCGAATTACAAGTTTGGGGGGGGGGCAGGACAAAAGACTCACTTGGGGCCTTCGACAAGTCTTAAAGTAAAATTTAAATTTATTAGACTTGGAATATCACAGCACAGACGACATTTAATTTACAGAAGAATATTAAATTTAAGTAAAAATGCTAGATGGTTTCGATATGTTCAGCAAGGAATCGAATCGGAATGGCGCTCCCTGGAAAAATCAAAACATGAACAGCATCAAAAAAGTTATAGAGTAAGAACTTTTGATCTCACAGACTTGGTTCAGGGCTTAAATTAAAGTTAAATAATCAGCTTTTATTTTGTATAGAGTGGTCATGTCTTTCATGTTTTACGACTTTTCTTCTCTTTTACTGTATTCCTACAAACCTGTAGCCTGCTGTTTTTTCAGTGTTCTTCCTTTTTTACACCAACATAGCCGTATCCGTTCCTTTTTGAGGGGACAAAAGCCTCTCGAAATTTCCTCTTAACCGTTATACCAACATGAACCTATGCCTCCTAAATGTTATAAGCTGTAATTTATATATGACAAGTATGAAAAATTCATAAATATGACCCTCATTTTTTAAATTCAATAAATATAGAACAAAAAATTAATTAAATTGAAAATAATTAATAATTAAGAAATAGGTAATTAATAAATTTTATAAGGTA
The DNA here is from genome assembly GCA_024610705.1 of Tetragnatha versicolor. Taxonomy (NCBI): domain Eukaryota; kingdom Metazoa; phylum Arthropoda; class Arachnida; order Araneae; family Tetragnathidae; genus Tetragnatha; species Tetragnatha versicolor. Next base: position 35,406,839 of record JANDEH010000006.1, read on the forward strand.
AAAATGGAATACTTCAAACAAATAAATACTGTTTTCAATATTGGTATATTAATTTATACCACTTTTCTTTTCTTTTACTGTACTCTCAAACCTCTAGGTCCCCTTTCTGGGAAAATCCCATCTTCCCATTTTTGGTTTTTTTCCGATAGCGTAAGAACTATTGATCTCACAGACTTGGTTCAGGGCTTAAATTAAAGCTAAATAATTGTGTTATAAGGTTTTAGCCCTTACTTCACTCTTAGAAGTGTAATATAGCCAATAAATTGCTTTAAATAGAATTTTATTCAATTTTTCGAACTTTTTAAACATATTTTCCATTTTTGAAGAGATGTAACTCGGAATCTATTAGACCTATAAACCTGGGAATGGTCTTAAATTGTTGGTAATTTTATCTACTTTAAAAAATATAATTGAAACTTTTTCGTGGGGATGCATTTTCTAAGAGTAATAAGCCAAAAACTAAAAAATGAGACTTTTAAACGTCCCCCCTACATTAAGCTCAGGGGCTAGGGTCGGGGACTTTTGATATGTTTACCTCCAAACTAGTCCAAACAAAGTTCTAAAGTCAAAAATTGTGTTCCAAGAACTTCCCTCTACACCCTTTTTTGAGCATTCGTTGCCTGGACTAATAGCATAGCAACTCCCTCTCATAATTTAGCATCATAACAGGTGTTCCAGCATCCAATATTTTCCTAGAACAAATTAAATTCGTCCAAAATTTCCCCAAAAAATGTCTACTTTCATTAAAAATTTCGCAAAAACGCACCCTTATTTTCATTTTAGTTCAATTACTACTAAAGTACAAAGAGTTTTTGTTTGTTTATTTCTTAATTACTGAACTTCTGCAAGGTTTAATACTTACAAAATAATCAATAAGTTTAATTTTAATGGACTCATTACCTTTTTTTATTCTTCCTTCATGTAACCTTAGCTACAACATAATGTTCTTTGAGTGAAAAATACCGTTATGATTAACCAAGAACATGATTTTTTAGAGAAAATCGCTGATTGTTTCTTCTGCATATCAATCGTAATGCAAGGAAAATGAAACTTTCAGATATTTACCAATTAAATTCATTTTTTCGACGTAGATTTACAATTTTCACCTAATTTCCGTAGAACTTGGAGAGTACAATATTATCCAAGCCAAAATTTTTGTTACTAATAACCATACTTGTATAATATACATGAACGCGCGAACGGCGTTCGCAGAAAATTTCCCCCTCTGCAGAAAAACTACAAGAAAAATTTTTTTCAGAAATTTTTCTGCAGAATTTATTTTTGATCGATAAATTTTTCTTCTGTTTTTCGCCAAATGCTTCCATCCGTGGAATCGCGATTTTAGAAAGAATCGGAATCGCGAAAGTCGGGAAATCGCAACTTCTCCCGTAAGTTCCGTTTTTGCTCACGGAGTTAACCGTTTCATCCGCGATGCTTTCTAAGATGGCCGCGGACATAAGGTGAAGTCGGCTTCGTATCGCGTTGCTCGCGGAGTTTACCGTTTCATCCGCGATGCTTTTAAGACGGCCGCGGACGTTAAGGTGAAGTCGGCTTCGTAACGCGTTGTTGTTGCGATGTAGAAAAAACAACTTTTCCGTAGTTAGAAGCTATGGTTAGAAGCCAACAAGTCCGGAATTAAAAATAATAGCGATTTTTCACGAAAGTTCCGTTTTTCTGGCTTATGAGGTTTTCTAAGTTGCAAAATTTTTGAAAGGCGACTTTGAGAAACTTAAGAAAATAATTCAGTTTTTTAATCGTGTTAGATTATAACCTGTATAACATATCTGATATGATTTGAGATTCTAATAACACTTTTAAAAATTCATTTGACTTTTTCTTCACTCTTAGCAAAAATTTTATTGGTAAAAAAATTAAGTTATTTAATTAAATTTAAAGTAATCAATAAATTATCCTTGTATTTAGGTGATTTCCTGAATTTTCATCTGATTTTAGTTGCATTTTGGTTATTTTCATGCAAATGAAGATAACGTGAAATATGTATCTTTCTTCGTTTAAAGATATTTTTATCTAGACTATCAATATTAATGACTAGTTAAATGCCAGTTTAAAGTTCTTAAAATCCTCCCGAGTATAACCCAGTTAAATTAAAAATTTTCTTGTTATAATTATTTGTTTTACACATTAAACAAAATTATACATAACTAAGCTCTCGTGCTTTTTCCTCTTTTTTCATCTTTTGATGTGTAAATTCTTGCAGAAAATTTTTTGGAAAAAATTAAAGTTCGCAGAAAGGTTTTAATTTTATACAAGTATGCTAATAACGACTTGTTGTATTTGCAGAGGTATTTTTTCTTCATAAACATAGGCAAAAATTTTCCAACAACTGCCTGAATTTCCCCCGAACGATGATCGGACGTTTGGACATATTCTGAACCCCAACATCAAAAATTCTTTAAATAGGTTTTTAACAGAAAAAAATGTAAAAAGATCAGGAGGAACAATTTTAAACAATCAAGAATTACTCACCTTGTCTAACAAAAGTCTGATGACTCTTTGAACAGAATCTTGAACAGACAGTTCACCCGCTTTAATATGTATGTCAGATTTATCAGGCTTTTCGTAAGTAGAATCAATACCAGTGAAACCTTTAAAAAATTATTATTACTATATTGAAAATAGAACTCTTCAGTTTTAAAATAGTTCTCTTGTTCATAATTCTGAATGGTAAACCAGACTATATTGCTTTGAAAACAATACCTTTGATTTCTCCGGCTCTAGCTTTTTTGTAAAGCCCTTTAACATCCCTTTTTTCACAAACTTCCAAGGGTGTATCAACAAAACATTCAATGAAAGTAAGTCCAGCTTCTTCATGTATTTGTCTTGCTTGATTCCTATCCTAAGTAAGAAAAATACTTTAATCAGATAAATTAATGCATTATTAATTTTTATTACAAACAAACAGGTAAGGCTTGTGAATTATAGTTTAAATAAAATAAACACAAACCTTTGCAAAAGGACTGATAAAACTTGAGAGGGCAATGTGTCCACTGTCAGCAAAAAGTTTGGCGACCTCGGCAACCCGTCGGATATTTTCCTCACGGTCTTCAGGACTGAACCCAAGGTTTTTGTTAAGGCCATGACGGATATTGTCGCCATCTAATGCATAAGCAGGGATTCCAAAGGAGCACAGGTAATCTTCAACTCCAAATGAAATTGTGGTTTTCCCAGCTCCAGATAATCCTGACAAAAAAGTAAAAAAATTTAATTATTTGCACTGTCATTTTGGATGTCGGTAATAGAACTAACTGCTGAAGTTTCTTATTTTTTTAGAAAACGGGGTATGAGGATAATAGGACTGATGCTTATGTAAGAAATAAAAAAACTACTATTGGAAATTGTTGTAATTTGCAAAATAAACACATTTTTGTACATTTGCATACTTGCCAACTTTTGAAAACTTACATCTATAAAACTTTTTGTGTAACATTACAATACTACAACTTGAATATCTCGGTAGAGATGTATTTTCCGCATTGCGAACGGAACGGAACATGAGAAGAAGCAAACTTTATGGATGACAGGGATGAGATTTTTCAGACTTTTGTGGGATTTTCAGACTTTTTAAGACCTTTCAACAAAAAATTTCAGACTTTTAATTGAAATAAAATCAGCTTATAAACTGGAATTTTCAACTAAAAACTGCATCTTTTTCATTTTTTTGTGAATGTTCTTGGTTTATAAGGATATTTTCTATGATAAATTTTCATAACTGAGGCACACACACAGTTAAATCATTTTATTTGGTTCGGTTTACGATCTTCTTTATCAATTCTTGCAGTTTTCAGCCTTTTTGCTTTTTTGTCACTCTCATCCCTGGGATGAGAGCGCGCCCAGACTCGCGGGCGAATCCGAAAAAAACTTGCAAAAAAGCCAAATTTTCCTCAATAATTATTGAGTGTAATTTGGCTTTTTTGCAAGTTTTTTCCCGTCCCGTTTAAATGGGACAAAATTGAGAAATCGTAAGGACAGGGGTTTTTAAGTTAAGGAGGTACAATTAGAGAAAATAATTTACGTCGCGAGTGTTTTGCGTTTTGATGTTAACGTAAAATCCGTAATATTTTTCAATCAATCCGTAAAACTAAAGAAAATCCGTAAAAGTAGGCAAGTATGCATTTGGTACCATTTGGATGACACCTTGTAGTCTTCAGAATCTATAGAGTCATACATAGAATTGAGTAAGTATTAACACATTTTGCAAATGGGTGAATAGTTTACCAGTGAACCAGATGGTACAGCCTCTGAATCCAGCTCTTTGACCCATGATTTGGCCTCTTCTGTCTCTAGAGACATGGTGAGCTTGATATGTGACATTGGTAGCTTTTTGTTGACTCTAAAATAAATATTGCTTATTAGTATGTAATACCAATTAGTATTACAAAATAATTATTTTTTAACGCAAGTAAAAAGCGGATAGTGGTGTTTTTTTTCTGCAGCCAAGTAAATAATATAGAAAGGGGAAATATGGAAGGAACTCTCTTAAAGCGAAAAGAAATAGCCAAGTCAACCAATAATTATAAAAAACACTTTTACTAAAAATTCCAAATATTTCTTATACGGCAATTGATGGGTTTATACACTTGAGTAACTCATTAATTTTTTCAAAAAATTTCTTCGTCAAATATCAAATTTAATTTCTTAATCCAAATCTTCTGTTTGGGAATTGAGCACGTAGTTTTTAATATATTAGCTGAGCCGCATTTTTATGTGTGTATAAAGAAATTAAACCTCTCATTCCATCTGATTGCCAAGTGGCCAAGTGGTGCTTACTGAATGGTTTTGGCAATTAAGAACCCAACTTTCCATATTAATTTACTCCTCTCCTAATGAAATTCCGCAGCTAAATTTTTCACAAGTGTTTTGAGTCATCTTCTTAAGCCAGTAAAATGTGCATCCATTTATGTGAGTTTAGCCTAAGAACGTTTCCTTGTAACAATTAAATTTCATTGGTTTATACATATAATATTCATAATAATAGTTTATTGTAAATTTATTATTCTTACTATGTATGTTAATTTAAAATAAGATTAATTCGGCTTCAAATCGGGTTTTTTCTCCTAGGGCTAGGCGAATGAGGAAGTTGCATGATTTTTTTTATTTTTTTAATCGATTCCTCTTGCAAAAATAAGCAACTACCCAAAATTTGAGGCCGATCGAGACATTTTTTGATTGTCAAAAAAATTAACAAAAATCCCCTTTTTAAAAGCGCGCGAAAACGCAAAGAGTTTGGATGTGACGTCATCTTATACTAAACATTGTTGTAAAGCAATGGAGTTGATGGTATTATTGTTGACGTCATCTTATAGTTTAAACAATAAACGTTTTCAGTCACGTGTTTTTTTCTCGACTTTTAAATTAAAATATTTAATTACCTGTACATTTTTTTGAAAAACTGACTAGATATTTCATTTTAACATACAAAAAACCATACGGAACACTTGTTTGTTTTTGAAAATCTGACACATGCAACTTCCTTATTATAATATTTTTACTGTCTGCTTTGTATATCAAGTATAATCCTACTACTATTATAATTGTGAATGTTTGTCCGGACGTTTGTTACTCTTTCACGCAAAAACTACTGAATGGATTTTAATGAAATTTTACCATAATGTAGCTTATACATCAGAATAACACATGGGCTATAATTTATAAAGAGAAAATCAGTCCTTCATTCTTTTTTTCCCGTTTTTCCTGCTTTTTTTCACTTATTTTTCCGTGTTTGAAAACCTGTTTTACCAGTCATACAACGAGTTAAAAATAAAACATTGTTTCAAATGAGACACAGATCACTAGACTTTTTCATTTACTAGATCTTTTATTTTAGTTTTAAACACTGGTTTTAAATTTCTTAATTTGTTCACTAGACTTTTTACTACGGTTTCAAATTTGTTATTTTATAAAGGCACCAAGATATTATTAAACATTATCAGAAACATCGGAATTGTAAAAAGTGACAAGAACACCGGGATTGGAAAATTAGCGAGAACATCGGGAAGGAAAAATTACCGAGAACACTGGGATAGGAAATTTACCATAAAGACACCCAGAATACCGGAATATAAAAATTACCGTAAACACTGAGATAGGAAAATTACCGGGAACGCAGCCGGGATTAGAAAAATTACCATGATCACCGGGCAACGGGATAAGATTACCGGGAACACTGGGATAGGAAAGAGGCAAATTATAAATGTATTTTAAGAAATATTTTAAAAAATAAATTTATACACCCCACCCGTGCAAGGCCGGGTATAACAGCTAGTATAATTATAAATAAAATGCTTGATTTGATTTGAAAGCAGTTGGAGGAGCTTGGAACTGGGAGAGAGACCTCTGTTCAAGTAAGTTACCCAGAGTATTAATTAGCTCTGCTCAAGCCCATTCTGCTTTGCCTCGACCATGCTTTCTCTGCCATGCCCATGTCGATACGATCGTAACTTTGACTCGATATTTCCCAAATTACACTCACCCACATAATCAACTCATGTGCTTTGATCAAATTTTCATTAAAAGATTGGAAAGCATAAGCCGGCTGTAAAGCACTCCACACAATGTGAAACAATTGCAATTAAAATATGGAAAGCTTCTTACTATTCACCTCCATCTTGGGAAAACAGGTTTCCAATAATACTAATGAGGCTACACCAATGCTTCAATAGTTACCTTTCAATTCTGTTACTGTTGTTAATTCAAGTTACCTTTCAATAGAACCTTCAGGTTAAAGCTATATAGTAGTACAACGCTTCTCCGAGCTACTCGCGTAAGGACAGTGCACTGAACTGATGATGGAAACTGATCCCCATCCATGTTTACATCAAAAATTATCACACAAGATGTTTGACGAAACCTTAAATGATAAAAACAGTCGGCGAAAATGACGTAAACATTACAAAATCAAAAGCATGGGAATCGAGAAAAAAAGTCCACAGTGGATGGAAAGTTCTACGAGTTGTAGATAAACAGAAAATTTTGAAACTTGGAAAATTAGAACAATGCAATGCTTTTACGACACCCATGGTGGGTGCGATAATCGGTTGGGTAACATGCCGGAGGAATAACGAGAAATAAATTTATCAGACATGAAGATTGGAGGATTCACACTAATGTTCCACTAGAATGGTCTGGAAAGCCCATAACAAGTTAAAAAAACTTAATATACCGTTCATCAAGGAAGGACTCTTCTTGATTTTTTTAGTGCAATGCATCCGAAGTATAAAATCCGGAATTCCATGGATTGCCGAAAACTGGTCAACAATGAATGAAAATTAGTAGAATTTCACTCTACTAGGGGAAATATTACACTATCTTCTAAAAAACCACAAGGTAAAAACACAAAATAGACGTTCTTTAATGTATGATTTGAGATTTGAGTAGAATAAGTATCGTACTGGGTAAACTGAAAATAAATGTCCAAGTAGGATTTTCGAAAAGAAAAAGATATGAGGGGCCAGAAAAATTTAAAAAGGTTTTGGTGGGGCCCCCATGGACCAATAAAGGTTGGGAAACACTGCCTTAGATGAATCGAACACTCTGAACTAATAATAAAAGCTATATTCGACAGTTGTATCAACAGACTTTGAAAGCACATTAAGCCAAGCATAGCAGCTGAAAAGGATTAAGGAAAGACGCGGAAAACCTTCTACATTAAATTGTAGTCCATGAAAACTCATGTTCCAAAAATATTTACAACTGGAGTCATAAAATTACCATTTAACTAGAATTAAAATCGTTGTCAGTTTTTGTTATAGTAAGTACATACCGCATACCGTATATGGTGTAACTTTGCCCCAAATGAAGTGGGGTTTTTTTCACTATAAAAGGAAATAAAAGTTGTTAACCAAAACCAATTTGACAAAGTCAGTGGTTTATATTATTTTTAAGATGTTTCATTGTAATATAAATCGTTTTCAAAATGTGGATTTAAGTTTAAATATTTTTAAAGACTATAAAAATTTTAGGCCAAACTTACCTTGAATTGGGATAATTTTGGCTCAACCCTCAAAGATAAAAAAATAATTAAGGTGTTGAGTTAACTCAATACTGTACCATTTTCCCATGTGTTGCTAAGTTATCTATCAATAATAATAATCTTTTTGGAGTTAATTTCAATCTAAATTTGCAAGAAAATTCATCAATAAAAAGTATTTTTTATACACAAACTGATTTCAATTTAGAGTTAGCAAAAATTAAAAAAAAGATATGGTTAACCGTTAACATTTTAACATTCTTTGTTTTTATTTTGATGAATTTATTGCCTAAATTGTGGGAAAAACACATTTTTGGAAAAAAAAACCCTGATATTTCTTTGAACACCATCAATTTTACAATTATGATAGTACTATCTTGTCAGAACCATACAGTTTTACTTACAATTTAAATATTTTTCGTGTTAAGAATAAATTTCTCCTCCATATTAGTTCATTTTTCTTTTAACTCAAAGATTATTTCACTTATTTTATCTGATACCATTGGGCCAAAGTTACCCCCAAACATGGGCCTATGTTACCCCAATGTAATAAAAATTCATTAATAGTCAAACCCCAAAGTGAAACAAAATAACGACATTGAAAATGGTTAGAATATTTTATTAACCGATTGAAAAATATGACCTAGCAATTTTGAATAATGTTCTTTATCGCTTTTCCAAAAAAAAGTTGTAAAGGTTAAAATAAATTGATATATTTTGATTCTACTTTATTTGAAAAGTTCCTAATGATTGTATTTTAGGAATTTCAAGACAACACTTTGACGATGTCATGGCAACAACTCTACCTGTTCGCCTAGCATTGAATAAGTGATATTAGTACTCATTCATTTACACAGAAACAGAACGTAGAATCTCTTTCCGATGGTTACCGCATTTTATGGTAGTTTGATGTACTTGAACATCAAATTTCATGAGTTCATATCGATCATTGTAGGAGGTGTAGCATTTTAAAAGCACTTCTAAAATGTTAAGTTTCTTTTTTAAAACTGAAAAATTTAAATTTCAAGGTGTTTGAGTTTGAGGGTCTGTTTTACACAAAGCAATTACATATAATACTAGCAAGAAATATTGAATAACAATGATTTTTAAGGTTTTGATTAGGAATTTACCGCGTCCCCGTAAAAATAAATTTGTTATTCCGCCAAGTTTCGGCAAAATATTACAGAAAACTAAAAAAATTTTTACTACAGTCGAGTCCGCTTAATGTGATCGCAATTGTCCGAGACTAAACTGATAACATTATCCGATCGATAACAATAAGCGATCTCATATCAAAATCAGCAAACAGTGAAACTAGATTGTTTGCATTAAAATCAAAATCATGTAATCGTAATAAATGTATTCAAAACACTATTTCTAGACTAATGTAAAATTTTAAGGGGGAAATATAAGAGTAGTCCAGTTAATAAAAGTAAAATAACCGCTAACTTTGTATTTTTATTTGTATAGAAAGGTCTCTCTTTTTTCCACTCCATTCTAATTCTTCCTCTCCAATAAACCACTTATTCATTAAACACAAGGTAAAATTAAAATCTATTATCAGACATCCGCAAAGCGTCGATCTTGGTGGGTTCTTTAACCAATCACAAGAATGGATTCGGACCCCCATAACAGTTTTCTTTCAATATAATATGCAGAATGTTTTCTTTATCTCCTACTCATACTGAGTTTCAGAAAAAGAAGCGCCAGATGCTTCTCATGGGGCAGATGTTTACTTGTAAAAATCGACCTTCAAAATGAAACTTGAACTCAAAAGCGGTCGTTTTAAAGGGAATATGGACAAATTTTGATAATATTAAGCGGAGTGATGATTCATTGTTGATCACATTAAACGATGTATTTTACATTAAATTAAATAGGAATGATCGGGACCTGTTGATTTCGATAACATTATCCGATTGATAACATTAACCGTGATCACATTAAGCGGATTCGACTGTATATCAGCATGAAACTATCTGGGATGATAGATGCTTCTATATGATTAAAAATTCCATTTATTTCTTTATTAGAAAGCTATTTTCAAGATAAATCTTAACTCTTTTCTTCAACTCAAATCTTCAACTCCTTTTTTACATTGGAACACTTGATATGTTACCATAGTGGTCAAACGGGTCTGGTTCAAAATCCCGACAATCAATTGCCCGACAGGTACGTTTGCCCGACATCATCATCATCATATTCAATGCGATACAACGACGGAAGAAGGGAGAATTGTCGGGCAAACGTACCTGTCGGGCAGTTGATTGTCGGGATATTGAACGGATCCCCTATAAGCCCTATTTATGCAGAACATATCCCAAACATTAACAATTTTTGAAGTTATTTTAATCGGGTGGGGGAGTTCGTCCCAATTGGCTTCTTTATAAAGGCTTAATAATGAAAATTCACTCATATAACTTAGAAAAATATACAAAACATCAATGTAAAACTTTTAAAAATATATACTAAAATTCAAATAAACATCAAATACCGATTCAGACCATAAATTTTTATTGTGAAAAAATCTTGGAAAAGAGCTTCCGTATAGATCTTATTTATTATTTGAAACTAGTATTTAGTTAGAAGTAGTATTTGATTGCCTTAAAACCATTTAATTCCTACTTATCCACTCAAAAGAAACTTGAACTTGGGGAGAGGGGGAGAAGTTGATAATTTAGATTTAAAATTATCTGACACCCAATCAATAATTATAACAAGCAGATAAAATAAAATTGAGCTTTAAATTACGAATTAGCCTTCCTTGTTTTAATATAAAAACTTGTATTTACCAAACGATGTCGGTATCCATTCAAGGGTGGTCTCATCTTGTCGTCAAAATGTTTACTGTTCGAAAATTATATCCAGAAGTCCACTTCAACCCTTCAACACGAAAACCTTACCTCCACAGCATCTCTTCATTACTTATAACCCTCAAGACCACCACAGGTGGCGCTACCAGAAAACGTCCCTATAATCCTTTTCATGGCCACTTTATCAGAATCGTCCGCCGAGAGAGAGAAAGCAAGTTGCTTCCGAAAACCATTCGATGTAATTACGAGGGATTAAAAATCTCCCCTTATGGACGTGAGGAGAAGGATTAGAGCTTTGTTGACAAGTGGTTCGCAGAAGGCAGAGCAATGGCCAGCGTAAACAAATTAAAACAGGTGCAATGGGGGTTCTCGGAATTGATTTCACTACCTGGACGAAAAAGGAAAGATGGACAATCGTAATTCTTTGATAAAAGAGTGGGTGAAAGGACATTGCTTCCTCCCACGAAAATCCGATGCATGCAATTTTACAAATAAACAAAAGGAAACATCATTCCAGGATTATTAGGTGGAAGCTTTAGTCCTTTCACAATCAACAGGCACAATGATATGTAAGGTACTTCCAAATAAAATGGCAGGATTTTATGCTCGTTTGGTACTCTAAGTTGTGTCATGCCTAAATTGTAAGCGACTTCCATACATTACGTGCAGAAATGAAAGTTAAAAGAGGTTATTTTAAGAGGGATATGCTTACTGCATGCTTCAAAACTACCTAAAAGATGTCCGTCTCAAAATTCAAAACTATAGTGTGGTGTTTGTTAAAAAAATGTGTTCCAACCAATTACGTATTACCGGTGACAATTTTCTGTCGTTAGTAGCGTTGTTAGATGGCTAAAATCATCGCATTCCTTAAGTAACAAGATGGCAAACAATGTCAGAAAAAAAGGTGTCACGGACGTTTCGCCTACTGAAAATTTTTTTACCCCCCTTCATAACGAATTCCCTTACAAAAACCTACCTACAAAAAAGAAGAAAGGGGGGAAGGAAATTTCACAGTAGGCGAAACGTCCGTAGAACCGAAATAAGTGAATCTAATTAAAATTTATAGTGAAGGTTGGCATTATTCTCTTTCTCTAGCTGAATTGGAAACTTATCACATCCTATCAATACCACCCCCTCTTCCATTTCTTTCGACCATTCAAAATATAATGTTGAAGATGGTTACATTTTGACGAAAAAGTGCATACTGCATAAACACTATGATGATGTAAAAAGCAGTAGGACGTGCATGTGAGTTACCCCAACGATAATGTCAGTGTCAATAAAAAAATCAACTGGAAAATGTCTGATAAACAACTTAGCTAAAAAACTGATACTGTAAAACTACTTTCGCTACTATTTTCTGCCTATATTACATTTTAATTAACTTTTCCACTGACAGTTTTGAGAAATATATAGGTAAGAATTTATCAGAAAAAAGATTAGTTATACATCAAGATTCTGATGATACGTTCCTAAACAGGTTACACAACTCTTTTTTTTATGTGACACAGCATTTTACACTAATGATATTTTAACATTAGTTGAGTCATTCATTAGGATAACCGAAAGTCTCTCTGTGAAGAGGATTGAGAAATTAGGACTCGTTTTACCACATTAAAAAATTAGGACTCATTTGGGTAGAAAATATGGACAGATAACGTTTCTTAGCTCATTGATTGCTACCATTACGCTATCCCATAGCGTTAAAAAATCCTCAAGCTATTCCGGACGCAAATTGTTCAAATATCGCCCCCTCATTGTTATTGCCACCAATAAATACATCTGCATATTTAAATCGATAGGTTTGCCCCCATTTTACGCAATATTTCTAAATTTCACGCTATCAAAATTTATTTTTAACAATACGTAAAATATTTAGAAAAATACCTTTAAATACCCGTTCCCCACTCGATAGAAATTTAGTTACAAAAAAACTTTAAGGATTACAACTAACGAAAAAGCGTCAACAAAGAAGAAAAGTGAATAAACTCCATTGTCGACGCAAATTAATTAAGGTACTTTGAGATTCATTACCTGGGCGCAATTATTTCGAATCTGACTTTATCCGCATCGGTTAATTATTTACACATAAAAATTGTATAAAACCTAAAAGAAACATTATTAGTTGATATATTTTAATCTTTTTTATTTAGATTTGATTGTTTTTGGCCATTTAGCATAAAACTCTATTATTGCGCCCGGCTTATCCTAAAGTACCTCAATTTTAGAGTATATTTCAAAACTAAATATATACTAAAAAATTTTAAGTAAATTTTAACTTCATTTCAACGTTTTTGAAATTTAGAGAAAAAGAGAGGAAGAAGGTTAAATAAGTTCACGCCTATATTTCCTATACCAAATCCATACAATTAACATGTCAAAACAAATCGGAAACTAAACAAGAGAAATAAATGACAATAAGAAGCTCACCGCCGCTATTCTATACCCAGACTGTATCATTTTGAACGAACGGCACACACACTCTACAGCGCTGCTTGCGGAAGAAGATGCTCCGACAGTGATGGGAGCAAGAGAGAAAAGCGAAACGCTTTATTATTGAAGCAGAAGCCTCGTAGCGATTATATTGGAGAGATAAGCACCTTCGTCGATGTCAAGACTGATTAAAGCACTATCCTTGAAAACACTGTACAGTTTCACGCGATATTCGAAGCTAAATAAATACACGAGTTCAAATATATCGGGAGGAGAACAATTAAATTTCAATGCAAAGTAGGGTTTTTTAGCATGTGACGTGGAAGTTTTGCTTTGAACACTAGCTTTGTGTTCTTGGAAGTTATGAATGGGGAAAATGTGTGTCAACCGATTTTCAGACCTTTTGACAGAAATTTATTCTGAGGGTTTTTTTCTCAGTGAAAAACCGTGTAACAAGAATTTCTCATTACATAAGCTTTGGGGGGGGTTACTGCTATATTTTTTTGCCACAGAAGAAATATTCTGATAAGAATTAGGGTTTTTTTTTCATAGGAAAGTTGAAGTAAAGGGGTGTAAGAAAGTGTAGCACAGGGCGGCAAAAATAAATGATACAACACTTATGAAACTACAATAGAAGCAGTCTCAAGTCAAGAGGGTCAAGCAAAATGTGGTAACTTGATTTAGCGTAACTTCAGGTAAATATTCCAGCAAAGGCAATGTAAATAATAGAAAAATTATGCACAGAAAATGATCAAATTTCAAGCCTTAGTAGAAAAAAATGAGAAAATTTCAAATGTGCCTCCTGGTTGGTATCTAATTTTTGTATCCTAAATTCAATTGCAACGTCTTTCACCTTTGAAAAAAAGTGCTATTTCTATATATAATACAGTTAATGTTCATTATCTGGTAATGTTCGGAATACCTAGGTAAAGTATGAAATATTTTTTTACTTTACCTTAGGTAATTCTCATTTTACCTTAGTTTTTCTGAACATTACCGAATTTCGGACATATTAGGGTGTATCGAAAAAACTTTTTTTCGATTTTGATGACGCATTAGTGCGGAAAAGTTGTCTAAGGTGCCAGAGAGTACCTGTGAATTTTTTCAGAATTCTTGGATAATTTCTTAAGGTGCCACATTGGCCCTGAAGTTCCCCATGTTAATCCTATGAGGCGCGCAGCCAAAAAGGCCGAAAATCGGTTTTTCGCCCCTCATTTCTACCCTAATCACAAGACGAATGTCTTGTCTCGAGTTATGGACTCTATATGATGTATGCTACCCGAAAAAACTTGAATAATAACTTAAATCTTTATATTATGTTGATTGTGGGTTCTGATTTGAACGAGGAAATACGCGATTTTCGACGAAATTTGAGCATACAAAAAAACGTAATATTATTTAGGCTATTATTCAAGCTTTTTCGGGTAGCAAACATTATATAGAGTCCATAACTCGAGACAAGACATTCCTCGGTTGATTAGGGCAGAAATGAGGGGCGAAAAACGAATTTTCGACCTTTTTGGCTGCGCGCCTCATAGGATTAACATGGGGAACTTCAGGGCCAATGAGGCACCTTAAGAAATTATCCAAAAATTCTGAAAAAATTCACAGGTACTCTCTGGCACCTTAGACAAATTTTCCCCACTAATGCGTCATCAAAATCGAAAAAAGTTTTTTTCGATACACCCTAATAAATATATACTAATTCAGTTTTCCCTCTTCATTTTAACCGAGGATGTCTTCATATTAAAAGCCCCAGTGGCTCAGTGGTATAGTGCTTCGCGCCAGGCCCGTGCTGGGTACCTTCAGAGGGCGGTGGACAAAGGGTGTAAGGGCGCAACCACATAAATGATTATTAAACCTAAAAAGTTTTTTTAAAGAATAACGGCATTTTAAAAATTACAAAGCAATACTGCTACTTTTGTTTTTTATTGTTGTTATTTCAACACTTGATTTTTGTTTAAAAAAGAGTATTTTAGCTCATTTTGAGCCCCTCCCATGTGGATGATTTCACCCAAAACTCTTGTACCACTCCTTTTAAGTCAAAATACTCAAGAGAAACAGTACATAACATAAATAAATAAGAAATTTAAAAGGGGGGTCTGGGGGTCCTCCCCCAGAAAAATTTTTGAATTTTTACTCTTAAAAGTAGTGTTTAGACTCATTTTGAGACCCTTTGAGTTACATCCGAAGGAAAAAAAATGGAAAGAAAATACAGCTTAAAAATATGTCAGAATTTCATGGATTTCTAAAAAAATCTCCCGGAATTTACATTTTCAAAGGTAATTATTATTTTGACTAAGGGCAGCCCTTGGTCAAGAAGCCCTAGGTGCGTGGGCAGTCGTCAAAATTTGGGCGAAGCTTTTAAAATAGCTTGCTTGCATAAAAAAGGGCGCCTGGCAAACACCCCCTGTCTTCCCCTAATTTTTTCAATTAGGGTGCCCTAATGGAAAACTAATTCTTTTTGAAGTAAGAGGGTCTCCATTTGACAGTTTAAATGAAAGCACCCAGCGCCCTAGCAATTTCAACGTGTTTAACTAACGGATTCGGTGCCTTGAATATAATCAACTTTACCTTGGTATTTCAGAGTTAATCTTCAAACAAAAGCTCCCTAAAAATAAAAATTCATAACGAAATTTGATGGTAAGGTAAAAATGGGGAGGCTTAAAAAACTTTTAGATGTCTTCGTGCTTCAGACTTGATGAACCAAGAATGAATTGTAAAACCACTATTGGTTAAGTTTGGTAAAAAAAGGAACCCATAAAAACATTGAGAAGTTTACGAGTAAATTACTGTAGAAAAGTGTCTTTAAAAGGGCGCCTGAGCAAAGGGCGCAGGGGGACACGTCCCCCTGTCCCCCCTGGCCAGCACGGGCCTGCTTCGCGCTTCCACACCACAGGCCCGGGGTTCAAATCCCGGGCTGGGCAAGGTCCACTCAGCCTTTCATCCCTTCAGTGGGTCGATAAAATGAGGACCAAGCTTGCTTGGGAACTAAACACTGGGGGTCTCGCGTTAGAATGACCACCTAACCGGGACACATGCCTAACAACTTGCACCCCAGGGCCCCACGAAAACGAACATGGGCATCGTAGGCCTTGGCCCACTAGGGCTGTTGCGCCAATGAGTTTAGTTTTTATGTCTTCATATTTAATAGGATGTTGTCCCGTGTTTTATCGGTAGAAATATAGGCTTCAGTAATAATTCAAGCTGCAAGTAGCGTCTCAAGTTGAACGTGAAATCTTGGAATACTTAGAGAGAGAACTTCACATTATTTAAAATTGACCAATTTTTAATTCTTTTACAAGCTTTCTGAACGAAAACTAAGACTAGACCAGTTATCCTAAAAACAATTAAACAACAAATTGTTGGAGCGAATAAGGAACTAATAGATTTAAGGAATGAATACAATATTCTTTAGAGGAAACAAGTTTTTAATTATTTTATTCCTCATGAATTATCACTGGTGTATTTGAAGCTAAAACATCTGTTTTAGAAAACACAAAAGACGCGCTATGAAGATTTGACCGGAAAGTGCCATATTTGATGGAGCAAAGCTTATAAAAAAGTCCATCCGCACAGTGGCGGATCTATGGGGGGGCTATAGGGGCTATAGCTCCCCCCTTAGGACTCAAGTTCATACAAATAAAATGGAAATTTTTCGAAAAATTCAAAAAAATTTTGAATGTTTTTTTTACATTTCAAACAGTCCAAAGAGCTTTCTTTATCTCATAAACATTAGCTCCTTCTAAGATTTTTTCTTCTGACATTTTTATAGCACCTGTGTTTTTGTAGAATCTATCCACATATTAGGGGAAAGTGGGTTTCTGCTCCTTGCATTTTTATAGAATCAATTCACTAATATTTAAGGAGTTCAAGAGTTTTAGCCCCTGCAAAGCATTTAGCCCCCTGCGTGTTTGTAGATTTGAGTTGCAATTTAAAGTATTCAATGATCTTTAGCCCCCTACGAATCATTAGCCCCTGCAAAACTTTCAGCACCTGCGTTTTTGTACATTAAATTAAGAATATAGAGAGGACAATGAGCTTTAGCCCCCCTACAAAACATTAGTTCCCTTAAATATTTATACAGGGTGATTCAGAAATAATCATCAATAATTGGGGGGTAGGTAGAGGGGCCCTAGACAAGCATATTTCGAATAGGGATGGCGGGGCCCAGCCTTACCGTTAAAGAGCTAGGACCTAATGTAGTGCGAGTGCGTTTCAAAAGGCCGTTTTTAGAAGGCCCGTGTGACGAAACAAAACATAATAAAATGAAAAAATCTATTGCATGAGATAAGGAAGTATCCCTACTACTTACACCATGAATTCGATAGAATTTGAACCACTCTCTAAACCGTGGAGTGAGTTTCAAAAGTGCAATATTAATCTTCTAGTCCAGAGGTCGGCAAGTAATTTTACTTGGGGTCCAAATAATTTAGAAAATTTTCCTCGAGGTCCGGAGAAAAAATAGGTTACTATTACTACTGTAAATTATTTTCTTCAAATACACATATATTTTTACAAAGATGTAATTTGAGTACGCATTTGTTTTATTATGTTGTTATATTTAATATTATTAGAAATTTTTACAAGAAAAATGGGGGTCTGGGGGTTTCCCCCAGGAAATTTTTGGAAATTTGACCCTTAAAAGTGGGTTGAACTATTTTTTGTAGTGTAAAAATACATAATTATGATTTTCAAAACGTTTTGTCGGTCCGGGAAATAACCTCACGCGGTCCGGATGCGGACCGCGGTCCGCCAGTTGCCGACCCCTGTTCTAGTCAAAGAATGGAGTTCCCTTAATGGTATTTAGAAAAATGGTGATCGGGGAAGGAATTTTCAATGATCGTAACATTGATCATTGAAACTGTTTGATCATAGAAAATTCCTTCCCCGATCATCATTTTTCTAAACACCATTAAGGGAACTCCATTGTTTGATAAGAGGTTAATACTGCACGTTTTTAAACTCACCCCACGGTTTAGCAAGTGGTCCAATTCCTATCACATTGAGGATTTAAGTAGTACGGATACTCTTGTACCTCATGCAATAATGTTTTTCATTTTATTATGTTTTGTTTCGTCACACAGGCCTTCTGAAAACGACCTCTTTAAGCGCGCTCGCACTACATTAGGTCCTAGCTTTTTAACGGTAAGGTTGCGCCCCACCATCCCTATTCGAAATATGCTTGTCTAAGGGCCCTCTACCTCGCCCCCAATTATTGATGATTATTTCTGAATCACCCTGTATATTTGGTTCACAACTTGATGAGCTTGATTTAGCCCCCTCCAAGATAGATGAGCCCCCTATATTTTTATAGATTCGATTCACAATTTTAAGGGCCCAATGAGCTTTAGCATTCTTGCGTTTTTATGTATTTTAATTTAAAAATCATTAGCACGTTAATGATTTATACACTGTTAAAACGATTGTATCAAAATTAAGTGAAAAGTACTCAAAAAGGCTTCGATCCAATAAGTACTCAAATTTGAATACATTAATATACTCATTCTGAAATGTGCATCATACTCAAAAATGAAACATCGTAAGCTCATTTTTGAGTTCAAGCTTAAGATGTTTCATTTTTGAGTATGCACATTTTCAGAAATGAGTATATTCATGTATTCTAATTTGAATACTTATTGGATCGGAGCCTTTTTGAGTACTTTTTACTCAATTTTGATATACAATCGTTTTAAGAGTGTAGCCTCTACTTATATTTTGCACATTCAATTCACAATTTAAAGAGGCTTCCGAGACCCTTTATAAAGAATTAGCCCGTTCACAATTTAATGAGCTTTAGCCCAAACACCAGCACTAACCCCCTACAAAAAATTTTAGCCTCTGCGCTTTTTATATATAGATGCTTTTCACAACATTAAGATTCCAATGAGCTTTAACCACTATAGAGCATAAGCCTCCTCCAAAAACTTTAGCCCTTTACATTTTTATAGATTCGATTCAAAATTTAAAGGGGCCCCATGAGATTTAGTCCAAGATCATCTTCCACCTGGTTTTTACAAAATTTACTTTTTAAATGTTCCGATGGGGGTCTAAACGATTTAAGGTCGTTTTCATAATTGGATTGATCCATTTCACTTCATAACAAATAGTTATAGCTACTTGTTTGCGGTACTTCTATGGATCTATTTTAAGAAATTATAAAGTAGAGAGTAAAGTAGAAAATACTTAAATAAATTAATTACATTTGATTAAACTAGTAAATATTAATAACTACCATTGTAATTTAAGACATTTTTTAAATGGCAAAAACGCATGGGAAGTATCAACTTCAATCTGATGTTAGCCCCCCCTTACCCACGTTCTAGATCCGCCACTGCATCCGCAGAAAAACCTTGAATTATCAGCAGACTTGAGATTACCAGAGGAAATAGTTATTTCCTGCGAATTATACCCGGATAATATAAAAAAATTATGAAAAATGTTGCAGAAGAATTCGAGAAAAACCTTTTCACTCCACCTCTGAGGGGTTTTTAGAATACAGTATAGGGAAGACAGTCGTACCTACAACCACTTAATTTTTAAATTCGAAAATAAACGGAAATTCAGATTGGTGGTCAATATTGTATGTTAGCAAGTGTTAACTAGTTGCAAACGTGAAATTAGCTCTGGTACTATCATATTCAGGTACGATGTTGACGAAAAATTTAAATTTTCTACCTGCAGGGGTGCTTACTGACTTCAACTCAAAATCCCCAAAAAATATTTGAGTAACGAACCTTTCATCCGGAATCTTAAATGGAATTCACCAAAATCCAGAACGTTTACAGAGGTAATAATAGTGCTTAAAAATAATTAATCGATGATGGGACCGGATTCTTCATAAAAGATGTTAAGGTTGAGCCCTGAACTATCTTTTATTTGTACCTAATTTTGGCGCTTTTTTGTTGATTAAGATATTTTCGAAAAAACCCGGAATTCCGGGATTAATGATGTTAAAAAAATGAATTTCCGGGGCTACCCATACCCCCGAAGAAGTAGCACCCCCATAATTTCGCAAAAGTTTACTACTAGTACTAAATTTTTTGCCTCGAAAAAGTAAAACTTCTTAACTTCATATTTGATTTGAAAATTCCACATGATACATAATTTTTGTTAAGTAATCAATAATCATATTAATCAAGTTCTTTTCAACGATCATTTACGCTCTATAAGGGGCCGTTCAAATATTACGTAAAGCACCTAAGGGGGGGAGGGGGTTTGCTCTTTGCTTATTTTTCCTGACAAGGAGGGAGGGGGGATGCTTACGTAAGATACAGCATTTTCTAAAATCTCTTGTTTCTTGCATAAATAATTTCAAACTCAACCAAAAATAAATTTAACAAAAAATTGAATTAGGAAATCTGACATAAGCACTTTTTCCTGGGGATGGACCCCCCAAACAATGTATAAGTCGCCTAATTTTCAAGGAAAAAACAGTACTTACTAAAAGGGATGTCAAAATTTCGGGGGAAGGGGGGGGTCCGGCAGTTTCTTACGTAATTATGGTGGGGGGTTTGAGGTTTACTTATCTTTGCTGACAAGGGGGGAGGGGGATTAAAAATGACCAAAAAAGTGCTTACGTAATATTTGAACGGCCCCTAAGTACTTAAACTTGAAAAAATCGATTGGCAAATTTTTATACGCCATCCTTCATTAAAAGGTAATGTATTATATCAATAAAAAGTTCATTTTTTACTTTTTTCACCTAAAACTTCACTTTTTACTTAAGTCTAAAAAGGTACAACTGGGTTTGTACAAAGGGAAAACGGATCATTAAAATTATTAAAAATCTTATTTTCAAAATTCCAGGTAATAAAAAAATATCCCCCTATCAGAATTTATGGTCACAGTTTAAAAGGTGTCGCGAAAATTTCGGTCAATGCAAAACCAGGTCAAAAAACAAAAAACTCATAGCTTCAAATGTAATAAATTTGTTTTTATTGAAAGGTTTTTGCTGACCATTTTTTGCATTGACCGGATTTTTCGCATCTCCATTTAAAAATATAGGACATTTGCATTCAAATATAAAATGTCAGAAAAAATTGAGATTTTCATAGTTTAAAAAGATGAATGAACTATGCAAATTTACGATTAGAAAATATTTTTTTAAAAATTTAAACTTTTATAAATAAAATCGAAGTTAAAATGAAAAATCAATAACATTTTTATCACATTTGAAAGAAAAACCAGATAACTTAAGAAAGGAATGGAGAATTGCAGGTGCAGCATCTCTTAAAATTCTAAATATTCAATTTTAATTTATTAAAAATTCTCTCCTTGATTCCAAAAATATGCTTGTCTTTTCCGTTTTCCCACAATTTTTTTTTCAGTTAATTATGAGACATTTTATTACAGAAAGCTCCTAACAGGGTGACGTCACAAGTGCCTCTTGGAAAGTGGGAAACACCGTTTTCATCGAAACACTAGGCTGTAAAAAAACTAGAGCTTATTGTTTTACACTGAGCTATAAAACAAACGTTAGTTTGTTTTATAGCTCAGTGTTGTTTAAATAGTTTGTGTTGTTTTTTATAGCTCAGTGTTGTTTTAAAGCGAAAGGATAGTAAACAAGGCATGTTTGACATCACAAGCTGTTACAGCTCAAACAGAGAAGAAGCTATTTTTAATTGAAAATAACTTAAAATTAAGGGCTTTGAAAGGTAAATTAAAATGTTTTTTTGAAGGTTTTAAGCCATTCTGAATACATTAAGATTAAAAAAAATTTGACTGCAATTATCCATTGACATCTTTCTATGTCATATAGATATTTAAAAATCGAAATTCAACTATTATCATCCACACAAACAAAGAAAAAGTTTCTCTAATATGTTTTGGCCCCTGATGGCAAAATCTACATTGTTTTCAGCCTACAAATAAAAAATATTCAGAAGATAATTCAAAAATGAAATTTTAAAGTAAGAAAATATTTTGAAAATATTAGTGTCCAAGGTTGCGTAAAAATATATTTCCCAACAATGCATGGCTGCCAGCAACACTTAGGGACCTAATTCTGAAAAAACGATATTTATATTTATAAATTAAATATATATTTACCAATAAGTTTTAATAATGATGAAATAATAAAAATAAGGAAAAAACGAACTTTAATAATAGGGACCAAGCTAATGGACTTCACAGGAAATAGGGACCAAATGGTAGCCTTGCATGGGTGCACTAAGCCAGGTTTTGAGCCAAGCACTAAGCCAAGGGCACTTTTGAGGATTACCTCTAATTTTAGACACAAATAGACTAAAAATATTGCTTTTTTATATAAAGAAGGGCTGGCAAAAAAAACGGGTTTTTTAAAAAAAAACAGGTTTATTTGGTTTTTTGGTTTCAACCAGGTTTTTTTTATAATTTTTTTTATCAGAATAAGTTATTTCAGCAGTGATGTTTGAAATTGAGTTGTAAATGAGAAATTTATTTCAGGGGTTGTTTATAATTGATAAATGATTTGTATATTTCAATTAATTAATTAAAATTAAATTAATTTGTTTTAAATATAATTTTTGTTTTTAAAATATTCCAATTTGAATATCTAATATTATTGTAGTGAATAAAAATCAGTGTTAATTTATCTTGGATAAATGGTTGAAATAATCAAATTATTTATCTTAATTATATATGGATTAATTTATGAACTTAAGAAATTTCTTTGGAAAGAGAAAACTTTATTTTTTAAATAAGAAGTAAAAGTGAAATATAAACATCTAACGTTAATTGAAATTGGATAATTGAAAAAGATAATTAATTTGATTAATTATTAAATGGTAAAATAATCAAATTAATTATATGGATTAATTTATGAACTTAAGAAATTTCTTTAGAAAGAGAAAATTTAATTTTTTAAATAAATAAAAGGGAAATGTAAGCAACTAATGCTAATTGAAATTGGATAAATGATTGAGATAATTTATCCAATTAAGGAAATTAACGGTTTTTTATTAATTTGGTAAAAAAAACTCAACTAGTTTTTATCTGTTTATAAACAAACCAACAGGTTTTTAGTTTTTATCATTAAAGAAATCAACGGTTTTTATTAATTTAGTAAAAAAAACAACTGGTTTTTATGACTGACAAATAAGACAAATTGGTTTTATCAATTAATTAAAATCCAAGCCATATTTTATCAGTGAAAAACAGATAACTTTTGTGTATCTTTAGTTACTCTTTGAAATAATGCTTCATTTTAAATGAAATTAATAAATGAACTATCTCTTGCAACATATAATAAGTTTAACTTAAGCATTTAAGGTTAAGTTTAGAGAGAATTCTAAATTAATTAAAATCCAAGCCATATTTTATCAGTGAAAAACAGATAACTTTTGTGTATCTTTAGTTACTCTTTGAAATAATGCTTCATTTTAAAGGAAATTAATAAATGAACTATCTCTTGCAACATATAATAAGTTTAACTTAGGCATTTAAGGTTAAGTTTAGAGAGAATTCAATAATTAAAACCATTAAACAAAAGATTTCTGATTTTTAATCACCTTAAAATGTCAATTTTTTGATAAATCTGACCTTTTAATTTTGTGCAAAAGATTATACTTAATAACACTTTCTTTAAAAATCCTGAAAATATTTTATAATTTCTAAAAAGACCAAGTGGTTTTTTTGATAAAAAAAAACATTTGGTTTAAACCAAATGGTTTAAACCGGCCAACCCTGATATAAAGTATCTCTCCAGCCCCCATGAGATTCCCTCTTGTCCCAAAATTTGATAATAAATATATAATCCACTGAAAATGAGTATTTTAAACTAACAGGGGTACATCCAGGATTTTTTGCCAGGGGCCGTTTTTGGGAATTTTGTGAATAACAGAATTGAATTTTGGGAAAAACAGAATTGAATTTTGGGAAAATAATTTTCGATTCTAAAATAAGGTCCTATTTCTGTAAATATATTATTTTTTTTAGTAAAATTACGCTTAGCGAGTGCATATAGCTTGATTAAATTCCGTTTTTCGGAACCAGAATTTTGTGAAGGGGCCATTTTCAGCCCCAATTTCTTTCTAGATGCACCCCTGACTATGAACACAATCAGAACTTTGCGATTAACAAGAGTGAGAAATTTTTTCAGACGATGCCATTTTAATGGTGATATGAATGTTTTGAAAGTGTACTTAAATGGATGGAACAAAATACTGTCAAGTGAATGGGATGTTATTTCTTTTCATTTCCAGCCTTAAAACAGCTAAAGAATTTTTTTGTAAAGTGAGAAACCTGGTTGTGGGAAGTGGTTTAAAAGGTTCTACTGGTCGCTAATTACGGAATTTTTACATAAGGGGGGGAATCGGTGCCTTTACGAAGAAGCTGTTAGAGAAAGTGGTTGCTCAGTCCGGTTTTACTGATGGGGAGTGTGTTAAACCAAAAAAACTTTGAACAGTTTAATTTTTAAAACTAATTAACAGCAAAAAGAAATATGTTTTAAATTTGATATTTTTCTTGAAATAAAGGGGTAGGTATTTTTAATGAACTATTTTTCTATGTCTAAAAGCCAGTTTACTCTTAATATGATGAACTTTGGCATGTTAAAAACCTTTTTCTCGAGAAGTTTTTCCTTTTGACATTAGGAATTCCTTTTATGTTAATTAACATTTCTATATCAAGATTGGACTTTGACTTGTGACTTTTAAATAAGTGAAGAGCACACAAAAGAATGGTGTGCCATCAAAAAATTGTTGAACAACTGTCCAATAAGTGGGTTTTCCCTTTTTGGCCAATTGATTTGTTTCAATTATAATGTTCATAGCACAGTATCAAATTGCTTTAGATTTTATTGGCCAATCAATATAATATAAATGTGGAAAATGATGACATAGAAACATTTTTTTGTATTGAAAAATTACATTTTGAGAAAAAGTAGTATTATTATACTGTACTGAAAGAAATTAAAAATACAAAACTTAAGAAAAAAAATTAAGTTAAAAACTTAATGTTTAAAATAATTTCATCCCAATTGAAGTATGTATTATGTTAGTTAAAAAAGAACAAAATTCAGAAGTTTAACAATGTATCGTCTTTCTTAACCATATTTCAAGGTCTCGCTTGTTATGTCGAAAACTTAAACTCAAGAATGTTATTCTCTGAACTGTACATTCTCCTATACACTGTGGCTCAAGTATCTTCATGAAGGCAATAAATACATGAGCCAACTCTAAATATGCCTATCAAAGCAAAATTTCTAAAACTTTTTTTTAGATATAACCATCATAAAATAATAAGTTGATATTTAAACTCCATATTTTATGAAAAATATTGCGCTAGTCATCTATTAAGGATGTTTAAAAAACTTTCCAAAAAGTAGTTTTAAGCAGAGATTTTTACCAGAAGTTATGCGTTTTGCTCAAGTATCTTTACCAGCACCATTTTTGTTTAAGAGACTTTAAATAAATAATGCATGCATATTTAATAATAACCTTAGATTTTATGTAAACCTGATATTATTCAATTAATTCAATCTATATAGTAGCTGCTTAATACTAAATTTTGATGGCAAAAAAAGAAACATTTTTGAATAGAGAACCTTGTTAGAGCGACTCTTCATGGTATGAAAAATTCAAAGTCTGTTTACAGAAAGGACCAATAATTGAAAAAGTTATCACTAAAAACAATTCATATTCGTTTTACCACACGTTGTTATGCAGGGGACACTTTATTAAGGGTAGTCATTGTAAAGAAGTTTTACTGTATTTACTTCAGATAGGTAAAAAGGGTTCTTGCGTAATATCCCATCATCTGTGCCGCTGAAGTTAAAAACTATATCAAGTGTTTTGACTGTTGCATAGCTGTGACACTGAATTTAACGGCTGCTGAATGGTCAACGGTATACAGTAAAAAGTACAAATAATGCCTAAATAGTAGCTTTTCAGGCAAGTTTGCAATGGGCTCAATTCACTTGACGTCAGCGATCACATGATAGCTTCTATATTGTTACCATTGTTACAGAGGAGCAAAGGATCTGGAAAAATTACTATTTAGGCATACGTGTAAAAAGTAATATTGGTTACTGGGTTTTAAAAATAGGGTTCAATTCCGTTAACGTTCCCGGTTCCTGCTAAATATCGCTATGATTTTATGCATGTACCTGCTAAATGAAAAACCTCTAATGCAAACCTGCTAAATAACTTCAAACTCATACATTAAAATGTTTAGGGTTCAATTCCGTTAACGTTTCCGGTTCCCACTAAATATTGCCATGCTCTAATGCTAAAACCTGCTAAATGAAAAACCTCTAATGAAAACCTGCTAAATAACTTCAAACTCATACATTTAACTGTTTAATAAGATCAATGACTGTTTCAGTTTATCAATAAAAATCAGAATAATTTGTTGATATTTGAATATATGACATTCAAAAGAGATTAAGTGATTTTTAGAGTGGAACGTTGATGGAATTTAGCCCAAAATAGTACTGGGATATGTAATTTTATCACTTGTGGAAATTTATAAATACATTCACATGTAACCAGTTTTGGTATGAAAAACTATCCTTTCAAAAGAGAAAACAGGGGTAGCTCAAGTATCCCCCCACTCTTTTACCACTAACAATCTTGTTAACGCCAATTTAACGGAAAAAACATAGGTAACTACACATGCAAAAAAGTTACATCAACCACATTATAAAATATCATTAATCATATAACTTAAGATAATGGCATTCAAGAAGCAAATAATGCATAATACACCGAATGCATTCTTTTTCGGCACGAAATTTTAGTATTATTAATCAAGATAAAGAGAAATGAAAATATGAATATAGTAAGATATAAACAATCAATACTAAGATAAATAAGTACGATTTGAAAAAGAAAGATACTAGATTTCAAAAAGATGGTGATTTTTGGGTTGATGGTTGATATGTAAACACACCTAATTCAAAACAAACAAATCTTACCGGTTTGAACTTCTTGATTATTTCAGTCATGATTGTTGCTAGAACAGTTAATAATGATAAATATTAATCAATGATGCTTCTTACTAATTCACATTAGAAATTTAGGGAATTTTGCTATTTAAATAAGACTATTATGAGTTTGAGTAGTAAGTGCTTCGGTGGCGTTTGTCTTCGTCCACGGACCGGTTAAATTGACACTCCAGCGGTTGCAGTTTGAAGAGAAGGAAACCGAAAATAGAACTACAGAGACGATGCCACTATGCGCCACCAAAACCACCAACGAAGTGTATATTTGGACGGCCAAAACGGCCAGTGGCGCATGCGCCGTAGGTCTCGTGATGACGTAGCAGTCTCGGCGCTTAGTGATGGAACCAATGGTACGCCTAGCCGTGGAAGTTAGAGTAGAGTTTAGTTGAAATAAAAAAAGTAAAAAAAAGATTTTTTAAAAAACGCTTTTATTGAAGTGTTCTAAAAGGTCAAAAATAATTATTTCGGTTTGACAAATAATTTATTGGGAAGTAGAAAATACCTTTTTGGTAAGTAAATAATAACTGATTTTCTAATTACTAAAAATAAAAGCGTGGGCGCTAGTAATTTATATATATTTTTTAATTTAAAATTTTGTTTATTTATTTTTTTAAATTTGTACAAATTCACCTGAAGGTAAGGACCCGTATATGTAAATTCAAGTTCAGTAACCCTAACATCTATGCCGAACGAGGGTTCGGACCCCAGACGTACGGCTTTGCAGTCAGATGCTCACCACTAGGCCAATACGTCGGCATTTATGTATAATTTTACATAGAACATAGAATAAACAAGTTAGAATAAATAGTGAATGTGAAGAATTACTAGCGCCCACGCTTTTATTTTTAGTAATTAGAAAATCAGTTATTATTTACTTACCAAAAAGGTATTTTCTACTTCCCAATAAATTATTTGTCAAACCGAAATAATTATTTTTGACCTTTTAGAACACTTCAATAAAAGCGTTTTTTAAAAAATCTTTTTTTTACTTTTTTTATTTTCTACTTTTTAGTCATGGTATTTTTTTTAACAAAAACTCACAAGAAAAAATGTATTTATTTCAACCATATTTAATGTGATGTTAGAATGAAATTTTAGTTTTCTACAATATGATGGTGAAATAAATATAACATCGGCTCACTCGCCGATAAAATCCGTCCATATCAAAAAGATTCACAAGAAAAAGAAAAAAAAAGCATCCCATTCAGACTTTTCAGTAGTCCATAAATTATAAAAGTAGGGTATTTTTCTGCTCTCGCGATGGGCACCAATTTTCGGCGATTTCTCGCTCTTCTGGTGATTTCTCGCTCTTCTGGCGATTTCTTTCTCGCGGTTATTATCTTAAATCGCTAATTATCTTAATTGTTAATTGGAAGGTAAGAAATCACGTTTTGAAGATAAAATATTGCAGTGATATACCTAATATATTATCTTACTGGTTTCGGGAGCCATTGGCTTCACGGAAGTGTCTCAAATTTGAATTAAAAGGATAACTAAAAACACTCGTTAATTACCTTAATTGCGGAGGTTTTGACTAGTTGATGATTGAATATTGCATTGTCATCGAGTTTACACCATGGTGCAAAGTTTTAGAACTTTATATCGTTTGGAAGTGTCTGAAATTTTATGTACAAGATCTTGTAAAAAAAAAGTGATTAATCGTCCATAAATATTGTAATTACTGGGCAATTCTCGTTTTGACTTTTGAATATGATGAAGTTATGCCTTATACAACATTGTGCACGGTTTAGGGAGAATAGTCCCTTGGGAAAGGTCTCAAAATCTGGTTTTTCTGTTAATTAAAAATACTCGTTAATTAACTTAATCCTTTGGTTGTTTGACTAGAGAATGGTTGGATATTGGAGTGTCATGAGGTTTACACCTATGTTCAAAGTTTCGGGGCCCTAACATATCGGGAAGTGCCCGAAAATCAAGTTCTAAAATTCCTCCCGTAAAACGCCGCCAAAAGCAAGTAGAATAAAAGCGTTTAAAAAAGCCGTCCAAATATACAGTGCCAACCACCAAAACAAGAGCTCAGCGAAAACAAGGGAGGGGCGAGGCCGAGCCTAGCCGAGCCTAGAGGGTGTAAAAAGGGGAGGCCAGCGCAATTATAAGGAGTCATGGGCCCCCGAACTTTTTCAGAAAATTCCATTTTCAGTTAAGGGGCCATCCATAAATGATGTCACACTTTTTTTTGGCCATTTTTGACCCCCTCCCTCCCCCCCTTTGTCACAAACTGTCACACTTCCCCATACCCCCTCCCCCCCCTCTGTCACATGTCACGCTCTTAAACCAATAACATGTCTAATACACTAATTTGAAAGTGCCTGGATGGAACCAAGGGTTTTTTCGTTGATTTTCAGCTGCAGAATGTGATGTCACAACTTCCAAAACCCCCTCCCTCCCCCTTGTCACAAACTGTCACAAATTGATTAACCCCCTCCCCCCCTCTGAGCGTGACGTCATTTATAGACGGCCCCTAACATTAAGGCTAAGCGCGCACTAGAGACTTCTGTGCTTCTGTCGCCGGCGACTATAACACTAGGTCACTCGAGAGCAATGCATTTTTATGGTAGATTCTTGGCAATCGGCCAAGAAGAATCTCGTCGCCTAATGCGTGCGCTCGCTTCTTGCAATAGCCAAGCTTCTTGCAATAGCCAGGGTGATAATTTTGTCTCAGTCGCCGTGACAAAAGTCTCTAGTGTGCGCTTAGCCTAAAGCATTTAAATTTCAAAAAAAATTTTCAGCAGGGGGAAATCCGTGAATCCCCTCTTTTAAATTTCCATTTCAAAAATTTAAAAGCAGTTTTTGATGTTAGGGTAATCTCACGTTAAATATGCAATAAATAAAAATATTTTAGTTTCTTTCCATTTCTTTATTATTTTTTTAGCCGCACCAAAAATCTTATTCAAAAAGTTTGAATTCTGTATAAAAATAACCACACACGCACGCAATTATTTTTTCTGACAAGGGGGATAGTTTAAAAATTGCATTTATTGCAATATTTAATTAATTAAGATACGTTGGTGTAATTTTGTTTCAAAATGTTGATTAATTTGATAATGTTGTTAAATGTTATTGATAGACGTGCTGGATTTTTTTTAAGGAAAACATTTTGATTAAACTATTAATAAATTCGAGTTAATAAATATTCAAACTTTTAAGAGAGTGTTATTCATGTTCATGGAGATGACCTGTGACTTATTTTTAGAAAGTTGGTGAACGTTTCTTCTGCTAATTGTTTTTAATATTTTAAAATATGAGCATAAGTTCAGTGGGCTGTGTTTTGTGAGGATTGCGAAGCAATTCAAAAGGCCCTGCGTCTGCGCAAGCAGTTTACGGGGGTTGGTGAGCGATAGTGAGCATGGGGCGGTAGCTCCCTAGTTTTACAAAAAAAACACTGGGGGAAAAAATTAAGAAGTATTTTGATTTTTCGGAGGGTCGGGTGTAATTACGTAATTCTTACGTAATTATGAGTGATTGTTTGCGGTTCACTTATCTTTGCTGACAAGGGGGAGGGGAGGGTCAAAAATGACCAAAACCTTGACATAATAGTTGAACGGCTCCAAACTTTTGTTAAGGTTAGCGATTAATATAACCGTAAATGATCTTAACTCCTCTCGATTATTGGATTGATTGTGACTTTGAGTTGAATTTTCTTTCAATTAACCTGATCATAGAATAAACTTTGTAAACCAATCTTAATCAACCATCTTCCATTTTCAAATAGTATTTCAACATAATATTTATGCTTTAGACGCATAGAAATATTTTATTTATTTTCATGATGGAAGGTAGACGTGTGAAGCATGCTATTAATATTGAAAACTTTCCCATCCACGGTCATCTTGAGTTTTAGTAACGCGTCAATGAGTAAGTCATAGAAAAATGTTTCATGCTCTGATTCTCTTACAAAAAGCGGTAGAAAGTAATGAACGGGAGTATTTTGAAGGTCGAGATACTCATTAAGTAATTCTAACCTATACAAACAGTTTTTGAACCTAAAATAAATTTTCATTGTAATTTTAAAAAAATATTGTTTGTCGGGATTCATTTACGAGGTCATTGTACTTAAATGGAAGCAGTAATTTAGTACGTATTATTACTTGAAAACAATTTGTTCTTTCAGTTCAAGTGTTTAATCATCGTTTTAGATAACAAAAAATATAATTCAAACATTAAGTTTTTTTAATAGAATTAAATTATAATAATAATTTTTATTCATTCAAGGGTAGATATCTTTAAGAATAACTCCATTCTCAGTTTAAAACTATAATATGTTTAAATTTTTTGAAAAATGAAAAATAACCACCAAATATTAAAAAAGACAAACCTTTTAATCTGTGATTTTTATCAAGGTTTCAATGAAATTATAATGGTATTAAATATAAAATCTTTCGTAAAGAAAATGTCCTGTTCCTCTCATTAAGATTTAAACACAGCGCCTGTGCAATACTTTTTAAAATAACTGTGTTGTTATTTTAAAATTGAGATTTTTTTTAGAAATTCTAAAGGCTTATTGCACATCCTCAAAAGAATCCGGACAGTTGGATACCAAATATGTGTTATACGGATCAGTAATTAAAAAGCCTTTCTCTGGAAACCGTTCACCAAAAACTTTTTTTAGAATAGAGAGATAAAAGCAAATTAAAGGTAAAAATTTTTAAGGGGGTGGTAGAAAACTTTCTTCTTGAAAAGGGGGCGGTAGTCCCAAAAAGTTCCCAAAATGATCTTAACCCTTTATCTATACCGACGGTACTTTTGTTCTTTTATAGCCTGACACGTGTTTTCAAGTGCTCTTTCTCGCTGACGTCTCATGTGTTAGAATTAATTCCTGCAGTATCTCGTGAATTGATAAGTGTCCAAAACATTTTTAAAGCGGTACTTACAAGTACCGCTGGTTCTCAGTGTGAATTTCAAGTGATGACTACTTTGTTTTTTTCTAAATAATTTTCACTTATATCTTGCAAGCCAATTTAAAATTGAGTACTTCAACTATAATTACCTTAATTTATCAATTTAGATTTACTTTTTTAACAAGTGAATTTATTTTCATTTTTAGAATTTTTTTGTTCGTATTTCAAGTGATAACTTTTTTGTTTATATATCTATTTTTTACTTATATCTTGGGAATCAATTTAAAATTGTGTACTTCAACTATAATTACCTTAATTTATCAATTTAAATTTGCTTTTTTAACAACTGAATTTATTTTGGGTTTTAGGATTTTTTGTACGTAAATTTAGTATCGGGGTAATCCCTAATATCGGGGTAATTAGTATCGGGGTAATTGGTATCCTCCCGTTCGCAAATATGAGTAAAAAATAATGTAATAAAAATAAATTTCATTCTGTAAAATTTTCAAGTCCTCCTTTTTTTAAACCTGTTATGACCAACGGTACTTACAAGTACCATCTCATTTAATCCTCGTTAAATATTTTAATATAGTAATAATAATTATTATGATGGCATTTATCTTTAAGTTAACGCATAATCAATTATAAAAAAATACTCTATATGTATTTTACACTCATTGCCATAAAAAATAGCGCACCAAGAAGAAAAAGAGATATCAAATCCAAATTTATTTCCATGATTACCCATAGTATGAAGGTCAGTTGATAAAAAGTTCTGCCTTCCTCGATGTTAGGGGGCTGAGAAAATCAGTAAAAAGTGTTGATTCCATAGGTGTCTATAACCGCCACCACAGGCCATGATATTGGGTGAGAGGGCCTCTAAATGTGATTTTGGGTTTTGGAGGACCATGCTGCCTCCCCACGTAGTCAAATTTCATCTGGTGCACCAGCGGACGTTGCATACCGGACCTTGCATGCTTTTCCTCTAGACTGGACTTGTTTTGTGAGCATTGGTTCTAGAGAACGGGTAGGCTGGAGTAAAAATGCAACATAGGGGGTTAAGAAGAAAGCTTGGACATTGCGTACAACTTGTGTTTGTATTTTTATCTTTTCACTTGTCCGCAGGCCAGGCTTGAAGGTAAAGACGGACAACAGCTACAAAATCTCAATGGTAAATGTAATGTTGGTAAATGTACTAGAAAATCATACTCAGGAGTTACAGAAATGGAATCCAATGCACCACCACACCGTTACCGTGAATCACATCACCGTGTGATGATTAGAAAATCCACAGCTGAGCGCGTTCTCTCCATGGTGTCATCGAACTCATACCCAACCATCGTGGTGCTGTAGAATGAAGTGAGATTATCTCATAAACACAGTTTAATGAAATTGAGATAATCCTTTTCTTATTTGGTGCACTATTGCAAACAGAAAGGCATTTGGTCAGTCCCATATTTATAGACAACTAGCTGTTATACCCGGCCTTGCACGGGTGGGGTGTATAAATTTATTTTTAAAATATTTCTTAAAATACATTTATAATTTTGTAAATTAGCAATATTACAAATCATCCCGGTATCCCAGGCGCCTCTTTCCTATCCCAGTGTTCCCGGTAATCTTATCCCGTTGCCCGGTGATCATGGTAATTTTTCTAATCCCGGCTGCGTTCCCGGTAATTTTCCTATCTCAGTGTTTACGGTAATTTTTATATTCCGGTATTCTGGGTGTCTTTATGGTAAATTTCCTATCCCAGTGTTCTCGGTAATTTTTCCTTCCCGATGTTCTCGCTAATTTTCCAATCCCGGTGTTCTTGTCACTTTTTACAATAGACAATATGCACTATGTCACGAAACATCCTAAAACTTACCCAATTTACTAATTCGATCATGAAAAACCCAAAAATCAACTTTAAAAATCACAAAAAGTTTTAATTTAAGCGCAAAAAGTGTTTAAAAAAAGCTCTTAAGTCACCTGACTCAAAACGGGGCGTAACCTTGTGTGACGTCATACTTCAAGAGATTTGTTTCAGGCAATACTGTTTTGAGCACATGGAGCATAAAAACTTACTTTTTTGAATTCTCCCGTTATGCATCTGTTTAAGACTGGATAACACTGTTCTTGAAACTCAAAAATGTTCTTTTTAGAATTAAAATTTTATTCCTTTTGTACAGATTTCTTGAATTTTCATTCAGTTTCGTAGCATTTGGACTAACTTTGGAAATTTTGTAAATAAATAATGGGTAAAATCCTAGTATACGTAACCGGCTTGGCGCGATTTTGAAAAAGTCGCCAACTCTAAAAAAGTTGGCGACTTTTTCAAAATCGTCACAATCAAAATGGCCGCAATTGGCGTGGGCAAAAACATTGAAAAATAACATCTCAAAAATTGAAAAATATCATGAAAAAGTAATAGAAATCTTACACTAATAAGTAAACTTGAAATTCAAGCATTAATAAATTTTAACAGACATAAAAAATCCTAGGTTTGTTTTCACTAAATATTTATTTATTTATTTATTTATTTATTTATATATACACTGCCAAACAGAAATAATCCAATTACTTGGCAGGGAAAAAATACAAACAAATACAAATACAACAGATAAAAGACACAAAAAAGTACAAAGAAACATGAAACAAGTAAACACTCTAAAAAAATATATGTACAGAAAAAATTAAGAAGAAACACTTTCTAGGTATTGATTTTTCAATTTGGTAAAAGAATCACAGAAAAGATCAATTGATCCGGGAAGATTATTCACTATTTTACAAAATTGAAACATGGATTGATGTGAAAGATAGCTTTTAATAAGTGGAATTTTGAAAACAATTATGTTTCTTGTGATGCGTGGTGGAACGTAGAAGTTAAGTAACTGTAGTAAAGGGGGGCAGTCAATATTATATCTTATTAGGTTATAGTAATACTTTAAAATTGAGAGATGCCTTCGTTGTTCCAAAGTGATGTTAACAGTGATTCCATTCAAAGGTGAATTCCCAGTTTTGAAAGATATGTACCGAAGAAAACTTTTTTGAATTTTTTCTATTGAGGAAATATGCAATTTATTGGAGGGACTCCATACCACACAGTTGTACTCCAATATAGGTCTAACTAAAGTAAAGTAAAGCAAAATTAATACTTGAATGTTAGAAAAATTAATTGTGCTTCGTTTGAAAGCTCCCAATGCTCTTGTGGCCCTTAATTTAATGTCCTGAATATGCATATTAAAAATAAAATTTGATTCATAAGTGACACCAAGGTCCTTAATGTGGGTAGTTCTAGAAATGGGCAAATTATTGATAGTGTAGTCTTTTGAAAAAGGATTTAGCTTACGTGAAAAAGTTAATACAAAACATTTATCTATGTTTAAATATAATTTATTAAGCGTGCACCAATTAGATAGCTTAGAAAGTTCAAACTGTAATGTATCAAGATCATCATAAGAGGATATTCGCTTGTAAATTTTTAAATCATCTGCAAATAAAAGACAAGATTGAAAAAGTTCAGTGATATCATTTATAAACAGAAGAAAAAGAAGGGGCCCCAGAATCGATCCCTGGGGAACTCCGGAAGAGCTAGAAAAAACACTAGAGAAAACAGAGTTGTACTTTACGAAAAGAGACCTTTGAGAGAGATAAGAACGTAACCAAAAGAGTAACTTGTGGTCAAAACCCATGTTGAAAAGCTTAAACAGTAAAATTTCATGATCAACGGTGTCAAACGCCTTAGCGAAGTCAGTGTAAATGACGTCTAATTGCTGATTCACCTGCAAGGCATCTGAAATTTCCTTATTTAGAATGAGAAGATTTGTAGCAGTGGATCGTTTTTTTATAAAACCATGCTGGTTAGGAGAAATGATCTGATGTATTTGTAAGGAAATTTTGTTGTGAATAACTGATTCAAAAATCTTTGCAAAACAGGATATAATGGCTATAGGTCTGTAATTTTTTACATCCGATCTTTTACCCTTTTTGAAAACAGGAATGATCTTGGACGACTTCCAAATATCAGGGAAAGTGCAAGAACGAAGAGAGAGGTTGAATAAAATGATTAAAGGGTAAACAAAGCTGTCTACATTAGCTTTAATAAGGTAAGGAGGCACCAAGTCAAGGCCACAAGAACCAGAACCTCTCAATCCTTTTATACTATTTACAATGTCATCATGGGAGACATGGCTTACCTTAACTAGATCAATAGAGTTTACACCCATAGCAGTATCAAAATCGTAACCATTTATCCCACCATCAGAAGCACTATAAGCACTAGAGAAGTAACTCTTAAATGCCTCAGCCACATCACCGTCATTCAGTAGTTCAATATCATTGTAATACAAACTGTTGGCACTGTGAGTTTGATTTTTCTTTCGGTAATAAGACCAAAAATACCTAGGATTTAACTTCAGAGATGATTCAACTAGGGCAATGTGGTGCTTACGGGCCACACGAATATCAGACTTAATACTTTTCCTGATTGCTTTAAAGCTCTCAAGATCTCTCGGGTCATCAGAAACTCTAAACTTCTTTAAATAGGAATTTTTCAGTTTGATATTCATATTAGGTTGTATTCATATTAGGGGAAAGGAGGATAAGAGTACGCACACAAATGCCGATCCGGTTATGTGTACTAGGACTTTACAAATTTTAGACCAAGAACTCAAATTGACCAAGAATTGAAATCAAGAATTCAAAAGCCAGACCCTCAAATATTTAGTACACGTAACTTTGTTGACTCACATATCAACGTAAAAAAATGAATCTTTAACGAAAACAAAGTAAATAAGTTATACCAAGTGCAAATTTCTGGAATTGTCAACTGAGAATTAAAAAAAAAAAGATAAAATTTACTAAATTCAAATTTTAAAAAATTATTATCAATACAACTTACCCACAGCTGTATCAGGCATTAAAAATGCAGCCTACTTGCACTCGCTTAATTTAAATTTTCCCGATGATGCGTTAAACGTGCTTGTGTTTTTAAAAGCTTTTTATCAAAATTAAGTTACTAGTCAAACTTTTGCAAATGTCAAATTTTCTGTATTTGTAAACCCCAAAAATTTGAAAGCCAGGGGACGTTCTTTATTTTATACAAGCATTTTTTAAATTTAAATTGATGAATTGCATTAGTTCCGTAATCCTTTGGATTAACTTACAATCTTTATAAAAAAATTATAATACTTGTAAAAACAATACCTCTTAAGCTATTAAAAATAAGAGACAAAACCTACATGGTACTCAATGTTTTCAAACATTTTATTTTGGTATCAGATTTAAATTTGATCGCCCTCTCAAATGTCGCCAAACATCGCCAAATCCAATTGGTTACGGATACTAGGATTAAACCAAATAATGAATGTCTTGTAGGTTTTTTCTCACAATATTAAGTTTAATTATAGTCAGTATAAAATATTTAAAATATCACTAGTAAAATAAAAATGTAAAACACATTTAAAAACCAAAAAATCTTTGAATTTTTGAACTGTTGCAACAGTAAATAATTTATTTGACTTCATTAAATTCTTTCATTTATTAATTTAAACTGATGATAATCAAGCATTCCATTTATAGCAATGTCAATGTACTAGTATCACAAAAATTCTAGTTTTCTTTTGCTATGAATTATTACATTTTATGCAGCTGGCATCACGTTCTTGTTTGTTTCTTTGTCTCTAATAAGCATAAAGTTACACTTTTTATGACGAATTCTTTCATTTTTTGGTACTGAGAAAAACAATTAATACGGTGTTCTAACACTTGTATTTTTGCACATAGGTACTAAACATCCTTTATAGTACTTTTTTACTTGTTTAGGGCCGTCCATAGCTGCCGAAATAAGAAACTACAGGCTACCAAAAAACCCCAACATAAATGCAAACACCATTGCTTTTCAATGGATGCCTTTCGCGCGTAATTTGAACTTGAAGTATGACGTCACAAGTCAGAATCGTCAAGCACTGAAGTTTTTGTTGATAGTAACGTCAGAGCAACTTTAAATGCGTTTTAAATCGAATTTATTTGATCGAATTGCAATTTAATTAGCATTTTTCAGCGTAATTTTTCATGCTCTTTCTTTTTAAAATGAATTTGAAAATCATGCATACCTATTGTCGATTCCGATGTTTCTGATAATGTTTAATAATATCTTGGTGCCTTTATAAAATAACAAATTTGAAACCGTAGTAAAAAGTCTAGTGAACAAATTAAGAAATTTAAAACCAGTGTTTAAAACTAAAATAAAAGATCTAGTAAATGAAAAAGTCTAGTGATCTGTGTCTCATTTGAAACAATGTTTTATTTTTAACTCGTTGTATGACTGGTAAAACAGGTTTTCAAACACGGAAAAATAAGTGAAAAAAAGCAGGAAAAACAGGAAAAAAAGAATGAAGGACTGATTTTCTCTTTATAAATTATAGCCTATGTGTTATTCTGATGTATAAGCTACATTATGGTAAAATTTCATTAAAATTCATTCAGTAGTTTTTGCGTGAAAGAGTAACAAACATCCGGACAAACATTCACAATTATAATAGTAGTAGGAAGATGTATGAAGCTATGCGGACCAAACGCACAATCCACTGTACTGCAAACGACATCAATTCCTCTGCCGCATCTCTTCAGTATGATTTACCGGTACATTGACCAATCAGAGCTGAACGGTTGAGGTTCTGCAGCTGGTTGTTCGTCTTTACCTTCAGGCCTGGCCTGCGGACAAGTTTAAAGATAAAAATACACAAACACAAGTTGCACGCAATGTCCAAGCTTTCTTCTTACCCCCTATGTTGCATTTTTACCCCAGCCTTCCCGTTCTCTAGAACCAATGCTCACAAAACAAGTCCAATCTGGAAGAAAAGCATGCAA
Organism: Tetragnatha versicolor; assembly: GCA_024610705.1. Taxonomy (NCBI): domain Eukaryota; kingdom Metazoa; phylum Arthropoda; class Arachnida; order Araneae; family Tetragnathidae; genus Tetragnatha; species Tetragnatha versicolor. Next base: position 35,445,707 of record JANDEH010000006.1, read on the forward strand.
CGTCCAGTATGCAACGTCCGCTGGTGCACCAGATGAAATTTGACTACGTGGGGAGGTATCATGGTCTTCCAATACCCAAAATCCCATTTAGAGCCCCTCTCACCCAATATCATGGCCTGTGGCAGCGGTTATGGACACCTATGGAAACAACACTTTTTACTGATTTTCTCGGCCCCCTAACATCGACGAAGGTTGAATTTTTTATCAACTGACCTTCATACTATGGGTAATCATGGAAATAAATTTGGATTTGATATCTCTTTTTCTTCTTGGTGCGCTATTTTTTATGGCAATGAGTGTATGATAAAGTCATAATGTGGTAAATAAAGGGTTAATGACAAATTCAAAAAAAATTCAAATATCTGAATTAAAAACCCAAGCAGCTGAAATGAATACAAAAATACGTAAGTATTTTACAAAAAATTTAATTATGTACAGATAATTCACAACATAAATGCATTTCACTGAAATGAAACTTCATCTCTGACATCGCTCAGCGATTTCCTTTGAAAAAATTAAATATTTACTAACTAAATTTCTTATCACAAACTATCATTATCTCAACAGCCTTTGCATAACCCAAGCATTATACACATGATTGTTCACACTGTTATTAGCCCTAGAGAATGGCCTCAACTGAACCATCTGGCGATGCTGGCTCTCAATAGAGTTCAGATTCTGATTAACATTGTGTCTTGAAGCTACATTTACGAGTCTATTATCACTAGTGTACTTGATGCCGTTCATTTTATCGACGTATTTGGGGGACCCGCCTGGAGCGTCCAGGAGCCTCGGAAGCTTGAAAGGACGTTTTGGAACGTTCCGGGATTCCAGCTGGTGCCTGGATTTGTAGAGTCCTGGATTGGGTCTTCTGCTGTACCTTGGACGATTTGGAACGCGGGTGTTCTTTTTCGGTGATGACGGATGAGATGCTTCGCGAGACTTCGTCTTGATGACAATGGCGAAGTCTTTGATGCCGAGATCCTCTTGGCGGTCGTTTTTCGGTGGTTCCGCGTTCGGTACCACCTTGGTCTTGTGCTGAGTGTTTTCCAGCGTCGAAAAGTCGGTAAATCCGGCAAACCTGTCGTGGTTTGGGAAGTTGTCGTTGCCCAATGATGAGCTTTGATGGTGGCTCGGCTTGTGGGGATGGTACCGGGGAGGATGGGACGTGAACCTCGAATTCAGGAGCGCCTGGTACTTCTTCAGAACCTCGATGTTCCCCTTGCTGCTTTTAGACTTCTTCACAGACTGAACAGGTGAAAGAATGGCGTCCATATCTGAATGGAGTTCCAGGCTCTGGTCCCTGGATTTATCGTTTGTAAGGAAGGGGTCTTTCGATTCGAGAAGGGATTCGAAGTCGCTGTATTTCTTAAACTGGCTCAGGTCTGAAACCGAAAGAAGTGGAGTTCTTTCCATTTTCGGAAGGGAGTAAAAGTCTTGGAAAGTGTCCAGGTGAGAAGCCAGTGAATCCCATAGAATAGGTCGCACCTTGTCTTCTTCGAAGTTCAAGGCCGAGTTCTCAGGCTTGGGGTGTTGGTGGTTGTGGTAGTGAACATGGTATTCTTTCGCCATTTTCGGTTTTTGGACCTTCTCTTTCCTCATGCTCTCCTGTGTCGCCACTTCGGTGGTGGGCTTGTGACGTATCAGTTTGATCGTTCTTACCTGTTGCTGCTGTGGTTTGCGGTCGAGTTTTTCTTTCTGGATTAGCTCCAGCAGCAAGTCGATTTCTTTGGATTCGTCGGAATTCGATGCTTCTTCTGATTCTTCCTCTTCGGACTTGGAAGATGAGTCGTCACGTATCACAACTAACTTGGCAGCGGAGATTACGCCCATGTTGGCGATCACAACTGCTAAAACTATCTGAAAAGATAAAAAAAATGTCTGTCAAAGGTATTAAGTAAATGAAACATTTTTGAAGATCAGGGTGTCCCATAAATGTTGGGTCACACTTCTAGGGGGGATAGTAGACACCTAGACGAGTCAGAATCACATAGGGTTTGGGGGTCCCAGACCAAATCCCAGGGAGCTAAAAATGGAGCGACACCCCATAACAATTATTAAAAAATTCAATTTGTAGAAGAACTACTATTGGTAAAAACTTAATCATGGTCTCAAATTTTGTGGTTTAACATGATCTTTAAAATTCATTTCATTATGTTTTTTTTTCGTTAAACGGGCCTTGGCAAAACGTACTTTTATAACGCTCTCGCACTACATTAGGACCTAGCTCTTTAACGGTGTAACTGCGACCCCCATTCCTAAGGTGTACTCTAACACCCCTAGAAGTTTGTACCATGAAGACCACCCTGTATATATATATATATATATATATATATATATATATATATATATATATATATATATATATATATATATATATATATATATATATATATATATATATATATATATACAGGGTGTCCCACGAGAAGTGGCCCAACCCCTTTAACTTTTGAACCCCTACAGATATAGTCATGAAAGTGGGGTCTAGGTATAGTAAAGTGACCATGCCCTATCCGATGAGACAACTTTCAACGCCTTCTAGCGGAAACTTTAGGAGTTATAATTTTTATTTTCAAAACTATTTGAGGTATGTGAAAAAAGTCAATTACTAAGTTGTAGAGCAGCATCGATTTAGTTGGAAAAGACACCTTAAATAGAAAAATATCTTGAATAAAACCCCTAAAACGCACGCTCAATTAGGTTGAATTTACGTAGTTTTTACGTCTTAAAACGCTCCTCACTGGGCAAAAATGAGAAATTTTCATTTTATGACATAAGTAAATGACTAAAAGTATTCTTAGCTTATTAAATTGAAAATTTCTCATTTTCGCCTCGTGAGGAGCGTTTTAAGACGTAAAAACTACGTAACTTCAACCTAAATGAACATGCGTTTTAGGGGTTTTATTCAAGATATTTTTTTTGCTTCAAGTGTCTTTTCGTACTAAATCGATGCTGCTCTACAACTTAGTACTTGACTTTTTTCACATACCTCAAATAGTTTTGAAAATAAAAATTATAACTCATAAAGGTTCCGCTAGAGGGCGTTGAAAGTTGTCTCATCGGATAGGGCATGGTCACTTTAATATACCTAGACCCCACTTTCATGACTATATCTGTAGGGGTTCAAAAGTTAAAGGGGTTGGGCCACTTCTCGTGGGACACCCTGTATATATATATATATATATATATATATATATATATATATATATATATATATATATATATATATATATATATATATATATATATATATATATATATATATATATATATATATATATATATATATATATATATATATATATATATATATATATATATATATATATATATATATATATATATAGATTGTTATGATAACTCTCATTGTTATGATAATTACTGATTACTAAATATTTAAGTTTTAAGTTTTATGAAAAGTTGTTTCATTAAAATTATTTTGTACTTCAAATTTAGTTCTCCATTCTGTGTTTTGAAAATTAACTCACTAATTTTCTAAACATATCTGTCATATTTCTTTTCAAAAATCAAACAATTAAGTTTTTAAAGTGAATATTACATTTCGAGAGTAAAAAGTTATGTGTAATCTTTTACATGGGGACATGTAATATTTAGAAAGACTTTGGGTGGGGCGTGGACCGATAAAGGTTGGGAAACACTGGAATGTAGAGTTATCCCTCAAAATTGTTCAGTATCATAACAAAGTTCTGTACCATGAATAAAAATTTAAAGTTTTAATTTCTGATTCCTATGGAGATGGATCGAGGTGATTTACTAAATTGGGTGGCTAACCTAAAATGGCAAAACCCCAATTAATACGTTCCATAGGATTATTAATTTATTAATGCAAAATGTTAAAAAGCATCAAAATAAATTATATAAAAAAATAATTCAATTTAAAGCCTTTTTAATAACAACCGAAGTACACCCTTATGTAGACTTATTTTAAGGTATTGAAGAACCATTTCAAAAATTTTTTGAGATTGACTAGTTCACAAGTGTAATAACAAATTTTTCTCACCCTGCGAAAAGTTGCTTTTACAAATTAGGAATCACTCATGAGAAAGGGTAGTTTTTTACGTTGTATACTACAGATCGATTATTGTTATGAATGAATGGAACACTATAATGTTTGTGTGATAAGATTGACTTGAATAAATCCATTAACATAAATAGATAAGTAGAATGAAAGTGAAAAAGAACCAGCAATTTATTTTTTAACTTTTTTTTAATCAACACGTATTCTATCTAAAGGACATAAACCAAACATCGATCAATCAAAATATTGAAAAGGTATTATCTACATTTTAAAGATATCGCTTAGTGCAAACAAGAGGTGTTTTATCTCAGAGGTCTTTTCAAAAACATTTTAAAGATAAGAATTCTATGAATATTTCCTTGTCATTATATAAACAGCTCAAACAATTTTCATGTAATTTATTAAACAATGGGATTACGATTAGACCACTCGGAATCACTTACGGTTGGGGGTGTAAATAAAATTCTAGAGTCTAGTATGCTGATGCTCTAACAACTTATTTAGAAATTGAGTAAAGTGATTTTTCCCTTTAGAGATCATCTTTAAAATGCAACTGTAATATCTTTGCTATTGTCAAATGTTTTATTGTCGCTTTTTTACAACGACCTCTCAAAGAAGAAAACTTCATACTGTTTAAAAATAAGTTAAACAATTATAATTAGTTACTGAAATTCTATGTAAGTATCTTACAAACACTTTTTAGACATGCCAATATTCAAAATTTTCCGAGGGATGATCCCCAGACAGAACGGCCCTCTTCCTACTAAAATTTAAAAGAAAACTTTCTGTTTTAGGGGATAAACCCTGAAATTGCCATTGGCGTAATAAAAGATGTGAATCAAAGGTGATACACAAGGTGTGGCGTTGAAACACTACTATTGAATGAAAAATTAAAAAAAATTTCAGGGGAACTAAAAAATTTTCCAGACTCTCCTTTTGGAGGAAAAAAACCTTGGTATTACTACCTAAAGTGAGAAACTAAGGTTTAAATCATATTTTTTAATATTTTAGAAAATTACTTTTACCCTATTATGTACGCATAAAACTAAGGTTTAAAAAATAGTTTTCTTAAATCCCCCCCAAAAAGAAAAAATCCTCCCAGATGGCGGGGGCAGAAAGAAAGTTGTTGCACATTGTTGTGGCAAAAATCCTAAATACGGGCCTAATCATGATGGCGAGGCATAAAAAATAGACTAAATAATTCTTAAAATTACTTTGGATCTAGAAAGGTATTTTTCATCGACCTTGAAAAGTTGTTATTGATCTCATCAGACTTCCTCTTGACTTTTTCCTTTGTCACGTTAGAATGTGATACGAGTTCTTGGTATCAAAGTACAAATTAAAAGATATGCAAAAAAATGAAACAAATGGAGAAGCAACCACTTATGTTTCGTCAAAATATGTACGACTTTTGCATATTTTACACATCACAGAAATAATGTTCCGTAATATATTATGTTTGATAAAATCATGTGAAAGATAACTATTTTTATACTATTAATACATTTATAAAATAGTTTTTATGGTCGGTATCTCGGAAACAAATCACCGTGTCAAAACATATAAAATTATCTTCAAAAGTTAAACTTTTTCTACCCTTATTTTTGCGATAAAATGTGAACGAAGAAACTAATGCTATTTTCGAATAGGGGAGTTCCGTGTACCAAGGGGAGGGCCATCCCACGTTTTTTAAATAATGTTTAATTTTAAGTATTCTTTCTCAGCTGGGTGAATGGGAACAATTGTCATGTTATGAGCCTGAAATCTTTCAGGAGAATGCTGTGGCTAGTTTTTGGTAAAAATAGTTTTTCATAGATGTAAAGATACATTAGCTTAGCTTTTATGTTATTTTTTCAAGGGTAAATAAAAAAAATTTAAATGAAAAAGAACATCCAATAACCAGCACCCATAGTAGTAGATATTACAAAAAAAATCAGAATGAGAAGGATTGTACTACTTTCTCTGAGCAAGAAAAGAAAGTGAACTGACAACCACAAAAGCGATAAAACTTAATCCATTTTGATGAACACACACACCAATTCACTTTTTTGCGTACACCTTAAGGATAACATGGGATAATCGAAGAAACTGACAGTTCAACAGCCACTTTATTACATCTTACATAGCTGCATCATCTTCATATTCAATGAACTGGAACGTCTCAATGCGCTGAAGGACTTTCTCAAATTCGTTCTGTAGAAAGTGGACCAAAAGCGTTATCTGATGTAAATGGCGTATGATCCCACATCACTTTTCACAAGCGTATGAGATAAAGGGATGAGTTTGTAGAGGAAACATTTGATAGGATATCTCGATGTATCGGCCATGTTAATCGTTTTCTGATGAGACTTAAAGTGGCTTGTTGGAATTGATAAATTGGCCAGGAAAAGTGCATCCATAAAAAGAAGCTGAGAACATAACTACGAAAGAATTACCATAAACTTGCTTAAAATAGTATTATCCAACCTACAATAGCTCTGTGATTTCCTTATAGTTCAACATCGTTGACCTCTCCTCTCCCTTTACAAGAAAGTTATGAACCTTCCACTTTTAATATAAGTATCGAAGTTTAAGTCTATAGTTGAAGAAAGTAAGATTAACAAAGCATTAATAAATATGCAAAATAATAATAATAAAATTATAAGGCATGAAAAAAAATTATATTAATAACATTTACATAAACACCATAGCCTCAGTTTGTCTTTTCTTTTGATTATTATTTTCACAACTGGCTCGATATTAAACAGGGGATATAGTGACATCTCCAATCATAGGTAACGAAACGTCAACTTAAACCCTAAAAGTTTGTCACAGTAAATTTTCAGAGTTCAGAATTTTACCCATCACGCACAGTAAACTTAAAATACACCTCACTTGTACCCCTTGACTTCTCACCCATGATTGAGCTAAAATTATTTTTATGTGAGTTATTTCTAAATTGAATTACCCTTTTCTCTTTAGAAATATCTAGATGTACAGACAAATATTTTGCAATGACTTTATTGAACTACCTATTATGTTTTATGACTGGCAAAATTTGTCTGACTGAGTTTATTCAGATGATTCTGCAAGGATACAATCTAAATATGTTTTGAAACTAAAACATTCTACCAATTCAGCATTTAAAGAAATTTTTACTTAATTTCACATGGCAATGGACAATTCCCGTATTTTTTAATAATAGGAGGAAAGCAATTTTTTTGGTAAAACCACAGAGTATTGGGTAAAACGAAGGGTTCTAATTTTAAAAATCAACATTAAAAGTTTCTAAAAAATATTTAAGTTGTAGGTATTCGAAAATGAAAACAGGTAAATTTGAGTTACCCTCGAAACGCACGTGACGTAATTTGCTACAGTAAACAATAATCGAGAATCACCGAAAGTGCTATTCTTGATTGGCTGTTCGTACTGTTAATGTTTGTACCACCAACTAACATCACATGACTGTTGTCCTTTCCGCGCCCTTTTTAAGAGGCAAACTTAGAAATTAAAAAATAATAATTAAACATCAGGATCAAAAAAAATTTGCGACTAAATTTCTTTTTTCAACCTTATCTATAGTGAAAAAAATCCTAAAAAATGCGTGAATTGTTCATTGTTCTTAAGTGTTAACAAATTTATAAAATAAATGTATCAATAAAATTTTCTAGGAAAATAAGTATACATTTTAAACAAAGGATAGCGAATTATCGTAGATATAAAAGTGTTATCTCTCTATTCTAAAAAGAGTTTTTGGCGAACGGTTTCCAGATAAAGGCTTTTTAATTACTGATCTGTATAACACATTTTTGGAATCAAACTGTTCGGATTCTTTTGAGGATGTGCAATATATGTGATTAGAATTTCTAAAAAAGTTATCAATTTTCAAATATTTCCATTTCCATTTTTTTATTATGGATAAGGTTGCAGTTACAAAGGAAGAACTGTCAAACAATTTATTATGCATCCAATCACAATGACCAACTGACGCCCTACTTCATGATGAAACAAATTTTTTCACGTTTTAAAAATGTACTTAAGAGTACTTTTCAAATTAAATATCATTCAAAGATTGATAAAGGTATATTCTAAAAACTTACAGATATGATATTTCAAACAAAAATTTAACACATTTTGTCTGAAATTTATAATATTGTTCATTGGGTTCAAAGGTATTGTTCAAGTCTGGGTTATTCATTGGTGTACTTTTTTAGAGAATGTTGATTAACGAGACACATTTTGATTAAATTATTGATTAGAACCAATAAATATTCTAACTTTTAAGGGAGTGTTATTTATTTGGGATGACTTGTTGACGTATTTATGGAAGGTTGGTTTTTCTTCTGTTAATTGTTTTTACGAATGTTTTATAAATTGAGTAAGTTCAGTGAAAAGGTTTTGTGTGGATTGCGAAGCTTTCCAAAAGGGCCTGCGTAAGTAGCTTACGGGGGTTGGAGAGCGACAGCAAGCAGGGTACGGTAGCTCCCTAGTTATAAAAAAATTAAAAAAGGATATAATTGGAATTTTTTTATTCAGTAATCGAGTGTTTTTCTAAATTTTCGATGTATTTTCTAAAGAAGTCACTGCCAGGTTTGTTGAAAAATCAAGACCTGTAAATTGTAAACTAAATTTTAATATCAAATGTGGACTACTTGGATATGGGAAGATACAAACAATAAAAAATGTGCTATTAACCACCAAATTTAATTATAAGTATAATTTTTATTAAAAAAATCATTTACTTATATAAAAGTTGAAAGAATCTAATTTGGGTCTTTCCTTTGAGAAATTAGAAAATTATAAGTGATTTTATTATGATATTTTGGTATTTCCATCAGAACTTAAAACATTAGATGAAAAAAAATTTTGATTAAAGATACTGAAATTTATAAAGTTATCCAGTTAGCTAAACCATAACTAAGTTATACAAATGACCATTCTCGTCCATTCGAAAAAATCCTTTATAATTAAACCTAATTGATAGAAAAGATTTTATACCGCACAAGATAGCTTTTTAATAATTATTATTTTACGTAAACAAAAAACACAGGAACATGATGTCGAAAAATTCTAATAAAAAATAATAAAATTTAAACTATTATCTTATACCGTACTATTTAAAACGCGTAATAGAAAAAGCAAGATCACTTGACGTCCTAAGCATGATGGTACTTGATAAGTTTTTTTCAAGTACCATCATTTTAGGTATTTTTAATTTTCGCCAAATTAATGTTTAAAGTAAAATAATATTTGGCCAAACATACTTCTCAAGGGTTCTCAACGGTGGGTCGAAATTCAGAAAAAACAAGATTATAACCAAGCAATTCTTAAACAAATCAATACTTTAAATAAGCAATTTAATAAACTGTTTAGACTATAAAATCACTGGTTTTATTACTGATGATGATGTGTAATTACAAGATTCTTAATGGGTTACAAGTAATTTTTAAACATTACAACTATTATAAATATTAAAAAAAACATTATTTATTCAGAGGTAGTTGAAAAATTTGTGACCAAAAAAGGGGATCGTGGTTCCTAAAATATCGAGAACACCTATTCTTATTTATCAACTTCTCAGTAGAGAGCAATTCCTGTAAAACAAGGTTTTCCTTCATAGTAGTCTAAGTGCACCGAAAACAACTTTACGAAGCTATGCCTTTCAAATTTCAATTGTGTTACTACTTCTGTTATATAGTGGTTGTTTTGAAAAAAAATTAATCTGAGGAACTCAGCCGATAGGAAAGAGACTCAAGGGCATGATGATATCAATTTGAAGTGGTTCATCAGTAATTCAAGTAGTAACTGGGCCGATTGTTACCGTTTTGTTTGTTGTTTCAGTCTTACGTTTCCATTCAAAACGACTGTTTTAAGTAGGGGGCCGTCCATAAATGACGTCACGCTCAGAGGGGGGGGAGGGGGTTAATCAATTTGTGACAGTATGTGACAAGGGGGAGGGAGGGGGGTTTGAAAATTGTGACATAACATCCTGCAGCTGAAAATCAACGAAAAAAACCTTGGTTCCGGGCACTTTCAAATTAGTGCATTAGACATATTGTTGGATTAAGAGCTTGACATGTGACAGAGGGGGGGGGGGAGGGGGTATGGGGAAGTGTGACAGTTTGTGACAAAGGGGGGAGGGGGTCAAAAATGGGCAAAAAAAGTGTGACATCATTTATGGATGGCCCCTAGGGTCTTTTAACGTTATAAAATTTTAATGTTCGGCACTAGTTAACTAAAAGTGGTTGAAAAGTAGTTAACTACTAGTTGCAACTACTAGTTAACTAGTAGTTGAACTACTTTTGGTTTAGAGTAGTTGAACTAGTAGTTTAACTACTTTTTTCACCAACTACTAGTTCCAACTACTTTCAAAAAGTTCAACTACTTCAAAAAATATTGAAAGATCAAAATTTAAAAAAATATGTTACATCTACTAACAATGCCATTTTTCGTGTTACATTTTTATATACCTTGAAATACATTTCATCCCAGCAATTGACATATAAATACAACCCTTTAAGTTGTGGTTTCCTTTTTATTTTTTTATCTTGTGCTCTGTTTAAGTAAATCATAGCATCAATGCATCATATCATAGAAGGAAGAGGGAAGAGAGGAAAAAATTTCAAATTAACACGTGCAGTTTTTTCTTAAAGCAATATCGGGTGGGTAGGACCGGAAGAAAAGGATAAATATGAACGGATGGATGCGAACATTTTGAGTAAACTTTACAGTTTGGCGTAAATCAGTGGCGTAGCCGGGGGGTCCCTGGGTCCGGACCCCCCATGGGCCCGACCCAAAATGTTTGGACCCTTTTTTAGGCGTTAAATATTCCAGTGGCTACTCAAAAGAGGGCGTCTATATTCCTTAAGTGCCTAAAATCCACTTTTTTGCATACTAAAATCTAAAATTTTCCGGGGGAACCCCCGGTTTGCCCACAACAAACGTATTAATTTAGGGGCGTTCTAAGGTTGAGGCAGCATACCAAACGAAAAAACCCTGTTTTTATGGTAATTTTTCCAAAAAACATTTTGGGGGAGCACCCCCAGACCCCATTTGGGAATTGGAACTTTATAATAAACAACTTTTTTATGATGAGTTCGTCAAAATACAGAACTCGTAGCAAATGATAAATTCCTGAAAATATAATTTTTTAAATTCGGATTAGGTGTACCAAAACGAGTTGAAAACCTGCTTTGAATTTCCAAAAAATTTCTGGGGAAGGTCCCGCAAAGCCCAAACTCCCGTTACAGTAATTCGAACACGATTATTTATCTTTTTAATATTATAATAGTTTAGAAGATTCAATTTGATTTTCAAAATTTTTAGCCCTCCAAAACCAAATCCTGGATCAACCACTGCCTCAGAAATTTTGACGGTGCTCCTCGGTTATCACCTCCATAATGAAATAAAAAAACTCCTTTAAAAATCAAATTTCCAAAAGTTTTCTTTCAAATTTCCACAAGTTTCAAAAGTTGGACCCCCAAACCCCCTTTTTAATATGGAGCTCGAGCTACTGAAAACTCTTAATTTGTTTTTTGATGTTCTCTGTACCTAGTAAAAAATTATGCGGATGAGAACTTTCAATCGAATAGAAGTAATACTTAATCTTAATTATTACACTAATTACTAATAAATTATTAATTATTAGTTAACATTGATAAGAAATTAAAAGTAATGTGAAAATTATAACTTTATTTCTCCAATTGTGGAAACTTTTTGATGTCCAATAGTAAATTTTTCCCACTGGACCCCCCAAAGGAAAATCCTGGCTACGCCACTGGCGTAAATTTAAACGGAAAGCATTAAGAGCGCCGATATTATCGGTTTTAAAAGAGCTTCATTTTGCTAGTTCAGACCTAGCGTTTGGATTGCACGTACATATACCTATCAAAAATTGGCGAATTTTTAGCCATGATATTTTTGCTATATAAGTAAGAAAAAGTAATCGAAAATTTGGGGAAAAATATCTTATGAAATTAAATAGACTAGTTAACTAGTAGTTAACTACTTTGGGAAATAATCAACTACTAGTTACAACTACTTCCAAGAAAAAGTAGTTAACTAGTAGTTACAACTACTTTTGCCCAGACTAGTTGGTAGTTGGTAGTTAACTACTTTTTGACCAGTAGTTGCCGAACACTATAAAATTTACTAAAAAGTGTTAAAATTAAGTAAGTAGGCTTTCAATCTAAAAAAAAAAAGGTCTGATGTAAAGAACTTTTTGGTTTGAGAGTTGTGCTCAAAGTATAAAATAAATTTTTTTCCACCATAATCAAAACATGTGATTTTAACGAAATTGTTAAAAACTATGATATTAAATATTTATATACCTTATAAATTTTTATAAATTACTAGCGCTGACGCGCTGGACCCAGGTGTAACTTGGGTTTCAGTTTTTTTTAATAAATATAATCTGGTGCGTTACAGATGGGCTTCGCCAGTTCATTTTTAAAGAAAATTATTCTAGTGTATTACAGATGGGCTTCGCCAGTCCAAATGGGGAAATAGTTAAACAAAGGATCCATTTTTATGTTTATGCTACAACAATGGATTTTAAACTACAACAATCAATTTCAATCTCCAACAATCGATAAACGCCTACAACAATTAGAGTTACATCTCTAATACAACAATACAACAATGTTTGTTTGCCATGAAGATAGGTATGATATATGGGTTTTTAAGCATAAAATTGAGCAAAAAAGTTGTTAGGATGCTTCGATTTTAAAATATTTTTATTCAGAAACCTTCCCTGGAGCGAGTAGATCAACGTGGTATAGTTTAATAGTTAATGTAGGTGGGAAAACTTTAAAACTCTAAAGGACATACATACATACATACAGACATTCATTTTATAAATATAGATAAAATAAATCTTTTTTCAACATGTGATTTGATACCAAAAATGTGTTGTACAGATCAGTAATTAAAAAGCCTTTCTCTGGAAATTGTTCACCAAAAATGTTTTTTAGAATAGAGAGATTATACTTTTATATATACGATAACTCGCTATCCTTTGTTTAAAATTTATTTCCTCTTAGAATACTTTATTGATACATTTATTTTATAAATTTTCAAATCATGTGATTTTAACGAAAATGTTAAAAACTATGACATTAAATATTTATACATTTTCTCTCAATTAATTCTTCAATTATGGGTTTAATAATATGAAATGTGTTTGAAATTTTATACTTAATTAAACACTTTCATAATTGAGTGGATTTCTACAATCATTTTCTCTATTGATAGTCCAGTATTAAAACAGATTTAATAGTTTCATCCTTCTTCATTTAATAATAAAAAAATGCGTCTCAATATTCTTAAACCAAGTTTCTTTTATATTTCACACAATTGCATCCCCAAATGGTCGATAAGGATAAGTGGAGAAAAATGTATTAATGATAAATTAGAGAGAGAAAGAATGAAATTTTATTGCATTCTCTAAAATTATGTTTAAAATTTGCATTGGTTGTTTAGTGTAGAAGGCAGAATGAACTGTGTATTTCCCCATTTCTGAACTAACATATCCTACTCCCATTGTATTAATTTTCATGCTTCTTTTAAAATGTTTTTATGATATTTCACTGTACTTCAAATTTACTGCGAAACGTAAAATTTATTTTTTTCTACTACTTATAGGAAAGAAATAATATTAAATAACAAAACATTTTAAAATATTACTATGCCCGTTTCACAATATTTCAAAATTTTGCTGATACATTTTATTATAAAAGTGTAATAATAATAATAATAATAATAATAATAATAATAATAATAATAATAATAATAATAATAATAATAATAATAATAATAATAATAATAATAATATGACGAAGGAAAATTTTATCCAGTTCATATTCCCCTTCATTTTCCACATTTTAACACAATGCCTTTTAGACACGAAAGTTACGTCAATAAAACCTGATGCAATATCCAACAGCTGGAAATACTTGCTTCGTGGGAAACTATTTTGAGAGACCACATTTTCAATGGGAACAATGGGACTACTTATTTACAAGAAATTTTTTTCCAGTCATTGAACTGAATGAAAATAATCGTCCAGTTATTTTTATTATCTAGGTTATTAAAATTTAAATACAGATTAAATAAATGGATCGGTTTATTAACGCCAGTAAAAAAGATTGACATAATTCATTTGTATATATAGAAAAGAAAGAAAAGTTTCGAATAATTTTTACCAAACACAATTCGAACTAGATTTTTTTCTCATATTTATTTTTATACATTTCATTAATAAAAAGAAACACTCTAAAGAAAATTTTAAATAAGTAGGTCGTTTGACTAACAAAGAAAAATTATAGATAGGGTACTAAAAAATAAATTTATTTCTTGGTAAGTAAACTTATGATAAAGAAATATTCAGCAGTTCGAGAAATTTAATTATTGTAATTTCAACTGCATTTTGATGTCATAAATTAAAAGAAACTAATTGGGTATAAAATTTTTCATAGTGAATGTGAACTTAATAAGAAGTTAGAAGGCCAGTACATTCTATTTTTACTTAAAATAATGTAGCGAATGGGACCTCATGAATGAAATCCGTTTTTTTATATCAAACGGTATGTTTACTTTTTTTGATGATACAATTTTAAGTAAAGATGTTTTTTGGGGGAAAATATTTAGCTAAATATCTTAACTGAGATTTTTAAATTTAATAAAAGAAAATGAAAAAAAACGTTTAATTATAAACTATAATTCTAAGGTTGATTTTGAAAATCTCATAAAGGGCCATTCTAAAACGAATATTGATAAAAGTCCTTTAATTCTTTTTAGTTTTTGGATTTGGTTTTAATATTTAAATAGATGAAATTAAAGAAAATAATTACATTTTAATTAAAGATTTAATGTTTGGTGTTGTTTCTTATTCTTATGCCATTTGGAATATGCACGCTCCATCCGCGAAGCGTACAGGATTTAAGGCAAAGGGGGTGCTGAGAAAGTGAGGCCCATGAACAAAAGAAAAAAATATTTATTTTTCATTAACCCCAACCACCATCCCAAATTTTTATAAGTCAAGATGATTCGAAAAAAAATATTAATATAATTGAATAATTGTGTTTTTTTTTTATATTTTACTAGAAAGAGTAGAGTCTAAGCTTTAGCTTGGCACCAGAATGAGCTAATTTTCTTGAAAAATAGTTGAGAAACATCACTTTTTGTAACTCATCAATAAAAAAATGGAGGAATATGTTCAATATTCAGAAATTTAATGTTTGTTGTTGTTTCTTATTCTTATGCCATTTGGAATATGCACGCTCCATCCGCGAAGCGTACAGGATTTAAGGCAAAGGGGGTGCTGAGAAAGTGAGGCCCATGAACAAAAGAAAAACATATTTATTTTTCATTAACCCCAACCACCATCCCAAATTTTTATAAGTCAAGATGATTCGAAAAAAAATATTAATATAATTGAATAATTGTGGTTTTTTTTTATATTTTACTAGAAAGAGTAGAGTCTAAGCTTTAGCTTGGCACCAGAATGAGCTAATTTTCTTGAAAAATAGTTGAGAAACATCACTTTTTGTAACTCATCAATAAAAAAATGGAGGAATATGTTCAATATTCAGAAATTTTTTCTGGGGTCCCTTTTTGAGTAATAATTCTGAAAAAATTGTGGTGATATTTTTCATAGATAAATTGTGATGATATTTTTCATAGATAAATTGTGGTGATATTTTTCATAGATAAATTGTGATGATATTTTTCATAGATAAATTGTGGTGATATTTTTCATAGAAATAATATCTATAGAAAATTTTTGAAAAAAAAATCCATGACCTAATGGCACGGGGATTATTTTTATTTGGTCGAGTTGGCATGGAATGAGCCTATAAGTAACTAACTGCTGATTATTCCATTTTTTATCCTCTTTTACGGTAATTACATTTTGAAGAACAAGGATGGATGGTTTACAATTCGAAAAAACTTAACATGCTATAAAATGCCGTTTTTACCATGAAATCCCAAAAATTGCTTAAGAATTATAAAAAAAGATTGATGAATTAAGTTAAGAATTGCTTTTCTCCAGTATCAACTTTCTTAAATTTTTACAAATAATTTAATTAAGAGTTATAATTAATAATTTTAATGATGTTTTTTTAAAAGTTTTTCTTCTTCCCTTTTTATAAATAGGAATTGTATTACTCCCCAAAGATCAGCAAACAAGTTAAAAGATGGCATGAGCAACTTCTACTGAAATATTTTTTAAAATTATAAGAATAAAAGAAACCCCTCTCCCTTTGCACAAAGTCATTGTTGGGTTTCACTTTAAAGTAAGGCCGAATCACAGTTCGCTCACTCCTTTCAAATCATCACTTCATTTCTCAATAATCAATGATTTTTAGTTATGACTGTTTTTAGAAAGTCCTTAAAAAGTACAAAATCGCCATATCTGTAGGCTGTAGAGTAAAAAATTTAATAAGTTTTTAAATATTTATTTTTAATGCATTTCAATCTAATTTTAAACTTTCAAAACACTCTCCTGAAAAATAAGGTTTCTTGAGATATGATGTTTTTGAAAGGAGTGAGCGAGTTGTGAAGTACTTCAATCCTAAACAAAGACAAAGAGCTTGTCAATTTTTATTTTTAAATATTTAAAATTAACTAAATTTTTTTTGAAACTAGTCATCTCGATTTTTGGATTTACATCTATTTCCCTTACTTAAAAAATTCCATTTTTTTCTGTTTTCAAAAAAATGCTGGTATCGTGCATTTAGCTGCATAGAATGAGAATGTCTTATGTTCACGTTTTTGAGTAGGTAATTGTATTTTAGTATTTGAAGGTGTTTTTTGGAATGACACATGAGTTGTTCAAAGGCGTTTGGAAGGGGGACGCTCTAGAAAGCTAACTTTTGGCTTAAGGCTCATTCACACTGCTTCACTTTCACTGTTCATCATCCTGAGTCATTCACTCCGGTGAATCACTAGTTTGCATAGAAAAGTGAAGGAGTAAAGAGTAAAACGCCAAGCTACACTTTTTGCTCTGGGTGATTCCTCCAAAATAAAGATAAAAAGTGATAAGTCTGAATGATCCTTTAAACAACTACCTAACTAAATTATCTAAAAAGAAACCAAAGCCACGCTTTTTTCAAATTTCGCAGTTTGCATATACTAATAGACCTCTCTGCCATGCTGAGCAGCTCAATAAATTGTTGAAAACCACCAAAAATTAACAAGGTATAATACGTCAGATGTTTATGGCCGGGTACTAGACTGCAATGTTTCTTGACTCTATGACGACACTACGCGGATGGAAAAACTTGAACAGAAATCCGGTTGGGTTGTTAAGAGGAGTTTCGGTACTCAAATCGTGACAAAAAGACGCCATATATACATGGGTTCAACGAAATAATAATATTTCCAAATTGAAGTTCTTGATTTCACTCAAAATTCAGACACCGCGCTGGGAACTACTTTCTTTGTTTGCCTTCAACCAGGGTCAAATAACGTTGCAGTCTAGTATAGTCCCAATTGTCACACTAGTCAATCACAACAATGAGGTAGACAAACCTCACTCACCCAAAAGCACCGCATCTTCTTCGACCACCTGTAGGAATGAATCCTCGAGACTCTTCTGCAGCTTCCCGCCTTCAGCCGATGGATCTCATTCTGCTCCAGAAGGAAGGCATCCGGCGATTTCCACCTCGGATCAGTGAACGATTTGTGTCAAGACCGACCCCGCACGTTGGCCCACTTTCCGTGAGAAGCCAGAACCGTGAAAAATCGTTTGCAGAGTGTTTCCATATTATCGTCTGAGATGCTTCTGGCGGAGGATAAAAACAAATACTACGGTAATCGTTTGCATTCGCGTGACCCCTTGTAGAACTTCGGGGTTTCGTTTTCTACGGTGAAAACTGTTTTTGTTTCCCTTTCATCCGTAATCTGGGCTTTCATCTCTGTAGAACGAGAAGTTCTCGCTGTTCGATTGTTCTGCTAAAAGTGGAGAAAGGTATAATAAAATCTCTATTATTATTATTTTGTGCGATGGAAAAAATAGCCGCTTTATATTCTCAGAAAAGAAGAATGGGAGTACATGCAGCATCCTAATTGCCTTTTAAAGTATTTTTAGACTTTTCAAATGTGACATAAGGATTCCTTGATAGTTTTTTCAGAGTTAAGAATATAGAAAAGACTTATAGTCATGTGATGTGCTACATGTGCTTGCTTTAGAAGACGGCAAAATTTATCTTCAAAAAGTTCATTCTCTATTACGTTCGACCAGTAGTAGACCTTTAATTTAAATAAGAGATGGAGGGGAAGAAAACATGTAGCCTTTAAATTAGAAGAGTGGTAAAAGAAAAATAATCTGACAAAATCACCTATGTTGGTGAAGGACTGAAGAAAGGAGAATAAGATTTACAAATAAGACGAGTTTTTGAGTTTATGTTATTAATTACTAATTAAGCTCATTTTCTTTAATTTAAATTTTGATATCTAATATAATAAAATCAAGTGTGTGTATATATGTGGGTGTGTTTGTCTTTTATACAAATCCACAGTTTCCTTCCGATCTGCACCAAACTTGGTATACCTACGTAAAAAAACTCCAGAAAAAACATAGGCTATGTTTCGAAAACTTTTAATGACCCCTTGACCCTCTTTTGACCCTTTTTATGGTCATTTTGCTGAAATAGCTTTATTTCTCCTCAAGAAGAGATCTGTTTACTCCATTGTTACAAAGAAAACTTAATGCTAAACAACAAGTTTTTAATAGAAACACAAGGTACAAGTCAATTTAAAAATTATATTACTAATTTAAAAATCTATTTCCATGAAATTTAAAAGTTAAATATAGTTAACCATATTTTTATTTGAGATTTTATCTAATTTTACAACGTTTTTATTAGGTCACTTTCAATCTTGTCTGTCTGTCCGTCCGTCCGTCTATCTGTCTGTTCGGGAGGAATTTAGTAATCAATTTTAAGCATACTTCCCCATGAGATAGAGACTTGAAATTTTGAACATAGTTCAGATCTGGATGACAATACGATATTATCTCGTTAGTTCGGTTCTATTTGCTGTCTCTGAACCCCCAGGGGGACTTAAAGTTTAGAAGTTCAACTATAGGACCTTATTGTTAAAAATCATTGTTGTGCAGTTTGCCTCCTCTTGTTATCAAGATGGCTTTAGAAGTGTTGTATAAAATATTAGTAAAAGGAAAATTTGTAAGAATAAAAGTAATACACAGTACATGCAGTACTTCATGCAAGTTTTGTATTTTTAATACATCAAAGGGACTGACTTTATTAATTAGTTACTGAAAAGTTTGTCACCAATATATTTTTTAAAACACTTTTTTCTATTACTAGTATTTCAAAAATTTCCAACGTCATCTGAATAATAGCTAGAGGCAAAAACTGTGCAATGATTTTAACAAAACAGAGTAAAACCATGTGTTATAGTTAAAGTTCAGAAAAAACACTTTTTAGTTTTATTGAAAAGATAAAGGAATCAAATTCTTGGAAGGCGTTCAGGGGTTCAGGTCGCGAATTCTAAACTTTACACAACAAAACTAAAAACCAGAAAAAAAATAATGAAAAAAAAAACCTTTTTAAAGAACAACGTTTTTAAAATGCACTAAAAAGTATAAAATAATTTTTTGTAACTCCTTGTAAAACGAAAAACGTGGGGATCATGCAATAATATTACTACTCTTGTCACTCTATTTACCATTATATCTACAGTTAAAAATTATTTAAATGAATGATGAAATGAAGTTGGATACCTAATGCATGATCCCCACGTTTTTCGTTTTACAAGGAGTTACAAAAAATTATTTTATACTTTTTAGTGCATTTTAAAAACGTTTTTCTTTAAAAAGGTTTTTTTTTTCATTATTTTTTTATATTTTAAAAGCTTTATGGAATGCCATTGTTGTTAAAATAGTCTCCATGGAAACGAGGATGTAAAATTAAAAGGTGATAATATTTTAGCTTTTAAGCAAGTTGGTTAACAAACAAAAAGCTATTAAAACTCCCTTTCAACTAGAAAAGATTGATTTTTTTTCTTAATTTGCAAAATGGAATAAGCTTTAATTATTGAATAATTTCACCGAAAATGTTAATTCCTGAAGATATGATTAAACAAGGGATCTAAGTAATTTTAAATACTTTTTATATAAATTTTTCCCATGTAAATGTGGTAATCATTCAAAAATTATATTGCTTGAGAACTGAAGGAATTTTAATCCATCTGGGAACACTGGGATAAGAAAAATTCCTAGGAACACCGGGATAGGAAAAGTTACCGGGAACACTGGAGTATGAAAAAGACGCCTAGGATACCGGGATGATTGGTAAATGCTGATTATCTAAAATTAGTAATGTATTTGGGAAAACTTAAAAATGAGGCGTTTGCTATCAAAACCAGCTTATTCCATTTTTGGAAATTTTACAGCAGAGACAAAAAACTTCTCACGTCCACAGTTCTAAAGCTAAATAAGTTTTTAAAATGTTTAACTGTAGATAGAATTCGATTAGTTTTTCATTTTCCTTTCAGTTGCATTACCTTGGGCGTAATTACGCTAATTAGGTTAGAATGAGCTGACTTTGATGCAAAAACACGATTTTTCATACTTTTTTCAGTTTTTTTTTGTTCAATTAAGTTGTGAAGTGGTTTTTTCCAGTTTATTTGGTTGGAATGAGCTGGGTTTGAGCTATATCCCTTCGCCAGGTTATGAAGGACCCTCTAAACTTTCAAAATATGCAAAAAAGTGGATTTCAGAAAAATATGGAATGAGCTGGTTTTGATAGCAAAGGCCTCAAATAATAAAATTATGCTCTTCACCCGTGCAGGGCCGGGCATATCAGCTAGTGGAAATATAAACTGTCCCATAAGGTACCTAATTTTATTTTCTTGGACTTGTATTTCAATTAATTGCATACATGATTGACGATGAAATGATCTAACTTTATATATTTTTCTTAAAAGAGTCTCCTATTGATAAAAAGTCTTAAAAGATGTCTTAATAAAAGAAGTAGAAGAATAAAGAGTCTTAAAAGAGTCTCCTATTGAAACCCTAGGGTTTCTTTTTTTTCTTTTGTAAACATAATTCCAACAATATTTTACCATTTTTATACATTACCATATTGCAAGCTTTTAATGCTTCACACACTCTTTCCCACATCCCACCTGTTTCATAATAATATTTGGTGCAGATAAAATATAGTGTAATTACTTTGCTCTTATAACAACAGTCTTCACAATACATAAGACATCCCATGAGGGCTATAATCCAAATCTTGTTTATTTTTTCGTCATATAAAGTGTCCTTTAGGGTGGTCCTTAAAGAGGGCTAAAAAATTTTTTTAGGAATTTTCACCGGGGCACCCTACCATTTTGATCTACTCCTTGAAAAATAATTTTGGTAATTTTTTAGGGGTCGCTACCGCCCTTTAAAGTTTAAACTTATTCATATAAAATAGGGAAAACAAAAATAAAACCAAAGATTAAACCATCATATCTTGTTCATGATTTTTTTATGAGAAGCTGATATAGTTATAGATATAATGGTCCAGGTTCAATTCTTCTATCACCCCTCTTTCGGTAGTAATAATTTTTTTGATACCAAAAGAACTCTTGTAAAGTTGTTTTTCCTGCATTTTTAAAAAGCTTATTACTCTAGAACAGTGGTTCCCAACTCAAGTATGTCTGCGGACCACCTCACTTAAATTTGAACCTTGAAAGGCACAGATTTTTATTTCACTCACAAAATCAAAATTACTTATATCTACGAACTAAAGGATGTTAAAACTGAAAAATATCATTTTTAATTTTTTTTAGTAATTACAAAACAGTTGTGAGGTGGTAAACATAGTATACCACCATGCTATAAGGTATGTAAAAATTCCAATGAACATACACACATTTTACACTGATTTTTTTTATTTTTAGTCTTTGATTTAGTTAAATTAGTCTTTAATTTAGTTAGTATTATTTTTAGTCGATCATCAATCATACTCTCTCTTCATTTGAAGGCATTTCATCTCAAACAAGAGCAATTTCACCGTTAGAAAGGCCGCCCTTCTTCTTTTTACAATATTATAGAACATCTAATATAATAAAAAAGTCATAAGTTTTGAAAGAATATGTTATGCAAAATATTAATTGCTATAAAACCTCATTTAAAAGTGTTTCAAGGGACATCAAACAAGATATCATTACACAAGTTACCGTTTTGCATGCATAATAGAAACCTACAAGTTAAAAACACTTATCAGGCTTTAGAGTACATATTAATAAATAAATTTGCATGTTTATCTACTTAATATTAAGGTTTTTTAACTTTGCATGCTTTGCTTTTTTGACTTGCATAAATGCACAGTGGTATTTTTTTTATTACCGCCTTATGTTCTACAACATTACATAATTATTATTGTAATTAAATTTATTTATAAAATGTACGTATCTTCTATCAACTTATCTTTATCTGATATTAAGGGAATTTTGTCAGTGGAACAATAAATGTATACAAGAAGCACCGATAAAATCAGAAGCGAGAGCACGTGCCCGACATTAAGACAGTCTCAAGCGAATTCTATAAATAATTTCTGGAAATGGACAACAACCGCCATTTATATTTGAAGAATAGAAGTGTGTGAACACTAAAAACAATTGGTAGCAGAAATTTACCCATATGCAAAGACTCAAAAAAATCGCGAATATGTGGTATGTTTTCAATACCACCTAGCCCTAAAGAGTTAACAAGTCAAATCCAAGTAAATTAATAGTAGTTTTAGAACATAAAACAATTAGATATAAACATAATTTAAAATAGTTTTATCATGTAATTATTCTTAATAACAAACAATTATTTTTTTACTGAATAATTCAGTATATTCCACTGCAACCACATATAATATAAAACGTATAATAAGTAAACGTAAAATTAGTCTCTATACGGTAACCACGTTTTAATATGCATTTAAGAAGAAAAATATCATGATTCAATATCCTTACCTTAAATTTTACTTCATCTTAAGACATTAATGTATATTTTTTAGAGTCTGGATATTTGCTTCTAAATTGCTTGACTAACAATAATAGGTACTGTTTTTGTTCTTCATCTGCTGTATGAAGTCTATTGTATTCCTCCATTCCCTCCACTTTCTGCTACATAATTAACAACTTTGATAGAATTGGCTATTTCCTTACATTTCTTGTAAGATTCATTTTCAATCCAATTAATCAATCCAAAAACTCTGTAGGTAAATCCATAATTGTTGCTTGTTACAAAATCTTGCAAGTCCTTTAAGTCATCGAAAAATGCCAAAGAAATTAGTTCTTCTAACAAATATCACAAATATCTTAAGAACTTTTTCATTGCACAAAGGGAAATGTCTATTCACATATTCTTAATCTTTCAATTTTTCAAGAGCAATAAATCATTTATGGGTGCAGAGCAAGTAGATTGAGCCTGATACCAGTAGTGAATTTAAATTTTCACCACAAATGAGCAAACTTGACGTATTCCAGATTCTTCTTGCTTAAAGAGTTTGAGCTGATCTCTAAATAAATAAATCTTGAGTGAGAATATAGTCTTCGCCACCCATCGAGCTCGATGCAATCCACCTGGGGCCCGAAATTTAACACCTCTTTCAGGTACTCCACCTAGGAAAATGATTAAAAGCTCTAGCAGTTCTTTATAATTATCCCTGGGGTTGAAAATCATGAAGTTGATTTTGAGAAAACTTGATTACTTCAGATGCATTCTCTGTTACTTTTTCATTAATTGAATCGTCAGCAATGGAAGTCTGAAATTTTCCATGATCGATAGAGATCCACGAAGTTTTGAACCTTTTAAACAGCAGTATGTCTGGTCCACTTGAAACCCCTATAGTGATTTAACTACAACTTCCGTCACAGAAAAAAAGGGTTGTCCAAAGAAGAGTTGATAATTGACTTCTATTATGCTATAAATATTGCCTTTTTAGAGAAAAAAATTAAATTCTGAACAAAAAAAAATTATAATTTTACTAATTTTTTGGCGTAACCATTCAATTAATTAACGAAATACAATGTTAATATTTATTATTATCATAATTTTACACATTTTAAATTGATTTTGGCACAATTTTCAATTAAATAAGCTAACTTTTCGGTATTACTTAGGCCTGTTAAAAAATCACAAAAAATGAAAAAGTACTTTAAAAATACGAAAAAATTAAAAAATGATAAATAAACTCGGGAAAAAATTCCCAAGATGACAGTATTTACATCTTTATTTAATACTATGACTTGTTTTAGCGATTATTATCGATTCCTGTGCAATAATTTATAATTAAAGCACAAAATGTATGACATTTCTCAATTTTTAATTTTTTGAACTTTGGTAGCGACCCCTAAATCTTTTTCAAAAATTCTGAAATTTTGGTGAAATTGTTTTTTTTATACATAGAACAAAATAAGAGGGTGCCCCGTGCAAATTTTGAAAGTTCGATTTTAAGGACCACCCTAGTCCTTGTTATGAGATTAATATTTAATTTACAAGAAATGTACTCAAAATAGTCACAATTTCTGAGAGACTCACGGCCGTATTCTGAAGCCTCTGGCAACCTGTGATCAGGATCTCTTAGCACAAATCAGCTTGATTTGGTATTCCGAAGCACCATGAATCAGTTGACCACTGTGTGTCAAGTAATCACCGCTCAAAGCATTGATCTAGGTTGGATCACCAATCAGAATCGAGTCTGTCTTCAGCTATGATTACAAAACAAAAACATGGCGTCGCCCGTCATAAGCTATCCTGGGAAATGCACTTCGTGTCAATATAATCTAAATTAGATTAGTATTTTAGAAATAAAATATTTTTGATTCACAGTATTTTTGAGGTGTGCGTTGTCGAGTCCAATGTTTATTTAAATGATTATTTCTAGTAATTAAAATATTTTTCTCTAATGTTTTATACTTAAACTTTCTCCCGCGACTTTCGCTCCGGTAGCTTGGTGTTAAAATACACGGATATCATACGAGTGGCCCGGGTTCGATTCCCGGCGGCCGATACAATTTTTGATTAAACTTATTAAGATTTCAATTTAATTTTATTCATCATGGCCATTTTTTTTAAAGGTAGCTATTATTATTACAAAATTAAATTATTTACCGATCTAAGTACAAAACTGATTCAATATTTTAAGTTCCCAATGATTGCTTAATTTATTTTATCTTTTTACCTAATCTAAAGGTTAGTATATAGAACTCCAGAATTGTGTTAATTAAAAATAAAAGATTTTTTTTATTATTTTCTTTCAAATGCAAAAATAAAATATCATCAGCTAACTACGGTGCTTTATTTTTTTATTTATATTCAAATCTAAATTGGATTCCATGAAGCAAATTTCGGAAATGCGAATATTCTGATTACATGTGTTATGTTTATTTTGTTTCATTTGTATTATTCAAAAC
Source organism: Tetragnatha versicolor (assembly GCA_024610705.1). Lineage (NCBI taxonomy): Eukaryota > Metazoa > Arthropoda > Arachnida > Araneae > Tetragnathidae > Tetragnatha > Tetragnatha versicolor. Next base: position 35,471,154 of record JANDEH010000006.1, read on the forward strand.
TTCAAGTTTCATATTCTTTCATTAATTTTTATTAAAAATCATTGACTTTTAAAGTAAACAATCCGAGTGCTTTTTATGTCGTACTTTTTCGCAAATTTCTTTCCTATCAAATTCATCAATATAAACGATCTCAACCAATCACGATTGAGCTTTTTTTATCGCCATCGGTTTCGCTTGTTCGCCAGCTCTGGTGTTTCTGATTCACTTTTATCAATTGATCCAGGTGCTCAGACTATCAAATTTTACAGATCAGGGCTTTGCTAGTATTTCGCCCGTAGTCTGTGCTTTTGGATTAAAATCACTTGAACAGCCGATCAATTGATTCACAAATACTAGCAAAGCCCTGATCTGTAAAATTTGATAGTCTGAGCACCTGGATCAATTGATAAAAGTGAATCAGAAACACCAGAGCTGGCGAACAAGCGAAACCGATGGCGATAAAAAAAGCTCAATCGTGATTGGTTGAGATCGTTTATATTGATGAATTTGATAGGAAAGAAATTTGCGAAAAAGTACGACATAAAAAGCACTCGGATTGTACTTTAAAAGTCAATGATTTTTAATAAAAATTAATGAAAGAATATGAAACTTGAAGTTTTGAGTAATACAAATGAAACAAAATAAACATAACACATGTAATCAGAATATTCGCATTTCCGAAATTTGCTTCATGGAATCCAATTTAGATTTGAATATAAATAAAAAAATAAAGCACCGTAGTTAGCTGATGATATTTTATTTTTGAATTTGAAAGAAAATAATAAAAAAAATCTTTTATTTTTAATTAACACAATTCTGGAGTTCTATATACTAACCTTTAGATTAGGTAAAAAGATAAAATAAATTAAGCAATCATTGGGAACTTAAAATATTGAATCAGTTTTGTACTTAGATCGGTAAATAATTTAATTTTGTAATAATAATAGCTACCTTTAAAAAAATGGCCATGATGAATAAAATTAAATTGAAATCTTAATAAGTTTAATCAAAAATTGTATCGGCCGCCGGGAATCGAACCCGGGCCACTCGTATGATATCCGTGTATTTTAACACCAAGCTACCGGAGCGAAACCCGCGGGAGAAAGTTTAAGTATAAAACAATAGAGAAAAAGATTTTAATTACTAGAAATAATCATTTAAATAAACATTGGACTCGACAAAGCACACCTCAAAAATACTGTGAATCAAAAATATTTTATTTCTAAAATACTAATCTAATTTAGATTATATTGACACGAAGTGCATTTCCCATCAGGATAGCTTATGACGGGCGACGCCATGTTTTTGTTTTGTAATCATAGCTGAAGACAGACTCGATTCTGATTGGTGATCCAACCTAGATCAATGCTTTGAGCGGTGATTACTTGACACACAGTGGTCAACTGATTCATGGTGCTTCGGAATACCAAATCAAGCTGATTTGTGCTAAGAGATCCTGATCACAGGTTGCCAGAGGCTTCAGAATACGGCCGTTTGTGAATCAATTGATCGGCTGTTCAAGTGATTTTAATCCAAAAGCACAGACTACGGGCGTCAGGGTTATAAAAATGTCGTCGTTTGATGAGACAGTTGGAACTCTAAATCCACAAGTTCAAAATCAAGCATGAATTGCGAGTGAATTGCCTTGAATTCACCCATTGAACATGTCGTTCAGCAGACCGGAATCTTCCATTCGACCGTCATTACTAATTAAAAGAAAGCGAATCGGGTTTGTGCATTGTTCTAGAATAAATCGACACAGTTTGAGGCTATTTCGAGCTTCTGAAAGATGATCGCTGTCAGGCATTAGTCACACCAATCAAAATAATGAGGTAAATTAATGAGGTACCTATTTATCAGAAATGCTATAAAGATGTTCTGATGAAAGTAAGTAAGACACAAGGGAGATGATCTTCTGTAACAGACTATCATTTCTGGGTAATATCTAATATCATTTGAAGAAGTAATTTGGGAGTAAAAATGTGATACATGATCATAATAACCCTTTCAGTCCTAAACCACCCATAATCGCCATTGCTATAGAAAATTTATACAGTGGTCGGTATTAAAAAGAGTTAAGAGGGGTCTTAGAGATCATTTGCCGTTTGATTTTTATTTTATTAATGGTAAAGGGGGATATAACGGTCATAAGAGATAGCCCAAAGTATTTTGCCTGCCTCTGATAACCTTACACATATCTTCTAATAGATATATTATCAACTTCGTCTCCTGAAGCAGATCTTCTGAATTACCTGGTTAAAAAACTGATAAATATAAAACAACATTTAACCTTTTTAGCAAACTGCTGTAGCTTACCGAGTGATTCTTAAAATAACACCTATTCGTTCATGATTAAAAAAAGGAACATTTACTTTGTAATCCTGACTGAAAGGATGAATGACCTCTCACTGACTTGTTTTGCAATATAAACTAAGTTATAATGAAAAGTTAGTCATCCAAGTCAATCTTCTTCTACTTTCTATATTAGTTCCATTTCAAACAATCAATGTTTAGAGTCTATACATTTCCCCAGAGGAAAGGCTATCAAAGAAGTTTTAATCTCTCCGCATTAGTTTTTCCAATGACACCAGGAAGAGTTCAATAATAGAAAGAAAAAAATCAATATTAATCAGAAAATCTCTTATTTAGATTTATGTATCATTCATTTCTAATTTATGTATGTAGGTCAGATAAAATTTTCTATCAGTTTTCCTTATAATTGTCTCTTAAAAGAAATTTGTTTAGGTAAAAGGTAACTTATTAATTTTTTTGAGGTAACAGCTGAATACAAATTGCCAACTTTTTATGATTTATATCTAATATACGAAAACTTTCCCCTCAAGGAATCAGTAATTGGAACTGGTAACCAGAGACAGTTTTTCTTTATGTCACTCTTATCATATTTGACTCAATTTCGTTGTGTTGTAGTTCTACCAAGACCCTTTATATAGATGACCTCACAACTAGGATCTGTGACGTCAGACAGGGCGAAATCGTTGAATTTGAAATGTTAAAAATCTACAGAGCATAAAAACTTACTTTCTTAACTCCTCTTGTTATGTCTTCAAAGCTTCTATATAGGGAAGGTTCTAGATACCAAACTTTAAATTCCCTTCGGAGTTTAACTACCTAAAGTAATTTTTTAAACTCCTTAAACGCTTTTAAGTTTTCTCTCTATATTAAAAAAAAGTAACAGTGACCGCCGCCGCCGTCACTTCCGCTGATTTTGAAAATTTTATTTTTCAACACTTTGAACTGTAACTACGCAGAAACTATTTGAAGGAATATTATGAAATTTTGACCATTGGTAGACAAATGTATGAGAGTCATTTTGGTTCTAAAACCTAATTAATTAGATAATTAGTTCTGGAGTTATTTATTATCAAAGTCGAAAATAACTTTTTTCTGCTGCGAGTTCGCCCCCAGCCAAATCTATTTACAGCAGAAGCATGATTTTTTGCAGACACATACTCTTAGATATGAAGTTTTGCACCTCGTCGCCCTTTTTTCGAATTTCGAATTATTTTTGGAGTAATTAAATTCTAAAGTTTCGAAATTTTTCACCCTTTTTCAGTTTTTTCGTTATTAAAGAAAAACTAATCACAGTAGAACTATGATATTTTAAACACGCATGCAATTATTTTTTATAGAAAGATTGGCGTTTCGTTTTTTAAAAAATTCGAATTAGTTTTAGAATTATTAAGATACAAAGTTTCAATTTTTTCTTCTCTTTCTGGTCGTTCACTAGAGAAACAGCCGCTGATTTTTATGAGTTTGATTTCTTATTCCCGATGATTCACTAGATACACACGTGCATTTTATAAATTTAAGAGTTTTTTAATGGCATTTTTTTTCTCTAAGATGGTTGATGATAATTAGTAGACTTGCTGGATATTTTTTAAAAACATTTCGATTAAATTATTGGTAAGCTAAAAAGGAATATTTTAGTAAGAGTTTTATTTTGATAAATTCGTAGTGATGGTCCGCATTAAGTTATTGATAAGTTAGAGAGATAAAACATTTCGATTTTAAATTATCTTTAACTAAGCAGACCAGGTTTTACTGGATACTTGAGATGAAACAAGCGAGCTCTGCTCACTAAGATCGCGAAGCGATCTTCATAGAACTGCGAAGCAGTTCCGGGGGTTGGTGAGCGATAGCGAGCAGGGGGCAGAGCCCCCTAGTATATTAAGCAAAAATATAATTTAAATTTTATTAAAAAATCATTTTTTACTAGTTTTACCCATTTTATACTTCAAAAGTTTGAATTTGAAAAAATATATAAATTAAATATATAAATACTTTTTCAACTATGCAAAACTTTCATATGAACATGCTTTCTCCTTCAAATACAAATTTTCAGGAAACACAAAAAACTATTAACTTAAAAAATAACTCATTTAAAAACTTAATTATCGTTTGTTTAGTTCTATAACGAGTAACTGAGAAGATTTGTAGTCATAATTTACCAAAAAACTTAAAATTAATTATTAAAAAATGCATTTGAAATTTGGAGAAATCACGTTTTGATCGAACACATAGGAGGAAACATGGTTTGAATGTTTCCAACATGGACAGAACACTTTTTTAATGAAAAAATTAATCCTACTCATCTCAAAAACTATTCTCTTTATTTCTGATATACAATGTAAATTTTTAAAATAAACATTTAGGTGATTTCGTATCAAAAAGTCCCCACCAATATTTTTACATCACCAACTTTACGCTGACAAATGAGTGGGTCACGTGACGAGTAAGAACATCTATGATTGGCTGTGACTGGAGGAATCACTGTTTGACTGAAAACAGGCTCTGGAGGAAACACTTTTTGATTGAAACATCAATTTTCTAAGTAGTTTTAGAATAGGTTAAAACTTGTTTTAGTTGAAGATGATAGCATTATTTTGTGCAGTTTAATGTGGAGATCATGAAAATAGCAGTAACTCATTTTTCATTTTTTTTTTGGAGAAAACACGGTTTGATTGTTTGCTCCTCACATAATTGAAGGACTTGGTGGATGAAGGGTCTATGTTACAAGGCCTGTCCCGAAAGTAACGAGACTGAATTCCCAAATTCTGACTGGAATTCAGTCTCGTTACTTTCGGGACAACATAGCCTCTTCATCCACCAAGCCCTTCAATTATTCTACAATTAATGTTATTTACCTTTACTCTAAAGAGAATTCTAAATTTCCAGTAAAGTGGTTAAAGAAATTACAATAAATTTTTTCTCAAAACTTGGCTTTTGGATCATCTTTTTTTTATCGGAAACTAGCTGGTATGCCCGGCCTTGCACGGGTGGAGATGGAGATTTTTTCCTTAAAATTTTAAATTCATTTCCTACCTTCCAGGCGCGGATCCAAGGGGTAGCACTCTGGTCAGCAGCCCCCCCCTTTGGAACCCAAAAAGGTTGTCAAAATGAGTAAAACCCTACTTTTACCGGTCTACTTTCCAATTTTTTTTCTGGGGGAAAACCCTCATACCTCCCATTAGTGCCACCAGGGGATCTTCAGATATAATTTTTAGGAAATCCCCAATGTTTTGATATTTTGGGTGAAAAAGTAAAGGTAATAGTGTTGAAAAGTGCCCCCCTTAGACTCAAAACGTTTCTAAAAATATGTTTAAACCCTACGTTTACACGTCAAATTAAAAAAAATTTCTGGGGAGGACCCCCCATACTCAATGGTACCAACGGGGATTTTGTGTGGAAAAGTGCCCCCCTCTTGGACCGTGCTGGAACCGCGCCTATATTTTAATGAGTGAAAGGTGTCGAATCAAGCATTTTAAATTCTGAACGATTTCTGCATTTACCATCATGATTCCCATAAAAACAACAAAATATTAGAAAAGTATTCTTCCAAAAATCACTTAAAATTCTCAATTAGAGCCCTTAATTAATCGTATTTTCATGATTTTATTATATCTTTGGTCCACTTGAAAGGTTTTGAATATTACTCTAGTTTTTTATTTGTTAACCAACTTTATTAAAAGCAACAATATGATCTTCATTTGATTTTCATCCTCGTTTCCATGGAGACTATTTTAACAACAATGCTATTCCATGAAACGTTTTATTTAGAAATTAAACTATCAAATAAAAATATTCTGCACTATACTTACCAGTTTTAAAATTTAAAATTTTGTTGAAATATATTTTTAGATTATTAATATAATTTTTAAGCAGCTTTAGATATAGCTTTTCTTTTGAAAACTTGTTATTTTGCATTATGTTTTTTTTGTAACAATGGGGTGAACACAGATCTCTTCTGGAGGAGAAATAAAGCTATTTCAGCAAAATGAGCATAAAAAGAACAAAAAAGGGGTCAAGGGGTCAATTTTAGTTTTCGAAACATAGCCTATGTTTTTTCTGTGATTCTTTTACGTAGGTATGCCAAGTTTGGTCCCGATCGGAAGTAAACTGTGGATTTGTATAGAAGACAAACACACACACACACACATACACATTCAATTTTATTATATTAGATTCAAGTAAATTCTTTAAACAGTAAAAATTGTGTAGAAATAAAACTTTTGAAAAGTACTTTGAACTTATTTAAAAATTAGTTGAAAACTTTCCCATGCGACTGAGAAAATTTCCACGCATCTTTACCCAGGGAAAGTAATCATTTGATTTATCCGATTCATCTAACCTAATCCAATTAAGTCGTGTTATTCCCTTAACTAAACTATAAATTTAAGAACGTGTTGAGAGAAAATTTACTTCGTTAATCTCAAGACATTTTTAAAAAAGTGGATCAATCTTGTTTTGTGGGGATTTCTCTTTGAAAAGCTGTTCAAGTTTAAATAGGAAAAAAAATGGTTTTAAGAAGCAAGATCACAGACTTCGCGTCTTGGTTTGAAAGACCGTTATCGGTTTAAGCAAATTACCGCGAAAGCCACTCCATGTCCATAATTCCGTCAGAACTTGACGGTCCGTTAGCAGCTCGGCCATTCGAGCGAAACGAGATGGAAAGTTTTTATAACGGTGATTAAGACTGCAATCTAGAATAGTGTTTCTGCAAGTGTTTTGTGTATACTGAAAAAGTGTACATACACATGATAGACATGTTGATCTATCTGCCTGGCGAAGAATAACTGGCTGATGGTGAAACTCCATAGGAAAAGTATTTGTATTTTAAAATATAGGTAGGATATACTATACCAAATAACTTGCTCCTATACTACTTAGTATAAATACCCAAAATTTTCATACACCCCCATATCACAAGTTGTCTCGTTTCATTGACTCCCTTCCCCAATGTGATATCAAAGTTTTAAAATTAATATTTAACTCTCAAATTCAACATTGCATTTAAAAATATATTAGAATATGTAATGTCACCCTTTGAATTGTAACGACAATGATAAAATTGTTTATTTAAATAATTGTTTTAAAAGGTATTTTAATCATACTTGGGTAAGGGTTATATAGAGGGCCATGAGGTTTTAAGTTATTATTATTCCAACTATATTTACGATGTAACTTTAAGTTAATCCCTACAAAGTAGTTTTTTGCATTAATAATGCTCTGAACCTTCGAAATACCCTGATTAAACTAAACATATATTTTGCTTCAAGGAACTTTACAACTCCATTTAGTATTTTTTAGAAATTAAATTTTCAAAAATTACGACTTAAAATTATTTATTTTCTTTACGTCAACATTTCAGATGTTTTAGGAGAGAAAAACATCATCCTGAAGCGAGATTAAAAAACCCTGATCTCCAGTTTCAAAACGAAGAAAATAAAGTTCTGTGGGTTATGGAGGAAGTTTTCTTGTTAAGAAATCTTAATCAGTCACCTTGCTCCGTTACAAGGGAAAACAAGCCTTGAAAACACTGGAATATAGTAGTGTTATCTGCGTTACTTTAAGCACTGTTGGAGATCAGTTACTGGTAATGACGTGTGGAGTAATTCTAGGGAAATTTTTGAAACCGATACTCAATAGTGTATTGCTCTTAACGATGAAATGATGCTTGAGAGGAGTAGTTAATAGTTCAGAGATATTTAAGAAAGTCGGGGTTCCTGGGTAATTAACAGTGGCGTATATAGAACGTTATTAGGCGGGAGGGGCCTAATACTTAGACCAGTGGTTCCCAACCTTTTGTAACCTTTGTGGTTTTTTTTGATGAAGTAAATTTAAAAAAGTTTTGAAAAATTAAGTTCCAAGTACAAAAGGGGGGTTTGAGGGTCCTCCCCCAGAAAAATTTTGGAAATTTGACCCCCTAAGAAACAGGGTTTAACTTGTTCTGGTACATTAAGTCTGAATCCAGTCATTCAGTACAGTACTATTTTATTTTCACCCTTTGAATACTCATCGCCCCCCAATCGCCCCACACTTTTTTATCGCCCCTTTGATAACACAAATCGCCCACCAGGGGGCGATCGTCCCCAGGTTGGGAACCACTGACTTAGACTATAGACATTATGATAAAAAATTAGACATTGCCAGATATCTAAAACTAGATTGTTGCACATTATTCATCCCATACATATTTAATAGATATTTATACGGGGATCTTTGCACAAAGCAGCTATTTGCAATCACGATGACTGTGGTCAATTTTCAATTTGTCGTTTCATATTTTGTTACCTTTTATTGCATTGCCTGAGCATTAATCAAGTTAGAATTAATTATTATTAAAATACTGAGATAATTTTACTTTGTATTTCAAAGCATTGTTAAAACTTCAACATGGAAGAAACCAATTCTTGCAATAAGACTATATATTTAAAGTAAGTCTTCATTAATAAGTGTTTAAATAACTTTTTCCTTAAAATGTATAGTACCGTAGCAAAAAAGATTGGGAAATTTTTCAAAGCCTACGGAGTTTTAAAACTAATGAATCAAATAGAATAGAGCCTCCCCGAAACGTGTTCAATAGTCATACAGATTATATCAGTCGAAGAATTTCATTCAAATATTAATCTTGACATTTTTAGTTAAGCTTATCTGCTGTATTTTTTATAAGGGATACATACCATATCACTTATGATTGCGTCAATAGTATCATTCTTCAAGATTGAATTATTTTTGAATTAGCGTGTTACTTTATCAGCCAAAAAATATAATAATTATTAATTGAATATAACTGTTCGAGAATATAATCTTATTTCCGCTTTGAAATATGGGATTCGTAAAGTCACACAGTTGAACTTGTTTCCATTAAATATTATTTATTTTTAAAAAAAAATTTTATAACTTTTTCATCACATGCACTCTATGACCATTTTTGATGGACAATCAAAATATTCCACTAACTAAAAATTTGCACTCAAATGTTTCACACAGTTCACCAGTAGAAGTAAAAAATTAACTTTAATGAAGATATCTGAGAAAATTCCTATGAATTTAGTTCTAGGTAAGATACCCAAGCAGCAGAAACGTTCGCCATGAAGACAAATTTCGTTAACTTCTTATTCATGTTTGGTATGAGCTTAGTTTCTAGGGTAGGAGATGAGAAAAGTTTTCACTTTCTGTAAAACCAGAAATGAATCTTCATTTGTATTCTAAGTTTAGTTATTAACTATTACTGAATTTAGTTAAATCAAGAAGAAATTCAAACGCTCGTTCCCAACCTAAAATTGATTTTAAAGGATAGAATTTAATAATTTAAAATGAATCTCGAATTTTACCCACATTCATCAAATTTTCCCACCAGACTTCTGGAAACCGTTTCCCATGACTTCCTTGTGATCTCGTTTATTCAACTTTCCCCATTTGGATTCACGCGTTCTGGTTCCCACCTACATAATTATGTTACCATCAGACATGATATAATCTTTAATCACGATGAGGGAAGAAAAAACCTTGGAATTTTACACATTTTGGATTCAAAAGTCAGGGATATCTCAAGTAAGGGACGCGTTGCGAGGTTTTACTAATAAGTCTCGCCGGTGAAAGAAGCCTTACCTAATGCGCATGCATCACAGAGAAAGAATACATTATGATAAGTTTTAATATTGCATATTGGGGTGCTAGCATAGCGGTAGTTCCTGATGGGTTCTATCCCCAGTTATTATTTTATTGTATTTTCCAAAAACAGTACGCATGCCACACGCATGCGCATTTAACAAGGCTTCTTACACCGGTGAGACAATCGTATTAGTATAGGGGAGAACGGGGCACATTCGCACAAAAAGTGCATTTCGGCAAATTTCTCTGGATCTAGATGAGATATTGAAAAAAACTCGGATTCAAATGAAAGTTAAGACCGTTCCCGATATTTAAGAACCAGAATTGGTAGCATTAATCCAGAATTTCTAACCTATATCATCAATCTAAAAAACGAGAAATTTCGTGCGAATGTGCCCCATGGGTGGGGCAGTTTCGCACACGTGTGGGGCACATTCGTACACATGCAAAAAAAGTATACAATAATTATTTTTACAAACTAAAAAGTTTATGGAACTTTAAAGTAAGATAATTAAACGAAATATTTGGCACTTTAACATATTTTTCCACTAAATTGAAGATTTTCTTACAAAAAGAAAACAGCTTCAGAAAATATTGAACATCTAATTTTTTTGATGAGGAAAAAATTGTAGTAATGAAGAGTATATTGCACATTGACATACTTCACATAATATAATTAGTTAGAAAAAGTCCAACCAATATTTTAACTGAACTGTCAGGTTTTATTCGAAAAGAAAAGTGAACCAACAGCTCGCATATTAACACTTGAAACTGACGGTTGCGGAACTTTTAATACATTTTCTTTTTGTATGAATGTTGAATCATTACTTACTGGGAAAATAAAAGATTTGTCATTAATTTTAAAGTTTTTCATCATTAACTTTAAAAAGCATAATTTAATTCAAAAATTTTCTACTTGACCAACATAACAAAATTTTCTTTTTAGTAGCAAATTCTACTAGAATAAAATCACTTAAGTCCAAGTCAATTGGTATTAAATAATTATGCGGCTGCTGAATGCTGCACCCCTGAAGTCGTTCAGTGGTTGCATACTTTAATTATTAAATTTATTTTTGTACTTGAATGATTTCTATTTTAGTATTAAGTTGCTTTAAGCGCTTGTACAGAGGGGAATTTCAAAATTCTCAAATTTAATTGACAGTATTTGCAAAAATGATATCTATCCTTAAAACTAAAGTTTTCTTTAAGGTGTTATTTTCTATTATCACCGAGTTTTGTAACAATTACAATAAAAAACAATTAAGCTTCAAGTTATTAAATATACTGCACTTATAAACATATACAGGGTGTCCCACAAAGAGCTCCCTGGTTTTAAAATTAAATATCTTTTGAACGAAAATAGATAAAAATATAAAACCAACGGTGTCCTTCTAGTTATGGCTTGGAATTTCTTGTGCCAAAAGTTAAAAAATTTAGTTACTATTATTGTTAACAGATGGCAGCACAATAAAAATGTCTGGAAGCAATTAAAAACGCAGTGTAACAAATCGATGCTTCTCAAAATCGATTCATTGATTTCAGATTAAATTTTTAAAACAAAATATTCGAAGATTGGTCCAAGTCTCGTTGTTATGGGAAGGGGTTATGTGTTTTATATTTCATTAGAAAAGTTGTGTCTTTAGGTTGATGTTTAAGTTGTTAGGGATTAGTTCTTCAAACCCCAAAAAAGGTGTATTAAGCTTATATGCGTTTTAATTTTAGATTAAGGAAACAAATTGAGAAAATTCTGATAATTCGGATCTGTGTGCATATAACCAGATTGATGATCATCCAACTCATCGGATCACAATGAAACTTTCTGAAATAGAAAATTTTAACTTTATTGGTTAAAAAACAAAAGGTTAATGAAAAATTTTAAATATTTGTATTTTTATTTGAAAATACAATTCTAAAGAATTTGATTTATCAAAATTTTAATTACAGATGATCGAATTGCACATCTTTACTATGAATCGAGATTAATTGGATCGCAAATTCCTCACGTTGTTGCATAGCCCTTATTGGGATGGCTTGATGATCCTGAATTTTGTAGGGTGTCATCTTCAATTTTAATTTTGTTTAGTATTCATTGCGCACTGGACCGCTTAATTCCTGATTGAGCTGACACCTTGCGAACTGAATTTCTGGGATTTTCTTTTATTAGTTTGGACAACGTTGAAGTGTTATCGGCAGTGACAACAGTCCGACATTTCCAACTAGTCCATCGGCAATACTACCTGTCCTTTCAAATTTCTCGAAATAGTTTCTGATTGTTTTATTTTCAGGACTTTTATACTTTTATAATATTTTTTGAAAACTTCGTCTTGTGGCTGTTACGCTAAAATTAAGTTTGTAATATTCAAGTACGATAAAAACACGTTGATCAGTAGAATACATGACTAGTTATGACTGGTTTCAAAATATTCAGGATATATCAATTCTCTCAAAATTTGTTCCCCTCGTCGATTTTCGAAAAAGAGAATCTTAAAATTAATTTATATTGATATCGACAAACGCAAAAAATCTAACAAGCAATTTAGGAGTTAAAGACCATACTCCCTAAAAAAATAAAACAGTTAACCCCTTTCTATAACAATTGAACCAACCGTCGAAAATTTTCCTTTTGAAAATTTAATCCCCAGTTGCACAGCTCATACCAAATACATCAATTTTACGTAATTCCTACTAGAAGACGAAATTTGGCCGTAAATGGCAAAAATTGGACAAATATTGAACGTACGAACTACTTGGGATCTTAAATCAATAAATCGATCTGGAGAAGAATCGATTTGCTATGCTCAGTTTTGAAATACGAAGCTTCCAGACATTTTTAATGTGCTGCCATCTGTTAACAATAATATTAACTAAATTTTTTAACTTTTGGCACAAGAAATTCCAAGCCATAACTAGAAGGATACCTTTGGTTTTATATTTTTATCTATTTTTGTTCAAAAGATATTTAATTTTAAAACCAGGGAGCTCTTTGTGGGACACCCTGTAAATCACTTTCATAATCAAAAATGGGAAGGATGAGGAACATTCGCACTGTCCGAATCTGCCCCATCTTTTGGTGTACGAATGTGCCCCATCTACCAGTTCAAGCTTACCACGTCCCAACAAGATATTTATAATTTAAGCAGGGAAATAAAACCTTTCTAGAAACTTACTTTAGTAGAGCCTCTACTGAATAAAATTCTGAATGTCCACTTGAGAGTTATTTTTGATTGATATTTACGCCAACAAAATGACAAGAAAATTTACTTTGCTGCTTCTAACGCTAGCAAATTTCTAGTACGTACTAGGGATTGTCGTTTTAGGGCATTTTGGTCATCCCGGGATTTCGGGATAAAATTCGACATCATCCCGGGAAATCCCGAAAATTTAATTAATGCCAGAATTTCCAGAAAAAAATATTTTTAGGCTGTTAAATCAAAACTTGCATAAATATGAAGTTAGAAAAAAATTATGGAAAGAAATTATTAATTTTTAATGCTACAATTTTTCAGTTCTAGGCTTTAAAATTTCTTAAACGTTATTAAAATATTTTTTTGCAATTTTATATTCACTCATTATAATAGTACACACATATATCTCATAAAACCTTATGAAATGACAAGAACTTAATATTTTAAATTTGTTTTAAAAATACTCAAGTTAAAAGGGTATTTACCCTAAAAATGCTTTTGAATTCCCTTTATAGATGTGTATTGCAAGGCTCGTCTTCTCAATGGAATGTATGTTTTTTAAATGTCGGAGCAAACCACTCGTGGAACCTCTTTTACACTTAATTATCAATCAAAGAACACTTAATGCATTTTGCTTCAAAGTTCAGTCTTTTTATGAAGTGCTCCCTTGCAAATTCACTAGCTTTTTCTGCCATGATACAAAATCAGAATATTCTCTGCCTGATCTTTAAAACGTATAATCTCTTTAAAAGCTGACGGCTTATTGAGATCACGAGTACTGTTCGGAAATCAGGTTCAAACTATCCTCATAAATAATTATTCATCCCATAAATAAAGATTATGAGTTTCTTACATTTCTGATAGAATTACCACTAGCGGATCCAGGGGGGGCTAGGGGGCTCAAGCCCCCCCCCCCAAAATGAAAAGTTTTACTCTATAATATGACATTTTATTCACCGAAATGAGTAAAAACCCTGTAATTTTAAAAAATTTTCTGGGGGAAGACCCCCAGACCCCCTTGGCAGTTGCAACTATGTTATTACAACTACATTTTATTTAGTTTGTGTCAAAACGCAAAAAATCTATACCTGAAATTCGGACAAAGCGTACCAAAAGGAGTTAAAAAGTGGGGTTTTTAACTACTTAATTTTCCAAAATGTTTCTGGGGGAGGACCCCCAGACCCCCTTTTGTAAGTTGAAGCAGGATATTTAACTACCTTTTCCGTATTAACATTAACAAGAAGATTCAATTGGATAAGGAAAATTTTTAACCCCCCCCAAAACCAAATCCTGGATCCGCCACTGAGAATTACTATCAATGCTTTGCGTTTGAAAATGACCTCGTGCTGGGAGTTATTACGATTTGTACCTCTTATCACTAACAGCACTAAAGAATTAAATTTGTTGATGAGTAACCCAAGTTTAGCCATTTATGCCGAAATGCGAGCATTGTATGTATACACAAATCCGCAAGTTCCTTGTTTATTATTCCTTGTTATTGTTACAACCAAAACAAATGTTTTTACTAGAAATTATCATATTTCAATTAAATGAATTATTTCTTTCTGATTGCGCAAAATTTGTATTTACTAACATACTATATTTCAGGCTATCATTTACCAGCCCTAGTAACACTTCAGCGAATTTTTACAGTTCACTTCGTGATCTGAGCTCGCTTGTTGCACATCTAAGCAGAATCCAGATCTCGCCGCTTATCCACGTAAATAATGCCTTCCTAAACTAATCATACGTTCTCTAGCACTACTCTATCTGTCTCTAAGATTAATCAGCAACTAAGGAAACTGAGTTAACTACCAAACACTGCAAAATGTCAAATATTGGCAATTATTCCGGGAACAAAAATTTTGATGGTTTTTAATTTTTAAAACTTAAGAAAGATATGTCAGAAATAGTTTAGCTGAAACAGTCAACAAAAACAACTGAAGTCTAATAAAATCTAAACATAAAATCATACCTGAAAAGTACTATAACAATGCTTTATTTAATGCAAAAATAGGACTATAAAATTTTTTGGCACAGTTAGTACAGAAACAAATACATAATTACAAAAGACAAAATGAAAAATATATATATCCCTAGAAGTATTATATTATTTAGTTAAAATTAATATGAGATTCAGAAAACAGAGGCTAAGGACATTTATTCTGTAAGCATGAACAAATTAATGTGTATGAAGAAATGATAATGTCAGTTGTTTAATATTGATTTTGAAAGTTAATATGTCATTAGCATCTTAGTCATAAGCAGTCTTAAGTACTACTTATGCTACCCGTTCATCAAAACACTTATACCAAAAAAAGGTCTATGAATTGACAGAACAAAATATGAAAATTGCACAAAAATTATCATCTTAACCCTTTCAGACCTAGCCACCCCAAATTTCTCATTGGATTCAATGGTAATCTTGGATGGCTAAGGATTGAAAGGGTTAAAATGAAACATAGTAGATATTAGAAGGGAGCTGGGAGTAGTAAATGGGTTTAGCTAAAGTGCTGTATGACACTTCTTTAGAACATACTTTACATTTTCTCCCAATTGCCTCACAATGGAGTTAAAAACCAATAGTTTAGAATAGAATTAAATTCAACTCAGAGAAAATAAAGCTACCATTGAATGAATAAAAACAACTCATCATTAGGAACATGTCTAAAATGAACTAATGGCACAACTAGAGAATCTCACAAAAAATCTTTGGTTTAAAACACCAGCTGATAGTAAAAATAAATTTATCTCTATCTAAAAATAAGATTGCACTAACACGCACCTTCATGAAAAATACAAACATTTACAAAAACATCTTGATTAACTATACAACTTTTCTTTAAAAGCAATACAATAGTACAAAATACCAATAAAAAGTACAAAAGGCTGATAAAAAAGTATTGTTAAAAACATGATTTATGACAAACACTTCTGTATTTAAAATATATATGTGATATATATTTCATTATTATTCTTGATTTTAAAACTGGCCAAAACATAATAAGGTCTGTTATGTCCATGTCTATGGGAGTATATATTAATTGCTAATTTTTCACTTTTAAAGGAAAATACTTAACTAAAATTACTACATGCAGAAATGCTAATTTATATAGTTGATCATATAAATGCAGACATTACTTTTAGGTATAAGTTTCTCCTTCATAAAGCAAGGCTTTCCAATTAAAATATGAGATATGTTTAACAAATACAACTTATGAAATATTAAGAATAAAAATTTCCCCGACATATTTGAAATACTTTCTAATGCATTTTGTAAAAAGGAATCAACAATGAAATTCAGTTTAAAAATTTCTTCACTTCTTGTTAATTTGATTAAAAGCATTTGGGATTAAAAACATTTTCAATAGTTCCAAGCATGCAAATAGGGAATGTGATAAATTAACCTTTTTAATGAAATCATATTTCTGAAATAATGAAGGCTTCCCCGGCCGGCATAAATATTAATAAAATTGTTCAACGGGCTGTTAAGGCTGTGTTCAAGGTGATTGTAAAAATGAAACTTTTCAACCCCACCTGCGGGGTTTTTATTCCTGGCTGATGACGACCCCTGCAGATGGGGTTGAAACGTTCCCTGTTTACAATCACCTTGAACACACCCTTAACAGCCTGATGAACAGTTTTAGTAAAAAATCATATTTATTTTTAAATGGAAACTTAAATAAAAATGTTTTTCTTATATCAACATAGAACAAAACTCAATTTAAAACAAACATTATACATGGACGGTAACAGCAACATAATAACAAATAACTTCAATGCTTTAAGCATTACCATTTAAAAAATGAAAATTTTTTAATATCAGTTTAAACCCAACATTAATTTGACAACCTTTAAATGCACAACTTTTTATAACAAATGTATTCTTCAAAATCTTTGGTGTAATTTTCGACTTGTCTGTTGAATGCTTATTTAGCTTTCAATTAATAAAAGCATACCTTTCCATAGTCTCATGAACAATAACTAGTTGTTCAATTAAATCCTTCAACAATAAAATGAACACAAAAAATGCGTTTTCAACCACATTTGGTCATTAGAGTAGGATTGATAAAATCACGAAAGTCAATGAAGTATGAAAACTTAATGAATCTTTAAAAACCAACTTGGGTAATATGACAACAGTGAAAATGATCTATAAAAAGTGACGAGCTACAGTAAGAAATTTTCTCAAAATCTCTGAATTTTTGAACACCTACGATTTCATCAGCTTCCTACCAGCACCAGGTGCAGCATTAAAGGTCTTTGAAAGTGGCAAGTGATTCTTTCTGTCTGTCAGTTCTGCAATGGAACATAGAATTTTTATCATCAACATAATAAAAAAAATTCCAACACTATTAGCCCCCTCTTCCACATTTAATTTTTCAATTTCTGACCCAAAATTTTCATTATTTTTATTGTCTAAAATAGTGATGGGCAAAATCGATAATTTTAGGTATCGAATACTTATAAGCAGGCCTGTATTTAGGGTTTTTGCCGCCCTGTGCAGATCGATTTATGGCCGCCCCTCTATTTCATTTTCTGTTTCAAGTAAATGCCCCCTCCCATTTGACACTCTTTGACTGTCACCATTTAACTCACCTTTCTCAGAAATGGTGGAATTTTTCTGAAGATTTGAATTTCGCTGAACTTAAAAGTTTTGTTTTCTTGATAGCAATACAATGAGAAACAAGCACTAAAAAGGGGACTGGGGGAACCCGCAGAAAATTTTTGGAAATTCGACCCTTAAAAAATGTTTGAAACTCATTTTCACAATTGAGTGCAACCCAGAGATGGGCTTTTTCTGAGATGAAAGTTAAGCCTTTTAATGATGATTTACCTTACGCATGTATTTATAGTGAATTTTTATTATTGCCCTCTCATAATGAATTCTTTTGGGGGTCTGGGGACTCCCAGAAACTTTTTGAAAATATGCCCCTAGAAAACTGTGAATTCACTCATTTTTGGCCCTTCATGTGAAAACTGTGTAGTGTGTAGCATTTTGAATTGTAATCTGCCGCCCCCAAAAATTCTGCCACCCTGTGCTGTAGCACAAGATGCACGTGCCTCTAAATACGGCCCTGCTTATAGGTATCCGAGTACATTTTTTTAATGTTGGGAAATGAACCTGAAGGGACCATTTTTTCTTAGGGCCTATCCATACTCAGACTGAAATCCGGAAAACTGAAAGCGATCCATTAAAAAGCGGGCTCCTGATCCCCGGAGAACAGCGCTGCGCCGCTCGGAGCCCCCGCCTCAAGGCATCAGACCCGCGAGTAAGCGACGCAAATTTCAAATAGCTAAAGGAAGGAGAAAGACCCGAGCTGAGAAGCACCCAAAAGCCCCCTCCCCCCCGCTAAGGCCGCATATTCCGATATACCCAATCCAATCTAACACAAATCTCCAACCAAACACACCTTCCCCGCGCCGAAACCGAATTTAAAATGGCGAGAGAAAAGTTACACATGAACATCAGCAGAGCACGTAAACCTTGAGATCCTGCAAAGCCGATCCAGACCAACATTTCCAACCATCGGCAAACTTTCCCATCCCTGCCGAAAACTAGTAGATCCACCAACAAAATCATCCCCTCCGATCCATCACAGAATGAGAGACCAAATCGAAAAAATTTAGCTATTTTAAATTAATTTACTGAAACCTGGATATTCTTCCATTAATTGGTGCAAATAAAAAATATTCAGTAAGCAATCTTATAATCGAATCAAATAAGTCAACAGCAAGTAATTGATTATAAGATTCGATTACTTAAAGGCCATGTCAAATTTCGCTCGCGCAAGATTAATGACTCGGGGTTTGAGCGTTGCAAAATGAAAACAGAAACAGGCTGCGTTTGATCTACAGTAGGTATTTTAAAGATTATTTCATTGAAAAATTTTAAACAAATTACGTGAATAAATTATCAATACTTTTTTTGGGTATCGAATACACCCGATACTTTTAGGTATTGAATACTTAAGTATTTGGTATCGATACCTGTCCATCACCAGTCTAAAATTAAAATATTTTGTATTATGACCCTGAAAAGTACAAAAATTTTAATCCCCGGGCCCTTTTTGCCATTTAAAAAGTGTTCAAATATTTGATAATTCGCTTATTGATCTGCAGTTTTCCCCCGCAATACACCTTCTTAACCATTGCATTTTCCAGTTTTTTTTAATTAAAATGTTGTTAATTTATATAAAACAATATTTTTGACTCTCTAAAAATAATTAAGAAAGATAATTATCTGTCCTTAAAAAGGAGATTTAAATATAATTTATGCTGCGCTTTCTGTTCTCGTGTTTCTCTTACAACACATCTGCAATCACCCTCGACCTTCACGCTTCTTTGATCTTTACTCAGACCATTGATAGGAGTCCAGAACATCTATCTACAAAATATCCAGGAACTCCTAGGGGGGCTATTCAAATTCAGGGGGTCAGCAGAAGAAGAAACAGTCCTGGGAACTTTCAATGGAAGGTCTATTACAGTTTTACGGCTTCTAAATCTCCAGACCAGACTGGAACACCCTTAAATCCAGGAGCTGTCGCTGAGTATCTCATACCCAGGCTCGCATTATAAGTTGCATAGCTCCCCCCTTTTAGTCAAGGAGCAAAAGGTAATCCGTGCGATTTTTGTGTTACAATTATAAGGGTTAGTTTTTCTGAAAGGTATTAACGTGAGGAATACGAATCCGGTTGTTGGCAACCCCAAAAAGGGTGCAGAGGGGCGCAGCGGGGGTTCAAAGTGGCGGATCTCGCATCAGAAAAACAGCGATTTCTCCTATATTTATCGCAATATAAAAACTTTTTCTGGCTTATATATTAATTTATTACATATTCAAATGTATTAAATGCCCATGGAGCATTTTAGTGCAGCAGGAAATACCGAAAAGCGAGAAATCCGAAATACGCTCGTTTATGGCATTTGCCGTGAGAATTTTAGAGTTACAACAACGAAAGTTGGTTCTTCTGAAAGCTATAAATATAAGGAATCTGTATTTTAATTTTGCCAACACCTAAACTTGCGCGGAGGGATGGAAATTCAAAATAACTGACTTCGCATTTTACTCAAACAGCCATTTCTTCGCCGTTAAGTGCAAAAAAATCAAATTTTCAAGACTTTAATACTTTTTTATAATTTTTACAACATTTTAAACAATATTAGGGGATGCCAACCAAGGCATTCATAGTTACCTTTCGGAAAAACCAACCGTCATAATTGTAACACAAAAATTACACAAGGGCCTATATTCTTACTATTTTCCACTTCATGATACACAAACTATCATAAAAAAAGTCAAATACAGATGTTGGAATCCACAAAAAGTTTCCAGCGGAAGAAATTTTAAAATGAGCGACCATGACCTACCGTATCCAGACAACCGATTAATGTTTAAAACCATCAAAAAAATAATCTGTCCTTGTGTTATAAGCTGGGAAAACAGTTTTATTTTAAAGGTAGAAACATAAGAAATCAGAATCCGGTTGTTGGCACCCCCAAATATTGTGCAGAGAGACGTGGATGGAGTTCATAATGGCGGATATTGTTCAGCAAAATATTCGATACTTATCAAATTAAGAGTATCATAAGCTTGATTAAATCTTCATTAATTTTAAAATATATTAGATGGGTAGTGTTGGAGAACGGTGGTAGTCTTCCTGCAATAAGTAATCTTTCCTGTCAAATTAAAGCATCTTTAAATAAATATTTATTTTAAAAAAAATGCAATGTCTTGAAGTTTTCAAGTCTTAAAATGCTAAAATTGCTATTTCCATAGTAAGCAAGATAGAATAATACTTACATAAAAAATAAATATCTTATTTGTTGTACATAACATAAATATTGTAAATTTCCGAGTCCCGAGAAATAAAGCATTTTAACATCGGTATACTTGGTGTAAAGGAACTAACATTTTCATTTATATGTCTGAAACCCAAGAGTATTTCAGTTTCGTCAGCTGAAAATTAGCATAATTTACCCCAGTACACTCTGTTTCGAGTACCACGCCCGCCAGTATCACATTACCCCGCTTGATTTACAGCCTCCTAGGGGGGGTTGCGGTTTTCGTTTGGTCACACAATGACCACTGTCACCCCGAGATAAAAGCATGATGCCCGACCTCCAAGTGTGTGGTCTACAGCGCTATCGCTTTTTTTCTTTCCCATTTTTCAGCTTCGTGTTTACACAATTGAAACCGAAGAGGAAGAGACTCCTTTCTATACCCGTTCAAAATAATACTGGACATTAACCAATTAAATGAAATTATTATAAATGGAAAGCAAAAATACCTTTATTTTCTAATAGCACGCCAAAAATTACTGTCATACTATCAAGAATCTAAAATTAATGATACTTCATTTAAAAAAAGGGGGCGATGATATAAGGTAAAATTATAAAACGAAATTGACCCTTAAAATTTGCGTTTTAACTTATTTTGAGACTTTTGGGTCGAGATTCACATCTCGCACAATGCAGAGTTTACATGGAAAAATCGGTATAGTATAAACTGATATCTGAAATCGGAGGTTTGGGCGAGAACCGCCTTTGGATACAGATCTGTTTTGGATGTCTTTTTTTTCTCCAATTTTCGCTCGTAAATCCGGAAAACACAGCCAACGAGATGTAATTATTGCATAATACCACTAAATGGCTAGATATCCGTCTTTCTGTGAAACATCGCTACCCTCTAATATATTTTAAAAGTTAATAAAGATTTAATCAAGCTTATGATACTCTTTATTTTGATAAGTATTGAAAATTTTGCTGTTTTTTGGAACAATATCCGCAGTTTTGAACTCCATCAACGTCTGTCTGCACAATATTTGGGGGTGCCAACAACCGGATTCTGATTCCTTATGTTTCTACCTTTAAAATAAAACAGTTTTTCAGCTTATAACACAAGGAAAAATGATTTTTAGATGGTTTTAAACATTAGTTGTTGGTCCTGATACGGTAGGTCATGGTCGCTCATTTTAAAATTTCTTCCACCGGAAATGTTTTGTGGATTTCAGCATCTGTATTCGACTTTTTATGATAGTATGAGTTTCATGAAGTGGAAAAAATAGCAAGAATATAGGTCCTTGTGTAATTTTTGTGTTGGAATTATGACGGTTGGTTTTTCTGAAAGGTAATTACGAAAGGAATATGAATGCGGTGGTTGACATCCCCAAATATTGTTCAAAATGTTGTAAAAATTATAAAAAAGTATTAAAGTCTTGAAAATTTGATTTTTTTTGCACAAAACGGTGAAGAAAGAGCTGTTTAAGTGAAACGCGAAGTCGGTTATTATGAATTTCCTTCCCTCCGCGCAAGTTTAGGTGTTGGCAATATTAAAATGCAGGTTCCTTGTATTCATAGCTTTCAGAAAAACCAACTTCCGTTGCTGTAACTCTAAAATTCTCACAGCAAATGCCATAAACGAGCGTATTTCGGATTTCTCGCTTTTCTGTATTACGCGCTGCGCTAAAATGCGCCATGGGCATTTAATACATTTGGATATGTAATAAATTAATATTTAAGCCAGAAAAATTTTTTATATTGCGATAAATATAGGATAAATCACTGTTTTTCTGAAGCGAGATCCGAATTGCCAACAACCGGATTCGTATTCCTCACGTTAATACCTTTCAGAAAAACTAACCCTTATAATTGTAACACAAAAATCGCACGGGAGCCTGTTTTCTTACCATTTGCCACCACACTATTTCTTCCAAAACGTATGTGGCCTCGTGTAGTTGAGTTCAAGCTCACATTCTTCAAGTTGTAAGGTTAGATAAAAATTTAGGAATGTGCGGTTTCCAGGAATCAAGGCTAACATACCCACCTGCGTTCGTTTAATAGGTGCGACTGCTCCCAGGTTAAATTCTTCGCATTCGTTACTGAATGGGGAAGTAGGTGGATAAGTGCATTGGGACAACTACAACAACAAAATAACCCACAGTGTGATGAATTATGTGCCAGTCGCATGACATGAGACTTTTACTAAAATGTGTCACTTAGCGTTGGATGTATGACATGCGACAGAGAAGGGGTTAAGGGCAAGGGTTGTATATTATTATACTTTCCACATAAAAATTAATTTTAAATAACTTATTTTTTAAGCTATTGTGTGCAAACAGTTGGAAAAGAAATGAAATTTGGAGATAAATTCTACAAACATGATGTATTTTAAGATCTGTCCTAGAGATAATTCGAAAAGTACATACCACGAATTAAGCAAAGCAATTTCACTCTGGCTTGGTAGGAAATACCAAGACTTCGCAGGTCTTGGTCGTTCAACAAAGTGAATATTTTATAATTGACCTACAATTGAAAAAATGGAGTAAAATGACAGAAAAAATCACCCTTATTTCAAAAGGATAAGAAATCTAATAATAAAATGAATTAAAATATTAGAAATTTGTAATATAAATTGTATTACTCAATGTAAAAATATTACCTCTTCCCTAGCAAAAAGATCAATATATTTGTGCAATCCGTTTTCACATAAAATTTGAGGGAGAATGTCTTTTTCTGTGTCGTCATTGGCTTCATATAAAGGTCTTCTTAAAAGGTCTAAGTAGTTGCTTTGACTGTAAGTGGATTCTTCTGGAAAGTAGTTTTAAAAAAATTGGATTTAGTAATTAATAATACCAGAAAGCATAGAATTTGTCAATTTTAAAGACAAAAGTAATCATAAAACTGCCGACATACCAGGCAATGTCAATTGTTGAAAATTATTCATTTTGCCCAAGCCAAGAATAATAAAAATCTGCTCATTGGAAGCAAATTTTAGAGGCTAATTAAGCTTAATATTATTAACCCTTAACTGCTGTCATTTGTCTTGTTAGACCTCCCATAATTTCCAACCCTAAAAACGAATAATAGTCCCAGTCCATATACCAGTACCTTTCTAGAATTGCTTACCAAAGAACACTTCCTAGAACCAGACCTGGAAAAAGTTGTAACCTTCCCCTTGAACCTAACAAAATTTCCAAAAACCTTATGTATTGCTCATATGGAGCTGGCAGGGGCTTCCCCCGAACCAGGTTCGTAGGTTCGGGCACTTTTTCCAGGTCCGCCTAGAACTGTTTTTGTTACTTCCACCATTTTCGTTTTTGATACCATATTTGCATTTCCAATTGTGTTACTGTTTTTGATACATTGGCGTTAAGAACTAGTTCAGTAAGCTTAAAATGGCAACAAATATTAATTAATAGACTAGCTGAACAGCAACCCGATGCGTTGCGCCGAGTAAGTTTTAATTGTAATTTTCACGATGCATACTTTATTATATTTTTAAAGAAAACAATATGAAAAAGAAAAAAATGCAATAAAAATTATATAGCCAATATTCCAACCCTGAACTTCTGGAGTATATAAAAAAAGTTTTCTCAAAATACAATTCTAATTTTACATATCAACAACCAAACACAATCTTCCCGGTATCCCAGTCGTCTTTTTCATATTCTGGTGTTCCCGACAATTTTTCCCATCCCGGTTTTTCTGATATTTTACCTATCCCGGTGTTCCCGGTAGTTTTTCCTGCACAGGTTCTTAAGATATTTCACCTATCCTGGTATTTCTGATATTTTTCCTGTCCCGATTTTCCCGATCCCGGTGTCCCTGAAGATTTTTCCTACCCTGGTGTTTCTAGTAATTTTTCTTATCTCAGTGTTGTCCGTTACCTTTCTTGTCCCAGTGTTCCTTGTAATTTTTCATATCCCGGTGGGGTTTTTTTTCATCTTAATAAAGCAATTAATTTAAAACCGTAATGAAATATCTAGTAAATTTTCAATTTTCAAGTTGTTCTAATTTTTTGTATCAGAAATAACCACAATCATCTCGGTATCCTAGACGTCTTTTTCATATTCTGGTGTTCCCGATAATTTTGTCCTGTCCCGGTGTTTCCGATATCTTTCCTATTCTGGTGTTCCCGGTAATATTTCAAATGCAGGTTTTTAAGATGTTTTACCTATCCCGGTGTTTCCAATACTTTTCCTCTCCCAATGTTCCCGGTAATTTTTCCTATCCCGATGTGTCTGGTAATTTTGAATACCCTGATGTTAGCAGTAATTTTTCTTATCTCAGTCTGAAGTTTATAATATTTTAGCTATCCCGGTTTGTACGATAACTTTCCTATCCTGGATTTCCCGGTTATCTTTCTTATCCCTGTGTTATTTCCATGTTAATAAAGTAATTTGAAACCATAATGAAAAAAAAATGTTTAATTCTATAGTGATCAGTATTTTATGAAAAAAATCTAATATTTTCAGCTCTACGCCATATCGACAATTTTCCTTTTTCCGTAAATATATATTTTAGGGGGGAATCTTAAAATAAAGGAAAATATTTTTACAGCATTGATTATTTTCATTTATTTTGGTGTTTTAATAATTGTAAATAGGTTTTAATAGACATTTACATGATCTTTCATCTTCCCCATTAGCTATTTAATTTTGAGGTTTTCATCTCTTTAACAATAGTGAGTGAAGCAGATCTATTCTAGTAGAGAAAAATTTAAAAATATATTATAAAATATATCCTAGTTATCCTAGTAAATTTGAAAGTCTAGTGAACCGTGTCTTGTGAGTTTTTCCATAAATATTTTTATCTTAAAGGAAAAATTCTTAAAATAAAGGTAAATAACGCTTGAAAATAAACTATTTGAATTTATTTTGTTTTTTACATAGCTGGTCGAGTTTTTAAATGGACAATTATTGAGTTTTTCCTATTAAAAACATTTAATTTTGTGGTATTCAACTCATTTACAACAGTGAGTCAAGCAGGTGTAATCTAGTGGAGAAATGGAGAAATAAGCCTAAAATAGCAGAAAAACGCAAATATTTCGAAAAGTATTTTGAATTTCGGAACGGAAATGGGCTACTGTGTCCCTGGGTCATTTGGCGTCTTTTGGTACCTCCGGCGCCCTTCTGCATTCAGTGGTTTTGGAGGAGAAAGATGGACATAATTACAAACATACGTTTGTTTACTCTCGGATTTTAATAGTATAGATAATAATGATACACCAGATCATAATACAGTGAAATCCCGTTACAACAAAAAGTCCCGTTACTATGCAAGTCCCCAACTGTTTTTATTTGAATTAGCAATAGTAAGGTTAGGGGACATCCATAAATTACGTGAGGTCAAAAAGGGGTGGGAGGGGTTGGGAAAAATCTCACCAAGGGGGGAGGGGGGTCGATTAAAATCTCACGTCAACTTTTTAAATTAGAAATTAAACGATTTTTTTAAGTATGAGAAAGGAATAATACCCACAGATAAGATACTGTGGGGGATTTTTAGGGGGAATAATGTCCTTTTCCCCCACATCATTAATAATGGGGCGGTAATCAGACATTCGAGATTTGTAAACTCACCTCGAATGTTCGACCTCACTATTCGAGTTAAAAATGCTATTCTGAATCCAAAAATCACACCGGTGAGATGGGAGGAGACCTCACTCTTTCCCTTATTGGTTGATTGGCGCCAAAGTTCGTGGCCAATTAGGAGACGCGTGACAAGTTGGGAATGATTCCTCCACGTGTTTTTCAGCTGAAATATGGTTTACATCTAGCGTCCAATAGTGCTAAAATGTCGTTTTGAGATTTGATATGTGTTGCAAAAAATAATAAATAAATTATAAATGCAAAAGAACGCATGTCTGTATCGTCAACAACTCAAATATAAAAATTAAAAATCTTGCTTTAAACGAGATTTTTGGACAGTGGTGGAGCCATCTCCCGCCGGCTTTACAAACAAACAACTGTGACAACGATACAGCTATCCCATAGAACGTAATACGTAACTAAATTTTTTTAGTATATTCTCAGTAAAGTTTACAATTTTAGCGTTAAGGCAAATAATATGTTCCTCTTTGGGTAACTGTTAGGAACTTTTCTCTCATTTTTTGTTTGCGCAAATAGTTCCTCCCGTAAGCTAAACCGTCGGCTCTGGCTCAGAATTGACGTCACGGAAGGCGCCTAGCCAATTAGAGACTCACTCGAATCAACTCTCAAACACTCGAATGCCGAGGAGCTGGTGAGATTCGAGCGTTCGAGTTCGCATTTCGGCGGGGAGATTTTGGCAGTCAGAATACGAATTTTCATCTCACTGTTCGATCTCACTAGTGAGTTTCCAAATCTCAAATGTCTGAATACCGTCCTTAGGTGCTGTGATGCACAAAATGCAAACGAATAGGATAGAAAATTATATTTAGGTAAATCTCACATGAGGGGAGGGGGGTCCAGCAAAATCTCACCAAGGGGGAGGGGGGTCCAGATTTCAGGGTTGCCACTGATTTTTAAGGCAAAAATAGTTGCTTAAGTTGCCTAAATTTAACAAAATAGTAGCAAAACTAGTTGCTCGAAATCAACAAAATAGTAGCAAAAATACCCACATAGCACACTCATCCATATTTCGTCAAATTCTCGTTGAAAACTCGTAGCGATGTTCCGAAACTCGTTCACGTCCATAAATGACGTCTATTGCACGTTTATTCAACGTCATGTTTGGATCATCCATAACTCGTCTTTAATTCGACGTCGAATAAACGTCTATTACTGACGTGAAATGGAACAGCTGATTGGATCTGAACTCGCTATTTCCAAAACTGGTCCAAAAAACGTCGAAAAAACGTCTTTTGTTTTTTAGGAAGTTTATATTCTTCCGTTGGCAACTCTGTGGATTCTGAATCCGAAACTTTCAAACATTGTTTCGCCTCCATGTTTTTCGACAAAAACGTTTTGGTTTTGGATGATAGGAGCCGCCGTGTTATAAAGTTAGTAATTATTTAAATCTTAATTTATGTTTATCTTGATAAGCTTTTTATTGCTTTACTTGCAGTAAGGTTTGGTTGCTGGATTGTATTTACTGTAAATCACTCTAAATTAAAATCTAAATCTAACATGGTTCTGATTTCTTCTGTTCCGAATGCCTTTTCTCGAAGTCCTTGGTTTTGAATTTTCATTTATTAATGTTGTATTTATATTTTGATTTATTATTATTGAATTCTTATTTATATTCAATTATGGCGCCAACATTTTACTTCTTCTGTTAATCTAAAACTGCTGAACTGTAGTTGCTGTATTCCTCATTTTGTACATTCAAATTTAGTAAAAGAAAGTGAGCAATTTTAAAAATTAAGATGTTATTTTATTTTGCATGTGCAAAATTAATTTAAAGTGTAGGCAATGTTTACTTGTTTGTGTCATCTATATCCCAATCTCAAGCAAATACTGATACACACATATTGTAGATTCATTTCAAATTTGCATTGAACAATCACATGCCTCCCCCTTTTATGTTGAAATACTTAAAATAATCAATAAAGCTATTCTTTCAAGCAACAATTTCTTAGATTCATAGCCCAACAAGAGGTTCGGTAGTAATTTTACAAGGGGTCTAAATAATTCTGCCAAAAGTAGAGCTAAACACTCATGTAAGATAAAAAACTTGGGTTCAATTTCGTTAAAAGTCCCACTAAATCCCATCATGCTCTTTTGGTCACCCAAAAGTAGAAATATTGCTAAATGTTTTCAACTAATTGATTAAAATGTTAAGTTAAATCAATAACTGTTTAGTTTATCAATAAAAATCAAAAAAATTGTCAATATTTGAATATATGACGCTCATAAAAACTTGGTGATATTTAGTGAGACCCTTAGCGGAATTGAACCAAAACTTGGACAAGTACGAAAGTTAATATTACATTTCTTTATTTTTCAGCTCTATTATAACTACTCCTAATCCTACCAAAAATGGAGGTCCACCCATACAAGGACTGTTATATAGTACACCAAGCCATAATTCTTTTAATCCTTTACAGGTAAAATCTCTTAAATATTTGTAAAGCTACATTTGTTTTTTATTTCGCTATCCTATGTAAAACCTGCATATAAATTTTTTCCATCATTTGTTTCTTAATCATAAAAATGAAAAAATATTATGTTATATTAACTAAGTTCTTTTTCCTATAATTTATAATTGTACAGTAAAATGTGTCAAAATTAAAGCATGGATATTGCATAATGAATTTGTCTTTTGTGATCATTTAGTTCTAGATTGCTTAAAGCAGGGTTTCTCAAACTGTGGGTCGCCAGTCAGTTTTTGGTGGGTCGTGTGAAGATTTTTAATTTTTCTGGACATATATTTAACATATACATATATATTTAACAGTATATTTTTATAGTTTTTACAAACGTGTTATTGACTTTTGAATTATCAAACTATTATTTCAACTTTTGATATTTATCAAATTACCATATAGTAAAAAGAATAAAAACTTGATTTATTTTGTTTGTTGATGATTGTATTTTAAAGTTGTTTCTCATCAGTTAGGTAAGTTGGCATTTAATATATTTTTTATAATTGACTATCAAACAAGGACATATTATTTTTAAATGTTGTGATGCACTTTCAAAGGTTCCTGACCAATTTTGATTATGTTATAATGATTATGCTGGGAAAGTTCTCAAGGATATGATGTTATTGTCTGCATAAATAAAATTGGTGGCTTGTCACCATGGCAACACAATAGAAATGCAATGGGAAATGACTAGTAATGAGCCGCCAAATTTATTTACACAAACCATAGAAGTTACCCAGGTCATATTTAAAAGAATGTTAGCATTTATTCTTTTCCCCCCAATTTCTCGCTCCATTCTAAAATGTTTGTTCAGTAAATTGAAGAAATACATTCTTTATTAAAATTATGATAATTGATTAAAGATCTAGATTAAAGTCTAGATTAAAGATGAAACTGTATAAGTAGTTTTTAATGTTTTATAATAATTATTTTTTCTTTCTAACTTTTCTCAAAATTTGTCTACTTTATTTCAATAATTTTGTTAAAAGTTTGTTAAACAGCATGGAAAATATGTTTTAGAAATGTTTAAATATTTTTTTACTTGTTTCTTTTTTTCAACTCTGGAAGTATCCAGTCTCATAAGTTTCTGCTCTTTTAGCTACAGAGGGTCCCAGTTTTAGTTCTGTATTCACCCCCAAGCAAATCATTTCGTGCTGGGAACACATCTTGTATGTCTCCAGCTCAAATCGACCCATTTTATACTCAAGGGTAAGTTTTTGGATGTTTCTTTTAAATGCATAATTTGCACCCTTAACATAGTTTTTTTTATTAAATTTTGTTGTTTTTAATGCAATTTTACGCAAGTCTTCTGCTATAACTTCATACTTTAAATCTCACACTTTGCTTAAAGAACTTAAAACATATTTTGAACATAAACAATATATATTGTAAACTTTTATTTTGTAATCTGACATAAATATTTATTTAGACTAAAAATATCTCTTAAATTTTTATTTCTTTTATTATTTACAGTGAAGCTTTGAAAAATAGTGATCAACTAGATGAATCATGGGTTACAGTGTTTGGGTAAGTAAAATTGATTAACTACCTCCTTTTAATCAGTTTTTAAAATAAGGGAAAAACACATGTTCCATACATGCTTTTTTATGTTTTTTCTCACAATCATCAAACCTTTTTTTATTGAAATTTTCATTCATGCATGTTTACATTTTGTTCTAACTTTTTTTGATACAGTTACTTTACTTTTGTTGTTTTACTTTTAGTTCAAGTCTAATTCACATTCTACTCAAATTAAAGATTTAATTATCATTCTCTCTTTTCCATGTTTAGATTTCCAATAGCATCTGCTTCTTACATTCTGCAACAGTTTTCTCAGTATGGAAATATTGTTGAACACAAGGTATAGTTTTTCAGATTAAATTCTACATAAAAATAAGAAGTTGGTTTTGTCATTCATTTTGATACAAATGCTAGATCCTAATAATGATGTTACATTGAATTTAGCCCTCACCTACTGGCAATTGAATGCATCTGAAGTACCAATCGAGACTCCAAGCTAAAAAAAACCCTAAGTAAAAATGGTAAAGTTTTCAGTGAAAATATAATGGTTGGAGTGAAGCCATGCATAGAAATGGTAAGTCTTCACATTAACAATATTTTTAAAAGGTAAATTATTATTTTGCCTTATGATTTGTTCTCTATTGTTTATTTGTTTCACTAACTGAAGGCATCTTACCTATTTTTAAAATTTGAATTAGTGGTTATTTAAATGTAATTAGGATTAAAAACAATTTGTACTTTTTTATTACATATTGCTATCTTTTAGATTATTTTTTACTTAAATAATCCATAAGCAAGTTGCTTGCTTTACTTATGCAACTAACTTGCCATTTTCATGTGGGGATCACCCAGTAAAAAGTTGGTATCAAGTATAAGGCCTGGGGACAAACCACTAAATCACCATTACATAACGCTCATTTCTTTCAAGAACGTCATATCTCAAAAATCAATGATATTTAGTTATGACTGTTTTCAGAAAGCTGTGAAGGAGTACTACAACTCTGCGAAACCCTCATATTTTTAAACTGGATAGTAAAGAAATTAACCAGATTCTTATTATTTATTTTCAATGCATTTCAATGCAATTCTAAACTTTCAAATGCCTCTCCTGAAAATTTAGGTTTTTTGAGATATGACGTTCTTGAAAGGAGTGAGCGATAAGTGGTACGAGCATGATTCTGTGATGAAAACTTGCAAAAATAATTTGAAAGGAAAGGAATATTTTCACTGGTATTTAGAAAGTAAAGCTTTGTTAATCTAATTTCTATTTAAAAATCAAATTTATTTGTTTAAAAATCATGTATTCTTAAGCATATCTGCTTTGAGGGTTTAAAAACAAACAAATAAAACATGTTTTAAACAAAACAAAAAACTGATTTTAAAAACATGTTTTTTGTTTAAAAAAAATTTTTCCCAACCATGTTTCTCACTGGAACAACAAACATTATATATTTTTTCTTCCTATCTTTTAAGGACCTCATGGAATCTTGTAAAGAAAATTCAGTCCTGGAAAGAAGTGTGGCAGAGAGTATCCTGGGGGATTCTTTAACTCAAGAACCTTTGAAGCCCAACTTGAAAAATATTAGACCTCTAACACAGGCTTATCAAAGTCCTATACTCAAAATCAGGTAATTTATTGTATTTTTTATTTGTCAGATAATTGTGATTAAAGTGTACTGTGCATAAATCAGGGGTGCTTTTTTATTGGGCACCTCTAAAAAATACCTTTTTAAACGACATGAATTCCAGAATTCTAGTTTTTATATAAATTTGCAAGAATCTCAAGCTTAACAAGAAACCAAAATTAGGTCCAGTTAAAAAATAAGTGCAAAGCTGCAACATTAACAATGTCTCTTATGAAGAATCTGGTCCCATCACATCAGTTCTAAGCGGAATTACATAATAGTTACATCATTCTGAAAGAAAATTTTAACCACCGTAGCTACGATCGAGCTTTGTTTACATACGGGGAAATGTCTTCAGAATGAACGTTTCGATAATTGGGATTCTAGATAAAAGGTTCGTTACTCTAATAATTTTCCGTATTTTAAGTTGAAGTTCGTACCATCCCTAATAAATTAGTAGAGTTGTAAAAGCTAATGTGTTTCAAAGAAGGGTTTAGTTGTTCATTGATATCTACTCCCTTTTTAAGAAGCATTGCACGATCTCTTAATGTTAATTTGTGAATAAGAAGTCTACTTGGTAACAAAATACTTTTATGTGCATGGGTTACCTTTTTTTTCCATGTTACAATTCATTGAATTATGTGTATTTGGTCAATATTAAAGTCAGCGGTTAAAAATAGTTAAGCTAACTAGGATTCTGAACAGGAAAGTTAATTTGATTTTTCTTCTCCAGATTATATCCTATTTATTAATAAATTACAAATTTTATAACTAAAATATTTTCTCGAGTTATATCCTTTATATTAAGTTGAAATATTGTTATGAAAATTGCTATCTTTTCAATTTTCTTGATTTATGTGTGCCAATTGTCCAATATGCAGTTGCTTAGGTGTTACATGCTGTTTTTTTTTCAGGTGACAAATACTAAGTCAGGAGGCATAGTTTCAAAAGCCTTTGAATACTTGTGGAAGCTGCATTGATTGTAGGGACAAGTAATATACTGTTAAGCCGATGCATTGTTGTTTAAACAACATACTATTTAATGATTAAAAATCAATTTTTAGTGTAAATAAATTGAATGTTGTATTTTATATTATAAGGACAATTGTGCTTTTTAGACGCTGCTGTTTTGCATTATTTCAGGTTTCCTCTGAAAATAAAAACTTTGAATCATATACATTTTTGTTCTTTTTTCAAATTTTGTTTTGAAGTTAGTGTTTGTCAATCTATCTAATATTTTCAAGCCTGGAAACCGCTAATTCAAAAGAAAATGTTTCCATAATATTTAAGGGTTTTGACTACTTCTCCAAGCATTTGTACAATTCTTTCCAATTTTAAGAAACCAGAATAAGTCAGCTGCATTTTGGTGTTTTCTTCCAGGTATTCCAGGTATGTTTAGATATGATTACAAAAACACAAATTTCTTTGAACTTCATGTTTTCTCTGATGTTAACTTCTGTTTGTAATTTTTAATGCTAATAAAATTAATTAATGTTCAAAATAATGAAATAATTTAGAATATTTTTTTCATGTTTTCTGTATTAAAAATATCCTTGTGATATTTCTGTTAGTGCTATTCTGTAGGTAATATAGTATTTGACATTCCATCTTTAAGTCCCTGAGATATTTGTCTTGTTTTTGTTTATTATTTTTTTTATGAAGTTCTAAATAATTGGATTGATTGTTCAGATATTTTGGTTATGATGATCCTGTTTTCTGTTAAAACGTATAATTTGTATATTAATAATCTATTTGTAATTCCATTCTGCAGATACAATCATCTGATTACCTTTGTACAGATTTAAAATTTTTACTGTAAGGATCTTGACATTTTTAACATGATGTTCTATGTTTTTAAAAAAAATATGGGAAAGGGTTTTATTGCCCAGTCCTTTTTTGCTTCCACCACTGTAATTTGATTTTTCAATAGTGTGTTTTGTTTTTAAATAAAAAATTTCTTAATCTGTTAAACAAATTTTTTCATGTAAGAGGAAATCCTACATTTTCTTTTAGCTCCTCACTGGTAACAAGGTATCAATAAAATGATACTTGTTTTCAAAAGGTTTGTAAGTATTTATTAATTATTATAATATTTCAATATTTGTACAGTTTGAAATCCCTAAGTTATGGTTCAGATATCATTTATGCAGTTTTAGGACTTTTAGCTTTTTATGATCATTACTTAAAAATTTAAAATCTTATTTAATAAAATGAATCTTAATATTAATTGAATTGTTGAAATAATAGTTTTTGTTGGAGTCATTGTGCAGAACTTATTTTAGTAAAAAAATATAGGAAATGAAAGTGAGTTATTAAGATTAAAAAAAGTTTATTTTTAATTAAGATATAATAAATATTGCTGTACAGTTTAAATCTTATTGGATTTCTGGGTTTTTTAATGCTTTGAAATTATTTTGTGGAGGTATTAATATATACATTTATAATTAAATGTAATAGTATAACCATGGCAATTGTATTAAATTCAATGTAAATAATTTTAAAGTTATATTTACATTAAATTGAATAAAAATATCATGATAGTTTTATTCAATTTAAAGTAATTATAACTTTAAATTATTATTTACATTGAATTTAATATAATTGCCATGGTTTTATTATTAAATTTAATTAAATGTATATATTAATACCTCTATAATAATTTCAATGCAATGGGTAATCCATAACTAGTCGATATAACGTTTCCTAGGTCCAAATAATGGTCTAGTATAAGGCCCAGATATGCTCCAAAACCTGTCGATTTCTCTTCCATCGTGACGTCTTTTCGACGTTTTATAAACGGTAAAAGACCGGACATTTCGACGCGGGATCGATGTAATTTCGCCCACTTATCGACGAGTTCTGGAAGAGTCACTGGACGAGTATGACGTTTTATCGACGTCTTTTCGACGAGTGTGTGCTATGTGGGATAGTTGCCAAAAATTCCACAAAAAAATATATGTGAAAGGAATGGAGGAAATAAGACATCACATGGAAAAAAATCTTTCTTGTAGACTTTTCAAAGAGCTCAATTTAAATATGCTATAAGAACAATTTGAAAAACACTGTATTATCGTATTAAGTTGATACAAAGTGACCTTTCAGTAAAAATTTACAACTTAGAAAAGCCTCTTATAAGTTGAAAATACTAACTAGCATAGAGAAAAAAATAATCTTATTTGACTTATCAGGCTACTCTGAGCAAAGTTCAGTTGTTTTTTCTGCACTGCTGTTGAAGCTAACTTGCTAACTTCAACAGACGTCAGTAGGAAAAGCAGTCGCGGAAAAAACGGAACTGTCGCAAGAAATCGTTATTTTCCCGATTTGCGGAACATCGGACCTGTGGGCTTCTGATTACGGTAAAGTTATTTTTTCTACATCGCAATAATGACGCAAGAAGAACCCAACTTGAATCGGCACCCGCGGCCTTCCTCAGAAGTCGCGCGAAGAACGGAACACCCCCGCAAAAAACCCGAAACTTTTGCGAGAAATCGTGCTTTTTCCGACTTTTTTACGGTCTAAACGATGCGGATTGAAACCTATTTTATCTAGGAGATAAACATAAAAAAGAAATGTTCATGATGAAAATCAAGGAGTTTTTAAGGAGTGCAACCCAAATTCAAGGAGTTTCCATAATGCTTGAAAATGAAATTCCTTTTCAAGGAGCGTGTGACCCTGCAAAAGTATAAATTTATGCCCGCCCCGGAAGAGAAGGACGAAAACGAAGAAAGGAGGCACAAACGGAGGAGTTCCCCCCATGCATGCGCATGAGCCTCCGTTGGGCGAAGCGGTCGGGATCGGCAAAAATGCACGAGAACGTTTTTTCAATGCGGAGGGGAAAGATCAAAGCGATGACGTCACTGGGCGCGCAAGCGAAACCGGCGAAATGAATATTGAACTCGTTGGAAAGGAGCAAAATAGTCGCTAAAATTGAAGAAATAGTTCCAGAAATGTCTAAATTAGCCGCTTTTGGCCGTTTTTTCAAGGAAATAGTCGCCAAGCCCTTTAAAATAGTCGCTTTACAGTTGCCAGTGGCAACCCTGAGATTTTGGAAAATGCACCTCACTTAATTTATGGATGTCCCCTTACAACGAAATTTCTGTTACAGAAAAGAAATTTTACAGTCCGGTGAAGTTTGTTATAACGGGATTTTACTGTAATGAACTAATTCAAAGTTACATCCAATCAACTATCTAACTGACTTTGAAGATGTCTATATTAACATTTGGAATTGGATGACCAATATTTTTGAGTCTAGAGTTGAAATTATGTATAAAAAAGGTATTTACACATCTACTAACTAAAAGAGAAAAAATAAGAATTCTATAATAATTTATGGGTTAGTATTTAATAAGAAAATGCTATTTTCAACTGATATTTCCCCTTTTATAAACAAATCCTTATATAAATTTGAGTAAAGCTATGAAAAAAGGCCTGAATACTCTGCTTATTCAGGGGTGCGTCTAGGAAGAAATTGGGGCCAAAAACGGCCCTTTCACAAAATTCCGACCCTCAAAAACGGCCCCCTCACAAAATTCTGGTTCCTAAAACGGACTTTAATCAAGCTATATGCACTCGCTAAGTGTAATTTTATTTCAAAAATAATATATTTACAGAAATAGGACCTTATTTTAGAAAGAAAAAAATTATTTTCACAAAATTCAATTCTGTTTTTCACAAAATTCCCAAAAACGGCCCCTGGCAAAAAATCATGGATGAACCCGTTATTGCAGAAACCTGTCAAATGTAAATATTTCAATAATTTTTTTTTAAATAAAAACATTAAAAAAATTCCTTGTTGTCGGGAAAATATCCAAATAAAGTCGACGCTAAGAAAAAAAAATTACTAAACAACTTCATAAAAATGAAGTGAGCTTCTATCAGGGTTGTTACGTTTAAAACACTGTTTTAAACATGTTTAAAACAAAGCAAAAAAAAACGTTGTTTAAAACACATGTAGTTTTTAGCAAGTTGTCCCTTTATTTAGGCAACAAACTCACTATTTTCATGTATGGATCACCCAGATTCTAAAAAGATGGTGCCAAGTATAAGGTTTGGGTACAAACCACCATGACATAGGCAGTACATTGCTTGATAAACAGCACGATGCTGTGAAGAAAACTTACAAAAATTATTTAAAAGAACGAACTGTTTGTGGTGTATTTAAAAGTATAGCTTTATTATTCTAATTTCGATTTGAAAAATCAAATTTAAATTTTAAAAAATCATGGATTTTTTTATCATTTCTATGTCGAGGGGGAAAACAAATAAAACGTTTTAAATAAAACATGTTTTTTGTTTTTTATTAAAAAAACATGTTTTTTTTCCCAACCCTGGCTTCTATACAGTTTTTCTCATTTATCTCATAACAAGAAAAGTGGCATTTGACATGTTTCAGAAATAAGCGATTCAATTTTTCTTACCCATAAATTCTTAAAAATAATTATCACAAGGTAAAACTTACTTCTATCAGACCAAATACTTCCGTCTGTGCTGTCCTTGAGTATACTATTCTCCCACGATTCACTGCCCTGGGAGCTACCACTACTGCTCCTCTCATTCTGCAAATGAATATTTTTTAACCACTGAAGTTTAAAAAACATTGAAGTTTAAAATTAGCGAAATATGTATACATTTATAGAATAACTTACATTATTGAATTGAAAGTATGAATACTGATTCACAGAATCAGAGCTGTCTTTAACAACAGTGGCAGACATAGACTGAGAGAAACCATAACCTGCCCACAAACTTGATGGAACTTGAGCACACTCCATGGACTCTATTGGTCGCCTCATAGCTTTTAGAGAGAAATAAGAAACTTAAAAAGAATACAAATATACTATGATAGTTAGGAAATAAAAAAACCTTAACAAAATACTTATTCAATGTCCTTTACCAAATGAACTGAGATCAAGTTATTTTAGTGCATTGTGTGGTTTTGGGGATAAAAATTAATACATACTAACATCAGGATTCTCACACAATTGAGGAACAAAAAATTTATTGACTTTCCAGGCTATTTTTGAAGTTTATTGGGATGAAAATTATCCATCAGCAGAAATTTCATAGTTATTTCTTGCTGTTTTAAATATTCCCCAAACATGTGGAAACCTTAAAACTTTGTTTTAAGATATGAATTAATCGGAATGAACTTAAAATTTTAAAAAGTATACATTAAGCTAAAACAAGGATATTTATTTTACAAAATAAAATATAATTAAGTTACCTTTAGCTGCTTCAGCTTTCTTGAGATAGTAATCTATCTCAGAAAATTCATTCACTTGATTTGGTGAAGAGGTACGTCTTTCTAGTTCACAATTTAATCCTGGAAAAATTTAAAAACTCAAACATGAATTTTCTTTTTCAGATCAAATTACAAATAAAAGTGAACCCAATGAGGAATAAGAATAGAGCCAAGAAAACCCAATGAGGAATAACCATTTTAAAATGCTATCAAACCTTACCTAAGAGCAAGAAATTTAAACAGCAATTATACATTTAAAAGTACAGTGCCGTTCACATGAGCCACTTTACTCAGATAAAAGGTGAAAAAAACCTGGTAGAATTTTTGGTTCTACCCTACTTTAGAGGGCGCTCGCATAACCCATAATGCTTTTTTGGTACCTGATCAGAGTTAGTTTGCAAAACAATATCATCGGAACTAGATTATTTCTTAGGAAATAAATATTCTAGATTCTCAATATTCACAAGGTGTATTTTGTCTTGTTCAATGTTTATTTCAATGATATTTTTAGTTATAGAACAGGGGTTTCCAACTTCTAAGTACTCGCGGGCCACAATCGAAATTACAAGTCAAGTGGCGGGCCGCAAAGTAATCTGGCTCCTTTTTAACGATGATAATTTTTTTGGATGAAAGTCTTCAATATGAAACTTTTCCAACAAAAGAGGGACGAAGGTTGTTTACATATTTTGAATTTATGCACTGCATTTTCCAAAATTCCAGATAATATATGAATTTTTTTACTCTTATACAACACGTAGGAATACTAAATATATTTTTTCTGAATATTACTTAAATGGAAAGGTCTTCCTCAAGAAAATGTTTGTAAATTTTTCTTAAATGATTGTTTTACCCAATTTTTTGATACCCCATTTGTCCCTCTTCATGATAAAGGTTATAAAGCCTTCATACCCCCTTGCTAACCCTCAGGGGAATTAAAGGTTTTACAAACAACCTCTCGAAACTTCAAACTTTTAATTCTTGTACCATAGAAAACGATCGAAGCTAGTCCATAATCTGAGAGGTATATGGGGGTCGGGGGTTCTCCCCCCAAAAAATTATGAATTTTAGTGTGCTAAAAAGTGTTTTGAAGCTACTTTTTGGAGGGTTTTCAGAGAGCTTCACGGGCCGCACAAAATGACCCGGGGGGCCGCATGCAGCCCGCGGGCCGCCAGTTGGAAACCCCTGTTATAGAAGCTTTTGCTGTTCTGTTTTGAAACTTTCAGATGAAATTTAATGCTTGCAATACAATAATGTTTTAGTGGTCTTTCTTATGATTGTTCTTCAATTTTATTTTTTACATCATGGCCATTCTTAGAGAAGGCAACCATTAATGTAATTTTGTATTATTGTGATAGATTAAATTAAATTATAAGAGTACAAACATGACTTGCCAATTAAATACTATTTCATATTCCAAATGTTTGCTAAGTTTTTAATTTTATATAATCAAGGTTAGAATATTATTTAATTCCAGCATGATGTTAATTAAAGTAGAATCTTTTATTCATAGTACTATTTTTGTTAAATGTGTTAGGCAATAAAAATCTTAAGAAAACAATGCACTATTGACTTAAAAAAACTATGATTCCAATCCGTGAAAAAAACTGGATATTCTTAAGAAATCTAAGATGCGAATATTCTGATTACATTTCTTACGTATAGTTTCTTTTAGTTATATTGTTCTCATTTGTTTATTTCTTTTCATTAATTAGTTTTTGAAACTTTTTAATTTTCTTACTTTTCAAACGGTTCACATGCAGAGTTTTTTTATTATGTTTCCAGGGGTCTGTTTAGAAGAAATTTGGGTCCGTTTTCGGACCCTTCACAAAATGTTTCATTGTGAAAACGGACCCTTCACAACGTATTTTACCTTAAAAACGGACCCTTCACAAAGTATTTTGGCCTTTAAATGGTCACTTTTTTTCACAATACTGCAAATTTGTGAGCTTATTTTCACAAAAACAGGCTCCTGGCTGAAAAGAACTAATTTAACACTAACTAAAATTCACAAAATTATGAGTAGATTTTCACAATTTTTAAAAAACCGGACCCTTCACAAAAAGTCTGGACAGACCCCTGGTTTCAAATGGTGGAAATAAGTGAATAATATTGTAATATTTATTTTTAAATAGAGAACACAATTATTATTTTTGGAATTTTATAATGAATTCAGTATTGCTTTTTGAAAGGCATTTTTAATAAAAAGGACTCTAAATGTTGTAATGGTCGATACAGATCTTGCTGATCACGTGACTCTTTATCGGGTAAAAGTAAGTTTACATGTGAACGGGGCTATTCAACAGTCACTCAGATATGCTTTGAAAATTCCTTTCTCCACTCTTTTACTTATGTAAACAAGTTAGGCCATGTGAACGGGGTTAAATCAGTTATGATTAGTATAATTAACTTGGAAAGAGTAAAATTTACATACATACTGTAAATATTACACACAGAAAGTATTTAATAGTTGGTCTTACCATTCTCTTCTAGAGAGGCTTGCTTTGCCAGCAAAGCTTTGACTTCATTATGAAGTTGAGGGGAGATCATAGGTCCTGAATTGGATTGCAAGTAGAAATCTAGAAATAATAATTAGCATTTAAAATCATATCATAAACCATAAATTAACCAAAGATAGTTCATAAAGTATTACCTTTCCTATCATTTACTTCGGTAGTTAAGCTCTGAGTTTTAAGAAAGGGTTCCATATTTACACCATAACCATAGTTAGTGTTTAGTCCAGGAGTAAGGCAGTTTTGTGGGTCAGTTGATACTTTCAGCCAGGGAGGGCAGTTAGTAGATTTAGGCTGATCTGTCTCATTATTTACATTTGCCAATGCTAAAATTGATGGAGCTGGAAAAAAGTCACATGAAAAATAACAATATTTTGGTTCAAAGGTTCTCGTTTTCAAATGCAAATCCATGCTTTCGTTCTCAAGTTTTAGTACTACTGTATGGACCAGATTTTGATACATTTAGTAGCTATGAAATTTTGTCTCTGTGTAGTAGAAATTAACAATTACTAACATAGATCCAGGCTATTTTTATGCTTTTGACTATTTCATTTTAAAAAATAATGGGGATACATACACCTTTAAAAACAAAAACTACCATATGATTAATTAAAAATCAAAAATTAAAATCAAACTGAAGTAAAATTTGAATTGAGATTGATCAATACTTCACACAAAGAAAGAAACACAAGTATAATGGCAACACCAATAATTTTAAGTACAGTCGACTCCGCTCAATATGATCACTTTTGGAAGAGATTAAACTAACAAAAATATCCTACTGAAAAAAGAAATTTTATAATAACATAGCTGCCAAACCTAAGCTATCAAGTACTCCAATTTTCATCTTTTCTCCGATAACCCGATGAAAGTACACTTCCCTTTCTAATCCCAATTTTCTTTTTACAAAATTTCAAAAAGATTGGAGTTTAAAGAGGAAAATATGATAATCGTTATAAAGATAAAAATCCGAAGTAACTCTGATAAAATCGGAGTACTTGGCAGCTATGTAATAACAAGTAGCAAATAGTGTAACTAGAGTGTTAAGAGAGTAACTGCAGTAACCTGGTTGGCTCAAAAACTTGCTTCTCAAAACCTTTTTTGGGTCTCTTTGATTTTAAAGGTTATAATGTATATTATGTATTAAATAAATAAATTATATATTAAATAAATATATTAAAGAAGAAGCAAAATTACAATCATTT
The DNA here is from genome assembly GCA_024610705.1 of Tetragnatha versicolor. Taxonomy (NCBI): domain Eukaryota; kingdom Metazoa; phylum Arthropoda; class Arachnida; order Araneae; family Tetragnathidae; genus Tetragnatha; species Tetragnatha versicolor. The sequence continues at coordinate 35,513,182 of JANDEH010000006.1, forward strand.
GAACTAAATCCCTGTAGAAGAAGTTGATAAAAAGATTAAACTTACGAATGATGTTAGATGTAGATGAATGAAAGTACTGAGTCAATGAAGAAAGAAACTTAGATGCTAAATTGATGTCCTCAATATCTGATCTAAAGATGATGCTTGGCAAACGAAGAATGTTCTGGCGATATTGAAGCATTTGCTGAGAGCATTTTTCTGGTCCCTTTACAGTAACATTCTATAAAAATTCATTTATTTTAAGATCATTCATGATGAAAAAGGTAAATCAAGTTGAGTTTTAATAAAAGATTACATACCTTAATGTAATATTTTGTTTTTGGACGGCTATTAACAGTAATACCATTATCTCGTAAAGAGTTCAGGTATTCTATATAAAATAGAAAAGCAAGAAAATTATTTAATGAGAAAAAAATTAGATATAAAAGCAAACATAAAATACACACAACAATTTACAACAAAAAAGAATAGCTTACCGCTTTAAATTAGTTTACTTGAATAAAAACATTAAAGAGCAGTTACGAGTATCAATGTTTGAAATATTTTTACCAATCAGTTAACAACTTCAATTTCAATAACATTGTACAGTCGAATCCGCTTAATGTGATCGCAACTGTCTGAGATCAAACTGATAACATTATCCGATTGAAAACAATAAGCAATTTTATATCAAAAAGCAACAAACATACAGTGTAACTAGATTGTTTGCTTTAAAATCAAAATTACATTAAAATAATTAAAAAAATTTACATTCGGCAACTTAAAACTTTTAGAGGAAAATCTTATAGTTCAAATAACAAAATAAAATAACTACTTTGTAATTTTATTTATATTTGTATGCGCTTTGTTTTATCCTTCCAATTCAATAAATCACTTCATATAATCAGAATTCCTGTGTACAAGGGAATCAAATCTCTTATCAGAAACATCTGCAAGGCGTCGATGGTTCTTAATCACAGGCATGGAATCGGTCCCCCCTTTAACCGTTTCCGTTTTCTTTCAATAATATGGGGAATGTGTGTTTTCTTTTCCTTGCTCATTAGTTTCAGAAAAAAAGAAGCACCAGATGCTCTAGGGTGGGGCAGATGATTACTACTTGTAAAAATTGACCTTCAAATCAAAACAAAACCCGAAAGCAGAAGTTTTTTAAGAGATTTGGACGAATTTTGATAACATTAAGCGGCGTGTTGATCCATAGCTGATCACATTAAGCGATGCATTTTACATTAAATTTAATAGGAATAATCAGGACTTGTCGATTTCGATAACATTATCCGATTGATAACATTAACCGTGATCACATTAAGCGGATTCGACTGTATCCTCATAACTCAGTAATAAAAGTAATTTCAAAACCACTCACCACCAGTCGTGTCTCTGGTAGAGATTACATCAAATGAAATAGATACTGGTAAGTAACTCTAAAAAATGCAAAAATATGAACATATTATTTTGATTAATTTAAATTTTGGTTAATATTCAATATAAGCAGCTTCTCAACATTAATTGTTCATAACAGAAAACTATAACTATCTTGAATAAAAATTCATAATATACATTGGCATTCCTAATCAGTGATTAGGAATAAAAGGAGTTTAGGAGAAAAAATAATCACTAACTACATTAAAATTTAGTTAATTCATTACCATGATTTCTTGCCAAGCCATATAAACACAATCAACACTTCCAACAATTTTAACTGTTGATCTGTCAGATCTGGCAGAGTTCACATCAGGAAAGATGATTTTAGCACCAGTTCTTATCATAATTCTTTCCACATTGCTATTGTCATTTCCACGAACATAGATTTGATGGCTATAATCTATCTGAATTCGCATTTGGACAGGAGGAAGGTTAGTCTAAAAAATAACAGACACTTATTACACATCTTAAAAGAGAAATTACACACTAACGGCCGTATTCACCGGTAACCTGACCGGCGGTCAGGTCAGGAAACCATGGTTACAGCCTCTGATTGGTGGAAAAATAATTCAATATTTTCCTTCCACCAATCAGAGGCTGTAACCATAGTTTCCTGACCTGACCGCCGGTCAGGTTACCGGTGAATACGGCCGTAAAGAGATTTGAATCAAAGGTTTCTTACTCCATTTTTTTGGCATATATATTCCATCCGTGTTAATATATCTTTCCTGAGGGCAGGAAATTGATCTTGATTGCACCGAAATATCACAACAGGGCCACTGCGCATAATGGCTGAGTAAAGGTAAAACCCATTGAAGTTTTCCAAAAGCTGACATTCATCAGAAGCTTTTAAGAGCATGTAAAATGGGGATGACTGAGGCACTTCAAACAACATTTGAACAGGTATCAAAGCCTGAAATAAAACAAAAAATGTCTTAATTCCTGCTTGTAGAACATCCAGTTTCAAGTTTTGAAAACCATTTTAATAGATTTGTTCCTAGATTCATTTTTATCACCCATTCAAAAACTTACGAATATACCTGTGGTTAACAAGCTCTCTTATGATCCCTATTTTATCTTAATGACAAAACACACAATACCTTAAATAAATTCAAATCTATTTAAGGATACTTTAGAAATGAGTGATCAACATTAGCAACCTAAGCCCAAAGACCACAAAATAGAAATAGGCACTTCCTAATGACCCATTAACTAATTACTTAATAAGCACTATACACTAAATTTTATTAACCTTTTACAGGCCAATGTTCCCAATTGGGAACATCATGTTTGAAAAATCTTAAAAAATTAACTATTATCAGTATACTATTGAAAAATTTACCATGTTAAGTTGAAAGATGACTTGATTTTTTAAAATTCAAACGAAGTTGATATTTTTAAAGGAAAAAATTACAAAAAATCTTAAATTCGGCCATTTTTACGCCTTTTGATAGGGGCACACAAAAAAATTCATGAAAAATCTAAATATTGTCGTAAGTTTCCAAAATTTGGTAAGGATATTGAAAAAGACTTACCTTAAACAGATATCCTCAGTATTAATAATAAATATTAAAAACACGCTTGTAGTGACTTGTGAAACATGCATGTTCCCAATTGGGAACATTGGCCTGTCGCCGCTATGCAGAGGAATCCGAGTTTCTTGTACGGCATTATATCATTGAAACGATAGAACTGCTGTATTTCGGAAAGTTTCTTTTCAGAAAAGAATATAAGTTATATAATTGTTAAAGGGGAATCCCCTTTAAAAGAGGAAGAAGCTGGTTTGAATGTTTTTTTATTGAGTTATTGTTTTTTTTATTTGAATCTAAGCTTTGAGAAATGATGGATGGGAATAAACCACGTTTCAAAGTTCCCAGTGTACAAATCATTCTTGTGCAAATAAAAAAAAGTTAATAGTAGATTCAGACATCTCACAAGTTCAGTATTATTTATTATCTATAAGAAATAAATTTAGAAAATATTTATTCAGAAATGATTTGTATCTGGGGAATAAAAGTATAAAAGGTTTCGTATCTTTTAAAGTAATGTGAGTGAAATTTTCATTTAAATACATAAATGCTACATTCAAAAATCAATTATTTCATCCATTACTCAAACTTTTAATCATTATTTTAGTACTAATTATAATCTATTTTTAAATCCGATTTATAAATGCATGATATCTTCAATATTTTGCCGTATATGATAAAATAACTTGTTTTTCAATTATAAAAAATTAAAAATAATATCATTCATTCATACTTTAGTTGTTTTTTGATATCCCTATTCTTCAGTTTAATTTTTCAAGCTAGGGTTTAAAATTTAGAAGCATAATGATATAAAATTTGGAAATTTTTCTGATGTGTAAAATGAAATTGTCATTAAAAATTTTTATAATTATGAAATTTATGCAAAATTACTGCTTGAACCGAAACATAAATTACATTTAAGGTTAAATTTTTAAGTTATTCCATATAATTTGGGTTATTATTCGATAGATTTATCACTATAGCCTATTCGCTCTTCCCCGGAGAAGTATAGTCGGAAGTGGCCAATGTTCCCAATTGGGAACATCGTGAAAATCACATGCAAAAATTTTTTATCACTTTCATATTAATAAAATCTCTTAATTGAAGCATTAGAAGGTAAATTATGCAAAAAAATTAATTAAAATATACCGGGATCTGAATTCGGCCTGTAAAAGGTTAAGGTACTACTTAATAATAACCATCAAATAATACATTATAATTTCACGTGAAAATTTGCAGATGAAATACTTACCCTTAGCATTGTTCTAGCTCTTTCAGCATTTCCTGGCTCACCATATATGGAAACCTATAGTTGAAAAGTATCACTACTTTAAACACATTACAGAACCACATTTGTTTAAAGGGGTACATGGATAGATAGTATGATAAAAAGATTTTCTGATTTCATTAAAAATCCAGAATTATTTGCAATAGCATACTTGCCAACTATTGAAATATTACACACGTAAAACTTTTTGCATGACATTACAAACCTACAACTTGAAGCTACAACTCGTGCCTATGTCACAAGTGTTAGTTAGGATAGTTCAGTGGACAAAAACGCAAAATCCTTAATATTTTTCAATCAATCTGTAAAACTTAAGAAGTCTCAGTCTGTAAAACAGACAATCCATAAAAGTTGGCAAGTATGCAATGAATAGGTTTTTTCAAATTTAGCTGGTTTTCACCATGATCTATAAATTTGCAATTTAGAAGATATTACTTGGCAAAACCTTGGATATTGTTTAATTTTTAAGTTTCACCATCCTTTTTGCTGGATAAGAAGAAGAATATTAGTCTAAGTCTATTCTTCTCAACTGTAATATTTTAAAAAAATTCAATTGCCTAGTTCTTAAATAAAGTGAAATACATTTTAAGGAAGGTACTATACCTGGTTGCTCTTCTCAACATTTTCACATAAATTGGTATCAGGAAAGTGGATATGGCAACTTGTGGCTTCCATAACCTTTTTTATGAGCATGCCACCTTTTCCAATAAGAGGAGGATGCTCAAAGTGAGTTATGTCCATTTTCAGAACAACTCGATTACTCTGTAAAAATTTTCATATTATGACAAGTCCTTAAAGCCTCTATTACTGAAGAGATCAAAGAATTGTACAAACCTGCATTTCCATTTTGTCAAGGAGCATATCTCTAGCTTTTTGAATGCTATCTTCTGAGCCAATTATTTTGATACAAGGTTCTATAAACAAATTTGAAATCACTAACAGTGAAATATTGACTTCATATACAACAAAACAATACCTTTAAAAGAGTCAGATGTTTAATATAAATTAACAAAAAAACTATAGAGTAGTTTTATCAAAAGGTTAAAAAGATCTTAATATTTTTTCTAAAATTTAGTTTTAATTAATGTAGTATAGTTAGGAAGAAACACATCTAACCTTTAACCTTTTAGGGGGTCTGATGATAATTGAGCAAAAGAGCAAGATGCAGAATAAACAAAATGTTACTTGGAAGCATGCGAAAACAAAATAAGGAAAATTATATGAAACTTAAGAGTTAGAATCCCTCTATATATTAAAAGCTGTGGCACAAGTGCAGAAAAGCAAGAACCACATAAGTAGGCTAGGGTTGATCAAACGCACTTTGGAAACAATCCTTTCATTTTCTCTTTCAAATCAAGGCTTCCCCCCAATAGCGCACGATCGGAAGAATGCAGGGTAGGGTGGGTCGAAAAAACGCTTTTTTCGAAATCCTCTTACGGGTAGTGCGGATTTTTGGCCAAATGTCTTCAACAACACGTGTAAAAAATTTCAGCTCGATAGGACAATTCCTTCTGTTGCCGCAAAGCGCCCCAAATTTGAAAAAACGCAAAATTTCGATACATTTTAAAAATTTTTTCAAAAATCAGTTTTTTTGAATTCCGCTTAGCGAAAGTGCATATGTTTAGCCAAATGACTTCAATAAAACGTGTAAAATATTTCACATCGATACAACAACTCCTTCTGGTATAAACTTGCGCCCCAAAATTGGGAACTGAAAATGAGAAAGTCATTTTTCCAATTTTTTTAAAAAAAATTCTAATAAATCAGTTTTTGGAGTTTCCGCTTTCGGGTAACATGGACATAAAGCTAAAAAGCTTCGATAAAACTTGTAAAAAATTTCATCTTGATTGAACAAATCATTCCAATAAAAACCAGCGCCCCAAAAGTAGTAATAACTAATTAGTAGTAACTAATTTTTTTGTCACTAAATGAATAACTTAATATTAAAATAAATTAATGGTGCAATTTAATCATGAAGCAAAGAAATCCAATGTTAACAACAAACTAGAACGAAGTATTTCATCAACACTCATAAATGAAATGTGTCGATAAGAACATCTCATCAACTTAAAATCATAAATAAAAGCAGGGGCGGATCCAGGAATTTGTTTTTTATAGGGGGCAAAGAATTTTCATATTCCAATTGAATCCTCTTGATGATCTTAATATGGAAAAGGTAGTGAATTATCCTGCTCTAACTATTAAAAGGGGGGTTTGGGGGTCCACCCCCAGAAAATTTTTGGAAATTTAAGTAAAAACCCCATTTTTTCAACTCGTTTTGGTACGCCTCCTCCGAATTTCGGATACAGGTTTTATGGTAGAATTTTTACATTTTGACAAACTCAATATAAAATAGAGTTGTAATAATAAAATTTGAACCTAAAAAACTGGTTTTTAACTTGGTTTGGTGTACCTAATCCGAATTTCTGGAATAGGGGATTAAAAGATATTCTGAAATATTTAATTTCACAAAGAAGGGTTTGGGGCTTGGGGATGCCAAACACCCGTTGCACTCCTCTGTCTACGCCACTGCTGTAAAGCATTCTGCAGCTCTTAGTTTATTTCCAATTTCTTGGAGAAATTTTCGGAAATAATCCAGGACTCATTACGAGGAGGTGGCTGCAGGTCGAGTCCCACCCGCCCTCCCACCAACATAAGAATTTACTTCGTGTTCTTATATGAAGACTTTGTTTCAAATTTTGGATTCTCATTTCGGGACTTTATTGTTGCCAGGATGAACTTACGGCGCTCCTGAGGTTCACAAACAGCGGTTGCAGCATCAGTCACTAGTTTGACCATCCGCTCAACGCTGCAACTTGATTAATGGCAATCATACAAATTAATATCACTTACCACGAAGACTACCAATGCAAATTCGGAACACAAATATTCGCAAAAAAACCCACTGCTTCAGAATAAAATAACGCACCAAGAAAAAATAACTCCACAATCAATTAGCTCAATGATTTGAATAACTTGTGAAAGGTCATACTTCTGCTGTCTTTGGGCTAGTCGAAGTGAGTGCGGCCGGCGCTTCAAGGGGGTAAACACCTGGTTGGTGAGTGTCATAGCAGAGAAATGACAATTAATGTTGTGAAGGTAAAAATTCTACTTTTGAGGCGCTCGTTTACATTGGAAGGATTTATTCAATCGAGATGAAATTTTTTACACGCTTTATCGAAGCTTTTTAGCTTTATGTCCATGTTACCCGAAAGCGGAAACTCCAAAAACTGATTTATTAGAATTTTTTTGTTTAAAAATTGGAAAAATGACTTTCTCATTTTCAGTTCCCAATTTTGGGGCGCAAGTTTATACCAGAAGGAGTTGTTGTATCGATGTGAAATTTTTTACACGTTTTATTGAAGTCATTTGGCTAAACATATGCACTTTTGCTAAGCGGAATTAAAAAAAAACTAATTTTTGAAAAAATTTTAAAAATGTATCGAAATTTTGCGTTTTTTCAAATTTGGGGCGCTTTGCGGCAACAGAAGGAATTGTCCTATCGAGCTGAAATTTTTTACACGTGTTGTTGAGGACATTTGGCCAAAAATCCGCACTACCCGTAAGCGGATTTCGAAAAAAGCGTTTTTTCGACCCACCCTAATGCAGGGGTTGTATCCAAATTGCGCTATATCGCGCGGAAGTAATCGTCAAAACATCCAGCGCCATGTCGATGAAATAATGGCAGAAAAGTAGCAATTTGTGCTCAGCAAACGAAGCAATAAGAAATTTATAAGTAATTATGTTTAATTACAATTTACAAAGAATCAGAAGAAGTTCTCCAATTTTTTTAACTAATTATTTTAGGATGCTATAATTAGTGCTGTTCGTTTTTACTTATTTACTGTTCAAAACTTAGAAATTTCCTTTAAAGAACGTTTGAAAATCCCAGGAAAACTAAGGTCGAGTACGTAAGTAAATTGACACTTACACATCTAATTAAAAATTAGCCCCGCACATCACCAACCTAACTGACGCGCTCGCCAACTTCCGCGAAATCACGATTTCGCCGCCAAACACAGACATTTCGATCTCTAAGGTCTCCAGACCAAATAAATTTCCATTAGTTTTCACACTCGGGGTGTGTCCACTGCGACCTCGCATGCCAAACCTCCGTAATTCAGAGTAAAATGTCGCAAACGGCCAGCTGGGCATTAGAGAAATGTGCTCTTCTTTTTTCTCCTACGACGGACGACGAGGAAATTTCCTCATCGCCATAATTTCGTAAGTAAAAAAAAACCGCGTGATTTTTCTTAGTGCTCATCGCAAAGAGAAAACTAATCTTGACTTTGAATTAGCCTTCCCACTTATCTTATAACGCGGCTTGGATTGTAAAATAAACAGGGATGGGCAATGGCCATTCAATTGAAATCAGCATCATTAAATTAAAGCAGGACATTAATTCATTTGGATGAATCAGCATTTCCTGAAAAGACTGTCAGAAAGGAAGGCAGAAACATAACGAAACTAGTGATTTTGGAACTTATGATTTTAAAAAAGAACCATTAGACTAGTTTTTGGGACTTACTAACAAAAAACTATTTAGTACTATACTTCATTTCATACAATTCAAAACCATAAGACTTTGATCCAAATATATAAGAATTTATCGTTCAATAATTTCACACAAAATTGATTGTAATAGAAAAATACTATTATGAGTCAATGTTAGGAAACTAAGTAATCGTGTTTCCTCCCTCTAACTTAATTAACCCTATTCTTCGAATGCGTTTATTTCTCTTCATAGGAGGCAAAACATAAAGGCAAAATAAAAATGGAAAGCAGACTACATTGATATTGCAAGGTCTCATTTTACTAACTGAACTCCAACTCTTGAGAATGTTCTTTTCAATAACTTAACAGTCATTAACAACGTCAATGCATCATTCGGAAGACAAATTTACCCTAAAACGTTTTTTTGTGTTCAACTGATATTATAATGAATTTCTTGGGAAAGGTAGGAAGAGTTACAATCGCAATTAGTAATAGTTCAACAAGAAACAGCAAGTTTTAGGAAATGTTAGTCAAATTAGAGAAATAAGTAGGATATAAGGACTTGAATTACCTGAACAACGATGTCCAAACTAAAGAGAGGCATGAGAAGAGTAGAGAAGATAAGCTTATTATAAGAAGGTAGGCTAAATCAGCGAGATGTTGAAGCTCAGAAAAGAAACTTACCTTTGCGAACCGGAGGAGATTTGCATCCTCTCTCCCATTGCAAAATGGCTCCACTCTTTTTCTCTATCTGAAAGAAATACACAAAATATGCACATTCTGTTATAAGTTTTCTAAAGAAATATTTTTCAACTGAAACACCTCGTATCCCTTCCCCTTAATTTTTTTAACATATTTATTACCTAGTATTTTAAGGGATGTACCAATGTAACGAATTTCCAAAAACGTTTCCTCTAGTTAATATTTGATACCCCCAGAAGTCCAATGTTCAGATAAATCCAATGCATAAAAAAGTTTTCAAAAACTCGGGATTTCGTTAGATATTTTTAACAAATCTCAACAAACCTTATTTATTCAATAATGAAAAAAATTGAATACTTACTTCTTTAAAAATATTTTCTACTTCAGAATTAGTTGTTCCTGCAAGGAGAAAGAAAGTTTTATTTTATGCTATCAATAAAAATCGAGCTTAAAACCTTTAAATCTATTTTTTACAATGTTCATCAAAGACAAATAGTTGTAACTTATATTAATAGAATTAATAAATAGTATTATATTAAACAAATAGAGAAATAGAAATAAGGGGTGTACCGGTACAGAAGTAAGTTTTAAATTAGGGATGTCCAAATTGTGGCATCTGATGATATTTATTATGCCGTTAACATTATCTTTATTAGAAAATGTTTTGTAGTCTAAGTTTATCTTTTTTCTTAGGGGAGGGAGCCCACAACCTTCTTTTAAAAGGGGATGTTCTAATTTATTTAAATTTGAAAACTTCGGGTACCCATGAAAATATAACACAATATCAAAACTGGTACTTTCATCCATCCATATGAATAAATTTTACACCTTCATTCAACTAATCGTTCGTGATTTTCTTAAGTCAATGAAACTCGGTTGCAACCTCAAAACAAACAACAGAGTGAGGCACAGAACTTTTTCTTATGAAAATAAAGTTTTTTCACCTTGAAATAGAAAAAATAAATAACAGCAAAAAAATTATTATGATCTTCGGCTATTATAACTCTTTTTTGCAAGACCCTTTCCCCAGCAAGAACAGTGTCCATTACAATTGAAACAAACGAAAACAGCAAACCAGACAACTTCTTGGAACTAATATGCATAAAAAGCTCATGTTCCTCACAGCCTCAGAAAGAATTCCTTCAGCCTCAAGAAATGAGCCGGAACAAACAGCGCATTAACATCCCCCATCGAATCAAAGCTCCGTTTCATATCCATCAAAAACAAACTATAAGTAAAAGTTTCAAAAACCACCAAACTAACAAACGACTAACTACACATAATGAATCCGCGGCCAAAACAAAAACCATCCACTCGAACAATTTTTTTTTCTCTCTACTATATTTCTCCCGTCTTCGAAACGATGCAGCGGGACAAAGAAAGGGAGAAGAGGGGGGATGGTACTCATCATCAAAGAGGTCGTTTGTTCTTCGGGGTAGCAGCGGACACAAGGGAGAGAGAAAAAGTCATCCTTATTTGCGGCCCGTGCGTCGGGCTCTCGCTCGGCTCAAATTATAAAATAAGCAGGGAGGAAATGTGTGCGCGGTGGCGATATGAATCAGAACGAAGCAGGATATTTCATGGGCGACAAGAGAATTGTTTCACAAATGCTGCTGCAGTCATTAAGGAGAAGAGTCGGGGCGGCGGCGACAACGAATCGAGCAGCAGTTATCATAGCTTCGCCGAGTGGCTACAGAAACTTGAGAAAACAAATAATCAGACTTTTCCCTGATGTCCAGGACTAAACTTTATTAATTGACTTATTATTAAACTTATTTGACTTACGGGAACTAATTTCATTAATTTTCTGGCCTTCTCTGTATTTAGAACCATTATGTGCATACAAGATAATTTTAAAAAATCACTATGTTATTTAATTAAAATGAAAAAATACATAAAATAAAATAATGTGAAACTTAATTTTGACTTTGAGTTATGTTTAAGTCAAAGCCTAGCATGAGATGCAGAATATGCTAATCATTTGAGCTAAGAAAAGTAAAAAAAAATTAACAAGGTTTCAGAGGAAGAAAAATAGTTGCACAAAATGATCTAATCGGGAAATTTAACTGATTTTATCTTATTTTTAAGAATTATTTTTTTAAAGCAACTATGTATCAAGGGATATGAAAATAAAAAAAATTAAGTGTTCGATGAATGTGTGTACAAAAGTAATATAATGTAAGATGTGGGGAAAAGATTTGTAATGGGACTGAAAGAGGTAATTTGGGTGAGAAGAGAACAGATAGCACAGGTTAGCTACGAAAAATGCGTTAAAGTTTTAGAAGATAAACGCTGAAAGCACTAACAACTTCAACTATATTCTTAGACGTCAGTGTTGAATCATTGGTCTAAGAAGTATTCCACCAATCAGTCAGCAAAAAACTAATTTTTCTTTCTTTATAGCTGCTGGTTAATACCAATTAGGGCTCGGCCGATGTATCGGCGCCGATTGTTTGGAAAAATAGCTATCGGGATTGGATTGACATCGGCGGGCGATGTTAAAATTTGAAAAAATCGGCCCATCGGCCTAAAAAAACATCCAAATGCCGATGTTTGGCCAATGGTATCAAATTTTTGAAATTTTAATTGATATTTCAATCTTTAAAAAATTAAATGGAATATTCGTATTCAGCAGCAGTGAAAAATAGTCTAAAAACATCATTCTCAAGTGAAAACCGTTAAAAACTTATCGTTGAAATTTGTACTGGCTTTACCCCTTTTCCTTTTCGTTAGATTTACTGGACTAAAATTAGTTAATGCAATTTTTACCATCGGAAATTTTCGAACAATCGGCATCGGGCAAAAAAGTGCCATCGATCGAGCCCTAACACCAATGCTGATAGCTATGAATATGAAAAATGGATGTTAATCGCATTAGGTTGTCAAGCATAACTCCTGTTTAGTGCTACAAACGTTTTACAAAATGCTATTAGCATAAAAAAAAGAAAAGATTTGCATACTCTCAAATAAACCCCTCTGCACATATCGGGAAATAAGGATCCATCTGAATTTTTTTTTCTGATACCTGATAATTACTAAAAACACTTCACTAAAATTCAACTTAATCATTGATTCCCTAATTCTTTCATGTGATTCTTTTTTCTTCTGCAAGATCTGGCAACCCCCGTGGCGCATTTTAAAGAAAATTAGTAAGATTTTTTTAATGGGAAGATTAATATCTTAACAATGCCGGCGTTAAGTCGAGTTACAAAGCCATAATATAATTTCCTGAGGAAATATTATTGTTCACTTTAAATAGTACCAAAAATCAAATTGGGAAGTTTATATAGTTCTAAGTTCAAAAATGGTTTTACTACTTACTACCTAGCTCTGAACTAGTAATAAGAGAAACTTTTTAAATCACAGCGTAGGTCAGGTAGAAAATTACACTCACAGATGTTTACAATGCACAATGCTTTAATTATTTATGTGTAGTTCTCTCCTATCAACTACAGTAAAGCACCGTTTATACGTCTCACATTTATACATCTTTTACATTTATACGTCGTTTTCGCTAAGTCCCAATTCATTCAAATAATTGAAATTGTTTTCAATTATATGTCTTTTCATTTATACGCCGTTTTACGTCGGTCCCTTGAAAGACGTATAAACGGTGCTTTACTGTACTATTCTTAAAATGGGTATATCTCGAGTAATAGTAGGATGAAAAGTTAAACCCCGAATATTTTCTATAAACCCAATGTTCTCTGTTAGCAAAGAGTCTAAAAGAAAAGGGCTCTTTTTTAGTTCGATAAAAATTCTCGAGAGGATACATGCTCAGCTCACATAAAAAGTTTCGTTATTTTTGGAAGTGGTCATTAGTGAAATCGATAGTCTTAAAAAGGACTGAACCCAATTAACCACCGAAACACTTTCCCATAAATCATAAGAAGGCTAGGAGTAGGAATATTTGTTTCCTGAAACGTTCTTACGATGCCGGAGCATCGTTAAAGGGATAAACAAGCAGATAAGTGAAAGCTAACATAAACTGATGATGTTAGTACACCAATCAACTAGAGAGCGAAGAGAGCAGGAATTAAATTTTGTTTAGCATTCAAAGAGTTTTTTAAATAGGAACAAGAACCACGAGATTGACTCTAGCACTGTGGTAATAACTATTCGAAAAATCCTCTTAAAACAAGGGTCGGCAAGTAATTTTATTGAGGTCCGGAGAAAAAATATTACTATTTTACTATTTTCTTCAAATACAAAAATATTTTTTTACAAATGTATGTAATTTGAGTTTGAGTACGTTACCAGCTAATTTTTTTTGAAATTTGACCCAAGGAGGGTCAAACTAATTTTGGTAGTGTGAAAATACATATTAATGATTTTCAAAACGTTTTGGCGGGTCCGGTAATAACCTCAAGCGGTCAGCCAGTTACCGACCCATGCTTTAAAATAAGTAGGGAGTTCGTGGTTTTTATCTATAGAGTAGGGGTTTATTCCTTTTAAACACCAATTCCTGAAAATCTAGCCCCTCTCAAATAAGGATTAAGACAAGAAGAGAGAAACCACCAGCTATTGATCTAAAATGATATACCACTACAAATGATAAATTCGATGCTTTTAGTCCAATAATACATCATTAAATACTCGTAGATTCCTGAAAGCATTCGATACCTTCGGGATACCTTTGAGTAAAGTACAGGGATGAGTTTGGTGAAAAACAAAAAAGCTGAAACCAAAAATCCAAAATTTTACGCGTAACACATATCGGGGATGTTGCACACCTTCAAGCATTTTGTAACAGTTATTGTATCAGCTAAACTTAAATTTTGTAGCTTATTTTTTTGTTTTAGGTTTGATATTTTGCATTTCAAATTAGAATTTAGTCAAATATTTTATTTAGATCCTCTTAAAGCAGAACATATATTCTGATTCTCAATAGCTCGACAAACAAAAGCATGTTTACAAGATAATATTAATTGAAAATACTTGTTTGCTTTATAAAAGAACTTAAAGCAAAGAACTCAGATTGCATATGTCTAAAATCGGGAAAAAATTATCTGAGATGTTTCACTAGACCTATTAGTCTCCTCTGACTCCTATTAGGCTTTTCTGCATCGCAATTAGAACGTAAGAAAAAGCGAACTTCAACTAGGCACAGGAAAAACGGAACTTTCGCGAAAAATCGCAATTTTTCGACATTTTCAGATAATATGATCCAAAACACCGGACTCTTTGGCTTCTGACCACTGTAAAGTTGGTTTTTCTACATCGCAATAGAGATGCAAGAAACGGACTTCAATTTGGCGCCCACCACGGCCGTCCAAGAAAGTAGTCACGGGATGATACGGAATACTCCGCTAGCAAAACGAAATTTACGCGAAAAAAACGCGATTTTTCCGACTTTTTCACGCGATAACTCGTAATATTTCTCGGAAATCTGGAAAATTTAAAAAGTTGGATTATCTGAAGAAATCCAAATCAGTTCGCGGGCCGCAGGTTATGCATCCAAAATATCTCTCAATGAAAAGGCTCAAGTTTTCCCACAATACCCAAATACGAGCCGACTTTACCGAAGGTTACGTCCATCTCTAGGTTGCATGCTAGAAACAGCAAGAAAAAAAAGTTTTTCCATAATACAGTAAACGAACGAGAAGAAGCCATCTTTACAGGCTGCGTTATCCGAACCTATCGCCGATGCGCGTGCGAGGTAGGAATGCCGAAGACAAAGTACCGGGACATGGCGGAAGTTTTTTTCTCTGAAGTAGAAGGAGACGAAAAAACGGATTTTTTTCAGGATTACAAAAAGCGGAAATTTCCTTGAAAAGCGGAATTCTTAATTTTCAAAAAAATAAAAAAAGCGGAATTCCGCCACAGGGCGGAAAAAACTCATCCCTGAAAGTATTGATATTAGAATGTTTTAAACCCATCATCACTATTTCTTATAGGTCACTTGTCTCTGAGGATAAAAAAAATTGACAAATCTTATCTGACTCCTCAAGGCGCAACCTCCTTTGGGGAACCTCTGCTCCTAAAATTTTATAACAGAAAAAATGTGTACTTAAGAATATCTGGTACTTTCGTATTAGCCCGTCCATCGTTTTCGCCAACTTTCGCCAAAACGCGCCAAAATACGGGATTTCTTCAGAATTGCCGAAAAACACATTTTTTAACACCAGAAACATCTTTATAACATCAGAAAATAAAAAATAAAAGTTTCATGTGGTTGGGGGGGGGGGCTGCCGCCCCCCCCAACCCCCCCTGCCCTAATTATAACCAAACTCGTTGTGGGGGTAATCAGAAACAGTAAGGTTTCAGAAAAGGGGGAATATAAATTCAATAAAAAACAAATAAATTTATTACATGTGTAAAGCTATGAGTTTTTTTGTTTTTTGAACGGTTTTTGTCTGAACGGTTTTTGTTTTGAACGGTTTTTTCGCGACACCATCACTCGGAAAGAGCATAAAAATAACTTTTTTAGCACTAACTTACTTGCAAAATGGTCGATCCTACCGCCGGCGATCCTACCGACACTGAAACCGACTTTGACATTGCTACCGACATTGAAAGACTCTGGGGCTCAGCAAAATGGCGCAACAAAGTTCACCGTGAAACGACACGAAAGCATTTAGACTCCTTCCTTTCCGATGCAGTCTTCGTTCTTACCTTGTAAACACTGTTGAATTTACGTTCAAAACAACCTGCGCGGTGCGCACACATTATTTCACCCATGGGCTTACCGATTTAAATTGCGCGTGCGTGCGCCAGCGATCGGAACTAGCGCGATTTCGCGGATATACGAAAAAACCGTTCAATGCAAAAACCGTTCAATAAAAAACAAACAAATTTTTTACATGTGTAAAGCTATGAATTTTTTTGTTTTTTGAACGGTTTTCGTCTGAACGGTTTTTTCGCGACACCGATTTCGCCACGTTTTCCAGGGTTACCAGAATCAACGGTAGTGTTGCGGGGTTTACCAGACTTGGCGACTTATCGCCCCTGTTGGCGAATGGACGGGCTAATACGAATGTACCGAATATCTTATTGTTATACGTAATAGAGTCACCCAGCCAACGAACTTATTTTGTAACATGCTTTAGGAGATGAAAGTACTATTAATTGTGAATTCTACTAAATACAGGAAAACATGCAGTTAAAAAATATCCCTACAGAGGGCAATATATCTGTTGCAGGGCTGCAGCTTCGCAAACGCTTCAATGGAATGAGTAATGAAGTGAAACAAACAATTCTACGAAACCCTCAGTTCAGCATTAGGCCCAAGTCAGACCTAGCGACCATAAGACGCTACTGCAAGAAGAGGGGGAAAAGCATGGAGTTCAGCTTGAGACTCCTCCTATCTTGACAGGAATCTTCCTTCCTGCCAAGATTGCAGTAGCGACTATAAATCGCGCAGTGTGTTTTGAGAGGCTTTACACCACGCGGTTTGCGACAGCGATTCCGCGGTTTTCGGGAATTTCGACAACCGCAGTAACTCAGCGACCTCTCGAAAGATGGGCCCAATTTTTCAGGGGGGGCAAGGGGGTTTTCAGGAGGTATCATAGGCGTAAGTTCAACTGTTTGACTAGGGTACAATACCCATAAGACCCTCAGGCCTAAGGAGCTGATACAAGACTTTTGTTTCAAAAAGAGTTAGTCCTAAATTTTTCTAGTTTTACCTTTCCTGTTTTCTTAAGTTTTCCTTTTTTAAATTTTAGAAATTTGAAGCTTAAATTACTGTTTTAGCCCATTTTTAGATCCTTTGGGTTAAAGTATAGAAGGAACTGTCCATAAGCTCCAAAATTGAAAAGGAAAACTCAAAAATCGAGGTGGATCACTCCTTGTTAATCTTTAAATAGACATAATTTTATAAAGGGTTTTGATTTTCCCTACCCCCTTTTCAGTCTGTGCTAGGGTATATAAAAGTTTATTTTGGCAGGGCCTAAAAATATCAGTCAGCCCCCTCCCATGCATATATAATAGATGTAATGTAGTTTTTTATACATTTTCGGGTTGAATTTTCCTCCTAGAGAACTTTATTAATTCGTGTGATCTGTTCCTATAAGAACGGCTCTTTTGTAATAATGGGTGATACAAGTATGAAAGGGGGGTTTGGGGGTACTCCCCCAGAAAATTTTTTGAAATTTGAACCTAAAAACATGGTTTAAACTGCTTTTGATACTTGTAGACCAGAATTCGGACATACATTTTTAAGTAGAATTTTGATTTTGATGAACTTGTTATTTAAAAAAATTGGGAATAATAAAGGTTTAAATACAAATGGGGGGTATGGGGGCCCTCCCCAGAAAAATTTCGAAAATTTGACCTTAAAAAACTTGGTTTTAACTTAGCTAGAAGTAAATTACTTGTGTTTTAGAAGGGGGCAGCTACTTCTCTTTGCACCCCCTGGCTACCCCATGGCTGTGATTGTGGATAGAATTTCTGAAAATTTTCTAGGGGGGGCAAATAAAGATGCTAGGGGGGGCTCAGCCCCCCCGTAGCTACGGGCCTGTGTTCAATTAAGGGAAGAGGGTCAATTTTTGTCGCGAATCGCATGTCGCAGAATCGCTGTCGCGAACCGCGTGGTCTAAAGCCGCCTTTAGAGCCGTATCACACTGCGCATCTTATAGTCGCTACTGCAATCAATCTCCATAAAAAAAACCTTGGAGAAAGCCTAGTCCCCTATCTTGACAGGAATGAAGACTCCTGTCAAGATAGGGGGAGTCTCAAGCTGAACTTCATGCTTGATTAATTGCAGTAGCGTCTTCTGGTCGCTAGGTCTGACTTGGGCCTTATAGCTCACGTCCACGTCTTAACATCTTACCTCAGGAACCAATAAACCAGTGTTATAACAACCTCTATGCTCGCAACTAAATCGCCCATCATCACAAATGCTATAAATACCCCATAAGGAGATTCTGACCGATAAAAATAACCACTATGTTGATGATGCATCCGAAACAAACAAGGGCCCAATGAAATCAATGTGTGAATGTTTCTCCCTTGACGTTCTCTCTGCACTGGAGTCCTTCCTCTTTTTTTTTTCAGGGAGCAGTCGAGATAAAGAGGGAATGTGTGAAACGTAATTCCTTAATCGCGGACAATTTTTTTTATTTTTACGACGGGGGCATATCCTTTTACGTCTTTTTTCCCAAGCCCCAACCCACTTGTATTATAACTCCCAACACCGGTGGCGCCAGCTGCCTTGACCTTAGCTCTTTCAACCACTGGAGAATTATTGAGAACAATACCCCTCTTTTTAAGGTCTTCATTTAACTTGCCCAAAATTATTTTGCAATAATAAGAGTTTTTTAACATATTTCTCCTCAAATATTATAGTTTGAGAAATTTCCATCATTAAAAGACTTGATCATGCAGTTTTTAATGAAATTTTAACCTTTTTTTTTTAAATCCACTTAGGGCTAGGGTCACAAAAGTAAGGTCTACCCCTAGAAACCCTGGAGAATCCATTGAAATGACTTACAGCGCCTCTAGTGGCGAAATAAAAAAAGTTAAAAAAATTAATAAAAAAACTGAAGGAGGTAGAGCAAAAACCTAGGTGAGAGTTTTGTAGCCAACGTTATGAAGATCTCACAGAAAATTTTTTTATGAAAATATCATGAATATTCGCGGAGATATTGGCATGTGAAAATAGCACTTTTTCAGACCTCAAAAAAGAAAAAGTTCGTAAATTTGGAAATTTTTCAGTGTTATTGTGTAGTAGTAGTAGATTTTTTTAGTTGAAAAAAGGCAAAATTTAATCAATAAACTGCAAATTTGCGAACTTTTTCGAGGCCTGAAAAAGTGCTGTTTTCACATGCTAATATCTCCGCGAATATTCACGAAATTTTTTTCAGTGAGTTCTTTAGGACGTTGGTAACAATATTATCACTGAGGTTTTTGCACTATCTCCTTTATTTTTTAAATTAATTTTTCCAACCTTTTTATTTCGCCGCTAGGGATGCTGTAAGTGTTCTAAATGGGTTCTCCAGGGTCACTTACCTAGGGGCAGACCTTACTTTCGTGAACCTAGGACACGTTGGTTCCAAATAAAAGCCGCGAAACGGACTTTAGAAACATAATATAAGCAACTAATAAGGAAATTTTAGTTGGTAAAAATTATACTAGTTTGCTTGTAAGGAGTAAATATCATAAAAGATGATTTAAAATATAAATAAGTCTTGGAATAAATTCATTTAATAAAAAGTTTTTGGAGACTACAAGAGAGTGTTATAATAATTTTGTTATAAACACAAACACATCATTCCGTTGTGGATCATTCTGCAGTTGATGTTGAAACCAATATAAAAATAAAATACACATACAACTATTAACTTATTAAATAAATAACACTTATTTAAATAAAATTCTAGAAATTATCTGGAAAGCTGAGTTGAGACAACAGGGTAGGTTTATTCCTATTGCTTGAGAATTTTATTTTCAAGATTTGCAAAAATATTGGTTTGGTGAGGAGCTTGGAAGCTATTTTTATTGCCATATCTGAGAAAATTTTTGGGCAGATCTAAGTAAAGAACAGACAAATTGAGCAATCAGCAGGCAATGAATGTTTAAGAACTGAAAATTTCCTGTATTGTGTAAGAAGAAAAACTAGTTGAGTAGCAAATAGCTAAAAGATCATGATAAGAATTGGGTCTCAAAAAAGTATCTGTGCGACCATTGTTTGCCGTACAGTATATTACATGAGCTCTTGTAGTCGGTGAGTAGTAGAGATTACATGGTTGTCGTCAAAAAGCAATTCCAGTTGTCTCCAAATCTCTAACAACAACATCAAAGATTGGATGTGGTTTTGATTAGAAAAACTTTATGTGGTCCTGTAATTTAATAAAACCTCATTCCCTTACATACTTCAGGAGGGCAAGTTAAAGACGTGCAAAAACTACCCGAAAAAATTAATCCTTAATGTATGGATACAATACATATTCTATTCATTAGCAGGCCGAAGCAATGAAAAAATACTTTCCTGGCAGAAAAAATACTTTCCTTTAGGTCAGTGGTTCCCAAAGTGGATTCCACGAAAGAATTTAGGGGCTCCACGTGACAAATTTTATTTCATTAAAAAATAAGAATGGTGTTTAATATATACACATTTTCCTCGGAAAGTGATTTTCTCAAAGAATCTAAAGTGGATTTAAATATGGAAATCCGTGATGGGTATAAAAACACATCACTCCAGTTTACAGCATGGGCGTAGGCGCAGCCAGGGTTGACAGGGAGTGGCATCTGCCCCCGCCTAAGTCCCGAGTAATTTACTTTTAGTTAAGGTAAAACCCAGCTTTTTAGGGTCAAATTTTCAAAATTTTTCTGGGGGAAGGCCCCCTGCCTCCCCTTTAGTATTTAAACCTTTATTATTCACACTTTTTTATAAGTTAATTAAAATCAAAATTCTACCTAAAAATGTATGTCCAAATTTGGGTTTATGTGTACTAAAAACAGTTAAAAACCTTGTTCTTAGGACCAAGTTTCCAAAAATTTAAGGACGAGGACCCCCAGACTGTGGTGTTCAAATATTACGTAATACCTCGTTCGCACTGCCGCTAAAGTACCCTTAAAACATATCGCACTTAAACTTAAAGTGTGTTTTCTTAAAACGGCGTTTGCACTGGCAAAGGGTGATTGAGCACTTAATTGTGGAAATCTAAGAAATATTTAATTTATTATTATATAACTTAAAACTAATAAATATAATCACCAACTTTTTAAAAAAAATGCAAGTAAAAATGTAAAAATACATAAATAATTATTAATTTACAGACGATTTAAGAAAACTATTTCTAAATTTCAAATAAAAATAAAAACAAGACAAGCTGACTGGATTGTAGTGGGATAAATTGGATCATATCAAGGTAAATGAACTAAATTTTTTATTAAACTAAATTTAATCAGTTTTTGGTCCATTGTTTTCCATATTTTGATGTAATTTTATTTTACCAACTGGGTCTTTTTGCCTTAAAAATCTAAAATATTTGGATACAATAGATATATTAGTTTGGCATAGCAGAACACGAAATAAATTTTATATTCATAACAAGAATGTTCTGAAAAGATTTCTTGATTGAATTTTTGTTTAATATTTTGATTTCTTTTTATCAGCAGCTGTTTTTAATTACATTTATACTATTAATTAATTAAAAGCAATGAGCGGAGATATTGAAGTACAGCATTGTTTAGCTCACGGTTCAATTTTTGATGGGCTTTTTTGTATTAAATTATTGTACTAATTCAAAGAACTTAACAACCTATAAATATGTTCGTAATTGTGTCCAGTTTAAACTGTTTTAAAAGTGTCCTTGGTCTTTATTTGAAGAAAAATCACCGAAAATAAGCTTTTCCCATCCTGGGAAACATTGTGCGCCACTATCTTTGTTGTTTAAGGGTGATTTTCAAACACCCTTAAAATATGGGGAGGTTTTGTTATTCCTAAAGTGTGTTTCTATGGCAACTAAGTGCGAAATGAAAATAGAGGGTCTTTTTTCTGCCAGTGCGAACGGGGTATAAGCCCTTTTTTGGTCATTTTTAACCTACCCTCCCCCCTTGCCAGCAAAGATAAGCAAACCCAAAACCCCCCACTATAATTACGTCAGAAACAGGCAACCCACCCCCGAAATTTTGACATCCCTTTTATTTCTCCTTGATAATTAGGTGACTTATACAAGGAGCTATCCTTTTGGGTGTAACCCTAAGAGTTCAAAAATGAGCCGAAACACTACTTTTTGGGGTTAAAATTTCAAAATGTTTGGGGGGACCATCCCCAGAAAAAGTGCTTACGAACGTCAGATTTCCCAATTCAATTTTTTTTTAATTTATTTTTGGTTGAGTTTTGAAATTATTTTTGCAAGAAACAAGAGATTTTCGAAAATGCAGTATCTTACGTAAGCATCACTCATATCCCCCCTCCCTCCTTGTCAGGAAAAATAACCCCCTCCCCCTCCTTAGGTGCTTACGTAATATTTGAACGGCCCCACTCCCCTTTGACACTTAAACCCGGACCTGGAAAAAGTTGTAACCTTCCCCCGAATAAAATTTCCCCAAACCTTATGTATTGCTCGTATGGAGCCGGCAGGGGCTTCCCCCGAACCAGGTTTGTAGGTTTGGGCACTTTTTCCAGGTCCGCTTAAACCTTTATTACTAAAACTCTTCAAATGTCATTAATTATTTCTACAATGAATTGTTTTTTCTTCTTACTTTTGTTTAATTCAATAAAATCTGAAATACCAAAATAATACTTGTTTCATTTAATATCAGATAGATATTAAATTTTGAAAAGTCGTTGATTAAAAAAATATTCAGGGTTCCGCGAGCATCGGCAACAAATTTGGGGGTTCCACGACCAAAATAGTTTGGGAACCACTGCTTTAGGTATTTCATTTCATGTGCAGGGTAGTCTAGGTAAGATATTGATGTGGGGATAGATAGAAGGAGAGGGGGCTTACTTCCCTCCTTTTTATGCTCAGCAAGAAGGAATTTCTAGATAACACTGCCCTTAAAATCCATCTATCTCCTGATTCCTTATCCAACAGAGATGGGAAAAATTTATTAACTAGTATAATCTTTTAAACCAGGGTAACAGTTTAGTTACTTTTTAAATAAAGGTACAGTAGAGCCCCGATTGTCAACGGAATTGGGTAACAAGGGTACAGCGGATAGTGAAAATCGCAGAAACAAATATTAACTATGTTTCATTGTACAAAAATTCATCGGGGCAACCCAAAACAGCTTAGCAATTTTGGAACTTTAGGATTAGCCAGTGATAGGTGAAAACACGAAACAAATATTAACTATGTTTCATTGTACAAAAATTCATCGGAGCAACCCAAAACAGCTTAGCAATTTTGGAACTTTAGGATTAGCCAGTGATGAGTTTTATGCTAAAATACTTACCCAAAATAAACAAATATCAAAATAAAATGCCATTAAATATCTTAAGTAGCAGTGTTTACTTTAATTTTTAACACCATATTTTTATGTGCCGAAATTTTTTTTATAAACATTGCCATTATAGTTAGTTTGGAGATATTTGTACCCACCAAATCCAAAAGTACCGGAATTGTTGTTAACCAAATAATGGGTTGAACCAAAAAATATACAAATTCAAAACATTTTAGTCAGACTATTTATTTATAATACTTCAGCCTTCAGCTCGATCAACAGTTGATTTAAACCAATTGGCAAAACTGTGTACTTCAGGATTAGCCTAAAGATCTCTGGAATAGATCTTTATTAGCAATATTTTACAAATTCCTACATAAAAAAATGTAGCAAAAACTAAAAGCAACACTGATAAAAGAGATATTAGGATTTGTTTTGATCTTCAATTGTTTTTGGCATTTTATCATTATATCTGGAGTTTTCCCCTTGCTAAACCTTTAGTATCCAAAGGGTACCTTTTTAGGGGTAGTTTATATATGGAATGCAGCAATTAAACCTTTTTAGGGAGGGGGTAAAGAAATGGTCGATGACTTAATACACAAGAACTGGCACAGCTTCGATAAGAGTCGACCAACCGCCATGTTTACTCACAGCTAAAATGATGACACAACCTTATAGATCTAATTTGAGCTGTGGGTAAACATGGCGGCTGGTCGACTCTTATCGAAGCTGTGCCCAAGAATTCTATAGGTGGCAATAATATTAAAATTAGAAGTCACCTGATTGTTATACTATTTTAGGATTCTAGAAATACAAGCCTAGAAATACACAATACGGACTTGGAAAATGTGCCCCAACCTACGAACCTGGTAGCTCCATAGGAGCAATTACATAGGTTTGGGCAAAGTTTATTAGGTTCGGGGGAAGGGTCAACTTCTTCCAGGTTTGACACAATATTTAATCAAAATCTAGTCTGCAAAAATCCTTTTTTTTTCAAGAAAAGCTGTGCACTCCAAAATCTTGGCTAAGAAAACTGGAAGGTGGAGCACAATTACCCCAAACTGTGATTTGAAATACTTTTTGATGCTCATAAACATACAGGATATGTTGTTTTGTAGGATGGTTATAAATGCAAATAAGATCGAGATAAAATAAATAGATCTTTCACTTAGTTTCCTACATCATAGTGAATTATACAAGATGTTAGGAAAAACCCACGTTTTTTTTCTAGTTCATATAGATATCTGCTTGTAATGAAAACGAGAAACAGTTAAGAGATCCCATTTTCAAGAGATCGACATTGCATTAGGCTCGTTACATTTTTCATCCATCACTTGATTAGCGATGAATTTTTCAATGTTGGAGGACTTGGGACTTGTCATTTTGCCCTAATGCCGTTGAAGCATCTTAAGATAAGAAATACTTCAAGTGGTTTGACTTACTTGGTAATTTCAATCGCTGTAATTTTAACTCCTCCATGATTAAGCTTTTGCCGACATTTATCATCAAAATCTTGTAGTACGATTTCATTCAGCTTTGCTTCAACTCGTAAACTTTCGCTTCCAAACCATGTTCAAAAGTGAATTCTTTCATTATAAACACGGAGCATCACGTGGTTATGAGGTTGCCATAAAGATCGGTGAAAGGAAGTTTGCGGTTTCGGGTGTGTCATATCTGGCATGGTGCGCGTTTTTGGCAATTATTGCTACAGAAATGCGACTTTTTAAAAATTAATTTTGATTTTTTAGCTGTGTAAAATTAATTCAGATGTTTTTTTAGTGAATTCAATTTTCAGCTTGAAATTCAGTAGAAATGTTAATTTTAACTGAAGTTCGTTAACGTAAGTTCGTTTTTTGCGTGCGAAAACTGGTTTCCTAGCCGTCGTTTCCAAAACGGCAGTTTGCGGACGCAAAAAACGGACTTTAACCATGCTTTAACAGGATCTCAAGCATTTAATATTGATGGTTTTTACATGACACTTTGGACTTAAGGGTTTTCGACTATGATCTTTCAGATTATTAAATCAAAGGAAAGGATTTCGAAATACAAAATGAGGTTTTGGCAGAATTTTCACATTTTTTTGTGGTTTTTTAACTTTTTTCATAATAAAACAAATTTCAAAGTGAAGACTTTTGAGATAATTTTAAAGATCATATTAAACCACAATTTTTGAGACCATATTTAAATTTTTACCAATAGTAGTTCTTCTACAAATTGAATTTTTTAATTATTTTTTTGGGTTGTCGCTCCATTTTTAACTCCCTGGGATTTGGTCTGGGACCCCCAAATCCTATGTGATTCTGACTCGTCTAGGTGTCTACTATCCCCCCTAGAAGTGTGACCCATTATTTATGGGACACCCTGTATAAATAATGCAATAAGTTCTGGTATGATCATATCATAGCTCATTACGCAAAATTTTTCATTTAAGTAGTTTTTATTTAAGTTTGTATAGGCGTTTCAGTCAAAATGTATGGAGTGTGACGTATATAGAGCTCTTTTATCAGTGGCAGTGGAATGTCTCTGAAGTCTGAACCCCTTTAAATTTTTGTTAGGATAAATTTAAACACATGCTGAATATTTACCATTATTATGGATCTTATGCTATGATTTTGGTCCATGATAATAAGTTTTTTAGATGCTATGGAGTCAAAATCGTTTGTTTAGTAATTTTTACACAAAAGGGGGGTTGCAGGGGGGGGGGTTAAAAATATTGCTGGTTACTTCTCAACACTTTGATGGAACATTTCTGATGATATACACCGAAGAAAATTTCAATCTTAACACTTATCAAGTCTCTATGTAAAATGCAACATTTAGTTCAAAATTTAAATGCCTGTCACAAAAAAACTGAGGGTGATGGAAAAAAAACAACTTGCATATGCATATTTGAATCCAGCGTAAAGAGTTCTATTATGATCACCCCTTTTTGCTCTTGGGCCAGAAAAAAGTTCAATTTTATGACTAGTGTTATCATTAAAATTCATGAACAAAATGAGGGGTGGGCTCATTTGTTTTTATGTTAGAATTTTTGCTGTTATTTCAGCACCATTATTTAAAATTTAAACCTTCAAAGCATTTGCGGAAAAAGTAGAAATTTTTCAAGACTTAAGTAGTTTAAAAAATGGTTTTTATGAGTTAAATGTATGCAACCCATCCCATAGAGGTGCCACCAAAGGCATCTTTTTGGCTCTAGCCATCGTCGAAATTCTGAAAATAGTTTTTTTCTAATCGTCTTAATGGGCACCCTAAATGGCTGCCAGTCTTCCTGATGCGATCCGACAAGGTTAGAATGGTCAAGACTCATTTCCTGCTTGAAAGAGAATCAATCCTCAGGGAGGGGGCAGATTCAATACATAAGGTCCTAGCTCTTTAACGGTACGGCTGCCCCGGAGATCGCTCATATTTAGGATATCTCTCGGAGAATGGGACCTTAATTAAAATCCTAACCCCCTATCCCATCTAAATTTTCAAAAATGAGTAGAGACTACATTTTAAGGTAAAATTTGCAAAACTTTTCTGGGAGACAACCCCCAGTGCATTCTTTTCTTTTCGTATTCGTGGTTTTAATTGGCTGAAAGTTTCATACAAAATAATTATAATTTATTATTAAACTATTTAAATTTCTGGAATTCGTAATTTATGCATATTAATTTTCTTTGGTTTAAAAATAATCATAAAATAGAACATAAACCACAAGGTGCATTCGCGTTGTTAAAAAATCTGGTATTCCTTATTTATACTTTTTTATTTTTATGACAGAAGGCAGCACCACAATTTGCATTGGCTTCCTAGGGCTCCCTTTTAAATTCTCAGTTTAATATTTTTTAGATTACCTTAATAAATCAAAATAAAATTATTGTCCTCAAAAAATTATAAGTACGTTTGAACAACGTGGAATTATAATTTCTAGATAATTAGATTAATATACCCAAGGCAGAAAAATTAGATAAAAAACAGAAGATGAGCGTACAATTCAGTTATTTACGTTAAAAACAGATGGCGGCACCAAACATAATTTGAGCCAATGAGGTGCAATATTTGCGGACTTTTTCCGGATTCGTGTTTATCATATTAAATATTGTTTACATGGGCGTAGCCAAGGGGGGGGCAGGGAGGGGCAGCTGACCCCCTCTAAGTCCCGAGTAATTAACTTTTACTTCACTGTTAGTTAAGTTAAAACCCAGTATTTTAGTGTCAAATTCTACCTAAAAATGAATGTCCAAATTTGGGTTTACGTGTACCACAAAACAATTTAAAACCATGTTCTTAGCAGGGTTGGGTTTCTTTTCTTCCAGGACAGTGGAAGAAACTGGAAAAAACCGGAAGAAACTGGAAGGAACTAACAAAAAGCTTTACAGAAGCACCCAATTTTTAAATCTGTTAAATGAATAAATCAAACCATAATTTTAAAAACTCTTAAATGTAATTTAATTATAATTAGTTAAATTTATTCATGGTAATTAAATTTTAAAAAATTTTATATTTGACTTTTAATTCCGGTTAGTTAAATTAAATTTTAAATCTGTTGTGTTAACTGAATAAATTAAACCACAGTTTAAAAAACTCATAAATGTAATTTAATTACAATTAATTTAATTTAATTAGAGTAATTAATTTTCTAAAAATAACATATTTAACTTTTAATTACAGTTAGTTTTTTATTAGTATTTTAAATCTGTTAACTGAATAAATCAAACCATAATTTAAAGAACTCATAAATATAATTTAATTAAATAATTAGAGTAATTAATTTTTGAAAATTATATATATATTTAACTTTTAATTCCTCTTAATTAAATTTAATTTTAAATCTGTTGACTGAATAAATCAAACCATAATTTTAAAAAACTCATAAATGTAATTTAATTATAATTACAGTAATTAATTTTTTAAAAATGTACATTTAACTTTTAATTCCGCTTAGTTAAATTTAATTTTAAATCTGTTGACTGAATAAATCAAACCACTTTTATACTTTGTTGTAGACAGAAACTCATCCAATACTATGTAATTCTCAGACATATTCAAAACTACTTTTCTGTTAGGAAGAAATTAATTTAAAATTACTGGAATAATTTAATACATGCATGCAATAAGTATTTATAACAGTTTTGAGTATTTAATTAAATTTTAGACTACAAAGTAAATATTGTTTATTAAAGGGGTTTTTTTTCAAATTATTTAAAAGCATTTTTTTCATAGTTTGGAAGAAACCTACATTTACTAATTTAATCATTAACTAATAGGTGAATATAATTAATGACATTTTGGAAGTTTTTATGTAAATATATGAGTGTTTGTGAGACAAATATTTATAAAACCTGAAAATTTAAAGCTAATTCTTTAAAAAAAGAGGTTTCTTCCACATGGAAGAAACCTATTTCTTCCGGACGGTTTTTTCCACTTCGGAAGAAACTTGCCAACCCTGGTTCTTAGGGTCATATTTAAAAAAAATTTCTGGGGAGGACCCCCAGACCATCTGTTAAAACTTGACGGGTCTCTCTCACGGGGCTTTAAAATTGATCGTTACAAACATAAAAAAGTCAACCCTGATGCCCCCCTAAGTTGAACCCTGGCTACGCCCATGATTGTTTATGATCATAATTTAATTATATCGCTTTTTTAAATTAGTGAAAGTTTAGAATTTGCAATAAAAAGTATGGAAAAAAATTGGACAAAAAAGAAAAAATAATAATAAGGAAAATAATTAAGGAATTTATTAAAATATAAAATTATTCTTTAACACCATCCCAATTTAGAATATATTACTATTTTTGTTCAGATCAAATGGTTTTCCATTAGATATTTTAATTGAATTGATAACTTTATTTTTTTTGATGAAAATAGGCATCTTATAGATTTTGTCCCCTTAGTTAGGCGTTTTTTTAAAAAGTTCGGGAAACTTTTGCGACACCCCCCAATTTTTTTCCTTTTGGTACCCTAAGACTGTGTGCAAAATCTTAAATCGATCAGGTAATATTAACACGTGCCCCAAACGGCCTAAAGTTAGAAAAATTTGACTTTTTTCTCATTTTTTCGAAAATTTTTAAAAATGTGTTTAGTAAATCCGTTGCCGAAAAATAGGGCTCTAACACATTTAAATAATCTTATTTGACCGTTTTTCATTACTAGTTAGGCCAAAATGCCTAGTTTGTAACCTAGCCATCAATCAGAAAATCCTCAAAATTGTCCATTTTACACTGAGAATAGAAGACTCAAAGAGCAGTGGTAAATGACTTAAAACCGCAAAATTCCATGACTAAACACCATTTGTAGACCATTGATGTGGAAATAAAATATCTTGAGCTCAAATTCATTATGGGTTGCTCCATTGACGCCATATTGGATTGCATTAAAACTAAAAAAAATTCTGGAAAACCGGTAAGGGCATGTTTGTCAGTTATTGGGTGTTTGAGGTTTCTAAACAAAATTAAGACTCATAAAATCCTTTAACACAACTTTTTAAAGCTCTTTATGCAATTGTAAGGGCCAGTAGATCTTCTTATACAAGTGCAAACCATGATTTCTGAACTATAGATGGTAATAAATTCTAAACACATAAAACCGGCAAGAGTAATTCTGGAAACAAGTAAAAAATAAGACTTCAATGTGTCCACGAGTATTTTATTCCATAAGTTAGTTGAAAAGCTACAGTAGATACAAAATTAATCCGCTCTTAAAAGTGATTGAGTTATACTCTCAGAAGATAAGCAATTAACCATCCTTATAGAAACTGTTTATGTACTGTATCATAATTTTATACATTACCATAAAAAAATACCTGCATATAAGATTTTGCACACAGTCTTAGGGAACCAAAAGGAAAAAAATTGGGGGGTGTCGCAAAAGTTTCCGCGACCTTCGATTTTAATGGACACCCTACTGAACACGAAAATCACCATTAAAATTATTAATTGTCTCAGGATTTTCGGGGAAAAGCCCCTCCCCCTTTTTACGATTTTCAATGACTTTGAATTCGATTTTCAGGGTCAAAAAGCATTACTTTAGTCTTTAAATTACATCCAAAGGGACAAGAAAATTTGAAATTTCTAAAATATGAAATTTTGTACCAAATAGGTTTAAGGGGTTATTTTATTACCCCCCCATAAAAATGCCGAAAATAGCTAAAATATATAGGTTTTTATTCGCTATTTTTTCCTCTTATTTTTTACGCAATTCACGTTTGAAGGGTCCTAATAACCCTTCAGTAAGGACCCAAATTTGATGGTGATATGCAGTAATGATTTTTACTAAAAGGGTTGAGGTGTGAACACCCCCAAAGCACCCACCAGAAGGGCTCAATACTGCAATTAAGCGTTAAACTGCTGTACAAAAAAAGTCAAAATGCCACCGACTGAATTTCAGCTGATTCTTGAGTAAAATGACCTCCTGAATCCAAATATGACACCCATTTTCCTCCATCACCCTCAGTTTCTAAGAGGACGCCCCTAATTGTTACCCACAGCGGTGCATCATTAACAGCTTGAAACATGGAATCCTTACTCCCTAAAACCAGTCAGTTTTTGAAGAACTGAAGAATTTCTATTTAGGATATACCCAAGGTATAAAAAAATGTCATTTTTAATCTTTTAAAATCATCAATATTAATCCTGAGCTCGAGAGGGCCTACGCGATTCGAGGGACTCTTCCGCACTCTTCCACGGGGGCTTTCGGGGCCCTAATAACACATCAACCGCTTTTTGTAAAAATCATTGATGCTTATTTTCATTAAATTTGAATCCTTGTGGAAGGGTAAGGGCCCTTCAAACGTGAATTGAGTTAAAAATAAGAGAAATAATAGCGCATAAAAACCTCTATAATTATTAGGGTTTTTTTTTGCATTTTTACGGGGTATTAACCCCTTAAACCTATCCATTTGCTGAAAAATTTCATTTAGAAATTTCAACCTTCCTTGTCCCTTTGTGAGTAATTAAGACTTATGTAATTATTTTTTACCATGAAAATCGAATTCAAAGTCATTAAGTCATCAAAAAACAAAAAGGGGGAGGGGATGTTCCCCGAAAATCCTGAGTCAATTTCGTGTTCAGCTACCCAAAGAAATGACTATTTTCATCAAAGAAATTTTTTCATTGTTGAACAGTGTATAAGTAGTAAATTTAATACTCTTTTATTTGATGAAAACTCAAACACCAATCAGAAGCTTTGGAATAATCCAGTAATTATTTCCAACAATCGTTAAAAAGGAAAATAAAAGGAGATATATATATATATTGACCTACCCCCTTCAAATATTTTTTTAAATAAGACAGAATCATAATTTTTTAAAAATCATTTCTAATAACCGTGGTACACAATTCTCGTAAGTCTACGGACCATTTCGGTTCCGGACTACTCTTATTGGTGTCGCGAAAAAACCGTTCAATTCAAATACAGTTCAAAAAACAAAACATCATAGCTTTATAACTTCAATATATATAAATTTATTACACATGTAATAAATTTGTTTTTTATTGAACGGTTTATTTTCCTATGTATTATATATTTGGGAAGGGCCAAGATTCAAAGGGTTTTAAAATACTTAACGATACTTTAACAAGGTTTGGTACATACATCCTTATTAGCCCCTCGACTGTGTCACTGAATTAAAAATTGTATATTTTGTTGTATAGCCGAACTCCATTAAAACTGTGCCCCCGAAACTGATGGTCGACGGGATAATACGAATAAACTCGATGTTTTAATATAATTATATTAGAAACTGATGCATTTTTAGGATGTTATACCTCAATAAAAAAAATTTTCAAATTATGTATCTAACATTTTATTTTGCTTTTGAAAAAATAATGCTTCTAGCCACCCCATTTCGAGGACCAATTTCCGGGAACCACCCGTTGAGAACCTCTGAATTGAACTGTAAAGGCCGGTCCAGACGCTACGTTTTGCACAACCTTTTGTCTGCACAGTCGTAAGACGGAATGAAAACGTAGCAACTTGAAGAGTGTCCACACGGTGCAGTGATAACTGTATATTTCGCTCAGTTCTAGTGCCATCGTCATGGAAGAGGTACTACTCTGGTAAACTTTGGCATGCTGTCTTGTTAAGAAAAATAAAAGATTGGAACGCCGGGTACGTTCAAGGTGGTCGCGGAAGTGGCTTCTAAGAAGGCAGAACTTTTCCCATATTAGATTACTGCGTGAATTACGTACGTGATGAACCTAATCATAAGTCAGCGCCTTTTTATCCCTGTCACTATACTCCTTGGATTCGACACGCCAAATGCATGGGGAACTTTCGTAAATTTCAATAAATTCTGTGAGAAATTCCCGAGAACATTGCCGAAGATCAGCCATTGTCGCTCAAATTAACAAACCTATGCAATATACCAGTCGTTCCCAAAGTGGGTTCCACGAAAAAATTTAGGGGTTCCATGGGACAAACTTTATTTCATTAAAAAACTAGAATGGTGTAAAAAGAAATAAGAATGGACAGCGCCTCTCCCATTGGACCCAAAAATGTTCTGAAAATGAGTTTAAAATTTACTTTTACCAATCGAATTTCAAAATGATTTCTGGGGGAGGATTCCCAGACCCCCCCCAACCGTATCACAAGGGGATCTTGCGCGAAACTTTTTGGAAAATCCCCAACATTTTGACATTTTTTTGTCAAAAGTTAAAGGTTTGGTCTGGAAAATTCTCCTCTTGGCCCCAAAAAGCTTCTTAAAATGTGTTAAAACTCTACTTTTACAAGTCAAATTTCAAAATTTTTCTGGAGGAGGACCCCCATACCCCCCAGCGGGATCTTTTTTTTTAATAATCTATATATATAAAAATCAATGTCTGTCTGTCTGTCTGTATGTTTGTATGTATGTATGTATGTCCTTTATAGTTTTAAACTTTTCGAACCTACATTAACTATTAAACTATACCACGTTGATCTACTCGCTCCAAGGAAGGTTTCTGAAGAATAATAATTTAAAATCGATGCATCCTAATAACTTTTTTGGTCAATTTTATGCTCCAAAACCCATATTTCGTGCCTAACTTCATGGAAAACCCCCATTGTTGTAAATATCATAAGAGAAGATGTAACTTTAATTGTTGTAGGCATATTCTCGATTGTTGCAGTTTAAAATCCATTGTTGTAACATAAACATAAAAGTGGCTCCTTTATTTAACTATTTCCACATTTGGACTGGCGAAGCCCATCTGTAACACACCAGAATAATCTTCTTTAAAAATGGACTGGCGAAGCCCATCTGTAACGCACCAGATGATATCTATAAAAAAATAATAAAACCCGGGCGAAGCCCGGGTCTAGCGCGTCAGCGCTAGTAATAATTTATTGACAATTGACATATGAACAAAATGAGAAAGAAGAAACCCATAACCTGGAGGAAAAGATCCTATACAGGTATAATACTAACATGAAAGTGCAATGAAAATTAAATACATTGAAATTATACTTGAAGTGAATATACAATAAAAATAAACACTAGTAAGTATACAATAAAAAAACTACTTGTGATATACGAAAAAAAGAAGCAATAAATTAATAATTCATAGAAATGGAATTTGCGGGAAAAAAAAGTTAAAAAAAGAAAAAAAATACATATGAGAAAAAAATAGATGTACGTGGCAAAACGGTTTGGTGTCGGGGAGTTTATAAATAATTTCAGTCAGTTTTAAAAGAACTGCTCAATATTTATTATTGTTAATCTTTCGTGATACTTTTAGAAATCCCCAAGAATTTGATATTTTTGCCAAAAGGTATAGGTGATTGTCTGGAAAAGTGCCCCCCTGGACCCGTGCTGGATCCGCGCCTGGTTTCCTTTAATATCATATATTAAATTTTGAAAAGTCGTTGATTAAATAATATTCAGGGTTCCGCGATCATTGGTAACAAATACGGGGGTTCCACGACCAAAATAGTTTAGGAACCACTGCAATATACAAAGAAACTGAGGTACAAAATGAATCGAAAACTGAACTACCGTCCACACGCGCCGACTTGACTGCACAGTTCATGGATATCTATGCTCTTTAGCTCAGTTTTTGTTTTGAACTGCAACGTCTTCGCGCCGGTGTCAAAACTGCGCAATTTTCCTGTCCACACGCAAAGTTTTAACTGCAACGAGTTGAACTGTGCAGACAAAAGGTTGTGCAAAACGTAGCGTCTGGACCGGCCTTAACAGCTTTTGTGTGATCGAACGGATCTTCAACTTTACATCATACCCTCGGATTTCTTCTCTGTCTAAAAATTCTCGATTTACAAACCTAACGCATAATAATAGTAAAGTAAATATTTTTCCTCGTAAATTTTCATCTTACGGACTATGATCATAGAGTTACGGAGTTACTATGATCAGAAAATTGCATAACAAAACAATTGACTTTCCCACGGGAAAAAACACACTTTTTATTATTTTCACCCCTTTTTTGAAAGAATAAAAAAGAGCAGCCCTAAATCGTTAAAGTTTGCAACTACTTTGACGACAGTGAATATATTTTGTTTTTATACATAACTTAGATATTTTTAAAATATGAAGAAAAAATATAGAAGAATACTGACTACAAGTTATTAAAAAACTAATGCTTTCCACTCTTCCTTATTTTTCATTTCCATTCGTAATCTATGACTTAAGTCTTTTAAAATTTTTCCACTTGCAAATTCGTTTGCAAAATCTGTACAATTATCAACACACTTTTTTATGTAGCTTTCCAACTAAGGGGACATCCATAAATTACATGAGGTGTTTTTTCCAAAATCTGAACCCCCCCCCCTCCCCCTTGGTGAGATTTAGTGAGATTTTGCTGGACCCCCCTCCCCCCCCACGTGAGATTTACCTACAACCTTTAAAAATAATTTTCTGTCCGATTCGTTTGCATTTTACTTAAAACAAAAAGAAAATCGTATAATTTCTAACTTAAAAAGTTGACGTGAGATTTTAATCGACCCCCCTCCCCCCCTTTTTGACCTCACGTAGTAATTTATGGATGGCCCCTAAACTTAAAAATTTCAGGAGGGAAGGCACTCCTTCAAATTTTTCTGGGGGCGGACCTAAAAAATTTTAGGAGGGAAGGAGTGTCCTCCCTTCTACAAAAAACAGGGCTGGTTGGTCCGCATGATGCGGTCCGCCAGCCTTTTTTTCTTTTAGCTCAACGTATTATTATTCATGACGGGTTTTTTTGTTATAAAATGTTTTTATGCTTATTATAAAAAATTTAATGACTGAAGAAGCTCAATTAAAAATACTAAGGAATTATTTTGTAATTATTTAAGGATTTGCAAAAGATAGCAGTTATAGTACTTGCAGTTTTGCAGCTATACAAAAAAGGGATAAACGCTCGATTTCCCCCACTACATTCTACAGCTCTAAGTAATTTAAGTTACCGACAAATAATTTATACCACTTGAAAGCACATTAAATTTCCTACAAAATGCACTAGTTAGCTTTGATTTTATAATGAGAGCTATTGACGCTAGAGCAGTGTTTCCCAACCTTTTTCGTTCCATGCCTCACCAAAGCCTTTCTAAATTTTCCATGCCCCTCGGTCTCAGTGGCATATATAGAAATATATTTTGAGAGGGAGCCAAAATTATTTCTTAGCCCTCCCTCCTATGTATATTTAATAATTCTAATGAAGCTTTTCAGAACATTTTCAGGTGGAATTTGCATGTTAAAAGAACTAAATAAAGT
This sequence comes from Tetragnatha versicolor, assembly GCA_024610705.1. Taxonomy (NCBI): domain Eukaryota; kingdom Metazoa; phylum Arthropoda; class Arachnida; order Araneae; family Tetragnathidae; genus Tetragnatha; species Tetragnatha versicolor. The sequence goes on from JANDEH010000006.1 coordinate 35,549,111, forward strand.
TATGAGTAATTCTAAGTACCAAGGGGGGTCTGGGGGTCCTCCCCCAGCAAATTTTCGGAAATTTGACTCTAGGAAGCAGGTTTTTAAATAGTTTGGTACCCCTAGTTGGGAAATTTTGGATATAAATTTTTAGGTAAGATTTGCATTTTGATGAACCTAATGTAAAACTAGTTTCAAATATAAGCATTCTAAAAACAAAGATATCTTGGGTCACATCCCCCAGAAAAGGTTTGGAAATTAGACTAAAATCAGGGTTTCAACTCGGTTTTGATACATACTGGTCCTGATTTCAGAGATACATTCTCAGATAGGATAATGGGATCAGATTTTCATAAACTTCGTTTTAATTTTGTTTTTATTTTCCCCCTGGATTGGCCCAACCTGGGGGGCAATTTGGTTGAAAATTTTCAGATTGCCCCCCTAGAAAATGATATTGCCCCCCGGTGGGGCGTGCGCCCCACGTTGGGAAACACTGCGCTAGAGCGTCCTGAATTTGAATTACAGCTGTTTCCTGACTGACTCAGGGATGAGATTGACAAAAAAGCAACAAGTCTGAAAAACTGCGCGAACGACATTTTCAAAAATTTTTTGGGCAGAATTTGCATGGTAATGTAGTACTTAATATAAAAAATATTTGAAAAACAGAGTTCCAAGTACTAAAAGGGGAGTTTGGGGATACTCCCCCAGAAAATTTTTGGAAATTTGATCCTAAAATTCAAGGTTTTAGCTTAATTTTAACACCTTGTCCGAATTATTTGCGGAGGGAGGTTTGAGGGAAAAATCTGAAAATTCTCAGAAAAATCGGAAAAAGTCGGAAAATCCGAAAAAAATCGGAAGAATCTCATGCCTGCTGTGACTTCATGCAAAAACATAAAAATCGCTTTACTCAAAACGCTCTGTATCGTACACCGTTCATTCATTGCAAAATAAAAATGAACCAGTGTATCTTATTGGAGGTTTTAGTGTAATTTGGTGTTTTATTAGGTGTTTTTAGTTTAATTTGGTGTAGTGCTATTTTTCGAGAAACGAATATTTTTTATAGAAAATCGGCTAAAAACGGAACAAAAGAGCAAAAATTTGAGATTTCTTGCAAGTTTTGATCTGAAGATGACTTTCATAGTTAAATTGAACTCGAAATTCGAATTCAGCGATGCAAAAAACATATAAATTCGTTCATTAAAACACTCTCTTAATTTAATATATTAATTTTAAAAAATTAACAAGGCCAAAAAATCTGTTTTTCAGCGCGCTCTAGCGGCAAAACTATTAGTCTGCCAAAAAAGTTGTAATTGATAACTTTGTAGCTTGTTTATCTTCTTTATTTTTTGTATTTAACATTTTCATGAGAAACCCATAGTTTCCGTTCTACAAGCAAAAAACCAAAAATGAGGTGAAATTTTAAGATTTTTTCGAATTTTCTTAAAATGCCTTCGAAATTTGTATGCAAAGTTCAGATTCGGATTTTCAGCACCCTCGAAAACACCGTTGAAAAAAACTACAGTAAAGCACCGTTACTACGTCTTTCAAGGGACCGACATAAAACGACATAAAATGAAAAAACGTGTGAAGGAAAATATCTTTAATTATTTTATAAGGTTTTTAACGCTCCTAACGCAGATTTACGTTAAGTGCATTAAATTTAAGGTTTTTCTAAATAAAAAATTACTTTGAATTAGTTTTTAAACAGGGTTGGCCGGTTTAAACCAATTTGGTTTAAACCAAATGTTTTTTTTACCAAAAAAACCACTTGGTTTTTTTTAGTTTTTTTATAAATTATAAAATATTTGAACAGGATTTTTTAAAAGAAAGTGTAATTAAGTATAATCTTTTGCACAAAATTAAAAGGTCAGATTTATCAAAAAATTGACATTTTAAGGTGATTAAAAGTCAGAAATCTTTTAATTAAATGGTTTTAATTATCAAATTATCTCTATCTAAACATAATCTTAAATGCTTAAGTTAAACTTTTTATATGTTGCAAGAGATAGTTTATTTATTAATTTCCTTTAAAATGAAACATTATTTCAAAGAGTAACTAAAGATACACTAAAATTATCTGTTTTTCACTGATAAAAGATGGCTTGGATTTTAATTAATTGATAAAACCAATTTGTCTTATTTGTCAGTCATAAAAACCAGTTGTTTTTTTACTAAACTAGGGGGCTCTGCCCCCTGCTCGCTATCGCTCACCAACCCCCGGAACTGCTTTGCAGTTCTATGAAGATCGCTTCGCGATCTTAGCGAGCAGAGCGCTCGCTTGTTTCATCTCAACTATCCAGTAAAACCTTGAACTTGTCTGCTTAGTAAATGATCATTTAAAATCGAAACTTTTTATCTCTCTAACTTATCAATAACTTAATGCGAACCATTACTACCAAAATATCAAAATAAAACTGTTACTAAAATATTCCTTTTTAATTTACCATTAATTTAACCGAAATGTTTTCAAAAATATCCAGCAAGTCTACTAATTATCATCAACCATCTTAGAGAAAAAAATGCCATTAAAAAACTTTTAAATTTATAAAATACACGTGTGTATCTAGTGAATCATCGGGAATAAGAAATCAGATTCATAAAATAATCGCCTGTTTCTCTAGTGAACGACCAGAAAGAGAAGAAAAAATTGAAACTTGGTATCTTAATAATTCTAAAACTAATTCGATTTTTTTGAAAAACGAAACGCCAATCTTTCTATAAAAAATAATTGTATGCGTGTTTAAAATATCATAGTTCTACTGTGATTAGTTTTTCTATTATAACGAAAAAACCGAAAACGGGTAAAAAATTCCGAAACTTTAGAATTTAATAACTCAAAAAATAATTCGAAATTCGAAAAAAGGGCGACGAGGTGCAAAACTTCATACCTAAGAGTATGCGTCTGCAAAAAATCATGTTTCTGCTGTAAATAGATTTTGCTGGGGGCGAACTCGCAGCCGAAAAAAATAATTTTCGACTTTGACATTAAATAACTCCAGAACTAATTATCTAATTAATTAGGTTTGGAAACTGAAATGACCCTCATACATTTGTCTACCAATGGTCAAAATTTCATAATATTCCTTCAAATAGTTTTTGCGTAGTGATAGTTCAAAGTGTTCAAAAATAAAATTTTCAAAATCAGCGGCGGCGGTGACGGTCACTGTTACTTTTTTTTAATATAGAGAGATTAATAAAACCGTTGATTTCTTTAATGATAAAAACTAAAAACTAGTTGGTTTGTTTTTAATAGATAAAAACCAGTTGGTTTTTTTACTAAATTAATAAAAAACCGTTGATTTCCTTAATCGGATTAATTATCTCAATCATTTATCCAATTTCAATTAACATTAGTTGCTTACATTTCATTTTATTTATTTAAAAAATGTTATTTTCTCTTTCTAAAGAAATTTTTTAAGTTTATAAATTAATCCATATAAATAATTAATTTGATTATTTTACCATTTAATAATTAATAAAATTAACTATCTCAATCGTAGCCCAGTGGCTCAGTGGTAGTGCTTTGCACTTCCACACCACAGGCCCGGGGGAGAGTAACCGAATAGAATAATCTAAATGTTTCCACGAAAACTCGTTGGGTTAAAAGTATTCAAACACTTTCAAGCCAACAATCTTCAGCATGAAAACTTTTCTATTTTAATTGAATATGTTTTATGTTTGCCTGCTACAAATGCTCCATCAGTAGAAAGATTATTTTCTATGATGAGCAAATTGTGGCCATCTGAGAAGACCCAGTTACAAATTTTAGTTCTAAAGGCGATGTTGATAATTAAGGTGAATATAAAAAACGTGCGCAGAGTTTTATTCTTACTTAAAATCATCACCAGCTAGTATATTAAAGCAAATTTGTTCCTCTGATAAAAACGTTTCGGGTATGTTTTTTAATTCGTAACTTTTAAGCTAACTGACTTTTTCTGAATAAATAACTTTTTTTAAAAAAGTGTTTTTTATTGACTACCTGCTAATTAACCTAAATAAACCAATGTCCCGTTTTGAGTAAAAAAATAAATGGTCACATTAGCCATACGTGACCACACCGGGACACATGCCTAACAACTTGCACCCCAGGGCCCCACGGTTACGAAAACGAAGATGGGCATCGTAGGCCTTGGCCCACTAGGGCTGTTGCGCCAATGAGTTTAGTTTTAGTTTAGTTTAATTATCTCAATCAATTATCCAATTTCAATTAACATTAGTTGTTTACATTTCACTATTACTTCTTATTTAAAAAATAAAATTTTCTCTTTCTAAAGAAATTTCTTAAGTTCATAAATTAATCCATATATAATTAAGATAAATAATTTGATTATTTCAACCATTCATCCAAGATAAATTAACACAACGAGATAAATATCACATTGTCATCCTGATCTGAACTTTGTTCAAAATTTCAAGTCTGTAACTCCGCGTCGATTTCCACTGTGGATTATACAGTACAACCTCCCGCATGCCGGCTTATAACAGCCCCTAGGTCGTTAGGGGTACAGAGACCTAAAGATTAATTAAAAATTTTTTCAAATACCAAGGTAGGGTTTTATAAATGAAGGTATGAAAGCATAATTGACCGATATAGGTAATAACGTCAGAACAGATAAGCAGTATTAGATACTTAATCGCACTCTATCAAGGATTTCACAGTAAAGTACAAAAAAAATACAAATTCATATAGAGAAAAAATTACATATAGTAAAACTGTAAATAAAATAAACTCCCTAAAATATATTGAAATATTCCTACCTTCCACGAACTTATCAAATGTGTTTCTCCACAGTCGCGGAATGCACAAAACCTCTATTTCCATTTTGAACAAGAAAACACCTGACTTATTGACGGCTCAACGCCCAATGTACAATCCCTCCTGCAAATCTATCTATTGGAATGGACGGAATGGACTGAAAGGACCATCCGCGAAGAAAAAAAATATGGGCGTGTCTTTGGAGGTGATCATGCCTGTGATTGGACGGGGCGGTTGTTTTCGGCAAAGCGCGCGTCGAAGGGGTGAGAACTGGGGGTTGGCGAAGATAAGCTGGTGAAAAAGATTGATTGTAAAGATAATAAGGATGGCATTGCTGTGCATGTTGAATTGGTTGAATTGCGAAAAGGGTGTGGCCAAATAAAAGTCAATACTCTTATGAAAATTAATCGGCATATTTACGGCAGTTAAAAATGGGGTAAGCTGGCTTGGTATACATGCTACCTAATATAACTTTCTTTTACTCTGCAGACTAAGTTTTAATTCTTATTTAATTAGCACTGTTATAAGAACGTAGATAAAATAAGTTGGTTGTTATTTAAAAAACTTCTATGTAAAAAATAAATAGAATTGAGATTTGTACCACGTTGTTTTGGGATATAAATGGTGTGTTTGATGTTTAGTTTTCAAATAGGTTAACTTTTAGATATTTTTTTGAACAGAAAGATTTTTTATTTAAATATCTGAAACGTGATGTCGGATTGTCCCTGAGGATTGAATGATTTGAACATAGTATTGGCTTCTAAATGGGAAATAAATGTCGGAAATACATTCGAAGATAATATACAGGGTGTATCTGAAATGGTGCAACAAACTTTCAGGGATGATAGTAGACACCTAGACGAGTCAGAATCACATAGGATTTGGGGGTCCCAGACCAAATCCCAGGGAGTTAAATATGGAGCGACAACCCAAAAAAATAATTTAAAAATTCAATTTGTAGAAGAACTACTATTGGTAAAAATTTAAATATGGTCTCAAAAATTGTGGTTTAATATGATCTTTAAAATTATCTCAAAAGTCTTCACTTTGAAATCTGTTTTATTATGAAAAAAGTTAAAAAACCACAAAAAAATTTGAAAATTCTGCCAAAACCTCATTTTGTATTTCGAAATCTTTTCCTTTGATTTAATATTCTGAAAGATCATAGTCGAAAACCTTTAAGTCCAAAGTGTCATGTAAAAACCATCAATATTAAATGCTTGAGATCCTGTTAAAGTTTGTTTTTTGCGTTCGCAAACAGTTTTCTGGAGCTGTTTCCAGAACAGCTGTTTACACACGTTACATTTAGTCGCAATTTTGGATAGGAAATTTCTATTATTATTTTCATTACGATGAAATTAATTTTTAAAAAATGTAAATAATAAGTATCAGTACCTAAGGGGAGTCTGGGGGTCCTCTCCCAGAAAATTTTAGAAATTCAGACGCTAAAAACAGGGATTCAACTCTTTTTGGATTTGGAGCACTTAGTTCGAATTTTACAAAAATAAACCACCTGGTCACCCGCAAACTTGCTACCCTGTTGCAGTGGCGGATCTACGGGGGGGGGGCTTTCGGGCTGAAGCCCCCCCCCCAAACGTCAAATATTTTACTAAGTTTGTCAAAAACAAAAAAATCTATATCCGAAATTCGGATGAGGCGGACCAAAACGAGTTGAAAAAGTGGTTTTTGACTTAAATTTCCAAAAATTTTCTGGGGGAGGACCCCCAAACCCCCCTTTTAGTGGTTTCAGTGGGAGAATTCACTACCTTTTCCGTATTACCATTAACAAGAACATTCAATTGGATTATGAAAATTCTTAGCCCCCCCAAAACCAAATCCTGGATCCGCCACTGCCCTGTTGCATCGCTGTTTATTTCTAATGCAAGCATCTCTGAACTAAGTGGATAATAAAGGGGCCGTTCAAATATTACGTAAGCACTTTTTTGGTCATTTTTAACCCCCCCTCCCCCCTTGTCAGCAAAGAAATGCAAACCTCAACCCCCCCACCATAATTACGAAAGAAACTGCAGGCCCCCCCCCGAAATTTTGACATCCCTATAAAAAAGGTACTATTTTTTCCTTGAAAATTAGGTGACTCATACAAGGAGCTGTCCTTTTTGGGTGTAGGGTTCAAAAATGAGTCGAAACACTACTTTTCGGGGTTACAATTTCAAAATGTTAGGGTGGTCGCTACCGCTTTGGGGTGGTCCATCTCCAGAAAAAAGTGCTTACGTCAGATTTCCTAGTTCTATTTTTTGTTACATTTATTTTTGGTTGAATTTTGAAATTATTTATGCAAGAAACAAGAGATTTTCGAAAATGCACCATCTTATACGAAAGCATCACTCTTTCCCCCCTCCCCCCTTGGGTATATTTGAACGGCCCCAAAGGGGGTCCGGCTGTTCCCCATTGAAATTTTTTGAATTTACTTGTCGATAAAGTGGTTTTGTTTTTAAACTACTTTTGAAGGCAAACCATTTGAAAATTTTGAAATACTATTAACCAAATCATAAAACTAGTACAATTGCGTACCAACACGACATTGAGTTGGTATTCATGGTACGGAACCATGTTTAAGTTGGTACGTCTGGCAACGCTGCTTTACAATAAAACACTTTCTTATTGTATTAAATTCAGTTAAAAAAATCTATAAACACTAAAAGAAACTATATCAACTCAGACAGACATCAGCACATCTTTAAAAAAAGATAATTCTTGAATGATTAATTGGATGTATTTCGATTGTTCTCTTTGGAGGAATGTAAATATTATTATCTTTAATAAAAAAAATGAACGCTGGATCAGTAAAAAGAGAAGAAACTTTATAAAATTATAAACACCCAAGACCTTGAGTATGATTTAATGCTTCCTCTTTTCAAGCTTTCGATATATCAACGAATCCAACATTTCCATAACATATGCAATGAGTAATCTCTACATTATAAGTTATTCAACTTTTTTATTACTTATTTTTATAGAATTGAAATTGAGGAGAGTGACAACGGGAAAATACTTTTAGGTTATCCCAACGGAGGTATAGATCCGTTGGGATAACCTCCCTCCCTTGCGTTTTAAACGTTGACCAATGACTACCCCTTGATTAGACTAACTTAAATATTATTCCAAATACAACAATTAATTTATTCTTATAGTGTCCTCCTAAATTATCACGATTTTTCTACGGGAATGTATGGACCAAACTAATGGTGAGAAAATCCTAAGAGATATTGTGAGGAAAAACGTTTGGAAAACCATGTGTCCACATCAGGAAGGTTGCTGACCGCTCTATTGTTAAAAAGCGAATCTTAACTATACAATACAAAATTCTAAAAATAATTATAAGCTGGATACTATTTTAGAAGGATAAATACAGCCCTCGGCTCGGAACATTGTTTTTTGGGTGTCGGTTGATGCTTTGGTGAATTCAATCAGGGCCCGACTTACAAGTTTGGGGGCCCTGTGGGCAAAGAACCCTTTGGGGCGCTCCGTATGGCTTAAAAAAACTTAAATTTATTTGACTTCAAAAAACAAAAACAATCATTTTTAATCCAAGTGTAATTGTTACGGGCAATGTGATATACGGCATATTAATAATTCCCGTGTATTTTGGGCAAAGTGATAAATGCCATTGAATTTATCACATTGTCCGCCTCACTTCGGCACTATTAATAATGGCCGGTTTATCACTTTGCCCATAACATAAACATTAAATAAAAAATATTTATTTGAAGGCTTTAAAAGTTTGATACTATACTGATTTTAAATTCCTTAGTTAAAAATCTTTATTTTACATTCTTTATCATTTTCTTAGCTATTTTGGGGGCCCTGGGCAAGTGTCCCAAATGCTCTCCCATAAATCAGGCTCTGAACTCAATAGCTGTTTAACAGGAACAGGTAATTTGTTTAATGAGTTTCCTTTTCATAAGCGTTTTTTGTAAAACGTTGTAATCCGCCGTAATACGTAGAGAAATCCTTTAATGCCGGAAGGGGTGGTAATCTCGCTAAAATTCACTAGAAAATGTTGATACTCGACCTAAGTCCACCTAAAATCATAATTTTTTCTTTTTTTAACAAGAGAAAACAAATTAAAGAGTATCTCATGTACCCCTCCAAAAAATTTTCTGTTGAAAAAAACTGGAAAATTTAACAGCAAAAACTGCTGTTAATATTTTACGCATTTGCTGTAATCTCAAAAAACTGCCTTTTTAGCTGTAAAGTTGAAGCGCCACCTGCATTAGTTTAAATTAAATATACATAGTAATTTTCCTGGTAGTTTTCCTTGTAATATCTGTAATTCTTTAATTTGTCATCAAAATAAATATAAAAAATAAAAGAAAATTAAATTCTTGTTTATTGAATGCTTTTAAATGAGTAACGTTCCTGCTTTTTATGAGTTTTTACAGCAGTTTAACACTTTCCTGGAAAATTCTTGTTTTCATTTCTGAATCTTTGTGGATAGGAAACCAATGTTTGTTTTTGTTTTCACGCTCTCCAATAAAAGAGTCAAATTATTTAGATGAGGTGTAAGAACCAACTGATGATTCTAAAATTATGAAGTATAACCTTCGTAGATCGGTACCTCCCGTGGTTCATAATATGCCACATTTTGAATACTTGTAGAAACATGAAAGAACAAGATATATCTGACATGCACATTGCTTTCTATAGTTTTTCTGCGGAATAATTACAGTATCGCTGTAATGTTAACACAAAATTTTGTAAAATTACAAAATTGCTGTAAAAATACAGAATTGTGTTAAATTTTCAAAATTGCTGTTAATTTACAAAATTGCTGTTAAAGTCAAATATTACAAAATTGCTGTAAAATCACTGCAAAAAGGGCTGGCACCCATATTGCCAATGATTTTTGCTGTAACAGGGATGCCAACCATTCCGGATTTTACGGAATCATTCCGCATTTCGGCCCCGAATTCCGCAATTACGGATATAGCTGAAAAAATTACGGAAACTACGCTAATTATATTTTAAAGACAATGTGTTAAAATTTTCTTCACAATTCTCTGTTTTTTGCTCCAATCCTTTCAATACATATTTTTTTTACTTAGAGTTGCGAATAAAAACGATAACGCTTGTCGCTAGTAACTGATGAGATGGGCAATAAGAAGGGGAATCAATCGATTGATGATTGATTCATGGGAGAAAAAAAGGCCTTTTTTTAAATATTTGCGTTTTTTTTCAGGACTTTTCTAAAACTTTTCAAAAGATTGGGTCAAATTTCAACGTTCAGAAGGTGTGGCGTCGCGTCGGTCGGCATGCCACGCGTCCCACCGGATTGGGGTTTTTTTTCGCGGAAAGGGGCGCTTACGGATAAGCGTTGTCTCAGGTTGGCATCCCTGCTGTAAATTTACTGTGAAATTTTTTGCAGTGTAGGGAGGTAAAACCATCTCATGCAATGGGACGCGTTCTAATAATGTTATAGAGAAATTTTACATAAAAGCATTTTACTTTTTTTTTCAGTTGCGATAGTTTTTCGAGAGAGGACCTTCATCACTATGTTGATTACCCATCTCGCATTATGATCCCTCCCTCCTTATCATTTTATGCTGGAAATTTACTACATCGTCAGGATGATAGTCTGGTTAATTCTCTGGCCATTGCCCCTAAAATTGCCGGGCCTTGGTGTTTACCGCGATTCTTCGGAAACTCTTTGAACCCCCTGCTCTATTGAAAACAAACACGGCGAAGGACACGTGGCCGGACGGACCTCCCATCTTCGTCAGGGACCGACATCACCCTTGATCAATTTATGACGTTCGGAAAAGCCGCTTGGGTGGGTCTCTGATAGTCCCCAGCCCTCCCCGCCGCTGGATGTGGATATTGAGGTAATTGAGCCACCTGTTGTTGCGAAGGGGTGGATTTCAGTGGGGGGGGATGGAATTGGATTCGTTTCCTGTTGGACTGTATCCTTGTCACACATATCTGCTGAAGTCCCAAATGGTTTGGGAGTCAGTATCTAATCATTATGTCCCTGAATAAAAATATATTACTTACCTCTCCTCAAATTAACAAATTAAATTGTAATGTTTAAATTAATTAAATGCCCAAACAAAGTTTAAAATATAAAGTTAATATGTAATTTTGAAGTTTTTCTTTTATATTTGGGCAAATTGCCCCCCTTGAATCGCTGCTGGATCCGCGCCTGGTCTGCAGACCTCATACATTAATTGTTTACAAAATTAGAAGTTAACTGATGATTGAATCCCCAATTATGATTCAGCGCCCGGCTTGGTGATAGTATAACTATTATAATTTCATGATGGTATTAAAAGAAAACCATGGTGATGAAACCATTGGGTGACCATGCAATTAATTAGATTTGGGTTGCTTCATTTTAATCAAAATGCGCTGCAAAATGGTCTTCATCGATCGCATTTGTCAGAAAACATGAAAAATGGATGGGGATAAATCTTACTTTTTTATAGAAGCCCGTTAGTTTTTATAGATTCTGATTTATGATAATGGCAAAAGGGCGTTCGGATACGATCCACAGTGCTTAATTTTATTCTATTGAGCAATGGGAAAGATAGATGTAGAGCAGTGGTTCCCAAAGTGGGTTCCGCGGAACCCTGGGGTTCCACGAAAACATTTAGGGGTTCCGCAAAACAAATTTTATTTCATTAAAAAAACAAGAATGGTGTTTAATATATAATCACATTTTCCTCGGAAAGTTTACAATCGACCACCAAAATAAATTTAAAATTTTTATATAAGGTGACTGAAAACACAAGCATCGGTGGCATTCGATGTATTCAATGAATATCCAAATTTAGCAAAACAAGCTATTCGAATTATATTGCCTTTTGCAACCACTTATTTGTGTGAAGCTGGGTTTTCAAAATATGTTACGACAAAAATCAAATATCGTAACAAACTTGATGCTGCACCAGATATGCGAGTTCAGTTATCAAACATAACGCCCATGGGTGTCATTTAGGGGGCAGGGGGGCAACCGCCCCCCCCAAGGTTTCCAGTGAAAAATAGCTGCAAGTCTCTTGAAAATTCTGTAACTTCCGCAAGGAGCTGGTGGGAGCTTTTTGGATGTAAGGGGACATCCATATATTACGTGAGGTCAAAAAGGGGGGAGGAGGGGTTTGGAAAAATCTCACCAAGGGGGGAGGGGGGGGTCGATTAAAATCTCACTTAAGAAGTTGTTTTTAAGTTAGAAATTATACGATTTTCTTTTTTTAAGTATGAGAAAGGAATATATGAGAAGGAAGGAGAATAATTATTTTTAAAGGTTGTAGGTAAATCTCGCGTGGGGGGGGAGGGGGTCCAGCAAAATCTCACTAAATCTCACCAAGGGGGGAGGGGGGGGTCCAGATTTTGGAAAAAACATCACGTAATTTATGGATGTCCCCTAACCCCACACACTTTTGGATATAACTCTACCTTTTGAGGGTTAAATTTCAAAAACTTTTCTGGAGGACCTCCAGCCCTCCTCTAAAATGTTAATATCTGTTATTCAGTGTTTCCCCTTGAAAATTCAGATACGTCCAATAAGCTTTTCTTTTTTAGTGCTCCCCAAAGAGTTTGAAAAAGAGATAAAACACTCGTTTAAAGGGGAAATTTCAAAAAAAAATTTCTGAGGGAGAACTCCTAGCCCCCTTGAAACTTAGACGTTTATTTACAACTTATGTTCCCAAGAAAATTATGTGGTTTACAAGAAACTTTTCTCTTTGGATGTAGTCCAAAGGGTTTAAAAATGAGATGAAACAGTACTTTAAGAGGCAAAATTTTCCTGAGGGTGAACCCCAGATTGACCTTTTTTCTTGGAGTTCACGTATAGTAGGGTGTCCCTTAAAAATCGAAAGTCGGGGAAACTTTTGGGACACCCCCTAATTTTTTTCCTTTTGGTATCCTAAGAAAGTGTGCAAAATCTTAAATCGATCAGAAAATATTAACACGTGCCTCAAACGGCCTAAAGTTGGGAAATTTTGACATTTTTCTCATTTTTTCGAAAATTTTTAAAAATGCCTTAAATTATTATTTTGTCAAATAATAGGGCTTTAACACATCTAAATATTCATATTTGACCGTTTTTCATTTCTAGCCAGGCAAAATTACCCAGTTTTTAGCCTGGTTATCAATCAGAAAATCATCAAATTAGCCCATTTTATACTGAGAATATATGATACAAAAGTCAGTGGGGAATGACTTATAACCACGTAATTCCATAACTAGGTACCATTTGTAGACGGTATTGATTGTAGATAAATTATTTGGAGTTAAAATTAATTACTAGCATTTTAAATACAGGGGCCATATTGGATTGCATTACCCTTAAAAAAATTTCTGGAATAAATTGTATGTGGGCATGCTTGGTATTGGGCAATGCGTATTTGAGTTTTCTAATCTCAGTTAATACTAAAAAAATCCTTAAACCACTTTTTAAAGCTCTTTACTCAATTAGAATGGCTAACATATCTTATTATATCATATTATATCTTATTATATAACTATAGATGATAAAATTCTAAATGCACAATAGGGGCAAAAGAAATTATAAAAAATATATTGAAAAACTATACTTGAATGTATACAGAAGTATTGTATTGTTGAAGTTGATAGAAAATTAACCAGCTATCTTCATAATGATTGAGCCTACTACACCCAGTTACAAGTCATTAACCATGTTTATAGATTTGTATTTCATAAATTTATACATAAACATAAAAACTTCCTGCAATTCAGCAAATTAGTAACAAGAAAAGCCGATTAAACATTGGTATTTGGCTCTTAGCTAGGAGAATTTTAAATACTAACTACAGTTTCTGTAACTCTTCAACGTCTCTTATTATTTTTTCGCACTATGCAATTTTCATTTGGGATAGAATGGCCTAATCTGGTCCTTGTCCCATGAAACCCCTCAATTTTCATCAGTGAACGTTCTTGAAGAAGAAATTAGGTTTCAAGTTAATTTTCTGATAAATTTATTTATAAAATTTAATTATTTTAAACTCTCAGTATTTTTTAAGAGTTTAAAGTGTGTAAAATTTTTCAGAGTGAAGTGTAGCTCTGACTTAAAAACTGACTTTATAAAAAAGGACTGGTTTCAGCAATTTCAGTGTCAATACACACTGTCACAATATCAGTATCTAATCGGTTTTTCATGTTACAGGAATATTTTATGCTCTTATTTACTATAAAAGCATGATACATAAAAACAGGCTTTAAACATAGTAAATGGCTTATATTCTGAGTGCTGCAGGATCAATAATCGTGAAGAGCGGGTTAATTTTGTATAAACTTCAATTTTTCAACTAAGTTACAGAATACAATACTTCTGTATGTGCTGAAGTCTAGTTTTTCAATATTTTTCTAGAATTTCTCTTTCCCCTATTATGCCTTTAGAATTTTATCATATATAAATAATTATTCACAAGGGCAATTTGGGTATTCATAACTTAATTCCTCTACATCGAACGTGGGACCATTTTTTGCACGAAAAATGGTTCCTCCTATAATGCCCTTGATTTAAAACTTTATTATAACCCACTTTAGGATTTTCATTTCTTATTTTCTTCTGACAGAATCTGTATAATGTTACATGAAAAATATCGTGATTACGAGCAACTATTCTAATATACTTTTTAGACACCGAAACCTCAACAGCTTCTCCCTCCATTTTTTCTAGACTAATCCGCCCCCTTTCAGTTTTCCTTTTACGTGATCTCGGCATCCTAAAACCGTAAAAGTTCATAATTATACGCCAATTTTTGCGGGTAAGTATATGAATTATAAATCAATACATCGAAAATGTTTTTCAAACATGTTATTTATTTCTACATTGGGGGTCAGTTGTAACATGTTACAATCATCCCCGGCTCAAGTGTTGCAATCGACCCCACGTAGCCATTTTTAGTTCAACCCTTGTTTTCCACGAAACTAACAACAGTATCCTCTTGAAACTAAGCAGAATAAGACTAGGATCAGTGTTGTTGTGCTTCATACCTGCAGTGCAGGAGAAGGAAAGTCACACAAAAGTAGAAACTTACTTCGATGCTCGATAAACACTCTTTTCTCATTTACACAGCCACAACTCAAATGTCAGCCTTGGCAATCTCTGATATTCTTTCATTCACCTGTCTTGTACGTACTGTCATCTCCTTTTCACCCGCCCGCCCCTCATTTTGAGGAAATCAGGGTGTTACAATTGCCCCGTGTTACAATCGTCCCCACCCTCCCCCACTCTAAGGGAGAAGACAGTTCGTTTAGTTTATTTCTCCATAAAGATTACGTCATCCTATATTTATACTAGGGTGTATCGAAAAAAACTTTTTTTCGATTTTGATGATGCCTTAGTGCGGAAAAGTTGTCTAAGGTGGCAGAGAGTACCTGTGATTTTTTTCAGAATTTTCGGATAATATCTTTAGGTGCCGCCAAGGCCCTGAAGGTCCCCATGTTAATCCAATGGAGCGCGCAAGCCAAGAAGGCCGAAAATTGGTTTTTCGCCCCTCATTTCTACTCTAATCACACGACGAATGTCTTCACTCGAGTTATGGACCCTATATGATCTAGGCTATCCGACAAAACTTGAATAATAGCCTAAATCTCAATATTATGTTGATTGTGGTCTCTGATTTGAACGAGGAAATAAGCGATTTTCGACGAAATTGGAGCATACAAAGAAACGTAATATAGAGATTTAGGCTATTATTCAAGTTTTGTTGGATAGCCTAGATCATATAGGGTCCATAACTCGAGTGAAGACATTCGTCGTGTGATTAGGGTAGAAATGAGGGGCGAAAAACCAATTTTCGGCCTTCTTGGCTTGCGCGCTCCATTGGATTAACATGGGGACCTTCAGGGCCTTGGCGGCACCTAAAGATATTATCCGAAAATTCTGAAAAAAATCACAGGTACTCTCTGTCACCTTAGACAACTTTTCCGCACTAAGGCATCATCAAAATCGAAAAAAAGTTTTTTTCGATACACCCTAATTTATACCTATTGACCTACCTATTTATACCTATTATTTTAATAGTACTTTATCCCAAAGACCAGCGGCGAATAGCCAAAGTTTTAATTTAATTTCGAATGCATGAGTGAAAAATAATTTCCTCATTTTTTCATAAAATGTATTTTACTTGAAATGACTAGTGTCTTCTTACTTAACCCTCATTACTATAGTGAAATTTTACACCTATTATTCTTCCTTAAAATCCACAATAATATTCTAGTTTTAAAATCTAACGACCTTTAAATCCTCTCTCAAAATAGAAAGCCCTGAAATAGTTGCAGAGCAACGCCCGCCCCCTCTCTCTATCAGTTTCAGTGAAAATCTTATTTGGCATATAATTAAAGCAGAATAAATATTAGGTAATTTTTTAAACAAAAGTATCTTAAAGGCCAGTTCAGGATTTCCAAAGTTTTCAGAAGGTTTAAGATTCAGTAAATCACAGACATTTTAATGCAGAAAAGACATGTTATAGGTATACTAAAGCCCATTAAAAATAAAGTTATTTTTTAACAAATCGCATCCCTCTGGTTTGGCGATTTCTCCAGGTTATTAAAAGCATTATTTTAGAAGTTTGAAGATAGAAACGCAGCTATTTCATTTTACTGAAGGAAATGTTATTTCATCTATCAGCATCCTTTCAAGGAAACTTAACTTTAAGAAACAGAGTTCTCCTTAGGTTCAAATGATATAAAAAAGCATTGGTTACGCGCAATTTATATACTTTTCTACCTACTTAACTCTAGTGAATCTCTTCTCTTCCTTCAGATTTATGAACCCTTTCAATGTAGTACGCCCGACCATAAGCACGTAGCTAAGAAATTTATGACTTCATTGAAGTATGTGGAAAGCAATGTGTTTCAGGTCATGTGTTCCTTGTGTATTATTTGGTATCCTAAGATTGCTTAAGAAATTTAATGTATCATTTTCGTATCTAAACAGATGAATATTAAACTCCTTGTAGTATTTAGGTAAGGTATTTCAGTTTAATTATTTAGCCAGTTATTGAACATTCAGGTCATTATTTTTCTGATGAGACAGTTGTATTTTTAGTGTGTGATATCAAAAATACATCTATTCATGGATTATGGACCAGAAAAGGCTAGCGCTTTCGTATTGCTCAGTTGTCTAAGAAGAAAGGACTGATAAAAGAGAAGAAGAGAATAAACTTAAAGTATTATAAAGGAATTTTCGCATTAATTTATATTGTTGGTGAAGGATTAGCTAGGCCCCAGAGAATCCCCTGCATGATTCACTCGTTTGAATCGCTTGTTTGCATAGACAAGTGAAGGAGTTAGGATACTTTGGAATAGGAAGAATTTGAAGGATACTTTGTCCCTCCCAGAGGATAAAAAAATCCTGCATCTAGCAAAAAATGCCTCATAAATTATGACGACAATACAAAACTGCAGTTATCTTTGGAATTGTTCATTTTTTTGCTCGACGTGTAAGATTACATTGTTCAACAATGAAAAAATTTCCTTGATGAAAGTAGTCATTTCTTATAGATTTTGGGTCGCTGAATACGAAAATCATCCTTAAAATTCTCAATTGACTCAGGATTTTCGGGGAACAGCCCCTCCCGCTTTTTACGTTTTTCGACGGCTTTATAACTTCGTTTTTCAGGGTCAAAAAGCATTCCTTTAGTCTTAAAATGCCCCCCAGGGGACAAGAAAGGTTCAAATTAATAAAATATGATAAGTTTATAACAAATGAATAGGTTTAAGTTTAAGGGGTAATTCCGCCTAAAAATGCAAAAAAATCGTAAAAAATAGTAGGATTTGTTATACCCTATTTATTTCGCATATTTTTCACCCAATTCACATTTGAATTGTCCTAACCCTTCACCAAGGACCAAAATTTGATGGCAATATGCAGCAATGAATTTCACTAAAAGCGGTTGAACTGTTAACGCCCCCAAAGCACCCTCAATCACAGGGGTCAATGTCATCAGGGGTCAATGCCGCACTTAGACTTAAACTGCTGGGCAAAATAAAAGTCAAAATGCCACCGACAGAATTTCAGCTGATTCTTGTGTAAAATGACCTTCTGAAGTCAAATATAACACCCATTTTCCTCCATCACCCTCCAGTTTTTAAGAGAATGCCCCCTAATTGTTATCCACAGCCATGCATCTATTAACATCTTGAAACATGGAATTGGAATCCTTACTCCCTAAAACCGGTCAGTTGTTAAAGAACTGAAGAGTTTCTACTTAGGATAGACCCAAATTATAAGAAAAACGTCATTTGTAATCTTTTCAAAATCTTCAATATTAATTCCTGAGCTCCCGAGCGCCTTCGCGATTCTGGAAGTCTTCCGAACTCTTCCACGGGGGCTTCTGGGACGCTAACACCTCAACCGCTATTAGTAAAAATTATTGCTGCACATTGTCATCAAATTTGGGTCCTTTGGGAAGGGTTAGGACCCTTCAAAGAGGAATTGCGTAAAAAATAAGCAAAATAAATAGGGTATAACAAATCCTACTATTTTTGACGATTTTTTGCGTTTTTAGGGGGGTAATTACCCCTTAAACCTTTCCATTTGTTATAAATTTATCATATTTTATTAATTTAAACCTTTCTTGTCCCCTGGGAAGCAATTTGAAGACTAAAGCAATGCTTTTTGACCTTAAAAATCGAGTTTAAAGTTATAAAGTCGTCGAAAAACGTAAAAAGGGGGAGGGGCTGTTCCCCGAAAATCCTGAGTCAATTGAGAATTTTAATGGGGATTTTCGTATTTAGCGAGCCAAAATCTATAAGGAATGACTATTTTCATCAAGGAAAAAATTTTGAAGGTCAAATTTGTTGAACAGTGTTATATGTTAGTGTAAGGGGTTAGGGGGCTTCCCAGAAAATTTTGGAAAATGTGAACTGAAAAGAGCTGGTCACTTTCCTCAGTGCGATCCGC
This sequence comes from Tetragnatha versicolor, assembly GCA_024610705.1. Taxonomy (NCBI): domain Eukaryota; kingdom Metazoa; phylum Arthropoda; class Arachnida; order Araneae; family Tetragnathidae; genus Tetragnatha; species Tetragnatha versicolor. The sequence goes on from JANDEH010000006.1 coordinate 35,567,734, forward strand.
CTCCCCCTGGATCTGAAAACGTATTCTTCTTATCACTCGACCCCCTACCAAAAAAACCCCCTCCGCTCTGCGCAACAAGTCTCTCCACCGCTATCAACAACTGACACTTTAATATCTCTGGGACTACCGTGAACGATCAACAGTAGGTGCTACTCTACATTACATTCTTTTTTTTTCTGCTAAGTCCCAGTGAATAGTCAACTCTCCCACTCTCCCCTCGGATGACTTCAGAGGGATTCCGCAGTGGTTTGAACGTCTCTGTTGAGAGGACGATTATAATAAATTATGGCACCTCACATATGAGGGGTGTGAGGTTCAACCGTGTCCCGATTTCGGCCTCAGGCATGCCGGTAAGTATATACAAGCTCGGTGAGGGATCCAAAGCAACTCTATTTGCTCGATTACTGAGCATCCCCGCTACTCTTGTCTTCGGACAAATTGAGATCACCATTCGATTTAAGCTTGTGGCGTCTAGGTTTGATCTTCGGACTCACTCTTTGCGTGGGTTTTAATAGGAATAGCTTGAGTGAGCTTGAGGATCTTATTTATGGTTGTATGCACATTGGATCGTTAGACGTAAATGAATGTAGTACATTATCTGATAACTTATAAACATCTTAATTAAGAACCTGCTAATGATGTTTTTGTTAAAGGGAATTTGTAACTTGTCGTGGAGTTGGGGTTTGCTAATGTTGTAATAAGTTGAAAAGTTTTTTCTTTTTAAGAAATCGATTTTTTCTTCTAACGACACTTGCGGTGTTCTTTTGGATAGGGTATTTTTGAGCTGCTCTTACAGAGAATTTTATGCCTAAGCAAATGATTCGATTGGAATAAATGTAAGATATCAGTGGCATGAGTTTTACGCTATTGTAAACATTTCTCTTTATGTATGCAGTTTTTTCGTACATTTTCGTAATCGTACATTCAGGATGACTAAAAAACTCAAGTCTCACTTTTTGTTAGCAAAAGTGGACGAATCATTTAAGGGAACCAGGACGTTCTCAGTCATGCAAAATACGCTAATTTTACAATATTTCGAGACCCGAAATTATATAGTAAAAGTTATTCAAATACAATAAAAATTGGTTGTGTTAACTAACAGTCTTTTGTCATTCTAAAATGAAAAAAATTAATTATATATTATCATATTATTTTTTAAAGTAGGAAGTCGAAAAAGTATATTATCATACGAGTCTTCCGATGGATGGGGTTAGAAAGGTTAGCATATAGAAAATTCTATGTTGTTTTTTAGCAAAATAAATAGGTTTCCATGTAGAGAAATGTATATTCAATTTAGTGAACTAATTTTTAAAACAATTTAATGAATACTTTTTTTAAAAAAAAATGCTGAACTTAAAATTTTAAAACGCAGCAAAAAACAGCAGATTTTTCTCGTATTTTTGCTTAATTAAAAAAATTATTGCAACATAAACTGTATAAAATGATATTCACTGAATGCACTTATATAAAACGAATATTTGTACCAAGTTTCATGTAATTTCATTGATTAGAATTTTGTAAGAGCTAACCTAAAGTTCAAAAAAACAGGTTTTGAGAAAAATGCAAAAGAACTTAAAATGGAACATTAGTGGTGGTGATTGTTTACATCTTGTACCCCCATTTTCTGGAGGATCTCGGTCCTAAAGGTATATGTATTATACATTTTTGGAATCGTCATGAAACCTACTATTTTATCAAATAAAAATTAAAAAATCGAATTTTTGAAGGTTTTGGACGTCCTGGTTTCCCAGGGTAAGGTATACAGTCAAACCTGTTTTTGTGCGAGGAATAGGGACCGCACAAAAAAAATTCGCACCAAACTTCGCGAGTAGCTGTAAAAAATAGTTTTCGCAGCACATTCAAAAAATCCTTTTTTATGGGGTGAATAAGGGCCGCATAAAAAAGTCTCACGTTTTCAAGATTTTTGTTCTAATTTGAAATTTTCATACTCCGCACAAAAAATCGAAGGGAAAAATCGCACAAAAAAGTTGCAAATTTCACTAAATTAATCGGCTCATTTAAAAAGTAACGATCTATCAACGGCTCTTATAAACTGTGGTCCGCGGATCCGTGGGGTCCACGAGAGTTACCTTGGGGAACACTGTTCCACAATAAAATAAAACAGCAGGTTAAAACGACAAATTTCAAAAAAATTTCTGGGGGAGCCCCAGCCCCTTAAAAATTTTGACTTTAATTTATAATTTTGTTCTTTGAAAATTCTATAGTTTAGAAGGAGTAATCCTCTTCGGGTGTTGCCAAAAATGCCTCAAAATGAGCTAAACCACTACTTTTTGAGACAAATTTTTAAAATTTTTCTGGGGGAGACCCCCTTATTACTTGGAGTAATTGTAAAATTTTATCATGTAATGTGGAACATAATAGTCTGGTCAGATGTAGTTGATATCTCAATTTAGCAAAACAGGCTATTCGAATTATATTGCCGTTTGCAATCACACTTATTGTGTTAAGCTGGGTTTTCATTTTTGCACATTTCTTCACATTAAAGTTTTTTCATTTATTTTAGTTTATGTTTTGTATTTTTATTAATTATTTCTATGATGAATTGTTTTTTAGTTTGTTTAATTCAATGAAATCTGAAATACCAAAGTAATACTTGTTTTATTTAATATCAGGCATTAAATTTTGAAAAGTTGTTGATTTAAAAATATTCAGGGTTCCGCGGTCGGTCATTGGCAACAAATTTGGGGGTTCCATGGCCAAAATAGTTTGGGAACCACTGTTCTAAATGATTATAACATTAAAAAGTTTAAAAATAATCTTGTTCGAATTACCGTAACGGGGGTTTGGGGGACCTCTCCCAGAAAATACAATTCTAAAATGCAGGTTTTCAACTCGTTTTGGTACACCTAATCCGAATTTCAAACATTACATTTTCAGGAATTTATGATTTGCTAGGAGTTTTGTATTTTGACGAACTCATCATAAAAAAAGTTGTTTATTATAAAATTCCAGGTCCCAAAGGGGGTCTGGGGGTGCTCCCCCAAAATGTTTTCGGAAATTTGACCCTAAAAACAGGGTTTATTCGTTTGGTACCCTATGCCGCCTCCCCCTTATATCCCCCCTCAATTAATACGTTTGTTATGGGCAAACCGAGGGTAAGATTTTAGTATGGAAAAAAGTGGAGTTTAGGAACTTTAAAGGAATATAGACGCCCTATTTTGAGTACTCACTGGAATATTTAACGCCTAAAAAAGGGGCCAAACATTTTGGGTCGGGTCTATGGGGGGGGTCCGGACCCGGGGACCCCCCCTTGGCTATTCCGGCTATTCCCCTGGGTTTGAGTGTACTTATAAAAGAATAGGGATGGTGTTAGAATTTATGACTTAAATATGGAACAGAAACTAAATTTCTCCAGCAACATAAATCATTTCAGAAATACCATTCCCATGCTTCCAAGGTTATCTTAGCTTTTTTTGTTCCCACAAGTGTATTAAGGGGATGGTAGACCTTCAAATAAGGCAAAATCGAACAAATTAGGGCAAAAAATATTGTTTGATTTTAAAATACTCAAAACTAATCCAAATAAGTATCTGGAAACGAAATTAAAAAAAAGTGAATAAATAAAAAAGTTATAGCAGTTTAAAGTTTAGCTTCACGTGTTTAAAAACGCACCGAATCACCTTCGAACAGCTTTTTCTTGCACAGTATGTTTTTGTAATGTTCCCGCCTTTAAAACGTTACTTGCAACAGAGTTTTCAAGGAAATCAAACGAAACTTTCAACATAGCTCCCTATCGATTAGTTGAAATAAAATTGGTATTTTTAAGTATCAACATTATAATTTTTTAAGGATCAGCATTAAGTTTGTCAAATTCTGGCTTTAGTTCCAGAGAAAGTGAAATTTTTATAAAATTTGAGTATAAGTGTAAAAAATATTTTCTAGCAAAAAAACTACTGAACCAAATAACTAAATGTAATACGAATTTTTGTTATTTGTGTACTTTTGAACAATTATTTAATAAAAGCAAGAAGAAATGTTAAAAATTATGTCGCAAGATATATTTTAAAAATTTGTCTTACAAATTTCATTTTTTAATCTGAAAAATTTATTTTTTACTTTTTTATAAAATTTAAAATCGATATGATATTTTTATACTGTACTGCATTTATATACCAAACATAAAAATCGTAAAGCAATAAATAGAGAAAAAGTTTTGAAGGTCCACCATCCCCAAAACAACTGAAAAACTAAAATAGTACATTCTTGGATTTATACTATGGGGAAAATTTTAAGCTACTAGTTTTTGATTTAAATCGATATTCAAGTAGAAGGTGTGCCCTATTGGTTTATTCAACTAGGTCCAATTGCCTAACCTAAAAACATATAAAAATTAATAATTCCAACCCTAAAAGTAATTACATCCATAAAATGTAAAAAGAACTATGCTAAAAGATGTGTCCCACTTAGAGATGGGAATGGCCGGAAAAAAACCGGAAACTTTGGGAAAAAAACCGGTTTTTTTCCAGTTTTTTTCCGAAGGGTTTATTTCTTTCCGGAAAAATTGAAAATGTTAATTTAAAATACTTTATTTAGAATTTATATATTAACCAATATCAATTAAAATATTATTTAGATGATATTCTTATACAATAAAGTACTTAAAAATGAAGTTTTAACCATATAATAAACATTTTTTTCCCAAAAAAGTTGGATTCCACTCGGGAAAAGTTAAAAATTTAATAATTAATAAAAAGAGATAAATTATTTTATAGATAAATTATTAAATAAGATAAATTATTTTAACATCCAAGTGTTATTTATTTTACTCTCTAAAAACAAAAATAATTATGCTATGCAAATTAATATCAATAATACCAATTAGGATTAGAAGAATATTATATATATATAAATTTGGTATTCATATATATTAATCATAAAATGCAGCACTTTAAAAATATTTTAACCATTAAATCAGATTGTCTAACAATCATAAGCATATGAAATGACTGACTACTTCTTCAAGTTTCTCTTTTAAAAAAAATTTAGATCAGATTTCAAAGTTTGGGATTATTGGAGGCTTTTTACGGGGTTACTTAAAAAAATATTAATGGTGTATGAGTATTTATTAAACAATGAACACATTAATGTCATGAAAATTAAATAATAAAAAATATAAGTTCCAAAAATATTTAAACAAAACAATGAACGATTTTTTAATTTTTTATATAATGACTTCAATATTTTTTTAAATTGGCAGAATTTAATTAAAACTTCTCAACCTTTCTAAGAAAACATAATTGCAATGATTATGTGAAAAAGGTTAGGATTAATTATGTACAAATTGTATGTATGGTAAATATTATAGCAAACATCTGTTATTTGTTATTGGATCATGTTGTATACAAAATTAATTCATTAAAAGTACTTTATGTTTAATAAATAAATATTAAATTAATGTTATTATTTATTACAATCACATGCTTTATATTTATATTTCATATATTATTTTATAGTTATAAAAACTGTAGTTTTTTTTGTTTTAAAATTACTCGTAAAATGCTGCATATTTTTATTTTGGAAGAATTATTTTTAATTAATTTTTAATGATTTAATAACTTATAATATATAATGACTAATGATTTTTATACAACGAATGATTATTTAGCTTCTAAAAGAATATTTATTCAAAAACCACTATTTTCTATGCAAAAAAGGTCAATTTTTCCGACTTTTCCAATTTTTCCGGAAAAAAAACGTTTTTTTTTCCTGTTTTTTTCCGCCTTCCCAAAATTTCCGGAAATTTTCCATCTCTAGTCCCACTCAATACTCAGACAAAATCGTCATTAAGGTGATTTATAATTTCCTTTATAATTTAGTCAACAATCTCTCTTTAAAGCATGTGTATTAGGGTGGGTCAAAAATTTTTTTTCACATTTTCCCAGGGGCACAGCGACAAAAGGGTGCCAAATGGTCTCAAACTGACGTGTGTAAAATATTATTCGATTATAATAACTCTTTTTGCCTCCGGATTGGCCTCAAAGTTTCGATTAATATAGCAATTTCATGTAAAAATGGACAAATGAAAATCAAGTTTTTACCTCGATTTCACGAATCCGTCATGAATGTAAATGTGCACAAAGGTATAAAAATTATCATTGAAGACTTATAAAATAATTTTAAATGAAACCAGAGTTGAAATACTTGAGTTGTAATACAACATATTTTAAAATATCTCAATGGTTAGAACTAGCAATCAAAAATTTCTTGCTGGAATCATAAAAATGTGCGAAACTCTTATTGCCGGCTAAGTAGGATTTTAAATAAGCTACATTACTTTTCAAAACTTACTTGTAATTATCTTAAACAGTTAAATTTGCTATATTTTAACTTTTATGAACGCATAAGGGAATGCTAAGGAGCCATTTTGAGTCAATCCTCCCTCCAAAGAAGAATAAATCCATGGGCCTGGGTTTCAGTCTATTGTTATAGCAAAAAAATAGGTAAATCATGACTGAGGCGAATCATAACTGCCTAATGAACGAACTATCATTCGACAATAAGGAAGTTGCGTGTGTCAGATTTTCAAAAACAAACAAGTGTTCCGTATGGTTTTTTGTATGGTAAAATGAAATATCTAGTCAGTTTTTCAAAAAAATGTATAGGTAATTAAATATTTTAATTTAAAAGTCGAGAAAAAAACACGTGACTGAAAACGTTTATTGTTTAAACTATAAGATGACGTCAACAATAATACCATCAACTCCATTGCTTTACAACAATGTTTAGTATAAGATGACGTCACATCCAAACTCTTGGCGTTTCCGCGCGCTTTTTAAAAGGGGATTTTTGTTAATTTTTTTGACAATCAAAAAATTTCTCGATCGGCCTCAAATTTTGGGTAGTTGCTTATTTTTGCAAGAGGAATCGATTAAAAAAATAAAAAAAAATCATGCTACTTCCTCATTGTTTCAACAAATTTTTGCTATCATATTTGGATCCCAAGACCAGCTATAGTGAAATAACTGTCCGCTGAATTTTGAAAGCGCGGCATATTTATGAAAAATATAACTATTTCTACTTTTAAAAATTAAAAATACCGCTTTGTACTAACCAAACTTCAGGGAAAATGTATCTGAACTACCAATATTTAAAATATGTACCACTGACAGTCCACTGTTTGTTGGCAAAAAAGATCCTCCTATTCTACGGCTATTGTTAATATGATATAGCGTATTACATTGCCACTTTGGCAGTTGTTTTTGTATTGATAATACTTAAAGGTGAATAATATGATTAAAATTGCTTTTAAAGACCCTTATTTGCGAGCTTTAAGAAGTTATCGACAAAAAAATTTAATTTATAAAATTTAAAAAAAATATGAAAAATTATATATTTTTGTTCTATTTGAGGCCAATCCGGAGGCAAAAAGAGTTATTATAATGGAATAATATTTTACACATGTTAGTTTGAGACCATTTGGCACCCTTTTCTTGCTGTGCCTGATAGAATTTGTAAATTTTTTTTTCGCCATAGGAAAATGACCCACCCTAATGTGTATCTGACTTGAACAAGTATTAGTTTTGTATTTTGCTTTATTCAAAATTTTTTATGTTTTTTTAATCATCTAGTCTAGAAAATAGCTAAATAACTGTCAACAAGGCGGTACTTACATCTCTGTTTAAGTTTAATCTAAGTTAAACTAATCAGCCCCCAAAATCAATCTTTTCCAATTAACACATTCTCTATCGATCCATAATCCATAGTTTTAATTGCGCAACAACTTTTACCTCTTTCATGAAAAAATTTAAAACAAAATTGCGGGAAAGGTAAGGCATTTCGCATTTTTACTAATTTTTATTCCATGCCATTTAGCATCACAACATATTTTATTTAACTCTCTTCAAAGTTGAAACTGGACACATTTTTACTTGAAAAGCACTTTTAAAACATAAAAGATAAGTCCAATTAAAAAATATGAGACCAAGGTCACTCAACATTCAGCTTATTTGATCGGGGTACCCATCAAACCGTCTGTTCCACCACAGAACATTAGATTTCGCGACGCGTCTACCCCATCCATTATTTCTGTCATCTGGTACTACAGCCAATGCAAACTGCATCCAGCCGCATCGACAGCAATGACATATCGGTGATGCTTCCCCGATGACAATAGTGGCGGCCTATATTCCATATTGTTGTTTTTGAGAGGATTTTTTCAAAGTACATTATGCAACCACACTGATGTGTTAACATAGCGGCTCAATCGAGAAGTCTTTGTCTTTCAGGGTTCAAGAGGAAGGTGACTTGTCAAGGAGTGAGAAATCACCAGAAGAGGTGCAGTCTCGTGGAAATTAAATCACCAAGACTGGCGATTAACACTTCACTTGATTAATTATAGGGGAAGGTTTTGGAAGGGTACTCTATATATACCCAGGTTGGTCCTCTCGTGATCAGGTCTTATCAGATTTCTAAGTATACTATTGTCAAGAATCATGTACGCGAGTGTTCAGTTGGTTTTAGGTGCTTCCTTTTTGATAGGATGTACTTGGAGTGGGGTTATACGCAGTGGTGATGTATCTGATGGAGGGAGTTCAGATCAATTTTTGGAGTTGAGTTTGCCTGAAGCATCATTTAAAGAAGATTTCTTCAATAAAAAGGTAAGTTAACGTGGTCATAATCTTAATTCGTGATAGAAAAATTTCCTTAAATATTTATATTAAATTTCAATTTGTGAATTCAGTTGTGGGGAAGAATGAATCCTTATGTGGAAGGAAGGATGAAGAAAATTAATAACTTATAAACTAAATAACTTCCAAATGTTTTTTAAATTACATTTATATGGATATAAATTAAGGTAATTTTAGATTTTATAAACTAAATTCACCTTTTCGATATTTAAAACTATTTTTTGTTTGAAGATATTCATTGGTCTCCAGATTTTATTGGAGGGATTTTATCCCTATCTGTCCAAGCCCCATTGAAAGTATAACTTATATTTTGCCCTATGCATATGGGCACAGATAATTGTTTTTGAATCATTATGAGCTATTTAATTGAGAAACTATGTTTCAATGAGTCGTTATTATATTTTTAATGTACCTAAATAAATTTTTTTTGGTTTTATATGTTAAGTGAAATATTATTTTTACTAAACATATACTACGTTAGAGAACCTTTCTCTATCTTTTTTATAACGGCTATCTTAAAGAACTTAGATAGTTAACTTAGCTTTTATGGAAAGGACATTTTCTTTGTGTAATACATAATTTGTAGAATATTTTTATTTTACGAAAACTTTTAGAAAATGGACTTGTCAATTATGTATAAAATATTTTTTCTTTTCAGAATGAAGTGAAAACTGATTTCTCTGCCAACCTTGATGACGATGAGTTAGGTAAAGTGTGATTTACATTTTTAGGGGTGTGTTTTGGGGATTCGTCCCCCAAAAATTGGGAAGAAAACAGTTTTGAAATGATCTAACCCTTTATTGATAGAAAATGTTATTTAACTGCATTATTCGGTAAATTATTTAGGGGGAACACTATATTAAATAAATAACCTACTTTACCGTACTTTTATACTGCCTTAAAAATACTTAAAAATTCATTAAACATTTAAAAAATATATATTTTTAACTGTAGAAGTCTTTTCATGAATTGTACATTAATTTTATTAGTGTTTCGATACATCAAAAAAGTCTAATGTATTTATTTTATTAGTGCCCCTCTTTAAATTCTGTAAAAGAGAGTGTATCATATTTATAAAACGTTACATTTTAGCCATATCAATAACGGTTCTCATTTGTTCATAAATTGTAAAAGTTTTTTAATATCGTTCAGTACATAAAACCTATTTACATTTTGTTATTCGTACATCATCTAGGTTTACCATTGTCTCCTGAAGATTTCGAAGCTGGACAACAGTTATCAGGTAGCATATTCTCAATTAAAAAAATCAATTAATCATTTAACTGGTTTAATTAATGAACAAAAAAATATCTGTGGATGTCTAATTATAGACGTTCAATTTAAAATCAATTAGTGAATCCCAAAACTTTTGCGACATCTTCCGTTCCTTCCCACGGTACCGCACACAAATGGCAGAACGTAGAACCGAACCCCCACCCCCTGGGCTGGGAGAAAGGATGGAACTGCTGACACATATTCCCCCTTTCGGTTCAAAGGTCAGTGTCACAACAAGCTCTCCCCTCAACGGCCATTCAAAAAAACACGAAAAAGCATCTTTCCCGAACACCTGGTCTAATTAGACACTCACACCTCCCTCAAAATTGTCAAGATAAAGATCTCCCCCGATCGTATTGCTTTATGGCTTTATGACTTCATTCATCAACCCGGATGACACGCCGATTCATTCAGCACTAGCGGACGCTTGACCTTTCAGTGACCGTCAAAACAAGCGGAGGAGGAAATGTGCGGAATTTGCTGCCCCCGGGCCCGGGTGGGCTCGTGGGATGCTTCCCTCTTTGGAAATTTATTTAGGGGAGGTTCTATTATTTATTTTTTAGGGATAGGGATAGGGTAGTTAGTAACTTGAATGTGAATTAATTGAATATTTTTTTCACATACATAAGGAAAGCAGCCAATTGGTTAATGATACGGTAGTTAAAGTTAAGTCTAAGAAAGGTTTCGACCTTGCAATCCCAAAACTTTCTAAACTTAAAATTAAATAAAAATGTATACTTTCTTTTTTTAAATTTATTAGAACTTGGAGCTAAATAGGGAGGGGTGGATTTTTTGTGCGAAGTTTTGTTTTGATTGCGAATACCATCGGACTTTGGACTAAGTAAAAGACTGCATCTCTAGGACTAGGTCAATAATTATTTCATAGGCTCGGCCCCATCAGATTCAAAATTTTTATTCATCGTGTTTTTTAAAAAATTAACCATGACTAATTTTAAGTATTTTTGTTTAGAAAAGAACTTTGCTCCTGCAAAAGGATTGGATCCCTTACTGAAGTCCGGAAACTTTGAAGGTGATATTAAAGATCCAAAAATTGTGAAGGTATTTATATTGAATTCATTTCTGTTTTCAAGGTTGATATCTACTTACTTGTTAGATTCCATTATTCATTAATAATCCTGTCCACATACTAGTATAATTGTAATTTACACAAATAAGTATCTAGTACATAATTTTAATTCTTCAATAAATTAATTATCATTTCAGGGTAGGAATGCAATTAGAGATAACCGCATGAAATGGCCAAGAGGAGAAGTTCCTTATGTAATTGCCCAAACTTTTGGTAAGAAACGATATTAAAATTATTGCTTCCTCTCGTTATCTTAGATCAGTGGCTCAGAGAAGTCTGTGGATCACCCTGTCTAAAATTGGAACCTTCACGGACCACCCTAGGTAGCTTAAAATCCTTATTCACAAAATTACAAGATGAAAGTTTACGATCCCTTATTAAGCATGTTCATTTATATAATGCTCTGTAATTTAACTATGAAACAAATAATTACCTATCGCATTAGGAACTTTTTGTGGTACTACAAGGAAATATTCGGGACCCACGTAAAATTTTGTATGATTTTTTTCAGAACTCGTAATTTCACTTAAAATATTTAAAAGAAAGTCTTGTTAACAATTTATTTGTGGCTGTTGTCTCCACAAATTACTTAGTTAAAAGTGTAATCCAATCTTCTTTTTTGTTCAATTCATTCAAATTTCTAAAATTATTTATTGGAATTTTTTGCGTGCTTCCGGGTGCCTCCACGGACCACTTACATGGCTCTCACGGACCACCATTGGTCCGCGGACCACCGGTTTGGAACCACTGTCTTAGATCCTGAGGATCCTGGAAAAAACAATAGAGAATAATCTGAAGTGTTCACAATTTTTTTTCAATGTTTCAGATCGGGATGAGAGGAGTATTATTGCCAGAGCTATGTCAGAATACCACCAGCAAACTTGCATACGATTTGTACCTAGAAGCAACGAAGCGGATTATGTGTTCATTACTCGTAAAATAGGGTCAGTTCCCAAAAATCAAAAAAGTAGTCTGCAATATATAATAAAATTTTTGATTGGTCTGATCCATAAAATTGTTTTCAGGTGCTTTTCTATGATTGGTCGAGAGGGTGGACAGCAGATGCTTTCGCTTGGAGATGGTTGCATGTTCGTCGGCGTCGTCATCCACGAGTTGATGCACGCGGTGGGCTTCTGGCACGAACAGAGCAGAGCTGACAGGGATGATTATGTGAACATTTTCTGGGATAACATATTACAGGGTAATACAAACAAAAAAAAACAAATCACATAAAAGTATTGTGAAGGGTCTTTAGTAATTATAATTAGGTATGAAATTCCTATCACCCACAAACAATGTGATGAAAGATGGTATAAGTTCAAAAATAGCAAATTTGAGAAAAGCAGTGATTCGGATTTCTAAGATCCTTTACCTAGTGTGTAGTGTGATAGATCAAAGTTGAAAGATCAATGATTGGGCTGTAAAAGAGGCGCAATAAATGCTTTCTACATAGGAACAACACAGGCGATGTTAGAGAAGAAATCCCTTATAAGAGCTTGTTAGAATGAAAGTTGTTAATGAACCAGGTTTTAAGTAATTAATTAATTACTTAAAACCTGGTTCATTAACAACTTTCATTCTAACAAGCTCTTATAGGATATTATTAATAATGGTTTTTGGAAGATGTTTTTGTGAATAATATGAATGAAATTGTACGAATTAATCCTCTCGGTGACCTTGACCGAAATACAAAGAAAACAATTACAAAAATAACATACTAATAATAAAATTTGATATTTCGGATTTATCTTTGTAAAAAGGTTATATTCTTTACCTAATTTGGATGAGAGAACATTACGAGTTTTGAAGATTATAAATGTTTTATGAGTATAATAATTAGAACGAAACTATGTTTATGTTTTAGCGCCATCGATCGAACCTTGTTCCTCCCTCGAGGTTTTTTAATACAACCCATACACTTGCTCCCTTCCAGTTCAGCGGTGCCATTTTTGAGGTGGTGCTGCCATCTATCAAAATTAAAAAAAAGCTTTAGTTCTAACGAGAAATGTTTTATTTTCTGTATTTCAGAATTGAGTGTTAAAATTATTTTTCATACTTTTCTACGACTCGTAAAAATACAAATATGTAGAAGAAGAGGAGGTCCTTTAAAATTTTTCTCTAGAAAATTGTTTTATTATTTTTGATGAGGATCGATTGTAATTTCTTTTTGTTAAATAGTTTTATTGAGAAAGTGCTGTTATTAAAGTATCTCACTGCCGTATCAAAGGGGGGTTTAGGGGTTCAAACCCCTCCAGAATTTTCACCTTGAAAATTGTGTGATTTACTGTGCTTGAAAATTGTGTGTTTCCTTGAGAGCAACCCAAAAGGGTCTAAAATGAATATAATCCCTACTTCTTGGGTAAAAATAGCAAACTTATTCTTGGGGAAGACCCCACAACTCAATAGAACTTTTGAAATACATCATGAACTGTTCTCCTTGAAAATTGTGTGACGTGCAAACTTCATCACAACACGCTCTTTCTCTCCTCAGGCCAGACGCACAACTTCGCCAAGTACACAGACGGTCGTCTGCACCACTTGGGCGAGGCGTACGACTACGACTCCATCATGCACTACGGCTCCTTCGACTTCACCCGGTTCCGCAACCAGCCCACCATCCTGCCCAAGAAGCAGGGCGTCTTCATCGGACAGCGCAACGGGTTCAGCCGCGGCGATGTCAGGAAGCTCAACAAACTGTACCAATGCAAAGATGCCAGAGGTAAGGCCTTAGCTAGTACCAAATAATGTCAAGTTAACGTAAGTGCAACTAGAAGTAAACGAAATGTGGCCTTACGTGGGGAAAATTGGACGAATCTTGAGCGTTTGTGCTGCTAGGGGGAGCTATGCTAAGAGAATTAAAATAAATACTCCTGTTAGTAACGGATATCCTATATTGATATGATATGGAATGAATCAAAGAGAGAAAACAGAATAGGAACATAAGTAATGCCAAACTAGTTTGTGGACTTCCATGGAACTGTGATTTAAAACCCAGTTTAAAAATTTAAAAGCATTAACAATCAAACTATTGTTTTCAAGCACTCGTATCATATTGTATTTTATACTTGAGTGTGAAAACCTTTCAGGACTTAATAATACAAAACTAGTTCAAGGAAGGCCTGCTACGGAATTGAGGTGCTTACAGCAACAAAAGGAGCTAACTCCAATGAAAAGCTGCTAGAGTTAGCTCATTGCTGCTACCAGCACCTCAGTTGGAGAACCATACGATTCTTTATTTAAAAATCCAAGTATGAAATTTTTTGCATTAGGTTAATTTATTATTTCACAGTACTACTGTTAGTCGCCCCTTTTTTGTTATCTTTGTTTTTAAATGAAAAGGTAGTCCCACAACAGACTGTTTCTAATATAATTTAGTCTTATTATTCTTGAACTGTTGAGTGCTAGGTTTCATACCATTTTCTATTTCAAATCAAATAGATTAACCAGGTAAAGGTAAATTGCAACCTTGTACATACTGATATTCTTCCTTGGTTTATTTAGATGAGATTACCTGCAAAAATGCAAATCAAATGTTAATACCTGTATAATATTAATAACAGGTCTAAGACAATCCATGCTATTTATAAGTCCATTGCAGTACTTCTATGCTATGTTAAAGTTATTGATGAAAAGGTTATGAAGTTTCTGACCCAATTTAAATTTTAGGTGACTGTGTTGATTTGGATAGTCAGTGTAGAGGTTGGGCGGAGCTAGGAGAGTGCAAGAAGAACCCTAAATGGATGTTGGTGAACTGTCGAAAATCGTGTAATCAGTGCAGTATGTAGCAAAATGAGTTTTATCATTCTTACCAAAAATATATGAATCCCCCTTTTATTTAGCATGGGATTAAGAAGTGGAATTTGATAATGTCGAGATTGAGGGGACACAACAGTCATCTATTGGGAATATTTAATGATTATTTTCAATAACAATGAAAATATTTAATTTTTAGTAAAAATCAAGTTTTTCTCATGACATCTTCTTTACACAGGAATGCTACTAAGTTCCAGCAGTAATGAAACTCTTTCAAGGTGAAGTTATGTAGAACAAGATAGAGGGTGTTAGCTTGTGTGCTGCGTCTTTTGCACTGTACCATATCATGCTTTTTTACCTGAATATGTAGAACAAGATAGACCATGTAAGATTGTGCTGCATCTTTTGTAATTTTGCCACATCATGCTTTTTTTACTTGAATAAAACTCCTTTTCTTATTAACTTCTTGCTTATTTATTACAGCTTTAGTTGATGTAAAAATTTCAACACAAGGTTTAAACAATAACAAAAACTTTTTAAAGAGGCTCATGATTCACCATGAGTCTGACAAGACTCTACAGAGACTAATGTCAATTAAATCATAAGGGGAGAGAGTAATGGTGAGAAGGGATCTTTACTAATAGTTGAAATCTTGCAAGAAAAAAAATCATTGGTCTATCTTTTATGGCATTTTACTTTTAATGCTAAGTAAAATCCAATTAATTGAATAAATAAAGTAAATTAAATGTTAACTTAAGAAAAGTAAGAAGTGCTCAATATGATATCAGCAGGTAATTGTTTAAAACTGAAATCCTTTTATACATTTCATATAAGTGTACAGTTGCATACTTACATAAATGGATTCTTCAATAAAATGGTCATAATTCCAGAAAAATTTGGGATATAAAAATTACACAAAGCAAATTTTCATAAGCATTTTTTCTGTGGGGGAGTGATTCATTTTATTTCATATAAATTCAAACAGAAATACTAATAACCTTATTTTCCTGATTGACTGCCCTAGTTGACTAATGTATAATTTTTTTACAGATAAAAACTATTTTATATTAGTAAATCACATTTTCTAACAAGAATAAACAATATTGTAAACACAAACTTTATTGGACATACAGTGATGAGGATGTTTAAATAAAGGAGATGAATTAATTTACATGAGTAGTGGTCACATTCATTATCTCAGACTCATTTAAGTTCCATGTCAGCCAAGAAATAAGAGTCTCTTCATACTTTTCTGTCCATTTCACAGCATTCTCTATTTCTTCATAACAGCTGTCGGCTATAAAGTGACTAATGTCGGTTACCATCATCAGGTCCTGAAACTGCAAAATAAAGGAACACATTTCATACGAGGATGAGATAAGAAAAATTAACTGCACATATTTCATTTGAGATTACAAAACCCCTTAAAATTCCACCACAAGGGTGGTTAGCCCCCATTTATTTTAGCATGTATAATTATTATCATAAGTGAAGTTTTAAAAGGTACTTAAACAGCAATGTATTTGGCAAACTTTTATAGTAAAGGATATTTTTTTCAAATATTTACATTTGTGGATAAGGGAAAACTTCATTTTAACTAATGTAATCATTAATACAAAGTGCATATTAGAAAAATGTAATGTGCAGAAAAGTTTCTGATTATAGTCATCAGCATTAAAAATATAAGAAAGGAAAGACATATGTATAATCAAATAAATATTATATTAAAAAAGGATTTATAAAATATCCATGACAATATTTTTAAACATAGTTTGTGGGAACAAATTTTAACCCTACTTCAAACTAATTGCATGGATCTCATACTCTTGTTTAACACAATTAGCATTACTTACTTCAGGAACATTTTCTTCTGTCTTTAGCTTGTCACAAAACATTGATATTCCAATAATTGGGTCATTTTTGGCATCCAACCTGAAGTAAAAAAAGAAGAGTTAATGGGAAAAACAAGTATTGATCATAGCATTTTAAAAATTAAAAATGGTATATATAATTCAAAAATGAGAATGTCTATTAGGCATTTACTATAATAGTTCAAAACAAGTGGTAACTTTATTACAGTTATACAAATACATTACAAATATAATGTTTCATTCAAATTAGTGGATGATTAAGGAAAGGAGTGCTTTTGGTTAATAAAGAAGCACTTCCTTACAAATGTAGAGACAAAATGTATGCAATAAAATTTTATGTGTGTTCTAAATAACAAATAAAGAATCCTTCAAAGGATCAAATCCTAAAAATGACTCACTGTAAAAAAACAAACAACTTTTTTCTTGAAAAAAAATTGGAAATTAAATTGATAATTTGCAAGATTTTATAGCATTGAGTACCTTTTCATCAGATCATCCCAATTATTTCTAGTGTAGTTCCATAAGTGATAAACTGCTTTTGGTCTGGTGCTCATCTCTTGAAACATAAACTTGGCTAATTTGAGATCAATCAAGGGATCAAATGCAATGGTTTCAATGGTTCTGAAAAAGTAGTTAATGAAAAAAAATACCATTATCATAAAAAAACAAGCAAATTCCATAAACTTGACGTAGGAGTTGATGTTATTGTTAACACAAATCCATGGTGTCATGTACTATGTACTGAACATTAGTTGTTGTTGAAAAAATGTTTGAATAATAATCAACTCTAAAAGAAATTCCTACTTAGAGTGACACCAAATCATTTATATATTTTTATAAGTAGTACCATTTGTTGTCATCAAGTTAACATGAAAATAGTTCCATAAAAAAATCTGAATTTTGTTAACGGGTAACCCAATAATAAACTAATGATAATAGAATAGAGCCGAGGGAAATTTTGAAAATCTCAAAATTGTTTTACTATACTAAATTGAGTGAAATACTAATCAATTCAACATTATCTCTCTGTTCTAAAAAAGTTTTTGGTGAATGGTTTCCAGAGAAAGGCTTTTTAATTACTGAACCGAATGACACATGTATAAATGTCCGGATTCTTTCCGGATTTTCGAGTAGGCCCTTTGATTTTTCAATTTAAAAATATTTCCATTTTTTTAGATAACGGATAAGGTCGTAGTTACAAGGCAAGTATTGTCAATCAAATTATTAGGCAACCAATCACAACGACTGATTGACGCTATATTTTAAGATGAAAAATGTTTTTTCACCTTTTAAAAAAGTACTTTCTTGATGAAATATCACTTATAGACTGATAAAAACATATTCTAAAAACTTACATGTACGCCATTTTATACTAAAATTTCACACTCTTTGTCCAATATTTATAATTTTTAGTCTGATTTTATAGAAATTAATTGTAAACATAGAGTGATGTTTTGTCTCTTATTATTTTCAATTGCTTAAACGGTATTGTTTAAAAAAATATGAATGATAAACACTAGGCATATTATACTAACGAGTTACTTTAAAATAATGGTTTTTGTTTGGTCCGAATATTGATTAACAATTAGAATTAGTTATTGTATAATCATAGATTAAAAACAATTAAGATGAATATTTTAAAAAACATTTCGTTTAAATTTTTGATAAGTTCGAGTTAATATATATTCAAAATTTTAAGGGAGATTTATTCATGGAGGGGATTTGGCGACGTATTTTTGGAAAGTTGGTTGACGTTTTTTCTGTCAATTGTTTAATTGTTTTATAAAGTGTATTAAGTTCAGCGAGTTGGAATTTGTGGGAATTGCAAAGCAATTCCAAAAGGTTCTGCGTCAGCAGTTTACGGGGGTTGGTGAGCGATAGCGAGCAGGGGGCGGTAGCTCCCTATAAGCATAAATTTTTAAGAAATGTTTCCAGGTACTCACTTTCTTATTTGAGAAGGGGCACTAAAACTGACAAAAGCTTCACCCAGAAGACGCTTCCTTTCTTCACTTGTATCGTTACTTATAAGCTCTTCATAAATCTGTTCCCACAAAGAGTCATTTCCAAAGTTAGAAATAGCAATATCCAGAACAAAGTGCAAATCTGATGTTGTACTAAAATTTAATGAAAAATTATGTGACAATTTTCCATCAGACTGCAAGTGCATCTTGCAAACTTAAATTAGCAAGTAATGATAATAATCTTACTTTTGTTTTTCAAGCCACAATTCTAATTCCTCTCTTACAGCTTCCAAACACTTTTCATTGCCTGCTCTACATGCTAAATCTACTATGGTAGGTATGAATTGCCTGAAACATTCAAGCTCATTTTAAAATGATTGTTTCTAACATACTTTTAAAGAATAAACATTATTTAGTGTTTATTCTAAAGAAATTTATAAAAACTCAAATCGATGTCAAACTTACAAATCAATGTAGGTGTATGAGCAACTCCCAGTGGCTGTGCTTTGTTTCATAAAGACACTAAAAGTATAAGTTTAAATTTTAAAGAAAAATTAGAGGCAAAATAAGACAATTTCAACTTTTAAAATTTTAAAAGTTACCTCTTGTTGTTTGAAGCAAACACATATTCATCATATAAATCTGAAGTTAACCTCCTAACATATTCCTTAAATAAAAAAATAAGATGAATAATTAATTTTAAATTTGTATAAAACTAGAAAAGTTAACTCAAATACTTTGTTCAGAAAATTTATTTTATACTAAATATTCAACAAAACGTTGTTTACCTGCAATAACTTGACTGCTTCCGATTCTCCATCTAGTCTCCTCATGAAGTGCAAGAAGTGGTCTCGGAATAGGTTCCATGGCAAGGCTTCTTTCTCTTTACTTAGGTACTTAGTAAGCTCGAGAGGAATGTCATAAATTAATCTGTCAGTCTCAGCCAGCATAAAAGCATCATGGAGCAAGTTGTAGCGATCTGTAGTACTGAATGCCTGAAATGTTTGAAAAGAAAAAATTTTTTTAAGATATTTAAACCCAAATCAATATAGATTTTGACAGAAAAAAATTGTGATTTGTTTCATCCTAAATCCTTAAGGCAAAGTAAATTACATCAGAACATTTAGAAATCACAGGAAAAAGAAATAGCTGGTAGTTTTAAGTTAAAAAACCTTTAAATAAGGATATCTAATTTTGATTTTAAAAAATGCAATAAGTATACTTAATAGTAAAAAAAGTATTTTTTTACCTCATGGTCTTCCATAAGTTTATTTCCAAGTCTAGCCCAGTCATGAGAGTCATATTTAATAATATAAAACCCAACAAATCCAGGATTAAACTTGACCACATCTTCAGGCATGGCATTGATTTCATATGTTTCTGAAATTACAAAGAAAACGTACAGTTAAGTGTCTAATTCCACTTGGAAAGTATTAAAGGATAAGATAAAACAATGCATACATACGAGTTTTATCATCCAACCACAGAGTGTATTCATTTCCCGACTCCAGATTATGGTAGACTAGTGGTATTTTCCATTTAAAACTAAATACAAAATGTTATTTAATGGTGAAAGTAAGATCTCTAAATTATTACTTTGAAATCTAGTCTTTATTTTGATGTTGAATGCCAAAATTAAATCACTTCAGAAAAGCATCACTTATAAAAATTTGACAGTTTTAAGGAATAAAAAAGAAGATAAAACCTTAAGTTTTTATGTAGAGAGAAAAGAAATGAATAAAGTACAAGAATTGGCCAGATGAATATAAATACAATAGCATCAAAGGAAATTCAAAGAGAAGTTGTATTTTCCTTTCCAAATTAATTATTTAGCATTATCTTGGAAAGAACTCTTACCCATAGACAGAAAAACTATATTCAGCAGCAAAGTTGGATGCAACAGAATCATTCATTGTTCTTGAAAACCAACGTTGTGTAGCCATTAGAGTTGTACCAAACCTTTTCAACTCTACGTACGGAAAACCCATTTGTCCAGTCCATGTATTCATCATTTCAGAGATATTGACAGCCTAAAACATTGAATAAAAAAAACTGATATTTTTCACAACTAAAAATAGAACTAAACTATTTTAACTGTGTTTCTTTAATACAACCAATAACCTTAAAATAATTCCATTTTCCATAGCAGGAAAAGTTTTATTTTTCAACATTCAATTAGGTTTTTCAAATTCAAATACAAATAAATTAAATTCAAATATAAAAATTATAAGAAAAAGTTCAAGATAATAAATACACCACAACCTATTAAAAATTTTGAAATTATTTAAGTTTCTTGAAAATCCCCCTACCCCAAGTTTTAAATGTTTTTAAATATTTTCAGATAATTACAACAGAGTACTCACTAATGTTGAAGCATCAGATAACTCAGCCCATAGGTCTTTAGTTTCTGCATTCTTGTAAGCATATTTCTTAAGATAATTCTACGAAAAATATCAAATTAAAAAGTGAAACGAATTATTAAAAAATAAATTTAATTGATAAATTTGGAATAGATATATACTTACAGACAAGCCTTTTCTAAAGTCATCCTTTAAAACATGTTGAAGCATTTTCAAAACAGCTCCCCCCTATAAGAAGAAAATCTATTAAACTATACATAGAGAACAATTCTAAAACATACCTCCAAATACGTATTTTGAACGATTAGAAAGTAGAGATAAAATATGAATCAGAATTTTATACACATTAGCTTTATTTCAAATGAAAATTTAAGAAAAGCTACCAAAGAATAAAATGAACATTTATGAGCTCATCAAAACTTACCTTTTCATATGATATAACATCAAACACTTGCTCAATTTCATCTGGTGTAGTTACATTATGTACAATAGGATGGGAATCCATACCAGAATCAGCACACATCATACGAGACATCTTTCTTACATTAACCTAGAATGAAACAAGAGCAACTCAATTTCAAAACAAAGTTCAAATGCAATAGATATTGAAGAAATGAGTATAATATTAATGGCTTACCTCATTGATGGATGGGTACAACTGTTTGAGAGGAATGTACATCATTAAGGTTGAAAACCCTTCATTGAGCCACAGATCATTCCACCAGTTCATGGTGACAAGGTTTCCGAACCACTAGGAGGGACAAAGGATTATCCTTTTAATTCATGAATTACTATGGAACCGTAGTACAAATAGTTGCTTTAAAAATCTTAACCTTACAAATAAGTTAAGTATTTGATTACACAAAAAACATAGGAAACCCATGCAAATAAGCACACCTTGATTTATTTAAGAATATGCATTTTTAACAATCACCTTAAAAGATTTTGTTTAATAACATACATTTTTTCAATTTAGTAATTTTTGTTTAGTTTAAACTAAAACCATGTTACTTTTGAATACATCCTTACAAGAAATAAAAACAAGTTAATACTAACAACTTAATTTAGACACAAAACAGAACTAAATGTTATCTTTAAAAAGTTAAGATAAATAAGCAATGAAATCAATATAGTCTTAGATAAATGCTTAAAAAAGAATACATTACCTGATGAACCAATTCATGGGCAATAATTCTTTCAACATCAACTATTCTTTTATATAATGGTAATGTTTCATTCACCAAAAATCTATCTGTTCTATAAGCTATAACACCCCAGTGTTCCATGGCAAAACTTGTGTAATTTGGAATAGCCACTGAATCTATAGAAGAAAGAAACCATCAGGATGCACAACATTTAAATACTTGAAGGAATGTCTTAATAATGCTTTAACCAACATTATTTAACATAAATGTTGAAAATGAGTCAATTCTTTTAAAGGATATCTTCAAAAAATTAAGATTTTCATGTATTGATTGAGGAAATAATTAAAGACTTAAAATGTATTTACCAAGTTTAGGCAAAACATAAGGAACATCAAAATAGTCTTCAAGAATTTCTAACAATTTAACAGTCAAATTCAAACTATGCTGGGCATCATGGATTCTATCAGATGGTGCAAAAGCTCTTACCTGGAAAAAAAGGAATTGTATTGAAATATTCAAATTTGTAGGCATTTGAAAAAAAATATAGTATATAATTAAACTTGAATAATGCTTTTTTAAAAATAATTTAACGTTACATAGGCGGTTATGCTGAAAAAAGTGGTATTGTAAA
This sequence comes from Tetragnatha versicolor, assembly GCA_024610705.1. Taxonomy (NCBI): domain Eukaryota; kingdom Metazoa; phylum Arthropoda; class Arachnida; order Araneae; family Tetragnathidae; genus Tetragnatha; species Tetragnatha versicolor. The sequence goes on from JANDEH010000006.1 coordinate 35,590,465, forward strand.
AAAAATCCATACATTTTAAAAACATATTACAAAAAATTTAAACTTTACTTGTTTTCCTTTATAGTCAGCTTCAAGATAATTGAAATCTGACACCATACAGAATAAAAGGTATGTTGACATTCTAACAGATTCCTGAAACACTGTTCTTACTAAGTCGTTCTGTAAAGGTAATTTATCCTGCAAAATAGAATCAATTAAGGAAATGCTACACTTAACAAAAACCGATCAATGCTGTATTAAAGTTTTAATAAGGTTATACTTCTTCTGGCATATTTGACAAAACTGCAGTTTGGTTCTTATGATGAATAATGCTGAGTTTAAATCTGGATTTCATAGCAGGTTCATCAAAGCATGGAAACAACTTCCGAGCATAAGTAGCTTCAAAGCGAGTAGCAAGCAGATACCTAAGTGAAATTTCAAGATTTTAATGAGTTTGTCCATTCATCTCATTAACTTTGCCTATAATCATTCATTTCATTCCATAAAAATGATTAAAAATATAAAACTTTAAAAAAAGAAAACAACTTTTATAACATCAATTACTTTGTGAATCAAAGACTTTGATTTAATTCAAAAAGATAAAATAAATACTTAAGATTGTCTCTTTTCAAAATTAAAAAAAAGAATACATTTTACCAGCAAACTTACTTTGTTTCACCCGATGTACTATCAGTGTACTCATATCGATGCATACCTCTTCCATCATCAGAGAATTTCCCAGCAAAAGTTAAATTTAAAATATAAATTCCTTCAGGTATTTCTTCTTTTAGCAAAATGACATAGAACTCATTCCTCTTGTATAAAAACTCTTCCAAGGTTGATATACTTTCATTTTTACTCTCTGTACTTCTCAGATCAGAGTGAATGATTCTTAGATCACTTACATGAATTAAAATGTATTTGGCCTTTTCTGTAACATTTAATTCAATTTGAACACTGCCTACAAAGGTAGATTTTGTAATATTTGGGTGCAAAGTTATATCATATTTAGAAGGCATAATGTGTCTTGGTAGGCGTATTTCTTTCCAAGGCATGAAAACATTTTCTTTCACCCATGCTCGCACATGCTTCTGATGCTTTGAAATCCAGTTGATGTTTCGGTAGATATTCTCAAGAGCAACAGCATTCATTTTAGAAATTTCTTTAGTTTTGTTCTGTCTTTTAAAGAACTCTCTCACCTGATTGAAAAAAATATTAGTTTTGTATCTTGCATTCATTAGCATCAATGAAAAATATAGCCAACTCTTCTTAATGTAATTTATCATAATATTATCAAATACTTCCATCAACTTAATGTAAAATGTATCTAACTATTTGTTATCAAAATTTTTCTCTATATCCCCTACACCAAATTACCGGTTTTACAGTTTCTAAGGACAATTTCAAAAATTTTTACTGCACATATTTTTGTAAAAAAAACAAGCGATTCTCTGAATAGAAAGTCATTAATAGTCATAAATTCATTATGTTATTTACTATTGTTCCTCAAGTATTATGTAGAAAATATATGCAAAAAATAATTTAAAATACTTGAATAAGTAAAGTATAATCATAACTAGTACTTGTGACCTTAATTACTTATCATTATCAATACTATGAGTCTAATATCTTCCAAAGGTGATAAATTAATAAATATATACTGTACTTTTGTACCTAAATATTAGTTAACATATCTAAACTGTACATGAAAATATTTGTCTTTGCTAATTAAAATTTCATAAAAGCAAAAATGGTTATTTCTATTTATTAATGAAATTTACTAAAATAAACCATGAAATAAAAATGCACATATTTCAATCTAACAGAAAATATATTTATAAATACAACACTAAACAAATACTTGGGAATTTTATCATCATAAAAATAGTTACCTTAGCTACATCGGAATGTGTTGAGTATCCTTTAAACACATTGGCCATAAACTTTCCTGCTTCAACATCTCCATAATAGCTGATAAAAATAATAAATACCATTAGAATTGAAAACTTAAAAAAGAAGCTCTGTCAATTGAAAACAAATTGCAATATACAACAAATACATTGATTACATCTCAAGAAAAAGATCATTCTATTTTGAACCAATGAAGAAATTTTTTTGATTAGGTAAGGACTAAAATAGTTTCTGATGTTACTAGTTTAATTTTTATCCTTGAACCATTTTGACCATTGAAAAAAAATATTAGGTAGGAAGTAATATAATTTTAGATATTATTAATTACATATTTAACATTTAACTATTGTTTAAATTTTTATTGACATTTCCTCGAAAGTAAATGCTTGAAAAATAATTACTCTATTAAACTTTATTTAATATTTTCTGGAGCCGAGATTGCACTAATCCAAAAAAAAAGTTTGTTCACATCTGTGTATAAAATCATTGTTAAAATTGAATATGTATGAAGGGAGTAAAACATAAAAAAATATAAGCTTACTTGACTAGATGATCCCAGTTGTTAAAAATTAAATTTGTTACAAGGGGAAATCCTTTCGAGTTCTGTGAAATTTTTTCCACTACATCAAAGTAATCGTGTTTTCGAACCAGACTTTCATTTTTAGAAAATTGCAATAGCCTACAAATTACGTAAGATAATTAGAGCAATGAAAGGAAGAGAACATAAAATGAAATGCTACACAAAAAATATAAGCTCAGTCAAATTACTAGTGCTATTAGCAAAATAAGTATGAAAACACAATTTTTAATGAAATAAATGGAATAAAAACAGCAATACCAGAGAGTATGTATTTTCAATTTAAACAATAATATGAAGGTTACTTAGTTTTATTATAGCATAAAAAATTAACTATAGTACATTAAAAATTTTTTTCAGGAAGAGGTGTTATTCATAAAAGATTCTAAAATTTGGTAAGCACAAAACTTTTTTATCAAGATAGAAAAAACCCAACATATTTATGTGGAAACTAAGTTTAAGTAAAGGCATTTATTAGAAAAACCATTATAATCAATGTTTCAGGTGTACCTTTCCAATAAAGTCGTATTTCGCACAGTAGCTAAAGCACAGAGTATATCCATTTTTTCACTGGGGTTGTTTGTTTCTAAAAATCTATTCCACACAAATTTCCAAGACTCATCAGTATTGAATACTTTCAGTCCATAAGTAAAAATCATCCTCCTTAAATCATGAGACAGCTTCCTGAAACAATCAAAAGGTTTTAATGAAGCAGTGATTACTAAAAATTTAGGGATGTTTTCATAACGTATAGCGCTTTTTTATGAGTAAAATTATTTGATGGAAACATACTTAGTACCCTTCATCCATTGTTTAAAAAGAATTCCAGATTTTTCCAAACAATATTGATTTCCATTTTCACAAGCTGCTTCAATTACTAATTTTCTACGGTTTCTGTGAAAAGAAAAATCCCAAATAAAAATACAGCAACATTTTAATATTTTTAAAACTACATTCATATGCAAGTGAGTGAATTTCAAGTTGAAATCTAAAGATCTTAAAAGATTTTTATATAAATTGCTTTTAAAAAATTACTGTTATTTTCAAACATAATTATAGTTATACCTAAAATAATTACAAAGAAAACTCATTTAAGATTTCTAGTAAAAGTAGTCTTTATTACCTCTCTGAATATTCTCCAGTATCATTCCAGTTTATTTTGTTAAAGATATCTTTGCTTAAACTTCTTATAAATTCCTAGGAAAAAATCCCATTTATATAACAAATTGAAATGAATGAAAAGAAAAGCTCAATAACAAAATTTTTTTCAACTATTTTACTTATATAAGGGGAGGAATTCAACCTGAGATTTTCTTACTGCAGTTAAATACCTTTAATGGCCGTATTCACCGGTAACTTGACCGGCCGTTAACCGAAGTCAAACCTCTGATTGGTAGAAAACTAGTTTTCCTTCAACTGCCAATCAGATGCATGACTGTCGTTTAACTGCTGGTCAAGTTACTGGTGAAAACGGTTGTTAGATAGAAACCAAGAGGTATTTTAAAGTTCTGAAGGTAATTTTAAAATCTAGTAAATTTAACTAGAGTTCAGTTAACTAATTACAAAGAATTTATGCATTTAATGCAAAACCATATACATTTAGTATAATTCAAAACTTATATTTTATAACACAATGAAATAATTATTTTACATGCCCCCTTTCATTCATGTTCTCTAAAATTTAGTAGTATTGAGAACAAGGGTGTATATAGGGAGGCTGAGCCCCCCCCACCCCTGAAATTCAGACTAGGTATACAAAAACCCCTGTTTTGAAGGGTCAAATTTCCAAATATTTTCTGGGGGTTCCCCCAGAAATCCCACATTAAATTAATCAAAATGTAAATTCTTCTTAAAAATGTATACCCAAAATTCGGGTTAGGGATACTAGGTAAAAACCTGTTTTTGTGTTAATTTTTCTGCAATTTTATGGGGGAGACCCCCAGACACCCTTTTGGTACATTGAACCAGTGGTCTCCAACCCCCGGTCCGTGGATCAATTGGTACCGGGCCGCAGGCCGACCATTTCATTGAAAATGAATTTAAATTCCTAGTTTTATACTTCAAATTAATGAATGAAATTAACTATAAATCACTTTATATTTATTTTTTTGGTGTAACTGTATTTTATTTTGAAAGCATGATTAAATAAAATTAAATTTAATTTAATAAATCAAAATAAACTAGAATGTAAACTATCAACGCCCCTACTCAGCGGGCCGCGTTAAAATGATCAAACGTTGACCGGTCCGTGATGGTAAAAAGGTTGGGGACCACTGCATTGAACTATATTATAAACCAGGGTTGGCAAAAAACCGGGTTTTTTTAAAAAAACCAAAAAAACAGGGTTTATTTGGTTTTTTTGGTTTAAACCAAGTTTTTTTTAGAATTTTTTTTATCAGAATAAGTTATTTTAGCATTGATGTTTGAAATTGAGTTGTAAATGAGACATTTATTTCAGGGGTTGTTTATAATTGATAAATGGTTTGTATATTTCAATTAATTAATTAAAATTAAATTAATTTGTTTTAAAAATAATTTTTGTTTCTAAAATATTCCAATTTGAATATCTAATATTATTGTAGTGAATAAAAATCAGTGTTAATTTATCTTGGATAAATGGTTGAAATAATCAAATTATTTATCTTAATTATATATGGATTAATTTATGAACTTAAGAAATTTCTTTAGAAAGAGAAAATTTTATTTTTTAAATGAGAAGTAAAAGTGAAATGTAAACAACTAATGTTAATTGAAATTGGATAATTGATAAAGATAATTAATTTGATTAATTATTAAATGGTAAAATAATCAAATTAATTATATGGATTATTTATGAACTTAAGAAATTTCTTTAGAAAGAGAAAATTTAACTTTTTTAATAAATAAAAGTTAAATGTAAGCAACTAATGTTAATTGAAATTGGATAAATGATTGAGATAATTAATCCGATTAAGGAAATTAACGGTTTTTATTAATTTAGTAAAAACCCAACTGGTTTTTATCTGTTTATAAACAAACCAACTGGTTTTTAGTTTTTATCATTAAAAAAATCAACGGTTTTTATTAATTTACTAAAAAAAACAACTGGTTTTTATGACTGACAAATAAGACAAATTGGTTTTATTAATTAATTAAAATCCAAGCCATATTTTATCAGTGAAAAACATAACTTTTGTGTATGTTTAGTTACTCTTTGAAATAATGCTTCATTTTAAAGGAAATTAATAAATGAACTATCTCTTGCAAAATATAATAAGTTTAACTTAAGCATTTAAGGTTAAGTTTAGAGAGAATTCAATAATTAAAACCATTAAATTAAAAGATTTCCGATTTTTAATCACCTTAAAATGTCAATTTTTTTATAAATCTGACCTTTTAATTTTGTGCAAAAGATTATACTTAATAACACTATCTTTAAAAAATCCTGAAAATATTTTATAATTTCTAAAAAACCAAAAAAACCAAGTGGTTTTTTTGGTAAAAAAACCATGGTTTAAACCTGCCAACCCTGTTATAAACTCTTCTTATATAAAGTTTTAAGTTGTAAATTTTACCTAAAATATACTAAAAAGATTTATTACTTTATTACACCAATTATATATGTATGGGAGGGACTTAAGATAAATTTTGGATCCCTCCCGAAATAAATTTCTATATACGCCACTGATTGTGAACCTGAAGTATAAATTCAAGTTTGCCAACTAATGCAACAAAAACGAACATACAGAAATTTAGTAGTTTATCACATAGCAAAATATACTTTTAAAACTTAACAATTACACTTAAAAATAACTCCTATATTATCATAGAAATTGTTAAAAATGCAGTTTGAACTCTAATTAGGAGGTAGAAAGTTATAACTAAGTTAGAAAATTTTTCTGAATAAAATGACAAATATTTTAACAAATAACTAATTACCTTAATAAGTTCTCTAGTTTCCCTTTCAGTTTTGAAATAACGTTTAATCCTATGAAGTTCTTCAAGTACCAAATTCCATGCACCATGGTACAATTCATTTTCCATGTATCTACTTAAGTTTAGAGGAATACTGTAATTTAAGCGACCTGAAGATGCCAAAGAGTAAGCATCAAATAAAAGATTTATTCTATCTGATGGTCTGAGTGCCTATAAGAAAAATAATTTAACAAAAATTTAAATTGCATGCATAATTATCTTAATATGAGTAACAGTTTTATGCTCTTTAACTTTAAAAATAGTCAAAATAGTTTACTCATAGCACATTAATGATTTGATATATTTAGATGGATATTTCTCCCATTATACTTACAGTGTGGTTCTTTCTCATAAGTTGAATGAGACTGTTCCATCCATCCAAGTCATAATTGACAGAGTAATATCCAGTAAAATCGGCATTGAACTTTATCCAATCAGCTTTTGGTAAGGAAAGGGACACTAGAAATTGAAATTAAAGTAATCCTTTAAAAAAGGGATAAAATCATTAAGTTTTTAATTAAAAACTATTAAGTTTTTAAATTATTTTTTGCTTCTTATTTTCAACAATTGTCTTTTTATTTGATTGTTAAACATAAATGAAACCTTCATTTAAAAATATATTACTGATTATCATCAATTAAGCCAAAGTTTTGTTAATATGGTAGCTAAATAAATACTTTGACCAATTAATAAAAAATGAATTAACCAGTAGGAAGAATCAGTTGGACCAGAATATTAAAGGTGACTGAAAAAGGACTTCAATAAACTGTCAAACTATCATTTGGAATTCAAACAAATACAGAGAAGAGGGAAGAAACTTACCTTTATCAGAGGTATTCAGCATAATATGCATGACTTCTGAGTCCTCAGATGTGAAGAATGTTAAGGGTATTTGCCAAACATAACTGGAAAGTAAAAAATATATGATTACCATTTTTATACTAAAACATTACAAAAAGAGAACTTCAAAACAAAAATTATAATTACTTAAAAGGTAAATATTCAGCAGAAAATATTTTAGAAACAGGATCTTCTAAAAACCGATGCTGTTGCAAAGTAAAGCGATCACTTAAATTGCCGTCTTTTTGTATGACAATAAATGGATAATTCATCTGCTGAGTCCATGTGTTCATAATTGAACTAATGTTGTAGTTCTGAAATTGTAAAACATAAATTTTAAAGTATAAAAACATTACATTTTAGAAATCTTCAACTATTTAATACCCATGTGAAGGATATAAGCTAATACTTTTTTAGAAGCAGCAGATAGCTCAGCCCACAAATCATCTGTCTTAGCATTTCCAAAAGAATACTTCTTCAAGTAAGCCTAAAAAGTATGAAAATTTTTTTAGTTGTATATAAAGTTGACTGCCAATTTGAATAAAGCATATATAAAAACATGTAAAATCTTTTTTTATAAATTATTTATAAAAAAACCTTACCGAAATTCCTTCTCTAAAATCCTCACCCATGTAACTTTCAAGCATTCTTATCATTGAAGCAGCCTGTAATTGTTAAAGTATTTAGTAATTACATTGATTGTTAGACCTTTAATGACAACAGCAAGTTGTAGCATTTTAAATTTCCTCTGCGCTTTATGCAGATATATTCAAATTTACTTCTTGTTTAACAGTGGTCATGATTATTGTGAGATGTTTGCTTAGTATAATATGATGTAAATAAATATGGTATCTTTCTTTTCTATCAATTTTTAATCACTCTGAGCATCCACACTTTAAGAGTAATCATGAAGTTGAAATGGTTAGAAAGATAATAACAAAGAATAAAACTAAAAACATGTTTAAAGAGGCTTACTTTTGAATATGCTATGGAATCATAAATGCCAATATTAACATCAACTACTCGTTGCACAATTGCATGAGAAGTAACCGTCTGATCACTTTTTAAGGCTGATATGAGATTGTTGGATACTTCATTGTTTTCCTAAAGAAATAAGAAAATAAATCTTGAGATGCCAACACACACAACAATTTTAAAGATATAACCCTTTCAGATCAAGCCACCCAAAATTTTCTATAGGATTTAATGGTAATCTCGGGTGGCTTAGGATTGTAGGGTTAAGGACTATTGATTTTGAAGTTTCCTTCATTAGGTGTTTACTTAAAAAATTAATTTTGAAAACTAAAAACACAATTATTATGGCTCCTAATGTATTATCCCGTCAATTAGACAGTTGCTAAACAGTCAACAGAATAATATGCAGGTATACCTTATTATGAAATTAATGAAAAAAAATGGAGAAAAAAATGACTACAATTTATTGAATAAAAATCCTAAAAAGAGTATCACACTTACTATATCCATTTCCGGTTCAGCAAACTTTGCCCCTTTTGGAGCCAAGTATGTTGCAAATCCCTCCTTTAACCATACATCATCCCACCATTTCATAGTGACCAAATTTCCAAACCACTGTGTAAGATATTTTTAAAATTTCAAGTTAGGAAAATAAGTGGAAATTTCAAATAGAAACAAAATTTTTAAGGAATGTTTGTAAACAAAAACATAAAAATTATACAGTGGTACCAAATTGTAAATTTGGCATGGTGCTTACCATATGAGCCAGTTCATGAGCTATTAACTGACATATTTTATAGTTTGTGGCAGGGGATGAATTATCACTTATCAAACGTTTTTCACGGTATAAAATTAGGCCCCAATTTTCCATTGCACTAAACATGAAATCAGGAATAGCAACCATATCTGAAATGATCATAAAGTCACAATTAAAAATGTATTAAAGAAAAGCATAGGTTATATTAAAAAATTTTAATAAAGTTACAAAAATAAAAGAAAAAAGCACAGAAAATCTGAAGCCAATCAAACTAAATAATGTAATAAGAATAGTTACCAAGCTTTTTCAAAGGAAAAGGAATTTGAAAATAATCTTCATAATGAGTAAGAATTTTGCTAGCAACCTCCAAAGCATAGTACGTTTTATTAACAAGATGTGGTGCACTGTACACACGTAGCTGAAAATAGTATTTGTAAAGTTTTGATAAATGCACCAGTGAATTGTATAGCAAAATACAGCATAGTAGCAAACCAATAACATACCTTGATACCTTTATCCGTAATGGTTTCCGTAAACTCAAAATCACTGACAACAACAGAAAGTAAGTATACTGCCATAGGTAAAGTCTTTTCAAAATTGGTGGAAAGAAGATTGTTTTGAATCTTTGAGACATTCTATAAAAAAGTTAACTAGTTAACACAAGAGAAATGAGATACTTGAAAATTTATTTGTAGGACAAATAACATAAAAATAAAATGTAATTAATCTTATTAATAAAGCATATAGTCAATCCTTAAAAACTTACCTTAACTACAGCATTTGAGAGAGCGAAATACTGAGAGCTATGTATAATGCTGACATTGAAAGTTGACCTAAATAAGGGTTCATCAAAACAGGGAAAGGCCCTTCGAGCAAAATTTGGTGCAAATTGTGTAGTAGCTATATATCTGGAAAAGAGAAATAACAATGTTTAGAAGGATAAAAACAATGAGTTGAGTTTTAAAAGCTGAAATACCTGCACTTAATTTCATAAATAGGAAGGAAAACTTTCAAAATATAATTATCTACCGCAATATTATTTATCATGATAAATTTAACTTTATAGTGCAATATCTAAAAAGAGAAAAAACATACCAACAAGATTTTAAAATTATACAACACACAAATTGCTTAGTAAGTTTAATTTAATAAGGATGATTATTGATTAACTATTTAAACTAATACTGATTCTGTATAATGCTTTACAAATATCTTTGAAATAAGGACATGTATTACTTTGCCCAAAAAAACTGTTTGAAAGTTTTATCTTTTAATAGGATTTATCATGAGAAGAGAAATTACCTTTTTTGCTTTTTCTGAGGATCATAATATGAGCTTTTGTATAGTCCTTTCAAAGACAGAGTTAAAGCCCCTTCAAACTCAAAATAAAGCTTGTAATCACCAACAGCCAACTTCTTTCTGGATTTCAATACTAAATAATCACGCTCTTCATACTGGAAAACTTCTTCCAAAGCCATAGGCTGACCATTTGCCAGTGAAATTACCTCTATTTGTGAGATTTTCAGTTCTTTTGTGTGGACTAGAATTGATTCACTGGGCTTTTGAAGCGATACAAAAATTTCGACTGTGCCATTGAACTTGCTTTCTTCAAATTCAGGATGCAAAGTTAGATCATAATGCAATGGAATGATGTGAGGTGGCAGTCGGTGATAATACCATGGCGAAGTTCCTTCAACTTCCAACCACGTTTTGACAAATGGTGCATTGGTACCAATCCACTTGATGTTATTCTGCACAACCTCTAGAGCTTGGTAGCGTCGTCTTTTACCTGCACCTGCATCAGGGTATTCAGTGAAGAATTTTTTCATCTAAAATAAAATAGAAGAAATTAAAGCTATTGAAGCAAACTACATACATACAACAAAAAAGTTATCCAAAATCCTGTTAATCCTGATAGTATGAAATATCAAGGTGTAAAGTAGTCTATTAACTAAGAACTAAATGCAACTCTAAGCAATTAACTATTTGTATCCAAAGTTATAAACTAATTTGATATCCAGAGATATGCATAAATATGAATTTTGCTTAAAGATAAAATTAATGGAAGGATAAAAATTTATAAAAATATAGTATAGATAAAAATTTTAACTATAAAATGATAAAAACCACAACCCTCCCCCCTAAAACACCAATGCCTTTTATATCAATTTACTAAATTTAAAATATCAAGAATAATTTTAAAATGTTGACAAAAGTTAAGTGAGAAATTAATTATTAGTCAGTAGAAATATCACACCTCATCCAGTTCTCTTGTAGTGGTGAAGTAGCTGCAGATCTTTTTCACCGAATTTCCCAGGTAACGATTATTGAGAGTAAACCTACAAAAATAAAATTAATTTTAGCAAAGAAATAATACAACGAAATAATAATTTGTATATTTCCATTCATTATAAATAAAGCAATGGCTTACCTTTCAACTAGAGTAGTCCAATTTTCTCGAATGAAATTCCAAACAAGAGGTCTTCCTACAGGATTTCCTGCTATGTAGGATAATATAGTAAAAAAATCTTGACTTCTTACATGTTCATCATCCATTGCATATTCTAAATACCTATTAAATTTTAATTGAGTGTTACAAAATGTATACTTTGAATATAAGGTTAAAAAAGACATACTTAAAGTAAATAGAATAATATAAAGTAAGATCAGTTACTGCCCTAATGAAAAACAGTATATTTAAAATAACCAACATTAAATTACTACAAAATAAACAATGGGAATTTCAGAATTATCAATATAATTAAGATAATTTTGTAATTTATGTAAATGGTTCATTGCATTTTATTAAAAATAAATTTTAAAAATTACTGATAAATTATTTAATATATGAATACATTTTTAAACGTTTGAAATAAAGTTATAAAAAAATTGAAAAAAAAAACTGTTAGCAATAAAAATCTTGGAAAAACTAAATAGCTTAGATCCATAACTATTAACAAGATACACTAAACATACTTTACCTGACAATAAGGTATGGTTTTCTAACATGTGCTAGACCATTCATTATTGCTTTCTTTTGGGTAGGAGAATCCTCTAAAAGATATTTATTCCACATGTAATTCCAGTGTTCTTCTCTACCTATTTCTGACATTCCAAAATTGTAAACAAGACTTCTTAAATTGGAAGGTACTCTAGTAAAAAACAAAATCTAATGTACATTAAAAAATCAGACTTTGGAAATGTTTGTAAACATAAGTTGTACTAAAACTGTTTTAATCAACACAATTGAAAACAAATTATGTCAATATAAAAAGTAATATAAGTATTTAGTTTAAAAAAATCTACTTACTCTTGGCCTTGAGTCCAATTTTGAAAGAGTTCTGAAGTATATGCTAAACATTCTTCGTTGCCACTATGGCAAGCTAAACCAATTATTGTTGTCTTCAGCAAGCTTTAAACAAATGTTTTTTATTAATATTAAAAAGTAAAAAAATTAAATAATACAGGAATTAATATAAAAATATGCAAGTATGCACTATATGGCACATTTATCTAAGTAAACAAGTCAATATTGGTTTTGACTTATTTTTGTTCAAATTGATAGTGAAGACACAGTTAAATGATTTAAATGAAGATTAAATTACAGCCGAATGTCGTTTTATAATTTCTTAAAAATAAATAAAACAAATATTTAAAAATTTTTCAATGTTAAGAAAGTTATTGCTTACTTATCTAAATGGTTGTCAGATGAACTCCAATCTAAGTTTTGGTATAAATCTGATGTCAGATCCTTCATGTAACCCTGAAATTGAAAATCACATACTGATCAGAGACAAAATAACTACTTTTAGTTTTTTAACTACAGTTTAATATAAAAATATTTAGCTAAATTTTAAATTATTATTGCCATCTCACTGCCAAAGACTGACAATTTTTCCCTTTAAACCATACAGATTCCCTACACCCCAAATAAATAGAGTAAACACTACCTAAAAACTATTATAATTGATTTTATTCTATTCGGATTACTTCAAATTGACTTCTTAAGAAAAAGGCTGAAATACAAATATTGTCAACCAGCTACAGGCTCAAAGCCCAACATGGCTGGTCCTTTGTTTATGAATTCACCAATTTGAATAACCCTTCGAATAACCTATATTTTCTGGCAACGCGTTTCATATGTCAATTACCCCATTAATTAAAGTAGTAGTACTTCCTTAAATCCTGATTAAAATATGTCTTATTCAATTTGTACCCATAGCCCTTGTTCTGTTATCCCTATTAAAGTTTAAGCCTTCTGCATCACCTAGTTTTACTAACTTGAAAAGATGAATCAAATTTCCCCTCCTTCTGCTAATAAATGCTAACAGATGGCCTTTTGACTCTTTTTATTTATAAGATTGCCAGCCACTCTATTGGGGTAGCCACCTGTGGAAATCCAGCTAAGAACCATCCATGATAATAAAAAGTGGCAATTCTTACTTTTAGCAAAATATTAACTTCAGTAGATTCTAAGAGTTGGCAGAGGTTCACAAAAATTGCATAGGCTGTTTCCCATGGGATTAGATGTCTTTCTTTTTTCAAATACATACTCATGGAGAGGAAAACATCAAAACTGAGAAGGCCTTCTTCAGCTAACAGAAATGAATCAAAAAGAAGATTGGCTCTATCAGGAGGTGTCAATACCTAAATCACAAAGAAAACAATACATTATTATTTCTTTTTAAGGACTCCAATTATTTCGGCCATTTTAAGAAATTTCAGAGTGATGTCTCCAGAACTTTATGTAAGGAAAGTTTTTCACAAAAATTACTATCTGATTTATAGAAAATAGATGTGGTTTTAGTAGTTCGGTAAAAATCTAGAAGTGGGTTCGGGTTGGCGCCTCTTGGCGATTTTTAGTCGCCAACTTCACTTTGATACTTTGGGGCTACTACTTTGCTTGGCATTTGAAGCCACTCCTAGATTTAAGCCAGTAGTTCTTTTACTTGAGAATAACACCAGACTTCTATTTACTTATAAAAAAATATGAAAATCACACTACAATAGTTACCTGATGATCTGTTAGAAGCAAATCAATAAATTTTTGCCACTCGCTTTTCTCATAATTTACCAAATAATAGCCAGTTTCATTTACATTGAACTTCACCCATTCATCTTGCTCGGCTGGTACAGAAAACCTGACTAAAGTAATACATAATTCAATTATTTTCTTTTAATTCAAGTACACTTAGTACACACAACTACTATAAAATGCATTGGGAATCAAACAAAAGTAAGTAGTTGAAGATAACTAAAAATAGGTACTGCGTCTCACCTTGTACAAGTATTAGTTTCTGAAATTTGAGGATTTTTAAAAACTTATCCAAAGAAAGACAAATGCAGTTTTATTCAACTGTACAGTATCAAGCCCTTACAGTTTACATTATAACTGAGTTATTTTTTAAGCTTTCTTCACTTCACCCCATACAGTCAAATAAGAAACTACTTCTCTGTTGTGACACTTGTGATTCAAAGACCGAACTTTTACACGAGCAAAATGATACAATTTTTAGCAGATAATAGTTTGAAACTATGTTTAAATCCATATTGAAATCTTAGTAATTAACTGACAGTGGCAATTGCCGATTTCAACACTTCTTGCTCGAATAAAAAATGTAAATAAACAAAAGTTCACACACGGTTATGGAGTTTGATTGGTTGATTGAAAAAGTTATATTTCTAACAACACCACTCACTGCCACTCACGATACTCCAAAAGCATAAATTCTAGCCGGAAAAACTCTAAAATATTCTTTGAACATAGTTAAACTGTTAAAGTATATAATTTTATGTTAAATGAAAAAAAGAAATATTCACTACAACTAGTTTCGCACGTGTATAAATTTGTATGCACGTGAAAGTATTTTGTAAAGAAGTTTGTTTTTATTCAAAATCAGTTTCATTAAAAAACGAGTCGTTCTATTGTTCATCCTTTGCAATGTTTACTTTATAAATTATTATACATAAAAATATTACATAAACAACACAGTAATTGTTTTTATCGCTAAAAATATTAGTGAAGCTCAATCAATTATTGAAGCAAATTTAAATATCCGTTGCTGAAATTAACCTAATACATCTCCACTCCTGTTGTAAGAGCCAGCTCAAAGTTGGTTTCTGTTTCCAGTTTTTAGTTTTGAGCGCTTTATTTGGAGTGTAAACATTCTCTCTAAGCTCTCTAGCATTAATCATGCTTCCAATGAGACTTGAGACTTTCTCATTTATATTTTTATTATTTAAAGGCAAAAGAGTTCTCATATATGGTCTTAAATCTGAATAATGAAAAGTTAGAGAAAGATAAATATCCATTTATTTTAAATAGGTGCTTAAGACATAATTGGTTTGCATCTTAAGAAAAAATGTTTGTACTACTTAAGTATAGAACTATTACAACATTAGTTTTAATTTTAGCATCACTGATTAAAAAGTGATGTGACATCAGTAAATTAATAGTTGAAACGCGCGTTTAATTATTTTATTTAGGATTTATGACGATTAGTTTTAATTCGAAAAAAAAATTGGTAACATGAGGTTAAGATGATGAAAAATCACCCCAATTTAATTAGTTATTAATATTTTTTCCCAAACAGTGAATTTTCATTTGTCTTACTGAAAAAAATACTTGGCTATAAAATAATACCTACGTTCATTTTCGTCATGAAGCCAAATAATTCCAGATTTTCCTCCTTTTGTCATGTAACTTAAAGGAACACTCCAAACGTATCTATAATAAAAATATATGTTTATTTTTTTAAATTGCGTTACGTTATCTACCATAGAAAATGAAAAATTGGAATGCCCTTAAAACGTAAGTTATATTTTAGGGAATGTAAATGCTTCTTAAAAAATGCTTAGACATTTTGAAATTGATTATTAACTCAATGCTTAAATTATTTTAAAGAAAATTATGTTTTGTTGCTTAATTTTTTTGTGTGTTACGTAAAGCAATATGGCACAAACTTTCCTAAATTTAATCGAAGTTTCTTATCTTATAAATTCATTATCTCAGTATCCCGATTTTACTCATTAACATTTCTGTAGTACTAATAATTTAAAAACCAGTTTTGAAATTGAAATCGAGCTAAAAATATAGGTCATCATTGTATTTTAAGATATTCTCGTTCTCCTCAAAAGTTATGTCCTCATGTTTTTAAAAAATATTCACAAGGAAATTCTATCGTAGAATTCAAATCGTCATACATTATATAAATATTTAACTATATTTATGTTTTAAAAATTTATACATTTAAAATACTTTTTATGCCCTTTTTATTTACGAAGTTATTAAAACAAAAATATAAATTTACTTAAAAAACTTTTACATTATTTCAGTTTAATGACGTTAAATATTCCTTAGTCATGTCGGCGCTGTTGAAAGAATATTACTTTCTCAGTTCGACTATGGGATGTAGAAACTAGTAACAAGTATATTCAAAAGAAAATTTGAATTAACCAAACATCAGGTAGGGCTAGTAATAACTAAAGTTGTTTACATGTAGGTCTTTGAGATATTTCAAAAACCCCTCTATTAGGATATATTTTCAACATAATATAACGGTTAGAGCAGGGGTTCTCAACCTTTTTGACTTCGCGACCCCCTTTTCAGGGAAAATTTTTTGGGGACCCCCTCAGACCTAAAATGTTAAGACATTAATAATTATCTACCATTTAGTTGTCATTTCACTCGCAATACGCTGCCAATAGTCTAAGCGGTACACGACGAAAAAGGGCGAAACACTGCACTTTTTGATGATGGTAAGCCACTTGGTACACTGATTCCATGGACCATAAGAATGAGTTTTCGATCAGGAGTCCGCCGAAATTTCCCTTAGAATTTAAAATATTTAACTTTTTGTGAAATTTTAAAATTCGCGTTTTACACCTTAACTGTCAAACTTTTCAACATGAAAGGTGACTTTTCTATACAATTTGAGGTCGTAGATTACAAATATGAAATCAAAAATTTCAAAAAGATGATATTTGATATGTTTTTTTGAAAAAAACTAAATTTTAAAATTTAAAATCTTCAAAAACACAATGTTAAACATAAGTTGGTATCATGAAATTTTTACCAGTTATTAAGCTATTTGTAACTAAAAAATATCCAAAATTTCAAAGCTTTACCTTTATTATTCACCGAGATATGATACTTTAAATTTGGAAAATTTTCAAAATGGCGGCCATGCTTGATGCGACTACTCATCGAAAACTTCCCATAACTCGGTAAATTATTGTTCAAAATGAACAGTTAAAACCTTTTTTGAAAGAAAAGCAATACTACTACACTATTAAGACATTAAAAGAACAATTAAACCACTTTAATTTGGTTTTAAATAAACTCTAAGACAGATTAATACTTTACTATGACAAGCATGTTAAAAGCTTTAAAAAATGCTTTCTAGGTGAGAAATTGTTTAAAATTTTTTATTAAATGTTCACCCTGATATAAATATGCGACATTAAACCATTTAAAGAAAATTTTGCCTTACAAGGGCCTGGGCGCAAACGCGAAAATACCTAATAAACGCGCTCTTCAAATAAACTTTTTCTGTCAAAGAATCACAAAATCGTGCTTTCTATTATGATTTTCTAATAACATTTTAACCACTTCAAGTTTAAAAAACAAGCATCCCTTACCTTTTGTATGAGAAAAAAATGCTTAAAATACAATTTTTCAGGTTAGAAATTACCTTTCAAATGAGTATTTTCTAGACAAACCTTTACTCACTGAGTTAAAACATGAAATATCAATGAGATTCATAATGTATTAAAATATGTTATATACATTTAAACTTACCGAACACTTTTTACAATTAGTAATCGTTGTGTATTTATTTGAAAATCGAGTAAGGGTAATACATCTAATCATTTCCTATATGGTAATGCATAACACCATTTAAACTTTAAGCAATTATTTTTAATCGGTATACAAAATTAATTGAGACTGTATGCGTCCAGCTAGTTTGCTGCAAGACTACTTAAATTTAAAGCCCTGGATACTCTACCTTAGGTAGAGTATCCAGGGCTTTACTTAAATTATACCAGCCTTATAATGAATAATAGTATTTTCAACTTAGTAGAAACTTATAGTATTTTCAAGTGCTTGTTTACTTACCTACAACTTTACTATTAGCTTCAATATCTTTACATTTATTAGAAATTAAGAATATCGGGAAAGTCAAATGCATCCAAATCTTTCATTAATAATCATCGTACAAATATTTGGTTTTGATAAGTTAATAAGTAAGGCTTTTTTCTTATTTTAAATGAGAGTCGTAGAGACAATATATTTTTCCTGTAAAAAACATATTAAATGTGTACCATGATAGATCAAGATTTTTTCTTTTAAGAAACGTATTCCTCTCTTGAGAATTGGTATATTTTCTATATTAGCTAGATTAAAAAAAATAAAGCATGTTGTACTTTGCCTATACTCCTTTCAATAGGTAATTACAACACTAAGATAAGAATTTCATTAATTATATAAAGAGTTAAAGGTATTAAATAGCCTTTTAAGGATTTCAAATTATTTTATTTATTCTTTTGGCACAAATTCAAAAGTATTGATTTAATTTTTGAATTTAACGTAAAAGGTTAAGTTATAGTTATAGGTCTTCCTCTGAATTTTGGCATTCACCTCTACAATGAGGAAGTTGCATGGTTTTTTTTATGTTTTTAATCGATTCTTCTTGCAAAAATAAGGAACTACCCAAAATTTGAGGCCGATCGAGAAATTTTTTGATTGCCAAAAAAATTAACAAAAATCCCCTTTTTAAAAGCCCGCGAAAACGCCAAGAGTTTGGATGTGACGTCATCTTATATTAAACATTGTTGTAAAGCAATGGAGTTGATGGTACTATTGTTGACGTCATCTTATAGTTTAAACAATAAAGGTTTTCAGTCACGTGTTTTTTTCTCGACTTTTAAATTAAAATATTTAATTACCTGTACATTTTTTTGAAAAACTGACTAGATATTTCATTTTACCATACAAAAAAACATACGGAACACTTGTTTGTTTTTGAAAATCTGACACATGCAACTTCCTTATTCAGGCACATTAGTGTACAGTACATGGTATTCCTGAAGATTAGCAGGAACACCTTGCATAATCTATTTCTGCATAACTTCTATGCTTTCTAATTTTTAGAAATAATTCATAAAAACAGCAAATACACAACGATTACTAATTGTTAAAAGTGTTCGGTAAGTTTAAATGTATAACATATTTTAATACATTATGAATCTCATTGATATTTCATGTTTTAACGCAGTAAGTAAAGGTTTTTCTAGAAAATACTCATATTAAAGGGAATTTCCAACCTGAAAAATTGTATTTTAAGCATTTTTTTCTGATACAAAAGATAAGGGATGCTTGTTTTTTAAACTTGAAGTGGTAAAAATGTTGTTAGAAAATCATAATAGAAAGCATGAATTGGTTAAAATAATGTTAGAAAATTATAATGGAAAGCACGATTTTGTGATTATTTGACAGAAAAAGTTTATTTGAAGAGCGCGTTTATTAGGTATTTTCGCGTTTGCGCCCAGGCCCTTGTAAGGCAAATATTTCCTTTAAATGGTTTAATGTCACATATTTATATCAGGGTGAACATTTAATAAAAAATTTAAAACAATTTTTCACCAAGAAAGCATTTTTTAAAGCTTTTAACATGCTTGTCATAGTAAAGTATTAATCTGTCTTAGAGTTTATTTAAAACCAAATTAAAATGGTTTAATTGTTCTTTTAATGTCTTAATAGTGTAGTGGTATTGCTTTTCTTTCAAAAAAGGGTTTAACTGTTCATTTTGAACAATAATTTACCGAGTTATGGGAAGTTTTCGATGAGTAGTCGCATCAAGCATGGCCGCCATTTTGAAAATTTTCCAAATTTAAAGTCTCGTATCTCGGTGAATAATAAAGGTAAAGCTTTGAAATTTTAGATATTTTTTAGTTACAAATAGCTTAATAACTGGTAAAAATTTCATGATACCAACTTATGTTTAACATTGTGTTTTTGAAGATTTTAAATTTTAAAATTTAGTTTTTTTCAAAAAAACATATCAAATATCATCTTTTTGAAATTTTTGATTTCATATTTGTAATCTACGACCTCAAATTGTATAGAAAAGTCACCTCTCATGTTGAAAAGTTTGATAGTTAAGGTGTAAAACGCGAATTTAAAAATTTCACAAAAAGTTAAATATTTTAAATTCTAAGGGAAATTTCGGCGGACTCCTGATCGAAAACTCATTCTTATGGTCCTTGGAATCAGTGTACCAAGTGGCTTACCATCATCAAAAAGTGCAGTGTTTCAACTTGTACCGCTTAGACTACAATGAATCCAATATTTTCTCTTATTCAAAATAGTTCATGCATGAAATGAAATATCCACCGGATATTGGCGCTATTGTATAAAATATAATTATATATCGGATATTCTATTAAGTTTTAATAGAATTACCTTATGATCAGAGTATGAAGTTGAACTTTAACAATGTTTGTGTTGACAAATTCTGGATAGGTGTTAAAAAAGAATATCCCGAACTATTCAAAGCAGGGATAAAGGCATTAATACCATTTGCAACATCCTACAGGTGTGAACAAGGGTTCCTTAAAATTGTGCACTTAAAATCAAAGGACATCGTTTGACACTTGAAAACGACATCCTCCTATGTTTTACTGACATTAATCCGAACATACTTATTAATTCCAAACATGCTCAAACTTCTCATTACTTTAATTGTTAAGATCTATAAGTTTTGAAAATTGTTTGTGTCTTATAAAAAATAACTATGTAAAAACGACTGTTTTGAATTTTTGTCTCGCGACCCCCTAGGCATGACCCGCGACCCCCCAGGGGGTCGCGACCCACCGGTTGAGAACCCCTGGGTTAGAGAAACATAATAGCAGCTTTGATCGTGAATTGAATACTGCAATAAACAGCTTAATTTCCTAGGAATCAAACCAGCCATTTTGTAGGGTAATTATAATCTATCTCATAAAAGTTCTTTTGGGCCAGGCTATCTTCTTCAATAAAATTATATGAATAAAAAGTGTAACAGTAGTAACAACCCTATACGACCTCATTTCTCTCAATATAATTCAGTCACGTATCTTAGTCTTAATCGCAGTAGTAAATTTTTCCCCGCTTTTGACTTATCCGTTAGTGAGCTGTAATAATAATGCATCGGCTCTATAAATCACTTTGATACGTGGTGTAGATAAAATCTCTTACTCTTTCGTACTATCCAGATGGTGGTAATTCTCCCTGTTTTTCAAGAATCTCCTTTGTTTGAAAACGAATTCTGAAGAGTTTTGCAGGCTTCTCTCAACTATAATGTATGGAAAACCCATTTGCTCTGTCCATGTCTTCATTATCTGACCAATGCTACGATTCCCCTAAAAATAGAACAATAAAAGAGTTCAATACTATTTACTATAGGACAACTTTTTTAAAATGACAAAATTTATATCTATTTTGATAAAGATCCTTCAAAGGCAAAATTTTCGTGTTAAAAAACGGTTTATAGTTTTGAGATAAATAAAATGGGGGAGAGTGCGGGGCACATTCGCACAAAAAGTGCATTTCGGCATATTTCTCGGGATCTAGATGAGATATTGAAACAAACTCGGATTCAAATGAAAGTTAAGACCTTTCCCGATATTTTCGAACGATAATTGGTCGGATTCATCTAGAATTTCTAACCTATATAATCAATCTAAAAAACTAGAAATTTCGTGCGAATGTGCCCCATGGGTGGGGCAGTTTCGCACACGTGTGCAGGGGCGGATCCAGACCAAATTTTCGGGGGGGCCATTTGAAATTCCCCCCCAGAAAATTTTTGGAAATTAAAGTCAAAAACCCCACTTTTTCAACTCGTTTTGGTACGCCTTATCAGAATTTTGGATATAGATTTTTGGCTTAAATCTAGAAGTGGTTTCAAACGCCAAGCGAAGTAGTAGTGAAAAGTATCAAAGTATCAAAGTGAAGTTAGCGACTAAAAATTCACCAAGAGGCGCCAACCAGAACACACTTCTAGATTTTTACCAGATTTTTTTGCGTTTTGACACAAACTTAGTAAAATATAGTTAAAATAACAGAGTTACAAGGGCCAAGGGGGTCTGGGGGTCCTCCCTCAGAAAATTTTTAAAAATTTTACCTTAAAATAACAGGATCAACTCATTTTTGTGCATAAAATGTCATATTATATAGAGTAAAACTTTTCATTTTTTTGGGGGGGGGCTTGAGCCCCCTAGCCCGAGCCCCCCTGAACCCACTAGGGGAGGGGGCTAATGCTGAGTTTAGGATAAAGCTCATTGAATCGTGAACAAGCTTATTCTTTATAGGGGCTATAACTCAGAGGCCCCTTTAAATTGTGAAGCGAATCTGCAAAAACTAAAGTAGGGGACTATAAATCGGTAACGAGCTAAAGCTTTTTAAATTAAAAACGCAAGAAGGCTAAAGCTCATTGTTCCATTTAAATTGTGAATCGAATCTATAAAAATGCAGGGAGGCTAAAGATTTTGTAGTGGTTAAAGCACATTACACCTTTTTTTTGAGGTTAAGAATTCCAACTTTATAAAAGAGCAGAGAGGGCTAAAGCTTATCTATCTTGGAGGGGGCTAAAAGCTTATCAAGTTGATGTGAACCAAATATATAAAAATACAAGGGGACTAATGCTTTATAGGAACTAAAGCTCATTGGCCTCTAAATTCTTAATTTATTATACAAATACACAGGTGCTAAAAGTTTTGAAGGGGCTAAAGTTCATGAAATATTAGGCTAATGTTTTGAAGGGGGCTTAAGATCATGAAATGGGCCAATATTTCGAAGGGGCTCACTGAATCCTTTAAATTGCAAACTAATTCTACAAACATGCAGGGGACTAAATGCTTTGTAGGGGCTAAAACTCTTGATCTCCTTAAATATTAGTGAATTAATAGTCTGCAAAAATGTAAAGAGCAAAAACCCACTACGATTGTGCATTGATTCTACAAATTTTCAGGGGCTAAAGATCTTAGAAGGGGCTAATGATTATGAAATAAAGCTCTTTGGGCCGTTTGAAATGTAAAAGAGCTACAAAAAAATTTGAAAAGGTTTTAAATTTTTCAAAAATTTTATCGAAAAACTTCAATTTTATCTAGTCTGAATTTTCAATTCAATTTTATCTTTATCTATGGGGGGGGCATAGCCCCTATAGCCCCCTCCATAGATCTGCCACTGGCTATATGAGCAACGTACCATACCTAAGAATTAAGACTTCGCATGAATTATAAGGGGAACATTTTTTGAGTTTTAGCTCTAGAAAGGGGTTTTAACTATTTTGGAATTTTTCACGGGATGAGCATGCCCCCCTTGCGTTGTTTTTATTCTTGTCAGACATCGCATGAATTTCAATGATTTTTTTTAAATTTTAAATTTAGCTATTTTTTAGAAAAGGGGTTTTTAACTATTTTTGAAATTTTCTCGGGAGGGGGGGGCATGGCCCCCATGGCCCCCCCGCTGAATCCACCACTGCACGTGTGGGGCACATTCGTACACATGCAAAAAATTGTACAATAATTATTTTTACAAATTAAAAAAATTATTGAACTTTAGAGTAAGGATAATTAAACGAAATTTTTGGCACTTTTACATATTTTTCCTCTAAATTGAAGATTTTTTTACAAAAAGAAAACAGCTTCAGAAAATATTGAACATCTAAGTTTTTGATGAGGAAAACAATTGTAGTAATGAAGAGTAATTGCACATTGGCATACTTCACATAATATAATTAGTTAGAAAAAGTTCAACCAATATTTTAACTGTCAGGTTTTATTCGAAAAGAAAAGTGAACCAATAGCTCGCTTATTAACACCTGAAACTGACGGTTGGGGAACTTTTAATACGATATTATCTTTTTGTATGAATGTTGAATCATTACTTACTCGGGAAATAAAAGTTTCTTTATTAATTTTAAAGTTTTTCATCATTAATTTTAAATAAGCACCATTCAATTCCAAATTTTCAATTTGACCAACATAACAAAATTTTCTTTTTAGTAGCAAATTCTACTAGAATAAAATCACTTAGGTTCAAGTCAATTGGTATTAAACAATTATCAGGGAGATTTATTTCTTCAATGTTTAAATCTGGGTCTAAATTCCTTAAAACTGAAGCTTTCTTTAAGATGTTATTTTCTATTATCACCAAATTTTGAAACAATGCCAATTAAAAACAATTAAACTTCCAAGTTATTAAATATACTGCACTTATAAACATATAAATCACTTTCATAATCAAAAATGGGAAAGATGAGGCACATTCGCATTGTCCGAATCTGCCCCATTTTTTGGTGTACGAATGTGCCCCATCTACCAGTTCAAGCTTACCACGTCCCAACAAGATATTTATAATTAAAGCAGGGAAATAAAACCTTTCTAGAAATTTACTTTAGTAGTGCCTCTACTGAATAAAATGCTGAATGTCTACTTGAGTGTTATTTTTGATTGATATTTTACGCCAACAAAATGACAAGAAAATTTACTTTGCTGCTTCTAACGCTAGCAAATTTCTAGTACGTATACAAAAAAATAGCTCAGGGCTTTGAAAATTCATGCAAGAGGTGGTAGTCATACTTCCATCTACTGGTATTTTTTTCAGATTTTTAAATTAATAATTACTAGGGGAAATGCCGTCTGTCCGAATGTGCCCCATGTGCGAAATAGCCCCACTCTCCCCTACACAGCGATTAACCTTGTTAAAACAAGATGAAAAGAAAATTACCTGATATCCACATGATTCTGAAAGTTCTTCCCAAAGATCGGTGGTTTTCGCATTTTTGTACTTGTACTTTTTCAAAAAATTCTGTAAAACAATATATTTTAAGTTTTATCAATTATTGTAGCGTTGATTTCGTGTAACTTGCAATACTTCAGGATAAAAAAGTATTGATTGGGAAATAATTTAGTTTTGCGTTAACACAAGAAACGTGTGATTAGAAAAAATCTGTTTAAAAGAGAGAATCTTTAATTTTTGACTAAATTAAGCATTTTGATTAATAGTGAAAGGGCTTACTGAAATTCCTGTTCGAAAGCTGTCTTTTCCAACAAAAAATTCCAACATACGAAGAATAGAAGCTCCCTGAAAAAGAAAAACATTTTTATTTATTTTATTAATATGAATTTCAATATGAATACTAATTAATAAAATTTAAATTTTTAAAAATGCCTATTAATAAAACCTATTAATAAACGAGTGATCTGAAAAGATTTTATTGTTTTTGAATACTTGATATATTAACTGTCCTATTTTATACTAATTGTAATTAGTTTTAAAAAAGTATTTATTTTAAGTAAAAAAGTATTTAAAGTATAAAAAGTATTATTATCAGAAATATCGATTTAGGAACCATATTTTTTCAACTTAGAAAAGTATAATTAATAAAAACATTTTAAAAAGTTAATCTTTTACTCAATCGCTTATTTTTCTCTAGTTATTTAAAATTAATTTTATATAAAAATTTTATTCAACTGTCTTACCTTTCCATATGATATGTCATCGAAGATTTCAGTAATTTCGTCTGGGTGTACAACAGGTTGCACAATGGGATGAGAACTCATGGTGGAATCAAGGTTCATGACAGGTTGCAACTCTTCGGTGACGAATTGTGACAGCTGAAAGGATAGTCCTCAATTGAGAATATTTTTGTGCCAGACTCATTTTGCCTTCTTACTAGACTCATTTTACTTCATAAATAAATGTAATTTGCTAGGATGATTTTAAGTTAGTTATTAAGAATTTGATTAAATGATTTTTTTCTATTTTAATTAAAGTAGTACTATTAATAAATTACATATCGTGCCTATTTAAATGTACAAACAATCCTCAATAACAGGGAAAAAAAACTCGAACGATTGATTTTTTTGCAGTTCACACAGAGATGCTAAATTTTAAGGCACAGCTTCGATAAGAGTCGACCAGCCGCCATGTTTACCCACAGCTTAAATTAGATCTACATGGTTTGATATGGTTGTGTGTCATCATTTGAGCTGTGAATAAACATGGCGGCTGGTCGACTCTTATCGAAGCTGTGCCAATTTTAAATTATTGTTGTTGTCTGATGCCACTTGGAATATCCAAGCTCCACCGCAAAGCGTACAGGATTTAAGGCAAATGGGGTGCGGGACTCCTGAAAAAGTGCGGCCCATGAATGGCATGAGTCCGACTTAAGCCTCGGATGATAGATGCCGCCACCGTCTATCTCCACCTCCGCAATTTTGACATGTCTCTGAAGGGGAGGGAATAGTCTTCAGACGACCTGTACCCATGGTAAGCTGCTGCGACCGACCACAAGACTTTCGGACCCATAGATTTAACGAGCACGTACTCCGCATATACTCGATGGGTCTTCAGTTGTGTCGGGAATCGAACCCGGGACCCTCCGATCCAAAAGCCGGTGTCTTAATCACTAAGCTCCCCACGGCCTATTTTAAATTATAACCTTAGTGCGTTCAATTAATAATACTTACCGTATCCCAATCCGGATGCTGCTCATCGACTCCTTTGTACTCGACGTAGCTGGCAAAGCCTTCGTTCAGCCACAGGTCTTCCCACCATCCCATGGTCACTAGATTTCCAAACCACTGAAATAAAATTATTTTAGTTTTTTTACAATGAACTGACTTCAGTGCTTCATGGTTCTTACTCGTTAAAGTTATGAATTAAATTATAAATAAGGTGAGGTGTTTAGTTGTGCGCTTGTTCTGATTTTAGAGACAATAAAATTATTTTTAAAAATTCATTTTTACAGCATGTATAAAAAAATATACTGTGTTTATTTTTCGAACCACACAATAAAGTTGAATGTGGAAAAACTTTGTAGTTTGAAAGGAATATTAGTAATTTAGTCAATAAAAATATGAATTTTGATTTATATAGGTTTATATTATGTGCATGTCCCATGTATTATTGGCAGTTATCAATTATCCATGCATTAAAAGAGAATGAACTCAAAATTTTCAAGTATTCTTATAATTGAAAATGTATAACTAGTTTTAAATTTGAAAGAAAATATCTATAATCTTCACATATGAATAAAAAATTAGAAAATAAAACAAGAGAAACGCCTTCTTTTAGTAGGATAGACGGGGATACTTTGTCAGTAATTAGTAAAATAGGATTCAAACAATTTAAAGTGACTATCATCTGTATTTTTTATGCAACTTATTTAGACAGTTTTTAAAGATATTGGATGTAGTACGTATTAGTAAGTTCTTAAATTGGGAAGAACATTCTCACCATATGAGTCATCTCGTGAGAGATAACTGCAGATATTCTCTGAAGATTTTGAGGACTAGAATTATCTGGATCATAGAGAAGGTTCGTCTCTCGGAAAGTGATCACTCCCCAGTGTTCCATGGCCCCTGAAGAGAAGTCCGGTATGGCAACCATATCTGGAAGAATATGTTTGATGTTTTTAACACTGGTAAAATGTACTAGGTTTCAAAATTTAAAGATAGTTATTACTAATATGAATTTTATAGAGTACATACAAATTATCATTCTAGATGAAAATAAAGGAGGAAAAACTATTTGAGACTCCTGAATTCAAATAAATTTAATTAACTATTAAAATAACTATTTATCACAGTGAGTACAACTAAATGGGCATGATTTATGGTTTATATCAATATAGAGGATTTTTCCCCTCTATCCTTCATTATTCAGTTAACCGTTTTCAACTGGGTGCGCTAATTATATTTTATGTTTCATGAATTTAAAGTAAGTTTTCTTATTGTTTTATAACATTGGAAGTTTGGTATATGAAGTACATTACTTTTAACGAGATGATAAGCACTATATGATTTATAAATGCAGTAAAAAATATCACTTACGTTAGAAAGATACTTTAGGATGGCTAAAATAATTTTTGTTTTGTTTTTACAAATTTTTATGATAAAAATGGATTTATTAAAATACGTCGGATTTATTAAATGAAGTCTGTAAGTAATATATTTTACAATTCTTAGCTGTTTCATATAAGTGATAGGACCCTTTTTAATAATATTCGGATTTTAACTTTTCTTAGAATGCACATTAAAGAGACATATTTTTTGCTGACTATCGAAAAACTTCCTTACCTTGTTTAGGTAAGGGGTAATCAATTTCAAAATACTTTTCAAAGTATTCAAGGACTCTGGAACCAAATTTCATAGCATAACTGGTTAGATTCACTTGATCTGGTGTTGTATAAACTCTAAACTGAAAAACACAAAGAAAAGTTAAAACCAATAAAGGAATATTATTTATCAATTTATTGTAAAAATTATTATGCATTGCGAACTTATATTATTCTGTTTAAAAGGAAAATACAATACAAATTTAAAAAATCTTCAAGATTCGCAAAAATACACGACTTACCGGTTTCCCTGATGAAATGACAGTGCCTTGGTATTGGAAATCACATACGATAAAACAAGCCAGGTATGTCACCATTGGAACGGATTTTTGAAACCTTGTTATGAATAAATTAGAATCAGGATATTCTTCAATACTCTAAGGAAAATGTATAAAAGACAAAGAAAAATATTAACAATCATAAACACGATTTTGGACACTATTAAATTGAGGGATTTTTAAAAAAGTTAATGGATACTTTCTCAGTATTTCCACCTTATTGTAGTCTAGCTCTAACACATGCAATATATAAATAAATTTGAAATTTTTAACTATTCTTTGCTAATGTTTACGTAAAATTACTTTTAAAATTGTTGAACAGTTTTTAAATTGATTAACAAAAATATAGATGGTAATCGTTAAGCCAATGGATGGAAAATATAGATGGTGATCCTTTTTCATCTTATAGCCAAAATTCAAAATGTTTTTACTCACTAATAATTTCCAAAAAAAATCTTACGTTAACTGGCATGTTTGAAAGAGCCATATATTCCTTCTCGTGCACCAACTCCACACTGAATGTAGATTTAAAGCTGGGTTCATCAAAACATGGAAAAGCTCGTCTAGCATATGTTGGTTGAAATTTTGAAGTGGCTAAGTATCTGTAAAAGATAACCCATTATCCTTTAAACTTTATAAACTACTATTTCATTTTGATTTAATAGAAGAAACAATAGTTTTAAAGCTAATATAGAGAAAGATGTATTTCATCCTATGCAGAGTTAAATTGAAAAATTGGTTTTTAATAATAAGGAAATGAGGAGTTAACTCAGACTTCTGATGGTGATAATCGAATTTGGGTTCTAAACGAAAACACAAATATTTAGATAAGATTCAACAGGTTCTCACTAAATATTAACTTTAATTGATTTTAAAAATTACTTTTCTAATGCTTCTAAAAACTGAAAGTATTAAAAAAGGGCAATTTAAAATTTTAAAAATATGCTTAAAGAACAAAACCTTTCCATAAATTTTCAGAGAATTGGTATGCTTTAACAAATTTATGTCAAAAAATTAATTACTATTTTTATTAATGGGATAATCAAATACCATTACGATGTAGAGTTGGAATAAATTTACCGAAACACTTTATAAAAAATTCTATAAAAACTATAGATTCTATACGGATTAAGAATTAACGCATCGAATCAATTAAGAGACTTTCAAGCACACAGCTTTTTTCGAGTCTATAAATTTTAAAGGATTCTTGTTTTTCTTTTTTTTAACAGGTAAAAAAGGGATTAGTTTCATCAGACGATTATACAATTGAAAATCGTGATTGGTTGTGTTTAGAAAAAACTTATCACCGCAAATCGGGATCAACACGGTTTGGCCGAACAAAGAAGTTTATATTTTTTGAAGAAATGCCAATTTCTAAGCTTGTATGAAGGTAACTTAAGGTTATTAGAAAGTTACAAACTAAAGAATTCAGACTTATTTAATTCAAAATAAAAGACTGCAATAAAACCATGCCGTGAAACCTGAGATCAAGCTTTTCACACAAATTACGGGAATAGAAGAATTAATTTTAAAAGTTGTTATCGAAAAGAATTTTTTTATCTTCTTGGTCTATATGGTGAGAATTTTAGAACTGATTTTGATGCTGAATCTAATTACTGGTATGCAACCAGTTTTTTCTATTACATCTATATTATGAGATAAAATTTTTAATAAACGAGATGGTTTTGTCAATTGAAACTTTATTTGTGAAATTCTAAACAACATATACTAAAACACTATTTTTGTATAAATTAGTATCTATACATGCAGTTTTTTTCCAGGAATTACGAAAAAGAAGTTTCCCAAGAGTTTTCATGAATTTGTTTTATTGACAATTTTTCCGTCAGTAGAATACTAAAACAAATAAAAGGATAAAACAAATTGTGTTGGATAATACAATCGATTTGTTTATACTTTTTATTTGATTAACGGAGTTAAATTAAACTTTAAAGTGTTATATATCAGAATCTTGAGCTCCTATACGCAAAACCGAGTGATTAGTTTGAACTTATAAATTTTTATGTGAATTAAACTTTAAACATTTCTTCACAAAAAAAATCCCAAATGTCCTGCGTAATTAGTATTTGTAATAAAATGAATTATTCACAAATCAATATAAAATTTCATTGTTAGGGTATATTTATCGCACATTTTGCAATGATAGTACTAAGAATAATATAATTTTAAAATCGTCACATAATAAACAATAATATGAATTCAAAATATTACATAAGAAGGAAACGTTTAGAGAGGTAAAAAAAATATTTTTTTTCTTACACCTACTGATTATAGAAATTATGATTGACCTTGTTACAGAAAGCTCTCATTTCCTCATGAGAAATTCAGCAGTTAATTATCTGATTGGTTTCCAGTGACAAACTTTAGTTCTTTTTAGTTCAGATGTATGAGATTATGAGGTAGTTTAAAATGTTAACTGTTTACTCAAGCATTCACCAAAAACCCTTATTTTTTAGTTTTCAAGTTTTCAGTACCTATTTTAAATATTTTTCTATTTCGAAACATGTAATGTTGGTTTCTTTGCACTCACTCTGATTTACTAATTAACTGAACTAAATATTTAAAAAAAAATATAATAGTTTGAGGGGATTTGAAAACAAAAGAATATAATTCATAATCAATACTTAACCAAACTGAGAAAATCAGCTGTTTTTAGGGTAGGTACACTTTTACTTGAAAAGGAGATTATGAACTTTGTGAATTTAATTCAAAACTTAATTTAATTTATCCATTTCAATTTATTCCAAAGAGACAAAACTTATTGTTTTTTCATGAGATCTAAATGAAGTATGTTTTAGGATTAATATTTTGAGTAATTTTATTTGCAAATGTTTACAAGCAATTAATATTAATGTTTTCCTTCGAAGGTTCAATAAATAATGCTTGAAAAGGAGATTATGAACTTTGTGAATTTAGTTCAAAACTTAATTTAATTTATCCATTTCAATATACTTCAAAGAGACAAAACTTATAGTTTCTTTCATGATATCTAAAGGAAGTATGTTTAAAGATTAATATTTTGAGTAATTTTATTTGCAAATGTTTTACAAGCAATTAATATTAATATTTTCCTTCGAAGGTTCAAGAAATAATGCGTGAAACTATTTCAAACTATTTAATATGAAATAACTCTAATTTTTTACTTCATTAGCCCTTTTTGTGACACAGATGTCATCGTTTTTTTTTAAATAGAAATTAACCATTTTTGATAGAGTTTCTTAGAAGGGTTGATGCTAAACATCAAATTCTAATGTCTTTAAAAAAATTACAGCTATATATTAAACCTTCTATTTTATAGAGATATTTTAAATAAACTCAGTTTGCAAAAAATAAAAGCACTACACAAATTATTATAAGTTTTTGTACAGTGGCTTTCAATTAGTATTACATCTGGAAAACTATAAAATCTGATAGAATAGTTTACTTTATTGGTATTACTTAATGGAATTCCAAAAGTACTTTTCGTTTTAATGAGAGATATTACTAAGAATCCATTCCACGCCCCAAAAAATGTATTTGAAAAAAGCTACCCTACTCTGATTAATGGAAGTAAGTATAGTGTAAACTGAAACAAGTTTTGATTTTACCAATACCTTCTCTTTCATAATTTCAAATATCACGATTGTATAACCTAATAAATATTCCAGAACTTCCATTCCTTAGCTTTAAAGTTTATTGTCCTTTAAGAACACCCAAAACTAACGAGCGAATGCGATAAGCACGATATCAATAGCTTTATCAATGAATATCAAGTCATCGCCTAAACCTCCACTCCATACAACGCGTCCTTAAATATTTCCTCTTCCTCTCTGTATCTTTTCCATCCTTGACCTACGACTGATCCGAACAATACGGTCCACGCATACGCGATAATGATTCAATTATCACAGAATCGTCCACTCTGCACTCAGAGATAACTCAAAAGAGGATACACGGTTAATTTTCCTTTGTAACTTCGACCGTCTCGTTCTTGCCTAACAAGATTCACTAATCCAGTGGTAATGACAGTGATTTTCTGGCGCGTCGGTGGATGAAAAAGACGAGGTTTTTTTTCTTCTGAGACGGTTTACCTAGAAACCCAGTGAAGCTGTGAACTGGTCCTTGTCTTTTGCCGGGAAAGGAGTAATGTGCTGCCAAGGGCGATGGGCAGTGAAATTGCCGGATTGAAAATTCAATGACTGGTGGATTTGAGTGTCATTGTCATCCTCTCAGCTTGTAACTAAGTTGCAGATTTGGATAATCGAATCAAAGATACGAACTCGGCCGCGGTAAATAAGAAAGTATTGCTTGAAAAATATTCAAAATTATCCGTAAGAAGCGGTATGTTTTCAGAAAAAAAGGGGCATTAAAAATTACGTCACTTTCTTTGGGCGAGTCCTGTATGAGTGAAACAATGTAACAAGAAGAATTGAAGAATTCAAATTTTGTGACATTATACTTTATTTTTTTCCTTGCTGTTAAAATGCTAGTGGAGAGTGGATACATTTCTGTCCCTGGCTGCCCCTGCTTGTTTAAAATGTTTGGAAAAGTAAAACACATAAAACTAAATGGTTTGGCCACCTAATATTTTTAAAATTTCATTTCTTTTTAATTTGTATCAAATTCGTGTCTTTTTGGTAGAACTTAATGAAAGGTGTTTAAATGAATTTTTTTTAATTGACAACATGTGAATATTAGATTATTAGATAAATTGATTTTAAAGTTCATTTAATTGAACAAATAGTTTTCTCCTTTAGATTTTCTTTGGCAAAAATAACTAATAGTCACTTGAAGTAATAACCTACTTAGCGTTTAGTTTTTATAATTTATTATATTAGGGAGCTACCACACCCTGCTCACTATCGCTCCCCACAAAACCCAGCCCACTGGACTTAACTGACATTATAAAAAATAATCAATTAATCATAAATAATAGGAATACAGGTCATAAAAGCTCATTTTTAGATGAGTAAAAAATCATGATTTTATTCAAGTCGGAAAAAACCGAGAACTGGATAGAATAATCAAAATAACTTAGTAACTTGCCCGAGTTTAGTAGTTTTGCCGCATAGTTTTGCCCGACTCTCCCCTAACTATTATTAATCAATATTATCAAAAAACCTTACACCAATGAATCTTTTAAATTCAATATTGTACCTAGTGACTCGTTAAATACCTAATGTTTAATCAATCATATGTTTGTTTAAACCCAGACTTGTTAAATAATACCTTTCAAGCCATTGAAAAAATAGGAGACAAAATCTACATGACACTTTGACACTCAATGTTTACAATTAATTCCAATTATCAGAGTAAAAATTATAAATTTTAGATAAAATGTGTGAAATTTTAGTGTCAAAAAGCATATCTGTAAGTTTTAGAATACTTTTATCAGTATTTGAATGATATTTAATTTGAAAAGTACTCTACACTACATTTTTAAAACGTGAAAAAATTTGTTTCATCCTAAAATATGGCGTCAATCGGTTGTTGTGATTGGATGCATAATAAGTTTTTTGACAGTTCTCTTTTTGTAACTGTGACCTTATCCATAATATAAAAAATGGAAATATTTTAAAAATAAGAGTTTGTTTTTAGAAATTTTAGGACTTATTGCACATCCTCAAAAGAATTCGAAAAGTTTGATACCGAAAATGTGTTATACAGATCAGTAATTAAAAAGCCTTTCTCTGGAAAAGGTTCACCAAAAACTTTTTTTTAGAATAGAGAGATAATTAGTATTTATTAATATTATTATTATTATTATTATTATTATTATTATTATTATTACTATTACATTAATTAACAATGCATACAATAGAAATAATGTCTACGTGGTGACCTTGATAAATTTTATTTTTATGCAGCTGTGCGAATCTGTTTTTAATTTTCAATCCCTTCCGGATTTGTTAAAATTATTAGGATTATTTCCAATTCCTTTAAGATGGTCATTTTGATTAAATAGTAGGAATTAGTGGTTTATATTAGGTCAAATAATGGTTATGATTTGGGATTATGTAAATTGCAATGGTTTTGGTATGTTCTGTTCTAGAAAAGCTTTCTAGAAAATTTTCGATTGCGCGCGCTTGTTTTCTTTACATCAGTGATTTCAGCAGATCATTCCTTGAGGGGAAATAAAGCTTTTTAACCTTAAATAACCGAAAACACGGTGAAAAGGGGGTTAAGTTATCGTTTTAGAAATTTATAACATGGCCTATGTCTTAAAGCAGTGGTGCCCAACCTTTTTTTTCACGGGGGCCAATTTGCTTATGAAAATTTATCTCGCGGGCCACATAAAAAACACTTTTAAGACTTTTTCTAAACATAAAGAAAAATTACCCGTTTTCAATGAGAAGTTTGCATCTGTTTGGTTACTAGTTCTTGTAAATTCGGCTACAAATTTGTAACACTTATCCTTAAAACTGAATTAAGATGATTATCTGTAAGCCGAGATCGAGCACTAGTTTTTGTTCTTTTCAGAACAGATAATGTTTGTTCTCAAGCACATAGTTTGTTCACAGTCTCCTTACATATAAGACACAATGGTTTATTTTCTCGCTGAATGAAGAAATATGATTTTGCCCACTTTTCTTGAAAGTTTCGGCATTCCGAGTGAATCATCAACTTTTTACGATCAGATGTCTTTTCGAAATTTGGTTCTAAAAAGATATAAACTGAATTCAAATGGCTAACTGATGATACTGATACTGAAAAATATTTATCCAATGGCAAATTCCCCGTATCTAGAAAAAAACAAAACAGAGAAGTAAAGAAAAAAATTTTTACTGGATGTTGAAGAATTCATTTTTATCTTTTTTTAGATGGAAGTGCCATATTGTCTGGCACGATTTCGTGGTTTTCTTGGAAGATTTCTGAATATGGTTTGTCTTTTTAAGATTTAAAGAGTCCGCGGGCCACATGGATCAGCCTCGCGGGCCACATTTGGCCCGCGGGCCGTAGGTTGGGCACCACTGTCTTAAAGTATGACAAATTTTATTGCAGATTGAAAAAAGTAGTGAATTATAAATGAAAAACCCACAAACAAACCTCTAACCCCCCACATTGACTTTTAATATAAAAGCTATTTAATAAAAAGAGCATTTCAAATGACTTGAAATGCTCTTGATTGTAATAACATTTTTGATCCATGAAAATATCTTTTTTTTCAGATTATTCATTTTATTTTACTTTTTTATTACAGGTTTCTGCTTATTTTCTTATGTTTCCGGTCTTAATCAAAAAATTAAATATTGTTTTTGGGCTCATTTTCTAATTAAATGATCCTAGTATCGTAAAATTAATTTCAAGCATTTAAACATATTCCCTATCGTGAGTTTGAGCCACCATTACAAATGGATACGCAGTAACACAAATTCTTCTTATTCTATATCTACTACATACATGAATAACATCCGAAGGGTATGCAAACAAATTAAAAAGCTATCGAAGAGCAATTTTTTTCATAGAAACCTTTTGTTCTCTAATACCCCTTTAGATTTAAATATTTTTCTTTTGCGTGTAGTAATTTTTCCATTACTATGCTCACGCGTGATGGAAAGTCTGTTTGACCGTGTACAGCTCAGTGATTTTCCCATTGGCTAAGTTTTAAAATAAGAAATCTCACAAAATAGCATCATAATGTCCCAAGGTCGTCTTTTGAGAGCACAGTTCTTGGGCACATAGAAACAGTACAATTGTGGTACTAAGAGTAGTTTTTTACTAAATAGAATTATTGTTAACTTCATGGCAATCAGAAAAGTTTTGTGTTATTTAATAGGGAGAAAAGGTGACCACGTGTCTCTTTTGCTTTTTTTTATACTCCGTATCCTATTTAGTACAACCCCGGTAGTAGAAATTACGCAGGATGGTAGCGAGCGCTGCTCCACGATTGGTTGTATATGGGAAAACTATAATTATAGTTTACCATTTCTTCACAAAGTTAACTTTGAAAGCTTTACTATTTTTAAGTAATCTTTATTTACTTTCCGGTATTACTTTTCTATTCATTAATTGCAATAAATCAGTTTCGAACTGTATAAATATTTATTGATGCATTATCATAAGTTTTTGTCATATCTAAAATAAAAATTTTGTTTTAAAATGACAGCTAATTATTAGGACAGTAAGCTTGGTCCTGCATCGTTCGGATTTTCAGATAAAAATTTAATATTCTGATAAATTGATACGGCAGAATTGATCTGCAGATTGAAACGGGGTTTAACCAATTTTCTAATGTTAAAGAAATATGGCTAATGACCCTATACCTTAACTAAAACATTTTAAAATATAATTTAACGCTTAATTTATCTCTACAAGATTATTTTACTTTATCTATTTCATAATTTCCTTTTGTCTGTAAAGAACTATCGAAAGATTTAACGTTAGATAAAGCGTTATGAAAGTCTATGGTTAATACCATAAGTACGTATATTAGAGAATTAATCTGAAACTGATAGAAACAAAAATACAGTTAAAAGTAAGCATTTTTAAGTAAGTATTTTTATTTTAGAAGATTGTTATAAAAGTGATCCTAACTTTGCAGTTTCATTATAAAATAAAATAATCTAACAAAGTTCGCTGTTTATTGAGATGTTTAAATTAAGATGTTTTAAATACATTTTAATAAGTTATTTTTTCATCTATAAAAAACCCTTCACAGTTTGCGAGATAAAAAAATATACACGAGATGATTCGAAATAAAAAAAGAGAGCTTTTGCTATTGCAAGAACTCAATTATAAAGAGCTTAGAAAATTGTTTTCGAGAAGCCTCAAAAGGCGTGAAATAGAGTTGCCAAACACCGTTTGAGAAAATAAAGTAATTATAAAGGAAAGTATTCAATATTTTTTCTTAACGGTTTGGTAGCAATATCCCTGTAGAAATAAACAAATACATCTATTCATTCAGCTTAATGAGCCAATCAAATCTGTTTTTTGTAACTACTGAACAGACAGTAATACGAAAAGCTTAAAGAATAGACTAAATTGGAATAAATTTTTTTCAACTGTGTAAACAATTTTGCATTAAAAAATATTTTTCACAATTTTATTCAAGTCGATATAAGAATAGAGTGAACGAATATTTTTTTAAACTTTCCGTAAGGATTGTTTCTGAAAACTGGTTTGGTAGGATTCAACTTTCGACCCAGTTTCAACTCTTTTCTTGTTGAACATATATTTACATTCTTCTTTATTTACGCACCTGATGAATACTCATTGGTAACCGTTTTACCTATTGCTAGAGTGAGAAACTTTTCACCGTTTATGTTATGTTTCGTAATGAGTTTCATTACTATGGTTGAAAGAGAAAGAGGACATGAGATGAGTGTTTTCAACTAAAATGAAATATTACTGGAATTTTACCCATTTTCTTCCAAACAAAATATTTTGCGGTATAGCATATGGAGGATGAAGTCGAGTTAGTTTTACAATACTGTGTAGAGTGTTATACTATATTCCTAATAAATTGTAAGGTCAGCGTGTCTTAATTATTGTATAGCATAAAAAAACTTATTATATTTTCCGGGTTAGTTTTGCACTATGTTTAAACAATATTAGGTTATCTTAACTCTTTAAGTTTCCTTTAACTTGATTTTATCACGTATTTATTATCGTCAGTAAGGAATTTAAATGCTAGAACCGTTTTTGATTTTCCTGCTTTTAAATGAGTATATTAGTTCTGAGATGAAATCATCACCGTTTTTTATACAATAAAATGCAATGCTAATAATATTGGATAATTACGACATTACTACGTATTTGAGCTTAAATTTATTTTTTAAACACCTGAAATCTAAACTATATTAGGGGACGTCTGTTTTCCAAAATTTTGGACCCCTCCCTCCCCCTTGGTGAAATTAAGTAAGATTTTGCTGGACCCCTCTCAAATTCGTGAGATTTTTTCTATAACTTTTTAGTAAATGAATTTCTTTGATAAGTTTTAGCCACATTTGTTTCGTCTTATCAGCATCACAACATACCAATTGCAAAAGCTTAGAAAACATGGCCTCAACTTGTATTTATCATGTGAATAACTGGTGACTAATAATAACTCTGATGGCCAACTGTATTTTTCCTAAACTTGGATTAAAAAAGATAAGAAGAGAAAAACGGTATATTTTTTGAACTAAAAGTTGACGTGAGAATTTAATTGACTCCCCCCTCCCCTCTGATGAGATTTGGTGAGTATTTGCTGACCCCCTCCCCCCTTATCGACCTCAAGTAATTTATGGATGTCCCTTTATACACAATTTTCGTGTGAAATTTTTATTTTTACTTACGGATATAATTTATCTCTTGAAACACGTGGGAATAAGAAATCTTTCGGGGAATAGTTTACAATCAAAACTACTTATAAGAATACTTATTATTATGATTATGTGATATTTCATATGGGCTCAAAATAAAAAGTTAAAAAAAACATAAAACTTTATACAGTCATTGCAGAAAATTTTACATTTATAAATTGAAATGTGTTTACAAACGTTGTTTTATATATGATTTTGCATTTATAGTTTTAAACATGTATCAAATAACTTTTGCAAAAGCCCAATCTCTCGAATCTAACATTTTGGCTGCTAGACTGAAAATATACGTTCTTAACAATATAAGTTAATTTGAAACTGGAAAAAGTAGAAACCAATAAAATAATTAAAAAAATATTTTGTAATCAGAGAAATTAAATGTTCAACAATATCCTATTCTTCTATAAATTTTTTGTTATATTTTCAACATTATAGACTTTAATGTGGGTAGATTGTTTTGTATTAGAGTAGTATTCATGAATTCATAATTTGCAAATTTTTGTCAGCAAATAAACAATTTATACAAAAAAATTATATCAAATAAATACATTTTTAAATAAGAGTGTGAGGTAGTTTAAGTTTTAAATAGGGACAGTAATTAAAATGTGAAGAAAAATAAGAAGACTGAAAAAGCTCTAAAATTCGGTAGAATTACATCTGTTGTGAGATTTCTAGACTTTTTTACCGGAACCTTATTCACCTAAAAAACTCTTTGTCAGTACAATTCAAAGACTTAAGTTTATTTTACACAAAACCACACTTTGTCAAATGAAGATTTTACTTTTTCTTATTTTTTGGGGGATGGTGGCTAAAAGGGTCATGAGAACGAAGATGGACTTGGACATCGTAAGGCCTTAGCCTACTGAAGGACTGTTGCACCAATGAGTTGAGTTTACTTTTTTGGGGGATTTAAAGTACTATACATGCATGCATCAACAAATTTTTTAATAACAGGATTATGAGTCACGAAATTTCATTTTGAAGTATGAAAATTGGAAGGTCTATTCGAAATCATTTAAGTTTTTTACAATATACTTTTTCTGCTCCAAGCAAGAAAGAAGATCAGTAAGAGTGACAAACTTCAGAAGATTGATATTTTTATCAGGTATTAAAATGTTTTTTTAGATCTCGCGGTAGACCCAGATTAACATGGAGGAGACTGGTGGAAACAGAACGTAGCCAGGCAGGGTGGGCAGGCTGGGCAGAAGCAAGATCCGTTGCCCAAGACCGTAGGGAATGGCGTCGTAAACTGAAGGCCTTATGTGCCATTGGGCACGAAGCAGAATGATGATGATGATGATGATTAAAATGTTTAAAACTTTAAACAGTTTAAAACCGCTAGAATTTTTTCACTAGAGATAGGGCTTTGGTTCTCTTAAAGATATAACTAAAATGAGCCCCGTTTCTTTCATCAGATTTTTTAAGAAAAAGGAAGAGTTGCGTTTAAACCAATAATTTTTTTAATAGAAGAGGAAGAAGAACAGAAGCATGATCCACTCACCTAGTCTCATTCTTGCTGTTTTTGTACCTACTCTTGTAAAACCCCACGATGGTTCCATTGAGAGTACCGTTGAACTCAAACGCCAGGGCATAGGACCCAGGTTCCACCACCCTCTCCAGAGCCAGCACAAAGTACTCGTGTGGACTGTACGCAAACTGCCTCTCCAGTACGACCTCCTCTCCCCCGGGACCAAACACACTGGCACTCCTGATGACCAGACGGTAGGCATGCACCACAAAGTGCCTAGTCGCCCGGGTCACATTGACCGAAATGCGGACTTGCCCTGAGAAGACGTCCAACTCCAGGTCCGGATGCAACCTCAGGTCGTAGTGCAAGGGTAGGATATAGGAGGGGAGTCTGAAGTCCAGCCATGGGGTGTCTTCGGACGCATCGCTGGCATCGGCCGGCACCGGGGATTTGGTGGTGGAAGGGGCCGTTTGCGGACTAGGGGCCCTGGTGGTTCCCGGAGGGGACGAGTCACTCACTTTAGGGGACAGGGACTTTTCGTGGTTTATCTGCCCCTTTAGCACGAACACCAACAGTCCGACACTCAGTATTAGAAGGATGAAGATGATGATGGCGAAGACGCATGATGACTGCGGCACGAAGAGCTTGGCCATGCTCGGTTAGGAAATAAATAAATTAATTGTTGTTTGTGAGTCTTATTATTATTATATTGTTGTTGATTCCATGCGTGTTGTGTTGTCACAGCATAGAAGTCGTAAGTGGAGCGACGGCGTCGGGCTCTTCCATTTGGGGATGATGTGTTGGATGAGAGCGGAACGGGTTTGCGACCAGCTCTAATTTGAGTTCTCCGCTCTTGACTTCCTTAGCCCACGACGAGAGAGAGAGAGAGAAACTGGGACGGGGTTGCCGGTCGTGGCGGGGGAGTCGCCAAGGACTTGTGGTTTCTCGCCAAGCCCGGCGGGTTCCGTTCCGTTTGCGGCTGGTTTTTTTTGAATATCAGATATTGAATCAGTTACTTAATAATAATCTTTTTTTATGAAGTTTCATTTATCTAACATGCTTTTTTGCACACTTAATAACACATTTTACATAATGTGAATACCTAATTTTTCCTCCTCCTAATTAATGGAATAAGAATTTATGCAATTTTATGAGAAATTTCTAGAAGTAAGCTTTTCAGTTAAAGAAATGGTAGATTAGTTTTCATGATTGATTGATACTTGGGGCAATTAAAGTACTTCGATAATTTTTAATCGTCTTAAAGTTTATGATTTAGAAAAAATTAATAACAAGTCCTATTATTATTAATCAATCAAATCAAATCAAAGTCTGCCCGGGCCTAGTGGCCCATCAGGCTGTGCCCATCTCCGTTTCTGTAGCCTTTGGGCCTGGGGTGCTAATTAATAGCTTGTGTCGAGGACGAGTGGCTAGCCCGACGCTGGACCCCCAGTTGATTCCCCAAACAAGCTTGGTCCTCATTTATCGACCCCGGAAGGATGAAGGGTTGAGTTGACCCATGCCTATTATTATTAACCGTGTTATTATTATGTTAACTATGAACCTTGAAAAAATGTTTAGATCTTTTTCCTGTAAACTTTTCAATACGGAATTTATGGTACTGAAATTGATGTGTGGAGCTTTATTAAAACTATTTTTAACTTAACTCAACCTTTTATTTGTCAAATTTTCTTTAGGGGTAATTTACTGAATGAATTCACGAATGTTGAATTAGCCCTTTAACTAGTGTAAACGCATGATAAAATATCAGACTGAATTAGAAACAAAATAACAATGGAAATTTTTTTTTCAATTTAAGTTTATGTGTGAAGCATTACTCCTTTATTTATTTTGTTTAATGCTCGTATACCAATAGCATTACTTTTTCTTCTTCTTTGTATCACCAAGTTTTTGACTTTGAGTCTCTAAAGTATAAAGGTAAGAAACAACTATGGGGTAATTTCCTTTGGAA
Source organism: Tetragnatha versicolor (assembly GCA_024610705.1). NCBI lineage: Eukaryota > Metazoa > Arthropoda > Arachnida > Araneae > Tetragnathidae > Tetragnatha > Tetragnatha versicolor. The sequence continues at coordinate 35,632,634 of JANDEH010000006.1, forward strand.
AAATTTGCAGTGGGATGAAACTTTAAAAAGGATTTTCTTTCAAAGCAAACTTAAGTTTGACTTGAACAGGTCTTCAACAAATGACTCAAGGTGGTATTGCGTAGGCATATTCTACATCGTGAAAAGCAGGTAAAATTGTAAGAAAACAAGCGGTATCATAGTATTACTGAATTCCAGGGTGGAATGTGTTGTTTGAATTTCTTCCGAGGTATTTTTTTCCATGCATGTATAAAGAGACAGTAATGGGGAAGTTTTAAACATCTCATACATATTAAAGGGGATACGTCTCCCTTCCATGTCTGAGTGTTAGTCCGGATTTACAGCTGGGGACACTTCCGACAAAAATGGAATTATTAAAACCCAATGAATCAACTTAAATTTACTTAAAAGAGTTTATATATTTATATATTTATTTATATAGTTTATATTTAATAATAATAATAATAATAATAATAATAATAATAATAATAATAATAATAATAATAATAATAATAATAATAATAATAATAATAATAATAATAATAATAATAATAATAATAATAATAATAATAATAATAATAATAATAATAATAATAATAATAATAATAATAATAATAATAATAATAATAATAATAATAATAATAATAATAATAATAATAATAATAATAATAATAATAATAATAATAATAATAATAATAATAATAATAATAATAATAATAATAATAATAATAATAATAATAATAATAATAATAATAATAATAATAATAATAATAATAATAATAATAATAATAATAATAATAATAATAATAATAATAATAATAATAATAATAATAATAATAATAATAATAATAATAATAATAATAATAATAATAATAATAATAATAATAATAATAATAATAATAATAATAATAATAATAATAATAATAATAATAATAATAATAATAATAATAATAATATAATAATAACTTTATTTATGTGCAATGCGATACAAATGAAAATTGGAGAAAAAACATATTAGTCAGACTGGGGCATATGCCCATTTAGCTGACGAAAAACATGATTATAAAAAATTAGTACCGATGAGAAATTAAAAAAAAAGTATCTTAAACATAAATGATACAAACAACATATTATATATACATAATATATACACATATATACATACACATATTTATATATATATATACACAAAAAATAAGGAGAGAAAATAATTTGAATAACAATATTAAGAGACAAATGGCAAAACAGCATAGGAATACAAATTACTTGTTGCTTCTATAACTTAAAAAAATTTCTAAATCATCAATGTCCAATAAAAAATAAAACAATAAGTTCTTAAATTTTTGATTACTTGAGATGTTTTGTAGGTTCAAAGGTAAGCCATTAAATATTTTAGGTGCTAAATAACAAAAATGTTTGCGGAAGATTTCTTTATTAAAGCGCGGTATTTGGTATATTTCATTAGGTCTCCGATCTGAAATTTGACTTTTATATTCACAAATTGTATTATTACGATATAAAAAATAAATCATACGAAAGAAAGCAATATGGCGTATAGGTAGAAGTTTTATAGTTTTGGGCTGATTGGGTGGCGAGGGTTTGTAATTTAAAATTTTGAAGCATTTATTTTGAAGGGAGATTAGTGGAAATAAGTTAGTTTTGTAATCTCCTCCCCACACAATAATACCGTAGTTTAATAGAGAATAAAACCAAGAATAATATAATGTATTTAAAAATAGCTTATTTACCTTATTCTTCAAGTGATGAAATCTTATTAAGATAAAGCGTAATTTTTTGCATAAATCACCAATATGAGTTTTCCCACTTCAAGTTAAAATCTATTTGAATACCCAAATATTTAATATTATTAACGCGTTGCAATGAATAACAACTACAGTTTTGATTAAAATTGCAGGTATTACTGTGAAATTTGAAATTTAAGTCAATGGAGCATTCCTGCAATGTGAAATAAATATATTTAGTTTTATTTAAGTTTAGAGTTAAGTCATTTGACAAAAACCATTTTCTAATTAAAATAAGATCAGATTCAATTTGTCTTTTTAATTCATTCAAATCGTGACAAGAATATAACAAAACTGAGTCATCAGCATAAGTTATCATTTCACCAAAGAGATTTAATTTGCAAAAATCGTTTATGAAAATTATAAATAATAATGGTCCTAATATTGAACCCTGTGGAACACCACGATTTGTAATAGAAAAGTTACTGTAAGAATCTCTAATTTTTACTCTTTGTTTTCTATTTGAAAGATATGAGATGAACCATTCTAAAATGTTTCCCCTAAAACCAGCATTTTGCAATTTATCTATTAATATATAATGATTCACGCTGTCGAAAGCTTTAGATATATCAAGAAAAATAGCAACTGTTTTCCTATTTTTATCAATACTGTTGTACAAAAATTTTGTGAATTTTATTAGAGCGATTTCCGTATTCCGACCTTTAATAAAACCATACTGATTATCAGCAAAGAAATTAGTATGAAATAAAAAGTGATACATTTTGTTAGATAAAGTTTTTTCTATAATTTTAGAAAAAGTGGGGAGAATAGAAATAGGACGATAATTTGTAAATATATTTTTGTTACCGGATTTAAAAATTGGAGTAACAGCTGCTTTTTTTAATGAATTTGGGAAATAGGACAAACTAATTGATACATTTATAAAATTTGTTATAAAACCAATATTTTTAATAGCAAAGATCTTTACCAGCTTTATGCTAACACCATCATAATCTAAAGAATTTATATTTGAAAAAGAGTTAATTACATTTATAACATCATAGTCACATACTGGAAGAAATACAAATGAATTTAAACTAGGGAGGATATAAGAGGTGTAGTCTATATGAAATTTTTACTTAAGAGCAGTGGATTGAGTAGAAACATACTTAAAAAGTGTGTTAGGATCGGATATTTCATATTTATAGTTAGTTTCATATTTATCTTGCAGTTTCACTTTCAATTTATTGGTTTGCAATTTTCAGATCTTCTAGTAAAAAATGTCAGTTTGTTTTGTAAATGCAAGTTGTAATAATGTCCTAACCATACTTAGGTTATGCTTTTATTTCACTTAATTAATTTTTTTGTCTAAAAAGGGAATACTTTAAAATAAAAAGCTACTTTAATAAAAATAACATCGTTTGTCTAATTCAAAATTTAAACGCACTTAACTTTCATTTTGTACTACTCTTGTACTTACTTCCTACTAATCTAATACGCTTTTCTTAACCTGGTGGTTATGCAGGCTGAACCTGAATGTCCTTAAACAGCCATTACAAGATTTCTTTTAGTATAATTAAAAAATTTTTTTTGGTTTCTCTAGAGAAGGAAACATATTTTCGCTTGTTCCTTTTTAACTATTCAGTTTATTTGGGGGGATTCAATCTTTCTCAAGAAACTCTTAATTTTCTTATGCATTACTCGTTACTTTAAAATGTTTTTATATAGTATAATGTTTACGTTCAAAAATAATTAAAAAGCTTTTTATCCTTTTAAGAAATAACTTTTGGGATTCCTATATAAGTATAAAGTAAGAACACCAAAAACAACTACGAGAATCCATTTTTTTAAAACAAAACTTCCTTTTACAGAAAAACTGTTTAAGTATAAAAATGAACTGTTTTTCCAAGTTCTCTTTTTCTAAAATTTCCTCTAAAAGTAATTTTAAGTCGAAATAAATAGAGATTTAGTGGAAAAATCCAAAGTATTTTTATGGAAATTGATAAATGGAGGAGAAAATGCAATATCATGCTGTCAGAAGCGATCAAAGGCTGTATTTGCATATAACACCTGACATAGACTCATCAAAGTGTTCGAACGCCATAAAAGCGTCGACCGGGAATTTGGATAATATGATAATAAAATCCAACGAATGAATAAGCGATTTTAGTAAACTGAGTCATATATATTTTAAACTATTGTATAGGAGGATTTCTTGAAAGAAATGTTAAGATATAGAGAGAATTCAAGGAAAATATTCAATTCGAATGAAAAGGTGGACACTCACAAGGTATGACACTTTATGTTTAAGTAATTTTATAATCATCTAGAATCTAGTAATTTTTTGTCATGAATTTTTTAGTAGTAATAAATTTTTAGTGTTTTGTAAAAAAATCAAAGGAACCCAAGTGCAATCTTTAAAAATTATGATAAGTGTTCAATATAATTATGGGAATGATGTTTAAAAATTTTGTTATAAACAACCTCTATAATAAATTATAACGAGCTTCGTTTAGTCTAAACCTAAAGCCCTGGATGAAGCTACGTTACTTTTAAGCTTTGCTTTCCAAGGCTTTAGTTTAGTCCACATTAGTCATAGGACCAAATATGAAGTTCACTGTTACACAAAGTTCACAGTAACCGATATTACTCTATTGTTGATCGGCCAATCAGAACCAGTGAACAAGTCATCAGAGAAATATTGTCCAATCGCCACTAGAAAAACTTTTGACGTCGTAACAATGTTGTGGCGGTTGTTATGGAAATGGGTTATTCCACTCAATTTTGAGGAGGATGGTAATTCATAAACGCTGAAAAAGCATTTTGTGCCAAATTTTAATTTCGATTTTTCCGTCTGTTTTTTTCCTGACGCGGTCGGACTATAGGGGAGACTGTTGTACCATCGGATAAAAAGTTTCAATTTTTCTTAGACAGTTAAAATCACATTTCGACCTTTAAAGTGCCCAACCTATAGTCCCAACCTTAGTAAGAAGGGGGATATTTTTTATTAGCTCAAATATTAAAAATTGGATTTTTGACGAAATTTGTGTCCATAGGTACAACAACCTGCTCTCCCTATGGACAGACCCATCAGTTGTACCTGTGAACACCCATAAAAAGGGAAGTTTTTGTTGGAAAAAGCTAAAGATGAAAATTTTTTATTGATACAATTACCTTTTACAGAACAAGTTCAAGCATATATAAAATGGTGTTGTGTTAAATAAATAGTGCATGTTTTTGGTGTCCATAGGTACAGCATAAGGCGTTTTGGCATTCAAAATTGTTTAAAAAATAAAAGAATTGTGATTCTGCGACTTCCAATATCAAGACTTGTCAAAATCTCTGGGGGATTCGGCTATGATTCACCACGTATATCCCGTTTAATCATATCATCACTAAAGGGGAAGAAAAATATTAATGTAGTGATGCACTAAAAGTAAATTTGAGCATCTAAAAACAGTAAATTTTATTATATTTACTTTAAATATTTAAAAAAAGATGATTTCACGTTAGCAACTAGATTGCATCGATTTACATTCAGTATCAACCACAAATTCAAATTTCCTTTTTTCCCCCGAATTTTAAAATACGGTGTCCGAAGGTACAACTGTCCAACAATCTCCCCTACTGTACAACAGTCTCCCCTACTATAATCCTGCGTTCAGCATAGCAGTGTCTTGTTGTATTCACTTTCATTGATAGTAAAAATTGAAAATTCATGAAGAAGACATTTGGCGAAGCTGAACCCTTTCATCACTTGGCCTTGAAACCGGTCAATGCGTGGGCGACAATAGAATTTTCACCTTCCATTTCCGTCAAAAGCCAAGACACCAGTATTTCCTTTTCACAATAAGCGATTCGAATCAACAGACCTGGTTCGGCCAATAGCGACGCCAAAATTAATCGAAACCAACAATCGGATGTTCTGCTCTACTAAGCCAGGAGGGTCGAAAACTCCTTTTCAAATGTCATCTCTCCTGTCAGTGTTGTGTTTCTCAGAAGGTTTCCACTTAGCGTTCAGAGAGCGAAATTAGTCTTGCTCCGATGTTGATTTCTTGAAGCGAATCGCCGGGAATCGAAGATTCTGTTCGACACTGGGGATGTTGTTGGGTAATGAAAATGAAACGCATTACCGCTTTGTGGATGTACCGTGCGACCTTGACTCCTTAGTTGGTTGCTCTTCCTCAGGAATTGAGGGTGAAAGATTATGTAAAACAGGGACTATAAAAGTACAACATATAGGCCTATGACATTTATTATTTATTACCAATAACTCACAAGATAAAAAAACATTCATTGATTATTGAACTTTAAGGGTTTATTTTCAGTTGAATCACATCAGTTCAAAAAAGGGAAGAAGTCCAAAATATTGCAAATCGACTTTTTGTATTAAAAAAACTCTAAGCTTTGCTCTACACACGAATGGAAAGAAAGAGAAAAAATAACTACCCCCTGTAGGTAGATATAGCCCCTTGAATTCGACGAAATCAATGTTAATTGGTTGTATTTTAGAAGTAATTTAATTTAGGTTAATTTGGATCTATTCTTATTCCTTCTGTTAAAATTTAAGTCAAATAAAATTTAAGTTTCATTTCAAAGGGTTTTTTACCTTTTTTTTATCCTGTGAATGTTTGACTCCATTAATAACTATTTTCCATTAATAAAAATTTGGTGGTTATACAATGAAAATTCCATTAATTATAGTTTTTTCCCCGATTTTCTCAAAACTTTCCTTTTGAACTAGACGATTCAATTTTCAAGGTCTCCGCTCTAACCTAAGCTTTAAGGTTCTTAATTAACAATGTGAGTTAATTCTAACTGGGTGTTAAGAAATTTAATAATTTCAAGCAGCGGATACAGACCCATATTCCAGTAAAAGAAAAAAAAGGTAGATTTTACACCCGAAATAGGTTTGAGACCCTTGTTTTAATAGTTTTTTTAGAATCATTCAAATAAAAATCTCGCATAAGGAAGATCTCTAACGGCCGTATTCTATGCTACCCTACCAGTGGTTAAACAGCAGTTAGTACAGGATTCAGCCAATCAGAGTCGATAATTCCTTTCTTGGTCATCGGTGATTAACCACTGATCAGGTACCACAGAGTAAGGCCTTTAGTAAGGCTAAAAAGGTATATGTTAATTAAAAAATACTTGTTAAAAATATTAAGAGAATCGACAATGCTTTAGTTCAAAAAAATATTTTTTTGGGAGGGATACCCCTTTGTTTTTTACTTCTTTCTTACAGTTTGCTCGAAAACTACATATTTCGAGGATACTAACCTAATATTTTAAGGGACAGCGTTTTACCAAGTCATCCAATCTCAGTACTGCGAATCGAAATAAAAAAATGCTTCTTTATCAAAATGTTTAAACCAGAAAATTTCAAACAACCTCCATTGGAAAACGTTTGACTGAATGTGGAGCATTGTTTTACAATTGCACGAGAACATACGGTACCATCTTTAAAAAGCAGAGACTTTTTGTGAGCTGTCACATATGTGCACTCCGAGACAACCAATCACCTCGCGAGGCGAGTCAAATCATTCCTTATGTTGACAGTCTCTTTCTTAAAGGAAGCTTAAATACTCGCCAAAAGAGCGATAAACGGAGTTAAATACCATTTAATTAGTTTGCCCGTGAGTGAACGTTTCGTTTTTCTTAGTTGCCTCATTAATATTTCCGTCAAAGTTTTACCTTTTTGTAGCAGCGGGAATCGGAAAAAAAGTGTAACAATTCTGTAAGAACTACGCAGTCTCTTGAAACCTGTTTATTTGTTTGTAAACAAATGCATGTGTGTCCTACAAATGAGCTAGAACTAGTTTCTTAGTTGATTTGATCTGATATATGCGTAATCCGCGGTAGTATCTATTATATGTAATTAATTATAACTAATGTTTAAGAAATGGCATGATAGTTCTTGAAGAATTTAGATATCCACTGATATGGCATTACTTACAAATTAATGCATTTTGACTCTTATTTTTGAATAAAAATAAGTAATAAGAAAAAAAATTAAAACTAGAATAACCTAGATTTGTTAAGAAATGTCATATGCCTGTGACCTAGGTTGTGACACCTATGTTTACTGGGTGGCTAGGAAATCCGGAGATTATGCTTATAGATTTACTGATGTCAAATGTTTCGTTCCTTTTATGTATTCCATGTCTATTTAATCTTCAGATGTCTAATAACGTGCCATTAAAAAATAAATAGTAAATAATTCCCCATTTAGTAAATCCTAAACCTTATTTGTAATAAGGAGAAATAAGCTAAGTTGAAAAAAAATTTTTGTTGATTTTTCTATGAACCGAATATGGGATAGTGGTTCTGATCCATCAAACTATGAAATCTTTATTCTAATATGCTTATTAGGTACATGGAAGTCTTTTCAGTTTAAGCCTATCAAAAACTTCTTTTATTCTCTGCTGTGTATGTGAATAATGTAACTGAAATCATTAAAAATTCAACCAAAAGTAAACATATCAATAATTTATTAGAAAAATCAAGAATGGAAGAGAAAAATAATAGTATACCTTTCTTTCCCTTTTTGACGAATATAATGAAATACACTAAACTATTTTTTGCTTCAATCTTGTTCAATTTCAACATTTAACAAAAGTTTTGAAATCTAGAACTTTGTTAAGAAGTCATTTTGAAATTAGAACAAAAGAAAGAACACAAAAATCCAATTTCAATCTAATCTTCAGAACGCAGAAGAGTAAAATTAAATTAGCACTTACTCACTTCATAAAACTCGTGAGCTTATCTTCATTTTTAAAGTTCCTGAAACTTTAGTGAAATCCACTTTCATTAAAACCTTAGTGTATGGAATCTTCAATGATAGAATTGGAAAGCTAATTTTATTATCTAACCTTTTTGAGAATGAGACGAGTCTTCTATTTCTGTAATTAATCCCAATTCGTAATTAAAATATTAGTGTGCTGAACTGTGTGGCGAAACAATTTTTATCCTCTTATTAAATTTTGCTAATCAACCAAATCAATTTTGGTAACCAAAATTGTATTTCATCCATAGATAAGATATTTGAAGGTTCATGTGAAAATAGTGTTAATAATATTAATCTTAAAAATATTTAATTAGTATACAGGGTGTCCTATAAATGTTGGGTCACACTTCTAGGAGGGATAGTAGACACCTAGACGAGTCAGAATCACATAGGATTTGGGGGTCCCAGACCAAATCCCTGGGAGTTAAAAATGGAGCGACACCCCAAAAAAATTATTGAAAAATTCAATTTGTAGAAGAACTACTATTGGTAAAAATTTAATTATGGTCTCAAAAATTGTGGTTTAATATGATCTTTAAAATTGAATCGCTTATTTCAGAAACATGTTAAACGCAATGTTAATCCTATGGGGTTTAACATGTTTCTGAAAAAAGCGATTCAATTATCTTAAAAGTTTTCAGTTAAAAATTTGTTTCTTACGAAGAAAGTTTAAAAACCAAAAAAAAATGTCAAAACTCTGCCAAAACTTTATTTTGTATTTCGAAATCCTTTCCTTTGATTTAATAATCTGAAAGATCATAGTCGAAAACCCTTAAGTCCATAGTGTCACGTAAAAACCATCAATATTAAATGCTTGAGATCCTGTTAAAGCATGGTTTAAGTCCGTTTTTTGCGTCCGCAAAGTGCCGTTTTGGAAACGGCTATAGGAAACCAGTTTGCGCACGCAAAAACTTACTTTAACAGGATCTCAAGCGTTTAATATTGATGGTTTTTACGTAAAACTTTGGACTTAAGGGTTTACAACTATGATCTTTCAGATTATAAAATCAAAAGAAAGGATTTCGAAATACAAAATGAGGTTTTGGCAGAATTTTCACATTTTTTGTGTTTTTTTTTAACTTTTTTCATAATAAAACAAATTTTAAAGTGAAGACTTTTGAGATAATTTTAAAGATCATACTAAACCACAATTTTTGAGACCATAATTAAATTTTTACCAATAGTAGTTCTTCTACAAATTGAATTTTTCTATATTTTTTTTGGGGTGTCGCTCCATTTTTAACTCCCTGGGATTTGTTCTGGGATCCCCAAATCCTATGTGATTCTAGGTGTCTACTATCCCCTCTAGAAGTGTGACCCATTATTTATGGGACACCCTGTTTTTTACCCAATAAAAATATCTTGGAAAAATAAACAATAAAAAATAATGTAGGAGGTATATTACTTACCTAATTATAAGTTGCAAGTTCAACAGAGCTTTCACCATAGGCATAAATACGTTTTTCCCCATAAGATCTTGGAGAAATTTTAATTATGATAATTTAATTGGATTATATTGAGAGTTGAACAGGATGAATGATGTTAATAAATAAGGGAATAATAAGGGATAAATAAGGGAATTCTATTCTACGCGATTTCAATAGAATTTCTAAAAATATTTTTATATATCTTACCAGAAACAAAACAAAATGTAATTTTTATTTCTTTAAAAAATAGCAAAGAGGCTATAAACTCATTTCATATTGATATCAAGCTATACTTCAAATATTTCGATACATATATTCAAGAATACCTACTTAACTTAAAATTGTCTATTTAAGGAATTGTCTAAACGCTTTCAATGTACACTGTAAATCTATTATATAATTGTTCTATTAAATTATAGATATTTTTTTCAACATTATGTAATACAGAAAAAATTTAAAGTTCATATGAAAATTTCTGTGCAAGAATAAATAAATGAAACATTTTAATACATCGATTGTATTTTCTAAAAATTGGGATCAATACATAGTTTAAAATTTATTAAATATCCTCATAACTTGGTTAACTTAACTAAAATAATTTTACTATCGAATGTCAATAATTTTATTCACTTTTAAATATCGCATAAGTTTTGTGAGTTTCTCCTAGCATAGACCCCAGTACATATAAAGGAAAAAAAATATGTTAATAGACAAGGAATATGGTTTTTAGCACCAGAAAAGAAAAGAATAAAAGGGGTATCAGAGTGTAAGGAACACTCGTTCACACTCGACTTACACACAATGCGTGAGATTTGGTCAGTCCGTTAACAATAACTCCTTGTAAATAGGAGATCTTCGCGTGGCTTTTTGTCATCATATTCAAATCTTCTTCGTATACTCGGTGTCAGCTGTCGGCCAATGAAATATTCTATGTAAATATACGTTCTATATGGCTTCAGTTCTTGTTAAACATGAACTTTAAAGGGTTCTCAAACGTCGATGACCTGTTTACTAGAAGGAAGTCTTTTAAATAAACTTATTTTTTTAAAAATTGCGCTTAAATGTAGTTTTGGTTATGCTAAAAAAAAAGGTTTTTTGAATAAATAGACCCCTTTTATGCGTGTTGAGAAGTATAAAATTGCAAATGTATTTTAAAGTTATCCATGTCCTTAAAAGTTATGGGAAATGTGATATTTATGTTTGTTTTTAGATACCTTAGCAATGTGATGTTTTTTGAGATACCTTAGAATGCATACTCACAGCTTGCGAAATAAATTTCAGATGCATGTGCATTTTTAGGTAAATATAAAGTGCCCCTCTATCTCTTTTCTTAAAAAAGCAGAATTTTTTCAGGTATTCAAAGAATGTTGCTTATTTTAATTGTTAATACGAGTTTATTCACATTGTTAATTATTATGTTAATAATTATTGCCCTTTAAAATCAGTAACATTTAGAGGGAAATAAAGGCGATAACAATTACACTCTATCTATGGGATTCTGGGGAATGTAAAAAACTATAGGCCATTTGAAAACCCGAATTTCAATTTCGACAATTAGGAATGTTTAATGAGGTATTTATTTACAAGTGTGATCGAAAAGGAAATGGTTTACATTTTTACTTGGCTTACAGTGGTAAAGAGAAGGTAAAATAGAGAATTTGGTTCATAATTACTCTTCTGACACTGCATTTTTTTAGCAATTTTTATTCCAAATTTCTAAAAACTGCTAAAAAAGGGAAAGAAAAGAATACTTAAGGGAAGGGAATAAGGGAAAATAGAAAAATACTTAAAATTTTCGAATAAAAATCGAATGAAGAATAGTCTTATACGTATTGTTTTTCTAATAACAACTGTAAAGTAATAGCAATAATACTATATTTTACATTAAAAAACTATATTTTCTTTTTTATTAAGAATTCCCTTTTCAATTTTTTAATTCCTCGAGTAAAATAATTCTTATAAAAATAATGGCTATATAAAAGTAATGGCTTTACATCTATGTTGAATTCTTGATTTTTTAAACAATAGGATAACCATAGCATTCAAGAAAAAAACACTATAAATTTCTTGACACCTTTGTCATTTTTCTTTGCATTTTTAATAAGCTCAACATGATAAAAAAAGTATATTACTAAACTAAACTAAACATCGGCACAACAGCCCTACTGGGCAAAGGCTTACGATGCCCATCTTCATTTTCTTGACCGTGGGGCCTTGGGGTGCAAGGCATATATTAGGTGGTCAGCCCGGTTCGGTGGTCAGTCTTGCGAGACCCCCAGTGTTTAGTCCCCAAACACGCTTGGTCCTCATTTTATAGACCCACTGAAGGGATGAAAGGCTGAGTGAACCTTGCCCAGCCCGGTACCCAGAAATCGAACCCCGGAAATGTGGCGTGGAAGCCCAAAGCACTACCACTACGCAACCGGGCTTAAAAAAGTACATTTTTGTCCTTACGCATTTAAAACATAATAATGGTGAAATATGAAATAAACTAAATAAAACTACTAAACAATGCCATACAAAACATAAATTTTACAATCCAATTTAACTTAAAAAATTACATGAAGAATTTTATAGAAAAGTTACTGGGATCTGGGAAGTAAATCCTCTTCGTAAACTTTGTTGTTTCTTTTTGTTGACAACTGTTCTTACTAAATAAAATTACGAAGTGTCTAAATCCAAAAAATCCATAGCGAAATTAGTTAGAGTTGAGCAGTTGAGTTGTTACTTTCGTGGATTTAGATAGTGCCATAAAATTATTTATTAAGCATTCAGGTTTCATTGAAGATGTGTTAAAACCCCCAAACGAAGTATACACAAAGATTTTTAATTCTATGATTATCTTAAAATCACAATATTTTCACGACATTACGAAAGTTTATTTATTTTAATTGGGGATTTTTACTTAACATTAAACATTTATAATAATGATTCAAATTACGATCATCTTTCTTACATTAATTGCGTTATAGCACTGTTTAAAAGTATATAAAGTAAATTGCCGAACCCTTAAGACACATTAAACTTTCACGTGAACCTTTTTAAGTAAAAATATAATGACGATGTAAAAAGAAAACTTTGAAAGAACTATGAGCTTTGATATTAGATTGGAGTCATTGCAAAGAGATGTTAAATAGGATATAATGTTCTCTTAAGAGAGTAATAAAGTGGATAGTAAAAAAGGAGAGAGTAGGAGAGTAGAGAGTGAGAGTGGGAGAGGAGAAAAGGGGGTCTAGAAATTTCTTTAGATAGGGCCTGGAGACACAACGGTAGCAAAATATCAGAAGATCTAATCTCAGTAGATTGGATTATTGATTCAGCGATTGTGGAAGATTAGGGTGTATGTCAAAACGCAGTGGCGTGATCAATTTAAATCCCCAATACTACTCTTCCAACATTCACTCAATCACAGATTTGAGAGTTTTTTTTTCATTGTGACCATGATCTTGAACTAGATTGAATGGACGTACAAAAGCTTTTGAAAAACGCTTTTACCGAAATATTTTTAAACGTGAACCGTTTATTGGTTGGGATTAAGGAATTCCTTTACACAAACTTTTATTAATGTATAAAGGAAATGATAGTGTTAATACATAAATTACAAACTAAAAGTTGATTTCTCTCAGCAATTCCTATAGAAGTAACTACCTATGATGTATTGAATGAATAAACTAAGATATCCATATATACTAAGTGAGGATCACATCAATATTTTTACAAGATAAAACACTTGTTTTATCCCGATTTTTTGTTTTATCTCAACAGAAAAAGTAAATGAAAAAAAGGAGAAATGATAGATTGATAAAGTATCTACTAAAAGAGTATATTTTAAAGGCCCTTTTGAATTGTCATTTATGTAAAAAAGGTCAACTGTGTATGTGTGTTTGGAAAAATTTGTAATCAGTCTATTCTGGATTTATAATTTTACCTTAAAGTTAAAAAAATATGTATCAAAATGTTATAAAAAATAATTATGCCATACTTCTGATTTGAATACGGAAAATATATCTTCAATATTTTGCTTTTTATTAAGATTCGAAAATTATAGCAGATCTATTTACTTTATACTGTATTGAAAAGGTAGACTGATAGAATAAATAGAAAATTACAAAATGTCTAAGTCATAAACTTTTATGATGATCTCTTCATCAGAAAGTAAAGATTCAGCATGAATTGTGTGTTTTAAAAAATAATAAATATGATAATAGTAGCTACGATTAATAGATAAGATAAAAAAAATAGTTGTTAGGGGTATGTACTCATAAGGGCAAATACAGTTTGGAATAATTAATTTTATGAAGGCATCAAATAGACTTTGTTAAAAAAAGGTCATTTAATTTTTATATCACGAATGCGTTTCCCGTTATAAATATTTATTTGATTTTTTTAAGATCAAGTTTTTGAATTAACTGTCAATTAAGAGCAATTAAAAAAACCTTACTGATTCCTTAGGGATTTACATGCTATTTCTTTTGGTTTTTATTGTTTTTGTGTGATGTGTCAGTTTCCTTTTCTTTTGTTAGTACAATGATTTTTGTTTGTAAAATTTATTTGTATTGTAAACAAATCCAAACTGATTTAGATTTAAATTTTATTTCGAAAGAATGTAGTCAATTGCAAAACTTCAAGGTGGCTTAAATAAAGAGGTAATAGCGGATATACACACATCTCTTTTGTTTAAGAAGAGATTTTCACTTTCCTAGAATGTCATTAACGCTTTCAAAGAATCAAAGAAACACGAATAACCTTTTAACGCCCATTTCGATGATTTTTGTAGCTTTCACTAATTAACAGGTGAAGGTCGGGGCACATTTACGCAACATTGTTGCTTCTCGGATTCTGTTAAAAAATGAACTCGTACCTGTCGCAAGTAATTCATTATTCAAATTTAAACTTTCTTACTCATGTATTCCACTACTTTTAAACGAGGTAGATGTAAATGTAATTTTTAATGCTATGGCGTGTTTAGCAAGAAATATGGATTGGAGAAAGTTGAAGATCTTTTAACTACTTTGCTTTTAATTCTAACGATATTTTAATAAGAACTTTAAGAGCCTAGAAGCTGTTAATTTTAGAATAGGGGCAGTTCAAAAATTACACAAGCACCTCAGGGGATGGGAGGTTCGTAATTTGCTTATCTTTGCAGAAAAGTGGGAAACGTGTGATGCTTACACGAGACATAAAAAACACTATTTCCGGAAATTTCTGCAAAATCTGCACAATTAATTTAATTTAAATAGTTCAATTTTAAAATTAGTTAAATGAAACCTTTTTATTTCATATTAAGTTAGTATTTTACTTAAATTAGGTTCTACATTTTTAAAATTGGATCATTGCTGAAGGTTTAGTTAAAAAAAGCAGTGGGAATCTTGGGAAGTTGTCTACATAATAAGAGGGGTTTTTGACGATTTGCTTATTATTTGTGACTTTGGAGAAGGAGGGTTCAAAATCCTCCAAAAAATGCTTACATAATAGTTGAGAAACTCAGTTAACTAAGAAAACATTTCTGTATTTCATATAGTTATATCAAATAATATCGTTTAGTTGGTAATGGGAAATTAAGTATAAAAAAATTAACACTCCTTCATCTATCTATCTATACAGGGTGATTCTGAAATGGACCGCCAAACTTTGAGGGGTGATAGTACTCATCAAGACGAACAAGAATTGATGCGGAAAGGGGGGTCGCAGTTACACCGTTAAAGAGCTAGGTCCTAATGTAGTGCGAGCGCGTTTTAAAAGGCCGTTTTTAGAAGGCCCGTGTGACGAAACAAAACATAATAAAATGAAAAACATTATTGCATGAGGTACAGGAGTATCCGTACTACTTAAATCCTCAATGTGATAGAAATTGGACCACTTTCTAAACCGTGGGGTGAGTTTTAAAACGTGCTCTTGGTCAAACAATGGAGTTCCATTAATGGTATTTAGAAAAAGGATGATCAGGGAAGGAATTTTCAATGATCAAACAGTTACAATGATCCATGTTACGATCATTGAAAATTACTTCCCCGATCATCATTTTTCTAAATACCATTAAGGAATGTGATTATTTGACTAAAAGATTAATATTGCACTTTTGAACCTAACTCCGCGGTTTAGAAAGTGGTTCAATTTCTATCACATTGAGGATTTAAGTAGTACGGATACTCCTGTACCTCAAGCAATAATGTTTTTCATTTTATTATGCTTTGTTTCGTCACACGGGCTTTCTAAAAACGACCTTTTAAAACGCGCTCGCACTACATTAGGACCTAGCTCTTTAACGGTGTAACTGCAACCCCCCTTTCCGCATCAATTCTTGTTCGTCTTGATGAGTACTATCACCCCTCAAAGTTTGGCGGTCCATTTCAGAATATCTATACGTATCTATACGTATCCTATCTATACGTATACTGTATCTATACGTATAATCCAAATACCATTCATTCATTCATTCACTGACACACACTCATCACGATATCTCCAAAACTGCCGGACCGAAGGCTTGAAATTTGACAGAGACCTTCCTCTCAGCCACTAGACGCGCACTAAGAAACGATTTTAAAGTCGAACGACTCCTTCCCTGTTTTTTGACACTTTTTCGACTCCGTTTTACCCATTGAAATAACATTATACATTGTTGAAATGCATAAAATGCAGGGTTTACTTCTCTATCTTGAGGCGTCGTCTTGCCTCACTTGAATAAATATTGCTTCAAAACATTTTATAATTTACAATTAAATTTAAGAAAAACAGTGTGAATATTTGTATTTAAATATTATAACAGCTATCAGAAGGTTCTATTCTCGCCATTTTTTTAAACAAGGTGTCTATTCTTACTAATTCGATGCTTCTTTACGTTTACAACTTTGTAATTGACATTTTTCCCGTATCTATAATAGTTTTTGAGATAGGCACGTTAACTCCTAAACTTGTCGCTAGGGGGCGCTAAAAGCGGTGCCATCGGAAAGCGCATAGCGTTTTACTAGGGATAGGCGCCATATTTATGAAAATAGCTCCAGGCTTCCCGGAGTAAAGGCCGTGATAAGGTTCCCGACTGGACACCCTGTATAATCCAAATACCACTGATTCATTCATAACACTCATCACGAAATCTCCAAAACTGCCGGACCGATAGGCTTGAAATTTGACAGAGACCTTCCTTTCAGCCATTAGACGCGCACTAAGAAACGATTTTAAAATCGAACTACTCCTTCCCTGTTTTTCGGCGCTTTTTCGACTCCGTTTTACCCATTGAAATAACATTGTGCATTGTTGAAAGGCATAAAATGCAGTGTTTACTTCTCTATCTTAAGGCGACGTCTTGCCTCACTTGAATGAATATAACTGATTAACATTTATACATATTTTATTATTTACAACAAAATTTATGAAGAAAAACAGTGTGAATATCTGTATTTAAATATTATAACAGTTATCAGAAAACCGAAGTAAATTAAAATAATTAATTTACTTTCTTTAATATTTTAATTTCTCAAAAAAATATATTTAAATAGCAAGAATTTAAAAGTTTCCAAGGAAACAGAGCTAAAACTTCATTATTTCATAGGGCATGGTTTACTAGGCTATATAATCACTAGATTTTTATTATAACTAGCAACTAGCAATCTGTTTTTACTTTTTCAGAGAATCTTTTAAAGAAGTTGGTTTTATTAATAAGAAGACAGGCTTATAGATGAAGATCCCAGAGCCCCCAGACATTTCTTATTTTCTCACAAATAAAATATATGGGATAATGTAGTGTTAGTATAAACTTTGCGTGTGTGCATACCCGCTAACTTGGCCCGCCGGCCAATTGACAGGTACCAGGTTCTAAAGGTAGGTAAAAACAGTGCTCATTTTTCTCATTTTCTCAAGGATGATTTTTACATATGATACTCGGTGAACTATTTCAATATTTTTTGTAAGCAGCCAGACCAATCGGATGGGCCAAACATCCCCCCAGACGCACTAATAGTGTTGAATAGCGAGAAATGCAGCCAATCCCACCAACCCTTACGATCGCATAAAGCTGCAAACAAAATTGACGGTTCACTACTAGTCATTTCTCACTAGTTACAATGCACTTATACAGCTTTATGTGATTGTTAGGGTTGGTGGGATTGGCTGCATTTCTCGCTATTTAACACTATTAGTGCGTCTGGGGGGATGTTTGGCCCATCCGATTGGTCTGGCTGCTTACAAAAAATATTGAAATAGTTCACCGAGTATCATATGTAAAAATCATCCTTGAGAAAATGAGAAAAGTGAGCACTGTTTTTACCTACCTTTAGAACCTGGTACTTGTCAATTGGCCGGCGGGCCAAGTTAGCGGGTATGCACACACTCAAAGTTTATACTAACACTACATTATCCCATATATTTTATTTGTGAGAAAATAAGAAATGTCTGGGGACTCTGGGATCTTGGACTATTACTTGATAACTTTTTATCTAGGGATTTTTTAAATTTATTTATTTTGAAATATAATTTTTGCAGAAACTTAAAAGGATAGCTGGAATACTTAATGAAAATTCTGTTTAAGATTTTAAACACTGGATTTCAAATGACAGAGATGACTTCAAGTGGATTGTTTTTATCACATAGGAAGGATAAATGTTTAATAGACAAAAAATCGGGATGGAATGAGATATCACAGTTGGAACTGGGATGAGAAAAAGGCACCGGGAATACTGGGATGAAAATTATCGGGAACACCGGGTTATGAAAATTATCGGGAAAACCGGGACATTAAAATTATCGGGAACACCGGGTTATGAAAAGGCACCGGGAAAACCGGGATATGAAAAGGTAGCGGGAACATCCGGATATGAAAAAGTAGCGGGAACATCCGGATATGAAAAGGTACACTTTAAAAGGTACATTTTAAACACTAGATTTAAAAAAAGAGATGATTTCAATGTGATTGTTTTTATCACATGGAAAGGATAAATATTTGATGGAATGAGATGTCACAGTTGGAACTGGGATGGGGAAAAGGAACCGGGAACACCGGGATTAATATTATTGGAAACACCTGGATATGAAAATTATCGGGAACTGTATCATGAAAAGGTACCGGGAACACCGGGATACGAAAAGGTACCGGGAAAACCGGGATATGAAAAGGTAGCGGGAACACCCGGATATGAAAAGTTTCCGGGAAAACTGGGTTATGAAAACTATCGGGAACATGAAAATTGGAAATGAAACTATCGGGAACTATCGGGAATATGAAAAAGTACTGGGGACACCGGGGTTATTGGTGATTCGAAAAATCGGACATATAACTTGGGAGAACTTTAAAAAAGGAATTAATACACTCCAACCGTGCAAGGCCGGGCAAATCAGCTAGTTGATTATATAATACTCATTAGGGTGGAGCGAAAAAATCTTTTTTTCGAAATTCAAAAACATACCTATGGCAAAAGTGGTCTTATGTAATAAGATGAAAAACCGTGCAAAAATTTTTGAAATCGGTTAATATCTCAGTTCGCGCATTGAGCTCAAAGTTTATAAAAATGCTTAAAAGTGAACATTTTCCGAAATTTTAAAGATAATATTTAAATAAAATTTATAGTAATATTCTCGCTTGTAACCTCTTTATAAAATCTCAAAAAAGTAAAAAAAATAAATTTAATAATTATTTTTACAATATTTGGGTGCGCAATTTTGCTTGAAAAATGCGAAATTTTCGAATAATTGGCAAGTTTGTTTCATTGTGCAGCACTTCACCCATTTTGTTAGTTTCATCCTAAAAATAATTATGGAATTACTTAATTCAAGAGCCAGGAACCTCTTATATTGGTCATGTGGGACCTCCCACTGTACATTTTTAAATAATTAGATATAAAAGTAATGTAATGCTAATTTTTCTTTTAAGTTTAATAGATTATTTGGTTTTCCAAGTGTTCCATTCAGAAACATTGTAAGACTCGGTTTCCCTTATTTCAGAAAAAAGTGACACTCTATGAGAAATAAATACACTGAAAAAAGTTATATTTTGAAGATACAGTTAGGGATAGAGATGGTCCGCAGAGGTTCAAATTTAAGTGAAGTGGTCCGCAGACATATTTGAGTTGGGAACCACTGTTCTAGATGGATCACTGCTGCTAATAGAGTGTTGAGATTGTACGTAAGTGTTCTCAGCCCTTCTGAAAGCTTAAAAGAGTTTTCAAAATTTATCTTTAAGTCATACATGCCTGTGTGGTTTAAAATTAAAAAAGAATAGTTCTTTCACAGATGGGCCCAAACACGTTTTTCATGTAGTTCAAACAACTCTATATCTGAGAAAACTCCAGCTCTCAAGCGTCGCCTCCAACCGTGGACCGGTTTCGCCCTTGTTAGGGCTCATCAGCACGGTAATATTCCTCTAACCAGAGGTAGTGGTAAAATACTCCCTTTTCATAACTCTATATCTATCTGAGGATCTACTTCAAATAGTTGATCGAGTTGTTGAATGCAATGCTTTCTTCGCACACCCGGAAAACTAATTGTTGTCAATGATTGTCAATGAAAGTGTCTCTGTTCGACCGATCGCAGTTGAAAGAATCTTGAAAGCGAGAGAATCTGCCTGGGGAGTAGAAAGGATTATAAATTTTGTTCCCCAATGTTCTGGGTAATTGATGTTCTGGGTAATTATTAAATAATTGTCTAACAATGCCAACGGAGTACGGAGTTGTAAATCGCTATCGCTCTTTGTTCTGAAGATATGTTTTTAAAATTTTGTAAATAAACGAATGTAAATAAATGTTTTTCGTTAACTCCAAGTTCTAAAAAAAGGTTTTTTATTTTGTACCAGTATTTCGTACATTTTTTTGGCGCCCGAACAGGGACGAAGCAGCACATAGAATGGCGAGTATTTTTAAAGTAGGATTTAGAAAAGCCGATTTGCAGTTCGTCTTAGAAGAACTTGGAGTTAAAGTGCCGGAAGATTCCACTTTAGCGAAACTAAAAAGCTTGATACTGGAATGCGATGAATATAAGAAGGATCCAGAATTTGTGAAATCGATAATCGAAACTACTGTCGAGGATAGAAAGAAACAAGAAGAAGAGAAGGCTAGAATGGAAAAAGACGCAGCTAGAATGGAAAAAGACGCAGCTAGAATGGAAAAAGAAGCAGAGAAAGCTAGAATGGAAAGAGACGTAGAGAAAGCCAGAATGGATCATCAGCTTGAAATGGCTAGAATGGCTCATGAATTGGAAATGGTCAAGGCCCAAGCAGGAATGGCAAATTCAAGTACGGCGATTCAAAGTTCCGTTCCTGCCGATATAGTAAATTCAAGAAGAAAATTTACGTTACCGAAACTAGAGTTTAGGCAATTTGGTGATGATATCAAAGAATGGTTGCCATTCTGGAGCCAGTTCCAGCACATAGACGGTGATGATGAGATTGCCATGGAAGATAAGTTCCAGTATCTTATACAGGCCACGGTGATTGGTTCCCGGGCGAGAGAAATTGTCGAAAGTTTCCCACCAACAGGAGATAATTATATTAAAGCTGTGGACAGTCTCAAATCTCGTTTTGGAAATGAAGATCTGCTAGTAGAAGTATACGTAAGAGAGCTTTTAAAGTTGATTATTAATGTACAGATAAATAGAGCTTTTCCACTTACTTCATTATATGATAAACTGGAAACATATTTAAGAGCTTTGGACACTCTTGGGGTAACTACAGACAAGTGTGCCTCTGTCCTTTACCCAATGGTGGAATCCTGTTTCCCTGAAGAATTTTTAAAGGCCTATCACAGAAGTACTTCTTCCACTCCTAAGTTAGAGGCAAAAGAGAGACTGAACAAACTGATGG
Organism: Tetragnatha versicolor; assembly: GCA_024610705.1. Taxonomy (NCBI): domain Eukaryota; kingdom Metazoa; phylum Arthropoda; class Arachnida; order Araneae; family Tetragnathidae; genus Tetragnatha; species Tetragnatha versicolor. The sequence goes on from JANDEH010000006.1 coordinate 35,654,357, forward strand.
AGTTTCTTAAATCCGAAGTTGAGGGGGAAGCCAGAATAAATTTAGCTATGGATGGATTTGGCCTGCAGAAAGCTGAGGATAGTAAGCTGACCAAAAAGAAAAAGACTGGTTTCGAAATTAGTAAGAATGTTACACCATCAACTGCTGCTGTTTTACACACCGTTTCTCATGTAAGGGAGCAAAAGAGAGGTTGCATATTTTGTGATGGAAAACATAAAAGTGCAGACTGTTTCTCTGCACAAAAAATGTCTTTGTCCGAGAGACAGGAAATTCTTAGAAATAAAAAAGGGTGTTTTTCATGTCTAATTCCTGGACACGTTTCTATGAGATGCAGAAATTTTATAAAATGTCTTCTCTGTGGTCGGAAACACACAACACTTATGTGTGATAATTTGGAAAAATGCGTCAAAATGGCTCCCAAGGAATCAGCACCATCAACAGAAAAGGAAGTTAATATGACGAATTTAAACCAGAATCCGAAAGTGTTTCTACAGACTGTGGTCGGCAAGCTTGTCACCAAAGGCAAAGAAATGGATGTTCGTCTGTTAATTGATACAGCATCTCAGAGATCATACATCATGAATAACATTGCTGAATCAATGAAATGTACACCTTTAGAAGAAATGGATGTGGCTCATTCCCTTTTTGGTGGTGTAACTACAGATGTTCGAAAACATAAGAGGTATGAAATCAGAATTTCACCACTAAAGGGAAAATTCTCTTGCGATTTGGAAGTCCTTGGCCAAGATGTAATTTGTGAAAAGATACTACCGGTAAATAAAGGTCCATGGCTTGAAGAATTAAGAGGTTTGGGAATAGAATTAACCGATGTTAGCCAAACTTATGAACAAGTACATGTACTAATAGGAGCAGACATGATAGGCAAGTTATTGACTGGACAACAAAGAGTCTTGTCTAATGGAATGGTAGCAACAAACACACATCTTGGATGGACCTTAATGGGAAAGGTACCTCAAAAGGAATCTGATGAGGAAAGTCTCTCCATGTCAGTAATATCACTTTTCGTACAAGAAGCTGAGATGGCCAATCTGTGGAGACTAGATCTAATTGGAATTAAAGAACCCATTGAGAAGAAATCAAAGTTAGAAAAAGATATTGAAGCCGAGGAGCATTTTCTTCAGACGGTGAAAGTCAATGACGAAGGAAGATACGAAGTTAATTTACCATGGGAGGAAAATGAGTCTTTTTTACCAGACAACTTTAACTTAGCGCAAAGAAGATTGGATCGCACAACGGTTCAGCTGAAATCCAAATCTATTTATGATGAATATGAAAAAGTTTTTGAGAGCTGGCTTCATGAGGGAATCATCGAAGAAGTACCACTTAATGAAATTGACTTACCTGGAAACTACTTGCCTCATCGACCGGTAATCAAAGAAAGCAGTACCACTCCTATTCGCCCAGTCTTCGATGCTTCTGCTCGTATGAAAGGGCATCCTTCATTAAACGACTCTTTACACTGTGGACCTAATTTGATAGAACTCATTCCTGATGTTTTACTGCGTTTTAGGGAAAGAGAGATTGGAATATCTTCAGATATAAGAAAAGCGTTTCTTCAAATAAGTATCACCAAAGACGATAGAGATTTTGTAAGGTTTTTGTGGTGGAAGAATGAAGGAAATAACACCCATAGAGTATTCCGACATACCAGAGTGGTTTTCGGTGTAAAGAGTAGCCCGTTTCTTTTGGCCTCTGTCATCAGGTATCATATACAAAATGACCGAGACTTTGATGAAGATTTTAAGAAAAAGTTGTTACAGAGTTTTTATGTTGACAACTCTTTGACCAGTGTTGACACAACACTTGAACTGACAGAATTTAAACAAAACGCAATTGAGCTAATGCAAAAGGGAAATTTTGAGCTTAGAAGTTGGGAACATTCATATTCTAAAGATTTGCCAACAGAATCAACCATCTTAGGTTTAAATTGGAACAAAGGTGAAGATATGCTCAAAGTCAACATGAAGTGGTTGACAGAAATCAATATTGATAAAGTTACTAAAAGAGTTATTCTATCTATAGCCCACCGAATTTTCGATCCCATTGGTTATACAGCTCCAGTAATGATTTGCCCAAAGTTGATGTTACAGAAAGCTTGGGTAATGGGTGTGGACTGGGATGACGAAATCGGAGACGACCTACGAAAAGAATTCCTTCAATGGTTTAGGGATTTAAAGAAATTAGAAGAAATAGATATTCCCAGATGGATTCAAGTGAGTTCAAAAAATCAACAGAAATTGTCTCTTCACACGTTTTGTGATGCCAGTAAAAATGCCTATGCAGCAGTAGTTTTCTTGAGAATTGAAGAACAGGATAGTGTTAAACTTAGTCTTTTATCAGCCAAATCTCGTATCACTCCATTAAAAAGCGGAACCATTCCTAGACTCGAGTTAACTGCTGCATTGGTGGGAGCAAGACTTGCAAAATCAGTTTTACAAGCTCTAGACTGGAAGGATATCAGACAATATTTTTGGAGTGATTCAACAACAGTTCTCGCTTGGATCACTAACGAAGAGAACTGGTCAGTTTTTGTGAAGAATCGCACAGATGAAATAAGAAAATTGACTGATATTTCCTCTTGGCATCATGTCGCAGGAAAAGAGAACCCAGCAGACCTTCCATCTCGGGGATGTTCTCCTAAAGCTTTGAAAGCTATGGAATGGTGGGAGGGGCCAGCATGGTTAAAAGAACCAAGCGAGATCTGGGACAAGACAACCACGATAGATATCAACAATGATGATGAGATTTTAAAAGAGCGATCAAAGTCAACCTGTTTGCTGACTAAATGCAAGACATCTACTAATGACAACTGGTATTGCAGGTACTTCTCGAAATATGAAAAAATGATAAGATTGATAGGCTGGATTGCAAGATTCATACATAACTGTCGTTCCCTCAAGGATAGCAGAATCAAAGGTGAACTAACTGTAAATGAATTAACAATAGCAGAGGTGATGATCTTCAGGATAGTTCAGCAAGAATCTTTTCAAGGAGAAAACGACCAGAAACTAAAAAATCTATCGGTTTATAACGATGAAAATAATATTCTGAGGGTTAAAACGCAAATCATCTATAGGAAAGACACTCACAATTTTAGAAAGCCTATTCTACTACCATCAGATCATGAAGTTGTTACTAGACTCATTCGTTTTTACCATGAGAAGAATATGCACTGTGGTAGCCAAATTTTGATTAATGCCTTAAGAGAAAACTATTGGATAGTGTCTATCAGAAGATCTGTAAGAAAGGTAATTTCGAGCTGTGTCATTTGTAGGCGATTTACTGCCAAAGAGATGAAAAGTATCCCGGCTCCTCTACCAGAAAATCGAGTACGTGACGCTGCTGTTTTTCAAGTAACAGGAATTGATGCGGCGGGTCCCTTATTTTTGAAAGGAAATCGAAAAGTGTGGATTATCTTGTTTACCTGCGCTGTATTCAGAGCTGTGCATTTAGAGCTTGTCTCAAGCATTTCCACCGAAGCATTCCTAATGGCCTTGCGTCGATTTATAGCAAGACGAGGCAGGTGTTCTACTATTTATTGTGATAATGGCACCAACTTCGTTGGGGCAGCTAACATTTTTCAACTTATTGATTGGCAGAAAGTTATGAAACAAGGTACAATCGATCGCATTGAGTGGAAGTTCAACCCTCCAACTGCGGCATGGTGGGGTGGTTTTTGGGAGAGACTGATTAGAATGATGAAGGATCTTCTCAAAAGAGTTCTTGGTAAAGCTTATCTCTCGCATGAAGAATTAACCACTATATTGTGTGATTGTGAAGCAATAATAAATTCAAGACCCCTCACCTATATCACAGAAAATGATGAAAGCAGTTTAACTCCACTCACACCATCCATGTTCCTACAAGATATCAGAGAGTGTACAACTACTGACTTTGATGAAGCCGACAATAAGTCCCTGAATAAAAGAGTTCAATATCGACAAGCCTTACAAAAAGATCTTCGCAAACGTTTCCGTTCGGAGTACTTAGGCCAACTTGTCCAACGAAGAGCATCCAAAGAAACTAGACCAATTGTTATTGGAGACATAGTCCTAATTGGCAGCGATAACACAAAAAGAATTTCTTGGCCTTTGGGAAAAGTCATCGAGCTTCTTCCGGGAAGAGATGGGAAGACAAGACTTGTTCGTGTACAAACAGCTAAATCGCAGTTACTGCGTCCAGTACAACGAATCTACCCATTGGAAGTTTCTACCCCTTCAGAGATCCCAACAGCAAGTACTTCCCATAAGAGCTCCCTCGAGATCAAAGCAGACACTGACAATGTAGAAGCCTCTAATATAATGATTACTAAAGCTGACCAAAAGAATCAAAATTCCTGAAAAAACTGACTTTATGAACTTAAGTGCTTTCCTGAAAAAACTGACTTTATGAACTTAAGTGCTTTCCTGAAAAAACTGACTTTATGAACTTAAGTGTTTTCCTGAAAAACTGACTTTATGAACTTTAGGGCTTTAATATCTATATTTGGGTTATTTGGGTTTTTTTTGATTATTTAAGCACTATAATTGTAATCAAAAAGGTGGGAGGATGTTCTGGGTAATTGATGTTCTGGGTAATTATTAAATAATTGTCTAACAATGCCAACGGAGTACGGAGTTGTAAATCGCTATCGCTCTTTGTTCTGAAGATATGTTTTTAAAATTTTGTAAATAAACGAATGTAAATAAATATTAGTTAGCTCCAAGTTCTGAATTGGTTTTTAATTTGAACCCCTTTTAAATTTGTACCAGTTTTCGTACACCCAACATTAAATTTTAATGTAACGGAGTATACAGATATTATTAACTGGAAATCATGCACAATCTATCATCCACCAATTTTAAAAGACGTAAGTGTTGAAGATTTGAAATCATTAGTGCAATCTAACACAGAGATCACTGCATACATAATGAAGTTCCCCTGCCACACTCTTGGCGCACTATGATCAACATTGATTCATGCGCCATAAAACAATCAAACCAAGCCACCCTCAAGCGGTTGAGAGGTGTGTTAAGCTTAAAACTGAAGAATCAACAAAAGTGTGTGGTCAGAAAGCAAGAGATGGCTTCATAAAATCAACTTCATATTCAAGATCAGTAATGCCAGATTTAAAAAAAAGGAATTTAAATTTATTCCTGTTTAAAATTTAATTTTTTAAAAATCACAAAAATTATGGTTGGTTTGGTATGGGGTGGGTGGAACTCGACGTGCAGCCACCTCCCCGTGGTGAGTTCTGGGCTGTTCTTACAAAACGGGCGAAGAGCTGCACAGTGAAACAAACTAACCAATGATTCGAAAATTTCGCATTTTACAAGCAAAATTGCGCACCCAAATATTTATAAAATAAACATTAAAATTCCTTTTTTTACTTTTTTTAGCTTTTATGAAGAGGTTACATGCGAGAATATTTCTATAAATTTTATTTATATTTTATCTTAAAAATTTCGGAAAATGTTCATTTTTAAGCATTTTTATAAACTTTGAGCTCAATGCGCGAACTGAGATATTAACCGATTTCAAAAATTTTTGCACGGTTTTTCATCTTATTACATAAGACCACTTTTGCCATAGGTATGTTTTTGAATTTCGAAAAAAAGTTTTTTTCGCTCCACCCTAATACTCATACCTATTCGAAGTGATGATAATCGAATAAAGTTACATAAATGGATCTTAAAAGGCAAATGGGAAACAGCAATTTGAAGCCGAGAAAGGAATTTTTATCCTTGAGCCCGCATGTTGTAGGTAACTTGAAATATCGGGTTACACGATTTCTTTAGCTGGCTGCAATACCAGCTCAATAAAGAAAATTAATTGCTGAGTAAAACATCGAGTTATAAAAATCAATCCAGAAATGAGTGTAAGTGTTATTACAGGAAATTAGCATAAAGTATTTTTTAATGTAGCTAATAAAGTTAAAGATGGATATAGATTTTCTGAAGTTCTCTTAATAGTAAAGAATTTTTTAATTACTACGTTTTTCTTATATGAATGTATTCCTGTTCATTAGCTGAATGAATAAATAAATTTTTAATGCTGTTAAATTAATCAAAATTGTTTTTTGTACTCTTAAGTAACCCCCCCCCCAAAAAAAAAAGAAAAATTGGGGAAGTTTTGTTTTAAGCCTAAGTTTAATTTGAATCTTGTGAACTTTGATTATAAAGTTTTAGGGAAAAATAGTACTGTACTTTATAACATAAAATATAAAGTTTACAGTAAAACTTTATAAAAATCTTTCATATTTTACAATATTATTAAAAAAACCCCATGAAAATTTATTTTGCTCTATAAGTTTCAAAGAAACCTATTTTAAAACTTAGTTTTCCTATGATAATGAGTTCATGGAAATTGGATTCACCACAAAGTAGGAGAGAATAGGGACTACTAGGTACGTTTTCAGAGAAATATTTCACTGAAGATAGAAAAAAATACCGCATGCAGGAAAAAAAATTAATTTTGCAATGCATATGTTACCTAGTTCAGAAATAAAGTTTTACAATGCAATTAATGGGAAGTTGATAAATTCCGGAAAGCGAAGTAAGTTATTAGAATATTGAAATATCAAATTATAGATTAAATCTTTCTTAACTTGAATTTCATGCTTTAAAGAAAATTTTTAAAAATTATGTTTTCATTGATTGCTTTTGCTTTATACTACAGAAATATTGCAAGGACAAATAAAAATATTTAAGATTTTAAAGCTTTTAATTGAATAAATGATCATTTGGGATATAAATTTACACAAACGAAAAATGAATTAAATTTACTAGAACAACTTTAATGAGTTTTCAAGATTTAGCCGCATTTTATTGAATTATTCAGATAGAACTAATGATCTACTAATGTCTTAAAAGATAATTTTTGAAGAACGAAACATAAAAAAAAGTAACATAAGGAAATCCCTTTCATATCAAGAGGAAAGGATAGTTCATAGAAAATTTATAAACGATTTGTGTTCTTTACTCTGTGCATTTGTTTGACTGAAAAATTCTAAAGAAAAATATACTCTCTTACATTAGAAGTTTGAGCGAGGTAATACGTAGGGGAGACAGGAGATACTTGATCCCGTAGCCAAAAATATACCAAAATCAATTAGAAGAGCTTTGATACCTAGCCACAATTTTAAAGTTATACTTTTACTTTACACAAAATCTAGCAACACTTGGTCTTTTTTAGTTTTTAGATTTGTTTTAGCTCTAGAAATGATTGCCTGAATGTGTCAAGGAAACTTTTTCAAAAGGCCTATATATTAATTTTTATAGTAACTGTTCTATGCAACTTTGAAAATTAAATTAAGTGTATAGCCTGGTGTTCGTAGACTTAAGAACCACGGCTAGCTTTCTTGAACTAACATTGTAGTTTATTTTTTTACAACACACGGGTGACACCATCACACAGTGAACAACCTTCGATTTATTATTATTAAAAATGAACGTTTTGTATAAATATCATATTAGGGATACCTGATCCTTTTTTTCGAGGGATACATGATCCCAGGGATCAAGTATCCCATTACATGATTATATGTTTTTCTATTAATTAATAAATATAAACTGTAGTGAATCTGATAATGAGTATAATAATGGGTAATTGCAATGCTTGCATTTAAATTTTTAGGCTTTAAAAACTTTTGCTAGGCTTTATTTTCATTTTCCCAAGTATTCTGGTCAACACACGCTTTCACTTTTCAATAAATAAAATTATTACAAATTACAACTCTTAGTTAATTTTTCATTGCATATTAGAAAGTTAATTTTTTTAATTATGATTGGAATTTTTGTAATATTTGTTGTAATTTTAGCTTTCTCAATAGAATTACTAATTTAGAGAAAAAAAAAGTTTTTCTTATTTACAAAATTAATTGTGTGTGTGCACAACTGTATCTCAGAGAGTAAAAGACTTATAAAAACATCATGACACGTTTGTAAAACTGACATAACTATTTTACAGATTTGAAAGTTGATTTTAAAACAAATTTAATGTTTATATTGTTATTATACCTAAGAAAAAAAATCAGAATTATTGTTATTTTTCATAAATATTATTTAGCTAACTATATTTATAGGTGCATTTCTGAAATAATGGATATCTAATGTAATTTCCGAGTTGGATCACTGGTATCCCTCTGCGTGGGATCAAGTATCCCCACATCAAGGGATACATAATCCCGTTGTAAAGAAATAAAAAAATTATTTTGCTAAAATTGTTTGATTAATTTAAAATAAAAAATATTATTAGGTGAAAAGGATAGAATGCCATTCTTCATGTCAAATATTTCTGAAATCTGATAATTTGCATCAGAGAAAAAAAATTGAAAACTGAATTGGGGATCAAGCGATCAAGTATCCCCAGTCTCCCTATAGTAAATTTATGGGTTTAAACCTTAATTTCTCCCTTTTTTCTTTTGTCTCTTTTCAAACAAAATGATAAATAAATTTTGATAGTCGTTTAGTTCTTCGAGTTAAATACAAATTTTTCATCACAAAAGATTTAGTTCTGGACAGAGTCTTCATTATAAAAAAGTGACAAACTATCGAAAATGCCGACCTTTTCATCTCGAATTCCAAATAAAACAGTGCTGCTATCTATATTATTTTATTTACACTCAGTTTGCGCAATAGGATTCTAATTTCTCGAATATATCAAAGGTAAATTATAACTAAAAGAAACATACAATCTACTTAAAACGTTTTTATGGAGTACTTTTACTATAGGAATTTAAAACATATGAAAGAATTTTTATATCCTGGAAAGTTTCGTCCTATTTTATATTCTGCTATTTTCTAATCAGCAATTCTTTTCCTGGTAAACATTAAAATATGTATTACTATTATTAAATATTATATAGTATATTACCCATCTGCTCGGTATCGCTCAAACCCCCCCGTAAACTGCTTATTCAGGACCTCACAAAACCGAGATCACTGTTGAACTTAACTCACTCTATAAAACATTAATAAAAACAGTAGAAGAAACGTATTGTAAGAAAGGTTTTCAAATCAGGGCAAGCAAATCAGGGACAGAATGCACCCTCATAAGTCTCTAGCTTGACCCCAGGGTTTTCCTTCGAAATCCGTCCATGTTCTCAACATTAGTTCTAAAAGGGATTAATTGATGGTGTAAGATTTCTATCGTTTGTGAAGCTTTCGGCCACCTAGTAGGATAATGAGGTTTTTCAAAGAGTTTTTGATATTCAGTAATAAATCATTATTTGGCACAATCCGAGGCTATCTTACATCTTTATTTTAGAGTTCGATAACTCACCTTTTATATAAAATCAAATTTGTAATTACAATTGAATCACTTAATTCTGAAACGTGTCAAACGCCACTTTTTTTAAAAAGTGAGTTATTGGTGTCATGGGATTATGTAAGGATAAACGCACATTTTAAAGTAAGAATTATAAAAATAACGTGATTTTAAAATAGTTTTCCAGCATGTTAAATTTCAGCTTCAGTGAAGAAACATGTAAAACGACATCTCTTGACTGGTTTCTGCACTTAAACTGCGCTGAAATTTGTTCATGCCGTTTCATCTGCAGCTTTTTTGGGACGGCTTTATTTAATCTAATTAAAACACTATATGTGATTGGAAATTTTTTTCTTTAGAGGTTAGGTCCATCAAGCCATAGTAAAAACCATATTTTTAAAGTTTTTGTACGAATCGTAAGACTAAGGACGTTTTGGTAGCTATATATTTAAAATTTTCTTGCTTGTGGCCCTTTATTACATCCAAGTGATTGAGATTTTGGATCTATGAATCACTTTATTAAAAGAGGACATCAAATCTATACCCCAGATCATAATAATATTGAATTAATTAACTGATTTTGTAGACTTTTAAAGCAAAATCGTTTTACTGTTTACAAAGTTACATTTAAACAACTATCTAATTGACTTCGAAGATGTCTATATTAACATTTTGAATTGGCTGACCACTAATTTTCAGTCTAGAGTTGAAACCATTTATAAAAAAGGTATTTATACATCTACTAACCAAAGGAGAAAAATAAAATTCTATAATAATTTTATGGGTTAGTATTTAATGAGGAAATGTTATTTTCAACTAATATCCCCACTTTTATTACCGAATCCTAAAATAAATTAGAGTTAAGCTATGAAAATAGGCCTGAATAATCTGTTCATTGCAGAAACCTGTGAAATGCAAATATTTCAATAATTTTTTGATGAAAAGAATAAAAACATTCAAACAATTCTTTTTGTCTGTAAAATATCCAAATGAAGCCTACTTTAAGAAACAAGTTACTAAACATCTTCATAAAAATGTGGTGAGCTTCTATACAGTTCTTCTCGTTTATCTCAAAAAAAAAAAAGTGGCGTTTGACATGTTTCAGAAATAAGCGATTAAATCAAACAATAACTAAAATTTTAAAGCTTTCAAAGTTAGTATACCCGCTTTGAGCGACTTTCTCTTCTTATTTATAAAATAAATAAATGACACTTTTACTGAAATATCCTGATTATCTGGTTAGCGGTATTAATTTAAGTTTAGCTTTTTACTGAATCGTTTATTTCAGAAGAGCCAAACACCTAATTTCTTGTTTTGAGAAAAACTGTGTAAGCACAAATCCCCATATTTTTCTTGTATTAAGTATTTTTTTCCCTTAAGGTAGAGCTTACTTGGATGCATGCAGAAAAATATATTAAAGCTTTTACTTCTCAGCAAATGAAAGTTATTGAAATTTTTATATTTGATTGGTTTCAGCATTAAACAGAAAGTTTAAACCAGGGGTTTTCCGAGGGGGTTTTCGCAGAATGCTAAAATATTTTGAAAAGAAAAATCTGAACGTCATAAATACCTTAAGAATATAAACACTTGAGATTGTTGAAATTCAATACCCATATAACGATTTTAAAGAAATATTCAGTACTGAGTTTGTTCTTTAAGTAGTTTTTATCGTTAATTTTTTCAGCTAAAAATAATGACGTATCTAACAAAGCATTTTATTTTTTAAATTTATTTTAGAATTTTACTAAAGCTTTTTTATCTTATATGCTAAGGGAATTTTTTTCCCTAGCTTAAACAATGGTTCATACCTATTTTCATAGCATAACGCTCAATTTTCTAAGGATTTCATAATAAAAAGAGAATGGATATTTAAACATAAGGTTTACTTATTGAGTACTAACCGATAAGATTATATAATTCTTAATTTTTCTGTTTTGGTTGGTGGAGTAGTTTTATAAACCATTTCAACACTGCGCTAAGAAATAGAGGTAAGCTAATTGATAATGTTCGTAGGGCAGTTTTATATTATTTAAATGTAGTAACGTTATGAACCTAAAAACGATTTTAAAAAATAGTTCAAAATCAGTTCAATATTTTGATCTGGGGTGTAGATTAGGGCAACCCTTTTAATAAAAACGATTCTTATCTCCAAATTATCTGCCACATGGATACCATAAAATGAGGTAACTTTGGCCCAAGCATAGAAAAGTGTTTCTAAGTGTTATATCTGTATGAAAAAATTAATTTATCACGTAATTATTGCTAGACCCAACACAGGTGGAATTGTTGTCATGATATCCTCAAAGCGGTGTTGTTTTGATATTCCTAAAATTCAATCACTTGGAATGTTCCTACTAGAGTAGTATCAAAATGTCGATTTTTTTTCACCTTAAACTTTTCTTTGAATAAAGAACAATAAAGAACATGATTCAAAACAGCTACTGTTTTTAATGCCATTATTTTGCTTTACTGCGTTGATTGACAATTATTAAAGTTTTATTACGTTGGGGGTAACTTTGGCTCACGATTTGGGGTTACTTTGGCCCATTGGTGTCTGCTGAAGTAAAAGAAATACTCATTGAATTTAATGAAACTGGTTTAGTATGGTTAATGTATTAATTCTAAACATGAAATACATTCAAATTATAAGATAACAAGTCTTAAATATAGCATGGTGAAGGTGGCATCATTATTGTGAAATCGATGATGTTCGAAAGAGTGTCAGTTTTTTGTTAAAAGTGGATTTTTTTCCACAATTTAAGCAACCAATTTATCAAAATATGTACCTAGGATGTTAAAAAATTCTGTTAACTGTTCATTTATGTATTTTCTTTAAAAATTTATTATGGTAACTCTAAGATGAAATCATTTTTGTGACAGAAAACATGTTTTATTGCTTTATTTTCTTATAAATTAAGCTTGAAATGAACTTGCAATAGATTTTTATCACTGATAGGTAACTTAGAATTAATATAAATAGTTTAGCATTGGTTAAAAATAACTCAACGCCTTAATTTTGGGGGTTTTGAGGTCTGGGCCAAAATAACCCCAATTCAGGGTAACTTTGGCCCAAAATTTTAAAAATCCTTAAAAAATATTTAAAATCTCACTTTAAAAGCTGTTTACATTGAAATTGAACGTGTTAGAAATATTATAAGCCACTGACTTTGTCAAATTTGTTTGGATTAACTACTTTTATTTGCTTTTAAGGCGAAAAAAACACTCCATTCGGGCCAAAGTAACCCCATTTTGCGGTATAGTAAATGTGTGTGTTGTGTGCCCACAAACATAGATATTTTTAATATTACTACCAAAACTTCCCTATTTCCTGATATGCATACAAAATTTTAAAAATACGTTTTTTTACCTTGACCTGATATACCGTACCTGAAAAATGAATTTCCTTAACCTCGTTTGTATTCAGATAAGCAGTGCCAAACAAGTTTCAGATGAGCTACCATCAGCCAAAATTCTCCACAGTTTAGTGCAGAAACCAGAAAAGCGAAGTCACTTGACTGGTTTCTTCACTAAAGCTGAAATTTATCATGTTGCAAACTTTCTTTAAAATAAAGGTTTTTTATTTGTTTCTACACTAAAATTTGCGTTTCCCCTAGAGAATCCCATGGAACCAATAACTCATTTTTGAAAACCTTGGTGTTGGAAATGTTTCTGAAATAAATGGTTCAATTAGTTTAATTAATGAAAAGTTATTTTCATTGAACATTTCAGTTCTCCGACACTCATGAGATATCAGTGTAGGCAAAAATCACATGATTCAAACTAATATGAATGATTGAGAACAAATAGGACTTAACAGTTTCTTTACTATAAAGTTTGAGCACTATGGGTTTTTAAAATTTAAATTTAATCAATGTTAGAATTTTATCCCTTGTTTTTGTAGTGATGGTATTTTTCTTAACGTGGAGTAGGGAGTATTTTTTCTCTTTAGTTGAACTTTTGTTTATTCTTCCAATTTTCGCGAATTTTGTTACACCATAGTTTATTATTCTTGCTACGTACAAAAGTGAGTTGAAAAACCCAACTTGGTTGGGCTAACTTTTTGCTATTTTACTTAACTTATTTAGTTTGTTTATTACAAATCCACATCCAGATCCACAAATCCATATTTGTGTGAAACCCATGTAAATGTTATATATATGTTTGTTTATACAGGGTGTTTCAAAATTGCGTTGCACGGCTTTTATTTGAAACCAACGCCTGCTAGGGTTATGGAAGTAATGTCTACCCCTAGGTCTCTACCCCTAGGTCAACCCCTAGGTAAATGACCCTGGATAATCCATTGAGATGACTTACAGCGCCCCTAGCGATGAAATTAAAAAGTTAAAAAAATAATTTAAAAACTAAAAGAGATAGAGCAAAAACCTCAATGAGAGTATTGTTGCCAACTTTACGAAGAACTCTGAAAAAAATTTGATCAAAATATCTTTAATATTCGCGGTGATATTAGCAAGTGAAAATAACACTTTTTCAGGGGTCAAAAAATAAAAAGTTCGCATATTTTCAAAATTTTTTAATTTTTTGTTTAAATTTTGTGTTCTTTCAACTAAAAAAGCAAAAACTACAAAATAACACTGAAAAATTTGAAAATATGCAAACTTCTTATTTTTTGACCTCTGAAAAAGGGCTATTTTCACATCCTAATATCTCCGCGAATATTAAAGATATTTTGATCAAATTTCTTTCAATGAGTTTTTCTTGACGTTGGCAAAAATACTCTCACTGAGGTTTTTGCTCTATCTCCTTTAGTTTTTAAATTAATTTTTTAAACTTTTTAATTTCGCCGCTAGGGACGCTTTAAGTCATTTCAATGGATTCTCCAGGGTCACTTACCTAGGGGTAGGTAGACCTTACTTCCATGACCCTAGGAGGAGTTGGTTCCGAATAAAAGCCGTGCAACGCGATTTTGAAACACCCTGTATATATTATATTTATAAATGTTATTCGCATAGTATAATTTATGCCAACTATTTTATTAAAATAAAAAATTATCTCACACATTTATTAAAAATAGTATTCATCCTTTTTACACCTGGTCTTTATTAATACAGATTGCTGTATCACGTTATAAATTGCTGAACAAAGAAACTCAAGAACAGTTTATCAACAAAATCCGTTCTAGAAGAAATTTTTTTCTGAAATCAGTAATTTTATATTTAATGTTTAAGTAAGCATTTTCTTTCATGTTGTAGGTGTGTTTATTTTACGAAGTAAACTATATCCAAATTTTTATCACCCATTGAAGAGAAAATATATCAACAAGTCTATCAGTCGAGATAGCACTTGGCGAGGAAAGTGCCTTGTTGGCGATGCCACTGATGACAGATGATGCCTCAATCTCGCCCTGGAAAAGAGCGCAGGGAGCATAAATATTCCACAATGATGTCCACACAGTTGTAAAAGAAGAGCATTGCTAGATGAATTAGATTGGATAATCCCCACATTTTTCTGTCTCTCGTTCTTAAACTTGGATTTCACTCATCATTAACAAAATTTTGGAAAAACAAAGTACTTAAATTAAAACAATGGACGAAGAAAAACCCCAAATAAAAATGGGGAAAGTAGTGGTGAGCAAGACGTCCTGTGTTCTTTCATTAGTCATATTAATTCTCATGTGTGCTTGTGTCGCTCTTCTCGTATTTGTTCTAAAAGGAGAGAAATATTCAGAAAGCCTGGAACTGGAAGACCACCAAGATCTTCCAGATTTTCAAGCCGATGAGCCCCCGCTGGAGCCACCAAAAGAGATAGATCTGTGGCAACACTTCCGACTGCCCCCTTACATCGTCCCCATGCATTATGACCTGTTGATGAGACCAAACCTTACAACGGACTTATTCACAGGGAAGGCAAACATAACAGTGGATGTTTCCCAAAAGACCAAATACTTCATCGTCCATGCCAATCGTCTCAATGTACTGGAGACCAGGTTGTTCAATATCAAGGGGGGTTCGGAGATCGCAATTGAAAAATCGTTCATGTATCCTAGATATCAATATTTCGTGGTGGAGACGAACGATACTGTAGATTCTGGGATTTATAGGTTGTATTTTGAATTCCAAGGATCGTTGGCAGAAAAAATTATCGGGTTCTATAAGAGCTCCTATAAAGATGGAAATGAAACGAGGTAAGTTAATCTTTTTATCTTTATTGTAAAATATTATTTTTAATTGGATATATAATTCCATGCGCGAGTCTTCTCTAAAATGATCTTAAGTTGAATCTTAAAATAAATCACAATTGAAGAATTATTTTTTGACTAAATTAGAGACAGGGGAGACTGTTGTACCTATCCTAAGGACAGCTGTACCTTCGGAGAGACTGTTACCTTCGGAATACCACGTTTTAAAATTCGGGGGAAAATGGAAACTTGAATTGATGGTTGATATTGAATGTAAACAGATGCTATCTAGTGGCTAACGTGAAATAAGCTCTTTGAATTGAAATTTAAAGTAAATATAATTAATTTACTGTTTTTAGGTGATCAACGTTTTTTAGTGCCTCGCTACATTAAAACTTTTCTTCCCTTTCTATTATGATATGGTAAAATGGGATATAAGAGGTGAATCCCCTAGATTTTGACTTTTTAGTTTTGATATTAGAAGTCGTCAGATCTCATTTATTTTATTTTTTGTAGAATTTGGAATGCAAAAACACCAGATGTTGTCCCTTGGACACCATATGTGTTGTACCTAGGACACGTTCTTGTTGTTGACTGTAGCTAACTTTCTTTTTTGAATCGGGTATCATTAAAATGAATACATTTTAATGCATGTTAAATTAATTGTAAATGGTTATTTATATATATTTGTTGGCGATTAGTTTCAAGTAATTTTTAGATGAAAAATTTAAGATTTTGTTGAAGAAAGAAGACGCAAGCTAGTTAATTTCCTTTATTTTATGAGAGATTCTATTCTATGCAAAAATTTTAGTTCTGACTCTCTCTACCTTTCCTTGTAGAGTGAGTCACAAATCAAAATATGCCGAAGACAGAAAATCTATCATAAAATAAAGGAAATTTAGTAGCTTGTAAAAAACCAAAGGTAGATCTAATTTAATCAAATAATAATCTTTCAGTTGTGATTTTAAAATTCAACTTTAGCTCAGATTTGGTGTATGAGTCCCGCATGGAATAAGCTAATTCTAAATTAAAAATTGTGATCCAAGGAGAACTTTTTCTTAAGTGTTTTAAAATACCTTAACAACTGCATGCATCAAGAGTAAAGAGAAACAACTGTTTTGAAGTAAAATAGCTTTAAAGTGCAGGAATAACAACATTTAAAAGTATGATAATTGCATTTAAATTATTATTTTCTTAAAATCCAAGTAAAGGTTCTAAAGATAGGTAAAATAGAAAAATAGTTGTACTATTTGTTGAGTTTATAGATTTTTTTTTCCGGATGAGAGGGATTCCTTCCTTGGAACTGGTAAAAATTTTTTACGTCATCAATACCTTCTTGTAAAAGAGACTATTTCGTGATAAAATGAAAAATTCACATTTTCCAAACATCTTTAAAATAGCTATCCCTATTTTGTACAAATTTATATTTATAACCCTATGTATATATTTTAAATCAAAGTATTTATATTTTTGTTGATTCTGATTCAACAACATAAGAAATGAAAAAATGCAACAGATATATTTTGAATTTTCTTTACATCGTATCATGACCTTTATACACAATAAATCTAATTAATAAATATTGCATGTAGGGTATAATTTAGTATACTATATGCGTTACATTTAAAATAAAATATAAATTTTCTTAAAAGTTAGTTGCCTAAAAACTAATAAATTTGATTCAGTTTATTAATGTGGTTTAAATATTTACCACATTTAACAAACCGAAATTATTTTGTATTTGAACCCACATCGAGTATTATTGGTAGTTCTTCCTGAATAAATAAAAATACCATCTTTGTTGTGTTTTAATTCAAGGAAAATCAAGGCTTCTTCAAGATGATTAATAAGAAGCAAAAGAACATTTTGAGTACAATAAAACCCTAAAGCTTTAATCTTAATAAACCGGCCTAAATTTCACTCTTTTATCATCCCGAGATAGCCATTTCTTGGTATCTCTGATCTTGATGATGGTAATTTACAACTCTAACAACTCCACCGACTAATATATAGAACACAATCCGTCTTCTTCATAAGTTTATAGCGATTTTCGGCTCAAAAAACGTTTTTCATTCAGCAATAAAAGTTAACACAGACAAAAATTTATTGCCAGATATTTTTTATATTTTGTGTTTTAAAAGTCCTTGCATATGATGTAAATTTTATTGTCAATTAATAATTGTCAAATTAATAGTCAAAATTAAACTCAGCTAAAGAAACAATGAAATCTTAAAAATAGTTCAATCAGAGATTTGATAATTTCTTTACATCTTAAGAAAAAGGAGACAAAATTATCTTAATAATGAATAATGAATAAAATGTCTCATAGGAAAGAAAATGGAGAGAAAAAAATAATACAGAATTAAGAAATACGTATTACAGAATTAGTCTTTTGTACTGCATAAAATTATATTTCGGTTTCAATCCCATTATATATATTTTTTTGGATTGAACCATTATCACAACACTTATTACAATTTATTTTATTCCAATCTGTTGAAGGTGAAAAACATATAATAGGATTTTTTGTATATACTAAAAATTTATTATTTTTATAATATTTGATAATTTTATATTATTTATAATTAAGAGATTTCAAAATGCAAATTCAAATTTATTAACAAAAAGAAAAGAAAATCATTACAAAATACAGTTGTAAAGGCATCACACAAAATAATAGAATAGAAACAAAAAATTCCGGTACATTTATCGGAACAATTACATCTTTAGATGTAAAAAACTATTGGGTCAATTAAATTTTATTGCAAGTCATCCTTTTACATCCTAAAAGATAGAAATACTCCTTAGTCAAATTACTAATATAAAAATTCAAACGAACGTTTACTTAAGTGTAAACTCACAACTCTCAAGCGTCACCTCCAACCGTGGACCGGTTTCGTCCTTGTTAGGACTCATCAGCACGGTATAGGAAGGTAACGCAAGAGAGAGGAGGGCAAGTACTAGTCTAGCCGACTATAACTGAAAAAGTGGTGACAATTGATTAGTCCTCCACTCATCTGCTGAAATGACAATGGCATTCCTAGAACAGATTTAATTCCAGTAAGGCAAGGTAAATGAAAGGAGTATTTCACCAATTATTGCTGGTTAACCGGACAATAAGTGTAAAATCACAACTCTCAAGCGTCACCTCCAACCGTGGACCGGTTTCGTCCTTGTTAGGACTCATCAGCACGGTATAGGAAGGTAACGCAAGAGAGAGGAGGGCAAGTACTAGTCAAAAAAGAAGAAAATTGTCACCACTTTTTCAGTTTTAGTCGGCTAGACTAGTACTTGCCCTCCTCTCTCTTGCGTTACCTTCCTATACCGTGCTGATGAGTCCTAACAAGGACGAAACCGGTCCACGGTTGGAGGTGACGAGAGTTGTGAGTTTACACTTATTGTCCGCTTAACCAGCAATAATTGGTGAAATACTCCTTTCATTTACCTTGCCTTACTGGAATTAAATCTCTTCTAGGAATGCCATGTCATTTCAGCAGATGAGTGGAGGACTAATCAATTGTCGCCACTTTTTCAGTTATAGTCGGCTAGACTAGTACTTGCCCTCCTCTCTCTTGCGTTACCTTCCTATACCGTGCTGATGAGTCCTAACAAGGACGAAACCGGTCCACGGTTGGAGGTGACGAGAGTTGTGAGTTTACACTTATTGTCCGCTTAACCAGCAATAATTGGTGAAATACTCCTTTCATGAACGTTTACTTCTTCAGAAATCTGATACTATGAAGTAAATTTTTTTATAATTTTTTGGCTTGAAAATTTTGACATAATTTAAATTCATATTTAGTCTTAATTGTATTTATTTTCTGGAGAAGTTCATGTAATTTTTTTTTTCAAATATAGCATTATCTAACAATAAGTACATCTAGTCGTTATTTTATTTTTCATACAATACGTCAATATCTACATATATAATTCTCTTACGTAACGCCCAGATTTCGTTGTATTTCTTTTACTCGGTTGTCCACAATAAATTTGTTTACAAAATGAGTGCATTGTTTTGGATTTGATTTTTTTCCGATTTCAGTCTCTAATGATATTATTAGCTGTTCAAATATGTTAAGATGTATTAAATGTTACTATTTTATTAATTTACTGTTAAATATGTTTCCCTGCTGCATATTACTATTTATAAAACTCTATTTCACCAATAAATTTAGTTGGGGTTCAATTCCGTTAGATTTCCCGCTAAATATCACCAATCTCTTTTGAACGCTTAATATTTAAATATAAAATTTTTTAAATGATAAACTGAACAGTTATAGATCTAATTAAACATTTTAATCTATAGGTTTGAAATTATTTAGCAATATGTATAATTTTTGGTGTCCAAAAGTGATTGGCGATATTATCTGATAAAAATTTATGGAATCATATAAATTTATGGTTTTATTTTATAGTGGTTTTTCTTGGCTAATGATACAGTACCCATTAATTTTATAAACACTGTATACATATTTTTCATACACTGTATTTAATGTTTCCCTGCTGCATATTACTATTTATAAAACTCTATTTCACCAACAAATTTAGTTGGGGTTCAATTCCGTTAGATTTCCCGCTAAATATCACCAATCTCTTTTGAACGCTTAATCAAATTAATTTTTTTTGTTCCTGCTTGAGACTTTGTTCATGTTTTCTCTTGTATTCCTTTATATGTTATAACCCATACTCTTTTCTGTATGTATTTGCCATTTTCAATGGATTAATATTTATTCCAATAAAGCCATATTTAAAAAAAATAAATTTTTTAAAATGATAAACTGAACAGTTATAGATCTAATTAAACATTTTAATCTATAGGTTTGAAATTATTTAGCAATATTTATAATTTTTGGTGTCCAAAAGAGATTGGCGATATTAAGCGGGAACTAACGGAATTGAACCTTTAGTTGGTAATGAATCTCAGCTAGGCTGTTCTAGCGCATGGCGAGCGAGCGTAGCGAGCACAGGATTGCGAAGCAATCCTAGGGGAACTGCGTCAGCAGTTCCCGGGAGTTGGCAAGCGATAGAGAGCAGGGGGCGATAGCCCCCTAGTTGTATAAAAAATACTACCTTCAATTAATATCTAGCAAAGATAAACAGCCATATTCATTTGGTGTCGGTGTTAACCAGCAGTTAAAGAAAGAAAAATTAGCCTTTCAATGACTCTGAATGGTGGAATCCTTCTTTTTTGACCAAGGATTCAACTTCGATGCTGATGTGATGGCTGTAAATATGGCTGTAAAACACGCCGGATTCTTTGATCCTATGATCTTCAGATCTTTTGCGATATTGTTTTTCTATGTCTTGGTCAATGTATTGCACTAATAAATTACTCACACAAAAGAAACTACAATTCAATACAATTATATTATCCATGGAAGTTATTTTCCGATAATTCTGACGTCCTTCTTCTTATTAGTTTCCAAAATAATACTTGTTCCAATAACTTTAGGTATCTTGCAACTACAAAATTTGAGCCGACGTATGCCAGACAAGCATTTCCCTGCTTCGATGAACCAAACTTCAAAACAACTTTTAGCATTGCTTTGGTTCATGAAAATGGTTATACAGCTGTTTCAAATATGCCGGTTGAGGTAAGAGTTAATTGAAGTTAGTACTAATGAAATTTATTAGTAATTTTGTGAATAATGTTGATCAAAATGCCAGCAACATTTAGCTCCCTACACTGTTTAGCAATAAGAACTATTAAATATTCTGCATATACAGCCTTTGGAAATGGGATATTAAAAATTGTAAAAACAAACAAAAATTGGTTCTAAAAATATAATTCATGTAATCGTATTTGATGTTGGGATGGCTTAGGGGTTAGATGGGTTAGGAAGTAAAAAACTAATGAAAAAGTTTAGTTGTTAATGTTGCATTTTTTATGAATATGAGTTTACAATAGGAATATGTGTAATCCGCGTAGCAATAAAGTATTGAGAACCATGAGTTCTTTAAACTTTCAGAATCCTTTTATTTTAACTCAGATCAATTATTTTAAAGAATCAAAAACTTCCTCATGGCTTTTCTAAAATTAGTTGTGCGTTAGACAAATGATTGCGATTTAATTTAAAACCTTGCGATTTAATTTTAGACAACCAAGTCATACGATACAGGAAGTTTATTGTTGACTAAGTTCCAAAAATCGGTCCCAATGACAACCTATTTAGCTTGCTTCATAGTGTGCGACTTTCGTTACCAAGAAACAACGACATCAAAGGGAAAGCCGGTAAGTAAAATCACACACACCTTATTACTTTCTTAAAGTTGATATACTACTTAATTCTTTGTAATGCTGGTATTTCAATAGCCAACCGAGCTTAGTACAGTACCAGTTTCTCTGGGAACGCTTTGAATGGTCCCCAAGAGGTGGTGGGATTCTTATAAAGTGGGATTAGAAAATATTCATCTGCAGTTAAAAAACTTAATCCCAAAGTTGTGAAACTAAGAAGAATAAAAATTTATTGAAAACCTAATTTTGAAGTACACGTTATATTGTGAATTTCATTGAGCAGAAAAGTTTAGTTATCCTCTTCAGATAATTTGATCAATTATATTTTAACAATCCTTTATTATGGTTTGTAATTTCAACGTAATTTTGAAACTTTTTTGTAATTTTCAAGAAAATTAAACACCTGATCTACAATCTATATAATTTATTTTTTAAAGTTAGGCAAAATCTCCAATAAGATCTAGATTTGACTAAATAATGTGCGCGTTAGGAAATATGTGGAACTTAATGAAACTGGGTTTTATGAAAAAAATAATTTCCAATTAT
The DNA here is from genome assembly GCA_024610705.1 of Tetragnatha versicolor. Lineage (NCBI taxonomy): Eukaryota > Metazoa > Arthropoda > Arachnida > Araneae > Tetragnathidae > Tetragnatha > Tetragnatha versicolor. Next base: position 35,676,541 of record JANDEH010000006.1, read on the forward strand.
TTTCATCAGCAAAATTCAGTTTAGGGTGATTAGTTTCTTTGCAAGCTGATTTTTGATTATTTTCTTTCTATTATAGAAACCTTTAACTTTTTAAGAAAATGTTTAAGAGCTGCAAGCAAAAGGATTGAACAAATAATCTATGTAAAGATGTTTTATTAGAAAGTAAAAGACATTTATTTAAAAAATATCATATTCAGTGCAATGATTTAAGTTAAAGATTTTGCAATGCTTTTTTTTCTACTTAAAAATTTTCATAACTAATCTAGTACCTTGAATATTTTACTACATATTTTATATGTACTTTTGATGTGTTTGTTTCGAATAAATCGCAGTTCCGAGTTTACTCCTCACCCGGACTAGTAAATACGACTAGTTTCGCGGTTCAAACTGGTTCTGATGTTCTGAATTTCTTTGAAGACTACTTCGGTATAGACTACCCTCTTCCCAAACAAGGTAAGCTCTCAAATTTATTCCTGGCAAAATAAGCCAAAATTCCTTTCATATTATGAAAATATTTAAAATATACCAATGATTTCATTTATATTTATAAAATAGCTTATTCCAAAAAAAATTGTTATTTTCAATGCATCCACTTTTAAATAACATAAATCAACATAAAATGTTTTGTCATCTATTAGTTAAGATATTTTAGATTTCATGATGCGTTGGGAGAGCAAATTTTTTTTGAAGGTGGTTACATAGAAGTTATTTAATAGATAAAACGGATTAACTCAGATAAACCACATAAACATGGAGCTGGAATAAGAAGTGGATCATATTCAATTCTTCATTGCTATGGAATATTATTATTGTTATGGTTAGGCAACTCCAAATAACAATTTATAAGGAATAAAACACGAAAATAAAAATTTTTCCAATTTAAACATTATTTGTTAATTTAGAGTTAACCTTTCAGATATGATTGCAATTCCGGATTTCCCATCTTATGCTATGGAAAATTGGGGTCTTATTACATTTCGAGAAGAAGCTCTTCTTTATGACGCGGAAAACTCAAGCCCTAGTTACCAACAAAGAGTAGCAACAGTAATAGCTCACGAAATGGCGCACATGGTAATTTGATAAAATAACAATTATTAATAAGATTCAATGAATAAGTACTTAATTGTGCGCTTATACGTATAAGTGATCAATATGCCATCTGCATCTGTTATTATTAATCTGAAATCGGTTCTTGTAATACCTAAACTTTAAAATTTTAGGTATTGGAAGAAAGGCTACTACTAAAATTTTATTCACATAAATATTTTGTATATCATAAATATAAATTTTTATTGTTTTGTTTGCATATTTTCCTTCGTTGACAGAATGAAATTGCACATTTTTCCTCAGATACAATTATCTGTATTAATTTTTGAAGTATTTTTCTTAGCTTTTTAAAACAAATAGTTTTAAATAGTGAAGAAGATAATAGAGTTTTTATGAGATGGTAGACAACAGAAATATAGATTTATCTTTTGATTTTTTTCTCTAGTGGTTTGGAAACCTTGTCACTCTTAAATGGTGGAACGACTTGTGGCTAAACGAAGGTTTTGCAAGTTACATCGAATATAAAGGAGTAGATGCAACACATCCTGATTGGGACATAGTGCGTTTATCTTTTATTCACTTTAAAAAACTCATACGTATTGTTTTTTAAGATATGCCATTATACAGGGTGATCGGAAATTAAGTGGAAAAATTTCACATGGTGGTAGAGGGGACCTAGACAAGCTAGGAAAACTAAAGGGGGCGCAGATGCACCGTTAAAGAGCTAGGACCTAATGTAGAGCGAGGGCGTTACAAAAGGCAGTTTTCCCAAGGCCCGTTTAACGAAACAAAACAAAATAAAATGAAAAAAATTGTTTCATGAGGTACAGAAGTATCCGTACTAAATACAGGATAAATTTGATAAAAATTAGTCCACTTGCTAAACCGTGGGGTGAGTTTCAAAACGTGCAGTAATTAATATTTTAGCCAAAAAATGGAGTTCCCATAATGTAATGGTATTTAGAAAAATGATCTGGGAAGTAATTTTCAATGATCATGCAAGATCCCTTATTTATTTAAAAACTGTATGATCTTTGAAAATTCCTTCTTGATCATCATTTTTCTAAATAAATACCTTTATACTAAGAGGGAACTGGCTAAAAGATTAATACTGCGCGTTTTTAAACTCACCCCACGGTTTAGCAAGTGGTCCAATTTCTATCAAATTTATGGTGTAAGTAGTACGGATACTTATGTACCTCATGCAATAAATTTTTTCATTTTATTATGTTTGGTTTTGTTAAACGGGCCTTGGGAAAACCGCCTTTTGTAACGCCCTTGCACTACATTAGGTCCTAGCTCTTTAAAGGTGCATCTGCGCCCCCTCTAGTTTTTCAAAATATGCTTGTGTAGGTCCCCTCTACCCCCATGCGAAGCTTGTCCACGTAATTTCCGATCACCCTGTATGTCTCAGACACCAGAGTCTTAAAACACGGCCATAGGTCGTAATGGAAATAGAAAAAACATGAAATATTGTACAGGTTGGGGGAATTTTGGCGCTGGAATCGCGTCAAGTCACGAGAGGCGGAGAAAAAACTTGATTCTCCAATACTGCCGTCCTAAGCGAAATGTACGTAAGCGAGTTTTCTTAAAACTTCATTTTCTTTCTCCCTCTTGGCGCGTTTTTAAATTGGCGAGAAAGTATCTCGCTACTTCCAAGCCACTAGAATGGTTGGCAAGATCATGAAAAAATATCAGAATTGAAAGCAAACTAATATTCTTGTAAGATTGAAATTAACATCAATTTAAATTGAAAATATTTAAACTAGTTTTAAACATATTGTTTTATTGTTTTGAAAACATAATATAGCAATGTTATTATTACATCTGGAATATGCGACTGGCTCGAGTTTGCAGCTGAAATGCTAATAATTTGTAACTTGTAATCACTGGAGTGACAACCTCCGATACTATAACAAGCGACCAAACGTGCCGGCGCGGAAGGTTAAATTGCCCCGATTGCTCGCAGCAATTGTGGCTAGAAGCAATCGGGGCAATCCCCGCATGACCATCTTTTAATCCGCCCATGCCTGTTTTTTAAAATATTATGAGCAAAATTTAGAATGGTCGTTTCATTATGTGCATACAACTGTGCTAATAGATGGGGAAAATTAAAAGAAGATGGAAATCCTTTCCGTGGTGTGATGAGGTTTCAGCACGCTCACTAGTCACTCCAGTTTGTTTTATAGCTCAGTGCTTGTAATTGAACCCTGCTTGCCATAAACATATAAGCACGCATTCCAACCCAAAGCTGCAACTGATAACAGAGGTTTTTTTTGGGCTTAGCTAATATTTGATCTTAAAAGGAGGGTCTACCGCATGGAATTAAAAATCCGCCAAACACTCTTTTGGCGAGATTTTTCTCAAAGTAAATCTGTGAGAAATTGCGTTAGTGTACACTTTCGCTTAGGACGGCAGAATAGCCCTCCGGCTGCCCGCTCTTATCTCCATAGACGATTTTCATTAGTTCGGCTTGTGGAAATCGGCTGATTATATTATATTCGTGATTCTTGCATTATTTCCTTCAAAATAAAATAAAATTAAACCGCGCTCGAGAATGTACAGACAACGTTTTTTTTGCAACTTTGTAACCCTCCCACTCCCTTGCGTCACGCTCATATAGTCAGATTTTAGAAAGTGTACACTTTTTAGCTGGTAATTAACCTACCTTATCTTTATCTGATGCGCTCGAGCAAGTACAGGGATCGATTTTTTTACAAATCTGACGGGCTGTTCTAGACAAACCCCCCTACATAGAGGGCTTATATTTGGTAGAGTTACTCAAAAGCATGCAAGGTACCTCCCCCTATGTTTATCTGACGCGCTCGAGTTAATCCCCAAAAACACTCTGGGGACCCCTACTATTGAAGATATTTGAAAAATGAGAAAGAAGAATGTGCTAAGTCTAACCTAAAATTCTTGCTGTTCTGAGCTAAAACCATTAAGTATTTATTTCTATATCTGTAATTTAAAAGGACATGTTCATTTTATCTGTTTAAAATTTATAGGTATTAAATTTTTGTTAAAATGTTTATTTTATAATGTTATTGCGAGTCATAATTGTTAAATTTATAGGAATATTTTCTCCAAAATATCTATAAAGCGCTAAAAACGGGTCCAAAGTGTATAGAATGATTTTAAAATTTCAGGTATATAATCTTAAAATATTTTGAATTTAAATACTATTCTGTATACAAAAAACACATTAGACCAGTGGTCCCCAACCTTTTAACCACCACGGACCGGTCAACGTTTGATGATTTTACCGCGGCCTTCTGGGGGGCGTTGATTGTTTACATTCTAGATTTTTTTATTTATTAATTTTTATTTAAACATGCTTTCAAATAAAATACAGTTACACCAAAAAATAAATATAAAGTGACTTATAATTCATTAATTTGGAGTATAAAACTAGGAATTTAAATTCATTTTCAATGAAATGGTCGGCCAGCGGCCCGGTACCATTTGATCCATGGACCGGCACCGGTCCGCGGACCAGGGGTTGGAGACCACTGCATTAGACCACGTGCAATGCATGTTATTCGTTTCTCCCCCCATTACAGTTTTAAAGTTGAGAAAATTTCTATAATAGTAATAATTCGACAACGTTTGAAGTTGAGAGTTTCTAAACTTTTTTACAGTTATCGCAGTTTCTTATTGAAGATTTACAAGCCGTTATGGACATTGATGCAACCATGAGTTCACATCCGATTGTTAAGAAGGTTCTTAATACAACATATATATCCAGTCTTTTTGACAAGATTTCTTACAAAAAGGTGAATGATTTAATTTAGTTTAAATCCCCTTAATTCAAATAAGCTCTTATAAGAGCTTATTTGAATTAATGTTGCTATTTCTTGATTCAAAATTTTTTAAATGCAATTTTCTTTCAGGGAGCTTCGGTTCTAAGAATGTTGGAATTCTTTATGGGGAGTGACAAATTCCGTATTGGTATTTCTGTAAGTCTCAAAAGGTTTATTAGAAAAGAATTAAAATGATTGAAAAATTTGTGATAAAAGAGTGTAGTATCTCCATAACACTGTTTCATCATTTCAGAAATACTTGAAGAAGTATAAGTATCAAAACGCAGCAACCCCAGATTTATGGGAAGAACTGTCCGAAACCGCTGGTTATCAGGTATAATTAATATCAAAATAGAAATCGTCAGTACTTAACTATTATAGATTATTATATGTGAAATAAACTTTTTAAAAAATCCTAAAAAAGAGTTTAAAATGCATAAAAGTTGAAGAAAAATGTAGTGAAGATATTTTCTCGAATACCAAAAAGCAAATAGCCAAATTTATATCACTCATTTAAATGATTTTTTTTGCATAAAAGTTAATTTGACTTAGGGGACATCCATAAATTACGTGATCAAAAAGAGGGAGGAGTCTAGCAGAATCTCACCAAATCTCACCTGGGGAGGTAGGGAGTCAACTTTTAGATAAGAAATATACGTATTTCCCGTATTGTTTTAGCACAAGTTTAGAAAAATTCGCAGATTAGTCAAAACAACGAATCATTGGCCAGTTATTCATGATAATTACAAGAGTAGAGACCATGAGGATAACGCCACAAACTGTGCAATACTGTAAATTAAATAAAACAACGAATAAAAATTGCACATGAATTTATTAAAAGCCATACGGCGTTTCGGGGATTCTTTGGATCCCCTTCGTCAGTGGTAGTTGACATTACAAGAAAAATCAGCTTTTATTCAAAAACAAATTGTTTTTGATGTTGCATTTTGGTGATTTTCTTGTATTTTTGTCATTGGATCTTTTGTATACATTTTTCTCCTTTGCATTTTGGCAACGCTTGTTTTGTTGCGGGGTATAAAAGCTGATTTTTCTTGTAATGTCAACTACCACTGACGAAGGGGATCCAAAGAATCCCCGAAACGCCGTATGGCTTTTAATAAATTCATGTGCAATTTTTATTCGTTGTTTTATTTAATTTGAGTAGAGACCATGTTTTAGATTTCAACATGTTTCTGTATCAAACCTTTTTTATGCTGATAATACAAAACAAATGTGGCTCGAACGTATCAAAGAGATTTATTTACTAAAAAGAAGTAGAAAAATATCACATGAGAATTAGAGGGGGATGGGGGGTCAAGAAAAATCTCACTAAATCTCACCAAGGGGGAGGGAGGGGTCCGAAATTTTGAAAAAACACCTCACGTAATTTATGGACATCCCCTTAAAAAGTTTTCATATGATTTTGTTGCTTTTGACAATGCCAAAAGGCCTCCCCCTCCAAAAAATGCTTTAATTTATTTTTCTAGTTTAATTTCTTTTCGTAAAATTAATTTTTGGTTTAATTTTTAAAATATTTTTGAAAGGAAATATATTAGATTTAAAAAAAATGCAGTGTTTGTAGTAACCTCTTACATAAGTATCACTTATGCCCCTCCCCATGGTAAACAAAAATAAGCAAAGAGCGAACCTCCTACCCCCTTAGGTGCTTAGGGGCCATTCATTAATTACGTAAGGGTCCCGAGGGGGAGGGGGGGTTGGAAAAATCTCTACATACCCTTACTTGGGGGGTGGGGGGGGGTCAAACCAATTCTTACGTAAGATTTTCCTAGTTAATATAAACAAATTCCAATTATTCTAATCAAGAGATAATAATATAATAGTAATATGGTAGTTGACAGCAAGAACATTACTTATCTGTTGAAAAATAAAAATCTTTGATTTACGTTAAACGGACATTTTATTGTTTGAAAAACATAATGGAATCTTACGTAAGAATAGGGGGGATGGGTTTGAAAAATCTTACGCACCCTTACATGGGGGAGGGGGGGGGTCAAAAATTGCCAAAATCATCCTTACGTAATTAATGAATGGCCCCTTACGTAATATTTGAATGGCCCCTAATCTTCGAAAATATTTTTTTCCTCAATCAGTTTTCTCTGAAATGTCATGGATGAGGCACGAGTTTGTAACTTGGGAATATAAAATTTTCGACTCGATTTTAGGGAGGCCGAAATATTTCTAGTATTATGAAGCTGTGGACCGATCAATTGGGATTTCCGTGTATTAATGTCACTAGGAAAGGGCAGAATTCTTCAACATTCACATTTAAACAAAAACGATTTTTGAAGGAGTCAACGTCTTCCGATACTGAGTCAGATAAGTAAGTTTCATACTTGATTATTTGAACTCTTTGTATTTATTCCCCCATTTTTAATTACTGCAACTTTAAAAAGTTGTTTATTTTAGATGCTTTTAGTTTAAGTAAAGTTTAATTGGAATAAGAACATATGTGATAAATAGGATTTTCGGTATTTGTTGATTAAAAGTAACACTTCAATGTTTAGCCCGCATTGAGATTTTTCAACAGTTTGCGGGTTTTGCCTGCTGAAAAACTTTAAAAATTCTGGTCGAAAATTCGAAAAATTAAAATAATTTACGATTTTATAACCAGAAATATTTTAGTCTGCGCCTTACTTTCAAGGCTTGCCTTTATTTGTAGCAGGGTAATAATCATTTACACTTTTAGAAGGTGGTGTCATAATAAGTTCATGACCCCCTTAACCTAAATGGGCCCTTCCTCTTACAAAGAGGAAATCTGACACAGATTTGAGACTTGACACACATATAAGGTCTTCTCCCTTCTCCAACTGTAAATACAAGGCCCCTATCCTGTGTTAGAGATATTACCCTGGCAAATCTAAATGTAATCATGACATTTATGAAGCTGAGCTGATGCTATTTATTGACTGACTAAAAATAGTCAGAAATAGGCCGAAAAAAAGGTTTATGTTTTTATTAAAAGTCCCAAATTAAATTGAAATCATTGTAAAATTCTATGGTACGAGAATTACAATATTTATAAAGAGATAGGTAATTTGAAAACTTTTGCTATAAGGGGAAGTAGTTCCTTTTTATGCAATTACAAAAGGAAATCTTAAGCATGTAATGTGCAAGAATCTCTTAAAACCGTATTTGTCTTCATTTAACCAAGGAATTATCAAGTTCAAAACAAATTAAGAAGTTACAGAGTTCAGAAATCTCTTAATTTGAACTGAACAATCTTTAACTTGATAATGTTGAACGTAAATTTTTTCAGCCTTATAAATTATACGTATTTTTATTATTTCATGCGAATTTCGTAATTAATACATTCGTAAGTGTCTAGTTAAGTCTTAATACATTGTATTAAATACTTATTAATATAAATATAATAAACAAATTTAAAAAATGAAACATTTTCACTCTTCATAAGTAATTTCTTTCATTAAATCGGTATTGTATGCTTCTTTATGTATAGAGATATTTGGAGTGTCCCTATCAGCTACATTACAAGTGATGGAGTCTCAGGGATATTTTGGCTACATGATAAAGAAGGTTAGTTTTCTAATGGTAAATAAATAAAAATACTCATGGTATCTCAGTAAGTGTTAATGTCAACGGTATCTCAATAAATCTCAATGGTATTATGGCTATTCGTGTGTGGCCGTTTATTGAATCCAATGAATCAAGATTTTAAAATCCAAAATATTTATTTCGATAACCATAAATTTAATTTAAAAGGTAAACATGCTTTAAATACGAATAAAAGTATAGAAGGGAACAACACACAGCGCGAGCTGCCTTTTTATCAGCATTCCAGTCTTCTCCAATCCGATCAGTTCTTTTGCCGAAACTGTGATGCCACAGTATCTTAATAAGCATGGTAATATTAACATTAACTTTTCAAATAAGTGGGGACAGTTGGAAACGTGAAACTTTAAAACCAACTTTTTTATATAAATAAATAAGGCATTTTGAAAACGATAATGAAACATTGAAATATATTAAAAGTACAAAAGAAAAAAATAATTCCCAAACGTAAATAGGAGATTTATACAGGGTGTCCCATAAATAATGGGTCACACTTCTAGGGGGGATAGTAGACACCTAGACGAGTCAGAATCACATAGGATTTGGGGGTCCCAGATCAAATCCCAGGGAGTTAAAAATGGAGCGACACCCCAAAAAAATTATTGAAAAATTCAATTTGTAGAAGAACTACTATTGGTAAAAATTTAATTATGGTCTTAAAAATTGTGGTTTAATATGATCTTTAAAATAATCTCAAAAGTCTTCACTTTAAAATTTTTTTATTATGAAAAAAGTTAAAAAAAACAAAAAAAAATGTGAAAATTCTGCCAAAACCTCATTTTGTATTTCGAAATCATTTCTTTTGATTTCATAATCTGAAAGATCATAGTTGTAAACCCTTAAGTCCAAAGTTTTACGTAAAAACCATCAATTTTAAACGCTTGAGATACTGTTAAAGTTCGTTTTTTGCGTGCGCAAACTGGTTTCCTATAGCCGTTTCCAAAACGGCAGTTAGCGGACTCAAAAAACGGACTTAAACCATGCTTTAATAGGGTCTCAAGCATTTAATATTGATGGTTTTTACGTGACACTTTGGACTTAAGGGTTTTCAACTATGATCTTTCAGATTATTAAATCAAAAGAAAGGATTTCGAAATATTCGATTTTTAGGACCTAAAATCTATAACCATGTGCCTTCTTATCTTCAAAATATAAAGACATATTCAACATTTAAACGTGAACTTTTTAATTTCATCATAAATTTGGACGAAATAGACCGTTATTTTCAGATTTAAAACGAAGCAACTATATCTAAAATAACCAGACTTTTGCCAACTCTGTCTATTATTAAATCTATGTTATTTGCTTTTCATTTTTTTTCAATTTTCTACTTTAAAATTACGCCTTCAATTATTTAATTTTTTATTGTCTTTTATGTACGACTGTAAATTTTATAACCTTGTTTTCAATTTTTTTGTTTGTTTTTTAGTTCCTTTTGCTTTTCAGTGTGTGTGTTTTATATATATGTATCTTAAATTTATTTTCATTAAGTTAAAGTTTATGTACATTATTTATATTCAAGTTTATCTGTCACCTGAACGGGACAAAGTCCCCTTTGTGACAAATATGTTACCTTATTTTTTGTACTTATGTTGTGTGATAATAAAGCTTATAATAAAGCATAAAAAAATTCAAAAAAAAAATACAAAATAAAGTTTTGGCACAGTTTTCACATTTTTATGTGGTTTTTAAACCTTTTTGTAATTAAAAAAATTTTAAACCGAAAACTTTTAAGATAATTTTAAAGATCATATTAAACCACAATTTTTGAGACCGTAAATAAATTTTTACCAATAGTAGTTCTTCTTCAAATTGAATTTTTCACAAATTTTTTTGGGGTGTCGCTCCATTTTTGGTCTGGGACCCCCAAATCCTATGTGATTCTGACTTGTCTAGGTGTCTACTATCCCCCTAGAAGTGTGACCCAACATTTATGGGACACCCTGCATATTGTGATAATATTTTATCAAATTGATCGAATTTCAATCCAAAAAGAAAACAATTTATATTTGTTTAAATGTAATCATGCTTAATGTAATCTTATGTAAATGTAAATGTAATCTTATAAAAAATTGAAATAAAGTGATTCAAAATTTTAACTGTTTTAACCCTTTATTTACCGACGGTACTTACAAGTACCGCCAACTTTAAAATTACATAGAATAACCATCCTTGCGAATATATTGACAATAATTTGCAGGAACACTCTTACAGTTATCCTCTTCCAGGATTAAAAGCAGTGAAGGTTCTATGATGAGTATTTTAGCGGGAAATGCGAATAGATTTAACTGAAGTTGTAAGTTTAGCTGCCATTTCGATCGGATTCACATGATTGTCATTTTTTTCCCGCAAAAAAGTAGTTAAAGTCAAAAGTTAAGTGTGTTATTTTTTAAGACTTATTACTGCGATAAAAAAAGCTATGTTTTTCTTGTATTGTGAGAATATTTTAGCACTCCGTGTACTGACAGTACCTAAAAGTATCAATTTAAGTAATTGGCTCTAGCGGATTCAATTTTCCAAAGATGATTATTTTATTTATGTACTCGTATATCCCTTAATTTTCAATTTAGTGACTCAAAAAAAGTATTTGCACAAAAAAATTGCAGTGAATCATAATGCTGTAAATAAAGGGTTAAGTAGTGAAAATTAGCTTCACACTTTATTTCAAGAAAGGAAATGTCTTCGTTTTTTTAAAAATTACTCTCGTGCAGGTGAACTTGTTTTGCCAGTTGATGATTCCAAGTGGGTGAAATTTAACATCAACCATACTGGATATTACATCATCAATTATGAGGAAAAAGAATGGAAAAGATTAGCAGAACTGTTACTTACAAATCACGAGGTATTTTTTATCATCTTTGTGGATAGTTTCTAATGGATAAAATATTCTTTCATAAGAATCTTTTAAACGTCTTTGTCGCTTAATTAAATAAAATTATGCTTCTTTTCTCACTATCTTATATTTTTCGTCTAACAATATTATTGTTTCAGTATTTTCAATTTAATATTTTCACTTTGACTTTATTTGAAGTTCTCAGCAAGTAGTAATTGGGTTTTTTCTAACCCCCATAATTTTATAATATATTTGTAGACTTATATCTTCATTTCTTAGAATAGAAATAGTTTTGATAATAATACCTACTATAGACATACCGCCAGGAGAAAAAATTCGACAAAAAAGAAACTATGAAAAGAAATCCAAATCCAAATGATAGTCACTCATATTTTACACAAAACTTATGTTCATCGTTTATGAACTACCGTCACCCTTGAAATTGAGTAGAAAAAAATCCTTTCCCATAACCATAGCAACAACATTGTTAGACGTCAAAAATTTTTCTCCTGGCAGTATGACTATAAATAGTTTAATAAATACATTCTCTTTTGGGTTCTAAAACAATAATATTTAATTTAAACTAATTATTGAAGTTGAGGAGGTACGTTGTTGATTTTTAGGAACTAACGCCAAGCGACCGATCCAACCTGTTGTTCGACTCGTATCAGCTTACCGAAGCCGGATTTCTAGACATGGGTACTTTCTTGTCAATGAGTAAATACCTAAAGAATGAAGCTCACTATGTGCCGTGGAAAACAGCTAACATTGTCTTTGAGAAAATTTTAAAATTAATGCACACTGACGTAGAGTTCATGTTCAAAGTAAGAAATTTAGAACTCAAAACTTTGGTATTTTTTTGGAACCAATATCACTGATTTTGTAAAAGTTTGTGATTCATACTTTATTTTTTAAGGGTTTTTTAAGAGAACTCACCAATGAACTGTACGACTCATTGAAGTGGGAAGTTTCTGGCAACCATTTAGACAGGTAATTTTAAGGCATTTAAAATTTTTCTTTTAGTTTTCCCTTAAAAATTATGTTCTTTAAAATTAATCTTGTTTATGAGTAGGGGAGAGTAGGTGATAAAAAATACAAAAACAACAGAGTATTAATGAAAAAGCTAATTTTAATTATATCAAAATGGACACCAATATATTTTACACACATTTAGAAATTCTTCACTTATTTTTGTCATAATAAAAATAACTTAATTTTTGGTTTCCATCTAGGTAGGGGGAGAGTGGGGTCAAAAGAAACACGGGGCAGTTGTAACACTTTGATTTCCTCAATATGAGAGGCAGCCAGGGCAAAAAGGACACGACAGTTCTTACAAGGGAGGTGAATGAAAGAAGATCAGATATCGTCAAGTCTGACATTTGAGCTGTGGCTGTGTAACGTGAGAAAGGAGTGTTTTTCGAGCATCGAATTAAATTTCTACTAATTTCTTTTCCCACCATCTCCTACTTTTTTGCACCAATTTCTAATTTATAGTCCTCTAATTTCTTAAACTATATATATTTTTATTAAAAGCTGTTTTTTTACTCATGTCCGAAGGTGCCCAACTTGACGCTTTGGACATAACACTTAAGTACTCTGTTAGGTTTATCAAAAAAAAATTTCTTTTTCTCTTCTGAAATATCAATCGATACCATTTTAATCTCTACATAATTATAATAGCATAAATAGGTACACTTCTTTTATAAAAAAATATTTTCAAACTACATGCAAATGTAACTTTGCTCTAAGCAAAACAAGAAAACTGAAGTAAATAATTATTTACATGCATAAAAAAAGATTCTAAAAAACGCCGAAGAATAGATATTAGTGTCATTTATAAGCACCAGTTTATAACTACAAAATTTGCTTCTTAAAAGTAAGGTGTCCCTAGGGGTAAGCCATGTCCCATCATCCCATGTTGTCCCTTCTCCCCCATAGTTTCCCCCCACTTATTTTTACTATAGATTATTTTAGTATAGATTAAAACGGTTTCCTGCCAGTGACGTCACGGGATGACGTAAGAAGTTGCCGTACTTTCTAACTATCTAATTAGCGAGTCAGAGATGACTCTCTCTCGCCCTGTCTTTTCCACCAATAAAGTGTGACGTCTTTCTACTTCAACCCGTGACGTCACCGACAGGAAACGTTGTCATCTAGTATGGTGATCTCTATTATCTTTTATTATTATTTTAGCTTACTAAGGTCAGTTATAATCAATTTGGCTTGTCAGACCGAGAATAAGGCCTGTCTTTCCCATGCATATGATCTTTATCAAGATTGGGTATCAGGACAGAGGTATGTGGAAATTTATATAATATGGGACAAATTCAACAAAACAAATTAATCAATTTAATAATTTTAAGGCATATGATGTTTTTGGGTGAATTTTAAAAATTAACCAAGAATGTTATTAATTTACTAAAATGTACTTTATGCCTTTTCGTACCCAAAAGATTGCATTTAAAGAGTTCAGTATTCGTTTTATACCAAGTTTAAATTTTTATTTCGTAGTTTTTTTTAATTTTATTTTTTTGTAATACTTATAGGTACTTGAAATTTTTTTCTGTCAATTAAATGGGTTTTCTATTATACGCCAGTTGACAAATATTCATATTACCCCCCAAATTGTTTGTGTTATCTAACTATTATTATTATTATTATTATTATTAACTTACTTGAAATTTTTGGAAATTATTTTATTATAGAATTCCCCCAGCGGTACGAAGTTTGATGCTTAAATTTGGAATAGCAGGAAAAGGACTTGTAGAATGGAACCACTTGTGGGAAAAGTACCTTATAGAGCAGTCACCTTCTCAAAAGAGCGATTACGCAGAAGCATTATCAAGCGTCACAAAGCCACGCATCATTCAAAAGTAAGGATGAACTTCGGCATCACTGGGAATTTGATTACTTTCTCGGGTAATGAAACAGACACTTCATCAATTCTAGGTACTTGGAGTATTCTATGGATGAAGAAAAAGTTCGTCGACAAGATTTTTTTACAACTCTGCACCAAATTGCTCGTAATCCTGTTGGAAAGACTCTTGCATTTAACTTTTTTCGGGACAAGTGGACTAAACTTGTTGAAAAGTGAGTCAACAAGCTGGAAACATAATTTGAGAAAGATTAGGCATCATTTCCAGGCTTTATTTTGTTTAACCCCTTAACAGTGTCACCCGAGCTCAGCTCGGGCAACTACTACGTGCAGAATTTGTGATGCCCGAGCTGAGCTCGGGCGGGAGAAAAATTAACGTTTCCGTTTTGTTAATCCCAAACTGAGTTCGTTTCGATGATGATAGTGATTTTTCGTCGTTTAGAGATTGTGAGACATCATGTTTGGATAATCTTTTTCCTAATTTAATAAGATGTGTGCGTAATCCAATACTTTTTTATGTGTATGTTAAAATAATTAATACACTTGTAATTACATTTAAATTTTGATTTTTTTTATAAAAAAACTATTTTCTTACACTTATTATAATATAAAGTACACAATTAAACAGTCAAAAAATTTTTCCATTTTCGGTCAATTTTTCTGAAATAAATGTCACCGTTAAAGTGTTATTTTGTACATTTTCATGTTTCTTGTTCTTGATTGGTGGGATGTTTAAATATTTTACAGATTTACTTCAGACAACAGAGATTTGGGATTTGCATTCAGTGAGATGTGCACTTACTTTTCTACAGAAAGTGAGCTGAAACAAGTAATTGAGTTTTTATATGATTTTATCAAACCAATAAAAGTTTTACTTTAACAATAGAACAAAGCTTAGATTATCATTCCGTAATCCGTCATTTAAGTCCGTTTAATCCGTTTAATTCTCTTCGAAATGTTTAAATTTAAGGACTCTTTTGTGAAACAAATTAACCAATTGGAAAAAAAATCGGTGTTTGGCTCGTGTATACATCTTAGGTATTTATACAGGGTGATTCAGAATTCATCATCAATATTTGGTGGGGAGGTAGAAGGGACCTTGACAAGCGTATTTCGATTAGGAATGGGGGGAGGGCGTAGCCGCACCGTTAAAGAGCTAGGACCTAATGTAGTGCGAGAGCGTTACAAAAGGATGTTTTGCCAAGGCCCGTGTAACGAAACAAAACATAATAGAATGAAAAAATATATTGCATGAGGTAAAGCAGTATCCGTACTACTTACACCAGAAATTTGATAGAAATTGGACCACTTGCTGAACCGTGCGGGGAGTTTTAAAATGTGCAATATTAATCTTTTAGCCAAAGAATGGAGTTCCCTTAGTGTAGTGCAATGGTATTTAAAAAATGATGATCAGAGAAAGAATTTTCAATGATCATATAGTTTTTTGAACAAATAAGGGATCTTGCATAATCATTGAAAAATCCTCTATTCGATTAATATTGCACGTTTTAAAACTCACCCCACGGTTTAGCAAGTGATCCAATTTCTATCAAATTTCTGGTGTAAGTAGTACGGATACTGCTTTACCTCATCCAATATTTTTTCATTCTATTATGTTTTGTTTCATTACGCGGGCCTTCGCAAAACCTCCTTTTGTAACGCTCTCGCACTACATTAGGTCCTAGCTCTTTAACGGTGCGGCTGTAGTGTACAGTGTACACTAGGGTGGGCCGAAAAAAACTTTTTATTTTATTTTGAAACGCTATACCGCGGAAAACTTGCCTCTGGGGTAGAGAAGTAAAATGCAACAAGAATTTTTAAAATCGGTTAAAAATTGCAATAGCGCATTGCACCTAAAGTTTGAAAAAAAAAATAGGCTATTTTCATTACTTTTCAAAAAATCAAATTAAATCAAATAACTTTTATAAAAAGTATCTAAAGGCATATAATAGAATAAAAATGTAGAGAAAACATATTTAATTGAAAAAAGGTGGTATTTTACAATTAATTGGTAGTATAATAATATCTAAAAATACACGTTTTTACCAGAAATCCACATATTTCGTATGAAACAAAAAAAATAAATAAAAAACAATTTTTCATTTTTATACTACCTTTCTAGCTATCACTCAGTAACCCCCTTAACAGTTAAAACATTTTTTATAGTTCGCTTCGCGATCGGAGCTCGCTCGTTGCACAACAAACCGCATCACTATCTCACCGAAATAAAAACTTATTTTATATTTTAAACGCTATACCACGGAAAACTTGCCTCTTGAGTAAAGAAGTAAAATGCTGCAAAAATTTTTAAAATCGGTTAAAAACTGCCTTAGTACATTGGTCCTAAAATTTAAAAAAATATGCTATTTTCATAACTCTTAAAAAATCAAATTAAATAAATTAACTTGTATAAAAAGTATCTAAAGGCATAAATTAGAAGAAAAATGTTAAGAAAAAATATATTTAATGGAAAGAAAGATGGTATTTTACAATATAAGGTTGCACTATAAGGTTACACTTGGAATTTCGCCTTTTTTTTCTTCAAAAATCGCATTTTTTGATTGAATTAAAAATTTATTTTTCCTGATGGTGCATAGTTTGAATTGTAACAAAATGTAGTCCTTTACTGGTTATTAACTTCTTTTGGTAGTTTGAAAGAAGACTTGATTGAAAAATTTGGCATTGAAGATCTTAAAAGATTAATAGTTCTTATAAACTCATCTCCTGGCATTCATACCGATGACTTTTCGTGATGCCCTTGTGTTACTAATTTTACACATCGTTCGACTGTTTATGTGTGACATGGGAATCTGTCAAAGTTCCAGTCATTATCATAGACTATATCTCTTGATCGGTGAATCTTCGTAGTATAGATGGGGAGAAAGAGAAGCAGTATTCCAGCTAATCTATATACAGCGTGTTTCAAAATTGCGTTGCACGGCTTTTATTCGGAACCAACGCCTCCTAGGGTCATGGAAGTAAGGTCTACCCCTAGGTAAGTGAGCCTGGAGAATCCATTGAGAGGACTTACAGCGCCCCTAGCGGCGAAATTAAAAAGTTAAAAAAATTAATTTAAAAACTAAAGGAGATAGAGCAAAAACCTCAGTGAGAGTAATGTTGCCAACGTCATGAAGAAATCACTGAAAAATATTTGATCAAAATATCTTGAATATTCGCCGAAATATTAGCATGTGAAAATAGCACTTTTTTAGGGGTCAAAAAGGAAAAAGTTTGAATATTTGCAAATTTTTTTGGTTTTTTGATTAAAGTTTGTGTTCTTTCAACTAAAAAAACACAAAACTACACAATAACAATGAAAATTTTGGAAATATGTGAACTTTTTCTTTTTTGACCCCTGAAAAAGTGCTGTTTTCACATGCTAATATCTCCGCGAATATTCAAGATATTTTGATAAAATTTTTTTCAGTGAGTTCTTCATGACGTTGGCAACAATACTCTTATTGAGGTTTTTGCTCTATCTCGTTTAGTTTTTAAATTGATTTTTTTAACTTTTTAATTTCGCCGCTAGGGGCGCTGTAAGTCCTCTCAATGGATTCTCCAGGCTCCCTTACCTAGGGATAGACCTTACTTCTGTAACCCTAGGAGGCTTTGGTTCCAAATAAAAGCCGTGCAACGCAATTTTGAAACACCAATAGTCTACGCATGTTCTATATAAGGTCAATATGGCCTGTAGCTTGAAAATTAGGTTTGGGGGGATGGAAACTCCTAACTGACTTTCTTTTAGAAGCTGAGTTTCTATAGCCTTAATTGTTCTTCTAAACCAAACTCCCTCATTTATGATCCCTTTTATCTATGATCATGCCCAAAAGCAAGTTTTCAGAATGAGCAAAAGAGGCATTTTGTTTAATCATTGGATCAATGATTTCTAATAACTTTTCTGGCAAAAATCTAGATGTTTCTATCACTTTAAACACGTGTTCAGGTCAAATTTAGAACCATTTACTTTTCTAAATAAAGAATCATACAGACAAATTAATTTGATTTAATTTGATTTTAATATAAAAGAAACTGAAATCTTCGGTTCATCTGTTGGATTATCAGTACTAAAATACAGTTTATGTTAT
This sequence comes from Tetragnatha versicolor, assembly GCA_024610705.1. Classification (NCBI taxonomy): domain Eukaryota; kingdom Metazoa; phylum Arthropoda; class Arachnida; order Araneae; family Tetragnathidae; genus Tetragnatha; species Tetragnatha versicolor. The sequence goes on from JANDEH010000006.1 coordinate 35,694,775, forward strand.
CAAAATCAAAGTCTGCCCGGGCCTAGTGGCCCATCAGGCGGTGCTCATCTGAGCCTTTGGGCCTGGGGTGCTAAAGTGGCTAAGTGCTAAAGTAGGCCGAGTGGCTAGCCCGACGCTGGACCCCCAGTTTATTCCCCAAGCAAGCTTGGTTCTCATTTATCGACCCCGGAAGGATGAAGGGCTGAGTTGACCCATGACTAGCTACCCAAGGAAAAGCCGGGATAAATAATCCAACAGAGGAACATAAGATTCTTTCAAACTACCAAAAGAAGTTAATAACCAGTAAAGGACTACATTTTGTTACAATTCAAACTATGCACCATCAGGAAAAATAAATTTTTAATTCAATCAAAAAATGCGATTTTTGAAGAAAAAAAAGGCGAAATGCCAAGTGTAACCTTATAGTGCAACCTTATATTGTAAAATACCATCTTTCTTTCCATTAAATATATTATTTCTTACATTTTTCTTCTAATTCATGCCTTTAGATACTTTTTATACAAGTTATTTGATTTAATTTGATTTTTTAAGAGTTATGAAAATAGCATATTTTTTCAAATTTTAGGACCAATGTACTAAGGCAATTTTTAACCGATTTTAAAAATTTTTGTTGCATTTTACTTCTCTAATCAAGAGGCAAGTTTTCCGTGGTATTGCGTTTCAAAATATAAAAGAAGTTTTTATTTCGGTGAGAGATAGTGATGCGGTTTGTTGTGCAACGAGCGAGCTCCGATCGCGAAGCGAACTGTAAAAAAGGTTTTAACTGTTAAGGGGGTTACTGAGTGCTAGCTAGAAAGGTAGTATAAAAATGAAAAATTGTTTTTTATAATTTTTTTTTGTTTCATACGAAATATGTGGATTTCTGGTAAAAACGTGTATTTTTAGATATTATTATACTACCAATTAATTGTAAAATACCACCTTTTTTCAATTAAATATGTTTTCTCTACATTTTTATTCTATTATATGCCTTTAGATATATTTTATAAAAGTTATTTGATTTAATTTGATTTTTTTTAAAAGTAATGAAAATAGCCTATTTTTTTTTCAAACTTTAGGTGCAATGCGCTATTGCAATTTTTAACCGATTTTAAAAATTCTTGTTGCATTTTACTTCTCTACCCCAGAGGCAAGTTTTCCGCGGTATAGCGTTTCAAAATAAAATAAAAAGTTTTTTTCGGCCCACCCTAGTGTACACCCCTCCTCCTTCCTATTCGAAATATGCCTATATAGGTCCCCTCTACCTCCCTACCAAATACTGATGATGAATTCTGAATCACCCAGCATATCCTTTAACCCTAAAAATTTATATATCCCATAATGACATTTAATTACTTATGAAAATTAGTTTTCTCTCTCATTAGGTTAGAGACTTCTTCAGACAGCACCCTGATGCAAGAATACTATCTCACGTGATCGAAGTCATAGACAACAATATTATCTGGGTTAAAACACACATAAATAGCGTCAAAACCTGGCTTCAAAATGAAGGCCCTCAAATTTGGTACCACTATCAGCTTCCAACTTACATCATCCCTCAGCACTATGATCTCACTTTCTTCCCTATGCTAGACCAAGATATCTTCAACGGTTCGGTCTCCATATCAGTGGTCTTGAAGCAGCCGAGTAACTGCTTCGTTCTCCATTCTGTGGGACTCGAAGTTTCTAAAGTGGAAGTACAGGACCTGAAAAGTGAGAGACTTGTTCAATTGGAAGATGTCTTTCCGTTCGTGGAGCATGACTACTTGGTCGTGAAGTTAAAGGAAAAACTGTCTCTCGGGTCCTACAAGCTCTATTTGGAGTTTCAAGGACCTCTTACATTGTCTTTGAGAGGATTGTACAAGAGTTCTTATGTGGACCCAGCAAACAAAGAGATTAGGTATGGATTCGTTTATAAGTTTTAGTGTCATGATATGTACAGGGTGTTTCAAAAGTCCGTTTCGCAGCTTTTATTTGGAGCCAACGTGTCCTAGGGTGACGGAAGTAAGATCTACCCGTAGGTAAGTGACCCTGGAAAATCCATTGAAATGACTTCCAGCGCTTCTAGCGGCAAAATAAAAAAGTTAAAAAATTATTTAAAAACTAAAGGAGATAGAACAAAAACCTCAATGAGAGTATTGTTGTTAACGTTATGAAAAACTAACTAAAAAAATTTCATGAAAATATCGTTAAAATTTGCGGAGATATTAGCATGTAAAAATAGCACTTTTCAGATCTAAAAAAAGAGAAAGTTATTAGAATTATGTTACAATTTTATCGATACACAAACTTATAATTAATGAAAATTTTAAATAAAAGTAGTAACAAATGACTGTATTCTAACGATATTTGCTTGTGACTTATAAAAGCAAAGCCCAAAACCTACTAAAAAATATTTTTAGGCTAAAAAAGTTTCTACTAATGTTTGAGGAATTTGTTTTTGAGGTATAATATTAGCTTAGAACACAAGATACAATTGAGGTTTTTTAAAAATAAGAATGTGTAAACGAGATTTCAACTTGTAGCTATGTAGAACAATAATTTTTAAGAGCACTACAGCCTGCAACAGATTAAACTATCTCCCCAAGCCTTCCTCATCCAACCCTATACCTAATACTTGTATATTATTTAATCTTATTTTATTTGATTTTCCAAAAACCTTTATTTTGATTTATTGAGAGAAAAGAACGCTGATAACTCCTCCCATACTTCAGTTACTTTACTACCCCATTAGTTTTAGAAATCTTATTGTTAAAAAGTAATGGAAATGAACGTATATACAATTATAGGGCTGAAACACAGGCTGAAATGTTACATATTTTTACTTAGATATCTTGCAACTACGCAGTTTGAAGCCACAGAGGCTCGAAGAGCTTTTCCGTGCTTTGATGAACCAAGGTACAAAGCTACATTTCAAGTCAGTGTCATCCACGATTCAAGTCATTATGCTCTTTCCAATACAATGGTTGAGGTTAGTAGAAATTTCGCTTCATATAAGTTGTAATACGTGTAGTAATTTTTAATGCACTTTAACCCTTTATCTACTGACGGTACTTAAAGACCCATAAACTTAAAAATTACATAGAATAAACATCCTTATGAATATACTGACGATACTTTGCAGGACCACTATTTTACTTTTCCAGGTATGATGATTATTTTAGCGGGAAATTCAAATAGATTCAAAACTGAACTTGTGTGTTCAGCTCCCGTTTTGATCGGATTCCCATGATTGTCATTTTCGTTCCCTCAAAAGTAATTGAAGTCAAAAGGAAAGTGTATGATTTTTTAAGTCGTATGACTGCGATTAAAAGCTAAGTTTTTTTTGTATTGTGAGGTTATTTTAGCCCTCAGAATACTGACGATAGACTCAAAGGTATCAATTTCATTAATTTGCCCTAGCGGATTAAATTTGCCCAAGGTTATTATTTTGTTTATGTATATGTTACGGGCAAAGTGATTAATTGGGCATTATTAATAATGCCCAGAGTGGAAGCGGGCAATGTGATAAATTTCATTCATAAATTTCGTAGAATTTATCACATTTCCCGGGCATTATTAATGATGCCCAATTAATCACTTTGCCCGTAACATCCTTTAATTTATAATTTAGTGACCGAAAAAAATATTTATACGAAAAGAATTGCAGAAAATCATAATGCAGTAGATAAAGGGTTAAGTTATCTAGCTCTAATGGACTTTTAACATAAAAAAACAAGTGGAGAAATAAAAAATATATTGTAAATTTAGCTGAAAGCAAGTTGAAAAAATTGAAGTTGCCATGTTTTGAAAATGAAAACAATAATTTCGATGCTGTAGCTTTTAAATTCAGGCTGTAAACTCTTATAATAAAACTATATTTAAATAAAATTATTTTTAAGAATTTTGAATTCAAATTTTCATAATAAATTTCTAAGAACATGTTTTTATTTCATTTTAATACTATTTCATTATTTTACTCAATAACTGTTATTTAATGGAATGATACCGGATTATTTCAGAATACTACTGAATTAGAAAATGGTCTTCTTTTAACAGTCTTCGAAAACACCCCTCCAATGGTAACGTACCTTCTAAGCATTGCTGTTTGCGACTTCAAATTCAAAGAGACCTTTACTGATAGTGGAGTTCGGGTAAAGATGCATTAGTCTTTTTCTGAGCTACAGTAAATGATTAATAATATAAATCAATGTAACACATTTTTGTTACTAGATACGTGTTTATGCTGCTCCCCATCATTATGACAACATTGATTACTCCTTGAAACTAGGAAAAAAGGTTTTGACATTCTATGAAAGCTACTTTGGGATTGCCTTTCCGCTTAAAAAGCTTGGTAAGATTGAATTTTTTTGTTTTTGTTTATAAGGAACGAAACCTTATTTAAAAGAGGATAAAATGGGGTATAATTATTGTACTTAAAGGCAATGAAATTCGTTGTAAAAACACCTGAGAGACAAATAAATTTGAGCAATAGTTTAACAAATTATTTTTTTATTCCTCCTAAAGAAAATGGGTTTTATGTAAAATAAAGTGATAGTTGAAAGAAAAAGTAAAGAAATTTTTCAAAATTGGAATTTATTTTTTCTTATCTTTGATGATGCATTTATATTTCAGACATGATCGCAGTGCCTGATTTTAGAGCTAATGGTATGGAGAACTGGGGCTTGATTAGTTTTTCAGAGAGAAGTTTGGTTACTAGAAATCCTCCTTCACTAACAGCAAGGACGCATATTTCTGCCATAATGGCGCATGAATTGGCTCATATGGTATGTTTCTATGACGATGATGTTAAGTAGAGAGCCTAGAGTTAGAAGAGAGGCTACAACAAGTTCGATGTTTCGAAATTTTGTCCAAAGAGACTGTGCAGTCGAAATTTCGTTTCATCAAATAGTCTCTGCGCTGAGTCAGTGGACAAATCGACAGTGGATCGATCTTGTTGTCACCTCTCTTCTACTTTAGGATCTCTAGTATTTAGTATATGTAATTTTTCTACCTGATAATGAACTTATTATGTGTACAAAATTTTATTAATAACTAAAAAATTAATTATTAATAGCTTATAAATTTCATTTACAACTATTTACATAAACTAATTCCAAGTATTATACATAGTGTATACGAACAATATTTCAACAAACTTAGTAGGAGGATGAAACCCATTAAAACGTATACAAAACTGCAATTCAACATCAGAACATGGAATCGAAAATGGTTTTAAATTAAAGAAAATTTCTGAAAAACGTCTGAAAATCTAAAAAGGAAGACGGGGTCTCCTCCTTCTATGTTTGTTGAAGGATTTCCAACTCAATATATTATCTTCAATGCTTTCATTAAAAATAAGATTGACATATTTTATTCATCATCGACACCCTATTCAATGCTGCATAATAAACAGTGATAAATATAATATCGTATATTAATTGAGTGTTTATTTTTTAAAAAGTGGTTCGGAGATTTAGTTTCCTTAGCATGGTGGGATGATCTCTGGTTGAATGAAGGATTCGCAACTTATATGTCTCAAAAAGGAGTTCAGAACGCTGAACCCGATTTGGATGAGGTATGGAAAACTTTAAGAGTTAAATCTTTTTTTACCACTTTATACTCTAGTTTGAGTAACTTGAAATAAATTCATGGATAATGCCATACTTTTTGCTACCCTTTTTAATAACAACTGAAATATTTTGATGCAGAGCTTTGTGCTGGTTCAGGTAACTTTACAATATCACATGCAGACAATCTTGCTTGCAAAGCATCGTAACAGTTTATCAATTGTTTTTTTTCAATAAACTACATCAATACTGACAGGAAAATTTCGAAGGAATCAGTAGACTCCTGATTGCTATGAGGAATGACCAGACTGTGAATGCCCATGCAATCGTACCTACTGTCACCTCTGCGTCAACCGAACTTTTTGATGCTATTACATACTCCAAGGTGAGTAAATTGCTTTTCTAACAAAATTATGCATGTTACTGATTTTCCATGCAATTAATATGCTTTATGGTTCTGTTTTAAGAATGTTTGCAATTTTCTAATCTGCTTTTTCCTTTATTAGTGAGTGATAATACTGCCTTTGTAGGTTCAATTCCGTTAACGTTCCCGCTAAATACCGCCATGTTCTTTTGGACACCAAAAAGTAGAAATATTGAGAAATATTTCAAACTCATAGATTAAAATCTTTAATTAGATCAATAACTGTTCAGTTTATTATTAAAAAACGTAATTTTTTTTCGATACTAGGGGGCTCTGCCCCCTGCTCGCTATCGCTCACCAACCCCCGGAACTGCTTCGCAGTTCTTTGAAGATCGCTTCGCGATCTTAGCGAGCAGAGCTCGCTTGTTTCATCTCAACTATCCAGTACAACCAGGAACTTGTCTGCTTATAGTCTGTTTATTTAGAATAGGCGCCTGAAACAGAATCAAAAACCCTCAACAATGCTTAATTACGCTCATCAGACAACTTCAATGACCGATTGTTTTTACAGTATTTTAATTACTTCTGCTTAGGCTGACTTGTCATTGCAGAAGAAAATTTTTTCGACAATAATTAGAATAATATATGCTTCTAATAAATTACGTCTCAGGTGCTAATTCTAAATGAACAGTGTGTAGTTGATGATCATTTAATATCGAAACTTCTTATCTCTCAAACTTTTCTATAACTTAATTCGGATCATTACCACGAAAATATCAAAATAAAACCATTACTGAAATATTCCTTTTTAAATTATCAATAATTTAATGGATAGGGGGCTACCGCCCCCTGCTCGCTTACGCTCACCAACCCCCGTAACTGCTCAGCTCTTTACAGATCGTTTCGCGATCTGTAATATCTGCAATCGATCTTTAGCAGAGTAAAGCAAACTTCTCGAAAATCCTCTTCCTTTCATCGGCACAAATAACACTCAAAATAGTTAAATAATTTATTTCTCTAGTATTTCAAAAAATATCGAAGTATCTTTAAAAGATTATGAAACAAGTCCATACTATATCGCTTGCAAACTTAGAGCAAAAATGTGCACTTTAAAACTTTAAGGCTGAGCGCGCACTGGAGACTTTTGTCTCGGAGACTTAAAACACTAGTCACTCGAGAGCAATGCATTTCTATGAAGAAATTCTTGGCCTAGTGATCTTGGTCTCGTGGCTAGATCACTAGGCCAAGAATTTCCTCATAGAAATGCATTGCTCTCGAGTGACTAGTGTTTTAAGTCTCCGAGACAAAAGTCTCCAGTGCGCGCTCAGCCTAAATTGAAATATCCGTGCTCGCGACAATCTAGTGAACAGGCAAATATAAAATATATAATAAAAAAATTAAACACGTCTGATAAAGACCTACTAAAACTATGAAAAAAATGAATCTTTGATGCTTAATAATTCCAAAACTAATTAGAATTTTTTAAGGAATTAAACGCCAATCTCTTTCTAAAAAATAAGAATAAAAGTGTTCAAAAAATCATATTGATACCGTGATTAGTTTTCATTTTAGATAGAAAAAAACGAAAAAGTGTCAAAAATTTCGAAAATTAAAAAATTAATTACTCTAAACCAAATTCGAAATTAGAAAAAAGGGCGACGTAGTGCACATCTTCATACTTCAGAGTATTAGGCTGCAAAAAATCATAGTTCTGCTGCTAATAGATTTTGCTGAACTGGATTACGCGGCGAAAAAAGAAAAACTTCGACTTTGACCTTAAAAATACCCCAGTTCTAATTATCACATCAGTTAGCTTTTTGTTCGAGAATGTGCCCCAAATATTCCTTTACAAATATTTCAAATTTCATAAATTTCTATCCAGTAGTTTTTGCGATATGAGAGTTCAAAGAGTTGAAAAATTAAATTTTCTGAAACAGCGGCAGCGGCAGCGGCAGCGGTGACAGTAACTTTTTTTTAATATAGAGAGATTCGTATAAATGATGTTTAAAAGAGATTGTTGATATTTAGTGGGAACGTTAACGGAATTGAACCCCTTGGCACTTAAATTTTAGACAACACCTCTAACTTAACTAAACTAAAATTTAAAGAAAGCAATTTTTGCTTACTTGCAGCTTTAGTTCACATTATCCTGGGCAGTTCTAAAATTTTAAACTAAATTTCTTGAATTTTTTATGCTCCTAAATTTCAAAGCTTATTCTCATTAGTTTTCTAAGAAAGTAGAAAAAAATACAGTGACTGATAACTTAACTGCATTGCATTTGTACTTAAATAGTTGATATCACCTCTAATATTAAACTTGGGAAAACATGAAGTGCAATCACCTCCCTCTCTTGGTTTTCTTTTTAATCTTTGCTTATTCAAAAAAAAGTATAAAACTTGTGTTAAAGAAATTTTTGAGTAAAAAAGTCACGTCAGTATACTCAATATCAGTACTAAACCACAAGAAAAAAATTACAAACATAATTTATCCTTATTCATATAAGGATATCATATCTTTCAATTACTATTCTGACATTGGAAAATTAACCCTGGGAATTTTATCTTATTACACCATATTTAAAATTCACGATATGTTTGAAGGATTTCATATTAAATGAAAGACTCTAATGGTACTTTTGCAGGGTTCAACAGTTTTAAGAATGTTGGAAAACTACATGGGACAGGATTTCAGAGAGGGCGTATCAGTAAGTACCTTTCAAATCAGTATAGGTATCTAATGATTTTCGAAATTTCCTCTAATATTTTTTCAACCTTTTATTTTTAATAATTGTTACTTGAATGAATTGTTTTAGGACTATTTAAAGAAATATTCCTTTGATTACGCAAAAACAGAAAATTTGTGGGAGAAGCTGTCGGAGAATTCCAGACAAGTAAGCCTTACAAAAATTTTTTTCCGGATGTTTATACTTAAGGATATAACATTCTTTATTTCAAAAAAGATTAATTTAAATTTAGAATGCCTAATTTTTTTAGGGTTTAAATGTTAGCGTCTTAATGAATACGTGGACAACACAACCAAATTATCCCTATGTATCTATAAGAAGAGACACGCTTCATGAAGATTTCTACATAGTTCAACAGCACCATTTTCTGAGAATCTTGGAATCTAACGATTTGATTTACAATGTGTCTCCTGAAAAGTAATTTTTTAGATTTTGCGTTGCTTGACATAGTGACTCGTGGCTATTATATAAGTATATTTGTATTTTTCATTAAAGGTACGTGTGGCAGTTACCGTTGTCTTACTACACTTCTCATACCAACAAGGTTTCTTACATTCTTTTGAATTCAACAGAAGAAGGTACTTTTGAATTCGAAAAATTATATATTTTGATTTTTAAACGGATCATTAATGTCAGTTCCATAGAAACTTCTCTTCTGTTCAAATATGGTTACACAATATACATAAATAATTGAGATAATTTAAGATCTCAAAAATTTATTTATGATTTTATATTACTTATGCATGATGTATTGCGCTCAGATAAAAATACATCCTTACAGTGCGTCTGCATGTATCGAATTCAAAATGGATCAAGTTCAATGCTGGATTAGCAGGGTACTATTCGGTGAACTACGAGGAGAAAATGTGGGAAGAATTTATTTCTTTACTTCAAACCAACCATTCTGTAAGAAAATTTTTCTTCCAAAATTAGCATTTAATTTTCATTTTCAAATATATTTCAAATATACAAAATTTTGGGAATATATTTCCTTTAATTCCACTATGCCATTTAGTGTTTGTTTCATTTTCGATTAATGAAAAAAAATCCACGATGGCATTGAAAGACTGTCATAGATTAACCTTTATTACCTAAACTTTATTTATTATCACTGGGGAACAGCCATTTCGTTGTCTTAGAACTGTGAATTGTTTTTGAATCACTTTTGGCCCCTGAATCCAAAAGTAACTGTAGTTTTTGTCTGTCACGTCCACTTTTTTGGCAAACAGCCCCGCCCCCTTTTTACGTTTTTCAATGACTTAATGACTTTGAATTCGATTTTCAGGGTCAAAAATCATTGCTTTAGTCTTTAAATTACACTCGAGAGGACAAGAATGGTTAAAGTTTCTAAAATATGAAAATTTATGGCCAATGGATAGGTTTAAGGGGTTATTACCCCCTAAAAACGCAAAAAAATCGTTAAAAATGATAGAGTTTAGTTTACGCTATTTTTTACACTTATTTTTTACGCAATTCCTTTTCAAAAGGTCCTAACCCATCACCTAACCATTGGCCGCAATGATTTTTACAAAAAGCGGTTGAGGCATTAGCACCCCCGAAGCACCCGCGGAAGGGTTCGGAATACTGTCTTTCGCTTAGTTAGAGGACGCGAACACCTCAACCGCTTTTAGTAAAAATAATTGCTGCCTATTTCATTAAATTTGGGTCCTTGGGGAAGGGTTAAGACCTTTTAAAGAGGAATTGCGTAAAAAAATAAAGAGAAAAACCCTGAAATGCAAAAAGGAACGTTATATAAAGGATATAGGTTATTTTAAGCTTTTCTTACTCTTATTTTTTATGCAATTCCTCTTTAAAAGGTATTAACCTTTCCCCAAGGACCCAAATTTAATGAAAATAGGCAGCAATGATTTTTACTAAAAGCGGTTGAGGTGTTATCGTCCCCGAAGCGAAAGAGAGTCTTCCGAACCCTTCCGCAGGTGCTTCGGGGGCGCTAATGCCTCAACCGCTTTTTGTAAAAATCACTGCTGCTTATTTTCATTAAATTTGGGTCTTTGGGGATGGGTTAGAACCTTTTTAAAAGGAATTGCGTAAAAAATAAGTGTAAAAATAGCGTAAAATAAACTCTATCATTTTTAATGATTTTTTTACGTTTTAAGGGGGGTAATAACCCCTTAAACCTATCCATTCGCTAAAAATTTTTATATTTTAGAAACTTTAACCATTCTTGTCCTCTCGGGTGTAATTTAAAGACTAAAGTAATGATTTTTGACCTTGAAAATCGAATTCAAAGTCATCAAGTCATTGAAAAACGTAAAAAGGGGGCGTGGCTGTTGCCAAAAAAGTTGACGGGATAGAAGAAAACTAACAACAGTTTTCTGATCAGTGTGCCCATTGAACTCTAAAACAGCCAAAAAATCGAAGTCAACAGAAATTATGTAAAAAATTGTTCCCCAGTGTTATTAGTTAAAGGGGTTTGCTAACATGAAATACTAACTTGTGTATCTAACTTTAAATTTTTAGGATATTTAAAGATGCATTGGGTTAGGTTATTATCCTCATATATTAAATACACATCATAATTTCATAATAGAGTTCATTTGGGAAAATCTTTTCTTTTTAAAAGCTGCTTACCTGTATATCGTTAAAATTTCAAATAATATCTTTTAATGCTTGTATTATCATAAAAAAAGACAAATAAATTCAGATTTAAAATACTGAGTTATTTTTATGTACCTACTGAAATAGTATTTGGGTTTTTATGGTCAGCTTCCATTTCAGGCCATAAGTGCATCAGATCGCATTAATCTCGTTTTTGATGCCTTTTCATTGGCATCTGCTGGGCTTTTGAGTTACGACATTCCTTTGAATTTAACACGTTACGTCAAGACTGAAACCTACTATGGGGCATGGAGCGTGGTGCTTCAGGAATTGCAAAGGATCAAACGGCTATTTAGAGAAGTTCCTGGAGAAATTCAGGATATAATACAAGTAAAAATATACTATTTTATAGCCTGCATTTGGACACTTGATAGAACTATTATACATGTTATCTTTATATCTACTATATCTTTATTGAAATATAAAAATTTCTCCATCTTGAAAATGAACACAATTCAATAATTTATTTTGAATAAAGTTTTTATAAATCCTGTATTAGGGTAAGTTTTTCTACTTAATGAAATTGTTAAGATAATGTTGTCGAAGATTAATTACTTATCTCTTTTGTTTATAATATCTTATAATTTTTAACTTTTAAAAGTAAATAATTCATTTGGTTGAAAACTATATTTAGGAAAATAAAGTCTTCAAGAAGAAAGATAAATTTTTCAGCCTAAATTTAGGAGTTTTGATAACAGGGGCATTTTAGCGTAAAATATTTCATTTGAACTGAAATAATGACACCTACTTACACTCGGATGAGGGTTAATTTTTTTATAAAATTTTGCGAAAACTACGTGAATTGAAATCACGTGTAATTAATGATGTTTGTCTTTCGGTAGGAATACATTCGTACTTTGAGCAAAGATCTTTTGCAAGGGTACTCCTGGAATGACACGGGGAGCTACGTAGAAAGGTAGTAAAATTGCCTGTTTTCATTTGAAAATTGATTTTATTTTTTTGGGTACATTACAAATTATAGGTGGATTTAGCAATGAATAAAAGCTAAAATACACATCGAAATAACGACTTTTATTACATTGAATTTACAGAGTTATTCATTTTAAGTATGACAATAAATGTTTAATCTTGCCTTTGGATTTTTAGAAACTAATATAAAGAAACTGAAACAAAGATTTTTTATCCGTTAGAATTTTAACACGCTTTCCGAAAAACTTTCCTTACATTTTCATTGTGTGTTTTTTTCCACAAAGTTGCAAAATTTTATTATCATTATTGATGAATTACTTTTATAGAGCGCTTGGTATAAATAATGTCACAAACGTAAAAGTCACACACTACTTTTCATATAAAAATGTGATTACAGGATGTTAAGGAATACATTGATAGAGGCTGTTTGTGAGAATGGAGGCAAGCACTGTTTACAAACGGCTTTGCATTTATTCAAAGAATGGATGAACGGTCAAGAGTAAGTGTTCTGTTACTCAGAGAACTGATTTAACTCATGAATTTTTCTTTTCTCACACTGTATTGGAAATCATTCTTTAAAGATATTGATAGTTTTTAAGACTTATATATGGAGGGATCAGAATTAAAATGGACCAAGTCCACTACTTGTCATTTTTGAGTTAGCAACGCTATAACATGCACCAACTATGTAAAATTTCAGTGCAATAGTAAACCAAGTCCTAGTTCTGATAATATCCGCTTGGCAGCAGCAAGTTCTGTTGCGTTAACATGTAATTTGCTATGAAGCTTTAACTTTAAACGTCTGTAGCTCAAAAGTAGCTAAAGTGGACTTGGTTCATTTCTATTCTGAACCCTCCATATGATGATATAGTATCAACAATTTTTATAATTATAAAATAACTTTTTATGAATCTACCCAAAGTTATTCATTTTAAAGCATATCTCCATAACTGATTAAAAATGGTCTATCAGATAGATTAATTTTAATTCTAATCTCAATAATGAGAAACTAATGAGGTTTACTAACGGTTTAATGAGGGAGAAACTAATGAGGTTTTTTAAGTCATAATTCCAATAAAGTATGCTTTGAGATATGCGAGCACAAGAGTTTTAAATTTAAAATTTACGTTTCATAAAAAATAAAGTATTTAAACGAGAAAATTTCTGAAAATTAAAAAGTAGTAATTGATACGAAAATGTTTTCCGTCACTGTTATTTATTACGTTTAGAGGAATGAAAACGCTTAAGATTAATCCTTTCTAAGTATGTAGTTCTAGAAAACCCCTTATAATTTATAGAAGTTTTGATGGTTTTAATATTTTTACGAAATTTTTTTAGCTTGGATGTTGATATTCGAGAAGTGGTTTATACTTACGGCTTAAGAGCTGATGAGAATGAAGAATCATGGAATTACGTCTGGGAGAAATACCTTCAAGAAAATGACCTATACGAACGTGAAAGACTAAGAAACGCCTTAACTAAAGTTCAAAATTCTACTTTTATTGAAAGGTGGGTGGCTAAGTATGATTTTATGATAATTAGTTGTAAAAACATATTTAAGATACATTTAAAGATATTACATAAAGTGCAAATGTGATTACACTTCCTAAATAGATAACTTTTCACTTTTATTTTATTTATCTTTTACTGGTAAATGCTAGACGTTTTATTCTGAGCCAAAAGATTGTTTTTTTGTGTTTTCGGTGTTTTCATTATTATTATAAGATATACGATGCAGTTTTTATTGCTTTTTAATTTGAAATTAAGGACGTTTAAGGCTAAGCGCGCACTAGAGACTTCTGTCACGGTGACTATAAACACTAGGTCACTCGAGAGCAATGCATTTCTACACTGTAAAAAAAACTGTAGAAAAACAGAAATTTCAATAACAGTGACTTTATGTTTACAGAGATATTCTGTCATGTAACATTCCCACCGCACTTCTATTTATTTTATGTAAAATAACAGCTTTTACCTAGTTTTTTAGCTTATCTGTACTTAAACAGAAACTTACTGCATTGAAAACCAATACAGCTATTGGCAACGTTATACTGAATCTTCTTTGGTGCAGTGGGCATTTTCGCCGATCCCAACCGTTTCGTCCATCGAAGACTCAGGCGCATGCGTTGAAGTCTGAGGTTGTTCTAGTTGTTACATTTTGCTTGGCGGTAAAATTGGGCTTGTTCTGATTGGCGATAAAATTACTTGGATATATTTTGTTTTTTTTTTCGTTTACAAGTTTATACATTTTTAGCGGAATTGGGGGATGGGATATTTTAGATGTCAGCCAATTTTTGTAAAGCCATTGTACTTATCTTACTTGTTGAAGTAAAATATCATATAAAAGTTTTAAATAATAATTTAAAAGTTTTAATCTACTTTTGTTCGTAATTGACAGTTAGGTACATAATAAATTTTTTGATCTGGTCCACTTATCTAACCTTTGGTATGTAATAAAAAACTATTCTAATGAGACTGTATTAAATATACAGTAATAAAGTCATTTTTACTTGAAAATGTGTGAAATTTATAAATATGGATATTTTCTAATATTATTGATTCTTTAATAAATATTATGTTTTGTAAGCATTTTTACTAATATAATATAATTATGTTTTAATTATGCTTATGTAATATAATGTTTTAAAAGTATGTTAATCCAAAGTTTAAAAGAATTATAACTGAAGGGTTTTTTGTGAACAGAAATTTAACTTTTACAGAAATGAATTCTCTGAATTCAGACTTACTCCCCAATTGTGTGTAAGTTTTTTTATGAAACGAAATCAGAGTATATAGACCAAAAATTTAAAAGGGTTAAGTAAAAATACACTGGTGTTTCAAAAGTCAGTTTCACTGCTTTTATTTGGAATCAACGCCTCCTATAGGCTCATGGAAATATGGTCTACCCCTATGTAAGTATCCCTAAAAATCCACTGAGAAGACTTACAGTGCCTCTAAAGGCAAAATAAAAAAGTTTAAAAAATTAATTAAAAATGGAGAAGATAGACCCACCATTAATGAGAGTATTTTTGTCATTGGAATTAAAAACGCACTGAAAAAATTAATGAAAATGTCGTGATTATTCGTGGAGATAAATATGTGGCATGTAAAAACAACACTTTTCAGTTTTTTTAAATGTTTGATTAAATTGTGTCTTTATTTAACTAAAAAAATACAAAACTACATAAGGACACTGGAAACTTGTGTAGTTGCTAACTTTTTCATTTTTGAGGGCTGAAAAAGAGCTATTTTCACATGCTAATATATCCAAGTATATTTTGATAACATTTGAAACCCCCTTTGTCTGCAAAGATAAGCAAACCACAAACCTTCCTCATTATTACGTAAGAAAACTGCCCGATCCCCTTTTTTGTGTAAACAAATTTTAAAGTAAAATTTATTTTTGGTTGAAATTTGAATTTATGCAGTAAACGAGAGATTTTCAAAAATGCAGTGTTAGTAAGATTTTATGTAAGCGTCACTGACTTCCCATGTTGTCTGGAAAAATAAGCAAAGAGCAAACTCGTCCCCCCATAGGTGCTTACATAATATTTGAACGGCCCCTGTATAAATAATTTTTTATTTAAAAAATCCACAAATTTTGTAAATCTAAATAAAAATAAACTGATTGTTGCAAACCAAGGATAAGAAATACAGCCAAATTTGAGCAACATGTAATACCTCGTTCGCATTGCCGCTAAAGTACCCTTAAAACATATCGCACTTAAACTTAAAGTGTGTTTTCTTAAAACGGCGTTCGCACTGGCAAAGGGTGATTGAGCACTTAATTGTGGAAATCTAAGAAATATTTAATTTATTATTATATAACTTAAAACTAATAAATATAATCACCAACTTTTTTTAAAAAAATGCAAGTAAAAATGTAAAAATACATAAATAATTATTAATTGACAGACGATGTAAGAAAACTATTTCTGAATTTCAAATAAAACAAAAACAAGACAAGCTGACTGGATTGTAGTGGGATAAATTGGATCATATCAAGGTAAATAAACTAAATTTTTTTATTAAACTAAATTTAATCAGTTTTTGGTCCATTGTTTTCCATATTTTGATGTACTTTTATTTCACCAACTGGGTCTTTTTGCCTTAAAAATCTAAAATATTTGGATACAAGGATATATTAGTTTGGCATAGCAGAACACGAAATAAATTTTATCATATTCATAACAAGAATGTTCTGAAAAGATTTCTTGATTGAATTTTTGTTTAATATTTTGATTTCTTTTTATCAGCAGCTTTTTTTAATTACATTTATACTATTAAGTAATTAAAAGCAATGAGCGGAGATATTGAAGTACAGCATTGTTTAGCTCACGGTTCAATTTTTGAAGGGCTTTTTTGTGTTAAATTATTGTACTAATTCAAAGAACTTAATAACCTATAAATTTGTTCGTAATTGTGTCCAGTTTAAACTGTTTTAAAAGTGTCCTTGGTCTTTATTTGAAGAAAAATCACCGAAAATAAGCTTTTCCCATCCTGGGAAACATTGTGCGCCGCCATCTTTGTTGATTAAGGGTGATTTTCAAACACCCTTAAAATATGGGGCGATTTTGTTATTCCTAAAGTGTGTTTCTATGGCAACTAAGTGCGAAATGAAAATAGAGGGTATTTTTTCTGCCAGTGCGAACGGGGTATAACAGAAATATATATATTGATGATTAAAAGAAAGGTTTAAAAAAACCTTTGCTTAAACTTTGCTAAACTGTGAAAAAAATGCTTACGTTAGGAAAATTCATGAAAGTAAAAATTGTAAAACATAACATTCAGAACTCTTAAGTATTCCTAAACATATTCTCAAAACTCTCCAAAAACGCGAATTATGCCAAAATTTGGCAACCCTATTCAAGACCACGGAGAATTGTGGAAATTTCAAAGTCCGAACGCATGCGCCTGAGTCTTCATTGGACGAAACGGTTGGGATCGGCGAAAATGCGTTCAGTGGTAGCGTGCGTGCTTAGCATGCGGTAGGTCGCGGGTTCTATCCCCGGATATCAATTAATTAAAATTAAAAAAACTCTACTAAAATAAGTGCATGCGCACAAGCCAGAAAATTGCTGAGAGGCAACAGAAAAATCTGTAGCCCACTTGACAGAAAGTTCCTTTTTACAGCATTTACCTGTAGGTTACAGCTTTTTTCTGTTTACAGGATTTTTCAACCTACAGATTTTTTCTGGCAACTTTTGCTGCCAGAAATTTTCTGTTTTTTGCAGGATTATTTTTTACAGTGTATGGCGAGATTCTTGGCAATCGGCCAAGAGTCTCGTTGCCTATGCGAGCGCTCTAGCTTCTTGCAATAGCCAAGGTGATAATTTTGTCTCTGTCGCCGTGACAAAAGTATCTAGTGCATGCTTAGCCTAAGGGTACATGAAAAGTTAAAAATGGAACCATGTATCGGATGCGTTAACCTTGGTTACACTTTCTTTCAGCTAATTAAAATAAAATTAATAGCAATTTAAGTGTTGGAAAATGTTTAAAATGTGTTTAAGTATTATTCATAGTGGATTTAATAGTATCTTTTCTCAATAGATTGATAAATTATTCTTGCAATGAAACTGTAGTTCGCAAGCATGAATATTTTGCTGTTCTGCAACAGATAGCATTAAATTCCAGAGTTGGATTCATTCTCATAACTCATCGTATTTTTACAGAATGGAATGATCTTCTTGAGTAAGAAGTATTTTTTTACTTCGTAAATGATATAAAAGTATTGAGAGATTAACACTGTCAAAAAGTATCATCTTCTTTGTGTTATTTTAATTAAATGTTACCTTTTAAAATAAGTATCTTTGAATGAAATAAAAAAGCTCCAGTTCACTTTCTGTAAGTTTCTTGCCCAACATATTCCTAATACCATATTTTTCTAAAGTTAAGTATTTTATTTTTTAAATTAATATTAAAACCTTCTTACACAAAAAGAAATAACAAGAATCTCTAATATTTCTTTTCTTTTAGAATGCACGGTGACTTAAGAAGTATAATATTTTCGAGTGAACTATTTAGTTTATTCACTACTGAAGAAGAATTGAAAAAGGTTTTTATTCTGTTTGTTAATTTTTATCAAAATATTGCTGCTGCGTTTCTCTGATTATATTAGTAGAGTATTCACTTCAAATTAATTGCAATGTTTTATATTTAAATAGTTTAAATATGAAATAGATCTTGATTTTTAAAATTTTTAGTCAGGAAATTGTCATAAAATTATCCTACACAAATAGCACATATTTTTTTCTCATATTTTCAGGATGCTTATTAATTAATATGTGATTTAAACGTTGAACATGTCAAAATAAGTTGAAAATATATCCAAGTTGGGAAGATTAAAAAGTTTGAGAAGTTCATTAAAGAGTAAAACGAATTCAATCAAAATGATTACAACCTTACTAATGATTTATCTGTTTTCGACTTTATTTAACTCCCTCGGGAGTACTTTTCATTGTTATTTAATTACAGTTTTCTCAAATAAATATCGATACCTTTCTCATAAAAATATTTCAAAATTTCACAGGTTGAAGAATTTTACGAGATGAACGACAAGTCCAATATAGCATTGAGAGCACGAACAAGAGCTACCGATAGCATTACTCTCAACATCAACTGGCTAAAAAGGCACAAACGCACAGTTCAAAACTGGTTTCAGTCTACAGTCTACATGCCATGGAAGGAATCCAGATTACCCGATCACATACTGCCTTTGAAATACACCTTAAATCTCCATCCAAACCTGACTCAATCTACTACAGAGGGAGAAGTGACGATCGAGCTGAACATAACTCAGCCAACAGATTACTTAGTGCTTCATGCAAAAAAACTTGTAATTGAAGAAACTGAATTGAAGGAATCTGGTAGATTAGTGCCTACGGATGAGGAGTTTCTGTATAAAAAGAATGAGTTTTTCGTGATACTTTTGAAAGAAAGAGTTCAGCCTGGGATTTTCGTTTTGAGGATAAAGTTTCATGGATCCTTTTCGTTTAATGGAGAAGGAATTGGCTTATTTGAGTACAATCCCAATGGAACAAATGAAGCAAGGTAGGAATTAGTTAATAGTAATGATTTTACGACATCAAGAAACTAAAAAAAAATCTTAATTTTTTATAAGTTGCTTATAATGGGTTTTATTTAAAAGGCAAGGAGTTAAACAATTCCAGAACCTCTAGATTTTGCAATTTTCCCAAATTTATATGTTTTAAAAACAATGCCATCTTTTAATTTGTTTTTAAATTTTCAAATTTAAATTGAACTCGTTTAGTCATAATCAGAAAATAATTCCTTTATTAAAATGGGATACTTTCACCCGTAGAAGAAGACGACAACTAGCGTAGGAGATTTATTATAAGAGAGCGTTGATTGGTTTGTCGATAGGAAGTATTTCCTAAATTGGGATATCCGGTTGGTCTGCAAACGTTCTGATAGGTCCATGCATTGGTGTTTACCCTACAACATGTGACCCCTGACGTTAGATGAAAGTATCCCATTAATATTAAATAATAGTTATGATCTCGTTACCTTTTCTAGATACTTGGCAGCCACAAGATTCCAAGGTACTTATGCAAGGAAAGTATTCCCTTGCTTTGATGAACCCAATAAAAAAGCTAGATTTCAAATAAACGTCAAACACGATGCGAATTATAATGCAGTATCGAATATGCCTGTTAAGGTAATCTATACTTCTCATATTTTCAAAGCTAGGCATAATTTGTATATTGGTTGTAACATATTTAATTTTGTTTAATCGTGCAACTTTTTGTATCTATAATCTTTAGGATACCGAAATCTTACAAAACGGTATGGTAAACACCGCCTTTGAGGAATCAGTACCCATGTCAACATATCTACTCTTCTTGTTGGTATCAGATTTCGGCTATCTAGAAGAAAACTACAATGGAAAACCAGTAAGTGATTTCAACGGCTATTTTACAAGTACACATAAATTAAATAGTTTTCTACTGAATATTAAAAAAGGACGAGTAAAACCAGTATATCCTATTTTATTATTTTTCAAGGATGAAATTTGCATGGTATCTTAAAATTTTTTAAACAGTTAAATTATTTTAAACATGTTATAAGGAAAGTTATCTTATTCTTAGCATATCATTTTCATAAACTTCATTGAAAATATTTTAAAGATCAAAATTTGTCAAATGATTTTCATTCAAAATATTTAGCAGATCATTACTTAAAAATTTTTAAAAATATAAACAATGATTCATGTAGAGATAAGCTTAAAGATATTCAGATAACTATAAAAATCCCTTTGTCGCTTACTTTCACTTTTTGGAGCTTAAATGATATCAATCTAAAATTTGAAACATTTAAAAATATCAGAGGAATTATGTTCCTTTTATGAAGTATATTTTACTGTCATTTAAAACATAATTATAAAATAATAATTTAAGTTGAGGGTAAACAATCTTTGACAGATTCGAGTTTATGCTCCGAAAGATCAGCTAAGTCAAGCAATGAGTGGCCTGAATGTTACGGTGAAGATTTTGAAGGAGTTAGAAGAATATTTCAAAGTTACTTATGCCCTTCCTAAACTTGGTGAGTTAATTATTAATTATTATATCTCTCTTTTTTTGAATCCGTACTATCTGAGTTTTTTTTAAAGCCTTTACACCCTTTATTCTTAAATTTGGGCATATTAACTGTAGCTTTGTATGTGCAGAAGTACCCATAATTCAGTAAAAGGTTAACTACCTCTAGGTTTAACTTCTTTTCTTTTTTGCTAGACTCTGTTGCTATTCCGAACTATGGAGCTTCAGGTATGGAACATTGGGGCGTCATAACATATAATGCAGAGAGATTTTTGGTTCCTGAAAATATGACAACTTACAAGAGGATTGTAGATATTGAAAGAGTTATATCGCACGAGCTTGCACATCAGGTTAGAGTTCAAATTTCACTGCGTTTCATAAATTGAATTATTTAATAAAATATTTAATTCGACGTAAAATATGAAAGAGATTTGTCTTACTAACTTATTATTTATATAAGTTACTAGCTGATTTGCCCGGCCTTGCACGGGTGCAGGGTATTAATTCCTTTTTTTAAGTTCTATCAAGTTACGTGTCTGATTTTTAGTATCAGCAATCACCAATCTCTCCAGTGTGTCCCCAGTATTTTTTCATATTCCCGTGTTCCCGATAACTTTCATATCCCGGTGTTCCCGATAACTTTCATATCCCGGTGTTCCCGATAATTTTCATAGTGATGATATTCCCGGTAATTTTCATACCCCGGTGTTCCCAATAATTTTCCTATCCCGGTGTTCCCAATAATTTTCCTATCCCGGTGTTCCCGATAATTTTCATACCCAGTGTTCCCCGTAATTTTCATATCCCGGTGTTCCCGGTAATTTTCATAACTCGGTGTTCCCGATAAGTTTCATACCCGCGCCCGATAATTTTCATATCCCGGTGTTCCCGGTAATTTTCATATCCCTGTGTTCCCGATAATTTTCATACTCAGTGTTCCCAGTAATTTCCATATCCCGGTGGTCCCAATGATTTTTATATCCCGGTTGTCCCGGTAATTTCCATATCCCGGTGCTCCCAATAATTTTCATTACCCGGCGTTCCTGGTAATTTTCATATCCTGGTATACCCGATAATTTCCATTATTTTGTTGTTCCCATTAATTTTCCTATACATTTCATATCCCAGTGTTCCCGGTAACTTTTCATACCGGTATTCCCGGTGCCTTTTTTCATCCCTGTAACTGATATCTATCCAAACCCAATCAGTTCGATGTTGCACATTTAGCTATTATCAATTCAATAAATACAGCAATATAATAAATAAAACTTAAAACAAAAGACATTATTATAGCCATCTCAGACTATTTAAAAAATCTTCTAACCATCCGAAAATAATCCCGATGAGTAATTCAGAGCGAATTTTACTATGATAACCAACTTCTTTAAAAGCTACTTTGAAAAAGTAAAAGCTAATTGCTAACAATAATAAAAAATCTAGTGAATGTATAAGTCTAGTGAGCCAACACGCTCTATATTTATTTTTGAAAATATTAAAATAATGTAATTAATGTTTCAAAATTAATTATTTCAATTTATTTTAGTTTTCTAATCACTGTCTTAACTTTTAATTAAAAATTTACGCTGTTTTTTGTCTTGAACTCCGTTGTAAGTTATACTGTGTTTTTAAATAATATTCCTCAAGTGAGGCAAGACGTCGCCTTCATATAAGAAGTAAATCCTGCATTTTATGCATTTCAACAATGTGTAATGTTATTTCAATGGGTAAAACGGAGTCGAAAAAGCGCCGAAAAACAGGGAAGGAGTCGTTCGATTTTAAAATCGTTTCTTAGTGCGCGTCTAATGGCTGAAAGGAAGGTCTCTGTCAAATTTCAAGCCAATCGGTCCGGCAGTTTTGGAGATTTCGTGATGAGTGTTATGAATGAATGATGAATGATGAATGAATGAATCACCCGTATTTGGATTTTATATATATAGATAAATATAAAAATTTCTAAAATTATGTAATAAAAGTAATCTCAAATAAATAAAATAGTACTAGTACCTAATTTTAAAGACAATATTATAGACTGCAACATTAAACTACAAAACATATTTGAAGCTTGACTGTATTCCAAATACTGACGGTGTTCTCAAATAACGATTATAACTTTAATTTTTGTTTAAACAATATTTGTAATTAACTTCATTAATTTTATTTTTACTTAAATAATATCTCCCTTCTCTTGTTTATTTTGCAATTTTAGTGGATTGGAAACTTGGTCACAACAGATTGGTGGGACGACATATGGTTGAGTGAGGGTATTACCACCCTTATTCAATACATTCCTTTAAAGAAATCCTATCCATCAATTAATCAGGTGAGTTTTACAGAACTGTATCGACAAAGAATTCAAGAGTTTCAATAAATTTAATTATTTATATACAGAAAATTTTCAAACTATTTAAATTTTAAAAATATATTTAAAATATAAGTTCTAACGATATAATGTTTAATGCTAACTAATATAATTTAAAAAATTTGCTTGTAAATTTTTTTAGGTAGACGTGACGAAAAAGGCTAGAATGATATGCATCGATTCGAAAACGGATTCACACCCTCTTGTTCGGAAAATCAGTTCTTCAAAAGAAATAAATGAAGCCTTTGATTCTATTACATACGAAAAGGCAAGTTTCCCCTTTTATATTTACGAATAAAAACAACCTTTGGAAGAATTCGCAAGGTTTCTTTTAAACCCATCTATATGATAAGGAAATACCCACATGAATTATCTTTATTTTGAAGTTAAATGTTTGAATGATTCGAACTGATTATTTATGAAATAAAGAAGGGACCGTCACACAAAAGGCAGTTTTTAATACATTGTTTGAGGAGCAATATGCAAAAAAGGGGAAAATATCCAATATCATAAAAAAGATATCTACTACTTTATAGAACAGGGGTCGGCAAGTAATTTTACTCGAAGTCCAAATAATTTTGAAATTTTATATTGGGGTCCGGAGAAAAAAATTTACTTAATTAGTTTAAAATTATTATTTTTCTTATGGTACTTATATAGTAGGGTGGAGCGAAAAAATATTTTTTTCGAAATTCAAAAACATACCTATGGCAAAAGTGGTCTTATGTAATAAGATGAAAAACCGTGCAAAAATTTTTGAAATCGGTTAATATCTCAGTTCACGCATTGAGCTCAAAGTTTATAAAAATGCTTAAAAATGAACATTTTCCGAAATTTTTAAGGTAATATTTAAATAAAATTTATAGAAATATTCTCGCTTGTAACCTCTTTATAAAAGCTCAAAAAAGTAAAAAAAAATAACTTTAATAATTATTTTTACAATATTTGGGTGCGCAATTTTGCTTGAAAAATGCGAAATTTTCGAATAATTGGCAAGTTTGTTTCATTGTGCAGCACTTCACCCATTTTGTTAGTTTCATCCTAAAAATAATTATGGAATTACTTAATTCAAGGGCCAGGATCCTCTTATATTGGTCATGTGTCACCTCCCACTGTACATTTTTAAATAATTAGATATAAAAGTAACAACAACTGCATTAAATAGTAGTAGTAGATATGGTATCTTAGATAGAGCAACGGTTGCAATAGCATCTAGTGTCTTACAAGATATAGGAGTGATTACAGACGCAGATTCTTTCCATCTAATTTACAGATCCAAAATAAGAAGGGGAAAGAAGCATATTGGAAGTGTTTTAAAGTTTTCAGAAAATATGGAAATTAATGGACTTTATTTTGACGGGCGAAAAGATACCCTATGCTTAGAAAAAGTAAATAATAAACAATACCGTAGAAAAGTTAAAAAGGATCACTATTCTCTAATTCAAGAGCCAGGAACCTCTTATATTGGTCATGTGGGACCTCCCACTGTACATTTTTAAATAATTAGATATAAAAGTAATGTAATGCTAATTTTTCTTTTAAGTTTAATAGATTATTTGGTTTTCTAAGTGTTCCATTTAGAAACATTGTAAGACTCGGTTTCCCTTATTTCAGAAAAAAGTGACACTCTATGAGAAATAAATACACTGAAAAAAGTTATATTTTGAAGATACAGTTAGGGATAGAGATGGTCCGCAGAGGTTCAAATTTAAGTGAAGTGGTCCGCAGACATATTTGAGTTGGGAACCACTGTTCTAGATGGATCACTGCTGCTAATAGAGTGTTGAGATTGTACGTAAGTGTTCTCAGCCCTTCTGAAAGCTTAAAAGAGATTTCAAAATTTATCTTAAAGTCATACATGCCTGTGTGGTTTAAAATTAAAAAAGAATAGTTCTTTCACAGATGGGCCCAAACACGTTTTTCATGCAGTTCAAACAACTCTATATCTATCTGAGGATCTACTTCAAATAGTTGATCGAGTTGTTGAATGCAATGCATTCTTCGCACACCCGGAAAACTAATTGTTGTCAATGATTGTCAATGAAAGTGTCTCTGTTCGACCGATCGCAGTTGAAAGAATCTTGAAAGCGAGAGAATCTGCCTGGGGAGTAGAAAGGATTAGAAATTTTGTTCCCCCAACATTAAATTTTAATGCAACGGAGTATACAGATATTATTGACTGGAAATCATGCACAATCTATCCTCCACCAATTTTAAAAGACGTAAGTGTTGAAGATTTGAAATCATTAGTGCATTCTAACACACAGATCACTGCATACATAATGAAGTTCCCCTGCCACACTCTTGGCGCACTATGATCAACATTGGTTCATGCGCCATAAAACAATCAAACCAAGCCACACTCAAGCGGTTGAGAGGTGTGTTAAGCTTAAAACTGAAGAATCAACAAAAGTGTGTGGTCAGAAAGCAAGAGATGGCTTCATAAAATCAACTTCATATTCAAGATCAGTAATGCCAGATTTAAAAAAAACGGAATTTAAATTTATTCCTGTTTAAAATTTAATTTTTAAAAAATCACAAAAATTATGGTTGGTTGGGTAGGGGGTGGGTGGAACTCGATGTGCAGCCACCTCCCCGTGGTGAGTTCTGGGCTGTTCTTACAAAACGGGCGAAGAGCTGCACAGTGAAACAAACTAACCAATGATTCGAAAATTTCGCATTTTACAAGCAAAATTGCGCACCCAAATATTTATAAAATAAACATTAAAATTCCTTTTTTTACTTTTTTTAGCTTTTATGAAGAGGTTACATGCGAGAATATTTCTATAAATTTTATTTAAATATTATCTTAAAAATTTCGGAAAATGTTCATTTTTAAGCATTTTTATAAACTTTGAGCTCAATGCGCGAACTGAGATATTAACCGATTTCAAAAATTTTTGCGCGGTTTTTCATCTTATTACATAAGACCACTTTTGCCATAGGTATGTTTTTGAATTTCGAAAAAAAGTTTTTTTCGCTCCACACAATTATACAGGGTGTTTCAAAATTGCGTTGCACGGCTTTTATTCGAAACCAGCGCCTCCTAGGGTCATGAAAGTAAGGTCTACCCCTAGGTAAGTGACCCTGGAGAATCCAATGAGATGACTTACAGCGCCCCTAGCGGCGAAATTAAAAAGTTAAAAAAATTAATTTAAAAACTAAAGGAGATAGAACAAACACCTCAGTGAGAGTATTGTTGCCAACGTCAAGAAGAACTCATTGAAAAAAATTTGATCAAAATATCTTGAATATTCGTGGAGATATTAGCATGTGAAAATGGCACTTTTTCGGGGGTCAAAAAGGAAAAAGTTCGCATATTTGCAAATTTTTCAGTGTTATTGTGTAGTTTTGTGTTTTTTTAGTTGAAAGAACACAAAATTTTATCAAAAAATCAAAAAAATTTGCAAATATGCGAACTTTTTACTTTTTGACCCCCGAAAAAGTGCTATTTTCACATGCTAATATCTCCGCGAATATTCAAGATATTTTGATCAAATTTTTTTCAATGAGTTCTTCTTGACGTTGGCAACAATACTGTTACTGAGGTTTTTGCTATATCTCCTTTAGTTTTTAAATTAATTTTTTAACTTTTTAATTACGCCACTAGGGGCGCTGTAATTCATCTCATTGGATTCTCCAGGGTCACTTACCTAGGGGTAGACCTTACTTCCATGACCCTAGGAGGTGCTGGTTCCGAATAAAAGCCGTGCAACGCAATTTTGAAACACCCTGTATAGTACTTTGAGTAGTGTACGCTACCTTCTTAAATTGTTAAATTAAACAAATCTATTGTTAATTGTTGTTAAATCCATTTCACATCACAGCATCACTACTAAAACATAAAATTTACTTAAAATATTTTTAAAAAGCTTTGATAAAGCTATCACTTAAACAAATGGATTTCTTCTGCAAGATTATATTGAGGGGAGGGCCCTGGATTCCACCTTAGAAGGGTTCCCAAAGCTTTTTATTAACCTCAAATACTTTTAAGAATAGGTAAGACAATGTACTTGGGTCACCCCTCGTTATAAAAAGAACTTTAAAAGCTTTAATTTGATGCAAAATTTGATTATATTGAGGAAAAAAGATTTTTCAGTATTTTTCTTAAAAATATTTAAAAAATAAATTATAACACATTAGGTGTTCGTTTTACCCCTCGTTTTAAACAGAATTTTACTCCCTTAAGTTATGTAAAGTTTGACTGTGTTAAAGAAAAAAAAATTTATATAGGATTTTGTTTTCAAATTTCTGAAATTTTCCTAGAAAATTTTCAGAAATTTGATCCTTGAAAAAAAAGTCTAACTAATTTTTTGTGTCTAAGAATGCATATTATTGATTTTCAAAACACTTTGGCGGTCCAGGAAATAATCTCACCCGGTCCACCAGTTGCCAACCCCTGCTACAGAAGTATTAATACTTTTTGTGCGGGAAGGGTAACCTTATTTAAAATGATTGTCAAAGATGAATTTTCATCTTCTTTCAAATGTTTTTAATGCACTTCCTTTTTTTCTCTCGTAGGGTGCAGCAATAATTCAAATGCTTCAATACATTCTCAAAGAGGATTTTAGAACAGGATTGACGGTCAGTGCAAGCATTAAATTTAATTTTTTTTGTATTTGCATTTTGATCAATTAGATGTATCTTAAACTGGAGTGATTCTTGTAACTTCTATCATATTAACGTATCGTTGAATTTTCGAATTCTTTTTCAGAATTTTCTCCAGGAATATTCCTTTAAGACAGCAAAAAGTGAAAACTTATGGACTGAAATGATAAGCTCTACTAACAAGGTTCGTCAAATTAATAGATAGTTACTGAAAAAAATCTCCACATTAATAATCCTTTATCCAAATAAAAAGAAATTTATTTCTATTGGTATCCTTTAAATTCATTGTTCTACTTAAAAAGTACTATAGTTAAGCACCGATTGTGAAGGGATTGTTGACATTCACACGTTTCTCATTTTCACTACTGCTTCACTTCCATTGTTCATCATCACACTGTAAAAAAATACGGCACTTTACTCAAAAAAATGGTGGAAAGAAGTTGCCTCAATATCATTGAGGAATGTTTACAGCGCTATACGGAGTAATCTTCCACCGGAATGGGACCTCCCACCGAGTCTAGGTGGGAGGTCTCTCCTAATCGCGGAGTTACATCTCTCAATGACATTGAGGCAACTTCTTTCCACCACTTTTTTGTGTAAAGTGTCCTATTTTTTTTACAATGCATCAGTGATCCTCACCGAGGAATCGCACATGCGCATTGGAAATCGGAGGTATAAAGAGTGAAATCGCAATATAATATCTACTTTGAAAAAGGGAATAAGTTCAAAAAATGACATACTGACCCTATGGGGAAAAATATTTCTAAGCTTTTTCTACACAAAAGTAGAAAGATGGGAAAATAACTACCTCTACGTTTCACAGTCTCTTTAATATTTCGCCCTTTTGTGCTATGAACTAAGCAGGCATATAATTTAAAAGTCAATTTAAGTGTGGTTTTTAAGATTTTTCTTTTCAGTTGAAATTTCATAAGGTTGAAAAAAGGAATAAGTCCATCAACTTTTCTCAACAGTAAAATATTTTTGAATGTACTTATATTTGTTTGAGATGATTGCTCTGTTTTCTAAAATGGTTCCGAATTTTTAGTATAAATTTGGCAGTTAAATAACGAAAATTTCATTACTTATACAGTTTTTTTATTTCTCTAAACTGGGTTTTTGGACTTATTCCCTTTTTCAAACTTACGATTCAGGTTAAAATTGTCATATTGGATGATTCCTCCACAAAATGGAGATTGAAAGTGAAAAGTCCAAATGAGTATTAAGTTACGTAAAATGGTCCACAAGAATCCCAAGTAATATCCTACTACTATTATAATTGTGAAATGTTTGTCTGGATGTTTGTTACTCTTTCACGCAAAAACTACTGAATGGATTTTAATGAAATTTTACTATAATGTAGCTTATACATAAGAATAACACATAGGCTATAATTTATAAAGAGAAAATCGGTCCTTCATTCTTTTTTTTCCAATTTTTCTTCTTTTTCACTTATTTTTCCGTGTTTGAAAAATCTTTTTTACCAGTCATACAACGAGTTAAAAATAAAACATTGTTTCAAATGAGACAGATCACTAGACTTTTTCATTTACTAGATCTTTTATTTTAGTTTTAAACACTGGTTTTAAATTTGTTAATTTGTTCACTAGACTTACTAATTTACTAGACTTTTTATTATGGTTTCAAATTTGTTATTTTATAAAGGCACCAAGATATTAAACATTAAATCAGGAACATCGGGATTGTAAAAAGTGACAAGAACACCGGGATTGGAAAATTAGCGAGAACATCGGGATGGAAAAAATTACCGGGTTATAAAAATTACCGAGAACACTGGGATAGGAAATTTACCATAAAGACACCGGGAATACCGGAATATAAAAATTACCGTAAACACTGAGATAGGAAAATTACCGGGACCGCCGGGATTAGAAAAATTACCGTGACCACCGGGATAAGATTACCGGGAACACTGGGATAGGAAAGAGGTGCCTGGGATACCGGGATGATTTGTAATATTGCTAATTTACAAAATTATAAATGTATTTTAAGAAATATTTAAAAAAATAAATTTATAAACTCCCCCCCCGTGCAAGGCCGGGTATAACAGCTAGTTTAACATATATCTGGCTTTTTAAATTGCTTTTAGTTGCTCTGTACAAACTATTTTATGTAAAATGATACTTACAGGAGTTTGATCTTCCCAACATGATGTACACATGGACGAATCAAATGGGATTTCCGTACATTGACATAAAGAGAGATGGGGACGTTGTTTCTGCTACACAACAATGGCTCCTTAGAAACACCAATTCATCGAATATAGATGAGGAAATCAAAAAGCATCCGTCACCTTCAGGGTAATTCCAGGACTTAATTCGTATTTAAAAGCATAAAAACTCAATTGTTTGAATGTTCACTTGAGAGGAATTAAACCTCCCAATGATTTATTTTGCTTGTAAAATAGAAGTGTATATTTTAGGTATGTATGGGAAGTTCCTCTCGCGTATAAAAATTTGAATTCCAAAGAAGAGGATATTTTATGGCTTAAAACAAAGCAAGGTAAGTCACTTTGAGAACATATTTATGTTTATTTTTAATTTCATGAAGAATTGTGTAAGATATCACAACTCTCTTTATCAGACACTTTTGTGATTAATGGAACGGAGCATGATGTCTTAAAGTTTAATCCTGATTTTACTGGCTTTTACGTCGTTAACTATGACCCTAAGGATTGGGCGAAATTAGGTCAACGACTTCTCCAAAACCACGAGGTTGGTGCTCATAATAGTTTTTAAAAATTTTTTACTGTTAGGGCACTGATTCCATAACTTTCTCAACTTATAATTTTGCAGGATTTTAGCGTTGCGGATCGTTACAACATACTTCACGATGCTTTCATTTTGGCTGAATCAGGACGACTGTCGTATGAAATACCACTACAGCTCACAAAATACTTAACCCGAGAAAAGGAATCGTCGATATGGAATTTCTTCAGGGATCAGTACCTGTATTTAATGCGACGTTTGGATTATAATTCTGAAGCAAGGAAACTATTGAAGGTGACGAAATATTACATCTTTGATTATTCAATTCTGTATACTCATATCATATACCTAAATACAATGATCTTATTTATTTTTTGTCATGTCTAGGAGTATACTAGAAAGTTGACAGCTGAGTTATATGATGATTACGTTTATGCGCTTCCTACCAAAAAGTAAGTAATTAATTAAAAAATTTTTCGTTAAGGTTTGTTTTCTCTTCATTAAATAATAAATTATACTTCAAAACCATTTTTAAATGCATGTATTGTATATGTGTATTGTGTTTGCATTCATAACATTAGAACTCATTTGGATGTTTACAGATTATTTAAGAAATGGAATTCATTACCATCCGGTTGTTCATTTACTGATATGGAACTGTAAGTATCCAGTATTCACTCTATTTGAGGATTTATAATAGAAGAATAAAAAATTCCCTATTAATATTTTTTTAAATTAACCAATTTAATGTATAATTCTCAAATTAAGCAGTGCATGGTATCCAACTATTCAAGCTATAAACGACTCATAGAATTATACTTACCGTCTTCTTGAAATTTCGTAAAAAAAGAAAAACCCGTATTTACCGCAACCTGACTGTTGGTTAACTGACAGTAAAACTTCTGTTTGAAAGTTAAAGAAGGAAAACTACTTTTCCGCCAATCAGAGGTTTGATTCCCATTAACCACCGGTTAAGTTAGCGATGAATACAGCCGTAAATAGTAGTTAAAAGGTAAAATTAAAGACAGAATGAAAATTTTGGTCTAAAATATTTAATTTTGCATGTACATTTCAAGAGAGAAGGTTTGAGTTTTCACAATTAAAATAATTTATTATTTCAATTTATATTTATAAACTTACCATTCTTAATAGTAAAATGTCTAAAAAATATGCTTTTTTTATAAAGTACCTAAGTGCTTTTAAATCACTCAAAAATATGCTATTTTTTTAAAACATGATATTTATAGAATGCTGTTATTTTCAACAGGGATTTTATATCTGTTATTATTGATTTGGCATGTTCAACATCTCATATGAAATGCGTGAATTTAATGGAACAAGAACTGCATAAGTGGCTTCAAGGGGAAAAGTAAGCCTTCTGATGTAATATTCATCTTAGTGTTTTTCTACTTAATTTACAATTTTTAGAGGTTCATCGAAGACTTTATTTAGTAAAATAGAAGTTTATTTGTGTTAAAAAAAGCATTGAGAATATTTTTTTTTCATTAGTTTCGACCTATTAAAATATATTTCTATTTCTCTTTTTAGGATTTTAAGTGATCCAAAATTTGTGTTAGAGATAGCTATTCCTCACTTTGGAAATGATACTTTGTGGGACTTCATGTATAATGCGCTGAAATCTAACGATTCAAAGCAGACTTTAGTTTACCTGGAAGGACTTACAAGGTTTAGCAATCCAGATTTGATTCAAAAGTCAGTATGAATTTATTATTTATGAATAAGTAAAATTCTACAAAAAATAATTAAATATCTTAATAAGTCTTAAATTGATTAATGATTTAATTTATAATGGTAAATGTTTTAATTAATGGTATGAGTTTTTATTATTTGGTTAAAGGTACGTAAATAAAGGTCCAAAGTCCATTAACGTCCCTTGTGTCTTTTTGATTATTAAAACTATTTTATTTATTACCTTTCTCTAAAACCAATTGAACTTATATCAACTCTAAACCAATTGAATTTATTACCTTTCACTAAAACCAATTGAACTTACGAAACCAATTGAAGATAATATAACCGCCTTAATAGAACCCTTTTGCCACGACATTAATAGAGACGCCTACGTTACAATGACCAGTAATAAAAGTACGTTGTTTTATCACAGTAATAATAATTTTATTCGTTATAAAGTAACCGTTTAGAGGGGAGATAGTAGTTAAGAACTGGTAACCCTAAAGAATGGCTAAGATAATTTCCGGAAAGACCGCCGTCCGGTGATAAAGGTCTTTCAGAAAATTCTTTTCACTGCCGAACTTTCATGCCGTGCAATGTTGCTAATCATAAAGAAGAGATAGTGGTGGAGTGAGCAACTTTAACCCTAAAGGGACTAAGATGATTTCTGAAAACACCGTCAAAGCCCGCATCAGTCACGTGATTACTGCAAACAATTTGCAGCCGTCACATGACAGCTGTCTCACTGGAAACTGTTTTCACTGCTGAACTTTTAAGCCGTGCAGTGTTGCTAATGCTTGCATTTCTGGTATGGCTTTAAAATTGTCAACTAAGGGAACGTACCCATACTACGTGACCCGTTTAGGGGAGGGAGGGGGGTCTTCAAAATACCACGCTCGGTCACAGAGGGGAGGGGGGGGCTTAGGGTTTCGTCACGTAGTCAATTTCCTCTTTTCAATACGGCAAAATTAAGCTAAATTAATTGCTGAAATTTGACAAATTAAGCCAAATTATTTATTAAAATTCGAAAAATTAAGCCAAATTAATTTTTTAAACTTTTTGTTTGCAAAAAATTATTGAAAACCGTATTTATGAATTACTACGTGAAAACTAGAGGGGGAGGGGGGGTCTTGGCATATACTACGGATGGTCACCAAGGGGAGGGAGGGGGGTCAAAAATGGTAAAAAATGGGTCACGTAGTATGGGTACGTTCCCTAAGCACTAAGCGATTGCGCGCCAGTTTATCGCCTGAAGTCCTGCTAATGTCGGGTACTCTTTTTCGGAGTCGATCTAGTAGGAAAGCTACTTCTATTTCTCCTTTATGGTAACGACGTATATTGTTGGTTCCAAAAGGAGTCGTTCTATCATGGTTAATAATAATAATAATATTAATTTTTTTACTATGTACTAATAGTTTTTTCATTTCAGAACACTCGAATTCATAACTTTTGACCCTTCACTTAACAAAGATTTAGCCATTTATATGGTTTACGAATTGAGTAAGAACCCTGTTGCGTTTCTTCATCTATGGGATTTCACCAGATTTAATTTAACAGCTGTTTCCAAGAGGTAGGCAAAACATTAATTTAACTTAAAATATGATATCTCAAGGGCGTGACTAATAATAGGCTTGTATCCTTTTTAAATTTAGATTGAATGACGAAAATCATGTCCTTACTAGTTTAGCTCTATTTTGTGAAAACCTAAATGCAGGGATGCATTTCTTTGAGGTAAGACTAGTTCTTTAATGATGATACACAACTAAATGAGGTTATAATAACCTTTTGCAGCAAGTATAGGTTATTTCAAGGTTAAATTTATTCAAATGGGATTAGTTCGATGGAATGGAAATTGATTGTTTCTTTTATATGACAACAATATCCATCAAAAACGGCATTGGAAAATGCCTCATAAGTTTTTAACAATGATTTTTAAAAAGAGGGGTTTTTCGGCCGAAAAAAATGGAAATTAAATCTTTTATTTGTCAGCGGTTTTTTACCTTTAAAAGAGTAAATTCGGAGGGGCGAGCCATCTTCTTTTTTTTGGTTGGCGTTTTCTGATCACATTAACAACTTAAAAAAAGTACCACTAAAAACTTTAAAATTGAACTGTTTTCTATTGGTCCAACCCCTATCAAGTAACTCGACCATTAAAAAATAAATTTTTTGATAGTTGGTTTTTACATTTCTAGAGTCCAAAAACGATATATTTAAAGTTTTATCTTTTTCTGAATTTTTATAGCAGCCATCGAAGTTTTACAAACCATGCTGATTTTTGCTTTTGTATGGGTAAACGTTAACTTGCATTACTCCGAACCATACCTTCATCAAAATGGATTTTCAATTCCCATTCTTAAACGCACAAAATGTGCATTTTCCAATTTTCCTTTAATAACTGCATGAATTTAGCTTTTAAATGACTCCGAGTTCATGAAAAATGCTTCAACCGCAGCAGAATATTTTGTTTACTTGCCAAAATGTATCAAATCCAACAATATCCTTTGATTGTTTTGAACAGTGTTCTAATGTTGTAATTGTTTTCCTTGGTGAAAAAAAAATTAATGAATTATTCTAATTAACAGATGGATCACCTTTTAAATACTTCCCCAGAACTGTCGAAGATTCAAGATGTAGTTAAAGAAGGATGCAAGAGTCGCATTCTTTCTAACATTGAATGGAATAAAAAGTTTAAAGATATCATCGCTACTTGGCTGCTATGGAATACTAGTTCTTGAAAAGAAAGAAATAGCCATTGCATGAAAGAAATTTTGAATTGAACTCTACAAATATGAAGAAAATCATGTTAAAGCTGTAGCACTTCTGATATGATTTTTTAAAAATATTGTTTTAAAGAAATATTGATTATACTTTACTTATGTGTATAAAATTGAGGTGCTTGCAGCAACCACAAGCTAACTCCAATAAAAAGCTGATGGAAATTAGCTAATTTTTTGTTGTTGCAAACACCTCAATTGTTCTGTTTGGAAAGGCCTTTTTTTAGTAGTTCATGGATCATGAAATCATTTGATTGCTACTGCTGGGTGCCTTTTATATTATGTTTTTAATAAAATAAAAATGAATTAAACATATTTTTGTAGATTAAAAGTTAAAATTTATTGTGAAAGTGGAGTAAATTTAAAAGCAATGAAGTGTCAAAAACTGGTTATCTCAATAAGGTATGAAAACACTGTCGATCTTTTAACTTTGCTAAATTTGTTACATGCAAGAATAATCATTCCATTCAAATAAATTACATTAAATTGTGTTTTGGAAAGCTAAAAGGTATACGTTACCCCCTATTTAAATTAGGATTGACTGAAATGGAGAGAATGAAAGGTAAGAAACTATCGCATAATGTAAAGATAAAGAAATACTTGTGCATTTTATGAATGAATTTTTTCTACATCACATACTGCATAATGTACCGCGAACCCCCCCCCTCAAAATCACGAAAGCTAGAAGACTTTAAATTACTATTTATTTATTAACTGGTAAATATTATTTTTGTTAGCAGTACTTTCTAAAAAAATTATTTGAATTTCAATTAACTTAAGTTTAAAAGTTAGCCGCGTATACAACTTAATTAAGTTTTCATGCAAATCTTAATTTCGTTTCTAAAAAAACTCATTTCTTTCTTTCGCTTTCTAAAAATGTCTTCCTCTGTAGCATTAACTTATTATTATTTCAACCCCTAAATCATCTTTTTTTAAGTATCATAAAAAGTAAAAAGTAATATCTTAATTTCCCTTTTTTATCACATTTAAAAATGTAAAAATGATTCGAATATATTCTGGATTTTTTATATCTGATGGAAGTTTTAACTTTTGAAAAATAATATATAAACTCACTGATAAAGCTTGAAAAAATATGAATTGAAGAATTAAGAAATAAGAAAAATAAAGATAATTTATTTCAATACCTATATGACAGGTGGATCTAAATTACAATCCCAATAATCTATGATTAAGTTACAGTTTCCTTAAAAAAGAGAGAATTAAAGTAATTTTAAAATAAATATAGTCCTTTTTATTGGGATTGAAATTTTGTATTAAACAAAGGTTACCCAATTTTAAGGAATGGAACTGGCATCGCTATTCGGTAGTATCAAAAGCAATTCAAAAGTAGAACAATGAACTTTAAGAGGTCACCACACCAGCTAAACTTTAAAAGATAAAGGTGTTAACATTGTTCCATCTTATCTGCTAACCCCAGAAGGCTCTTAAATAAACTAATTTCTAGTCGCGTTTTATTAAGTTGTAAAGTAAAGAGTTAGTTATATTAAATGATTTTGAAAATTCTTATAAAATGCTGAGATCACAAAAGTTTTCGAAATAACGTTGTTTTCAAACTTCTTATAATCTGATGCTCGTCACGACTAAGCAACTGTACGTTTACATTTTTTATCTGAACGACCACACAAAATGTCGGAAGAAGATTTCGCTGAGGTTTGTTCTAAAATCGATGAAAACGCTTGCTTTTTGAACGAAATAAGTCAAGATATTTGGCAAACACCTGAACTTGGATTAGAAGAGGTTCATGCACACGAGATCTTGACGAAAGCTTTGGAAAAATGTGGATTTACAGTTCAAAAGAGTTACATTTTATCTACTGCGTTCAGAGCAGAGTATCGTACAAAATCAGGTAGGTGGTAATATTTTGTTTTGGGCGGTGTTAAACCTGTATGGTAAGACAATTTATTAATAGGAATTTTAATAAATTACCGATTTGTATATTCAAATCCCTAAATTATTTTCTTCGTAAGGAAAATTTCATGACGTAGTATACCTTGTTGCTGATTGTACTCTATGAAATAATTCAATACCTGAGAAAAAATGGAAGCTTAACAGATGTAGATGAAAAATTAAAATGATTATTGTTAAATCATCGTCCATATTGATAGTTTATTTAAAGGAAATTATAATAAATGGTAATGTATTTTGACGTATTTTGGGAAGCCGTATTTTGTTACTTAATTTTCTAAAGCACAACTTGTAAAAGTTAACGAATAGAAGAAGGAGGTGTACCTATATTCTATATTTATTCAAGGAATACCAGTGATATGATATGGTAAAATTTCATGTAGGCAAAATCTTTATCACGTTTGTTCTTAGTGTGCCCAAATTAATTTTAGAAAAGTTGCTAGCATTACAGTTATGTTGAAGAGATATTTCATCCAACAAAAGTAAACTTTCTATGCTTTCATTTTGTTTTACATTTCAATTATACTGATTCTATTGTATGCTGAGAATTAAATGACATAATAAGCATGTGCTTAAAAGGGGGCTAGGGGTAAAATCAACACGGTGATTAGATATTTTTAAGTAAATGATCATATGGTATTCCTTGAACTTACGAAACAGTGTATCTTGGGCAGGTCCAAGATACGTCAACATGAAAATTTACATCAAAAGAGCATCCCAAATTTCTTTCACAAAAGAATTTTTTAAGATTACAGATGGATAAATCATTCACAGGTTAAAATTTGTGATGGGCAGGTATCGATACCAAGTACTTAAGTATTCGATACCTAGAAGAATCGAGTGTATTCGATACCTAAAAGTACAGATAATTTATTGACAAATTATTTTAATATTTTGTCATTGAAATTATCTAAATTATATCTACCGATGATCTAACGAAGCCATTTTCCACTCCGACGGGGGGACGCCTCAAGAGAAAAGTCTGGCTCAAATACAGACTATAAGGTTTTATATTTATATTATATTAGTTTAAGGTTATTAGTTTTAGTGGGTAAAAAAATTATTGATGTTCCAGAAACTAAGCTTTTTTTCAGATAGCGGTCCAACAATAGCTGTTCTCTTAGAATACGATGCTTTGCCGGACATCGACCATGCTTGTGGTCATAACCTCATTGCAGAAGCAGGGCTAGCGACTGGGATAGCCATTAAATCGATTCTGGAAAAAGATCCCTCGATAGCAGGAAAGGTGAGATTAGAGATAGATCTTATAAATATAGAAAAAAGATTAAAATCTTATTACAAATACTCCGTGATTTTCTCTAAACCAACAAGGCGCCATATTTGTTAGGTCCTTAACAAATACGGCGCCTTGTCGGTCAACAGGCCCCTATGTAACACCATTAAACTGCTATCTTTTAAAAGGAAGTTGATTACAAGAGGGGGAGTTCCCAGAAAAACACAAACCAGCTGAGACACTTCTCTTATAAATACATATTAAATTTATTAATTTGAAAATATTTTCAACACATTATTATGGGAAATCATGAGCTGCATTTGAAAAAATATGCGTGTATAAGGATATAAATAAGCTTTACGTTACGTATAAGATCGTATAAAATAAAAAAATAAAAACTGATGTTTATAGCTTGCTTTCTCTTTCTCCAAGTTTACGGGAATTGTTAAAAATTCAAATTGAATATTTGAACATTCAAATTTGATTCATTGTTTTTTAATGAATTGTTATTTAAAGGGGTCTGGGACACAAAAATCGTCAGATTTTCGAGAAAAAATTTTGCTTTTAAAATGTAACCCAGTTTTTCCTGCTTGAAATAATGTTTGAATTATGTTTCCATCATAAATAGAACTAAAGATACAATCATATGTTGCCGGCTGCTTTGGTAATCTAGCATTGTTTATCTGCATTCAAATCCGTTTTTTCTCTATGACGCGTTTTTTCACTGTTTCTCATCTTTAAATTGATATACTTAAGTCAAGAACCGTTCAAGAAAGAGAGTGGAAATTTGAAACACACATACTATTTATACATTTTACTTGTATTTATATTCAGCAAATTAAAATTTTTTTTACTTTCTTAAATATAAATTTAAAAAAAAAGTCGCATAAAAATTTTTTCTTAAAATGCTGAGTCTAAAATAAAGATAATATGTTTCTAATTAATTTAGTGAAAAAAATAATTTAAAATTGATTTATTTTTGAGTTACATCAATTTTAAACTACTCTTTTTTTTACAAAAATTTAATTTAAAATTTTTCAAAATCTTTCTGAAAAGTTTTGAGTAGTGATTTTTACAATGAAAGCGATGATTTATCTTCACAAAAAATTTCAAAATTTTAAACTTATAAATAAAATTTTTTTCTGAAGTGTCCCGGACCCCGTTAAAAAATTAAAAAGAAAACATTTGTTTTTGTAGAGTTTACTATGTTTTTTAACAGATGATATGTGTGGTTAAAGTTTTTATTAAGATACGATGAGACATTTGATCTTTGCAAATGAGTATTAGTATCCCTGAAATGCAATTTCTTTTCTAATGTTTTATAGTTAGTTCTTCTTGGGACTCCTGCAGAAGAGAACAAAGGAGGCAAAATAATACTCTTGGATGCTAAAGCTTTTGATGAATTTGACGCAGCCATGATGGTCCACCCTTCAAAATTTACCTCTGCATTCCCGCCAACGTTAAGCGCTTTAGCGGTAGCTCTTTATATATTTGTACCATCCATATGTATTTTTTAAACTTAAAAAAAGCAATATCTTGATATTGCTTTAAGTTTTTTTTGTAAGTTACACTAGTGGACGTAAAAATTGTTAAGGGATGTTTAGGGGTCCTCCCCCAGAAATTTTTTTTGAAATTTCACCCTTAAAAATAAATAGTGTTTTAATTCATTTTGAGACCCAGGGTTACCCAAAGACAGGCCCAGTCCATATTTTTGGGGCGGGGGGCATATCTGAGGGTATCTTATACCTTCCAAATTTTCAGGAACAACAGAATTTTTTTTAATTATCCCTTCAGGAAGTGTGAGCACTTTTTAGGCGTTTATAGTAACTTCAAATATTAGATACTATGTAACCTTATCCAATCTTAGTGAGTACTTAAAGAACATCCAGGGACGTGGCAACGTTTTGGAAAAGTGGGGTGGCGAAAAATGTTCGCAGGGCTAGAAACATACTTTTTGTTTCGAAAGGTGTTCTGACCACAAAGTTTTATCCAAATTTTCTTTTCTGAATCATAAATGAAATGCGAAACCTTTTTTTAAGGATACAAAGATTTTTTTATATAATGCTTGGTTCAAAGTAAAAGGGGGTCTGGGGGTCCCCCCAAAGTTTTTTTTGAAAATTTGCCTTTAATATAGTTAAGTTTCAGCTCATTTTGAAACCTTTCAAACCAACAGAATTTTCATGGGAAAAATTATAAAACATGTGTTAAATTTTAAAGAGGGGTTTGGGGGTTCACCCTCAGAAATTTCTTTGATTTTTATCATTAAAAAAGTGTTTTTAAGCTTTTTGTTAGAGTTTTCCCAGAACTCCCTGAACCCGCCCATGGGATTATTTCAATGAGGACTGCTCCTTCTAAGTTGCAGAATTTTCTAACGAAAAGCCGTATAAAAATTGATGTCAAAATTTGCGGGTTGAAACCCCGAAAAACCACCATTGGATACAACCCTAATAGTCCAATAACTTTGTCGCCTTAAAGCATGGGGTCGTATGCGTCAAATCCGGTAGTTCTGATTTTAAAAAAATCGATGTTTTTCAGCGCGCTCTAGCTTCAAAACCACTCTTCAGAAAATCAAAGTTGATTAGTGCATTTTGTAGGAAATTTTGTTTTCTTTAACTTTGTATGAAGAAAGTTTTTTCAAAAACTAGTTCTTTAGGGTTATAATTACCAAAATTTGAAAAAAACTCGATTTTTCCGCGGTTTTTTCGATTTTTGACAAAGTTGCGTTCGGCGCTCGAGGTCTAAAACTTGAATTATTCATTAGGCCAACATCATAAACAAGTCTGTTCAGATTCTTTCCTAGTTACACAACTCATACCAAATATCTCAAATTAACGTAACTGTAACTAGAACTAATCGAAATTCTGCCATACATGAAAAAAAAATGGAGGAATCTTGGATGTAATTGCTGTATAGGTTCATTTGCAGTATTTTGAAAACAGTCTAATATATTTTATAGCTGTAACAAATTAAAATATTTTGCAAAAAACAGCCCCATAGCGAAATCCCTGCATAAAAAATATAACTCATTTAAAATTTCTAGATACTCGTTGATTTTCATGGTAAGGAGTCTCACGCCGCAGCGTTTCCATGGGAAGGCTGCAATGCTCTGGACGCCGTCGTGGCATGTTACCAAAGTATGGCTTTGCTACGGCAGCAGATCAAACCATCTTGCAGGATTCACGGTAAGTTTCTTGAATCTTCTAAAAAAATTAAAGTGTAATGAAAAAAATTAAGCAACAAAAAAATGAAGAAGTGTTTCTACGGTAAAGTGTAAAATAATTAATGTTTCAAAATAAATAATTAAATAACTTACTATTCGTTGTTTGTTATTTTAGTTAACTGGCCAATATAATATCTGGGGGTGTCAGACCAGCTCATAAAGCAAGACATTTGCCTTTACCATCATCTTATTTAGGAGGCATTTATTTTGTAAAGGAATTTAATTAGAAATCCTAATTTAAATAGAAAATTTAACATTTTATAATTATGTCCCTTTCAAGAATCAAGGAATAATCGATCAAAATAAAGTAAAGGTTTTGAAAGTGCTCGTTTAAAAACGATACTTTCAAGTGCAATCCTCCTCTTTCAGCTATTATAACCAACGGTGGAAAGAAGACGAATATCATTCCTGCTCTTGCTTCCATGGAGATACGTATGAGAGCTTTAACAAAAGTAGATCTACGCAACCTATATCAAAGAATTAGTACTTGCATTCGATGTGCAGCAGATTCTACCGGTTGCACATTTACAATTCGTGAAAATGACGAGATCGATTATGTAAGCCTTCTTTCAAACAAAGTCATGGGTAATTTCTTTGAAGAGTATGCCAAACGTCTAGGTAGGTAGTATTTATAGACATTTAGAAAAAAATATTTTGAAGTAAAAGAGAAAACCACCGAATCAAATAAAAAAATTAAATGCCAAGTAAATAAATGTAAGATTATAATATAATGGTTGGAAAGAAAAATAAATTTAGGCTTCAGGATCGTCATGAAACATGTTCTTAAATTCAGTAAAATAGTTAATTTACCGGCCTATCGAAGACTACTTTAAAAAATTCCTTAACAATACAATTTTATAAAATGCACAACAGAGTCACAATACATGACAGGAGTCTTCTAAAAATGTACAGTCGCAGAAAAAAAAGTGAGACAGTTCGCATTGTGAGCGAACTTCTGGGGTGAGGATGATAATTTTTGTGTCATTTTTCATGATTTAACTTCTTCTTGAAAATAAAATATAGTTTATGTCCTTAGGGGGCCGTCTAGATATTAAACGAAGCACCAACTTTCGTTTTTCCTATGGGCGACATCAAAGATTTTTCCAGATTCTGAAAGAGCACCCCCTAAAACCCCCCAAAACCAATTTTCATGTCATTTGGTCCCCAAATAAAGCCAGGAGTGGGGGTTGAAGTTCGTCGAGTTTACGTTGAAATCTTGTTTTTCACGTTGAATTCTCGTGCGGGGTTGATGGTTGTAAGGATCAAAATCGAGAATTCAACGTAAAAAACGAGATTTCAACGTAAATTCGATGAACTTCAATCCCCACTCCTGGCTTTATTTGGGGACCAAATGACATGAAAATTGGTTTTGGGGGGTTTTAGGGGGTGCTCTTTCAGAATCTGGAAAAATCTTTGATGTCACCCATAGGAAAAACGAAAGTTGGTGCTTCGTTTAATATCTAGACGGCCCCCTAAGGACATAAACAATATTTTATTTTCAAGTAGAAGTTAAATCATGAAAAATGACACAAGAATTATCATCCTAACCCCAGTAGTTCGCTCACAATGTGAACTGTCTCACTTTTTTTTTCTGCGACTGTACCATTGTTGGTTATTTGCCGAAAAGACCCTGATTTGTATAAATATCAACTAAAAGAAATGAAAGATCATTTGTATTTAAAAAAGAAGGATCTTAAAAAAACTATGTTGCCCAATGAGGTGTTAATAGGTTTCTTTTTTAATCCTATTACCATGGATTTTAGCAGAAATTAAAATTTAATAAGTTGTATTATTTTGGACAGAGCTGCAAAATAGGTTCACTGTATTTGAATCTCGGATGATAAGTTTTTACATTATAGGAATGGAACCAGAAAACAACAGCGATCTACCAGCAGGATCCTCAGATATGGGCAATGTTTCCTGGGTTGTGCCAGCTATGCATCCATTTTACAACATCAATACACAAGCCTTCAATCATACACCTCTTTTCAACACAGAGGCAGGAGGCTCTAAAGCTCAAGAACCAACACTTAAAGCTGCTAAGGCGATGGCAATGACTGCCATTAAACTGTTTAGAAGTCCACAGGTTTTGGCAGAAGTCAAAAAACAATTCAAGGAAGATATTTTAAAATATCAGTAGTAAAATTTGCTTTGGAAAAACTTAAAACCATGGTTAAACTCCATTTTCAAGATTTTTCAACACTTAAAAGTTTCAGATGCCATTGAGATAATTGGGAAGTAAACACCTATTGAAATTTATGATTTTGACTATTTTATATCACCACAAAGGATCTAAATAACAAATTTTCAATTTTTTCAGATTTTATAACACACTAACTAATTTGCAATCCTCATTTTAAAGTTCCAAAGGA
Organism: Tetragnatha versicolor; assembly: GCA_024610705.1. Taxonomy (NCBI): domain Eukaryota; kingdom Metazoa; phylum Arthropoda; class Arachnida; order Araneae; family Tetragnathidae; genus Tetragnatha; species Tetragnatha versicolor. The sequence goes on from JANDEH010000006.1 coordinate 35,738,426, forward strand.
GAAAAACTGGGCGTGACGTCACAGTTGCCAAGTGCAGAGGAGCCGCCGATCGCTCGAACTGTTCCAACCAATCGACTGCTTAATTTCCCCCTTCTGCCTCCGAACGATGACGTATTCCCCAACTCTGAAGCAATTTGTTGAGCTACAGCGCATGTAATTTTTATTTATTTAAAAATTAACTAATGAATTCAAAATGGATTAGTTCGATGAAATGGAAATAATCTAACCATCTATCATGATTGTTTCTGTTATATGACTACTCAACTACAATATCTATCAACAAATGGTATTGGCAAATGCCTCATAAGTTTTAACAATGAATTTAAATAAGAGGGGTTTTACGGCCGAAAAAAAAATGGAAATTAAACCTCTTATTTGTCAGGGGTTTTTTTACCTTTATAAGAGTAATTTCGGAGAGGTGAGCTATCATTTTTTTTGTTTGACGTTTTCTGATCACATAAACAACTTAAAAATGAACTGTTTGCTATTGGTTCAATCCCTATCAAGTGATCCATAGACTCGACTATTTAAAAATTCACTTTCCATTCACCATTTAAAAAGTAACTCCTCGACCACTTTAAATAAAGTTTTTGAGAGTTAATTCTTGCATCCAAACGCTATCTTTAATTTTTTATCTTCTTCTCAATTTTTATGGCAGCCATCGAAGTTTTACAAACCATGCTGATTTTCGCGTTTGTATGGGTTAACGTTAATTTGCATCACTCCGAACCATACCTCCATCAAAATAGATTTTCAGTTCCCCTTCTTTCTTAAGGGACCATTCATTAATTACTTAAGGATGATTTTGGCGATTTTTGATCCCCCCTACCCCCATGTAAGGGTACGTAAGATTTTTCAAACCCCTCCCCCCTATTCTTACGTAAGATTCCATTTCGTTTTCAAAATAATAAAATGTTAGCGCACGAAATGATTAAAAAAAAATTTTTATCTTTTTGCTTTTGTTTTGTTTCGACTTTTGACAACTGGAAGATGGATTCAACAGTTTTATTTTTATCTCAACTTAGTGCTCTTAGTGCTACTCCAGTAAAAAAGATACATCTGATATACCTTCATTTTTTTAAATTTAAGCTTCGATAATATACGAGCTTTTTTAAGTTTTTCTGGGGTTATTCAATAGTAATTTAATTGGAATTTGTTTACATTAACTTGGAAAATCTTACGTAAGAATGAGTTTGACCCCCCCACCCCCCAAGTAAGGGTATGTAGAGATTTTTCCAACCCCCCTCTCCCTCGGGACCCTTACGTAATTAATGAATGGCCCCTAAACACAGCACAAAATGTGCATTTTCCCAATTTTGATAAAAAAAAGTAAAAATAAAAATATTTCCTTTAATAACTGCAGGAATTTAGCTTTTGAATGACTCCGAGTTCATGAAAAATGCATCAACCACAGCAAAATTTTTTGCTTACTTGCCAATATGTATCAAATTCACCAATATCCTTTGATTGTTTTAGTTAGTATAGTCATCGTAAGAGAAATTTTGAATTGAACTCTACAAATATGAAGAAAATCATGTAAAGCTGTAGCACTTCTGATGTGATTTTTTTAAAAATATGTTGGAATTAGCTCAATGTTGTTGCAAAAGACCTCAACTGTTTTATATGAAAGGGCATTTTTTTAGTAGTTCATAGATCATAAAATCATTTGATTGCTACTGCTGGGAGTCTTTTATTTTGTTTTCTAATAAAAATAAATTAAATTTATTTTGGTAGATTAAAAGGTAACATTTATTGTGAAAGCGTTGTAAATTTAAAAGCAATGAAATGTCAAAAACTGGTTACATACAGGATGTCCCAAAAAAGACTGACACATTTACCAATAGGCACTGTATATTTGGACGGCTTTTTTCAACTAAACTCTACTCTAATTTCCACGGCTAGGCTACAGCTCGGCGTTTCATTGGTTCAATCACTAAGCACCGAGACTGCTACGTCATCACGAGACCTACAGCGCATGCGCCACTAGCCGTTTTCTCCGTCCAAATATACACTTCGTTACCAATAACTAAAAAATTAAAAAAGATAAAAAATACGCGGTTTGTTTCATCCTATTTTTGAGAGTTTTTGCTAAAATGCAACAAACCGCGTAATTTTTTTTCAGTTTTTGAGTTATTATATACAGGGTGTTTCAAAATTGCGTTGCACGGCTTTTATTCGGAACCAACGCCTCCTAGGGTCATGGAAGTAAGGTCCAGCCCTAGGTAAGTGAGCCTGGAGAATGCACTGAAATGACTTACAACGCCCCTAGCGGCGAAATTAAAAAGTTAAAAAAATTTATTTAAAAACTAAAAGAGATAGAGCAAAAACCTCAATGAGAGTGTTGTTACCAACGTCACGAAGAACTCACTGAAAAAAATTTGATCAAAATATCTTGAATATTCGTGGAGATATTAGCATCTGAAAATAGCACTTTTTCAGGGGTCAAAAAAGAAAAAGTTCGCATATTTGCAAATTTTTTAGTGTTATTTAGTAGTTTTGTGTTTTTTTAGTTCAAAGAACACAAAATTTAATCAAAAAATCAAAAAAATTTGCAAATATGCTAACTTTTTATTTTTTGACCCCTGAAAAAGGGCTATTTTCAGATGCTAATATCTCCGCGAATATTCAAGATATTTTGATCAAATTTTTTTCAGTGAGTTCTTCGTGACGTTGGCAACAATACTCTCGCTGAGGTTTTTGCTCTATCTCTTTTATTTTTTAAATTAATTTTTTAAACTTTTTAATTTCGCCGCTAGGGGCGCTGTAAGTCATTTCAGTGGATTCTCCAGGCTCATTTACCTAGGGGTAGACCTTACTTCCATGACCCTAGGAGGCATTGGTTAAGAATAAAAGCCGTGCAACGCAATTTTAAAACACCCTGTATATAGATATAGATAATATATAAAGTATATGAAAGAGCCGGTGAAAATTAAGCACAAAGACTAATTAATTTGCAGTCATGTTTATTATAGAAGAGACCCAACGGGCCGTATGGCAAATACTACATCCAAACGAGAAGTGTCCCCCCTCTTGGTGGGTAATGCCGGCTTTACACCACCGCTGTAGGAACTGCGGGAGCTGCAGTAGCTACACGTTTTTAGTTCCAGCGACACTAAAGAGATGGCGCTAGAAACGCAACGGCAGCCGCGACTCTCTAGCTGCAGTCGCTCCTTCCGTTGCGACTGTTTTCGGTTTCTCGCGTTCCCGGAGAGAGGAATGTTCCGAAGTTGCGGTCAAACCTCTTTGACTCATGCATCCAGAGATGCTTTTGATTATTTTAGATTCATTTTGAGTTATTCATTACATTTTAGGATTTACATTCATTCTCTTTATGGGGGATAGCTTATTGGGAGGGATTTATCTGGGATTGCTTATTTCTTATTTTCCTTTTTGTTTGATTTTAGATTTTGATCACTAGTTTTTTTTTATTTTCTTTCTTTTCCTCTTTATCATTCATTTGGGGTTACAATTGGCATTTATTTTATTTGTATTTCATTAGGTCACCATTTGGGGTTACTTTGTATTTTGTACTTTTTCTTTTATTTTTGAGTTAGGTCTGGTTTTGTATTTTATTTTCTTACTTTTTCCTTTGTCATTCATTTAGGGATGCTTCTGGCATATTATTTTATTCGTTTATCATTAGTGGTTTTTTCTATTAGCTTTTATTTATTTATTTTGTCTATGAGGATTACTTTCCATTAGTTTCTTTACAATACCTTTTCATTATTTTATTTTATTTTCAGATTACATTTTCATTTTCACTTTAGTGTCTTTCTTTTATTCTCATTTTGTCTTACATTTCTACTCAGAGGGGAGATTAGTATTTCATTATATTCTACGGGTCGTTCCATTTTTTTTATATTACAGTCGACTCCGTTTAATGTGATCACATTTGTCCAAGATCAGAATGATAACAATATCTGATTGATAATAATAAGCGGTTCTATACTAAAAAATGGCAAACAGTGTAACTAAATTGTTTGCATAAAAATCACAACTGTGTAGTCGTAGTCCTGATTTACGTATTTAAAACTATTTTCTAATATGTATTTTGCAACTTTAACATTCTTAAAGAAAAATATAAGAGCAAATCATATAGTATCACTACTACATTAATAACTTCTTTTGTATGTTTATGCATTAAAATTGACCTTCCAACGGGGAAAAAAGGAGGTTTTTAAGGGATTTCACCAAATTTTGATAACATTAAACGATAAACTGATCACATAAAACGATACATTTTGCGTTAATTTAAATAGGAGTGATCGGGACCAGTCAACTTTAATAACATTATCCGATTGATAACATTAACCGTGATCACATTAAGCGGATTCGACTGTATTAGCTGTATTTTATTTCTTACCTCATCCTGTTTTATTTGGCAGGCACTTTATTTTATTTTATCTTATTTTATTTGGTTTAGTTTATATCTACCAGTCATGCATGAGTTGTGCGCTTATCCTCTCTTTCACGTGTTAGGACAGTACCGCAATTGCGATCAAATGTCATCATTTTTATCCTATCTCCTATCTATTTGATTTTTAGGATTTCTTGGTCCATTTTGATGACTGTCTGGGTTACACCAGGGTACCATTTAGATTTTGATTGGGTTTGGGTCAAGCTAGGTTATTTTATACCGAGGGATACATTTCTAGTCCCTTGATTATTGCAATGAGAGAATATCCTGTGCATATGCAGGTCTCAGTATTATATTTGAATGGGCCTTTGCTGCCAATCTTTTTACCCCCTCTTTTAGGGACCTATTGACCAATTTATGGCAGTGGTATTTAGACCACTAATTGTGATCTGGCCAGATAGGAGCATGGCTTATGTCAGGACCAGTTGCTGGGTCAGGAACGGCTCCTCAGCCTTTTTACGAGTATTCTCGTCACCTCGATTGCGGTCAAGCCATGCTCCGAGAGCAAGGGGGTCACGTGACCGGGCCAGCGTCCCTGGATCAAACCCCTTAAAATACATATTTATGGCTCATTTATTGATTTCTGGACCGATTTGAGTCCCGTAAACGGCCAATCTGGGTTATTTCTGAGTTCCGGTTACGATATTTTGAGGTTTTAGGTTCCCTAGAGTTGATATTTGCCCAAGATGGCAAATGTAAACACAGCCCAATGACCAAAACAAAGACTTTGGGGGTCAATTTTAGGCTTATTAAATAATTTTTTCAAATTAAAAATTATTTTCCCATCAACCGGAAGGTGGTAGGAATGCTCCGGTCGAGGTTTTAGAACCATTTGACAAAATTTTTTGTGCAAAACTTCCCCATTGAAATAACATGGGAGAAAAAACAGAGTTCAGGAACATACTCCAGATTGGCACTTTTCATGATTTTAATCATCTATATTTATTTTTCCTTATATCTTAGATAGATTATCCACATTTTGAACGTGGTTTTAGGACCTTGAGCACCTCCGGGATTTTTCGATGAATTTTCAAAGTTGGGAGTTAGTCCAAATGGGGGGTCTCTTGTCGTTGCGTGTCGCTGCGGTACCGCTATTATCGCAGCGATTTTTGGCTCGCGATCGTTTTCGAGGCCTCCTATTGGTTCTCTTGAAAAAAAATCGCCCGGTCTTCCCGCTATCGCTAATGCAGCTCCCGCAGTTCCTACAGCGGTGGTGTAAAGCCGGCATAAGCTTATACAGGGTGTCCCATAATAATGGGTCAAACTTCTTGGGTGGATAGTAGACACCTAGACGAGTCAGAATCACATAGGGTTTGGGGGTCCCAGACCGAATCCCAAGGAGTTAAAAATGGAGCGACACCCTAAAACAATTATTGAAAAATTCAATTTGTAGAAGAACTACTATTGGTAAAAATTTAATTATGGTCTCAAATTTTGTGGTTTAATATGACTTTTAAAATTATGCTGAAAGTTTTCACTTTAAAATTTTTTTCTACGAAAAAAAGTCAAAAAACCACAAAAAAATGTGAAAAATATGCCAAAACTTTATTTTGTATTTGGAAATCCTTTCTTTTGATTTGATAATCTGAAAGATCATATTTTAAAACCCTTAAGTCCAAAGTTTCACGTAAATACCATCAATATTAAACGCTTGAGATCCTGTTAAAGTTTGTTTTTTGAGTGCGAAAACAGCTCCAGAAAACGAACGTTCAGGGAGAATCTACGAGTCACGGATAGATAATCGCTAACTTTCTTTTCTCTCCCAGTTTGGCGAAACATACCAAGCTCCTACAGATCGCCAAGACAGCTTGGGCGATCTGTTGTTGGCGAAAGTTGGCGAGGAATCTCGTATCGCAAATAATGGCGAGAAATTTAGTGAGCATCAATCCGTAATTCGTAGATTTTCCCTCAACGTTTCTTTTCTGGATCTGTTTTCGCAAGCAAAAATCTAACTTTAATTAGATCTCAAGCGTTTAATATTGATGGTATTTACGTGAAACTTTGGACTTGTGGGTTTTCAACTATGATCTTTCAGATTATCAAATCAAAAGAAAGGATTTCTAAATACAAAATAAAGTTTTGGCAGATTTTTCACATATTTTTGTGGTTTTTGACTTTATTTCGTAGTAAAAAATTTTTTAAAATGAAAACTTTTACAATGTTTTAAAGATCATGTTAAACCACAAAATTTGAGACCATGATTAAGTTTTTACCAATAGTAGTTCTTCTACAGATTGAATTTTTCAATAATTGTTTTGTGGTGTCGCTCCATTTTTAACTCCCTGGGATTTGGTCTGGGACCCCCGATTCCTATGTGATTCTGACTCGTCTAGGTGTCTACTATCCCCTCTAGAAGTGTGACCCACTATTTATGGGACACCCTGTATACTAAGTCACACATATAAAAAAGTGTCTGGGGATCCTACGGCTCTGATAGGTTCTTGGGGAGTTGGGCGGGGATTGTTTCTAAGGAATGACACCCCCACGAGGGGAGGTTTGGTGAGGAATTTTTGAAGGAGTCAATGACTCTTCTAATGGAGACAAAGGCCTTTAGGCCTTTTCTACATTACATCTCCCCTCCATAAGGATCCCCATACTCTTTTTTTCTAAAAATGTAATAACACTATGAACAAAAAGTAAATATTAACAAAATTCCAAGAGGGGTTAGGGGCCATTCATTAATTACGTAAGGGTCCCGAGGGGGAGGGGGGTTGGAAAAATCTCTACATACCCTTACTTGGGGGGTGGGGGGGTCAAACCAATTCTTACGTAAGATTTTCCTAGTTAATATGAACAAATTCCAATTATTATAATCAAGAGATAATAATATAACAGTAATATGTAGTTGACAGCAAGAATATTACTTATCTGTTGGAAAATAAAAATCTGTAATTTACGTCAAACGGAGAGTTTTAGAACATTTTATTGTTTTAAAAAACATAATGGAATCTTACGTAAGAATAGGGGGGGGGAGGGGTTTGAAAAATCTTACGTACCCTTACATGGGGGGAGGGGGAGGTCAAAAATTGCCAAAATCATCCTTACGTAATTAATGAATGGCCCCTTATCACAAAACATATTACTTACACAAAACACAATACAACTTAAAAAGACAACGGTTTCATTTCAAAATACAACTTTTAACACTTGAAAATTAACTAAGTATTCAATTGATAAAATTTCAGTTATCTAACACTATTCATGAGATAATTTCCAATTATCAGGAGAATTATACCTTCTCAATTTTGAAACACGTACAACTTCTTTTCTCTCCTTAGTATGATTATTAGGTCTATCAATTTCATAATTAACATCAGAAATTTGTTTCAAAATCTTATAAGGACCACTGAAAGGTGGTGACAATTTTCTTGTATTTGGATATTTAAACTCTTCATAAATTACAAGATCATTCACCATAAATTTTACATTAATAAATCTAGCATCATAAAATACTTTATTCTTTTCATGGTACTCTTTGGTTCTTTCTACAGCTAACTTTCTAGCTTCTTCCACTATGGGATAGATTTCTTCATTCAAAGGATTTGGAAAAGGTACTTCACCTTTCATTAAATAAGATGGTGGGAATTTTGTGACAGAGAGGGGTGTTAAATTATATTCTTCAGTTACTTGTTGTAATAATTTAGGCCATGGTATTTTTTTAGAGGTTTCATTTACCTTACACCTAAATTTTGTTACAATTGTTTGATTTAATCTTTCTACCATTCCATTAGTTTCTGGTCTATGAGCAGTTGTAAGTAGTTGCTTCATATTATTGTTTCTAAGAAATTTCTTTAAACGAGAGGAAGTAAAAGCAGGATTTCTATCACTTAAAATACTTTTAGGTTTTTGAATAAGAAAAATATGTTGCAGCAAGCATATTAGTGTAGGCTTCAGTAGTAACAGATTTAGATGCAAAAGATCACATAAATCTAGTATGAAAATCAATAAATAAGGTTAAATATTTTTTAGTAGAATTATAATAATTAAATCCACCAACACTGTCTACTGCAATCAAATCAAATGGTTTTTCAACCGGAGGCATGGATTGTAAAAGTCCAAATCTTTTTTGCCTAGGTTTTTTATTAATTTGACAAATGTGACAATGTTTGATAAAATTTGAAATGTCAACATTTATGTTTGGCCAATAATAAACAGGAGTAATTAAATTTATAGTTTTTTGAATTCCAGGGTGTCCAAATTTTTCATGGGTAATTTTAAGCAATTTCATTCTTAAAGAGAAGGGAACAACTATTTTTGTGAATCCCTTTTTACGTAGACATAATACTTCATTTATCTCTATGAAATTACCAGTTAGGTTGTCTGATATTTGAGCCTCTTTAACCTCACTTAATTGCAGAAGATGTGATATGTGTTTCAAATTATCTTGAACCTTTGTATTTTCATATTGTTTTCATTTACATTTCTAGACAACATATCAGCTTCAATGTTTTGGGTACCTTTGGTATATTTATATCATACTCATACATACTCAGTTGCAAAGACCAGCGGAACAGACGACCTTTAAGGTTTTTAACATTTTTGAGCCAAACTAATGCCGCATGGTCCGTATGTATGGTGAATTTTTGTCCAAAAAGATAATGATGAAATTTATTTAAAGCATCCACAATAGCAAGACACTCTAGCTCTGTGATAGCGTAGTTTTTTTCATAATCTTTCACTGAACGAGAGTAAAAGGCAATGGGATGTAAGGTACCCGAGACATCTGGCTGTTTTAATATGGCTCCTACACCAATTAGACTAGCATCTACAAATAAATGCAATTCTTTTTTAGGATTAAATATTTTTAATACAGGTTTAAAAATTAATGATTCTTTTAAAGTTATGAAAGCTTCTTGGCATTCATCAGTCCATTGCCAAGGAGTGTCTTTTTTCAACAATTTGTTTAAAGGGTACCTAATATTTGAATAATTTTGAATAAATTTATGATATACGTTAATGGATCCCAAGAATCTCTGCAAAGATTTAAAATTTGTAGGAGGTTTTTATACTTTAATTGTCTCAATATTGCTATTGTCAGGAGTAACCTTTCCGTCTGCTATTTCATATCCTAAAAACTCTATCTTAGATTACAAAAACGAACATTTTGAAGACTTTAGTTCAATATTTTCCTTTTTACAAATTTCAAATACTTCTTTTATATGATTTAAGTGTTCCTCATAGTTATTTGAAAAGATAATGATGTCATCAAAATAGTTCGCAGCAAAGTTAATCTTATGTTTGTTTAAAATTCGCCTGATTGTTCTTTGAAATATACTTGGGGCATTACGCCAACCAAAAGGTAACCTTAGCCACTCATATAATCCACTATTTGTTACAAAAGCAAGTTTTTCTGTATCCTCAGGGTGAATTGGTATATGCCAATAGCCAGAGGCCATGTCTAATTTAGAAAAATACTTACTTTGTGCCAGTTTATCAATTAGAGTCTCAATTAGTGGTAAGGGTTCTGCATCAGTTTTAGTAATTTAACTTACGGAAATCAATGCACAACCGATTTTTCTTATTTTCGTCTTTTTTAAAAACTAAGGTAACTGAGGCAGCATAAGGGGACGAACTTTCCTTAATGATATTTGCTTTTAACAACTGTTGAATTTGGAAATCAATTTCTTGTTGTTGTTGTGGGGGTGTTTTATAGGCTCTCAATGATACCGGTATATCAGAGGTTAGCCTTACCCTTTGTGGTTCTATCCTTATCATCCCTACGTCATATTTATCTTTAGCAAAAATATCATCATAGTTTTTCATAATTTCTCTTAAATCATCATTTTCTATCCTAGATTCTTCCTCAACATGAATTTGAAAATGTGTCGACCCATTCTCAAATCCCAATTGAGAAGTTTTTGGGATCTCTAACTCCTTATTTCGATTTTTATCCTCATCCTTTTTATCACTATCTTTCGTTTTGATTTTACTCTCTTTCTTTTTAATTTTATTCTCTTTTTCCCCTTTTTTCTCAAATTCTAATTGAGAATTTTTAGGGACATCCAACTCCTCATTTTGATTTTTATTCTCACTTTTTATCACTATCTTTCTTTTTAATTTCACTATCTTTCTTTTTAATCTCACTATCTTTCTTTTTAGTTTCACTATCTTTCTTTTTAATTTCACTATCTTTCTTTTTCATTTCACTCTCTTTCTTTTTTAACTCATTCTCTTTCATTTTAATTTTACTATCTTTTTCCACATTTGTCCTCATCAGTTCATTGTTTTTTATACCAAATTCTGGTTTGATATGTAGCACGGATTGGTCACACATAGGTGTAGAGAAGGTGATCAGGCCTAACTAAATCGCCTACATTAAGGTTCAGAGTGCAAAACTTTTTAAGCCTCAAAATTCCTTTTGTTTGTTTAACTTTAACTTCTTTTTCAACACTCATGGGGATTTCTAATCTATTTGCCATATGTTCTGGCATTATATTAAGGGTTGACCCTGTATCAATATTTAGGTTCATCTGAGTAGGACACCTCGAGGGTTTTTGATGTTTCTTTATTACTTATCCGGATACAGTTAATTGCTATATTTCCCTCTCAGATGCTCCCAGGGTTTCCTCCTTACTTATGTTGTTAGGGTTGCTCAAGCATGTTTGTCCCCAATGATAGGCATTTTTAATTCCTTTCTCATCACAGAATCTGCACGGTTTAGCGGGCAATTCTTTATTTAAATGAACACTAGGTTTAAATGTTCTGGGTGATGCATTTATTTTTGGGAATCGCTTATTGTTTGGGCAGTTATTGGTATAATGGTTCCCAAATGTATTGCAATTAAAACATTTTATATTTTGAGGTCTTGAGGGATAGCTATTTGTTTTTATTTGATTTTTTTGGTTCAAATCTATTATCTGATGTTCGAACAAAGTTAGGTTTCGTTGTAGCAGTTGTATCATTTTTAATTTCTTAGTAAATTTTGAGTTTATTTTTAAATTCAGCCAAAGTGTTACACCCGTAGAGAATTGCTTTGTTTTGAGGGAGGTCATTTATTCCATTAATTATGTAATGCATCATCGCTTTATTATCAATCCTTCCCCGACTACATAATTCTTTTATCACTAAATAGTAATCCTGTATTGTTTCTTTATCTTTCATCTTTCTCTTACTATGCAGCAATGATTTTTGCTAAAAGCGGTTGAGGTATTAGCGCCCCCCAAAAGCTCCCGCGGAAGAGCTCGGAAGATTCCATGAAAAGCGCAGGCCCTTGAGAGATCAAGTATTAATATTGATGATTTAAACCATATTTATTTCAACCTTATTTAATCTTATTTTTAATCTTATAATTTAAGTTTTCTAATAAATGATGGCTTCGCGAACAACAGTTCAGCGCTGGCGACGACGAAAAAAATGGTCCCGCGACTCTATCCGAGCCGATCCCCCAATTTTATGGGAGGGGTAACACACGAGAAACAACTAAGTTAATTAAAATCTATTTAATATTGCTAGGGGTACTGTTATAATTACAGAGCGGAGCCATCAACCGCGCATCTGCTCGCTCAGCGATGAAATCCATCGATATCAAAAAGATTCACAAGAAAAAGAAAATGCATTCAATAAAATAAAAATAACCAATCGTAAGGCCATACAAAAATAAAACTCAGAATTAGTGTATCTGTTACCGCTAAAGTTGATAATTGGTTAATCTGAAGAATACCTAGGTAAACTTAAGATTAACTGATTTCTGTCGTTAATGTGCGGATTTTTGAGTTTTTCGCATTTTACCTAGGGAATCTACACTATAACGGCCTCTTGATCGTTAAAGTTCAAAATAGTTTGTTTCGTTCAATACTTTCTGTTAAAATGTTGAGGTGCTTACTGCGCCATGCGCTTACCCCTGCGCAGTTGGGTTTCAATACGTAGTTTGTTGTCATATTTGGTGTTTTGATTTCAAATTTAGAGCGTAGCACTGGTAGTTGTCATGTTGAATGTTAAAACAAAATAATACAAGCAAGTAAGTACTGTAAATTTACATGATTAAGTACAGTATATTACTACTAAAACGGGTATTTTGAAACAACTGTGTTGAAGCTACGACTTCAGAGTGACAGAGATTTCTTTTAACGAAAGCAAATGTCCCAGCTGTTGAAATATCTTTTCAACAAACGTTAATTCAACAATCGCTGGAACCTGGGCAAGGGTTTAACATATGTAATCGATCGCGAATCCTAGCAATAGTTCAGTGCAGGCTGCCAGCCGATTACACCGCGCTTTCATTAAGATTTGCTAGTTTAAGTGCTCATTGAAATACGCTGTCAAATCGAGATCGAAAACCACAATTGATACAAATCTCAGTTGGTACTTTAATATTCTATTATTATTGTTTTTATATATTCTAGTTTTAAAATTGCTATTTCATTACTATTTTTGTGGGATTTGCGTGTTTTGTTTAATATGAAAAAAGTACCGATCCCCCTTTTTTGATTCGTCATTGTTACTGTTTACCCCCAAAACGAGTTTGGTCATAGTTAGGGCAGGGGGGTTTGGGGGGGCGGCAGCCCCCCCAACCTCCTTAAACTTTTTATAAAATAAAATAAAATTTTGTACTTTAACGGATCACCCTCGTTAATATGTAAAATAACTGATTACAGGTAGTATGCAGATTAACGAGTGTCTAGTCGGTAGGGTGCAGAATACCTAGGTAATCTTAGAAATTGAAAAAAAATTCGCTCTTTAACGGATCACCCTCGTTAATCTGCAAATTACCTAGGTTATCTGTAAATTAACTGATTTCCGGACTTTAACTGTAACATATCCAAGAGCAAACAGTATTATCCAGTCTTTTCAGTAGTCCATAAATTATTTTTTTTATTATCCCTAGTGAATAAGCACAAATACATAGACAAAAGAAAAAGCAAAAGTACAAGAATTTAGATTATGCCAAATAAGACGAAAACATTAAGGAAGTCCAATATTTTTTGTGAAGGGGTAGCAGAGAAAAGTTCCTCCATTGAAACCTCCATGCATTGAAGAAGATGCTCTGGCGAAGCCTGATCTATATTGCAGATGGTACAGGTTGGAAATACCTTTTCCCCGTCTATAAATTTAAGGGCTCTCTTGTGACCAGTCCGCAGACGTGACAGGCAAGAGAACTCACGGCGACTCAGGTCAGAGGCAAGGTGAATCAAAGGGGCATCGGGCACATACCAGTGGTGAGAGCGAGACGCACAAAGGAGACCTTGTTGTTTTAATGCCTTCATTTGAAGAGATTTAAAATGGTCAAAGTCGGTTGTTGAAATAGGGACAGCAGCAGCTTTAGCAAGCTTGTCGGCCGTCTCATTTCCGTTCAACCCTATATGGGAATGAAACCATTGGAATGTCAATGTGGAGTCCTTGTGGAGTGAGTCAATGCATATTGCGATTTCTTTTAATAGTAATTTCGAGCTTGTAAAACACTTTTTCAATTCCTGAAGGGCTGCCAACGAATCCACAAAAAAGACCGTCTTGTTTGGTGAGGATTTATCTAAAAAATTTAGACCCATCTCGATCGCTTTGAGTTCCGCATTGATTACGGAATATCCTCTGGGGTTTGTATGTCTTAATTCTTGTGTCTGGTTGTTGAACTCAATGACCGCGCTGCTTCCAGAATTTCCATCAGTATCTTTAGTCCCGTCAGTGTAGATCTTAATGTATTCTGGGCCAAAATAATTTATTTTTTCAAGAGCAAGAGCCTTCAAGAGACAAGGGAGTTCATCTTCCTTCTTTACAGTATTCCCAATGGAAAGATTTACGGTCAGCTTTTTCCTCTTATGACACGGTGGAAAGACAGTAGAGCCAGTTAGTTTGTTTGGAAAAGTTATAGGTATTTCATTTTGTAGAACTGAGTGCATTGTAGATTTCTTCTTGATTCTGCAAGATGGTATCCATTCTTTAATTAATTCACTGCTACTATGGCCCTGAAGGTTAACTCGTTTTTCAATGAATTTTGTCAGGTTTAAATCCCACCTATTTCTAAGAGGAACAAGGCCAGCTTCAAACTATGAAATTATTCCAGGTGTTGTGTTTCTCAATCCATATATGACCCTAGCTGCGTTTTTCTGTATTCTCTCAAGTTTTTCAAGGTTGGTCCTTGCAGCCTGCATCCAGATGGGAGATGCATATTCAAGCAATGGTCTGATCAGCGCTGTATATGTTATCTTGAGCGTTTTCGCTGAAGCTCCCCAATCCTTACCCGAAATGCACTTCAATATATTTAATCTCTTTTTCGCTCTGGTCCTGATGTAGTCGATATGCTTGTGGAAGCAGTGGGAAGGGTCCAATATGACGCCCAAATACTTTGGATTTGCATTAAATTTCAGGACTGCATCTAGTAATACGATAGAAGGCCTATAAGCTCTTAAGTGATTATTAATTGTAAATACACACGTTTCTGATTTACCCAAGTTTACTTGGATTTTCAGGTCTCTAGTTATTGTAGAAAGTTTTGCCAGTGACTCATTTAAGTAGAATTGGGCTCTATCCAAATTTATATGAGAGGTAAAGAGTACGAGATCGTCTGCAAACATAGCTAGTTTTGTGTGTTCGTTGAGGACAACGTCAAGATCATTCAGATAAATTGAGAACAAAAGAGGGCTGAGAATGCTCCCCTGAGGAAGTCCTTGCTTTAAAGTATATCTTTTTGACAAAGTGTTATTAAAGTTCACTCTGATAGACCTGTTTCTAAGAAAGTCATAGACCCAATTGAAAATTCTTCCCTCTATGCCAATTTTGAATAGCTTAGTCAGTAGTTTTTGCCTCCACACTTTATCAAACGCATTTCTAAAATCAACAAAGGCTGCAATGGTGGATTTTGTTGGTTTAGATTGGAAATTATCGTGAATACTTTGGGTAAGATAGAACAATTGGTCAGTAGTTGAGTAATTTTTTCTAAAAGTAGCTTGGGAGAAGGTTGTTAGTTTGCAGGAAGAAGTTAATTCTCTGCAGGATCATTCTCTCCATCAATTTCCCAGGAATAGAAGTGAAATCGGACGGTAGCTGTCAGGTTGGTTTTCTGGCTTATTTGGTTTCAAAATAGGGATGACAGTAGCTATCTTCCAATCATCTGGGAGCTTTCCCGACCTAAAACTTGAGTTGAAGATGTGAAGTAACCAATCCATTGCAATAGGCGGTAGATGTTTCAACATAACTCCATAAATATCGTCAGGTCCACAGGATTTTGCTGTATCAAGTCTATTCAGGACATCGCGCAACTCATCATAAGAAAAAGGCTCATTAAAAAGTTTATTTTCAGCTGAGGAGTTGGCGGAGTTTCTATAATGTCTCGCCTTTTGGGCAATTTTACCATCATATAAATGATCCAAATCGATGGAATTAACTTCATGATAGTGGGCCAAATAGTTCGCTTTTTCCAAGTCATCAACCATTATATTCCCACTGGCGTCTTTAAAGGTATTTGTTACCGTAGCGTTACTACTTGTTTTTTTTATCTGGGAATTAGTGTATTTCCAAAGTTTCGTATCTGAGATGCCGCTGATCTGAGCATATTCGTATCTGAGACCCCTTTTTGTTTTGTTCTGTTCTGTTCTGAGATGCCGGGATCCAGCTTTTGGCAAAATTTTTCCCAGTTGTTTCTCTGCAAAGTAGAATACATTTTCTTAATCTCTGCGTTTCATCATCATCATGTCTTAGTGCCTTGTGGCACAAAAGGCCCTGAGTCTTGCTTTCCACCCTGCCCTGTCCGCTGCAGCCACCCTTAATCTCTGCGTTTACTTTGTTGTATTCTATTTTAGTGTCTTGGTTAGTATCCTTTTCTACAAAGATTTTTTTAAAAAGGATATTTCTTCTCAGAATCTCATCTAGCATTTTTTGGTGCACAAAAGTATAGTACGGGATAGACCTTTTCCTGTAACCTCGAGGGATACTCTTTCGTGCAGCAGTTAAGATAGTCATTTTTAGTAACTCATAAGATTGAGTAGGATCTTCTAGTTTGGATTTAGTATTTAATAATCTAGCCAATTCCTCTCTGTATTTGCTCCAATTTGCCTTATGGAAATTCCAGTGTCTTTTTCTGGGAGCAGGGGGCCTTCGGCAACCCTCATTTATTGTAATCAATATAGGGCTATGATCACTCCCGATTGGATCAAGAACTGTCCAATGGGACCTAGCATATAGGTCCGGGGAGACTGCAGAAAAATCAATCGCATCAGCCGTCGCCCAAGAGTGAGAAAAATAAGTCGGATCTCCAGTATTCAAAGGGATAAGGTTATTATTATCCAAGAAGTCACTCAGAATTTCTCCCCGCTGGTTTATCTCACCAGAACCCCATTAATGATGTTTACTGTTGAAGTAACCCAACAAAATAGTGGATTCATCCAAAATCGGGGGAACATCTGTCAAAACAGGACCAGGTTTATTAGGGGGGTGATAGCAGTGGTATATATTAAGGGGCTTTCTGTTTGAGTCCAAGATTTGAACACCCTGGATCTCGGTGTGGCCCGTAACTTCATCCAGTTCTAGTTTTCTAAAGGAAGCATTCCTAATGAAGGTAAGGAGTCCACCGCCTCGGCCTTCGGGTCTATCGAGACGTAATTGATGATAATTCTTCACATTTAATTTTGTATTAGGCCCAAATTTGGTTTCTTGAATACATATGACACTAACATCATGTTCTTCAGCAAGGAGTATCAATTCGTTAAGTATTTGTCTACAACCCGTTGTGGTTATGCCATTTACATTACATTGGAGAATTTTAAGCGGGTTTGAGAAGGATGAAATATCGCTTCCCGAATTAATTGGAGAAGGAACCCGGAAAACAGGCTCAGCGCCTGGTACATGTAGACCAACAGAAGAAGGGATGATTTGCTCACTTATCGACTCTGCCATCCCAACGGAAGTCGCGTCGGTTACCCCGGACGCGGTAACTATATCATTATCTTCACAATTTTCTATGTCCATGGTGGGAAAGGATGCTGCTGCCGTTGGTTGGAATCCAGGGAGCACCCGACACCAATTTTCAGCGATTTCTCGCTCTTCTGGCGATTTCTTTCTCACGTTTATTATCTTAAACTGCTAATTACCTTAATTGTTAATTGGAAGGTAAGAAATCACAAATGAAGATTGAATATTGTAGTGATATACCTAATATATTATCCTACAGGTTTTGGAAGCCATTGGCTTCACGGAATTGTCTCAAATTTGAATTAAACGGATAACTAAAAACACTCGTTAATTACCTTAATTACGGAGGTTTTGACTAGTTGATGATTGAATATTGCATTGTCATCGGGTTTACACCGTGGTGCAAAAATTCAGAACTTTATATCATTTGGATGTGCCTGAAATTTTATGTACAAGATCTTGCAAAAAAAGTGATTAATCGTCTATAATTAACGTAATTACTAGGCAATTCTCGTTTTGGCTTTTGAATATGATGAAGTTATGCCTAATACAAAATTGTGCACGTTTTGGGTGGCATAGCCCTTTGGGAAAGGTCTCAAATTCCGTTTTTTTTGGTAATTAAAAATACTCGTTAATTAACTTAATCCGTTGGTTGTTTGACTAGATAATGGTTGAATATTGAAGTCTCATGATGGTTACACCGATGTGTAAAGTTTCGGGGCCCTAACATATCGAGAAGTGCCCGAAAATCGAGTTTTAAAATTCCACCCGTAAAACGCCGCCAAAAGCAAGTAGAATAAAAGCGTTTAAAAAGGGAGAAAATTTATTGCTTTCAATACCTACCACAGGTGGAGCCTAATTGTACTCATCTATCAAAGATTAAAGTTTCCTTAAAAAAAGAGAGAGAATTGAAACAATTTTAAAATAAATAGTAATTTTTATTGGGATAGAAATTTTTATGACACAAAAAATATTTACCTTTCCTTAAAAATTTTTTTAAGTATGGAACTGGCATCGCTATTCAACATTTATTTCGGTAGCATCAAAAGCAGTTCAAAAGTAGAAATATAACCCTTTAGAGGTCAAACCACGCCAGATAAACTTAAAAAGATAAAGGTGTTAAAATTGGTACCTTCTTATCTTCATAAAACCCCAGAAGGCTATTTTTAAATAAACTAAGATAACACGGAAAAAAACTTTTTATTGATTTCTAGTCGGGTTTTATTAAGTCGCAAATTTTATTAAGTCGCAGAGTTAGTCATATTAAATTATTTAGAAAACTATGAAAATGCTGAGATCCCAATTGTTTTCGAAATAGCGTTGATTTCTCTTCCTCTTAAAAACCTGTTTTAATCTTTTGCTCACGACTAAGAAACTACCTTTACATTTTTATCTGAACGACAGTACGAAATGTCGGAAGAAGATTTCGCTGAGGTTTGCTCCAAAATCGATGAAAACGCTTGCTTTTTGAACGAAATTAGTCAAGATATTTGGCAAACACCTGAACTTGGATTAGAAGAGGTTCATGCGCACGAGATCTTGACGAAAGCGTTGGAAAAATGTGGATTTACAGTTCAAAAGAGTTACATTTTATCTACTGCATTCAGAGCAGAGTATCGTACAAAATCAGGTAGGTGGTAATATTTTGTTTGGGGCGGTGTTAAACCTCTCTGGTAAGACAATTGATTAATAGGAATTTTTA
This sequence comes from Tetragnatha versicolor, assembly GCA_024610705.1. NCBI lineage: Eukaryota > Metazoa > Arthropoda > Arachnida > Araneae > Tetragnathidae > Tetragnatha > Tetragnatha versicolor. The sequence continues at coordinate 35,757,385 of JANDEH010000006.1, forward strand.
ATAAATTACCGATTCGTATATTCAAATCCCTAAATTATTTTCTTTGTAAGAAAAATTTTAAGACATAGTATACCTTGTTGCTGATTGTACTATATGAAATAATTCAAAACCCGAGAAAAAATGGAAACATAACGGATGTAGAGGAAAAATTTAAATAATTACTGTTCAATTATCGTCTATATTCATAGTTTATTTAATGGAAATTATAATAAATGGTAATGAAGGGACGGATTTTGTTGCACCAGGATAAAAAATAAGCTCATGGTATATTATTGTAATGCACGGAGTGTCAGGAATAAGATGGATGAGCTCAGGGGAATAGTACAGACGGAGGATATAGACATCATAGGGATAACTGAAAGTTGGGCAAATAGTGAAGATGAACATTTATTAGAGCTGGATGGTTTTACAATGTTCAGGGGGGACAGAATGCATGGGAAAGGGGGCGGGGTTTTAATATATGTGAGAGAATTCTTGAACTGTACAGAATTAATGTTAACTAGTGAAACTGAGGGTATTGAATCTGTCTGGGTCAAGCTGAATACTGACAAAGGCAAAGGACTAATACTGGGTAATATCTATAGACCTCCTGTATGCAGTGGAGAGCAGGAAAAGGGTATGTGTAATATGATAGATGAAGCGTGTCAAACAGGAGAAGTAATCCTAATGGGGGACTATAATTATCCAAATATTGACTGGACAAATAATCTAACTACAAAAGGGAAAGAGGCAGAATTTCTAGAAGTAATACAGGATTTCTTTCTGTACCAGATGGTGTATGAGAATACTAGGGACAATGCAATATTAGATTTGATATTCAGCAACGATGAAGATAGGGTGCAGGATTTAGTCATAGGGGAACTTCTGGGAGAAAGCGATCATAGAAGTATAAGAATAAGTATCATTTTGCAGTCAGCATACTCAAGTAATTGTAGGATAATTCCTAATTTTAGAAAGGTCAACTTTCAGAAGATAAGAGAAGAGTTGAGGGAGACATTCAAAGGGGGATTAATAGCATCACATCTTTCTGAACAATGGGAGGAATTCAAAATAAAGTTAGACGGTGTGATAAAAAAAACATGTATCATTCAGGAAAAAGGGAAAAACTAGGAACTTGCTTCCTATGTGGTTTACAAGGGAAACCCAGAAAGCTTTAAATTCAAAACAAAAAACCTACAAAGTATATAAGAGCACAGGTAAGGACAGAGACAGGGAGGCATATCTGATAGCCAGGAAGGAATTTAAAAACATGAGTAGGAGGCAAAAGCTGTCCTTGGAGGAAAAACTGGCAAGGGAGATAAATACAAATCCAGAAGAATTTTTTTGCATATGCAGGTGGTAAAAATAAATTAAGTACTACACTGGGCCCGTTAGAGGGGAGGGAAGGTGAATTAATTCAAGATGAGGAGGGTATGGCAAATGTGTTAAACAACTTTTTCCTGGGGGTCTTTAATGGAGAATACAAATTAAAAGATGATCATAGGAATGGAGTATTTGCTGGGTGTACAATCAGGGATTGCAAATTTAACAGGGAAGACATAGTACATCAGCTGAAAAGTATAAAGCCAACTAAAGCACCTGGGCCGGATGAGATCTATCCGAGAGTATTGGTGGAATGCGCGGAAGAACTGGGGGACGTAATTCTAATGATGTTCAATAGTACTTATAGCACGGGTTGGGTACCAATAGATTGGAAGTTGGCCAATATAACACCAATATTTAAAAAGGGAGTAAAAAGTGATCCAGGCAACTATAGATCAGCAAGCTTAACTTCAGTAATTTGCAAAATATTCGAATCATTGTTAAAAAGGCATATAATGTTATACATGGAGGAAGGGGATTATGCTTTCTGATAACCAGTATGGGTTTAGGAAGGGAAGATCCTGCTCTACAAATCTATTAAAATTCTATGAGAATATAACTAGGGAGCTGGATAAGAAGAGAAGTGTAGATATCATGTACATAGATTTTCAAAAAGCCTTCGATAAAGTACCTCATGAGGCACTACTGTATAAATTGGAAAGACTAGGGATTCAGGGGAAAACATTGGTTTGGATTAAGAATTGGTTATTGGGTAGAAAACAGAGAGTTCAGGTAAAAGGAAGCTATTCACAGTGGACAGAGGTACAGTGGGGTTCCACAGGGATCAGTTTTGGGACCAATTTTATTTATAATATTCATAGATGATATAGGTCAGGGGATTAAAAATAAAATCAGTATATTTGCAGATGATTTAAAAATATGGGGGACAGTGGATAACAAGACACAAATTGAAAATTTACAAGGTGATCTTGATAGGATTTCTGAATGGGCTGTAAAATGGGGTATGTCATTCAATTTGGGGAAATGTCAAGTACTGCATATGGGTTATAAGAATAATGGAGCCGAGTACTGGCTGCAAGGAGTAAGGGTTAAGGAGAGGGATACGGTCAAGGATCTTGGGGTGATAATACACAGTGACTTTAAAATGGGTCACCAATGTTCTGCTGCGGGTAAAAAGGCAAATAGGTTACTGGGGTATATCAAAAAGACTGTAACTTCAAGGGATAAGAATATAATATTGCCATTATATAAGGGCTTGGTAAGACCTCACCTAGAATATGCTGTACAATTCTGGGCTCCCTATTTGAGAAAGGATATAGAAGTAATTGAAAGGGTTCAGCATAGAGCTACAAAAATAATTAAGGGAATGGCACACCCAGATTACAATGAGCGTTTGAGTAGGCTCAACATGTATACACTGGAGAGAAGAAGAAGGAGGGGGATTTGATTCAGCTCTTCAAGTTCGTAAAGCAAGGGGATACAGGAGGTTTAGACTTTAATAGGGATAACAGAAAAAGGGGCCATGGGTACAAATTGAATAAGACTCATTTCAATCAAGATTTAAGAAAATACTACTTTTTCAATAGGGTAATAGATATATGGAACGCATTAGAACATATTGCCTATCCCGTGCAAGACTCACACAACTGCAAAAGTTGAAATGTCTACTTTACAGGAGCTTGGCGTGGAAGGACTTCTTTATTGGTCGCCAAGACGAAAAAGTAGAGTCAAAAGTGTGATCTTTGGGGATTATTTCTATTGGCGCTAAAAAAGTCGCCAAAAACGGCTTTATGTGCTTGAATCTAAAATCATGGTTTAGCTGGCATATCGAACATCAAAATTTCTTCACGGAATTTAAGCACCTTCGGGTGCAGTCAGTATTTGGGTGGGTGACCACTGACAAAATCAAGCATAGCTGCGTTTTTCTCTTTCCTTGCGCACATTTGCTTTTATTTTTCAGGAAAGGATCTACCTGTTATCAGAATATTCTGCCCTAAATAATAAATAATCATAGAAATATATTTACATTTTTAATTAAATTACGTTTCTTTTATAGCCGATTTCATAGGTAGACTTTATTTCCTGAGCAAATTATCATGAAAAATCTTTTTTTAATCGACTATCTGTGTATTCCTCGTGAGAATTATGCTACATGATCATGAAATACCTTTTGGTTGCACTGAAACAATAACCAGTCTTTGAAATTAAACTCTGACGATCAGAGAAAAATTTTAATTCATTAAAAAAGGTGATTACAAAATTACCTGCATTTTACTTTACACGGGGCATATAATAGGTATCGATACTCTCCTGAAAAGTAGGCAAAAGTTAGGTATGAGCAGAGGAAGAAAGAACAAACCGATGGTGGTAATGCTGAGAATGTTAGGAGGCATGGATCACACAATCCATCAAAATAAGATTATAAAATACAGTAATAATAAAGAGTATATCTGCAATATACTCTTTATTACTACAATTGTTTTCTTCATCAAAAACTTAGATGTTCAATATTTTCTGAAGCTGTTTTCTTTTTGTAAAAAATCTTCAATTTAGAGGAAAAATATGTAAAAGTGCCAAATATTTAGTTTAATTATCCTTACTTTAAAGTGCCATAAACTTTTTAGTTCGTAAAAATAATTATTGTATAATTTTTTGCAGGTGTACGAATGTGCCCCACACGTGTGCAAAACTGCCCCACCCATGGGGCACATTTGCACGAAATTTCTAGTTTTTTAGATTGATGATATAGGTTAGAAATTCTAAATGAATGCGACCAATTATCGTTCTAAAATATCGGGAAAGGTCTTAACTTTCATTTGAATTTGAGTTTGTTTCAATATCTCCTCTAGATCCAGAGAAATATCCCGAAATGCCCATTTTGTGCGAATGTGCCCCGTTCTCCCCTACATTGATACCAAATATCAAGTCTAAAATTGGATTTAATCACATTGGGAAAATATAAAATTCCCCGTAAATTTGGTAGGTCCCTTAACAACCCCCTAATCTATAGTAAAAGAATGATAAACTCAAAAAAGTTCGTAAGATTTCTTGAAACGGTTCATATGATTCAAAGACATGCAAAAAGTTTAATGCACCTAAGATGAAAAACATTTTTAAGCTAATTTTCTCTAAAAATCTTAGATTTTTCAGAAAAGAGGTGAAAGCTTTTTAAATTAACTATTTATAATTATAAAATTCCTTAGAATTATTATTATGTGTCTGTTTTTACTTCCTTTCGATCTCCACACGGCTCAAATTTTCAACACACATTAAGATAGCCACCAAATGAATCGATTTTTTCAACAAATAAACACTTAACCCACGCTTTCCAGTAACATCTTTCAACTAGATCAGGGTTTCCCCAACTTTTTTATGCATCGACCCCTTGGTAGTATTTCACCTAGGCCATCGACCCCCTTTCAAAAATGAAATTTTTAAGAAAAATTATTTATGAATGAAAATCTAACTAAAATTTTACAGCTGGTTCCACTCCAGCGGTGGATCCAGGATTTGTTTTTATTGGGGGGCTAAGAATTTTCAATATCAAAATTATCTATCCTAAAGGGGGGAAATGGGGTTCCTCCCCCAGAAAATTTTTGGAAATTTAAGTCTAAAGATTTCTCGTTTTGGTACACCTAATCCAGATTTCGGACATACATTTTCAAGAATTTAATTTATGTTTGGGTAGGATTTTTGCATTTTGACGAACTTTTTACAAAAACGTTGTAAATAATAGAGTTCCAAGTTCTAAAGGGGGTCTGGGGGTTCTCCCCAAAAATTTCTGGAAGTTTTACATTAAAAACAGGATTTTAACTCGTTTTGGAGAAGCTTCTCCCTTTTTTTACACCCTGTTTCCACTTCCCTTATTTCTCACTGTTAGTATTTATTTCTTATGGGGGGGGGTAAAACCCCTTGCCCCCCTGGATCCGCTTTGAGGGTCCCAGTCCAAATCTCAGGGAGTTAAAAATGGAGCGACACCCCAAAAAATTATTGAAAAATTCAATTTGTAGAAGAACTACTATTGGTAAAAACTTAATTATGGTCTCAAAAATTGTGGTTTAATATGATCTTTAAAATTATCTCAAAAGTCTTCACCTTAAAATTTTTTTATTATGAAAAAGTTAAAAAACCACAAAAAAATGTGAAAACTCTGCCAAAACTTTATTTTGTATTTCGAAATCCTTTCTTTTGATTTAATAATCTGAAAGATCATAGTTGAAAACCCTTAAGTATAAAGTGTTACGTAAAAATAATCAATATTTAATGCTTGAGATCCTGTTAAAGCATGGTTTCAGTCAGTTTTTTGCGTCCGCAAAGTGCCGTTTTGGAAACGGCTCTAGGAAACCAGTTTGCGCACGCAAAAAACGAACTTTAACAGGATCTCAAGCGTTTAATATTGATGGTTTTTACGTGAAACTTTGGACTTAAAGTTTACAACTATGATCTTTCAGATTATAAAATCCAAAGAAAGGATTTCGAAATACAAAATGAGGTTTTGTCAGAATTTTCACATTTTTTTTGTGGTTTTTTAAACTTTTTTCATAATAAAAAAATTTTAAGGTGAAGACTTTTGAGATAATTTTAAAGATAATATTAAACCACAATTTTTGAGACCATAATTAAGTTTTTACCAATAGTAGTTCTTCTACAAATTGAATTTTTCAATAATTTTTTTGGGGTGTCGCTCCATTTTTAACTCCCTGGGATTTGGTCTGGGAACCCCAAATCCTATGTGATTCTGACTCGTCTAGGTGTCTACTATTCCCCCTAGAAGTGTGACCCATTATTTATGGGACACCCTGTATATATACAGGGTGGTCCTTAATTCATGGTACAAACTTCTAGGGGTGTTAGAGTACACCTAGACGAACAAGAATTGGTATAGGAAGGGGGGTCGCAGTTACACCGTTAAAGAGCTAGGTCCTAATGTAGTGCGAGAGCGTTACAAAAGGACGTTTTGCCAAGGCCCGTTTAACGAAAAAAAACATAATGAAATGAAAAAATTTATTGCATGAGGTACAGCAGTATCCGTATTACTTACATCATAAATTTGATAGAAATTGGACCACTTTCTAAACCGTGGGGTGAGTTTTAAAACGTGCTCTTAGTCAAACAATGGAGTTCCATTAATGGTATTTAGAAAAATGATGATCGGGGAAGGAATTTTCAATGATCAAACAGTTTCAATGATCCATGTTACGATCATTGAAAATTCCTTCCCCGATCATCATTTTTCTAAATACCATTAAGGAATGTGATTCTTTGACTAAAAGATTAATATTGCACTTTTGAAACTAACTCCGCGGTTTAGAAAGTGGTTCAATTTCTATCAAATTTATGATGCAAGTAGTACGGATACTGCTGTACCTCATGCAATAAATTTTTTCATTTCATTATGTTTTTTTCGTTAAACGGGCCTTGGCAAAACGTCCTTTTGTAACGCTCTCGCACTACATTAGGACCTAGCTCTTTAACGGTGTAACTGCGACCCCCCTTCCTATACCAATTCTTGTTCGTCTAGGTGTACTCTAACACCCCTAGAAGTTTGTACCATGAATTAAGGACCACCCTGTATAATTTTGTTCGGTCTCTGAGACCGCACGTCCCCTGGTATGTTCCGTTTTTTAACCATATTTGTACTTAATTTCAAAAGAATGCTAAAAAGTATTCAATGTTTGAAAATACTCGATACCTAAAAGTATCGATACCTAGGTATTTTATACCTTAAAGTATAGATTATGCACAACGCTAGTTAAAAAACTACACAAAATTAGCATTTTTAGTTTCAGATTCATAAAGCTGTAATATGTAGTATTTTAGCTGCACAAATATAACATTTGAAAATAATTCAGTTTAGATTCAAAGCCCTCCCAGTTTTATTGAAAGGAGAAGAAACGCGCAAAAACCGGTGCAACCCCAAAAAGTTCCACCACTTTCATGAAAAAAGCACATATTTATAGTGAACCTTGTGCAGAACGAAATCGACCGAAAATTATTTTGTTCCATAGAAAAGTCTGGCTCAATTATGGACTACAAGGTTTTAGTTTTAGTGGGTAAAAAAATTATTGATGTTCCAGAAACTAAGCTTTTTTCAGATAGTGGTCCAACAATAGCTGTTCTCTTAGAATACGATGCTTTGCCGGACATCGGCCATGCTTGCGGTCATAACCTCATTGCAGAAGCAGGGCTAGCGGCTGGGATAGCCATTAAATCGATTCTGGAAAAAGATCCCTCGATAGCAGGAAAGGTGAGATTAGAGATATATCTTATAAATATAGAAAAAGATTTAAATCTTATTAACAAAGACTCCGTGATTTTTTCTAAACCAACAAGGCGCCATATTTGTTAGGTCCATAACAAATACGGTGCCTTGTCCGTCAACAGGCCCCTATGTAACACCATTAAACTGCTATCTTTTAAAAGGAAGTTGATTACAATAAGGGGAGTTCCCAGAAAAACACAAACCGGCTGAGACACTTGGCTTATAAATACATATTACATTTATTAATTTGAAAATATTTTTAACACATTATTAAGGGAAATCATGAGCTGCATTTGAAAAAATATGTGTGTAAGGATATAAAGAACGTTACTTACAAGATCGTATAAAATAAAAAAAAATTAAAACTGATGTTTATAGCTTGCTTTATCTTTCTCCAAGTTTACGGGAATTGTTAAAAATTCAAATTGAATATTTGAACATTCAAATTTGATTTATTTTTTTCTTTTATGAATTGCTATTTAAAGGGGTCTGGGACACAAAAATCGTCAGATTTTCGAGAAAAAAATTTTGCTTTTAAAATGTAACCCAGTTTTTTCCTGCCTAAAATGATGTTTGAATTATGCTTATATCTATGATGCGTTTTTTCACTATTTCTCATCTTTAAAAGAACCGTTCAAGATAGAGAGTTGAAATTTGAAACACATACTATTTATACATTTTACTTGTATTTACATTCAGCAAATTAAAAAATGCTGTGTACTTTTTAAAATATGAATTTAAAAAAAGTCGCATAAAAATTTCAAGAATCTTTTACTTTATTGTCTATAATTTTCAAAATTATCAATTTTTCTGAAAATGCCAATTCTAAAATAAAGATAATATGTTTCTTTTTGATTTAGTGAAAAAAAAATTCAAAATTGATTTATAATATTTTGAGTGACATTAATTTTAAACTGCCCTTTTTTTTGACAAAAATTGAATTTAGAATTTTTCAAAATCTTTCTGAAAAGTTTTGAGTTGTGATTTTTACAATGAAAACTATACTTTATCTTCACAAAAAATCTCAAAATTTTAAGCTCATAAATAAAAAATTTTTCTGATGTGTCCCGGATCCCTTTAACCCTTTATGCCTAAAATTCCTCATCCTCATCCAAAATATGTCAAGTTTACGCAGGGTTGGCCAAAACCCGGGTTTTTTCAATAAAACCCTGAAAAAACCCATATAAAACTGGGTTTTTTCAGAAAAAGTGTGGGTTTTTTCAAAATTAAGTGGTTTTCTCCTAATAAGTAAGTGGGTTTTTTCAAATTTTAGTGAGTTCTTTCTATGTTAAATGTGTTCCGTCAAAATAATGTCAGTTTTTCCACAAGTGGGTTTTTCAAAGTTTTTATTCTTTGAAAAAACCCACTGAAATTGTAAAAACACCCCTAATTTACTGAAACCTGGTTTAAATTTTGAAAAACACCCTAAAATTTAAAAAATATTCTAAACGTTTAGAAAACCCATTCAATATCGAAAGAAATCTATTCAACTGTGAAAAAACCCACTGAAATTTAAAAAAATCTTCTTTATTTTTTATATCTAGTTTGAACTTTAAACGTCCTAAATTTTGAAAAAAAAAACCCATTGAATAATGAAAAAAAACACTGAATGAAAGAACCTATTTAACTTAAAAAAAACTCCCTGAAATTGAAAAAACACCATTTAATTTTTAAAACCTAGTTTAAATTTTGAAAAAACCTATCAAAATTTTAAAAATATCCTAAACTTTGAAAATACACATATGTTTTGAAGGAACTGCCAAAATCTTGATTTTTCTTGAAAAAACCCCAAAAAGGCTCCAAAATGTGGGTTTTTTCACATGGTTATTTTTGAAAAAACCCATTGGGTCCAATCCAGCCAACCCTGAGTTTACGTAACTGCAACTATAAGTAAACGAAATTTGGCCTTAGATGACGAAAATTGGACGAATTTGGAACATTGGGAAGTGGGACTTACAAGTCCCGTCGGGACATAAAGGGTTAAAAGATAAAAAAAGAAAACATTTGTTTTGTGGAGTTTACTATGTTTTTTAACAGATGATATATATCATCTTAATAAAAACTTTAACCATACATATGTATGGTTAAAGTTTTTATTAAGATATGATCAGACATTTGATCTTTGCAATGGATAACTGCAGTCAAAAAATTTTTTTATCTTAATGTGTTCAGAATGGCCTAAAACCTCCAAAAAATGTTTTCATTTGATTTTCAAAGCCCTAAATTTTAAGTTATTTTCAATTAAAAACAGTCTTTTTTGTGTCTGAGCTGAAACGGCTTGTGACGTGAAATGTGCTTTGTTCCCGCTTGTTGCTATAATCCCGCTTTGAAACAATGAGCACTAGTTTTTTTTACAGACTAGTGTATCGATGAAAACGGTGTTTCCCACATTTCCACTGGCACATGTGACGTCACATTGTTAGGAGCTTTCTGTAATAAAATATACCGTTAATTACCTTTAAAAAAAGTTTGTGGGGAAAGACAAGCGTATTTTTGGAATCAGGAGAGAATTTTTAATAAATTAAAATTGAATATTTAAAATTTTAAGATTTGCTGCAGTTCTCCATTGAGTATTAGTATCCCTGAATTGCAATTTCTTTTCTAATGTTTTATAGTTAGTTCTTCTTGGGACTCCTGCAGAAGAGAACAAAGGAGGCAAAATAATGCTCTTGGATGCTAAAGTTTTTGATGAGTTTGATGCAGCCATGATGGTCCACCCCACAAAATTTACCTCTACATTCCCACCAATGTTAATAAGCCCTTCAGCGGTAGCTCTTTATATATTTGTTCCATATGTATTTTTCAAACTTACAAATTATAATTATTTGGATGTTTTTTTAAACTAGAGAGCTACACCCCCTGTTCGCTATTGCTCTATACCCACCGTAACGCATTATAAAACTAGTTTGAAAATCAATAAATCAATAACTCCAGGAAAATATCCAAAAGCCGAATAAACCTCATACATCGAAATACCACATTAAAAATAATCATACAAGTTTTTAAGTTTTCTAATAAATTTGGTACTAAATTAATAAAGAAAATTCAACAAGGGGGAATCGGTCACTGTTAATCAATAAAAATAAATTTGGCCGTCTCAAATTATTACAACTTTAGAGATTTTAGCCAAAATGATAAATAAAATCGTAAAAAAATAATTAGAACTCATTGATGGTGCCGCCAGATAACATCCTCCCAAATTTTCAATGTCTTCGCGGTAGGCTATCCCTGCGCTAAAATAATAAATTGGAAAGATAAGGCAGTTTTTTAAGTGAAAAAACTTAATTAATATAAAGTACATAAAGAACAAACTTTACACTAAGTATTGCTTTAAAATATGTGAAGCAGCGGTTCTTAATCTTTCGATCGCCAAGGCCAGGTGAATCAAAGTTATCTCTAAGGTAGCCACTAAGGAGTAAAATTAAAAAGTTAAGTTTTAGATTACTCAAAATTAGTATTTAATTTGTGTTCCACGTTATGTTAAAATTTTACTCTTACTAAAAAATTTTACACTTACTTAATGTTAAAAACTTTGTGGATCATACTGAGTTTGAGGTTCATCCAACAGACTTTTTAAAATTTGCTCTTAAAAATAGTCCCCATAAGTTTGTTCTTTACTTATATTTGGATTTATGTGAACCTTTGGAGCCTGTATTATGTTGACTGCTCCCTGGCGATTAGTATTAGTTCCCATGCCAAAAAAGGGGGTCTGGGGTAGTCCCCACTAACTTTTTTTGAAATGTGACCCTTAAAACTATTTTTAAGCCTTTTTCACAAGCGCGAGGTCTCTCTAAGGTGCGAGGCCGTAGGCAGTCGCTGACGACTAGCTCCGCCACTATACAGGGGGTTCGCAACACAATTATTTTTTTTTAAAATTTGCCCCTTAAAAAGTGTTTTATCTCATTTTGATATTTTTTGGGGAACACTGAAAGCTAACTTGCGGACCCCTAGGAAGCCGCTGGGGACCCCCGGGGGTTAGCGGACCTCAATTTAAGAACCACTGCTGTATAGTATTATATTCGAACATTTTTAAGTATTTATACTGTTCAGATTCTGTCCTAGTTACACAACTCATACCAAATATGTCAAGTTAACGTAACTGTAACTAGAAAGTAATCGAAATTCTGCCATACATAAAAAAATGGAGGAATCTTGGGTGTTAGGGCTGTTTAAGTTCATTTGCAGTTTTTTGAAAACAGTCTAATATATTTTATGGCTGTAACAAATTAAAATATTTTGCAAAAAAACAGCCCCATAGCGAAATCCCTGCATAAAAAATATAACTCATTTAAAATTTCTAGATACTCGTTGATTTTCATGGTAAGGAGTCTCACGCCGCAGCGTTTCCATGGGAAGGCTGCAATGCTCTGGACGCCGTCGTGGCATGTTACCAAAGCATAGCTTTGCTACGGCAGCAGATCAAACCATCTTGTAGGATTCACGGTAAGTTTCGTGAATCTTCTAAAAAAATTAAAGTGTAATGAAAAAAATTAAGCAACAAAAATAACTAAATCAAAAAGTGTTTCTATGGGAAAGTGTAAAAGTAATTGATGTGTTTCAAAAGAAATAATTAAATAACTTAATATTCGTTGTTTGCTTTTTTTAGTTAACTGGTCAATATAATATCTGGGGGTGTCAGACCAGTTCATAAAGCAAGACATTTGCCTTTACCACCATCTTATTTAGGAGACATTTATCTTGTAAAGGAATTAAAAAAAATTAACTTTTTATAATTAGTTCCCTTTTAAGAATCAAGCAATAATTTATCGAAACAAAGTAAAGGTTATTTAACTACCCCTGAATCTTAAACTATAGAAATTCTACATCAAATTAGAAATCATACAGGGTGTTCCAAAATAACTGTCCCGTCTTTAAATTTTGAACCCCTAGAGATAGTCATAAAGTGGTGTCAGGTATGGTAAAGTGTCCAGCCCCCTTAGCACCCATGATCCCTGTATGTTTTAACAACATAATTTATAAAATTAGCGATTTTTAAAGCACTCGTTTTAAAACGATTCTTTCAAGTGCAATCCTCCTCTTTCAGCTATTATAACCAACGGTGGAAAGAAGACGAATATCATTCCTGCTCTTGCTTCCATGGAGATATGTATGAGAGCTTTCACAAAAGTAGATCTACGCAACCTTCACCAAAGAATTAGTACTTGCATTCGTTGTGCAGCAGATTCTACTGGTTGCACATTTACAATTCGTGAAGAGGACAAGACAGTTTATGAAAGCCTTCTTTCGAACAAAGTCATGGGGAATTTGTTTGAAGAGTATGCCAAACGTCTAGGTACGTAGTATATATAGATCCTTAGAAAAATATTTAGAAGTAGAAGAGAAAGCTGCCAAACCAAATAAAAAAATTAAATTCTAAGTTAATAAATGTATATTATAATATAATGGTTGAAAAGAAAAATCTTAAATTCAGTCAAATAGTTAATTACCGTCCTATCGAAGTTAATAGTTAATTTACCGTCCTATCCTAAAAAATTCCTCATACAATACAATTTTATAAAATGCATAACACAGTCACAGTACATGACAAGACAAGAGTCTTCTAAAATGTGTACCATGGTTAGGTATTTTGCCGACAAGGCCCTGATATGTACAAATATCAACTAAAAGATATGAAAGATCATATCTATTTAAAAAAGAAGGATCTTAAAAAACTATGTTGCCCAATGAGGTGTTAATAGGTTTCTTTTTTATCATATTACCAAGGATTTTTGCAGAAATTAAAATTTAACAAGTTGTATTATTTTGGACAAAGCTGAAAAATAGGTTCACTGTATTTGAATCTCCAATGATAAGTTTTTTACATTATAGGAATGGAACCAGAAAACAACAGCGATCTACCAGCAGGATCCTCAGATATGGGCAATGTTTCCTGGGTTGTGCCAGCTATGCATCCATTTTACAACATCAATACGCAAGCCTTCAATCATACACCTCTTTTCAACACAGAGGCAGGAGGCCCTAAAGCTCAAGAACCAACACTTAAAGCTGCCAAGGCGATGGCAATGACTGCCATTAAACTGTTTAGAAGTCCACTGGTTTTGGCAGAAGTCAAAAATCAATTCAAGGAAGATATTTTAAAATATCAGTAGTAAAATTTGCTTTGGAAAAACTTACCATGGTTAAACTCCACTTTCAAGATTTTTCAACATTTAAAAGTGTTAGATACCATTAAGATAATTAAAAAGTAAATACCTATTGAAATTAATGATTTTGACAATTGTATATCATCAAAGGCTCTAAATAACCAGTTTTTAATTTTTTCAAATTTTTTAAAACACTAATTAATTTGCAATCCTCATTCAAATGTTGCAAAGGAGAAAAACTGGACGTGAAGTCACAGGTGCGAAGTGCAAAGGAGCCGCCGATCGCTCTAACTGCTCCAACCAATCGACGGCTCAAATTCCCCTTTCTGCTTCCAAACGAACCATACCTCTGTCAAAATGGATTTTCAATTCCCATTCTTTCTTTAACACACAAAATGTGCATTTTTCAATTTTGATAAAAAAAGTAAAAATAAAAATGTTTCCTTTAATGAAAACTGCATGAATTTAGCTTTTAAATGACTCCGAGTTCATGAAAAATGCTTCAATTGCAGCAAAATTTTTGTTTACTTGCCAATATGTATCAAATTCGCCAATATCCTTTGATTGTTTTGAGCAGTGTACTTATCTTGTAATTGTTTGCCTTCGTGAAAAAAATTAATGAATTATTCTAATTAACAGATGGATTAACATTTAAATGATTCCCCAGAACTGCCGAAGATTCAAGATGCAGTTAAAGAAGGATGTAAGAGTCGCATTCTTTCTAACATTGAATGGAATAAAAAGTTTAAAGATATCATCGCTACATGGCTGCTATGGAATACTAGTTCTTGAAAAGAAAGAAATAGCCATCGTATGAGAAATTTTGAATTGAACTGTACAAATGAGAAGAAAATCATGTAAACCTGTAGCACTTCTGGTATAATTTAAAAAAATTTTTTTAGAGACTAGGACTAGGGGGCTCTGCCCCCTGCTCGCTATCGCACACCAATCCCCGGAACTTCTTCGCAGTTCTTTTAAGATTGCTTCGCAATCTTAGCGAGCGATGCTTGCTTGTTTCATGTCAACAATCCAGCACAACCCACTCGTCGGCTTACAAATTATCTTTTAATATTAAAACTACTTATGTGTCCTGCCTATAAGTAGTTTATTCCAGATATTTCCCTGCAAAATATCGAAATAAAACTGCTTCTAAAATCTTTTCTGGCTTATCAATTAATTTAATCAATTACTTAAATGATTTTTTTTAATTATCTAGCAAGTCTACTATCATTGACCATCTAAGAGAAAAAGGATATAATATTCACGTGTGTATCTAGTGAATCGTCGAAAATAAAATAAATCAAACACATAAAACTCGTCTGTTTCCCTAGTGAACGACCAAAAAGATAAGAAAAAATTGGAACTTTGAATCTTAATAATTCCAAAACTAATTAGAATTTTTCAAAAAACAAAACGCCAATCTCTTTATAAAAAATAATTGTACAAGTGTTTAAAATATCGTATTTCTACTAAGATAAGTTTTTCTTTTATAACGAAAAAACCGAAAAAGTGTCAAAAATTTCGAAACTTCAAAATTAAATTACTCCAAAACTAATTCGAAAAAAGGGTGACGAGGTGCAAAACTTCATACCTAAGAGTATGTGTCTGCAAAAAATCATGTTAGTTTGCTGGGGGCGAAACCGCAGCAGAAAAAAAATAATTTTCCACTTTGACATTAAATAACTCAAAATAAATTATCTAATTAATTAGGTTTTGGAACGAAAATTACCATCATGCATTTGTATACCAATGGTCGAAATTTCATAATATTGCTTCAAATAGTTTTTGCGTAGTGAGAGTTCAAAATGTTCAAAAATAAAATTTTCAAAATCGGCGGCGGTTACTGTTACTTTTTTTATTATAGAGAGAAATATTGAAAATTGTGGTGCTTGCAGCAACCACATGCTAACTCGAATAAAAAGCTGTTGGAATTAGCTCATTGTTGTTACCATGTTACAATAGGGTGGTTTTTTTTAAACTAAAGTTCGAATTTTTTTCGGGGCACCCCCTCAAAAGGTGCCATTTTAGAAAAACTAAAAATAATATTAATTTGTATTTTTTTTGCTTGTTTATCAACTTTTACACATTTTATTCATTTAATAAGTAGTTGAAAAAATATTTTATATATTTTATTTGAATTGTTTTACGATTATGAAAAAAATAACAGGTATGTACGAAAAAAAATTTTTTTGCTCTTTAATATATATTAAATTTTGTACCTATGTTGTCTAAAACTATTATTTGTATGTTATTGAACCATTTTAAGGTAGCTGATAAATTTAAAGAAATTTCCTGGCACTTCTTAAAAAATAGATATTGCGTGGGGAGTTAATGAAACCCCTCGTATCTTATTATCTGTAAGCTTCACAAATAAGTTTCAATTATAAAAGTTGAAGCTAAATAAATTACCTACAAAATAAGACCCACTTTGTATTTTTACAACCATTAGTTTGGATTTTATAGCTAAAAACGTGCAAAATTTAGAGTTTTTTTGAAACTTTGACGCTCGGGGGCGGGGTCTAAATATTATTTTTTTGAGCTGTAACTCTCAGAATATTAGTTTTATATCAAATGGCACCTTTTGAGGGGGTGCCCCGAAAAAAATTCGAACTTTCGTTTAAAAAAAACCACCCTAATGTTACAAACACCTCAACTGTTCTGTTTGAAAGGGCAATTTTTTTAGTAGTTCATGGATAAAATCATTTGATTGCTACTGCTGGGAGTGTTTTATTTTGTTTTCTAATGAAAATAAATTAAATATATTTTGGTAGATTAAAAGGTAACGTGAAAGCGGTGTAAATTTAAAAGCAATGAAGTGTTAAAAACTGTTTTTTTCAATAAAGTATGAAAACAATGTCGATCTTTTTACTTCGATACCTTTGTTACATGCAATAATAATCATTCCATTCAAATCAATTATATTTCTTCAAATGAGGTTTTGTAAAACTAAAAGGTACAACGTCCCCCCTAATTTAATTTAGGATTGACTGAAATAGAGAGCATGAAAGATTAGAAACTACCTCATAATGTTAAGATAAAAAATACTTCATGCAAACTGAATGGGTAGAAATAACCAATAAAATGCACAAAAAAATAAAGTTAAAACTAAGAGTTTTAACTTTTAAAAATAATATCAACTAATAAGCTTAAAAATATAAACTGAAGATAGTTTTAAGCATTAAAAATTAGAAAAAGGAAGATAATTTATTCCTTTCAATACCTACGTCAAGTAGATCCTAATTGCAACTTATGAAAGATTAAAGTTTCCTTAAAAAAAGGGAGATAATTGAAGCAATTTTAAACTAAATAGTCCTTTTATAGGGATGGAAATTTTGCATGACAGAAAACATTTTCCCCAGTTTTAAGGAATGGAACTGCCATCGCTATTCAAAATTTATTTCGGTACACTGAGAGGAATGACAGTTTCAAATTTGAGTAAATCGATGTTCTCATTTTGGTATGAAACTTAATGGTTCAAATATGACAACCCAATGCTTTCAATTTTGAAACACCAGGCAATCCAGACATACTCAATATCAAACAATTTAATAGTCAGCACTCAAATTATGCTTATTTTTAGTTTATATTTGAACATTGAAATATGTGCAATACATCGAAAGTTAAGTTGGTGTGATAAAACATGTAACACAACGCTGTGACGTCGCACTCAACTTACTGGTCTACTTCCCAATCCCATGTCATAGTAACTTGGCTACTGCTGAACCAACGATAGTAAAAGGGTCACATGATTTTGACAACGCTGGAACTAGTATTTCGGAGGGGAGACAGATGGAAGTTGAGGGGCAGTTGATCGAAAGAGAAAGATACATTTGTTTGTATATACATATTTATACAAACATATACATATTTATTTGTTTGTATAGCATATTTCATCAAATCCGCCCAAAGAATGAACCGGTTCCTGTTGGAGAGCCTTTCTTTAGAAGATTCAGTTTAATTAATTTTTATTTATTGTTGTTTCTTGTTATTCTGTTTTGATTAATATTATTTATCTATCACTGTGATTATCATTAATTTAAGACTGTTGTTTTAGTTCTGTTTATTATACAGGGTGATTCAGATATAAGTGTTTCATAACTTCTTGGGGAGGTAGGGTACATCAAGACGAACAAGAATTGGTACGGAAAGGGGGTCGCAAATGATTTTTAAGGGGAGAAACCCCGGGGTGAAAATCAGGCAAAAAACTTGCATATTTGTGCAGGAAGAGACACAATTGTTCGATTCCGTCCTCTAGCCGTCCTCTAAATTTTAACTACTAAAACTTCTACTATTCTAATCAGTAAGCCCTTTGCATTCGATAGGAAAAAAAAGTCGCCAATCCGTGATCGCCAAATACTTTTTTTGGTTGGTTGGTTGGCTGGTTAGTTGGTGTTTTATGGCGTATGGCGAAAAACTTTTTTATGATTCGTAAGGCAACTCAAATTTCTATGCATTTGTTTTAGGTATTATTAATGTTTTAAAGAGAATCGTAGTGGCCAAACTTAGAAATAAGATCACATAGTGCAATCTTGACGCATAGGTTTAAACGTTTTTGTGATTCAAAAATTTAAGATACTTCAAATTTCAAGGTACAGAACACTGACACAGAAGAGAGAAAGTACACCCAGGTCAAGGGCCGGAATCGAACAGCCAATAACCCTATATAAAATCATTTATTAATAAAAAATATGAAATATTATTACGTATCGCCTCTCATAACAACTTCGTGTCGAGCAAATTTACTGGCAAAATTAAACAACATACCTACGAATTATTTTTTAAGCATGTCAAAATTTGGGCTTTGAGACAAAAAGCGATTTAAAACACATCGTAATTTATGATTTTAACTTTCCTCACGTGCTCACCCCTGAAAAAAAATTGAAGTAAAGAAGAACACTACAATTTAGAAAAATCCATAAAAATATCAAAATACACATCCTTTAATTTTGTCAGATTTTTTGACCTCATGCCATAAAACCTCAACCCACATCCTTTTTTAGTCATCTTTCCGTGTATTGCCCAAAAATTATAGGCAGGACAGAAACCCCAATCTTAAGATTGCGAGTTAAGATTCCGGCTCGTTATTCTACATACTGAGCTACCGTTTTAAAGATAAAAATACGCATCGAAAAAAAATCGCGCCAAATCTATAATAAATAGCCGAATTCGGTTAACCGTACATCAGTATCGAACACTGCTCGAAGCGTATCTTTCCCTGTGAAAAGATAACTTCCTGAAAAAGTTACAGTTTAATTACTTTTTAGAGGACGAGTTTTATTATTTTAATGAAAAAAAAAATTACGGAATCGAACCATTGTGTCTCTTCCTGCACAAATATGCAAGTTTTTTGCCTGATTTTCACCCCGGGGTTTCTCCCCTTAAAAATCATTTGCGACCCCCTTTCCGTACCAATTCTTGTTCGTCTTGATGTACCCTACCTCCCCTAGAAGTTATGAAACACTTATCTGAATCACCTTGTATACGTATGTACCGAAAAAACAAGTCCATGCTTAACTTTTGGAAGTGAGTGTAGAAGCAAGACCCCAACTATCACCGGTTACCCAACTATCAGCCGTGAAAAGTCTATAAAAATCACGTGACCCTTTTACTATCGTTGGCTGATCAGTATATGGTCATCATAACTGTTACACATTTCACCCTCTTTAAAAGAATGTCATGGACGAATTAAAAACGAAGTGTCTATATCCACGAAAGTTGACCCATGCTAAAGTGTTAGCGAAACTCGTTTGAGTTGTTGCTTTCGTGGATTCAGGGTTTCTCAAAGTGGTCGGTACCGACCCCCTGGGGTTCGATAAAGATTTAAAGGGGTTCGATGAAGCTCTAGGGGTCGACGGGGTCGTGGGTAAAATACTACCAAGGGGTCGATGCATGAAAAAGTTTGGGACACCCTGATTTAGACTGCCAATTAAAAAATGAATACATGATACTTTATTTTTGAGTATCTGCACATTTTCAAAAATGAGTACATGCATGTTTTCAAATTTGAGTAAATTTGGATCGGAGCCTATTTGAGTGCGTAACATACTCAGATTTGAGTAATTTTTACTCATTTTCGAGATTGTCGTTTTAAGTGTGTAGCATCAAAAGAAATTCAATAGTTGAAATAACCTTTTAGAGTTCAAACCACGCCAGCTAATCTTAAGAAGATAAAAGCGTTAACATTGGTACCTTCTTATCTTCATAACCCTCAGAAGGCTTTTAAATAAACTAAGATAACACGGAATAAACTTTTTCTTGATTTTTACTCGCGTTTTATTAAGTCGTTAAGTACAGAGTTAGTCATTATATTAATTTATTTAGAAAATTCCTAAAATGTTGAGATCACAATAGTTTTCGAAATAGCATAGTTTTCCTCTTCCTCTTATAATCTGATGCTCGTCACGACTAAGAAACTACGTTTACATTGTTTATCTGAACGACCTCACGAAATGTCGGAAGAAGATTTCGCTGAGGTTTGCTTAAAAATCGATGAAAACGCTTGCTTTTTGAACGAAATTAGTCAAGATATTTGGCAAACACCTGAACTTGGATTAGAAGAGGTTCATGCGCACGAGATCTTGACGAAAGCTTTGGAAAAATGTGGATTTACAGTTCAAAAGAGTTACATTTTATCTACTGCATTCAGAGCAGAGTATCGTACAAAATCAGGTAGGTGGTAATATTTTGTTTGGGGCGGTGTTAAACCTATCTGGTAAGACAATTGATTAATAGGAATTTTTAATAAATTACCGATTCGTATATTCAAATCCCTAAATTATTTTCTTCGTAAGGAAAATTTTATGACGTAGTATACCTTGTTGCTGATTGTACTATATGAAATAATTCAAAACCTTAGAAAAAAAAATGGAAACTTAACGGATGTAGAGTAAAAATTAAAATAATTATTGTTCAATTATTGTCCATATTGATAGTTTATTTAATGGAAATTATAATAAATGGTAATGAAGGGACGGAATTTGTTACTTAATTTTCTAAAGCACAACTTGTAAAAGTTAACGAATAGAAGAAGGAGGTGTACCTTGGTC
The DNA here is from genome assembly GCA_024610705.1 of Tetragnatha versicolor. Classification (NCBI taxonomy): domain Eukaryota; kingdom Metazoa; phylum Arthropoda; class Arachnida; order Araneae; family Tetragnathidae; genus Tetragnatha; species Tetragnatha versicolor. The sequence goes on from JANDEH010000006.1 coordinate 35,778,120, forward strand.
CTATATTAATTGAAGGAATACTATTAGTGATATGATATGGTAAAATTACACATGTAGGCATAATCTTTATCACTGGAGTTTTTAGTGGTATTAATTTTAGAACAGTTGCGAATTTTAGAGTTATGTTGAAGAAATATTTCATCCAAAAAAACATTGCGATTGTAAAAAAAGGAAGATTTTAAAAATCAAGGTACCCATGGCATTTTTTTCTTAATCAAAGTCCAGACTATCTACCATAGTTACTATACCTAAGTAAATAGGTAGCATGTATGGATTTCTTTCAGTTCAAAAATCAAAGAAAAACAAATTTAATATCAAATGAGCACACTAACCTACCTAATTTTACACACACATTAAAATAAACTAATTTCAGATCCATGCAATTTTATTTCTTTTTAATTATTATTAATGCTAATTTTTTGAGGCCTGATGCGCAAGATTCGGCCTTTTTTAGAAAATTTTTATCTGTCCTTCTCAAAAATAGGCTGCTTAAATTATTTGGACAAAAAAACGGAAGAATTTGATTGAAAAACGGATGACGGAAGATTCTCTTAAAAAACGGAAATCTTCCGGCTTAAACGGAAGAGTTGGCAGCTATGTAATAGGCATGTGCTTAAAAGGGGGCTAGGGGTAAAATCAACATGGTCATAAAATTTTTTTTAAGTAAATGATCAAGTAATGTACCTTGAACTTACGAAACAGTGTGGACCCGTCCAAGGTATTTTAACTTACCCTACATGAAAACTTACATCAAAAGAGCATCCCGAATTTCTTTTAGATAAAGAAGGGTAAATCATTCACATGATAATAGACCAGGGTCGACATAGGCGCCGACTCCATAGGGTTTGAGGGGGCTTGAGCCCCCCCCCCCAATGTTTGAAGAAGGGGGCTAAGTCCCCCCAATATTTTTAGTTTAGTAAAAATCTACCTATTTTCTTTCATGAACTAAAGAAGGCAATGTATTGGACGTCGTTCTTTTGGTCCCGTTCACTTGGTCTTCTCAAAGGGTCCATGGTCCAAAATGACTTAAAACACTGCTTTCAAAGGTAAAAATTTCAGAAAAAATTTGGGGGAGGACCCCCAAGCACCCCTCAAATTTTAAAATCTATTTTGTACCGTTTTCCCCTGAAACTTCCATGATTTTTGAGGTGTGATATTCCTTTTGCGTAAAATAAGAAGATATAGTCTACAAAATGAATTTAATGACTTAGGACAAATTTCAAAAATTTTTCTGAAGTAGAACCCCTAAACCCCCTTCGAAATTTTCCTGTTTATTCTACTATTTATTTATTTTTTTATTCTACTGGGTTTCTTTAAAAACTCTGCTTCTTTAAATGAGGCCTGCTCTAAGGGTGTAACCCAATAGGCTTCAAAAGGAGATAAAACGCTATTTTGTGGTGGAAATTTTCAAATTTTTGGGGGACCCTCAAATATCGCTTCGCTTGGAATCGCTTCAAGTCATCTAACACTTGAAGTAAAAAAGTACTCGTAAGTAGGTACCTCAGAAAAAATACTTAGTCAAAATCCCTCCCGAAACTAAAGTCTAGTTACGGCTCTGTGCCGTTGATTTTAAAGGCGGTATAAATTCACTTTCATTCTTCGCGATAGGTGTTTAATATTTTGTGTTCGATTAAATTTTTTAAAAAAATATTGTGCTGCTTTTTATTCGAATTTTTTATAGCAGTGGTCCGCAGACCTCCGAGGGTCCCCACAACTTCCTATGGGGTCCGCGAGTTACGTTTAGAGAGTTTCAAAATAAATAACACTAGTTTAAAGAGACAAATTTCAAAATTATATCTGGGGGAGGACCCCCAGCCCCTCTCGAAATTTTGACGTCTCTAGTTGTAATATTTTCCTTAGAAATTCTATGTTTTGCAAAGAACTGCTATGTTTTGGTGGAACCAAAAATTTCTCAAAGAAAGCTGTAACACTACTTTTTGAGGCAAATTTTTCCCCTTTTTTCAAAAAAATCTCAGACCCATTATTATACTTCGAGTAATTTTAAAATTTTAACATAATGTGAAATATAATTTGAGTAACTCCTTAGAGGTACTTTAGGAATAAGCCTTTGGATGTTCAAAATCTTGGGGGGGAGATGTCTAGTATGAGTGACGATCGAAAGTTTATGGAATAACGGAATAACTAATATCTTCATACTGGGCCCCCCAATATTTGATAAAAGTCGGCGCCTATGAGGGTCGATAATTAAAAAATTATTATAAAAATAGTAGGATGAAACCCATTGGAAAAGGAAGAGAATATAACAAAAATGAAAGGAAAAATAATTTACGGGCGATCTGAGGTTGGGTAGTGGAAGGGGGGGTTTAAGGGTAAAAAACGGTTTATCTCGATTTCCGGCAAAACTACAATTTTTAGCGGAAAAGTTGTAGGTAATAAAAAGATCTACAACTTTTGTACTTGCACTTTTTTCACATAACCTCAAAATTTATGTGTAAAATTCAAATAATCAAGTTTTTTGTTTTTTATTTTTATCTTTTACAAAAAAAACTTTTTTTCGCGAAATTTGGTGAAAATTTACCTTTTTATGTCCCAAACACATTGTAATTTTTTTATTTTATTTATCTTTTCGATTTTTTTACTTATTATCGAAAAAGCACCCTAATTTTCAATTGATAATTCTCGCGTCAAATATCTGCTTTTTAAAAAAGTCGGTGGGCGTTTTGTTCGTTTAAATCTCTACTTTCTGATGGTGTAAAAAAATGTACATTACTATGGTAAATGTTCTCAAAAAATGCAAAGAAACGAAATAGAAAACGAATCCGAAAATTTTTTTAATCATTATGTACAATTTTGAGCTATTCATTAAAATTTACACTTTATTTACTCGAAAAACGTAAGATTCTATGTTACATTGATAAACAAAAAATTACAAATAGAAATATACTTGAAAATTGTACAAGAATAGATATCATTTTATAATTACAATTATTAAAAATATTGAAAATTCCACTCTGTACCAGCGCTTAAAGCTTCTAAATACCAAAATAGAAATCAATCAAGTAAAAAAAATTTAACAAGTGTAAAAATTTAATCACATTTAAGGGAAACAAGACGTTACAGACCATCAAAAAATCTATTTTTCAAAAGTACCATTAAAAAAACTACATTTCACGCTGATTCCAAAAATGTATAACATGTGTAGGTTTGAAACCTGATTCCGAAATTCCGAGTTAAAGTACAGTTGAGGAAAAAATTACTCAGTTGTGATTTCTGGCGAACCACTTGGGTTAGGAAGACAAAATAGGGGTCGTTTTTCATTAATTAAAGTATTCTTTTACCAAAAAAATTTTCGAGTCCTTAGGGGGTCGTCTTCATATTAAACGAAACACTAACTTTTTTTTCCAATGAGGACTCCCAATTATTATTAGTTTTTCTGAAAGGCCATCCCCCCAAACCCTTAAATACCCAGTTTCATCCAGATTGATTAAAACAATATTTTTTTTTAAAAATAAACTTAAAATTTTTTTTAAATCGTGAAATTTTTTTATGGTAATCGATTCTGGTAGTAATTTTATGTAGGAAACTAGTGATGGGCGATTCAACTCTTTTACAAGATCAGATCTGAGTAACTCACTCACCTTAAGGAGTTAACTCTTTAATGTAACTCAGTAACTCCCAAAATCTATATACATAAATGAATGTTCGTCTGAATGTATGTCCGTTATAGTTTTAAACTTTTCGAACCTACATTCACTTTTAAACTATACCAAGTTGCCCTACTCGCTCTCAGGAAGGCTCCTGAAGAATAATAATTTAAAATTGAAGCATCCCAATAACTTTTTTGGTCTATTTTCGGCTAAAAAAACCCGTATTTCATTCCTAAAACCATGACATCATGGCAAAACCACCAATTGTTGTAATTAAAGGTAATATATAATATTAATTGTTGAAGGTATAACATCGATTGTTGTAGTATAAACATAAAAAATGCTCTTTTTTACATTTGGACTGGCGAAGCCGGTGTCTAGCGCGTCAGCGCTAGTATTATATAACTTCTTAATCTTAACTACCTACATACATCAACTAAAAAGTATGCCGGAAAAGTCATTCAAACGATAAAAAGTTTTTATATTGAACTGTAAACGAAAACTGAAATAAACCTTCAATATTTCGCCTACTGGAAAATTTTTTAACAATTTACTAACAAAAACCTACCTACAAAAAAGAAGAAAGGGGGAAAGGAAAATCCCCTGTAGGGGAACGACCGTAGAACCAAATATTCAGACACTAACACATCAAGCAATAACAAAACAGCCATTAAAATATTAATCTCTGCACATTGGGGAATATTTCAGTATTTTTTTAATATATTAATCAGCAGTACTAGGTATATTTCAAAAGAAAAAATACTCACTTCAAAAATAACCACATATCTTACAATTCAGGCATCCAATCCAATTTAATCCGCGACCATTCTACTGCAAACTTTAAGTATTCTAAATTTACTGGAAAGTAATGGTCACCAGAATGAAAAATCAATACAATTTTTCTAATAAGTAATCTAGTTTTAATCACTCATTCATCTAAAAAATGGCGGGTTTGAAACAAAAAACACGCTACTAACTAAGAGCAAAAGGTTTTGGCAAGACGCCAACGTTCTCGCTTCCCGCCCTTTGGAGCCACCATCATAGCTGGTAGAGGTAGACAAGCATAGCTCGTGTTTCAATTCTCAAAAATCAGTTGAAAATTTAATTTTTAAATCCAAATCAATCGCCTCATTAATCAACTAAAACATTGCTCAACCATTAAAATATTAATCTATACAGCAAGCCTTTTGCTCAAGATCAAGTATTTTTTATTATCAACAAGTATTCAAATAATGATAATGCTCCATCAGAAATAAATGCATGCTTTTCCATAATGGCAGCTTTCGTTTCACGAAATTCTTCTTCTCGCAATCTTTTTTAATCGTAGACATTTTTAATGAAGTATCTTAATATTAAATGATTATTAGAAACTGAGAATAGGGAAAACATAAAACCATAATTATTTTTTTAATTGCGCGCAGTAAATGTTGTTAATAATCATCCTAAACATAGTGATTAAGACAATGTAGAATCTCGTTCAGTGCCGTACAGAACATGTGTATAATAAACAATCATGGCCTCCATCGAACTTAAGAAACCGCTGGGAGGGAGGAACTAACTCTTTAAGTCTCTGATCCCTGGGAGTGGGATAGTGGGAGTAAGGAATAACTCTATAAACTCTCTGATCCCCGGGAGTGGGATCGTGGGAGCGGGAAGACCGATCTGAAGTCACTTGCTCCCCATCCCAACTCCCCGGGATCGAAGGAGTTGAGAGCACACAGCAGATAACTCCCAAAGAGGGGAGACCAGAAGCAAGCAACTCTGATAACTCTGTCAGCTCCTTTCAACTCCTTTAAGGAAGACGTAACTCCTCGTGTAGTTTTTCGGATCAAAGTGGGTTGTTATGGCAACGGATTACGTAAAGGGCTCGCTCATACATGATGATGTGCTGCCATCTAGTGTTTTTTGGAGGTAACATCACAAGGATTTCAAGTTAATATCGCAAATTAAATCTTAAAAAGGTGCATTTTAAAAAGTACAACTGAGCTACCACTCTTTTTTCCCCACTCCTTGATCCTTCCCTCAGTTTAAGGAGTTAGTTCACTGAGTTAACTCCTCAAAAAATCGCCCATCACTATAGGAAACCAAAATTTCAATCGATTTCATCCAATAGTTTTTGATAAAAACGAATTAATATCTTAAGGGGCCGTATACCGTTGCCGAATGCATACCGCAAATGCTCTTTCTAGTTCGTTTTATCAAAAACTATTATATAAAATCGATTGAAATTTTGGTTTCCTACATAAAATTACTACCAGAATCGATTACCATAAAAAAATTTCACGATTTAAAAAAAATTTTAAGTTTATTTTTTTTAAATATTTTTTTAATCAATCTGGATGAAACTGGATATTTAAGGGTTTGGGGGGATGGCCTTTCAGAAAAACTAATAATATTTGGCAGTCCCCATTGGAAAAAAAGTTAGTGTTTCGTTTAATATGAAGACGACCCCCTAAGGACTCGAAAATTTTTTTGGTAAAAGAATACTTTAATTTATGAAAAACGAGCCCTACTTTGTCTTCCTAACCCAAGTGGTTCGCCAGAAATCACAGCTGAGTCATTTTTTTCTTCAACTGTACACTTAAATCGGTTTTTCTTGATTTTCTCAAAATGTGTTTTTCTCATCTTTAGGTACGCTCGTATCAAATTCTACTCATTCAAATAAGAAGAAACTTGGTTTAATAATAAAACACCATTATATGCATACATTAAAATGAAATTTATGGGCGTTGTGACCTTATATTTGTTTTTAGGGTTCAAAATGTGTAAAAAAACTGTCATTTTTTAACGCGTTTTCAATTTTCAACTTTATGAATTTTTTTATAAAATATAATCAATAATTTAGAACAAAAACTATTTCATTGAAATATTTATATATCTGTTAGAATACCTAAACTTGTTTAGTGAATTTTTTTTCAGAAACTTTTTCTACGAGTGTACCTATATGTTATAAGGCTGAATAGAATGGGTACTTTTTCGATATTCTTTTTCTAAAATATTTATCAGATTTTTTAAGTAATTTTTTTATAAACCTGGTTGAAATAGTGTACAGATTATGTCTACAATTTTTTATCAACATGAGATCTCTTAAACTAAAAAGAGAGGGTTTTTTCAATAAGGAAAATAACAGCATTTTTCGTTGACGAAAACGTCTTGGTTCCCTTAAGAAGATAGAGAATAAACCTCAGTAAGAGTATTGTTGTAAACGTTATGAAGAACTCACAGAAAAAAGTTTCATGAAAATAACTTGAATATTCGTGGAGATATTGCATGTGAAAATAGTACTTTTTCAGACCTCAAAAAAGAAGAAGTTCGCGAATGTGCAATTTTTTCAGTGTTATTGTGTAGTTTTGTTTTTTTAGTTGAATAAAGGTAAATTTAATAAAAAACTTGCAAATTTGCGAACTTTTTCTTTTTTGACGGCTGAAAAAGTGCTATTTTCACATGCTAATATCCCGAGAATATTCAAGTTATTTTCATGAAAGTTTTTTCTGCGAGTTATTCATAACGTTTTCAAGAATACTCTCACTGAGGTTTTTGCTCTATCTCTTATGGTTTTTAAATTAATTTTTTAAACTTATTTATTTTGCCGCTAGGCGAGCTGTAAGTCATCTCAATAGATTCCCCACGGTCACTTTCCTAGGGGTAGACCTTACTTATCCGTGACCCTAGGACACGTTGGTTCCAAATAAAAGCCGCGAAACGGACTTTTGAAACACCCTGTATAGTGTATACTGCGCAAATAAGATTTGAAAATAATTCAGTACAGATTCAATAAAGCCCACCCAGTTTTATTGAAAGGAGTAGAAACGTAAAAACCTGTGTACCCTCAAAAAGTTCCATCACTTTCATCACAAAAATCATAGAATTGTAGTAAACCTTGGGAAGAATGAAATCGACTCAAAATTCTTATATTCTACAGAAAGTCTTTGGATAAAAAAGTGGGTAAAAAAATTATCGGTTTCAGAAACTAAGCTTTTTTCAGATAGCGGTCCAACAATAGCTGTTCTCTTAGAATACGATGCTTTGCCGGACATCGGCCATGCTTGCGGTCATAATCTCATTGCAGAAGCAGGGCTAGCGGCTGGGATAGCCATTAAATCGATTCTGGAAAAAGATCCCTCGATAGCAGGAAAGGTGAGATTAGATATATCTTATAAATACACCCAGAACGTTATATTTAAAGATATATTAATTTGAAAATATTTTCAACACATTATATGAAATCTTGAGCTGCATTTGAAAAAAAAAAGCGCAATCCGTACCGTGTATAAGGATAAAGGGGCTTTACGTACAGGGTGTCCCAAAAAAGACTGACACATTTTAAAAATCAATAACTCAAAAACTAAAAAGGATAAAAATGTGCGGTTTCTTGCCCCATTCTTCTCAGACCAAAGAATTTTCATCCCAGAATTTTTGATTTTAGTTCTAAATTTTTCACTAGATAGCAGCACGAGAATTTTCGAGGGACTAAAGGGAAAAAGTATTGGAATAATCCCTGTTAGTTAACTTGTGATAGGAAAACCTAAGTTAGGGTAAAAGATCGATTCATTGAATCGAATGTTGTTCGATTCTGGGAGGATTTAAGAATTGATCGATGGAAAGCAGCAAGATTTGGATTACGCTTTGAATTAGTTTGACAACTAAACCTAACTGAAATCTTCCCGTAAGACAGGTCTCGCATTTCAGCGAATGTTTTACAAATTACTGAATTTGATTTTGTTTTATCCTGATGGTGGATCATGCGCCATGAAACGCCAAACAACTAATTAATTTTTGTTTAATATACGCATTAAGTTCTTCTAATAAGTGGAAATCCAAAATCTATCCTTTAAACGTTTTTATTGCGGGAATAAAAAGTTTAGATGATGTGCTTTGGAAATCAATTTAGATTATGTGCATTTGAGGATCTCCATTCTGAATCCGTTGTGTATCACTTGTAATTTATCGGATTTTACCGATATCGAGGGTTTTACTCTTAGTCACGGCGATCACTCCTTGTACTTTTATTTAAGGAATGCTCAAGTGTTTTTAGGACCTGAAGATAAGGGGGTGTCGGGTCTGTAAGGAAGATGGTGAGTCGCCGGCTACTGAAAATGGGGGGAGCTCAAGGATTTTTGATTCCTCAACAGAGGGATTTTACAAAATCGTGATTATCTACCCTTAAAAAATCTTTTATTTCGCTTAAAGATTTAATAATGCCTAGTGATTTTAAGGTGATTTTGTGAATCAATTAATAAACTTTCACTTCAAGTTTTTGGGAATTGCTTTTAACTTTCAACTAAAAAGGGAGGTTTGGGGGGTTCCTGTCCCCGAAATTTTTTTTAAATTTGACCTCTTAAAACAGGGTCAAACTCATTTTAGTGCTTTATGATTAGACAATTTCAAAATCAAATTACTATGCTTCAATCAGTGATGTAGCTGGATTTTTTTCTGGGATAAGGGCTCGCCGTATTATTACGCACTTTTTTTCTTCAATTTTTTTATTGAAATAATGTCCCCCAAACTCAGCACTGGCCACTGGCTTTAACCAATTCTAAAAAAAACAGTGTTTTAAATCATGGGCAGTCCGTCTCCCTTTTTATGCGGCCCTCTTATGTTAGGTGCCATGGTAAACTGGCACCATCCTTTATGATTGAATGTTGGAAAAGCATATTCATAAAACTTTATGTCTTTCCTCAAAAGTTAAAAATGAAGTTTTTATAAACAATGTTCCTAATTATTGAGGTGGGGGATGCGTCCTCCCCCGGGAACGACGACCGGGGGGACGTTACGTTTGTTGAAAGAGATTGTGTTTTGTTCAGGGTTTTACTTATAAAAAATATGTGTCTAAATTTCCAAATAAAGTTTGTTTTTTATTGCTTAAAATACTTTTTGAACGTTTAGGTATTTCAAAAACTGAGAAATAATTTTATAGGTAGAGGCTGTAAGCTAAAATAAAAGCTAAAGAAATGTCTGAAAATGGATAAAAATATTTTAAATTGATTAGGGTTTAGGCATTGTCTCATGAACCCTTTGAACCCGCATTTGAATTCAAAAGTTAGCGTAACGCAAAGTTAACCATTTCTCATTGGCTCAGTGCTTAAGAATTTCCACCCTTTCACCCAAATTCTTGCTTAATTCATACATTTCTTAAATACCTTACATAAATGCAGTTTCAATATACTGTAACTTATTAGTCTTTAGTCTAATTGGATCAATACTCAAACACAAAGTCGAAATTGAATATTCCCTCTATTGCATGTTATCTGAAAGATTCTAAAATTTCGATTTTTCCTTAAAAACTTAAAAATATTTTTTTACATCCTCTGACAAAAAAGCAGAAAAACCCCGTTTCACAAAGAAATTTTCAATAAAAAGTTTCCGTTGACTTAAAATGTGTAAAATCCCCTAGTTTAATTAAACCATTAATGGCGCAGCCTTGGCCAGAAATCATGTGTACGATATAATCATTTTCATGACATTCCTTAAAAATAATTTCCATTTGGCAATAGAAGTTCGATTTCCCGATCATCTGATTATTTAGTAATAATTCCTAACAATATCTCCTCTGTGCCATAAAAATCAATCAAACAACCAACCAGCTAAAGCATTTCAATCTAATTCGATTCTGAAATCGATTCTATCTCTCAACTTCGATTTTCCTATCACGAGACAATAGGGATTCGGCTGATAGTTTATACCTAAATTTCAGAAAAAGTTCTCGTGCTGCCATCTACTAATGCATTTATGAACTAAAATTTTGAAATTTTGGGAGCAAAAATTCTTTGCCCCCTTAAGAAGGATGCAAAAGACCGCATATTTTTATCTTTTTTAGTTTTCGAGTTATTGATTTTTAAAATGTGTCAGTCTTTTTTGGGACACCCTGTATAAGATCGTATGAAATTGAAAAATAAAAACCGATGTTTATAGCTTGATTTCTCTTTCTCTTAACAGGAATTGTGAAAAGTTCAAACTGAATAAGTATTTGAACATTCAAATTTGATAATTAGTTTTTTAATGAATTGTTGCTTAGAAGATTAAAAAGAAAATATTGTATTGTTTTTGTCGAGTTTACTATGTTTTAACAGAAGAAATGTGTGGTTGAAGTTTTTATTAAGATATGATGAGACTTTTGATCTTTGCAATTGAGTATTAGTACCCCTGAAATGCAATTTCTTTTCTAATGTTTTATAGTTAGTTCTTCTTGGGACTCCTGCAGAAGAGAACAAAGCAGGCAAACAAATACTCTTGGATGCTAAAGCTTTTGATGAGTTTGATGCAGCCATGATGGTCCACCCTACAAAATTTACCTCTGCATTCCCACCAATGTTAATAAGCACTCCAGCGGTGACTCTTTATATATTTGTACCTTCCACATGTATTTCTCAAATTTACAATAATTTGGTGGATGGTTTTTTTTTAAACCAGAGAGCTACACCCCCTTCTGCCTGCTGGTTATCGCTCTTCACCCACTGTAACGCATTATGAAACACTAGATTGAAAATCACTAAAATCAATAACTCCAAGAAATATCCATAACACGAATAATATTCCTACATCGAAATACCACATTGAAAATAATCATACAAGTTTTTAAGTTTCCGAATAAATTTAGTTCAAAATTAATTAGCTTAGCAAATTTGAACATTTTGAGATATTTTTTTGGTTACACCCAAAAAGAACAGATCCTATTAAAGCACAGAATTTTTAAGGAGAAAAATTATAAATCGAAGTCAACATTTAGAGGGGTCTGGGGGTCCACACCAGAATTTTTTTGTGTGAAATTTGCCACTTTAAAATGTGTTTTTGGGGAGTACTCAAAGGTAACTTGCGGACCCCTAGGAAGCCGCTGGGGACCCCCGGGGGTTCGCGAACCACAGTTTAAAAACAGCTGCTGTACAGTATTATATTAGAACAACATTAAGCACTTATAAAGTTCATATTCTTTCCTAGTTCCACAGCTCATACCACATATGTCAAATTAACGTAACTGTAACCAGAAGTAATCAAAATTCTGCCATACATGAAAAAAAATGGAGGAATCGTGGATGTTAGGGCTGTTTAAGTTCATTTGCAGTTTTTTGAAAACAGTCTAATATATTTTATGGCTGTAACAAATTAAAATATTTTGCAAAAAAACAGCCCCATAGCGAAATCCCTGCATAAAAAATATAACTCATTTAAAATTTCTAGATACTCGTTGATTTTCATGGTAAGGAGTCTCACGCCGCAGCGTTTCCATGGGAAGGCTGCAATGCTCTGGACGCCGTCGTGGCATGTTACCAAAGCATGGCTTTGCTACGGCAGCAGATCAAACCATCTTGCAGGATTCACGGTAAGTTTCGTATGTGAATCCTCTAATCTCGTGAATCTTCTAACAGGGTGACGTCCCGCGTGCCTCTTGTAAATGTGGAAAACGCCTTTTTCATCGAAACACTAGGCTGTACAAAAACTAGAGCTGTCTTTCAAAGCAGAATGATAGGAATTAGGCACGTCCACGTCCCGTTCGGTCAAACGACCTGTTCGGTCAAAAGTCCTGTCGGTCAAACATCCCATTCGGTCAAACGTACCGTTCGGACAAGTTGTCTTTCGGTCCGGTGGCAGACTGGAAAGAGGCCCTTAGGTCTGATGGATTTCGGTCTAACGAGACTATTTACCCTACGCCCTATTTTACTACCACTGAATCTTAAACTATAGAAATTCTACATCAAATTAGAAATCATACAGGGTATCTCAAGATAACTGTACCCTGTCTTTAACTTTTGAACCCCTAGAGATACTCATAAAACAGGTGTCTAGGTATGGTAAAGTGTCCAGCCCCCCTAGCGTCAATGATTCCTGTATGTAATAACATAATTTCTAAAATTACCGATTTTTAATGCGCTCGTTTTAAAACGATTCTTTCAAGTGCAATCCTCCTCTTTCAGCTATTATAACCAACGGTGGAAAGAAGACGAACATAATCCCTGCTCTTGCTTCTATGGAGATACGTATAAGAGCTTTCACAAAAGTAGATCTACGCAACCTATACCAAAGAATTAGGACTTGCATTCGGTGTTCAGCAGATTCTACTGGTTGCACATTTACAATTCGTGAAGAGGACGAGACAGTTTATGAAAGCCTTCTTTCGAACAAAGTCATGGGGAATTTGTTTGAAGAGTATGCCAAACGTCTAGGTAGGTAGTACAGTAGAGCCCCGATTATCCGCGCAATTGGGTGGCAAGGGTACCGCGGATAGCGAAAATCGCGGATAACCCGAAAAAAGACTAAATATGAGGTGAAAACACGAAAAAAATATTTCAGCATAAAAACTATGTTTTATTGTACAAAAAACATAATATGTTAAACTTTTAAAATAGGTACAGTACAGCAGAAACCTTTGCTCTACATCTAAAATGTCTCTAATATCATCTAAAATTTGCTCTCATCTTTAAAAAATTTTTTTCGGGGCACTCGCGAATAATCCGCACCGCGGATCATCCGCTCGCGGATAATCGGGGTTCTACTGTATTTATATATCCTTTGAAAAAAATATTTTGAAGTAGAAGAGAAAACCACCGCACCAAACAAAAAAAATTAAATGCCAAGTTAATGAATGTACATTATAATATAATGGTTGAAAAGAAAAATAAATTTAGGCTTTAGGGAGATCGTCATGAAACATGTTCTTAAATTCAGTCAAATAGTTAATTTACTGGCCTATCGAACACAACTGTTAAAAAATTCCTTGTACAATACAATTTTATAAAATGCGTAACACATTCACAGTACAGGAGTCTTCTAAAAAATATATACCATGGTTAGGTATTTTGCCGACATGGCCCTGATGATGTGTACAAATATCAACTAAAAGAAATGAAAGAGCATTTCTCTATAAAAATGTAGGATCTTAAAAAAACATTGTTGTCCAATGAGGTTAATAGATTTCTTTTTTAATCCTATTACCATGGATTTTTACAGAAATTAAAATTTAACAAGTTATATATTATTTTGGACATAGTTCAAAAAATAGGTTCCCTGCATTTGAATCTCCAATGATAAGTTTTTTACATTATAGGAATGGAACCAGAAAACAACAGCGATCTACCAGCAGCATCCTCAGATATGGGCAATGTTTCCTGGGTTTTGCCAGCTATGCATCCACTTTACAGCATCAATACACAAGCCTTCAATCATACACCTCTTTTCAACACCGATGCAGGAGGCCCTATAGCTCAAGAACCAACACTTAAAGCTGCTAAGGCGATGGCAATGACTGCCCTTAAACTGTTTAGAAGTCCACAGGTTTTGGCAGAAGTCAAAAATCAATTCAAGGACGATATTTTAAAATATCAGTAATAAAATTTGCTTTGGAAAAACTTAGAACCATGGTTAAACTCCATTTTCAAGATATCAACATTTTAAAGTGTCAGATACCATTGAGATAATTAAAAAGTAAACACCTCTTGAAATTAATGATTGAATGACAAAGGCTCTAAATAACCAGTTTTTAATTTTTTTTCAGATTTTTTAAAACACTAATTAATTTGCAATCCTCATTTAAAAGTTCCAAAGGAGAAAAACCGGGCGTGATGTCACAGTTGTGAAGTACAAAGGAGCCGCCGATTGTTCGAACTGCTCCAACCAATCGACTCGACTGCTCAAATCTCCTCCTTCTGCTACCGAACAATGACATGTTCCGCAACCCTAACGTTATTCGTTTAGCTACTGCCCGAATGTAGTTTTGATTTATTTAAAAATTAACTAATGATCGGATTTAAAAAATTTCTTCACCGATGATCTCCTTTTATGTGAAAGTCTGTTAGGAAAAATGAAATTGTAAAGTGTTAACTAGCCAATTGTCACCCGAAGAAGGCTATGTGCCAATACAAAACCATTTTCATTTACAAATACTTTTCCTCTCCTTAATTAGTTGCATGCCATTTTTCCCTCCCATTCTATGTTTAAGTAAATTGTTAGGATGAATATTTGCATCTAGATGGGAAAATTTTTGCCCATGATGCCTGAAAGTAGCAAGAATTTATTAGCTAGATAGGGACTAGAAAACTTTCATTTCAGGATGATTAAACTTGTTTTTATTTAAAATCCTAACAGACAATACAATTGTAATTATAAGAATCAGATTAAATTACTAGTTTGTTCATAACTGATTAACTTAATAATCAATTAGGAGCATACCAAGGATGGTAGAGTAAAAAAGTGATAGTAAAATTATCTGACTAGATAGAAACTTAAACAGTTAGCAATAAATAAGTTAAAATATTTTCCATTGTGACCATGACCTGGCTTTTAGGAAAAAATAATGTGCTAAAGGGGGTAGATAGATATTATATTTCTTTAGAACACAAATAACAATTATAAGTATGTAATTTTCTTTTTAGCAATTTTTAAAAGATTAGCTGAGTTTTGCAATCAAAGAGTACAAGTCAAAGTCTAAACCAGTGGTTTCCAACCTTTTGTGGCCTATCGCCCCTTTCTAGAGGTTGACTAACACCTATCGCCCCCTTTTTATTCTCTGTGTCTCTAATTTTGATTTAAAGTAAAGTGTAAATAATAAAGCAATTTTATATCCGGGGGTCCTCCCCCAGAAAATTTTTGTAAATAAGACTCCAAAAAACAGGTTTTCAACTAGTTATGGTACACATATTCAGAATTTCAAATATATATCTTTAGGTAGAATTTAGATTTTAATGAACTAATTATAAAAAAGTTATTTAGTTCCAAGTACAAAAGGGGGGTTTGGGGGTTCCCTCCAATAAATGTTTTGGAAATTTGACCCTAAGAAACATTGTTTAACTTTTTTGGTACATTATGTCTGAATACAGTCTGTCAATACAATACTATTTTATTTCCCCCCTTTTAGTACTCATCGCCCCGCTGATAACCCAAATCGCCCACCTGGGGCAATCGCCCCCAGGTTGGGAACCACTGGTCTAAACTTAAGTGGCTTTCTAAGTAATTAGGAATGGATTTTTCCTTTAGCTTTTGTTATCTTCATCAGCATGAAAAGCCTCGAGATAAATTATTTCCCAATTTCAGTGGGTTAATTTCTTTGTCTCTTAAGAAATTATCTTGGACGGATTTTCCTCTCTAGATAGGAAACTTTTACCCATGGACAGCACTTCAGGACAAATCAAAGTTTCACTTTCACAGAATATAACTTCATTGAAAAACTCAATATGTTAACATGCTTTTAATTTTCCTGTTTTAATTTTTTAATGCAAGTTTAATAAACAATGTTGCAGATGCATCTATATATATATATACAGTAGGGCAGGGGTCCCCAACCCTATGCCCGCGGGCACCATGGCGCCCGTCGATCGGTCTAGGTGCGCCCGCTGCTTGAGCCCAACGATAAAATATTTCAGTTTTCTACTATCCCATAAAATTCTAGAAATGAAATCGCAAAATGCATTTCAGAATTTCTTCAAGTAAGGCGAGACTAGAAATTTTGAATGTTCAGAATGACATTATCCTCAAAACTATTATCAGATGATATGAGAAATTTTGGAATATAGTTGATAAAACTAAATTTCCATTCTTAAAAAGAGAGGCGTATAAAATAAAGTAGTTTTTTGGTTCCACACACTTATGTGTATCATTTTCGACAATGAATCTCTCTATTCTAAAAAAAAAGTTTTTGGTGAACGGTTTCCAGAGAAAGGCTTTTTAATTACTGAACCGAATGACACATATATGGTATCAAACTGTTCGGATTCTTTCCGGATTTCCGAGTAGGCCCTTCGATTTTTCAAAAAAATTCTCAATTTTAAAATATTTCCATTTTTTTAGATAACGGATAAGGTCGCAGTTACAAAGCAAGTACTGTCAATCAAATTATTATGCATCCAATCACAACGACCGATTGACGCTATATTTTAAGATAAAACCTGTTTTTTCACCTTTTAAAAAATTACTTTCTTGATGAAATATCACTCAAAGACTGATAAAAACATTCTAAAAACTTACATGTACGCCATTTGATACTAAAATTTCACACTTTTTGTCCAATATTTATAATTTTTAGTCTGATTTTATCGAAATTAATTGTAAACATAGAGCGATGTTTCGTCTCTTATTATTTTCAAATGCTTAAACGGTATTGTTTAACAAGTATGGGTTTAAAAAAATATGAATGATAAACACTAGGCATATCATACTAACGAGTTACTTTGAAATAATGGTTTTTGTTTGGTCCGAATATTGATAAACAATTAGAATTAGTTATTTTTATAATCATAGATTAAAAATAATTAAGATGAATATTTTTAAAAACATTTCGTTTTAATTTTTGATAAGTTGTGGTTAATATATATTCAAACTTTTAAGGGAGATTTATTCATGGAGGGGATTTGGTGACGTATTTTTGAAAAGTTGGTTGACGTGTTTTCTGTAAATTGTTTTATAAAGTTCAGCGAGTTCATTCAGCAAAGGAATTGCGAAGCAATCCAAAAGGTCCTGCGTCAGCAGATTACAGGGGTTGGCGAGCGATAGCGAGCAGGGGCCGGTAGCTCCCTAGTATAATAAAATTAAAAAAATATATAGATCACGACGTACAGATGAACACCTTGACGATAGCTTGCGGGCAAGAATTTCATCATAATCTCCCAATTATGTAAATGTAATGCAATGTATTTTATAAATAATTTTTATACTTCGTATGTTTCGCAAGCAATTTAGTAGTAATTTATTTTACAAAAGAATAATAATTATATCCATTATCTTAAATTAATTTTTAAAATCAAATTCTTTGCGCATTATATGTAGTGTGTATTATTAACTATGTCCACCAACTATAAATTTATCTTGAAAAAATAAATGGTGTCCCCCATTCGACCGATATTCTGGTATGTGCTCTTAGGTACAAAAAGGTTGGGGGGCACCCCCTAATTTTTTTCCTTTTGGTATCCTAAGAAAGTGTGCAAAATCTTAAATCGATCAGAAAATATTAACACGTGTCTCAAACGGCCTAAAGTTTGGAAATTTTGACTTTTTCTCATTTTTTCGAAAATTTCTAAAAATGCCTAAAAGTATTATTTTGTCGAATAATAGGGCTTTAACACATCTAAATATTCATGCTTGACCGTTTTTCATTCATAGCTAGGCGAAATTACCCAGCTTTTAGCCTGGTCATCAATCGGAAAATCATCAAATTTGCCCATTTTATACCGTGAATAGATGATACAAAAGTCAGTGGGGAATGGCTTATAACCACGTAATTCCATAACTAGGTACCATTTGTAGACGATATTGATATGTAGATAAATTATCTGTGGCAAAAATTAATTACTAGCATTTTAATTACAGGCAACATATTGGATTATGTTACCACTAAAAAAATTCTGGGATAAGCGGTATCTGCATGTTTGTTATTAGGCAATGCGTATTTGAGTATTCTAATCTCAGTTAATACTAATTAAATCCTTAAACCACTTTTTTAAAGCTCTTTACTCAGTTCGAATGGCCAACAGATCTCTTATTACATGACTATAGATGATAAAATTCTAAATGCATAATAAGGGAAAGAGAAATTATAGAAAAATATTGAAAAACTAGACTTCAGCACATACAGAAGTAAATTGTATTCTGTAACTTAGTTGAAAAATTGAAGTTCAAACAAAATTAACACGCTCTTCATGATGATTGATCCTACTGCACTCAGAATATAAGCCATTTACTATGTTTAAAGCCTGTTTTTATGCTTTATCATGATTTTATAGTACATAAGAGCATAAAATATTCCTATAACATGAAAAACTGATTAGATAATGATATTGTGATGAGACTATGCTAAATATTGACAATGGTTGCTGAAACCAGTCCTTTTTTAAAGTCAGTTTTTAAGTCAGAGCCACACTTCACTCTGAAAAATTTTAGACTCTTAAAAAATACTGAGAGTTTAAAAAAATTTAACTTTATAAATAAATTTATAAAAAAATCAACTTGAAACCTAATTTCTTCTTCAAGAACGTTCACGAATGAAAATTGAGGGGTTTTATGGGACAAGGGCCAGATTAGGCCATTCTATTCCAAATGAAAAATGCATAGTGCGAAAAAATACTAAGAGAAGTTGAAGAGTCACAGAAACTGTAGTTACAATTAAAATTGTCAAACCAAATACCAGTGTTTAATTGGCTTTTCATGTTACTAATTTGCTGAATTGCAGGAAGCTATTATGTTAATGTATGAAATTATGAAATACAAGATCTATAAACATGGTTAATGTCTTATTAATCTGGGTGTAGTAGGCTCAATCATTATGAAGACCGGGTTAATTTTCTATATACTTCAACTTTTTAACAGTACAATACTTCTGCATATACTGAAATATAGTTTTTCAATATTTTTTTATAATTTCTCTTGCCCCTATTATGCATTTAGAATTTTATCAACTATAGTTATGTAATAAAAGATATGCTGGCCATTCGAATTGAGTAAATAGCTTTAAAAAGTGGTTTAAGGATTTTATTAGTATTAACTGAAATTAGAATACTCAAATACGCATTGCCTAATAACAAACATGCAGATACCGCTTATCCCAGAATTTTTTTAGTGGTAACGTAATCCAATATGTTGCCTGTAATTAAAATGCTAGTAATTAATTTTTGCCACAGATAATTTATCTACATATCAATATCGTCTACAAATGGTACATAGTTTTGGAATTACGTGGTTATAAGCCATTCTCCACTGACTTTTGTATCATCTATTCACAGTATAAAATGGGCAAATTTGATGATTTTCCGATTGATGACCAGGCTAAAAGCTGGGTAATTTCGCCTAGCTATGAATGAAAAACGGTCAAGCATGAATATTTAGATGTGTTAAAGCCCTATTATTGGACAAAATAATATTTTTAGAAATTTTCAAAAAAATGAGAAAAATGTCAAAATTTCCAAACTTTAGGCCGTTTGAGGCACTTGTTAATATTTTCTGATCGATTTAAGATTTTGCACACTTTCTTAGGATACCAAAAGGAAAAAAATTAGGGGGTGTCCCAAAAGTTTCCCCGACTTTCGATTTTTAAGGGACACCCTAATATACAGGGTGTCCCATAAATAATGGGTCACACTTCTAGGGGGGATAGAAGACACCTAGACGAGTCAGAATCACATGGGATTCGGGGGTCCCAGCCCAAATCCCAGGGAGTTAAAAATGGAGCGACACCCCAAAAAAAATATTGAAAAATTCAATTTGTAGAAGAACTGCTATTGGTAGAAATTTAATTATGGTCTCAAAAATTGTGGTTTAATATGATCTTTAAAATTATCTCAAAAGACTTCACCTTAAAATTTTTTTATTATTAAAAAAGTTAAAAAACCACAAAAAAATGTGAAAATTCTGCCCAAACCTTATTTTGTATTTCGAAATCATCTTTTTTTATTTTATAATCTGAAAGATCATAGTTGCAAACCCTTAAGTCCAAAGTTTCACGTAAAAATCATTAATATTAAACGCTTGAGATCCTGTTAAAGTTCGTTTTTTGCGTGCGAAAACTGGTTTCCTATAGCCGTTTCCGAAACGACAGTCTGTGGACAAAAAAAACGGACTTATACCGTGCTTTAACAGGATATCAAGCATTGAATATTGATGGTTTTTACGTGACACTTTGGACTTAAGGGTTTACAACTATGATCTTTCAGATTATAAAATCAAAAGAAAGGATTTCTAAATACAAAATGAGGTTTGGGCAGAATTTTCACACTTTTCTGTGGTTTTTTAACTTTTTTAATAATAAAAAAATTTTAAGGTGAAGACTTTTGAGATAATTTTAAGGATCATATTAAATCACAATTTTTGAGACCATAATTAAATTTTTACCAATAGCAGTTCTTCTACAAATTGAATTTTTCAATAATTTTTTTCGGGTGTCACTCCATTTTTAACTCCCTGGGATTTGGTCTGGGACCCCTGATTCCTATGTGATTCTGACTCGTCTAGGTGTCTACTACCCCCCCAGAAGTGTGCCAGGCCCGTGCTGGCCAGGGGGGACAGGGGGACGTGTCCCCCTGCGCCCTTTGCTCAGGCGCCCTTTTAAAGAGACTTTTCTACAGTAATTTACTCGTAAACTTCTCAATGTTTTTATGGGCTCCTTTTTTACCAAACTTAACCAATAGTGGTTTTACAATTCATTCTGGGTTCATGAAGTCTGAAGCACGAAGGCATCTAAAAGTTTTTTAAGCCTCCCCATTTTTACCTTACCATCAAATTTCGTCAGGAATTTATATTTTTAGGATGCCTTTGTTTAAAGATTAACTATAAGGTAAAGTGGTCTATATTCAAGGCGCCGAATCCATTAGTTAAACACGTTGAAATCGCTAGGGGCTCTGGGCGCTTTCATTTAAACTGTCAAATGGAGACCCTCTTACTTCAAAAAGAATTGGTTTTCCATTAGGACATCCTAATTGAAAAAATTAGGGGAAGACAGGGGGTGTTTGCAAGGCGCCCTTTTTTATGCAAGCAAGCTATTTTAAAAGCTTCGCCCAAATTTTGACGACTGGCCACGCACCTAGGGCTTCTTGACTAAGGGCTGCCCTTAGTCAAAATAATAATTACCTTTGAAAATGTAAATTCCGGGAGATTTTTTTAGCAATCCTTGAAATTCTGACATATTTTTTAAGCTTTATTTTCTTTCCAATTTTTTTCCTTCGAGGGTAACTCAAAGGGTCTCAAAATGAGTCTAAACACTACTTTTAAGATTAAGAATTCTAAAATTTTTCTGGGGGAGGACCCCCAGACCCCCCTTTTGAATTTCTTGTTCATTTATGTACTGTTTCCCTTGAATATTTTGACTTACAAGGAGTGGTACAAGAGTTTTTGGTGAAATCATCCACACGGGAGGGGCTCAAAATGAGCTAAAATACTCTTTTTTAAACAAAAGTCAAATGTTGAAATAACAACAATAAAAAAACACAAGTAGCAGTAGTATTGCTTTGTAATTTTTAAAATGCCGTTATTCTTTAAAAAAACTTTTTAGGTTTAATAATCATTTATGTGGTTGCGCCCTTACACCCTTTGTCCACCGCCCTCTGAAGGTACCCAGCACGGGCCTGAGTGTGACCCACTATTTATGGGACACCCTGTATTTCTCTTACGTGACGCTGATATTTGGCGGTATTAGTTTTCTCCCGTTGGCAACGGTTGGTTTGTTTTGTTTACGTTTCGTAAATTTAAAAGCAATAATAAGATGGATTTAAGTAGAGCTAGAAATTATTATTCCAATCTGTGACTGTTGTAGCTCCAAGCAGGAGTATTTACAATTGTGTTTACAAAGAAGTTTTAGAGGAGTGATTAAATAATGGGGTAAGTAAAAGCACCTATATCAACTTTTAAGTATAACATATACATGTTAATAGTACTCATCTGATATGTTTTTTTGGCTGATATATGGTGGCTTTTCTTGGCTAATGCAACAGTACCCATGAATTTGATAAACACTGTATACATATTTTTCATACACATATTTAATGTTTCCCTGCTGCATATTACTATTTATAAAACTCTATTTTAACCAATAAATTTTAATTTAGTTGTTAATGAAACTCAGCTAGGCTGTACCAGCGTATGGCAAGCGAGCGCAGCGAGCACAGGATAGCGAAGCAATCCTAGGGGAACTGCATCAGCAGTTTCCGGGGGTTGGCGAGCGATAGCGAGCAGGGTGCGATAGCCCCCTAGTATTTTAAAATTCTTAATACATCACATCCTTTCAAAATGTGAGGATAAAAAGTGAGGCATTTTTTTCTGTTTGCACATCTTTTATCAAGCAGGAGCATGTCATCTTGCACTTGTTTTCTACTTGTTCTAGTTTTTAGTATGGGCAAATGTTCTTAAACATTTTTTTTGCATACAATGAATGTGTTTTAATTATTTTTCTAGAAATAAATTAGGTTGGCATTTAGGTTGTTAACCTTTATGTTTAAATAAAAACATTATTGGTTATTCCATGACCCAGTCTTTACTTATAGAGTTAAAAGCAAATAAAAAACATGTTTTAAACATGTTTTTTGTTTAAAACGTTTTTTTACCCTTGACATAGAAATGATAAAAAAATCCATGATTTTTAAAATTAAAAACTTAAATTTGACTTTTCAAATCTAAATTGGATTAATAAAGCTATACTTTTAAATACACCACAAACAGTTCGTTCTATTAAATTATTTTTGTAAGTTTTCTTCACAGCATCATGCTCTTTATCAAGCAATGTACTGCCTATGTCATGGCGATTTGGTGGTTTGTACCCAAGCCTTATGCCATCTTTTAAGGATCTGGGTGATCCATACATGAAAATAGTGAGTTTGTTGCCTAAATAAAGGGAGCAACTTGCTAAAAACTACATGTGTTTTAACAATGTTTTTTTGTTTTCTTTTAAATGTAACAACCCTGGTTAAAAGGACATTAAATTGGAAGCCAATGGGCAATAGACCTAGAGGGATACCCAAAATGAGATGGTTGGATGATGTTCTTAAAGATCTAAGAACAATGAAAATAACCAACTGGAAAAAAAAGGTGTGTCAGAGTTGCCTGGAATAAAAACAGCAGGCCAAGGCCCATCAAGGGCTGTAGGATGACCAAAGAAGAAGAATATTTACTTATTTGTAGTGTTAAGAAAAACCTTCAGTAAATTTTTAAAATTATTTTAATATCTTGACATAAAACACATAGGTCAAATCTAATTACAAAATTTATTTTACAACATAGTATTCAAGAGAAAACATTAATCCAAAGAATTCTGAAAGAAAAAAAATACAACTTTAATATAAAATCAAACTTACATTTATTAATAAAAAATTTTGAAATTCCTTAACTTACTTGTACTGATTGAATAACCATTTCACATTCTTGTAGCAAACTTTTCAGTTGAGAGTTCTCAGTCTGAAGGACTTCTAATTGATCATACAGCTACAGAATAATTTTTGGTTTAGTAATTTTAGCATAAATTGAAGATGCAATATCAGTCAAATCATTCATAATATTTATCAGTACCTGTGCATTCTCATACAAAGTTTTGTCCAATGCTATCCTTCTTTGCTCAGCCAATTCTTTCCAATATGATGGAGGAGGATTTTCTGTAAAAAGGCAGCAATGGATAATTCTGCTTGGTTAGTAATATGCATGAAAGGAACACTTTAACCCTTTCAGTCCTAGACCACCCTTGAATAATACTATGGATAATTTAAGGTAGCTTGGTCTGTGAAAGGGTTAAAAATATCAAAAAGGCTAGAACAACTGTAAATTACACAAGACATGAGGCTTATATTTAATAAGGACAAGATGGAACTATGTTATTCACAGCTATTTTGATCGTTTCTGTATTCACTAATCAATTTCTGTATGTACTCTTATATCAACCTAAATATTACTCCTTTCACTAACTAAAATTCAATTTTCAAAAGAAAAGCTATGAATCAGTCACAATAGGAATAGAACTGAAACTTTTTTTTAACCAATCAGATATTTCACCAACCCAAGATTAAAAAATCTGAACAATTTTAAAACACATTGCATAATGTAATGACTTCTTTATTGAGCAGTTTTTATTCACAAATCAGTATTATAGTTTAGTTATCTGGGTAGTTAAATTAATATCACCAAGGTTTTTAAAGAGCGAAGTGAGAGAAATATTGGCAAATAATTAATGCAACCTTATTATTTCATTTATGACAGTCAAAATTGGTGAACTTTCTGGTTTTTGTTTTATTTGCACTCAAAACTTAGCAATTTTAAACAGGACAGTGAACTGAATTGAGCATCTAAATCTTACTTGTCTAACTACCTCTAACCTACCTAACTACCTACCTATAACCCTAACCACTGCAGCAATTTTAAACTAAATCTTATAAACAGAGAAAGTTCCATATCAATAGATATAACTGAAATTTATTAGTGCACCAAACCATTTATATAAAGATTCCAATATTTTAGATTTCCAAACAGGTACGCTAAGATAATAATCACCAATAAAAAGAATTACAAATACTTACCAGATGTCATCCACTCAATTTGCTCAGCTACACTATAGCTAGAGGTACCTAAAATGAAAAAGTATTTTTTAACACAAATTGAAACAGGGTAAAAGACTAAGAAATATTTATTAAAAAGGTATTTCTATCATATAGTATTCCATAGAAGTGTGACAGGTTCAATACTTTACACTAGAACTAAAACTTTACCATCTCCCAGTTCTGAAGTTGTTTTTCTCTTAAGTAAAAAATGACATTAAATTACCAATTTCCCCCTTCAAATGTTTGTTTTGGCAACACCATTGGCTCAAGTAAAGGATTGTTCATTGTTAAAGCTCTTCAATTGTTTTCACCACAAGTTTGCCACATCACACTGTTAGTAAAAGCAAAAGGACAAAGTGACTCCATATAAGCCGAAAATGTCTCAACATCTTGTAGTATTAACCCTATGCTAATTAAAGAATCAGAATAATCTATTAAGCAAAAGTTTGTATAATGAAACTTTCATTTCGCTAATATATGCACCTTCCTATCCATTATATTTTTCCGCTGTTCTTTTATTAAAACGTTACAAATTTATATAAAATAATGTTTTTGACTCTAGGTGTTTAAGATACTCATCTCCCCTAAAAAGAAAATTTAACTATAATTTATGCTGCAATTTTTTTCTCAATTTTTTCTGCAATACACATGCATTGCATTATAAAATCGCCTTTGAACTTCATGCTTCATTGACCTTAACTAAGAGCTATGATAGGGGTCCAGAACTCTGTCTACAAAATATCCCGGAACTCCTAGGGGGTAATTGAGTTTCAGGGGTTGAGCAAACAAAAACAGTTGCAAGAACTTTCAATGGAAATTCCGTGATAGTTTTATGGTTTGTAAACCTCCAGACAAGTCTTCCCGCCCCTTAAATTCTTTGCATTCGTTACTGAATGGGGAAGAAGGTGAGAAAGTGCATTGGGACAACTACAACAAAATAATTACAGTGTGACTAATTATCTGCCTGTCGCATGATATGAGAGCAGTACTAACATGGGACACTTTGCGTTGGACGTATGACATGCGACAGAGAAGGGGTTAAAGGATAAAACAAAAATAAGAGCAAAGAACTATGCACCACTATGCTGTGCACTGAAAATTATAAAACTGGTACTAACTTACCAGAATTAATATCACAATCTAAATACTTTTCTTTTGATTTCATATCTATATTTGATGAGCTACAAGGTGTAGGTTCATTTATTTCAGATTTTGAAGGACTAGAAGGCTTTACTTCAGGGTTTGAAGGTTCGATCAGTTCAGGAGTTTCAAATCTGTCTTGTTTATCTGATGTGGATGATGAAGATACAAAGGCATTCAAGGTTGACTGATTTGGATCTTCCTTTTTAGCAGCACATTTTTTGCTTTTTAAAGATTTTTTAACAAGCTTTTGACTTTTTGGAACTTCCTTGGATGACACTTTCCCACAAAGGACCACATTTTTGCGCTTGGATCGCCTGACAATAACATTTTCTTTTTCCTGGACAGCTGGACTGATTTTGTAAGTAGTATCTAATGCACTGGTTACTTCCTGAAAGAAATATTTTAACTATTACCACAAGGCAATGTTACACATTTCAAATCATGATTTTCACTAGCTCACTGCATTGACAGGGATTCATCTAGAGAGAAAATGGGTCCACTTAAAGACCCTTCACAAAAGTCCAAAGATAAAATGTGGTTTAAAATTGCATTCAAAATGTTTATTTATCATTTTAGAATAATACTTTTTAGATTTTATTCAGCCCGTTTTATAGAAGTTATGAACGCTGTTGTTGTACTACAAGCTCTTTGTTTTCACAAAATTCCTAAAACAGGACCTTGGCAGAAAAAACTGAGCCCCTGAATAAGTGCCAGTTAGCTGGTTGAAGCAGGAGTTCCCAAAGTATAGACTGTGGTAGCTGACTGGATTTCCCAGAATCGGTTGGGATCTCAAATTTTAAAAAGGAATTTCAGAATGGATTAATTTATGAGAAGTGAATGTGGCCCTGGAGGTAAAAACTTGTGACCCCTGGTTTAAGGAGTTTTACTTTTTTTTTCACTAAAAAAAGTATACAGCTAGCTAATACAGTGGGGTACACTAATCAACCTACCCATTACACAATTTGCATTCCAACTGAAAAGTAATTTCAGATAAATTGGTTAATGTTCCTGCTAAATATCACCATGCACTTTTGGACACCAAAAAGTAGATAACCTGCTAAATAATTTCAAAATTGTATAATAAAATGTTGGTACTTGCATATTATCCCGTCGACTGTTCAGTGACCGTCTAATTCAGCGGTACATCAAAAGAAAAGTCAATGGGATTTGATAACGTTTTTGAATAAGCGGTATGGTCGATGATATAATAAGTAGGAACCAAAAAGTTTAATTAGATGAATAATTGTTCAGTTTATCATTAAAAATCAGAAAAATTTGTCAATACTATTTGAATATATGGTATTCAAAAGAGATTGCCAATATTTCGCGGGAACTTAACAGAATTGAATCGTAATTTCAATGACAAATCTACTATCTATTACATACACTCCAACATTGACAGCCTACAATTAGTAGTCCATTTACCAGCATAATGCATACTGGCATATCCATATTAGTGACAGTTATTATTTTACTTTATAAACAATACATGTCATCTAATCATCATTAATTAAATATATAACCAAAAAATTTAAAAAAAACAGCACACTAAATTTTAATTAACAAAACTATTTTATTAACCTAAATTATAAAGCACTGAACTGTAAACCTTTATGCAGGGCTCACACTCACTTTAAAATATTTGTATCAATTTTTGTATCAGGTAAAACCAAGTTTTGTATCACAAAAAATTTCTTTTGTATCAGGTAAAACCAAGTTTTGTATCACAAAAAACGTCTTTTGTATCAGGTAAAACCACGTTTTGTATCACAAAAAATGTCTTTTGTATCAGGTAAAACCAAGTTTTGTAGCACAAAAAATGCCTTTTGTAGCAGGTAAAACCAAGTTTTGTAGCACAAAAAATGCCTTTTGTAGCAGGTAAAACCAAGTTTTGTAGGATAAAAAATGTCTTTTGTAGCAATTTGATTGAAGGGTAGCTTTTGTAATTTAATATTACAAAAGCTTCCCCCATTATATTTTAAACTTGCATCAGTAAAACTTTTGGTACGGCATGAAAACCATAATTTTGATTACGACAAATAATGTGCGTATAGATTTAATTCATAAATACTTACCTTAAACCTCTATTAATTTATCAGCTCTTATCCAATTTTTACACCTTATCAATTTTTATGTACTTGAGGTGGCTATTAGGTCTAGTGATAATTCACCTAAGTTATTAGTTCTGATCATAGTAAAGTTGTTTTTTCTACAATGTAAATACAATAGTGAAAGGATGCCAACTTCAATTAGGCGCCGGTAGGAAGCAATCGCGGATAAAACGGAACTTTCACGAAAAATCGCTATTTTTCGGCTTTTCAAGATCGTGATTCTACGTACGTTTCAGGAGCGTAACGAGCCGTGCTAAATGCGCATGCGTTTGGACTTTATGTGTACTGTATTTCACAATCCCTGCAAGATTTTTATACTTTATTAGCAATGCGCATCCATGTGGACTTGATTCTTGCCGTTTCTATAAAATATTTTAGCGAAATAATTTTATTTTCAATAAATTAATAATTTAAAATTTAAAAAAAAAAATTAGACAAAGTAAAACATTTAAAAAACCACAATGAATTTAATTAAACAAGGAATTACTGTTATACAAGAGCAATTAATTCTTGCAATTTTTAATGGAATAATAAAAATTAAAATTAAATTTACTGAAAAATAATAACCGGGCTGCGTAATTCTAATTCCCACATGGACAAGGAACAACTGCCTTTACGCGAGCGGAGGAGCCGGGGAAAAAAAGAAGAACCGCTTGCTTTTTTCGATTTTCGCCACCTCTGAGCTCACCGCGGCTACGCTTTCTTTCCAATGTACGGTAAAGATTTTAATTATGTGATTGTTGGCCTCCAACGGATAATGAATTATTTAATAACTCCAGATGGATTAAGTTTCTTCACGATCGTTCGCACACATCTAGAACGGAAGGAAACATTCGCACTCATTTCAATCTATTAAGGTGGTGTTAAAAAATAATTATCAAAGTATATTCAATGGATATTTAACCTTTTTATTCATTGGATCTATTAATAATTTGTATCGTGATTATTCTTTAATAAGGTCTGATCAATAATTTGCTTCAGAAAAATGAAAATTAACAGGATCTTAATCTTTTAAACACCGCAATTCAAATTTTGAATTAAAGGTTCTGATTTTTGGCTTAAATGGCTTGTTTTATCATTACTAAAACCATTCTAGTCATTTTTTGGCTGAAAAAAATTCTGAAGTATGATTTTGAGGATGTTCCCATTTGGGAACATCGGCGTTTGGGGTGAAGTTTTTAGGGGGATTTCCAAAGGGGACATATTTTACAATTAATTCAAATAAAATGATTTATATAGGTTTCTACTTAAAAATTATGAACATTTTTATGATTGTGGACGGTTTTTTCATTTTTATTATCCATACTTGAACGATTTAGTAACATTTTATAAATTTTATAAGAAAAAATTTACATGTTTATTACGTACGCGAAGCTTTTCCGTAAATTTTGCTTGCACTATGGGTAATATTTTGGTGTAAAAAATACAAAAGAGCGTTCCCATGCTCTTCAAAGCTAAAAAAATAACGTTTCTGTGCGAAAAATTAGTTTTAATTACGGTTCTATACGGATATCTAGCATAAAATCCACTAATTGCATTAAAATCTAATTAGCTTTCAAAATTAATAATCATAATTATCTCCATTGATTTATTGAAGCTGTGTTTCTCATGGAAGATTCCGAACTGAACCACATATATCTTACATCCAACTTACGTTAGAAGAGTGTTTTTAGATGTACGCACTTTTCCTTATTTTCAAAATTCTTCAATTTATTTCTAAAATTTTTATTAAAAAAAAGTACTTGAACAAAAATATAAACGCAAATCCTCAGATGCACTCCAAATATGCTCTTTGTATAACCCCCATTGATAATTACTGAATATTAATCGATTGGGGAGTTAGAAAAATATACAAGTGCAAGAATTTTCTATAAAGATTTAGAATATAAATCAGGTGAAAAAATGAATAAATCAGATGAAAAAATGAAAATTACATATTTTTTAATTCTTAACCTGTTTAGATCCTTTGATACAAGAAATGTTCAAAAAATTAAAGAAAATTGGAAATAACTTGAATTTTTGTATGTTATCAAAATCCCCTCGAATACTATACCCCAAACGCCGATGTTCCCATTTGGGAACATATACGTTGTATTGGTAATTACTCTCCAAAATTAAAATATGAAGCTATTCTGTCAATCCAAATGGGAAGATGTGTACTTAAGCTACCTAAACACAGCAAAATTATTTAAAACTAAATTTATTTAAATTTTTCACAAGTTGAAACTTGTGCAACTTTTGGAAGAGCCAAAAATCTCTAATTTTGATGTAAATTCTACAAAAAGGATTAAATTGCACGTGAAAATCTTTTACATGTAAAATAACTTCATATTTTTGAGTTCCTTTCTACCAAGTATCAAATTCCTGTATGAAAAATTAAGTGGTGTAAAAATTCCTTAAAATAATGTTCCCATTTGGGAACATCGGCAGGTAAAAGGTTAATGATTACTGAAGGAATTTAATAATACAGTTAGAACATTCCACGCGATAATTTGAACAGTATAAATACATGAAACTCCAAATTCAAAGCAAATATTTTTTTCTTTTCAAATACAATATGAAAATACCACCAAGTTCTAATGAAAATACCCCAAAATTTTAATGAAAATATCCCAATTCAAACGACAATACCACAAAATTCTAATAAAATACAACAAAATAAAAAAAATAATGATAAAAAAAACAAAATTAACACTTTAAATTGTTTGAGTTTCTAATGGTTCTTAGCATTTGGTAAATTGTTGTGTACAGCTAATGTGATTATTGATGTTCCAACCAAGTTCTACCGAGAAATTGTTATTTCCTACGGCTTCGTGAGTTATTATTTTTATAACTGCGTCACTAATATTTTGTCCGTATTCAAATTTATCCGCCATAATTTCAACATGTGAGTAAAAATGACGACAGAGATAGCAGACAAAATCAAAAAAAAAAGTTACTTTCCTTTTCAGAAATTATGTGTGAATGGCGGAGTGAGGGTGAAACATGACCAAAAAAAACAAGCGCTGAGGAGAAAAACGCGATCAGAGCGGAAGATTGCCAATGGCTGTTCCTCGTCCATGTGGGAATTGGAATTACGCATCCGGGCCGCGATATTCCACAATGACTAACTCCCCAGCGCTAGGCCGCCAAGGGTGTCAAACGAGTCACTCGTCCGGTCGCTTTTGGTAACCCTCCCTTGCTCAATGCGGCAACCTGCATTCCACACACAGCAAGTACGTCACGTGCTCTTTTTTGTACATGTTTGCTCGTCTTTGATCGTGGATTCGTGTGATGGATTATAACAGTTTTAAAGAAAACTGTATACAAGATAATAACTTAATAAATTTTTCTGCTTTACTACATTTATTCTCCATGCATTTTTTTCACAGCCTGTTAATAATATTACTTTTAAGTAACATTAGATACCTTTTCCCATTAAATGCAGTGTATTTTTAACAAAATCCTTTGGAATAAGAATAATTAAATAAATTGGGGGGTACACATATTATATATAGCTCAAGGTAATATTGTCATCATGTAAAATATTCATTTGAAATTTATTTTTAATTAGGGCTGTGAGTCTATGTAATTAAAAAAAGGTACTTATAATGTGTACTTATTGTAGATTTATATGCAATTAAACATTACAAAGTATGTACTATAAATTAGAGAAAATAAGAAGATAATGTAATATTAATTTTTTTTAATTTAATAAATTCTAAAAACATTAAAAATTCTAAATTTTCAAGTTTTTATAGGAAGTTATTTGAGTAATATATTTGTGATTTCTCTCTATCAACTTTTCCCACTAACTGAAAAAATACTGAAAAAACACATTGAGTATTGAGCTTTTAGATTTAAACAGAAAATTTAGAAATGCAACTTCGTAATATATTACATTTTGGGCAAAATTTGTATTTATTCATAAAATACCCAAAAATAAAATAATATATAGAAAAGGCATGTATATTTATAGATTAAATATGTAAATAAATTGAGAGAACTCTGCAATATCAGATTTCTGAAAAGACAATACATCTACTTTAAGAAATTTATCTGTGAAATAATATACTTAGAATAAAATTTTAGTGATTCTACACAAAAATAGGGTATTGACGTAATATGCGGCCTACCACTTTTTAGTTACTTAAAGTTAATTGGCTATCTCAACTTTTTAGCCAGCTAATGATTAATTAAGAAGTATAGTACATAAATACCTAATAAGCATAAATATGGAAAGTCATCATGATTAAATTATACATGTTTCAGTGCGAATGAAAATCTCATAATTTCTTGTATAAATATTCAATTTATAGTACTGCAGCATATCAGGTAAAAATATTAATTTACAGAGTTGCGTACAAAGTTGAAATTTTCCTCAATTCAATATATTTTTCAAAAAGACCCCTTTTGAATTACTTATTCACATTTGGGAATGTATTTCGAATTGATAAATTTTTTATATTAATACTTGTTTAGAATTTCTAAAAAAATATATTTAAAATTACCACCACAATTATTTTACAAAGTCTCATTGAGGGAACTATTCTTCAACACTAAATCTTTTCATTCTAGCTATTATTTCAGGCCCAAAAGGATTTTTTTTAAAAATACATGCGATTAAAAATGCTGTAATTTCTAAACTGAGTTTTATAGTTAGAATTTTTAATATATTATGAAATACTCTCTACCCAACCATTTATGACTGGTCAGTAAGAAGGTATCAATATATAGGCGGATAATAAATTGATTATACATATAAGGTATTGCACAGAATGTAATGTAAATAAAACTTAATACACATGTATACGACCATAGTTACTTGCAATAATAATTATATCAGAAATTTATTCAAAGCGAAACTGTTCTTCAAAAGGGTTAAAAACACTGAACACAACAATCGCACTCCTTAAAACGCGACGCGGCGAAAAATATAACAGCAAATCTCGTTAAACAAGAGAAATCGCGAGAGCCGCAAGGTTTGGCGCAGTTGAAAAAGCGACTAGTTTGGCACCCTTGGCGGCGCTAGCGCTGGGGAGTTAGTCATTGTGGAATATCGCATCCGGGCCACGCTTACCATAATCCTAAATACTTTAAAACCACGCCTTTAACCCGAGCATGCGCATTTAGCAGGCTCGTTACGATCGTGAAACGCTTCTTTTAGGATTGGAATCAGTGTGGCCCGGATGGGGCAGTGGTATCGCGTCTGCCTGGCGTGCGGAAGATCGTGGGTTCGAATCCACTTATTATTTTTCAGTAAATTTAATTTTAATTTTTATTATTCCATTAAAAATTGCAAGAATTAATTGCTCTTGTTTAACAGTAATTCCTTGTTTAATTAAATTCATTGTGGTTTTTTAAATGTTTTACTTTGTCTAATTTTTTTTTAATTTTAAATTATTAATTTATTGAAAATAAAATTATTTCGCTAAAATATTTTATAGAAACAGAAAGAATCAATTCCACATGGATGCGCATTGCTAATAAAGTATAAAAATCTTGCAGGGATTGTGAAATACAGTACACATAAAGTCCAAACGCATGCGCATTTAGCACGGCTCGTTACGCTCTTGAGTCGTACGTATCCTAAATACTTTAAAACCACGCCTTTAACCCGAGCATGCGCATTTAGCAGGGCTCGTTACGTTCGTGAGACGGTTCTCTCCCGGCCGTCGAAAATAGTCGCGGAAGGAACGGAACACGCGGCGCACAAAACGAAACTTTCGCGAAAAATCGCGGCCTTTTCCGCGATTTACCCGTTTCCAAACGCCTAGAAAAGGCAGACAAGACTTTAATTTGGCGCAACAAGATTTGTTTACGTTTACACGGAGGAAAAATGCAAAAAACGTAAATTCCGTAAAAATTTCGGGTTGATACGTAAAACCGTAAATTTTGGTGCAAATCCGTAAAACTTGGCAGCTATGTGAAAAGAAGAGATCAACTACGTGCTGGAAAAACGGTACTTGCGCGAAAAATCGCTATTTTTCGACTTTTCCGCAGAATGCGATCCTAAACACCGAACGACGGCTTCTAACCACTATAAAGTTGTTTTTTCCACATCGCACAACAACGCAAGAAGCCAACTTCAACTTAGCGCCCGCCGGCCGTCCAAGAAAAAATATCCTAAAAATAGAGCATAATTGGGAAAAAAACTTGCGCTTCCAAGTGCTTTTTATGATAGATTTCAGATTTTCCGTAGCTTTTTCGATGTAGTCCGTAGTTTAACGACGCCATCCGTAGAAACTACGGAGAATCCGTAGTAGTAGTCTGAAAATGGCGCAGTTTTGGCGCAGGAGCTGGTAAAATAGGCAATTTGTATCAGTATGTATCAAAATTTGGTTTTGGCGCAGTTTGGCGCAAATGGCGCAGGCGTGTGAGCCCTGGTAAACCTTTATGCTTAAAGCACAGTAAAGCAAGCATATACCTAATATAAAAATTAATTCCTGAATAGAAAAAGAAATTAGAGCAAATGTTATACTTTTAACTTAAACAATGGTTTGAAAATATTGCACCATTAAAATGTTATCTTCATTGTGCACCTTCCAAATTCTTTGAACTAAATTTGTAGTTTTAGTACGTTTTCGTAGTTTCCACTCAATTTTCATAGGGACTACGGAAATTTCGTAGTAGTTGGAGTGTATGCTATTATATCAAGTAGATTTATGAATTTTTTGGTTAACAGTTTTAGAATCTTTAGTACAATAGTACAATAAAGAAGATGCATGCGTCAGATTTTCAGAAACAAACAAGTGTTCTGTATGGTATTTTGTATGGTAAAATGAAATATCTAGTCAGTTTTTCAAAAAAATGTACAGGTAATTAAATATTTTAAAAGTCGAGAAAAAAAACAAGTGACTGAAAACCAGGGTTGGCCGGTTTAAACCATGGTTTTTTTACCAAAAAAACCACTTGTTTTTTTTTGTTTTTTTTAGAAATTATAAAATATTTTCAGGATTTTTTAAAGAAAGTGTTATTAAGTATAATCTTTTGCACAAAATTAAAAGGTCAGATTTATAAAAAAATTTACATTTTAAGGTGATTAAAAATCAGAAATCTTTTAATTTAATGGTTTTAATTATTGAATTCGCTCTAAACTTAACCTTAAATGCTTAAGTTAAACTTATTATATTTTGCAAGAGATAGTTCATTTATTAATTTCCTTTAAAATGAAGCATTATTTCAAAGAGTAACTAAACATACACAAAAGTTATCTGTTTTTCACTGATAAAATATGGCTTGGATTTTAATTAATTAATAAAACCAATTTGTCTTATTTGTCAGTCATAAAAACCAGTTGGTTTTTTTAGTAAATTAATAAAAACCGTTGATTTCTTTAATGATAAAAACTAAAAACCAGTTGGTTTGTTTATAAACAGATAAAAACCAGTTGGGTTTTTTACTAAATTAATAAAAACTGTTAATTTCCTTAATCGGATTAATTATCTCAATCATTTATCCAATTTCAATTAACATAGTTGCTTACATTTCCCTTTTATTTATTAAAAAAAATAAATTTTCTCTTTCTAAAGAAATTTCTTAAGTTCATAAATAATCCATATAATTAATTTGATTATTTTACCATTTAATAATTAATCAAATTAATTATCTTTATCAATTATCCAATTTCAATTAACATTAGTTGTTTACATTTCACTTTTACTTCTCATTTAAAAAATAAAATTTTCTCTTTCTAAAGAAATTTCTTAAGTTCATAAATTAATCCATATATAATTAAGATAAATAATTTGATTATTTCAACCATTTATCCAAGATAAATTAACACTGATTTTTATTCACTACAATAATATTAGATATTCAAATTGGAATATTTTAGAAACAAAAATTATTTTTAAAACAAATTAATTTTAATTAATTAATTGAAATATGCAAATCATTTATCAATTATAAACAACCCCTGAAATAAATGTCTCATTTACGACTCAATTTCAAACATCAATGCTAAAATAACTTATTCTGATAAAAAAATTCTAAAAAAACTTGGTTTTACTAAACCAAAAAAACCCGGTTTTTTGCCAACCCTGCTGAAAACGTTTATTGTTTAAATCGTAGGATGACATAAACAATCATAACATCAACTCCATTGCTTTTCAACAATGCCTATCGTAGGATGACGTCACATCCAAACTCTTGGCGTTTTCGCACGCTTTTAAAAAGGGGGTTTTTGTCAATTTTTTTGGCAATCAAAAAACTTCTCTATCGGCCTCAAATTTCGGGTAGTTGCTTATTTTTGCAAGAAGAATCGATTAAAAAAATCATGCAACTTCCTCATTGTAAACAGCTTAATAATAATAATATTTTGGTTCAATTTCGTTAACGTTCCCATTAAATATTGCCAAGCTCTTTTAGACACCAATAAGTAGTAGAAATATTGCTACATAATTTCACTCATAAAAAATAACTGATTAGTTTATAGATAAAAATTTGTCGATAATTGAATATGTGGCATTTAAAAGTGCTTGGCGAAGAAAAGTAGGCATTTTGTGAGATTCAACAGTATTAAAAATATAGTTTCAAAATCTGCAGATAAAATAATGAGTAAAACGGTGATATTCCGTTTTGAGTTGGTTGCATCATTATTGTCGATTTTATGGCCTGCGTCGGTATATTGGAAAAGTAGGTAGGTACCAAGGTTGTTAAAGTTACTTTGAAATAGTATTTGAGTACAAATACAAGTATTTCAGAAAAAGTAACTAAGTATAAAGTACAAATACCCGAAAAAAGTAACTAAATAGAGTACAAATAGAGTATATGAAAAGTATTTAAGACTACCTTCAGTTACTTCACCCGCAAATTTTAAAATTAAAATTATTTGAAAAATAAAATTTAATCGAATAAATTAAAAAAATAATAAATAATTAAATTAAATATTTTAATCAATTTATAAATTTAAAATTTAAACTAATACAATTCATTTTAAAATTAATTTTAATTATTTTTAAAAAATTTTAAATATAATTTTAATAAAATAAAATTTTAATACTTAAATTAAAACTTAATTGAGAGAATGATGTTTTCTCAACTGGAAGAAGGTGGAAGCAATCGATATTCCAAATTTTTTAATTTTCGACTACTTAATAAGTTAATTATTTAAACCATAATATTAAAATAAAAGGAAATTTAATTATAAATTGTTAACGTAGGTGCTAAAGTAAATTTCTAAAGTTTTTAAAAAAGAAGTTACATTTAACTCAAAATAGGTTACTTTTACTTTACTTTAAAAACTTAAAGTTTGTAAAGATAATGGTCTCTCCTTTCATCATTATCAATTTTTTAATAAAATAATTATTTTCATTAGCTAGTAAAAAAAAGTATTTCATTTTCTTTCGCTACTCTTTCTTTGGAAATTTAATTTAATATAAAAATTGAAGCATTTATATTATTAATACTTTTGTCTTAAATGTTTTAATATTTCTACACATATTCTCTACATATTATTGTAAAATTGGCCTGACAAAGAGGCCTGGTAAAGAGCACTAAAATATGTGAGAAAATTCCAGCTCTCTAGCGTCACCTCCAACCGTGGACCGGTTTCGCCCTTGTTAGGGCTCATCAGCACGGTATAGGAAGGCAACGCAAGAGAGCGGAGGCCGACTATAAATCGACTAAAAGCTCTCCCTCCGCTCTCTTGCGTTGCCTTCCTATACCGTGCTGATGAGCCCTAACAAGGGCGAAACCGGTCCACGGTTGGAGGTGACGCTTGAGAGCTGGAGTTTTCTCACATATTCCTCTAACCAGAGGTAGTGGTGAAGCACTCCCTTTTCAGCACTAAAATAGTCTATACACATGTATCACATGCCTGTACTACAAACTTTTTTTCATAAAAATTCAATTTGCTTAAAATTTAAATTTTTAAAAAGATTTTTTGTTTGAAAAATTTAATAATTTTTTATATGATTTGTTATCAAATAATGTCAAAATATTTTCATAAATAAGTTCATTTTAATAAATTAATTAATTCACTACTTAATGACTTAATCACCAATAATTGGTGATTAATAAAAAACACAATTACACAAAAAAAAACACCTCGAAGAATGACCTCGACAAATGCCTCAAAAGTTTTTAACAGGAGTTTTAAAAAAGTCGATTTTTAAGCCCAAAAAATTGAAAAATTAAATTTTTTTACTTGTCCCATTTTTGGCAATTTTAGTGTCATTATTTGTCATTTCTAAGGAAAAAACAGGTGAATTTACTTCTTTTGTAGTTATGTTTTAATTTCTTCGATTATCAAATTTTTGAAATTAATCTTTTAATTGATATTTTGACTTCTTTTTCAATTCAAATGGAATATTCATATTTAGCAGAAAATTATTTCGGTCATTTTTAAAAAAGGAAAAATAAGTTAAATATAGTCTGTAACTATTTTATTACTTTTAGTTTTTCTTCAAGAAAGTGAGGAAGAAAGAATGTTATAATTAACTTTTAAGTGAATTTTTTTATAGAATCTTGTAAGAATATACTACATAAAAGGCTTGAATGAAAAGCTTATGTAAGGATTGAATGAAAGGATTTAAACTCTTTTGGGCAAAAGTGAAAGAAGTTTTAAGCTACATGTCAAACAAATATCAAAATATAAAAATCAATTGTAATTATCTAGATAAAAATATAAAGAAAACATAAATCATCAATCCCCTCATTACTTTTTTAAAAAATTATGAAAAAACCCTACCTCTTTTTGGGACATTATATTTCTAACAAACAATGTTAATCCAGGGAGCAGGAAAGCAGGGAGCAGCGCGTGCACAACAAAACAGCGACTGAAAGACGACTTCTCGTAAAATTTGATCTACCGGTAAAAATGTCCCCCCTTCCTTTGGAAGTGAAAACAAGAAACTACTTACCAATTAGTGGCCATAAAACGGTGTCATATCGGCTATTCAATCTCCTGCAGGGCCACCCAGAGAAAAGACGGCACTTTCAATTATCATCGTCAATACAAGGGGGCTATAAATATTCTCATAGAGGACTGTCAGCGTCGCGAGCCCCACCGCCGACTCGCCGTCTGCAAGGGGGTCGAATTCGAATCGCCCGCCGAGGCACTGGCCGAGGTCGCTTTTTCCCCTCTGGCCTCGGACTTTGCGGAAAGCAGGAACAGGAAAATGTGTTTGTTTTCTCCTCCAATGTTTGGATTGAGTTTTTTTAATTCTGGACTTAGAAAATAACTGAAGTACAGCATAGGTACTTAAGTATCAAAGATTTAAGTTACTTTTAAATTATTGTAGTTAAATACCAGTTCGATACTAAAAAAGTAACGGATGTAACTAAATACTTTCAAAGTATTTAAAAAGTATTTCCGTTACTAAGTATTTAAATACTTAACAACCTTGGTAGGTACTATACCAATAAAACTTCAGCTCTCTCTTTATATAGTTAGGTAGGAATTATTTGTTGCTTTAGGCAAATTGATATTTTAAAGAGATATTAAACATAAAAGTTTTTCTGACTACGCAACAATCGGTGTATTTATTAAAAAGGTTCCCTAAAATTATACATAAACTTCCTGCAAAAATTCTTTGTTAAAATGCAATGTACGACTCATCAAAATTCAAACCTTGTTACAATTTGGGTGACTGCAATAAAAAGAAAAATGGTACTTACTTTTTCTTTGTAGGTTTTAGCCATTGGAGATGGTACCAGTTGATTAGGATCATGAGCTGACACCTGCAAGTCTTGTAGAGTTTTTCTGCTTCTGTTTCTAGCGCACTAGAAAAATACAACAACCATTACCATCAAGCGTTGGCAAATTTCTTGTCGAAGTGGAAAGGAAAAACCATAACTTGAACTTTATTAATGCCTTTAAAAGCTGGCACATTCAATCAGCTGATAAGCTGCAAGTCTTTCAGCGGTTTCTAACTTGTTATAACAATTGCATTGAAAGGGGGGCTAGCAGACGAAATAATTAGAGGAAAATTAAGGGGATAACTAACGATAAAGTATAGTACTTAAGGTTGCTAGTTTCAAAGTATTGTTTAAAAACAACTTACATTTCTGTTCAATTGAGTTTCTAAACGCAATTCACTCATATTAAGGAGTTTTCGTTAGGTACACAGACGTCAATGACAACACAGATTCAAATAATAGCTGCCAAAATGCAAGAACGGACGGAAGGCGTTCGAAATAACAATTAAAACTTAATTTAAAAATTTAAAACAGGCGGCAAACTTAAATGTTTTTGAGGTTGATACGTATAGAAACAGAGTTGAGAGCTACCGGACTAAGCTACCGGTGGTTTGGATTGGTTTGGATAAATGGATTTTAATGCATATAAAAATTATTAATTAATAATTAAAAAAAAGAATGATGAAATAAGCCATGTAAGATTTAAAAAAAGCTATTTCTTTAGTTCTTGGAATTAAAATACCGGTAGTACTTTTTTGTAAAGTATAAAACATTAGTTTTGGCATCAAATCAAATCACCGGTCCCGGTCACAAGAAAACAAACAAAGCGTGTCTTGAATTCTATTACTGGCTTTTCTAAGCTGTAAGTTTATTTATATCATTATTCTAAGTAAAAATCCACCTCATAGTGTGTAAATGTCTGTTCAATAATCAAGAGTCCACCTTAATGTTTTTCAACAATGGGGTATTTTTTGATGTGCCGTGAATGAACGCCAATGTTAGGTTTGTCGG
Source organism: Tetragnatha versicolor (assembly GCA_024610705.1). NCBI lineage: Eukaryota > Metazoa > Arthropoda > Arachnida > Araneae > Tetragnathidae > Tetragnatha > Tetragnatha versicolor. Next base: position 35,818,599 of record JANDEH010000006.1, read on the forward strand.
TTTTTTCTGATTTAGAGCTATTTACGCCAATCAGTGGCGAATCCAGGATTTTGGTCTGGGGGGGGGGCTGAGTTTCACAAATTACCTTATTGCTATTATGGGCTGTTCAAAAATTAATGTAAGCAACTGAAAGGTGGTTGCCAGTGCCGTAACCAGATTTTTGTATAGGGGGTTACTCAACATCTTTTCTGGGGTCTAATCTTAGGATTACTAAGTTTTAGGTGATATGACTTCGCATGGTGTTAATTTTGGTGCACTATTGTGTAAAAATGTGAACTCAAAGGAAAAGGGGGGTCTGGGGGTCCTTCAGTGGCGGATCCAGGATTTGGTTTTGGGGAGGGCTAAGAATTTTTTCCTAATCCAATTGAATCTCCTTGTTAATGTTAATACGGAAAAGGTAGTGAAATACCCTGCTCCAACTTCTGAAAGAGGGGTCTGGGGGGTCCTCCCCCAGAAAATTTTTGGAAATTTAAGTCAAAACCCCCACTTTTTCAACTCTTTTTGGTACGCTTCATCCGAATTTCGGATATAGATTTTTTGCGTTTTGACAGACTTAGTAAAATGTAGTTGTAATAATAACAGAGTTACAAGTGCCAAGGGGGTCTGGGGGTCTTCCCCCAGAAAATTTGTAAAATTTGACCTTAAAATAACAGGGTTTTAACTCATTTTGGTGCATAAAATGTCATTATATAGCGTAAAACTTTTCATTTTGGGGGGGGGGCTTGAGCCCCCTAGCCCCCCCCTGGATCCGCTAGTGGGGTCCTCCCCCAGAAAATTTTTGAAAATTTGCCCCTCAAAATAGTGTTTTAGCTCATTTTGAAGCCTTTCAGATTCCACCCAAAGAGCACAACCAACTCATTGGAAGCGGCAGAATTTTCAAGGAAAAAAGTTTATGGTATTATGAATTGGAAATTTCTAGGGGTTTAGGGGTTCCTATTCCAGAAAAATTTCTTGAATTTTGCCCCTAAAAGTGCATTTTAACTCATGTTGAGACACTTTAGGTTTCAACAAAGAGGATCACTCCTTGTAAATCCCTAAAGTTTCAAGGAAAAACCGAACTAATTATTATTTGTCTGTGCTCGCTTGGCACGAATGGTAAACCCAAATGGGGAAGGCCATTCTCTCCCTGGGGTTGGATAGGTAGGGAGAGAGAGCGCCAAAAACTGGTTACTTCTCTCGCCAAGAACTACTCCACCTCCCTTCCCTCTCCTTTGCCAATGGGGTGCAAAAGTAGTCAAGCCAGCAACCCTGATTTCCCGCACCCCTGCTCGAACTTGGATTTCCCCGCTTCCCTCCGCCAAGCGAGCGCAGACAAATAATAGATTCCAAAATTTCGAGGGGGTTTGAGGGTCTTCCCCCAGAAACATTTTGGAATTTTCACCCTTAAAAGTAGGGTTCCGATTCATTTTGAAACCCTTTGGGTAACACCACCGAATGTCCGCAACGTAGTGAAATTTCTTTTTTGCTTTATTGCTATTATCAAAACTTGAATGTCTTATTCCTGGGAGGGGCTGCAGCCCCACAGCCCCCCTACTGGATTCGCCACTGACACCAATGTTATAGTAATGAAAAGCCAGAAAATTATTGTATCCTAACATAGAATAAAAACCAATCTCAAGGCTCAACAGCGTTGAGGAAAAGGGGTTAAGCATTTCTATAATGTTCAATAAGCACGTCCGTATTCAAGAAGAGTTGGGGGTTCAACCACCTCTTCAAAATTGGGACATAAATTGTTTTATTACTGTTTTATCTCTTGGAAGTTATGTGATGTAAGAGAAGCGATGTAACCCAAAGAGGGTTATACCTGAACCTTGGTGATCGGACCGTCAGAGATGCTCGTTTGATGGCTCATCAAGCTGGAAAGATTGAATCTAATCAAATGAGCTTCTCTACAGGGGTGCAGAAAATGTTTCAGGGTCCAAAATTTGGAACAGCTTTCTTTTACGGGTACGGCGATTTTTGAAAGTCGCCAACGGCGATAACCCCTTGGATACGTGGTATCGATATATGGCCACTTGGTGTCTTCTAAAAGCACCAAGTGGATTGAAAGTCGCCGTACCCGTAGACCAGGGGTCCCCAACCTTTTTGTACCTAAGAGCACATACTAGAATATCGGTCGAATGGGGGGCACCGTTTATTTTTTCAAGATAAATTCATAGTTGGTGGGCATAGTTAATACACACTACATATGATGCGCAAGAAATTTATTTTTAAAAATTAATTGAACATAATGAATATAATTAGTATTAATATTCTTTTGTAAAATAAAAAAAACATACGAAGTATAAAAATTATTTATAAAATATATAAAATACATTGCATTTCACTGGCCAGCGCTTCATAATTGGGAGATTAGGATGAAATTCTTGCCCGCAAGCTATCGTCAAGGTGTTCATCTGTAGTACGTCGTGATCTATATATTTTTTTATTTTATTATATTCACTGTCGAAAATGATTCACATAAGTGTGTGGAACCAAAGAACTACTTTATTTTATATACTGCTCTTTTTAAGAATGGAAATTTATTTCTATCAACTATATTCCAGAATTTTTCATATCATCTGATAATAGTTTTGAGGATAATGTCATTCTGAAGATCCAAAATTTCTATTCTCGCCTTACTTGAAGAAATTCTGAAATGTATGCTGCTATTTCATTTCTAGAATTTTATGGGATAGTGGAAAACTGAAATATTTCACCGTTGGGCACAAGCAGCGGGCACACCTAGACCGATCAACGGGCGCCATGGTGCCCACGGGCATAGGGTTGGGGACCCCTGCCGTAGACGAAAGCTGTTCCCGAAAATTTCACCAGAACACATTTTTTTCTCCAAAATTTCCCCCAAAATGAGATTTCATTAAAAAAGTAGGTTTTTTTTTCAATTAACTTCTTCCAGATTCAATAATTTTCACATAATCCATAGATTTAAATTTTAATGATTTTTAGACTCTCCTTTTTAGTCTTTCTTACAGACTTATAATCTTATAGCTCAGAAGTGCTTCATTTCTTAAAATATGAAAAATTGCCTATTTTTCCTCAAATTTAAGCTAAATGTAAAATTCTCCTCAATTAACTCAACTTTTTATAAAAGAACATCAGTGTGATTAAACAAGAACGTAATTCTCGTATAAATTACCCATCTTACAACGAATATGTTGTTTTTTTCTGCATACCAATCGGAAAGCAAGGAAAAGCCAACTTTCAGGTATTCAACTATGATTTGTAGTGCAGAGAACCGTAGTTTTCTCACTCAGCAACCGTAAGTCCGCAGTATTCTCCTGATTTCTGTTCAAATTGGAGGTTATGATACAGTCACTAGCCAAAATATTTGTTTGTCAGCTAATGATGATTGAATTTTTTTAGTTTTTCTTTCTATCTTGGGCAAAAATTTCCCCAGAGCTGCTTGAATTTCCCCCGAACCTCGTTTGGGCATTCGTACATATTCTGCACCCCTGCTTCTCTAACGATCCAATCACAAAGGATTGAAATTTTCATAGTATGCCAAACAGAGATAATAATATTTGATTATATTTAAGGTGACTGGGTTGGATCCTAGCAGAGCCCACACCCTTGCCAAAGTTGGTTATAATTCCGCCATCTTGGTAACCCTACTTTAATACACTAGATGGCGCTTGGCGCCATCTTGTTCTGGTTTGGCACTTTATTTTGGTTTGTCGCCAAGGGTGTGGGCTCTCCTAGGATTTTACCAGGTGACAGTGTTGACGATGAAACACAATTTTAAAGGAATCATGTTTATAAACTTTTCTGGGAGAAGGACCCACTATGACCCCCTAATTATTGTGTGTTCACTTAGAACTGGCGCCTGAAGCAGGATCAAAAACGCCTAATAACGCTTATCACACAACTTCAGGGACCGATTTTTTTACAGTATTTTAACTACTTCTGTTTCGGCTGCCTTGTTACTGCACAAGAAAAATTTTTCGATGATAATTACAGTAGTAACTGCTTCTAATACATTACATCTCAGGCGCCAATTCTAAATGAACAGAGTATAGGTAGATGTGAGAGCAGACCTGGAAAAAGTGCCCGAACCTAAAAACCTGGTTTGGGGGAAGCCCCTGCCAGCTCCATAGGAGCAATACATAAGGTTTGGGTGAAATTTATTAGGTTCAGGGGAAGGTTACAACTTTTTCCAGGTCCGTGTGAGAGTGTGTTCAATGCAAAAATTTTTCTAATGTGAGATTAAAAATATTCTGATTCTTTGAAATATTAAACATCTGGAAAAAATTAACATCCTCTCGTCAGAGAAATGTCCCTCTTTTCTCTGAAAAAAAATCTGGTCACATTTCCTTTTCTATGTGGAAATATGCAACCAACCTATTTACAAGTACCGGTTTTTAATTTAAAAAATAGATGATACAGGCTTACATGGCCAGAGTCAAAATATGAACTTTCATTTTTGGGATGTAAAATCAAAATTGATAAATTTTTATCTTCAGTAACTATAGGTTTTACTCTATCTACAAGTGTCCATGGATAGTAGCTAATAACACAGAAAATAAATTTTTATACCTTATGAGAAACCATCTTATTATTTTTAAGTGTTCAGTTATTAACTCCTTAATTTAATATATTGATAAGTGCCCTTTCTTTGCAGTGCAATATGTCTGATGATGAAGAAATTGCATATGTTAAGCGCCAAAAGATCATTCATTTTGGCAGCTTAGAAGAACAAGAACGTCAGAAATTAGCCGCTGATTTAGAAAAGCAGAAGGATGAAGATAGTGATAAGGATAACAGTGATGGGGAAAGTAATGAACTACCAAAAGAAATGTTGGTGTCTGGGAACATCAATGTCAATGATGGTAAAGTTATTAAGTTAAAAATAAGCATGCTCTTATAGAAAGTAGAGGGTAAAATGGTCAATTATCTGGATAAGGAATAGTTAACAGCTTTAGATTATTGGGTACTTGCAAATCCTCATGTCCACCATTCACTAACGGTCTAATTCAGCGTCACAGTAGAAAATTACTAGACTTAGATAACATTTTTGGATTCAGCAGCACAATCAACAGGGTAATATGTAGGAACCAATGAGGAAGTTGCATGATTTTTTTCAATCGATTCCTCTTGCAAAAATAAGCAACTACCCAAAATTTGAGGCCGATCGAGAAATTTTTTGATTGTCAAAAAAATTAACAAAAATCCCCTTTTTAAAAGCGCGCGAAAACGCCAAGAGTTTGGATGTGATGCCATCTTATACTAAACATTGTTGTAAAGCAATGGAGTTGATGGTAGTATTGTTGACGTCATCTTATAGTTTAAACAAAAAACGTTTTCAGTCACGTGTTTTTTTCTCTACTTTTAAATTAAAATATTTAATTACCTTTACATTTTTTTTGAAAAACTGACTAGATATTTCATTTTACCATACAAAAAACCATACGGAACACTTGTTTGTTTTTGAAAATCTGATACATGCAACTTCCTTATTATTGAATACCTGAAGGAATTTTTGGATGTGAGGATCAGACTAGTTAAAAGAGCTACGTATGTATTCTTTAATGTTAGTCCAGTAACTTTATACATCACCGCATGCGTCAAATCCGGTAGTTCTGATTTTTTGCAGACATGTTTATGATGTTGGCCTAATGAATAATCCAAGTTTTAGACCTCGAGCGCCGAACGCAACTTTGTCAAAAATCGAAAAAACAACGGAAAAATCGAGTTTTTTTCAAATTTTGATAATTATAACCCTAAGAACTAGTTTTTGAAAAAACTTTATTATTACAAAGTTAAAGAAAACAAAATTTCCTACAAAATGCACCAATCAACTTTGATTTTCTGAAGAGTGGTTTTGAAGCTAAAGCGCTCTGAAAAACATCGCTTTTTTTGCCTTTCCGCAAAAGAAAGGAAAACGCGCACTTTTACCCACTACAAAATGAAAACTATTCATGTTATCAACAAAAACTTTATACCACTTGAAAGAGCATTTGATTTTCTATAAATAACGTGCTTTTGCTTTACATTGTTATTTTTTTAGAAGGGGGGAGGGAGGGAAGCAAAGATCGATAATAAAACTCTCGCGCCTTGCAGACCAAACGGACTTACGCGATTGTTAATTTACAATCTGCGTTTTATTTCCGGTATATTACCAATAAAATAGTTTGTTTTGGATTCATTGATGACTAAGCATGCTATAAAAAATAAATTTTTAATTTTATTTATAAAATATTGGGTGTTTTAGGCGGAATTTCGATCAATATTTTAAATTCATATATTAAATTATGAGGGTGTTTTAAGGAACGATTTTATATGTTTTTTGCATCGCTAAATCCGAATTTTAAGTTTATTTTCATTTTCAATGTCATCTTCACATCAAAAATTGCAAAAAAACTCAAATTTTTGCTCTTTTGTTAGGTTTTTCATCGATTTTTGAAACAAATATTCCTTTTACGAGAAATATCACGAAACCAAATTAAAAAACGTAAAATTTCCTAACAGATACATTGATTCATTTTTCATTTGAGATGAGCGGTGTACGTTTTATAGCGTTTTGAAAAAAGCAAGTTTCCTGTTTTTGTGTGAAGTCAGGAAACAGCCATAATTTAGCGCGCTCTAGCATCAATACCTTTCATCATAAAATCAAAGTTAAATAGTGCATTTTGTAGGAAATTAAATGTACTTTAATGTGGTATAAACTATTTGTCGGTTACTTGTATTTATTAGTGATGGGCAGGTATCGATACCAAATACTTAAGTACTCGATACCTATAGGTATCGAGTGTATTCGATACCCACAGGCACAGGTATCGAGTGTATTCGATACCCACAAAAGTATCGATACTTTATTCACATATTTCGTTTTAAATTTTTCAATGAAGTAATCTTTATAATACCTACTGTAGATCAAACGCAGCCTGTTTCCGTTTTCATTTTGCAACGCTCAAACCCAAGCCGTTAATCATCCGCGAGAGAAATTTGACGCGGCTAGGTTTTTCCCCCGCCAAATCCTTCGCCTCTATCCACCTCCAGACCCGTAGCTACGGGGCTTTTTGATGTATCGCTTTCAGTTTTTTGAATATTAGTCTGATTATGGATAGGCCCTAAAAAAATTGTCCCTTCAGGTTCGTTTCCCGACATTGAAAAAAAGTACTCGATACCTGAAAATACTCGATACCTATAAGTATTCGATACCAGAGTATTCGATACCTATGAGTATTCGATACCAAAGTATTCGATACCTAAAATTATCGATTTTGCCCATCACTAGTATTTATGTAGAGTTGTAGTGGGGTAAATCGAGCGTTCACCACTTTTTTGTAGAAAAACAAAAAAAATCACTAAATTCAAAACGCTCTAAAACGTACACCGTTCATCGCAAGATAAAAATAAACCAGTGCATCTGATAGAAAATTTTACGTACTTTAATTTGGTTGCATGGTATGTTTCATAAAATGAATATTTGTGTAGAAAATCGATGAAAAAACTAACAAAAGAGCAAAAATTTGAGATATTTTGCAATTTTTGATGTGAAGATGACTTTGAAAATGAAAATAAACTTAAAATTTGGATTTAGCGATGCAAAAAACATAAAAAATCGTTCCTTAAACACCTTCATAATTTAATATATGAATTAAAAATATTTATCAAAATTCCGCCTAAAACACCCAATATTTCATAAATAAAATTAAAAATTTATTTTTTTAAGCATGCTTAGTCATCAATGAATCCAAAACAAACCATTTTATTGGTAATATACCGGATATAAAGCTCAGATTGCAGATTAACAACCGCGTAAGTCCGTTTGGTCTGCGAGGCGCGAGAGTTTTATTATCGATCTCTCCCTCCCCCCCTTCTAAAAAAATAACAATGTTAAGCACGTTATTTATAGAAAACTAAATGCTCTTTCACGTGGTATAAAATTTTTGTTGTTAACATGAATAGTTTTCATTTTGTAGAGGGCAGAAAGGCGCATTTTAGTCCAGGCAACGAAGGGTTATAGAGGGAAGTTCTTGGAACACAATTTTTGACTTTAGAACTTTGTTTGGACTAGTTTGGAGGTAAACATATCAAAAGTCCTCGACCCTAGCCCCTGAGCTTAATGTAGGGGGGGCGTTTAAAAGTCTCATTTTTCAGTTTTTGGCTTATTACTCTTAGAAAATGCATCCCCACGAAAACGTTTCAATTATCTTTTTTAAAGTAGATAAAATTACCAACAATTTAAGACCATTCCCAGGTTTATAGGTTCAATAGATCCCGAGTTACATCTCTTCAAAAATGGAAAATTTGTTAAAAAAGTTCGAAAAATTGAGTAAAATTCGTATTTAAAGCAATTTATTGGCTATATTACACTTCTAGGAGTGAAGTAAGGGCTAAAACCTTATAACACAATTATTTAGCTTTAATTTAAGCCCTGAACCAAGTCTGCGAGATCAATAGTTCTTACGCTATCTGAAAAAAAAAATTGGGAAAATGGGATTTTCCCAGAAAGGGGACCTAGAGGTTTGAGAGTACAGTAAAAGAGAAGAAAAGTGGTATAAATTAATATACCAATATTGAAAACAGTATTTATTTGTTTGAAGTATTCCATTTTTACCTTATAAAATTTATTAATTACCTATTTCTTAATTATTAATTATTTTCAATTTAATTAATTTTTTGTTCTATATTTATGGAATTTAAAAAGTGATCATCATATTTATGAATTTTGCATACTTGTCATATATAAATTACAGCTTATAACATTTAGGAGGCATAGGTTCATGTTGGTATAACGGTTAAGAGGAAATTTCGAGAGGCTTTTGTCCCCTCCAAAAGGAACGGATAGGGCTATGTTGGTGTAAAAAAGGAAGAACACTGAAAAAACAGCAGGCTACAGATTTGTAGGAATACAGTAAAAGAGAAGAAAAGTCGTAAAACATAAAGGACATGACCACTCTATACAAAATGAAAGCTGATTAAATTTGCCCCAAGTTTTACTCAGTACAAGTGTAGGCCCGATAACCAGGTTCCTCACACTCAATTAAAGAATATCTAGACATGGGAAAATATTTTGCTATGACCATGTTTGTGCATATAGGATAGGCATTGTGATAGTTTTACAAAACAACCGTTTAGTGAAAACGAAGTTTATTGGCATTGAAAAGTAAACATAATACATTACAATAGTAGGTATCATTCAGTTAATTTCTTGCTCTCTTAGGGCGGGGAGGACCTTGATCCTCGATTTTGTTTTCATCTTCTGTATCATCCTCTCCATCGGATCCTTGTAGGGAAACAGTTAGAGGATCCTCCTGTTCTTCTTCACTTTCGGAGTCAATTTGAGAGACCCCATTCAGGCAGTTCCCCTGGCAGTTTTGGCATGCTGGGGAACATTTGAGGCTTGCTTTTTTACAACCACACTTCGCGCTGGCAGTCTTTCACGCATCGGCAGAAAATTGTTTTAGGATATCGTCCGGTGCAGGTGCTAATTCACTATGCACTGGGACCAGGCAGTTATTCTCCATCTTCCATCTATACATCTAATTCCAGCCGGAATTACAAGTTTGAGGGGGGGGGCAGGACAAAAGACTCACTTGGGGCCTTCGACATGTCTTAAAGTAAAATTTAAATTTATTAGACTTGGAATATCACAGCACAGACGACATTTAATTTACAGAAGAATATTAAATTTAAGTAAAAATGCTAGAGGGTTTCGATATGTTCAGCAAGGAATCGAATCGGAATGGCGCTCCCGGGAAAAATCAAAACATGAACAGCTTCAAAAAAGTTATAGAGTAAGAACTTTTGATCTCACAGACTTGGTTCAGGGCAAAGTTAAATAATCAGCTTTCATTTTGTATAGAGTGGTAATGTCTTTCATGTTCTACGAATTTTCTTCTCTTTTACTGTATTCCTACAAACCTGTAGCCTGCTGTTTTTTCAGTGTTCTTCCTTTTTTACACCAACATCCATCACAATTTTTTACACCTATCCGTTCCTTTTGGAGGGGACAAAAGCCTCTCGAAATTTCCTCTTAACCGTTATACCAACATGAACCTATGCCTCCTAAATGTTATAAGCTGTAATTTATATATGACAAGTATGCAAAATTCATAAATATGATGATCACTTTTTAAATTCCATAAATATAGAACAAAAAATTAAATAAATTGAAAATAATTAATAATTAAGAAATAGGTAATTAATAAATTTTATAAGGTAAAAATGGAATACTTCAAACAAATAAATACTGTTTTCAATATTGTTATATTAATTTATACCACTTTTCTTCTCTTTTACTGTACTCCCAAACCTCTAGGTCCCCTTCCTGGGAAAATCCCATTTTCCCAATTTTTGTTTTTTTTTTCAGATAGCGTAAGAACTATTGATCTCACAGACTTGGTTCAGGGCTTAAATTAAAGCTAAATAATTGTGTTATAAGGTTTTAGCCCTTACTTTACTCTTAGAAGTGTAATATAGCCAATAAATTGCTTTAAATACGAATTTTACTCAATTTTTCGAACTTTTTTAACAAATTTTCCATTTTTGAAGAGATGTAACTCGGGATCTATTGGACCTATAAACCTGCGAATGGTCTTAAATTGTTGGTAATTTTATCTACTTTAAAAAAGATAATTGAAACTTTTTCGTGGGGATGCATTTTCTCAGAGTAATAAGCCAAAAACTGAAAAATGAGACTTTTAAACGCCCCCCCTACATTAAGCTCAGGGGCTAGGGTCGAGGACTTTTAATATGTTTACCTCCAAACTAGTCCAAACAAAGTTCTAAAGTCAAAAATTGTGTTCCAAGAACTTCCCTCTACACCCTTTTTTGAGCATTCGTTGCCTGGACTATTTTCCTTTTTTTGCGGAAAAGCAAAAAAATCGATGTTTTTCAGTGCGCTCTACCTTCATAACCACTCTTCAGAAAATCAAAGTTGATTAGTGAATTTTGTAGGAAATTTTGTTTTCTTTAACTTTGTAACAAGAAAGTTTTTTTTCAAAAACTAATTATTTAGGGTTATAATTACCAAAATTTGAAAAAAAACTCGATTTTTCCGTGGTTTTTTCGATTTTTGGCAAAGTTGCGTTCAGCACTCGAGGTCTAAAACTTGGATTATTCATTAGGCCAACATCATAAACAAGTCTGCAAAAAATCAGAACTACCGGATTTGACGCATACGACCCCATTCTTTCAGGCGACAAAGTTACTGGACTATGTTATACAGCTTATAATTTAATTGAACATATAACAATGTTTAAAACAATGACAATTTATTTTTAAAGAGTGGGAAAATAACAAATTTAATTTATAACTGACCTTCTGGGAGCTTAAAAGGTGTTGTTGTTTCTTATGCCACTTGGAATATCCAAGCTCCATCCGCAGAGCGTACAGGATTTAAGGCAAAGGGGGTGCGGCTCCTGAGAAAGTGAGGCCCATGAAAGGCAGGAGTAGGACTTAAGCCTCGGATGATAGATGCCGCCACCATCTATCGCCACCTCCACAATTTTGCCATGCATCTGAAGGGGAGGGAAATAGTCTCCAGACACCTGGACCCAAGGTAAACTGGGCCATGACCGACCTCAGGACTTTCAGACCCACAGATTTAATGAGCACGTACTCCGCATATACTCGATGGGTCTTCAGCGGTGTCGGGAATCGAACCCGGGACCCTCCGATCCCAAGGCCGATGCCTTAACCACTAGGCTCCCCACTGCCCAAAAGGTTCATAATGTGATATATTCACTATAAATTAGGTTTTTTTTACAATTACTCTATTGGCTGGAAAGCAAATAATTTTAGAGATTTCATTACATTGGCCAATTACCAAGGAAGTTGTATAAATAAGATTGGTAAATATGAAATAAAATCATAATTTATAATTAAAAAACAACTCTAATGTGAATTTCATAAACATATTCATAAGCTGTGTTAATGAATCACCAATAAATAAATGACATTGACTTCATAGCAGTGGCGTGCCATCCATATAAGCAATGAAAGCATTGCTTGCCTAAAAATATAAAGCTTTTCTTTAAAATTCCACACCAAGAATATAAATTTAATTTTGCAACATTTTATTTTTATATCCTCTTCTCTCTTTCTATAACCATACGGTGCCGGGCTGCCTTGAGGAGAGTTCCATCGAGGTCTAATGGTAGGTGACAGTCTTTTCCGGTACGGGGGAGAATCAGTACCCGCATCTCCCCTTACATTGTAAGCAGGGTTGGCAAAAAACCGGGTTTTTTTAAAAAAACCAAAAAAAAACGGGTTTATTTGGTTTTTTTGGTTTAAACCAAGTTTTTTTAGAATTTTTTTAATCAGAATAAGTTATTTTAGCATTGATGTTTGAAATTGAGTTGTAAATGAGACATTTATTTCAGGGGTTGTTTATAATTGATAAATGATTTGTATATTTCAATTAATTAATTAAAATTAAATTAATTTGTTTTAAAAATAATTTTTGTTTCTAAAATATTCCAATTTGAATATCTAATATTATTGTAGTGAATAAAAATCAGTGTTAATTTATCTTGGATAAATGGTTGAAATAATCAAATTATTTTTCTTAATTATATATGGATTAATTTATGAACTTAAGAAATTTCTTTAGAAAGAGAAAATTTTATTTTTTAAATGAGAAGTAAAAGTGAAATGTAAACAACTAATGTTAATTGAAATTGGATAATTGATAAAGATAATTAATTTGATTAATTATTAAATGGTAAAATAATCAAATTAATTATATGGATTATTTATGAACTTAAGAAATTTCTTTAGAAAGAGAAAATTTAACTTTTTTAATAAAAAAAAGGGAAATGTAAGCAACTAATGTTAATTGAAATTGGATAAATGATTGAGATAATTAATCCGATTAAGGAAATTAACGGTTTTTATTAATTTAGTAAAAAACCCAACTGGTTTTTATCTGTTTATAAACAAACCAACTGGTTTTTAGTTTTTATCATTAAAGAAATCAACGGTTTTTATTAATTTACTAAAAAAACCAACTGGTTTTTATGACTAACAAATAAGACAAATTGGTTTTATTAATTAATTAAAATCCAAGCCATATTTTATCAGTGAAAAACAGATAACTTTTGTGTATGTTTAGTTACTCTTTGAAATAATGCTTCATTTTAAAGGAAATTAATAAATGAACTATCTCTTGCAAAATATAATAAGTTTAACTTAAGCATTTAAGGATAAGTTTAGAGAGAATTCAATAATTAAAACCATTAAATTAAAAGATTTCTGATTTTTAATCACCTTAAAATGTCAATTTTTTTTATAAATCTGACCTTTTAAGTTTGTGCAAAAGATTATACTTAATAACACTTTCTTTAAAAAATCCTGAAAATATTTTATAATTTCTAAAAAAACCAAGTGGTTTTTTTGGTAAAAAAACCATGGTAAAAAAAACATGGTTTAAACCAATGGTTTAAAACCAAATGGTTTAAACCGGCCAACCCTGATTGTAAGCATTTCGAGAATTGCTTCTGCCCTAGCGTGGTTTACTGTATTTCAGATCTCGTTAGACTACTTTTTTTCGAAGCTTTTTAAGTGTGAATTGGAGAAAACCTTTGGCAGAATTTGTAAGTACTTGTAGTTTAAACTCTAAATTTATCTTGATTTCGTTTTTAAATGAGCGTTTAAGGGAAAATGTCATTTAAATTTTTCACCTGTAAGCAATCCGGATTTTGCTTTCCATGATTTGCAGAGCCATCTATCGGTTGACTAAGTTATTGTGAAAGGATATGTCTTGCTGCATTTTAGATTCCTTAAAAAATGTGTCTTTCAGTCAAATACTAATTTGCCATTCATTAGTTTTTCAAAACTATTAAAATGTCATTCGATATTTCCCATGTCAGTTAGAACAGGCAGTAGGCAAGGGGGCCTGCCATTATAATTAAAACTCCCCATGAGAAACGAGCATGTTGACCTCCTCGGGGTGTTTCTCGGGTAACGCCAACAATCATGCAAAAAAAATTTCAATTTTACAAGAAATATATACTTGATTGCTTGCCTTAGGAAAAATGTCACCGCATGCCACTGCTTCATAGTATACAACTTACAGGTATAGGTACTCATTGCATCAAATAGTTTTGTTTCATTCCATTTATTGTAGCATAATATACAGCAAATTATTCCATTGAAATTAATTTCTGGATTAATAGGATAATAATTAAATTATGATACATTACTTTTTATATCAGAAATCTCCAAATCAAGAACCAACACAACTTGTATGGTTGCTAAAGCAATAATATGATTGTGTGATTCTGAGGCAGTGGCAAGGAAAAACATTCTGAATAGGTAGTAGTCGGAATTTCAAGCTTAACTCTTCTTGAAAATTGTTACACATTTCCTAAATTTATTACTGATTGTTAATAATTACCGTTTTATCGGTTTTGTTTATTACATTTGTCATTATATAAAAATACAATAAAATCACCTGTAAACAACAGCAACCCAACCCATTATATATGGGTTAAAACCTGACTAATTACTGGAACATTAATAACTTTATTGCAATACTGAGTTTATGCTAAAGAATGGATTTAAAATATCAATAATTTTCCCCCTTCAGAATATATGGAATTGGAAGAAGAAATGAACAAAGAAAAACAACTTCTTTTAGAAGAATTTGAAAGGAGAAAGAAGGTAAGGATATAAAAAATGACCATTCATATTTTAAAATTTCTAATTTTAGGAAGTATATTATTTGAAGTCATCCTATAACTACTACATACTTTTTTTAATCTCCTTACTTCAAAAAGAGTTAACCATAAACAAATTATTTCTACACATTCAAATAGTTGCAAATTATGAAGATATTTTATCTTTTCTTTAACACGTTCACGCCGGCGCGGTCCACCAGTGGCCCGCACGAGACTGTCTCATCAGGCGGGGCGGTCCACCGGTGGCCCACACTAGACTGTCCCATGGGGCGGCGTGGTCCACCGGTGGCCCGCACGGGTGGCCTTATCGGGTTGCGCCGCCAGATAAAGCGCAGCCTGAAGTCAAGAGCCGCCTCCCAGCGAAACACATGAAAATCGGCGCCGGCGTGAACGTGTTAAAGTTTACTAAAATAAATGCAGTCGAATCCGCTTAATGTGATCACGGTTAATGTTATCAATCGGATAATGTTATCGAAATCAACAGGTCACGATCATTCCTATTTAACTTAATGTAAAATACATCGTTTAATGTGATCAACTATGAATCATCATTCTGCTTAATATCATCAAAATTTGTCCATATTCCCTTTAAAATGACCGCTTTTGAGTTCGAGTTTCATTTTGAAGGTCAATTTTTACAAGTAAACTTCTGCCCCAGGAAAGCATCTGGCGCTTCTTTTTTCTGAAACTCAGTATGAGTATGAGTAAGAGATAAAGAAAACATTCCGCATGAAAGAAAACGGTTAGGGGGGTGTCCGAATCCATGCTTCTGATTGGTTAAAGAAGCCACCAAGTTCGAAGCTTTGCAGATGTCTGATAAGAGATTTTAATTTTGCCTTGTGTTTAGTAAATAAGTGGTTTATTGGAGTGGAAGGATATAATGGAGTGGAAAAAAGAGAGACCTTTCTATACAAATAAAAATAAAAAGTAAGGGATTATTTTACTTTTATTAATTAAACTACTCTTATATTTTCCCTTTAAAATTTTACCTAGTTTAAAAATACTGTTGTGAATACATTTATTACGATTACATGATCTTGATTTTAATGCACACAATCTAGTTACACTGTTTGCTGCTTTTGATATAAGATCGCTTATTGTTATCGATCGGATAATGTTATCAGTTTAGTCTCGGACAATTGCGATCACATTAAGCGGACTCGACTGTAAAACAAAAATGCATAAAAGCTATTTATTCTTTAAGAAATGTTTAAATGTTAATGCAATGAAAAAGAAATATCACCAAAAATGCCAAACTATGTTACGAGTACGACTGAAAACAAACAATAATAATTTGGTAAAATACCTTTATGTGGTGTCAAAAAGACCTTATAAATTTTTTTAGAAGAACATACAGAAACATAAAAAATCTGGGTTGCAAAACATTTTGAAGGTAAAGTAGATCAATTTAAACTCATTAACTGATCTTGTGGGCAAGAGCCTATGGTGCCCTATTCACATTCTTGATAAGGAGGGAGGTGTTAGGGATTTGTTTTAATTATGTGTTCAGTCTAATGCGAGGCCAACAGTGGTAGCTCTCAGTTTATTGGCCCACTAAATGGATGAGATGCTTTAAACTTGTGTATGTATAATGTCTTCTTTTTACCCTGTATTCTTAAATATTTATATATATTTTTACAGGCTCGTCAAATAAATGTATCCACAGATGATTCTGAAGTTAAAGCTCATTTACGTCAAATAGCTGAACCAATATGTAAGTGAAGTTTGTTGTGTTAAGTTGGTAAAATTTCACATGAATTTCTCTCACTGTGTCTGTAAGAACAGATACAGTGATTTAATTAAACAGCAAAAGCTATGTGATTTTCTTAGCATCTTATATTTGACTTACCATCTTACGACCTTTGTTACTTCATATCTAGATAGAGCTCTAGATTTAAAAAAAATCCATCCTGTATATGGATTATAATATAATCTCTGAGTATCTAATTTAATCAATTCTTGTTACGCTACACATCAATCCAAGTCAATATATCTAGCTTTATCCCAGAAAGCAACTGGCTTCCCCTTGTGATATTTCACAAGGGCAAGCCAGGTGCACAGGGTGGAATTTTCTTGGGGAATTGACAAAACACTACCATTCTTAAATTTCGGTCTTCAATAAGTTCATAGAACTAAATGATCATACACTATTAAGATCTTATCAGCCTTTCAAAAACTCATGTGCAGTTTCTTTCAGCCTGAGGCCTTTCTTTCATTTTTGAGGCTTTTAAATGAGAAAAATATTTTTTTATCTTGTGGGGAATGGCTCAAGCTAGCTAAAATGCATTTCAGAGAGTACATGTTTAGAGTACATGGCAGCAAATTTCTTAAATGCATGTAGATGATAATACTAAAAGATATTTTACGGCTGGAATTCAGTGAGAAAGTTGTAGTTTTTAGAAGAATGCTGCAACTAAGGTAAATTTGGGATACCCTGCTTTAGACAGTTAATATGCTTTATAGATATTTCAAGTAAATTAAGGTGAAAGTTTATAGAAATTAGCACACAGATTTTTGCACTGTATTTTCTGACAGCTTATAATTAGAATATGATGTATGGGCAACATTTAATTTATTTAAATAAAATTTGAAATTGAATTCAGAATTATGATCCTTTTATAGAAGTTAATTTTAAATTCATTTCAAAGCTAATTTAGTCATTTTTGTCTCAGCTAAAATGTTCAAAGCAAAGAAGATAATAGCAAATTATGTTGATGTAAAATAACAAACATTTTTAAACGATTCCTGTCTGTTGTAACCAAATCTTTTGTTCTTAAGTATATATTTGTTTTTTAAAAGAACATTTATATTAGCATATGGGATAGATTCTTATAGTCAAATATTGTTGTAAGCATTTAATTTCATTGTTATTTTAGGTGTATTTGGAGAAGGTCCCGCTGATCGACGGGAAAGATTAAGACAAATCTTAGCTAGACTTGGTGAAGATGCTATAAGAAAACAGCAAGAAGAAGAAAAAGAAGAGACAAAGGAAAAACTAGTGAGTTTCTCTTACTATCATCATAGCTATCATAAAAATTGTTTTTGAATTAGAAATACTGTTGATGTTATGTTTCCTGAAATAATTACATTAATTACCCATTAACATTAATTTTAATAATTACATTAATTACCATTACCCATTAACATTAGAATATTGTGGTGCTTTTGAATAATACTTGGAAGACTATAAAATACACATTTATTAAATTTTAATAAGAGTAATCTGATGTAAATTGATGTTTAACCCCTTAACAGTGTCGCCCGAGCTCAGCTCGGGCAACTACTACGTGCAGAATTTGTGATGCCCGAGCTCAGCTCGGGCATCACAAATTAAAAATTAACGTTTCCGTTTTGTGAAGCCAAACTGAGTTCGTCTCGATGATGATAGTGATTTTTCGTCGTTTATTGATTGGGAGACATGGTTGGATAATCTTCCTCCTAACTTAATAAGATGTTGTGTAATCCAATACTTTTTTATTTGTATGTTAAAATAATTAATACACTTGTAATTGCATTTAAATTTTGTTTTTTTTTTAATAAAAATTTTTTTTAACACTAATAATAATATAAAGAACACAATTAAACAGTCAAAAAAAATTTCCATTTTTGGTCAATTTTTCTGAAATAAATGTCACTGTTAAGGGGTTAAAAATAAAGAAAGTTAGTAATTTTTAAGAAGGATTCCTGATGTTGGTGATAATCTTACAAGGGGAGGATCCCAACGTGTCATCACCGATTCGGTTCATTTTTGGTGTGCAAGTAGTGCATGACTAGGACATCAATTTGTGAAAATATTAAGAAGCAACTCTCAAAAGTTTAGGAGAAAATCGCGATTAAAAATTTTAACATGTAGTTATATATCTGAAAAGATTCGTATTGTGCAAGCAGATCGTGGCAAAGAGGTAAGAGCTGCGACTCCCAATCCAAAGGTCCCGGGTTTGGTCCTCGGTGGGTGCCATAATTTTTATTTTTATTTTCCATACAATTAAGATTACAGATACAAAATAAAAGTAGAATAATATTTAATTACTAATTTTAATTTTTTTTTCTTGTTTATGAATAATTTTTTGGTAAATATATAATATTTACAATGCGATCATAAAAAATTGGATTTAATTATTATTTTTTGGGGAAACAAGGAATGAAAATATTTAAAAAAAAAAAAATAGTTTTCATTTTTATAGATGAAGTTTAACCTTAATTATCCCTAACTATTCAAAAGAAAGTACGCAATTTTGTTATGCTAAAAGGGTTTATGTGTCTGATTTGATTGTTAAAATAAACATTTAGCTTCTTGAACTCTGTTGATTGCTGTGAAATCCAAGGGAAAAATAAGGCAAATTAATTTTTTGTGTGTAAATAAAATAAATTAATTGTAAATAAAATTATTTAAAAATATGAACATGTGGATTTTTTTGGTGTTTACCCTTTTCGTTCCATACCTTCGTTATAAATATAATTACATATTTATAAATAAGATTCCATATTATCCAGTTATAAAAATTGTATAAATAGCAAAATATTTTATTTTTTCCCAGAAAAAAATATTTAAAAAATGTTTTAAAATTGATAATTATAAATATAAATATGTATGTACTACTTAACTTCGTATCTGTGCTCTTAATTGTGTGGAAAATTTAAATAAAAGTTATGGTACCCACCGAGGCTCGAACTCGGGACCTTTGAATTGGGAATCGCAGCTCTTACCTCTTTGCCACGATCTGCTTGCAAGACACGAATTTTCTGAGATATATAACGACGTGTTAAAATTTTTAATCGCGATTTTCTCCTAAACTTTTGAGAGTTGCTTCTTAATATTTTCACAAATTGATGTCCTAGTCATGCACTACTTACACACCAAAAATGAACCGAAGCGGTGATGACACGTTGGGATCCTCCCCTTGTTAGTACTTAAAATGTACATCTAAAGGATAAATGACTAAAATGTGTTAAAATACTTAATTTCTCAAGTTTTCTTTTTGTTGACTTTTATTTGTATAAGTATGAAATCTCACTTGAGTTTCTTTTTTTAGACTGAAACTACTTGGTACCATGAAGGTACAGAGAATTTACTCAAAGCTCGACAATGGATTTCCTCATATTCCATACCTAGGTATGACATCTGGTTTGTACTTGTTAAGATTACCAATACCACCTGTGCCACAATTGATTGATGATATAATTTAGTAAGAGCTAGTGAAATACTTATTGTTACTATCTGTTTATTCAATTTTGATTATTAAATATTAGCATAATTTTTGAAACAATAAAATTTAGCAGATAGAGAAAGAATTTTTTTTTTATTTTTCTCATTTTATTATAATTAAGAAAATAGTAAAAAAATATTTTTTGAAGTAAATTGAAGTGAATGTATTTCTATTTAGATATTATAGTAGCTAATCTGTTTATCAATAATATCATAATAAACTGGACCTAGAAAAAGTTGTAACCTTCCCCCGAACTTAATAAAATTTGCCCAAACCTTATGTATTGCTTCTATGGAGCTGGCAGGGGATTCCCCCTGCCAAGTTAGTAGGTTCCGGCACTTTTTCCAGGTCTGTAATAAACGTTTGAAAATTATCGAATTTGCCCTCCAACTTTCTAGTTAAATAAATAAAAAGTGGACCATAAAATTAAGTAGTATGGCCTGAGTAAGATATTTGGTAAAGTATTTAGATTTTAATACTAATTAAATTAAAAATGTGAGGAATATAGGGGCACTAGGAAATATTTTCAATGGCCAGTGCCAGTGACAAAGAAAAAGAGGAAGGACAGTCAAAAGATGGTTGAATGAGATTGAAAAGAAGCTTAAGATTATGAAAGTCCATAATTGGAAGCAAAAAGCAAGAGACAGAAGGCTTTGGAGGAAAATTGTTGGAGAGGCCATAGTCCAACATGGGATGTAATGCCAAGAAGTTAAATAAAAAAAGCTGTATTATGCATTTTTAAATGTTTTTTTGTATTTATCAGTTTTATTTTCTCTATAAAAATGATATATATTAATTTATAGAGCAAAAGAAAGACTCCAACTTGCTAAAAGAGAAAAAGAAGAACCTGATTCATTAAGAAATGCTAAGAAACAGGAACAGTATAAAAAACTGAGGGTAATGTATTTGTTTCTAATACATAATAGTTTAATTTATGATAGTAAAAAATTTTAAACTAACACTTCAAACTTATATTTTTAAGATTTCTTATGAATTAAAACCCTTCTATATACAGTAAACTCTCATTAGTACGCCCCCGCCTAGTGCGACGTCCCGCATATTACGACGTTTTTCTCCGGTCCCTGGTACCGATAAGCCTTTTATCATTAAAAACTATATGCTTATAGCGCCCCCGCTTATTACGACTTCCCGCATGTTTCGACGCTTTTCTCCAGTCCCCCGAAGAAAAATCCCGGTTATTGCGTCGTCGAGTTCCTTTATAGCGAGTAGAACAATATGGTAGAACTGGTTTTTCCCAACCGCTCCCCTTTTTCCCCGAATGGCCCCCCGTTGCGCCCTGATGGATGACCAGTGTCTTGCAGGGTACGTGGGTTGTAATGTGACAAATCAGAACACTCCCTAAATCTCTTAGAAATTCTCCCCTCTCCTCCAATTCGACTCCCGCATTCCATAGCTCAGTGTTCAGTCCACTGTTGTGTAAGTTCAGATACCGTATTCATTATCCATCCTTTCTCGGCAAATTTAAAATGGCAAGTTCTTCTGGAAGTAAAGGGAAAGCTTTGAGTTTGGATGATAAATTGAAGATCATCAAGCTTTATGACGAGAAGAAAGGTGTTATGAATAAGCAGCAATTTGCAAATGAACAAGGGTTGCCTGTCTCTTCTATTTTAGTGATAAAATCCCGCTTAAAAAGGTTTCTAGGTAAGATTAGGTATTACGGGTTTTAGGTATATCGCCGAAACGGTGTTTTATGGAATTCCCCATATAGCGTCTTACCGCTTATTACGACATTTTCACAAATCCCCTTGAATGGCATACTAACGGGAGTTTACTGTATGTATTTTTATTCTTGTATATTTTAGTCTCTGAATATAAACAGCAGTCAGATTGGGGATACCAGACCTTTATCCTATTGTGAATTTAGTCCAGATTCAAAAATGCTTGCTACAGCTTCATGGTAAGTAACTTATACATTAGTTTAAGCATTTCATACTGTGGGTGCATTTTCGCACCATTTTGTTTAAAATTTTTTTCTCTCGTACTAATTCTTTTTAAAATATTTTTTTGGTGTTTTCACAAGACAAGACTATGATCTATTGGAATATATTTTTTACTTTCTTCGTTCTTCATATTTATGGAAGGAAAAAAATGCATTCCGAAGGAAGTTTTTAAGTTTTTTTGAGGGTAACTTTCAAATCACCAGTGCAGATGGAAACAAATGTCTTAAAAATATAAGGGTGTGAAATTATTTTCTCCCAAATGATGCTCTTTAAGATGGCTTCAAAGTGTAAGGTGATAATTTTGTTTTTTCAACTTAAATTATCGTCATTCTGATATGGTGCGAAAATGCACCCACAGTACAAAGAGGTTACTTTTTTAAAAATGTTTCAGGATGGGTTGTTTTTTCCCCTAATCAGTTTCTAACGTTTAACCAAGTCTTATATTACTTGTATTAGAGGAAGATGTTTCAGATTTTTCTTCAGATGTATTTTGGTTGTTTATCTTGTTTTTTGTTAAATACATGCAGCTTTTAATTGAAAATATAGTTATTTTGCTTCAATATGTCAAAAAATTTCTCTAAAATAACTTTTAAAATTTTTAGGAGTGGACTTTGTAAACTTTGGTCAGTTCCAGATTGTGAGCTAATAAGAACTCTGAGAGGTAAGTTGTGTTCATAAGATTTTTTTCAACTATCTTGTGTTACATAATCTCATTGTGTCCTCTTCATAAATAAATCTTTATTTTCTAGGTCATAATTGCAATGTTGGTGCTATTGTTTTTCACCCTAAGGCTACATTAACTCAGTCTGAAACTAGTGTGAACATGGCTTCCTGTTCCACAGATGGCACTGTAAAATTGTGGGATCTTAAAAGGTATTAAGTGCTTAAAAAACTTGCGATTATGCATGATTCCTGTTTAATAAAAGTTTTACTGTATTTTGACCAGGTTATCATTATGATAGCAAAGTTTCATGAAATAGTTGATCAGTTTAAATAATTGATCATATGTCATCCCAGTTGTTACAATCCAACTTGATAAGATATAAAATTGAAAAACGACGTTTCATTTGCACATAATTTATTAAAAGATATTAAAACCAGACATGTTTTCGAGGGTATACTGAACCCTCTTCATCAGTGAAATGACGATGTAAGAAAAATGTTTTCTTACATCGTCATTTCACTGACGAAGAGGGTTCAGTATACCCTCGAAACATGTCTGGTTTTAATATCTTTTAATAAATTATGTGCAAATGAAACGTCGTTTTTCAATTTTATCCTATTTTGCACAGTTTGCCATCTATATTTGATAAGATATAGTTCTTAAAAAAAATCGCAAAATCCTATTATAACGAACTTCACGGGACCGTAAAATTTCTTCGTTGTAACGGAAATTTCGTTGTAACCGTACTACAGTCGAATCCGCTTAATGTGATCGCATTTGTCCGATATTAAACTGATAACATTATCCGATTGATAACAATAAGCGATTTCCTATCAAAAAGTAGTAAACAGTGTAACTAGATGATTTGCTTTAATATTAAAATAATAACTATAATTAATTATTTCAAAACAATTTTACACTGTATAAGAACTTGGCAACTTAAAATTTTAGGGTAAAATATAAGAGTAGTCCAATTAATAAAAATAAAGTAATCGCTTACTTTGTATTTTCATTTAGGTTAACACAACACATATGCGATTCCACTCATCAATTTGTTTTCTTTCGACTTACAGACAAGATATCCCAATGATGACTATTAATTCTCCATACAGACAAGATATCATCAGTATTTTTCAAAATTTTACACAGAAAAGGCTCAGAAACAAAAATAATCACCGAAATTCATCTTAATTCCACAAAACAAAATAAAAATCTCTTATCAAAAACATAAGCAAGGTGCCGATGGTGATATCCAATGACAAGCATGGATTCCCCCCTCACCCCTTAACCGTTTTCTTTCGATGTAGGAGAACATTGAATGTTTTATTTTTCTAACATTCAAAGAAAAGAAACATCACAGTGCATGCAACTGTGAACTTATACGAGTTTCAGGAAAAAAGAAATTGATCTTCAAAACGATACTCGAAAGCGGGCGTTTTTAGGGGATATGAACAAATTTCGATAACATTAAGCGGCGTGTTGATCCATAGTTGATCACAATAAACAATGTATTTTACATTAAACTAAATAGGAATGATCGGGACCTGCTAATTTCAATAACATTATCCGATTGATAACATTAACCGTGATCACACTAAGCGGACTCGACTGTATAACTAATTCAAATAAAAACGGATGAGGACTTTTTGGACTTTCGTAATAACAGGATATTTCGTTGTATCGGTATTCATTGTAACAGGATTTCACTGTATATTTTTCTACTTCTTTATTTGGGTTGTTAATTCATCTGTATTTATAGATAAGAAAAATCTGACCTATTAGAAAATTTTTCTGACGTCCTATATTTTTGCTGTGAACCTTGAGCATAACATACTTTCAGTACCCCTAACATTGTTTTTAACTGTTCTAGTGATGAACCCATTGCAAATTTAGAAGGACACGCACCTCATCGAGTTTCTCGACTGGCATTTCATCCCTCCGGGCGTTTTCTAGTGACATGTGTGTAAGTTGAAAGTGTTACTCTACAATTTCTTAAATGAGGCTTTTTTTTAATGTAGAAAAAGAAATTACTTTAATTACTAATGTATTTAAAAAATTATATAGGTTTGATAATTCATGGAGATTATGGGACTTGGAAGCAAAAGAAGAAATTCTTCATCAAGAAGGTCATAGTAAACCAGTGTATGATGCAAGTTTTCAATGTGATGGATCTCTTGTTGCTACTGGGTATGTTCTAAAAATATTCAAAGGCTATATGGGTGCTCTATAAAAAATCAAACACCTACCAACATAAATCAATAACAGCAATATGCTGCTCTAGAGTTTAAAAATAATTATCAATTGAACCAACTGGTATTGTAAATCAACTCCTTGACTTCCCTTTTTCCTAAGACCCTTATGTGATGTCCAGATATGGAACCCTTGTTAATCTTACCCATTATTACTGACATGCATTGGGGGAAGGGTAGTAACACAATTAATTGTTAGTCAAAGTTTTAAAAAGGGAGGACAAAAAAAATTGAGGGAAATGCAATATTTTTGTTCTGAAAAATGTGAATTAAGTGACAGTAAATTAACTATTGTGAGAATTTAGGGAAAACTTACCAAACCCAACAATAAATGAGCTCTACATTAGTGTAACGAATGTAACATTAATTATTTCCCCTTTTTAGCCATAAAACAGTTAAAAAATACTATATGAATTGGTAAAACTGGTTAAAAATTTGTTCCCCTGTGAGGTTTGTCTTAAACTTTAAGTTATTTTAATACAAGGTTAATGGGGGAAAATGGTATTTTTAAGAGTTGATTATTAAAGGGGAGTCGCTCACTGAGGTTTTACAGCATTTCAATTGTAATACTACAATGCAAAATTATCTTGGAATAATATTGCTGCTTTTCAAAGAAATCGTCATTTTTTAAGTTAATATAAATTTTTCTTTTCAGAGGTATGGACTCTTTTGGCAGAGTGTGGGATTTACGAACTGGTCGATGCATCATGTTTCTTGCTGGTCATCAAAACTCTGTTTTAACTGTCTGCTTTTCTCCAAATGGGTGAGTAAATAAATTAGTTTTTGCATGTATTTGTATGGGGGATTGGTTCTGGTGGCATCTTGGGGCTTGATTAAAACTATCAGTACATGGGAAACACTTGTCTTTAATATCACACGACTTTCTTTACACGACACTCAGATAATTATTTAGTTTAAGATCAAAAGGGGGTAAGGGGCACTGTGTCCCGGACACTGGCTTGTTGCTGGCTGTCCCAAACAAGGGTAGAATGGTATCCCAGATACCAGAAGGGGACTAACTGCAAGGATGTGCCGAACAGAGCATTCTTCAATCTATGCGTTCACTAGCATGGTATACCCTCGTACACCTAGGTGATGGGGGTAGCGTTGCGGTACTCTCCTTTCTACATTTGATCCAATGATCCTAGGGATATTGACGAGATTTAGTTTACTTTGAACAAATCCAAGACTAATTAATTTCAGTGTTTGAAATTGGACAATTTATAAATTAAACTTTGCCACCTGGAAATGGGGAATCAGGCTATTTTACTGATCTTACTACCTGTGTAAAGTGGATTACACTGTTCTACAAATTTGACCTTCAAAATTTTTTCCTTGATGAAAGTAGTCAATTCTTATAGATTTTGGGTCGCTGAATACGAAAATCACCATTAAAATTCTCAATTGACTCAGGATTTTCGGGGAACAGCCCCTCCCCCTTTTTACGTTTTTCGACGACCTTATAACTTTAAACTCGATTTTCAGGGTCAAAAAGCATTATTTTAGTCTTCAAATTGCTCCCCAGTTAACAAGTAATGTTCAAATTAATAAAATATGATAAATTTATAACAAATGGATAGGGTTAAGGGGTAATTACCCCCCTAAAAATACAAAAAAATAGCTAAAAATTAAAGAGGTTTCTATACGCTATTTTTCCTCTTATTTTTTACGCAAATCCCGTTTGAAGGGTCCTAACCCTTCCCCAAGGACCCAAATTTGATGAAAATATGCAGCAATAATTTTTACTAAAAGCGGTTGAGGTGTTAGCCTCCCAGAAGTCCCCGCGGAAGAGTTCGGAAGACTTCCAGAATCGCGAAGGCGCTCGCGAGTTCAGGAATTAATATCGATGATTTTGAAAAGATTACAAATGACGATTTTCTTATATTTTGGGTGTATCCTAAGCAGAAACTCTTCAGTTCCTTAAAAACTGACCGGTTTTCGGGAGTGAGGATTCCATGTATCAAGATGTTAATAGATACACGGCTGTGGATAACAATTAGGGGGCATCCCCTTAAAAACTGAGGGTGATGGAGGAAAATGGGTGTCTTATTTGAATTCAGCAGATCATTTTACACAAGAATCGGCTAAAATTCAGTAAGTGGCTTCAAATATTTTTTTGTACAGCACAGTTAAACTCTTAAGTGCGGCATTGAACCCTTCCGTGGGTGCTCTGGGGGCGCTCTCATCTCAACCGCTTTTAGCAAAAATCATTGCTGCATATTGCCATCAAATTTGGGTCCTTGGGGAAGGGTTAAGACCCTTCAAACGTGAATTTCGTATAAAATAAGAGGAAAAAATAGCGTATAAAAACCTCTATAATTTTTAGCTAATTTTTTGCATTCTTAGGGGGTTAACTACCCCTTAAACCTATCCATTTGTTATAAATTTATCATATTTTATTAATTTGAACATTTCTTGTCCCCTGGGGGGCAATTTGAACATTTAAGCAATGCTTTTTGACCCTGAAAATCGAGTTCAAAGTTATAAAGTCGTTAAAAAACGTGAAAAGGGGGAGGGGCTGTTCCCCGAAAATCCTGAGTCAATTGAGAATTTTAATGGTGAATTTCGTATTCAGCGACCCAAAATCTATAAGAAATGACTATTTTCATCAAGGAAATTTTTTCAGTGTAGAACAGTGTTATCACAGAAATTGCATTGAAAACTATTCACATGTTATTTTAACTATCAGTTCTGTTGTGCCTAAAATTGTCTCTTTTTCAGCTATCAGTTAGCAACTGGAAGTGCAGATAACACAGTAAAAGTGTGGGATTTGAGAAGGCAAAAATGTGAATATACTATTTCTGTTCACACCAATCTGGTTTCAAGAGTACTGTTTGAAAGTAAGTTCTAACAACAAATTTTTGAATTCATAAAACAAATAGTTTAGTATCTAATTCCTGTAAACATTTTATTTTACAGAAACTCATGGAGAATATTTAGTCACAACATCATATGATAACTCATTAAAGGTAAGTAATTTTTTTATATTTTTGATAGGTAAACTTCATATCTTATTTCCGAAATAAAGAAAAAACCATCTCATTTGTTCTTAACTTCATAGGTATGGTCTCATCCTGGATGGACTCCTATTCAAACTTTATGTGGTCACAGTGGTAAGGTGATGGGAGCTGACATTTCAAACGATGATCGTTACATTGCCACAGCATCTTTCGATAGAACATTTAAACTGTGGACACCTGAAAACTAGTTTTGTATTCTACCCCGTGTAAAATATTTGTATTCTAATTATATATTTTTTATCTTACATTGTCTCATTAATTCCAATACCTCTTATAATACTTATCAAATACTGGTATGAAAAGGTATAAAGGAAAATTGTCTTAAATATCACAATTCTGTGTTTTCATCTTTTTTAAAACTCAGAACCTTAACTTTAATGTGCTTCTAATTTTCAATGGGAAAAATTCTTAATATTTAAAAGTAAATTTTATCATTGTTATAATATTGCAAGCATTAGCCAATCCAGTAAAAAAATAAACTTTTAATTCAAAACTTAGAAAATAACACAAACTTTTCATTAATTTTCTCATAAAGTTTTCATCTTTTAGCTGTTTTTCTCAGACACCTTCATTGTAACCTGTAAAAAAAATCATGCCAGAAAAATATCAATATATAAGTAGCTGAATATTTAGAAATTACTAAAGTAGAAAAAATACTATTTTATAAATATGATCTATATAAACAATATGTAGATCACGTTTAAGTAAGTGAATAGCATTGAACTTCAAAGAGATGGTTACTACTACATCTCAACTTACTGTTTTTATTTCACTATAAGCTTGTAAACCATATTCCCCCATTTCTCTGCCTATTCCAGACATTTTGAAGCCTCCAAAAGGAGCTTGAACATCAAATGCATTATAGCAATTTATCCTAAAAAAGAAAACTGATCTTACTAAATTGACCTTAAGGAATTTAAATTAACATTATCAAGTAATTAAATTTATTACAACCTGGTTGTTTATGTTGACTTAGTGAAAACAATTTTTACTTCAAATTTTCATAAAAGCAATTAAATATAATATGCATGTACTTATTTTAAATCGTTTAATATTAATAGCAAAGAACATACCAAACAGTTCCAGCTTGCAATCCACTGGAAAAGTACATTGCCTTTTCTAAATCTTTTGTAAATATTCCAGCTGCTAATCCATACTTTGTGTTATTAGCTCTTTGAAGTAAATCATCTACTGAATTAAATTTTAAAATCTGCATAACTGGACCAAAAATCTAAAAATATAATAAATTTAAAGTTGGGTGCACTTCATGAATTAGTGTCAAAAGCTGCTGTTTTGAATAAAAAGTACCAGTATTTTTGTCACGGTTAAGAAAGAAATTATTAAACAAGTTAAATCATGAAAATTTAAAAGTAATACCTCATGTTGGGCAATTATCATACTGTCTTGAACCTCAGAAAAAACAGTTGGCTTAACAAAGTATCCTTTATCACCAAGTCGAACTCCACCACATAGCAATTTTGCTCCTTCTTTGTTACCACTTTCAATCATTCCCAAAATTTTTTCCATTTGTGTTTGGTCAATCTGAAAAAATAAATAGTTATACCAATGCCAAATTATTTGTTAAGATAATTCTTAAAGTTTTACAAAATTGTAGGTGGTATTAAAATATTTTTTAAAATCATTTTATTGAAACACTGTCCTTTACTTGAGGACCTTGCTCTGTCTTTGGATCAAAGGGATCTCCTACTACTCTTTTATTTGCCATCTCTACACTGCGTTCAACAAATTCCTCATAAATATCTTCCTCCACAAATAGTCTTGTTCCTGCACAGCACACTTGTCCTTGATTGAAAAACACTCCTCTGTGGGAAGCCTTGATTGCATTATCCACTAGAATATAACAAAATATTTATTCTCAATTCTAATGTAAGAATTTTTATGCAGTTTAAGAAGCAGAAATATTCATTACAGTCTGCATCTTTGAAAACTATGTTTGGACTTTTCCCACCCAATTCTAAAGTGACTCGCTTCAGATTGGATTTAGCAGCTGCTTCCATCACTTTTTGGCCAACCTGTAATTTACAAGATGAAGTTTAGCATTAGAACATCACATTTTTGGTTTATCTTATGCTCATTAAATTGGTTCTTATTACTATCCATGTACTTGGGGCAGTTTAACTTGGATAACCTGAATGTCTTTATTTTGGATGTATAGAATCAGTGATGCCCAACCTTATTTTCTACCTGAAGCGCAGAATTTCTTCATTAGATGAATCTTGCTGGCTAAAGCATACACAAATTTTAAGCATGCATATTTAAAATTTTACTAGTAAACAAAATGTTGAATAAGAAAAAAGTTAAAAAATTGTTTTTCTGACTAATTTAATACCCACTTTCTTAATGCAAAGAGTGCAGCTGTTTTTCAGAAGCCAATTTTTAAAAAGTAATTAGATCCAATTACTTGACATTTATTTCTATTACACATGATGGGTGTCACTCTTCAGTCTGGGGACGGAATTCTGTCTTTTACAGTTTTGTGAACAGAATTTGTCCCGTGTTTAATATGAAACCTTAAATCAACTGACCAATCCACAGTGATTTGTACTAAATTTCGGTATTTACATCGCACATTTTTCCAAAAAAAGTCCTGTTTTATACAGATACAGCTTTGACTTAAATTGAAAGGACCTATTTAATTGATCAGATGATATTTTATGGGTTTTTATGCAATTAAAAAAATTCACTAGACTATGGAAAAATTATTTAAAAGATGGTTCAAAGTTCAGTCTTGTAATTTTTTAAGAGTGGCACCCATGCTAATACAGAAAGATGATAATTTGTGATGCAAGAATGTGAATATGGTTTTGATTGTTTTAATAATGAGATAATTTGCTTAAACATTCATTCAGTCATGGCCATTTTCAGCCTAGCAAATTTCTTTCCGAATTTGGCGTAACTTAATTAGTTCTAGTTGTAAATTACTTTGTGTGTGTAAGAAACATTAAATATGTGTTTTCAAACGAACAGACTTCAAATTTAAAAATGTGAAAATCTTCGAAATTTCATTCCATAGAAAACAAACTTACAAATGGGTCACATAAGCAGCTTCCATGGCATTAGGGTAGGCATAACTCTTAGGGATGATTTTAAGTTTTCATTCGTTCCCTTGAACTACATTTTGCTCTTTTAGAATCCTTTAACCCCTTCAATCCTAGACTGCCCGATATCACCAATCCAATAGGAAGTTCAAGGTGGTCTGGACTGAAAAGGTCAAGCTGCTGAAGTAAGAGAATAAGAAACACTTACTTCAGTAGACCCAGTGAAGGCAAATTTGTTGACATCAGGATGGGAAGCTATAGCATGACCAGCAGTGTGTCCATACCCTGGCACAATGTTTACAACTCCAGGTGGAAATCCAACTTCCTTTATTAGATGAGCCACATAAAGAGCAGATAGAGGTGTCTGCTCTGCTGGTTTTAGAACTACAGTATTGCCAGCAGCTAGTGCGGGTGCTAACTTCCATGCTTGCATCAGAAGTGGAACATTCCACTGTTTAAAAAACAAAGATACATATCAGTTTTGTTTTGGAATATTTTTTGGTGAGTCTATTTGAATTTAAGGCATTTATAATTAAAGAAAGTATTCATTCTAAACTTCACATCCTTCTATTTGAAATCTGTAAATTTTTTTATTGGTCTTATGATTAGAAAACTTACTGGTATAACTTGACCACAAACTCCTACTGGCTCATGTCTTGTGAAAGAAAAATAATTTCCGTCTACTGATAATGTTTTCCCACTTATCTTATCGCAATAGCCAGCATAGTATCTGTAACAAAAAAAGTTTTTTTCTTCGAAACTAAAAAAAAATATTGTTATGAATATGATCAAGAGTTTTTGATGTGGTCCTGTTTTACATAGGCGAAAAGTAGTAGAATCAAAACATAATCGGCAAAATTTAAAACTGATGCTTAGAAAAATGGAAACTAATTAAACCAATCATGTACGTCATTTGTATTTTAATCACATGGTAAAAGGGTATAAACTTAAAAAAAAGTTTTATGATCTCACCAAAGAAAGATTTATACATAGATAACATCACCACACAGAATGATTTATTATGGAATATACCTGTAACATTTGATAGACACTGCCAAGTCCATAAAGTATGCATCATGAAATGGCTTTCCTGCATCAATTGATTCAAGACTCTAAAGAGAAATAACATTAATTAATAAATTATTTTTCAAAGTATGATCAGTTAATTTTTAGAGAAATCGATTTACATACTACTTAAAAAAACTATTAATTTCAATCATCAAAAAATATTTATTTATATTATTATTTATTAAAAGCATTGGCAAAGAAATCAATATAAGCAAATTCTGAATGAATACTTACTGCCAAATAGGTTCTGTCTCTCTCCATAGCATCGGCTAACTTATTTAGAAGTCTCCCTCTTTCTGATGCATCTAAAGTTCTCCAAGGAGATCCGAATCTAAATGCTTCTTGAGCAGCTTTGACTGCTTTGTTCACATCAGCCTAAAAACATATTGCTAAATGTTAAAAACCTCATCCTTTTATTTAAATACTTAAAAAAAATATGCCACATAATTTAAGAATAACAGAATTAGCCATATTGTATTTTTTATCCCTAAAGCATCTTATAAATGCATTTCTGATTCCAAACAGACTGTTTTAAAAAACCTTTTTAAAAATATGATTGAACTAAGAAAAGTAACTAAGTGTATAAATTACAGTATCATAAGACAATCACTATCAGAAAAATCATAAATAGACGGTTTTATTACATATTGTAATCGCATATTAAGTAGCATATAGGCATTAATTTTTATCAATAAATGCACTGAAAAGATTTAATAGCTTTAACCTACTAAGTCTCCTTCCTCCACTTCGGCAAGTATGTCACCAGTAGCAGGGTTGATGGTAGGAAACGCTTTCCCAGAAGCAGATTTATGCCATTCATTGTTAATAAAAATCTGAAAAAATACAAAATTAATTTTTAACTGATTTGCTTAGCTTTTTGGTACAGCTTTAGAAAGAGTCTTCCAGCTCTTATGTTTACCCATAGCTCAACTAACTGACAACCATAGAATTACTAACATCCTTATTATTAAATCCTAAAATAATAATTAGTAGATTATTATTTTAAATTTAACGATATTAATAACTAAATCTCTATGGTTGTCAGTCATCATTTGAGCTGTGGGTAAACATGGCCGCTGGAGGATTCTTCCTAAAGTTGTTCCAGCTTTTTGTATGAAAAGTCAAAGCTTACTTTTGTATAATGAATTTCGGGATCCCGAATGCCAAGAGTTGAACAAAATCGTGCAGTTGTTATGGAAAGAGCTCGTTGAGAAAATTGTCTCAACATTTTGTAACAAAAAATATACTTTGCTGTAATGATAAGCGACTTGTGTTGTGCAATATATCGGCTATTTCAAGAGTGTTTACAATAGCGTAAAGAATTTCTCTTCAAGGCTCAGTGCTTCAAGGTCGATTTCCTTATCCGGAACTAGGGATGTTACGTATTAGTTAAAGTGTGGAACCGGTTCCACAGTTCCAGTTCCAAGGTGGGATTAGGTTCCCTTAACAGTTCCAGTTCCAAACGGTTCCAACTTTAAAACCGTTCATATAAAAAACGCAAGGGTCCCAAAGACAAAAAGGAGCAATAAAGTCAAAAAATTCAAAAATTGACCTGTGGTCAAATGGGGTTGAGGAAAGGTCAGGGACGCCTAAAACAACCACGAGACAAAAAGAAAAGGTCAGAAACGTTACATATAGCGAGAAAAAATGGATTGACCACTGGTCAAGAGATCTTGACCAGTGGTCAACACCAATATGTTACCCGTCTCAAGGCGTTTGGTTTGATACCCCACATGACCTACTTCAGTGCCAAAGTAAAGAAGTTACAAAAAGTTGACCGGACTGACCAATGGTCAACCATAACCAAAGACACATGTTATAACGATAGGGATTACAAAATATCAATTAGCAACTCCTAAATTTATTTTATAATGAATTTTAGTCATCTTGGACAGTGGTCAAATGAGGTTGACCAAAGGCCAGGACCCCCAAAACAATCAAGAGACAAAAAGAGAAAGTCAGAAAAGTTACATATAGTGAGAAAAAGTGGAATGACCACTGGTCAAGAGATATTGACCAGTGGTCAACACCAAAATGTTACCCGCCTCAAGGCGTTTGGTTTGAGCCCCCATATGACCTACTTCAGTGCCAAAGCACAGAAGTTGCAAAATGAGGATCGGACTGACCAATGGTCAGTCGGAACCAATGACACACGTTATATCAATAAGGATTACAAAAGGTAAATTGGCAACTCCAACATTGAGTTTAAAGTGAATTTTAGTCATCTTGACCAGTGGTCAAGCTACAGGAAACTTAAAATGAATTTCCAGATTTAATTCTCATTCTCACAGACAGACAGTTATACCCTTCCCAACGAAGCCCAAACAGAAACAAACGCTTATACGTTCCAGTTCCAGGTTTATTAGTATTATTATCTTACCAGTTCCAAAGAGTTCCCAAGTTCTAAACCTAGTTATAAGTTCCAAAATAGCTCCAAAGTTCTTACCAGTTATAAGTTCCAAAAGAAGTTCTAATCAAGTTCCGGTTCCATTCCAGTTACGCGAATTCCTCCCAGCATAACTAATCCACTCGAAACAAGTTCCACGAGAACGTATTAGTTTCCGTAAAGAGTTCTGTCACTGGAACTTATTTCTCTCAGAACCGTTAGCGATCGCTAACAGTTCCAGGCCGACCCGGCCCATTCCGACAGCAAATCCATAGGAATTTCGGGCGGCAGTAATGAAAGCTCATAATCTGTGGAACTCAGGGTGTTACCGAAGCCGGCCACGTTCCAACGGAAAATCCATAACAATTTCGGGCGGCAGGGATAAAAGCTATCAACTGCTTTGGAGCTTTCTGGTTGGTCCAGGCGGCTGTCAGTCATTCGTTTTTTCTTCAGCTGCTTCTCGCCCATATTCTCGCAGAAGGCCGAAGGAGGCAGATGTCTTTCTTTTTTATTTACTTTCCCTCGTTGCGTTTTTTCAGTGAGATAAGAGCATATTTGTTTTGAAAAGGGATTGATTAATTATAGATTCAGTTTTGGGCAGATATGCTCTATGGTGCGAATAGATTGTTGCGTTTTTGCCTCGCTGCGTTTTTTTGCTATAGAATATATCTGCGGTAGCGGTTTGCGGGCATTGCTTATCTTTTCGTTTGGAAATCGCCTCTTTATTTGAGGCGTTCTCGTTCAATATTGGATAGGATTGCAGAGAAATTTGGATTTGTTATTGATTTTTATCGGTTCCAGGGTGGAACCGTTAAGCGGTTTTTCTTGGAACCGGTTCTGACGGTTCCATGCTGGGATTAGGTTCCATGGAACTGTTCCAGTGGAACCGTAACATCCCTATCCGGAACTATATGTGTAAAAATAAACATTAAAATAAATTGTGGACCAATTAAAATTTAGAATAAAGAGTAAAATGTTTTAACTCAAAATGAACCTATTTTTTGAAGAAAACCTATTTTTTGAAAATTTCTCTGTATATATTTGCGTCCTTATTTGCATTCGCGTGATACTTACTTTGACAGAAAACGACATGTGCATTGTGTTTTGTTTACGAAATGAACAGATGAGACAGGGAAGAATAGGACGTGGTGCCATCTCTTAATGTCATGGGTAAAAAACTATTGACCTATGTATGGGAGAATGTGTTCTTATTCATTTAGTGTCAGATTTCCATTTCATTCATATTCATCACAGATTATAGAGCTTACCATAGATAGTTCCACTAACACAATTGGACAAGAGCGAATCCAAGTGTCCCCCCCACTTGCCCACCTTAAAAAAAAGAGGGAAAGTAAAAGAGTGAGAAAATATGTGAAAAGTAAAAAAAAAGAGATAAAGAAACTTGGAAAAAAGAACATTTTGAAAAACAGAGTTTGAGAAGGGGGGTACGAGCCCCCTCGTTTCTTATAGGGTCCAACTTTATGTGAAAATTCCGTTGTTAAAATTTTAAATCATGTTTTCAGAGCCCTGGACAGCTAGTCCCCCTTCATAACATAAGCTTTATTATCACATATAGCATATGTACAGAAAATAAGATACATATTAGTCACCAAGGGGACTTTGTCCCGTTCAGGTGACAGATAAATTTGAATATAAATAATGTAATAGGGTAAACTTTAACTTAATGAAAATAAATTTAAGATAAATATACATAAAAACACACACACTGAAAAGCAATAGGAACTAAAAAAATCAATAAGGTAAAGGTTTCCAATCGCCCATGCAGTGGTGGATCCAGGGACTCGGTTTGGGGGAGCGATCCTATTTTGTGACCATTGGAAATACAGTGAAGTCTGTATAAAAATAGTGGTCTAACTAATGCCGTATAACCACATCACAGGGAGAGGGAGTTGACTCAATATTATTTCTAAGGAACCCCCTTACGAGTACGTAAAGTTTTAAATAATTTATCTATGTTAAATTTACCCCTTTTCCTTTAACATAAGGTACTTATAGGATATGATCTAATCCAGTGGTTCCTAACCTTTTGTGGCCCATCGGCCCCTTTCTAGGGGTTGACTAACACCTATCGCCCCCCTTTTCATTCTAATTGTATGTCTAATTTTAATTCTAAGTTAAGTGTAAATAACAAAGCAATGTTATGTCCGGGGATCCTCCCCCAGAAAGTTTTTGTAAATAAGACTCCAAAAAACATGTTTTTAACTGTACACCTCTTCGGAATTTTGGAAATATATTTTAGGTAGGATTTTAATTTTGTTGAACTAATTATAAAAAAGTTTTGAAAAATTAAGTTCCAAGTACAAAAGGGGGTTTGGGGTCCTCCCCCAGAAATTTTTTGGAAATTTGACCCTAAGAAAAAGGGTTTTAACTTGTTTTGGTACTTTAAGTCTGAATACAGTCTGTCTCAATACAGTACTATTTTATTTTCCCCCTTTGAATACTCATCGCCCCCCACTTATTTATCGCCCCGTTGATAACATAAATCTCCCACCTGGACCCACTGATCTAATCGATGTGTTTAAATCTACCTTACAAAAGAATGCCTTTATATTGCATCCAGATCATCTTCTTTTAGAAATGTTATTTGACCCTCAAAAAAACATTAGTTCTATGTATGGAAAATAAAAAAAATACAGGAAGCTTGAGAAAGATATTCTCCAGGAAAAAGGTTTTCAAATCCCCTGATGTAAATTTCTAGGCGGATGATATCGTTGACATCATAAACTTGGAGTATATGATTGTAACTGAACCACCACTTCTAAATAGCTTAAGTAAAAAGAAGAAATCGAGCTAATCGTTGAAACTGGATTGAGTGATATAAAAATGTACGTATGTATGTGATATGAGTAAGTGAATGTATAATACTTAATATAGTAATACTTGGTAATTTTGTAAAATAAATGTTATTTATTTTTAATTTGTAATATTGTCCTGTTTTGTAAGTTTTACTTGTCCTTTGTAGTTAGAATTTTTATGCTGTACCAAAAAAATTAGTCTTAAAAAAGGATAAATCAAATACTTTCCATTTAATTAGAATAGCTAAAATTATTAGTAAACATATGAAAGTTAAATTATTATGTACTGTTATCTGAGGATCTTGAGCATTTTTATGGATAAATTTCTTTTAATAAATTCATACCATAGGAGTTAAAAAAATATTAGTGTAAACGACAAAATTAGTAATATTTTTATAATTTTACAAGTAGTTTCAGGTAAAACAAAATCAAAATCATTTGTATAGGGCATAAAATATGTTAAAAAATAAAATGCTAATCAAAATGACACAAATTACAAATTTCTAGGTTAGATAGAACTTTATTTATTGTAACTTTAGTAATGCAGGAAAAACAACTACACGAATATCGCGTATTGTTAAAAAAATATTACTCCACCAAATCCCTCCCAGCACCACTTCTGGCTGAGCCCACCCAATATTTTCAGGAATTTATCAAAATAATGGACAAACACACATATATGCAAATGGTAAAATTTGAAAACGTATCAGTCAAGGAAAATGAATAACATGTCTTAAAATTTCTTTTCCTTATTAAGCCGAACTTAAGTTCATCCCTCTCAATAACTTTTATCTTCCATACGGTGGCCCTTATTGATTTCGGGGATCCTGATGGTAAAAATTTACAGAGAGGATACAAGAAAAAGAGATTATTTTTAAACAATGAATGCGCTTTTCTGTATGAAAAGCGCTATACTGAAACTATTCTGCCTGTTTCTTCTGTAAGATGTCCCACTGAATCTGATCTGAATATGATATGACCCCCCAGTGGGGGGGTCTTCCATCACATTCTGTTTTCGGGGAACGCCTCCTACTCTTTTTAACACTATTTTAATGATTTTATTGCTATAAATTTTATGTTTAAAGCTAAAGGTATTAATTTAGCTTTTAATTTTCTAACGAAGGGTCAAAGATGTGGAATGTTTGAAAACATAAATATTTGTTGCAAGGAAATTATTTTGGAGTTGATATCAACCCTTAGATTGTGAAAAAACTGTAATAAAAATAATCAAGGTTTTTTTTCTCCATTTGTTGCGTTTATTTTTCACATAAACCATCTTTAAGAGTTTTTAGATCTCTCCCTAAACACCCTCAAGTAATAGAAATAATAGTAATAAATTTTGCTACAATAATTTCACCCAAAAGATTTTTTTTCACGATATAAGGGATACCCCCCCCAAATAACTCCTTGATACAGATCTAGAACTTTTCAATCTTTTGGCCCCTGTTGGGAAGCCCTCAATAGAAATTTAAAGGCTAAATTGATACATTGACCCTCAAACAAATTCAAAGGTATGAAAACTAGGGGGGGTCATATTCGGATCCAGGGTGTCATTTCACTCAGAAATTAGCCGGAAT